>WHPX01001142.1:1272500-2545000 GCA_011057435.1 Actinia equina | reverse complement strand
TAAGATATTGAGGTTTCAAAAAATTTCAAAATTAGTAAAAAATGACTACATCCAGTCAAACGGTAATAACTTTGTGTATATGCATTCAAACGCTTTGAAACTTTGCAGTGTAAAAGCTGAATAAACAATAAAGATGTGCTGAAAGTTTTATATCGAATTATAAAACCATTTGGAAGATATAGAAGTTTTAATTTTAAAAGTCGTAAAATACACTTCTGCAAAAAATTGATGTTTCCAGTAATTCTATACGGTTTGACGCGAATCGGCATAACTTACGCCATACGTTGAGGTTATAGCTCATGTTTTCACTAATTGTAGATTATTCTATTATACATTGACATTCAAAAGCTGAAAGTCCTGTAATGTACAACTGAGGAGATATGATTTTTTTAAAAACGCGTGTAAATTCTCGTTTGAGTTACAAAAAGGAGCAGTTTGGGTTGGCGATAAAAAAAGTTATTTGCGGATCCATTTTTTTGTTGCCGAGAAGTTTCAAATCAATCTGCTAGGACTATTTCAGATGGGTAAACAAACTGCGGAGCTGGTTTTGCAATTCCTCGTAGCATGATTTTTTTAGTTTACTTAAACGTAGGTTACAAAAAGGAGCACATGGCAAAATCAAAGCAAGCAGTTACATTTCACGAATTTAACAACAACATGCTTTATTTACTGTCACCTAACTGCCCTTTAACTAACATTTATACATGTATGAGAAATGACAACATCAACATGGGTAAAAGTACGTTACCTTGGTATCACCTTTTTATATTACACTTTAACAACTTCTTTTTCATTTAGAATTGCTGGCCGCATAACACATGTTTTACTTAATATTAACATCGATCAAACATAAAGCTAATTCAACATTTCATAAAGTACAGCCCTACAACTTGAACAACAAAAGCATCTCACCTTATTAATCCATTGATAAATAGTTCAAGCTTGCCTTTGATCTTATATCTATTCTTGAATTGCAAGCTGTAAAATGCTCACTTAATTTTAACACTAAAACTATCAGGAAATGTCATTGAACAAGGATATGAAATTTCTCTTTAACGAAGGTTAATAAAAGAAATTTTAATGGTTTGTAACTGTACAGCTTTCAACCTTGACAAAATGAACAACGAATTAATGTCACCTTTTAAAGAAGCTTGTCCTTGATCTTTTCTTATCTTGAATTGCAAGCTTAAAATGCACTTAATGCCACACTAAAGCTATCAAAAAATGTTATTGAACCGGGATATGATCAAGTTTCTCAACGTTTTTCTTTAACAACTGCAACGTACAGTAAGTCTACAAATAATCACATGTTGGCTGGAGCCTGACGTCCTGTACGCTTTCTTTCGGTCCTTATCTTGCTGCAAAGTTGTAGTGGGGTAAATCCAACAATGGTCTTCTTTGCTTGAGGATGATTGTTGATTCGACGCTGGACTTCTTTGGTTCCGATAGAAGCGTTGGAGAATATGAGGTCAGGAAACAACTCGTACATCATCTTCGTCTGCTCATCAGTGAATACCCTTGAACTTAACTGAGAAGAGTTCGAAGTGAAGAGGGAAAGAGTCTTTGCTTCCTCTTCATCCATTCTTTCAACTTTCTTTTCTAGGGACTCAACTTCTGTTGGCAATGGGATGCTCTTTTCCACTTGTGGCTTTGCTTTTATTTCATCTCTGATCTTGTCTCGAACCTTTTCTATAGCCAAACCTTCCAGAATAGTGTCAGGAACCTTCTCTCTCACCTCATTCACTGAAATACACCCCTTCTGAATGTTATCAGCAAAAATGCACTTGAGTGCTTCGAGTTCTTTTACTTCCCACTTGTGCCTGGAGCTGGTGGTACTTTCCTCATGATGGTCATTGGTCTCTGTTACTCTCTCTTGGTTTGTTTGCCTCATGATACGGGACAATTCTCTGCTGGTTTCTGCTGCCTTCTTTCCTTTCTGCCTAATGTTGTAAAATTTGTTGGCTGTCTCAGGGTTGTGTGACATAAGGTCAGCAAGATCCTTCTTGAGATGGGGATGTTCGGCATGAACTATCGTAACTGAAGCTTTACGAAAAGACGCAGCATTAACACGTTCTCCTGGCTTGCCCATAGCTTTCTGCCAGCAGGTTACATTTGCGCCACTTTTACCGTGTTCTCTCGCCCATATCTCATGATGTTTTTTGCTAACATCTCCTTCTTCTTAGCCATTAGCTTTTTGCGTGTATGCGACGACAAGTCACTGGACGTATTATCCTCATCACCACTCGAACTTACTGAAACTTGGTCACTTTTATTTTTTCGTCTGCCTGTTTGAGAATCAAGCGCCGAGGAGGATGATGACGAAGATATCGTTATGATTTCCTCTTCTTCACTTCCAGAATAATCGGAAAGCTCAACGAATTTGCTTCTTTTTAAATAGCTTTGATATATCCCATCGTCTGTCTTCATTTTGTGTTTGCCTTGTAAATGATTGTGGAGGCGACGCACAATAGCTGAGCATTTCGGAAATGGGCAGACTCTTCGTTTGTATGAACGTGATGCCTTTGCATCGGGCTTTTTCTGGCGCCTTTTTCGCAAATCAAACATTGACAAAGCCAACTTGGTGTGCACATGTGCTATAGCCAAAGACAAACTGTAGTGCTCATAAATTATTGAGAAGACAGCTACTGTATTTGTATGTATATTGTGCGCATGCCCATCCAACAATTCTTAGTTTTTCATTGATATTTCTGTCCTAAATCCGTCATTTTACCGTGAAAAACTAAAAACAAACACAAGTTACATTAAAGAACATGCTCAGGTTACAAAAGGGAACTCCAGGTTACAAAAGGGAACTCCAGGTTACAAAAGGGAACATCAGGTTACATTAGGGAGCAGTCAGAGGTTACAAAAAGGAGCATGTTCCCTTTTGTAACCTGTTCCAAGTTACATTAGGGAACATGCTCCCTTTTGTAACCTAAATCAGGTTACATTAGGGAACGAGGTTACAAAAAGGAGCAGTGCACGTTACAATAGGGAACAAAAAATCTAACTATCTATCTATCTATCTATCTATCTATCTATCTATCTATCTATCTATCTATCTATCTATCTATCTATAGCCACAAATATGTTTAGTGGTAACTTTAATTGTATCATAATAACAAATCTGACCTAGATGGTATTTCTCAAAAGTGTAAAAAGCACAAGAAATAAAACACCATTTTCCATGGCAACACCATCAAACATACCAAGTTTGCCTCTTTTACCTTGCACTATAACCAACACTGAATATTTTGAGCATTTTCTCACAGAGATATTCTCTATTTCATGATTTGACTTTTTACTAGGATGATGACGTCATCCTTTCGTGATTTCTATATCGAATATCTCAGCAACAGAAAAAGAAATCAAAGAAAAGCAAAAGAAAATAGTTATTTATTTTATAAAGGCTGTCAAAGCATGAACTGATCCATGTAGAGTTTGATAAGCACTTTAAAAGACATAATGAGCTTAAACTGAATGTCATGATCCGTATCGATAATTTTACAAAACGCAAAAAGAATTTTCAAAAGGTTTTGATTCATTTCCCTTTAAATTATTCAAAATGGCGAATTGTTCTTTAAAATCTTCCTACTCCTACTGTAATAATTTTAATAGTTAATCATAAAATGTATAAATATTCAGCTTCGTGCTTTCTATTTTTTGGTTCTTTAGTGTCCTGAGATATCTGTAAGTCATATCTAACGCATGTGGCCACAGTCGTTCTCGATAGCACGCGCGGTAGCAATTTTTCGTCATGCAGAAGTAGGTTTTGGCTAACGTCAAAAAGTGTTCATGACGACATCATTGTAGGAAAACACAATAATTTTAAGGGCACGTGCCTATGAGATGTTACTGAAAGAGATTGATTTTCTCTAATAGAATCTCATTCTGACTACACTGAAGAATTTTCGTAAGATTTTTATTGCTATTTTATATATATATATATATTTTTACTGCTGTCTAGTTTTATTAGGGATTATTCGCAGCCCGACTGGCATAGAGTGAATAATCTTCCCTTACTGAAACTTTCTCCCCCTTATCCGTCAGTGCCTCGCAACACCAAGAAAGAGCTAGCGAAATTAAGCCTTATTTCTTCCGAGCCGTGCATATACGTATCCCCCCCCCCCCATACACACCCCAAAGCCCCCCCCCCCAAATTTCATTCCCCACTCCCCGATCCCCCCCTACCCAAGGTTTCTAGAACTTTTATCGAAACGCTAATTTTCATTGACATTCATTAAGGCGTCATTCAAATAGTCATGTATCCCATGTTTCAACGAGAAAGGAACTGAGCGAGTGACGTCGCAAAACTTATTTGAATACATAACAAATTTTATCCGAGAAAAAAATAAGCCCTTCGATTTTAATAATATACAACAATAACAGCAATACAATTTTAATTTGGCACCTTATACCTAAAAGTACATGGTTGTTTGGTTCAAATGTATTATAGGTATATATATATATATATATATATTTTTTAATGTATTAGGTAATTTTTTCATTTCGTTTAACGTATCAGCACCGATACATTGATGAACGTATGCTGATATAGCTTTTTGTAGAGAAGCTGATTTTGAATCAGTGATTACGAACATAAAACCGACGACTGTCAGCGCTCATATTGTTGAAATTAATGCTGGTGTTTTTTTTCTATGAACTCTCTTAAATCGTTTCTATGAGAGTCATATAGTGGACACCAAACTAGAAAGTGTTTTTTTGTTTTCTACTCCCGACTTACACACTGGGCAAATCTTTTCATCGTAAATGAGAGCTTATGGTTGCTAATTCTTAATTTTGTAAGCGCCACTTTGTGCTTAATATTGGTGACTTGGCTTAAATATTCTTCAAAGTTATAACCCGTTTTGAACTGACGAAAGACCCTGAGTTTATTTTTATGTCCGTCGTCTTTCCTTTCATCATCGTGGAGGAAAAGTAGGGGGGCTTTGAAAAAAAATCACACAAAGAAGGGGGGGCTTTAATAGTAATTTCTGACTTAAAGGGAGGAGGGGGTTTGAAACAAATAATTAACGTAAGGTTACAAGGAGGGGGGTCGAAAAATTATTTTAGATAGAATTGGGGGGGGGGGGGGGTGGGGGATCGTTAATTTTTCCAACTTTTTTTTCGATTTTTCCTCCAGCCCCCCCTGAGGCATAATTAATGAGCAGTCCCTAATTATGCATATTTAATAAATATTAGCTATTCTTTCGACTTTTGTTTAAATAGATAGAGCAGAGGATATTACGTGGCTGTGTGGAGATACGGTATTTTCGAGTAAACTTGGATATATATGTTTTGAGGCATACTCTACAGTTAAAAAAGTATCCTAGATATGTATGCACCATATTCAGGTCAAAAACGAATAGCCCAAACTTTTTAATGATGTCCTCTTTAATTCTTTATTCATTCATTATTTAACCCTTCAGCTTTATTTAATTACCAACTTGTACAATAACCTTTAAGTCTTTTTTAAACTTTAAATTACAAGAGTTAAAGCTGTTTATAGTTAGTTTTACTTACATAGTCTTTTATGATTACGTTAACGTTAGCATTGCTTTATCCAATCTCTCAGTAGTGGCTGGTGTATGTTAAGCTCAATATTTTCTGGCGGCGAAGGCTGCAAAGGCCTTAGATGCTCTATACCACCCATTACCGTGACCTCCCCAGCCCATGTGGAGATAGAAGCGCTTTTGCCAAGATGTTTTTGTCTTGCACCACCACAAAAAGCACTTCTTATATTTCCTGTACCTCTCAATGTAGCGGGTTACGACTGGATAGTGCATGGCTTTCTTCTTTTTACCCTTCACCCAGACACCGATAATGGCTGGATAGCCTGCTTTCACGTGATTGACTGCACGGTTTAGGATCCACTTCTTCTGCCACCCTGCCCAGGAGAAGGCGTGGTAATGTCTGAACACTCGTCCACCAATTCCTCTGGCGCGATAAAACTTGATTATATTTCTCATCTGACTGGGCTTGGTTGCTCCTCCGCCAAATAAGCAAAACGTTCCGAGCATCTTGCGAATTTTTTCGATATACTTTTTGACTTTTGAATTGATTTTTTTTGGTGCAATGCATCTCCGATCAGTCCCATGTGAGATTCCCGCATCTTGACAGGTCCAGAAACGCCCACTGAAATCTGATGAAGGGCTGTAGTATGCAAGACGATCATAGTAGCCGAGGATTTGCGCCCACGCAACAGGACCACAACCAGAGTAGCACCCACAGCACCTATGTTGGTTGTAGTCAGGGAAGAGGTATTCTTTTTGTATTGACCAATGACTTCATGAAGACCAGCGACGATTCCAATGAGAGCTGAGGTCAACAGAGAAATATTTCAAGAGCTGTTCTCCGTCTGATGCCTTGATTTTGAAGTAGAACGAGATTTCTCTGTTTCGAAGTATCTTGCGGACTAGCTTCTTGTCTTCCCTAACTTCGAACTTAAGGTACCCGATGCCGTTCTTCGTTTGCTGGATTCGCTTGAGGTTCACATGGGTCTGGTTATCCTTGCAAACATCTACAAGTATCGCACACAGTTCTTGCTGTCGTTTTTCTGGAATAGCATGGATAGAGACCATACGATTTCAGATAACATTTCGGTACCACGAGTAGATTCTTTGAGGATGATCGGAGCTGTCTGGTTGTCTCATATGGTCGTAAAAGATCTGTTAGGTGTTTAGGAGCCATGTTGGTAAGTAATTTATTGGTGAGCATTAGTCTTATATTTATTTTTTTATTTCACAGGGAGCCAGTGTAGATCTTGAAGGAATGAGAGTTATATCTGGGTGTTATATGCTCTGATCTTTAGTTCTGGTTACCAGGCGTGCAGCTCTGTTCTGAACATGTTGAAGTTTGTCCATCAAATAGTTAAATAAAGTAAACTCTTAATCCCCATCCTTGGGAGTCAATATAGTCAAAGGCGTAGCGAATTCTCGATGATAGGGAAGGAATGTTCCATTTTCCCGCCAAATCTACAGATCCTGCATGCAGAAATAATTTAATTAATGTACCGAAAGCAAAACGTTTTATGGAGGGTGGCGGTGGAGTTGAACTTGCATTGTTTTTCCTTTGATTTTTCAAAGGGTTTTTCTCTGGCTTCCTCATTTTTTCTCCCAATGAATTAGAAATTCCCCGACTTTGATCAGCCGCTGTTTCATAGCCTGTGTTGCGGTGCTCTTCACCCTTCCCCATGCCCTTTAAAAGCGCCGCTACGAAGCAATTTGATTCGTCTTCAAGTAGGCATACACAATTTGTTAAAATGATCCATAAAAATCAGGGATTTTAATAAATTTTTAATGTTTAAAAGTAGGAATAAAACCCTTTTTTTCGGCCCTAATATTTTGACATGCAGTTAGTAAGAATAGGAAGGATTTGAACGCCTTAGGAACGCCTCGGTTTGAAAGCATACCCGTAGCTAGGATTTTTGTTGGGGGGGGGGGGGGGGGGTGCTAATTTACAAAAAGTGGACCAACCATATACTTTCTTTTCTAAAAGTCCCATAGGACGCATAGGTATAGATAAATTATATACTAAACAAGCAATAGTTTAAATCGTGCAAATCTCGCGGATTGACATGACTTCGCAGCGGCTTTTCGTTTTCTATTTTCTTGTTCACGTCTTCCCATTTCTAGAGTTTCGGTGACTTTTCAATGGGATTAGACTAACAATTTTTGTGAATACAGTCGATTGCTACTACCGTCTACTGACTCTAACATGTTAATTCTGTTACAGTAAACTTAAAAGCAAAACTTGCTTAAACTTCAAAGTTCCACCGCCTATTATTACCTATAGTTAGTTGACAGACATAGTTTGCTAATGAGTGTAATAGGCAGTGAAACTTTGAAGTCTGACTTTGCCGAGAAAACATGTTCTTGTCTAGACAGTGGACGCTTAGACGGTAAAATTGGGAGCGAACAAAAATTAAGGAAATATATACGCGTATAATGATTCTCGCTGCGGGTTTTATTTCAGTTGCATACTTTTCTAATAATCAACCAGAATCTGTATAGAGTAGCGTTGTTGTATCATCAGATGAAAAAGTAAAATTAATTGTTTTCACTTTTTATGTGAAAATATCATACCAGCCAAAATCTCACTTGCTTAAAAAGCGGCCCTTTAGCACCCCCTGCACCCCCCCCCCCCTAGCTACGGGCCTGGAAAGGCATATTGTCAGAATAGTCTTGTATAAACAATTAATCAGTATCAAAAATAAGGTTCAAAACATATGCAAATAACATTTAAAAAATATTACCATATTTGATTTGAATTTTTATTACATGCAATTTTGATTAAAAATCTAGACATCAATTATTATCAGTAATTTAATATGAACGAAGCTATATAAGGCATGGTGGATATAAAGATGTTTGTAGCCTTGCTGTGCAGGAGCTGGGCCACAATCCACCATGTTGGTAAAAAGTCTATGGCCAATTTTTACATTGCCCATTTGTCTTGGTTTCTAGAGTGATTTTCCTCAGACCCTGAAAGAGTTTCTTAGTGGTTAGTGTATTGATGGTTTTCACGGCAGCCATGTTGGAGGAACTTAACAAAAGAATTATCAATGAATTCTAATGTTATATCCTCCAACATGGCCGCCGTGTGTCTTTTGTTATTTAATTCTCTTGGGAATGGTTGAAAATTATCAATAGTAGAGTGCATACCATTATCATATTCATGATCAAGTTTACTAACAAAATTGTATACATTAGTGCAAAGTTTTTTTAGGTCTATGGTCTATGGTCTAATAGTAGTTTGTGAAAATTTGTGCAATTTCTTAAAGTGTTTTTCATGGATATATGGTATGCTCTCTAGTCACTGACCAATAGACACAAAAGAAAACAATGCAATAAGATCCACAAATCTCTAGTAATTCACAGTACGAGGAAAATCACCCTAAACCATTCCTATGTGCTAGAAAACTGGAACAATGTTTATAGTATTTCAGTCGATAAGAAATGTTCTATATAAAAATATATTGAATGATTATTTAGATTTAAAATATGAGAAAATATTGCAAAGATTCAAGATTTCAAAACAAACAAACAAAACACACACACACACACATATATAATTCAAAAGCGATTTAAGATAAGAGTGAATGCATTTAACCTGTTAAATAGATATTACACTAATACACTCTAGTAGACCTTAATTCCATTGTTTTCTTTTGTGTCTATTAATTTTGGCTATTACACATTGACTAGTATTTCACGGGTTAAATGCCTTCACTCTAATTTGTAAATCCTAGAAAAAAATGAATATTGAAATACAGTATTTGCATGAATTTTGTCAAGTCTCGGGACAAAGTATACTTAATGTCCTTATACTGTAATTCTCATCATATTTAATTTAATAAGTAGTTTTTTTATATTATCTGTTTCAATGTTTCATAACATACATTTCATTTAACATACATAATTAACATACATCATGAATAAGAAATTCCCATTTCTCTTCGGAATGTGTGTACATGCTTCCTGGATTATGCTTTGAACTAGCATAATGGTTGGCATACAGTTGACTTGGTTGGATTGCCGAGATACTCTAATCCTTAAGGTCTTGGCATTCATTGCAGTTTGTCATCACTGATTCTTGGTACAGTTCAACTTGAATTGTGCTGTGAAATATTTGGAAATCTGTTTTTAACTTTTGGTGGGCGATATTTAGAACTTTTTGGGTGTCAGTCCCAGGAGCTGAAATGTAAGAAAAAATATATTGAAAGGTATGTTGGGTAAAGCTCTGTGCAACAGATCTCTCACCCTCATGGTTTACTAGCCTCTTCCACAGTCTCTCGCTCGTCTGTTCTGTCTCCACGCTTAGAGACTGTAATGGTACAATGACCGAAAGGACTTATGGGTCCCGAAAACTTGGACCCAGGGTGCTTTGGGAACCAAAATACTTGTTCAGTCTTTCTCGTTTTCGTCGCCATCTTGAAAATATTGAAACGAGAGGGACTATGTACAAGTATTTTGGTTCCCAAAGCACGCTGGGTCCAAGTTTTCGGTACCCATAAGTCCTTTCGGTCATTGTACCGTTACAGTCTCTAAGTATGGAGATGGAACGGACGAGCGAGAGACTGTGGATGAGTCTAATGGTTTACAAGTCAATTGCACTTTCAACCTTATGGGCTATTGACTTATAGACCAATCAGGATGCAGGCGTAATTGAAATATTTACGTCGGAAGGTACATACCAACTGCTAAATGAACAGCAAGTGCTGCTTTGTTAACAGTTAAAGACCAAATATGAAGACTATGTGCTGCAACCACACCCTGGATATTCTCTAAACCTCCTTTCACAGCATTGTAGTTAATGTTCTTAGGAGTACCTTAAAGGCAGAACAATCAAAAAGTCAACAAGGTGACAAGGATTACATAGCCGTAAAAACATTTGCCCTTCGCCACTGTGTCCAACCGGCTGTGTCATCGGTTAACAATCAAAAAATCAACAAGGTGTAAAGGGTGGCACAGCAGTAAAACATCTCCACTTTGTCCAACAGGTTGGGTCATTGGTTATTGGTTCACAGCAGAACAATCAAAAAGTCAACAAGGTGACAAGGGTGACAGCAGTAAAATTTTTGTCTTTCGCCAGTGTCCAACAGGTTGGGTCATTGAGTCATGTTTAAGACTTTTTACTTGATTTTTACTTATTTTTTACTTGTTTTACACACAGATGTTTTGATTCCTGATCACTGAATCTACGTAAACAAAGAGTATAAATCTTGCACACATGAAACATCATGATACTGAAGAAGATCCATGATCAGAGACCAAAATCCCTATGTGTAAACATATAAAAACACAGAGAAATAAATACAGTCAGATGCTTGGTTCTTTAAAACATCCATAAGTATTTTTAAATACTAACCTTCCATTAGAACATGTATAGTGTCTCTCAAAATATTCAAGGTTGTGATTAATACAAGAATAGAAAACAGAAAGGTGCAAATAGGATCTGCAAGCTTCCACGATGGCTGTGGAAAAAAAAAAAAAAAAATTACGTCAAAATTGTTTTTTTGCAAATTTGCTTCAGTGTCCACGAAACTCCAAGTCAAGGTTAGACTTGATGTGCTTATATATTTACTGTATTTTATCAATTCTATCATCAACATAGAACCATTGCATGGGGGTCACTCAAGTAAATTCGCCAAATGTCTATGAGAGCTAGCTATCGATTCAGCTACAGTGAGTAAAATTAGGCCAATTTGTTATGTGTTCACCATTTCGTCCCCCTAATGTGTTGTGACATCAGAGTGAAATAGGGCAATTAATCCCATGCAATCGGTAAACTTGTATGTGTTTAATAAACAATTCATAATGTAGACCTGATTCTTAATGTCAAAATCACAGCAAAGCCTAAAAAGAATATTCCCATGGAATCTTTGCAAGGTTATGAATTTTCATATAGAATATAATTGCATTTTTTTAGGATTCTGATCAATTACATTACAAGCAACTGGAATATTTAGTTGCAGGCATTGTGTGGGTGGGTGTGTCAAATACTTTAAAATCGAAGTGTAAAAAAGATTGGAATTGCACAGATGTTTCAGATGTTAGTCCTTTGTTTTGTAATAAATAACTGCTGTACCCATAGAAGCACAGGACTCCTAAATCATTTTTATTAGTGTCACCTTATATTTGATAACGTATGCTGCAATAAGTACTCCTACACTCTGTACAACATCGCCAAGCACATGAATAAAGGCAGCCCGGACATTTATGTTCTCTTTCTCATGGACACTACTACTCCTTGTTCGCTGTTGCACAGAATTTGAATGTGAATGGCTATCAGATGCTTTGAATGAGTGACTATGACCGTGACTACCACCACCACCATGGCTGTGTCCATGTGGCACACCAGCTTGGTGCAGAATAATGCCAAGTCTAAATACAATGAAAAATATTAAGATCTTCTACTGTACATGTAGAAAAATTTAAGAAAGGAAAGGTTTGGGAAACTCACAGATCAAACCCTGAAACAACCCTTGGTATGATCAAAGTCAGGGAATGGCTAACCTACAGATTGAACTGTGAAATAACCTCTGGACTGATCAAAGTCAGGGCATGGCTAACCACAGTTTGAACCCTGAAACAACCTCTGGTCAGGACTGATCAAAGTCAGGGCATGGCTCACCCACAGATCGAGCCCTGAAATAACCTCTGGACTGATCAAAGTCAGGGTATGGCTCACCCACAGATCAAATTGGAATTCAACTTGTTAGCTTCGAGAGAAAAGAAATCTAATAAAATCTACCTGCATGTGAGGCTGAGTGTAAGATGTAAAGAGCCCAGAGGAGGCAAGTGCACTATGCCAGTTGTGGGAAGCATCGATGGTGTTAAAGAGGCTAAAGTACTCACCCCTCACCAATGTGACCCAAGTTTGATTCCTGGACCATGCATCAAAATAATGTAAGTAGAGTTGTTTGTTGCTTTTTCTCTGGGTTCTACATTTTTCCTTCAAAATTCGGAATCCATCTATCTGTAGCCTTATCAAGTGAGTTATAAAACCTGTTAAGCTTTCCCTCCACCATTCAGTGGTATTAAATGTGATTAGAATTTTCTTATATTAGAAGAAATATTCTAGAATACTCACAATATGTTAATGGCCAGAGCTATGCCAGCGGTGATGATCATAATATCAGCATTAATTTCAAAGTCCTGAGTCAATACTCTTTGAACAGCAAGATAAACCAGGATGCCGGTTAGAACCCAAATGATAAGAACTGATACCAAAGCTCCTAATACCTCTGAAATCCAAGCAAACAAATTAGATTTTATTATATTAGATATTATCAAAAATGTGTAGTTCTAAAAATCCATACACCCTCCACCCTGACTCCACACCAACACACACACACTTAGAGAAGAATTTGGAATTTTCAAGGGGTGGGGATGGGGGGTCATAGAAGAACAGAATTACAGAGTTTGAATGGTACAGTATGCAACATGCAGCAAACCTTCAACAAGTAACTTTACATTAAGTGTTATTATTACCCGCTCTGTAGTAACCAAACGTTCTCTTTTTGTCTGGTTGCCACTTTGCCACCCAAATAGCAAATAAACTGATGAGAAATGCAGCAAAATCTGACAGCATGTGAGCCGCATCTGTCATGATGGCCAAACTGTGAGCCAAGTATCCACCTGTGAAGAGAAAAAAGAGATAAATTAAAGCAATTAGCCTGCAGAGCAGGCTTCTTTTGATGGGTTTGAGGAAGAATCAGGGTTTTGGGGTTTCTATTTCCAAGTTCCCCCAACACCCTGGCTTTCCCCCCAAATCCACTGGAACACCTGCTTTCGGGCTAAAAATCATTGTGTATCTCAACCCTAAAAATAGCTACAGTAATATATACTTTTATCTAAATCAACATCAAAATACCAATGTAACTAAGCTTTTGCATTTAATCCTAGCAAGCTTACAAATTGTATCAAATAAATTTGATTCCTGTAATGTCATTCAAATACTGGCTACATCATTTTTTTTTAAAAGTTACTATTATTTGCCTCTAGGTGCAAACACCAGACATCAAAACATGTTATAACTGGCTCTTAAAATTTGTGTTTGTCTGAGCTAAAATGTCTGCTTCAAAATCAACAAATGTTGACGTTTTGGCTGACAAACATCAGGATCAAGCCAATGATAAGCCAGTAATTGCCATCTAATTTTACATAGATTATAAATATTGTCATAGCTGATAAACGATTAATAGGCAGTTTATATTGCACAATTCTATTACAAAAACTCCTACCAAAATTCACGAGAAATGATTCATTTAATCTGTGCTAATTAACAGAACAACATAAAAGTGCAAGGGATTCTGGTAGTAGAATCTGATGAAGGGTATTATTTGTTGTAATGATTGTGAAGAAAATATAAAGCTAAAAAAATTGGGGAAAACTGTACTTAGTTCCCCAAAAGGATATCAAAAACAATTCGATAACTAAATAAGGTTATCAGGAATAGAAAATTAAGTTCCATTGGACTTCGCTTCATACTATAACATCCACCCCCCCCCCCCCCCCCCCCCCCCCCCCCCCCCCAGCCTCTTCAGTGAAACCTTACTATCAATCATGTGATTATTTGGAGTGGATTGATGGGAGGCAAACAAGAGGTTGACTGGAGGGCAACTAGTGGATGCTAAGTCAAAACATATCAAAATAAGTCCTCAAACTATTGTATTTGACTATTTTCACGACATCAAACCAGAAAACAAGAGATCAAAACAACTTCCAGGATTCTACAAGCCATCAAAAAAAGAGCTATTACCGGAAGTGACGTCTATTGATAGCAACCTATAGTTATTTTAAGTCAGATAAGCATTATAGCCGGTCATATATTTCTATTTATAAAATAACTTTGTAAATCTCGCATTCTTGGGAGTTCATGCTTTATGAGAGCACACAGCACGCACGCGCCCTTTGCAATTTGTAAAAGAAAAAAAAACTTGCTTGCTGTGCTGTGTGGAGTTATAAAGCACTTGGGGATTGGCAGAACATTCGAGAAGCGTCGAGAAGCACTCCTCTACACATCATGCTTCTCCTAACACTTCTCTCGTGTTCTTTCAATCCCCGCGTGCTTTATAACTGCACACAGCACGCGCGCGCATTTCCTAATTCTTCAATAAGCAATGGCCAGCCAGATATTTCACGTGTTTTTTTGCTATGCATGGAATAGCCTTGATCATTGTTTTGTTATATACGTTATTCAAGTAGTTCGAACTAGTACTTCATGTAGCTAAAGTTCAAAGTGGGTGAACGGTCAGGTTAACGAAATCAATAACAAATGAAATACAATCGCTTAACAGACCAAAACAAATAAGAAAAAGTCTTAATTAGTATTTAACTAAAGCCTTTGATTAGAAATTAAGATTAAATGTCTTTTAAAAATTAAAAAAGCGTCGTGACATACTCAAAGTATGTTTACAGAAATGAGTACGTAAGGTCCAGCAAGGTTCGTCCAACTTTTCACTTACCGATCACCTCAGCAATAACGAAAAACAGGCAGACAATACTAGCAATCGTTAGCTTCCTCCTTGCAGTTTTGTTCGAGAATATAGGCTTGAATTCGTGGCAGTGAACGTCGGTAAAATAGGTATCGTTTTGTGTTGCTGACTCATAAGAGATTAGAGGAGCATTTTCACCCACGTCTGATTCATCGTAGTAGCTATTTCCACAAAGACAAACGCTTCCTCCACAAATACCACCTATACAGTTGTTGGCGGGAAATACAGGTCCACGGAATTCGGTTCTTGGTAGCTCATCCATGGTAGAAAACAAATCGAACGACGCTTTTGCGTTTCTTCGGAGTCTCTTCTTCACTAAGGTATCTACTTCATGGCTGAATCTGTTTCGAAACCCTGGCATAGGTGATGTTTTATGTTCTTAGTGCACAATGTAAATGTGTCACCATCAAATGCATCAACCACTGTATATAAATGTAGCTAACTAATGGCTAAAATGATACTTGGTTTTAAAATACTCAGTAAGTTCAGTGATCGTTCTGTAAATAAAAAAGAATCAAAAGTGCTAAATTAAAACTAGCTAGATGTTTCAAAATTCCCCACCGTCTGGGGTTGAAGTTACTATGTGGTGAGTTATTATGGCAACTGAGTTATCATTGCTATTGCTGTCTATACTTGCTTACTGGCATCATCTCCCACCAAAACTGCATTGGCACTGCACGTTATTATGTTCTATATTTTACCATCTTTCAAGACCACTATCAGTGATCATGTACAGAGGTGTCTATAGCACAAACAATAATCGATGAACATTTAATTATTGAAATTGATGGCCAAGAGATATATACTATGATTATCAAGCATGATTATGATTATTTGATCGTCAAGTGAATAGTAAGGAGGGTAAATGGGGATAGTAGTGTTGTATAGAAATTCTGGGTTTTTTCCTGGTGTGGCCAGCTTTATTGTATTCTAGATATTTAATAGTATTTGGAAGTTTTGCAGAGCATTGTTTACAGTAGCTCTAGTTGCCTTGCAAATAAAGAGCCACTATTCATGTTAAGAAATTAAAAAATAAAACATGAACCACTGCACAAAACTAATCAAAACATGGCTAAGATATAGAATTATATTTGACTTTTTTTGTATATATGTGTCTCTTAATTGCCTTTTGCACACTTTATAACAATATATTTATAAAACAAAAATACCAAATAACAACATTTATCATATGACCCGTACAGCCCTGCTCGCGTGCTCTAATAAAACCATTGGAAAAAGTCATGTGATGGGGGCAGGACGGGTTGACCTAAGCGGGCCGGAAAAACCTTGTTTTTTTAATCATTTATATTTCCGTGAGGGTCATATGATAAAATGCTTATTGACTAAGTTAGGTCGGGCCGTATGAGAAAATATTTGGCGCTCGGTCCGTACGGGATCACCTCGAGCCAAATATTTTCCCGTACGGCCCTCCCACTCAGACAATAAGTACATAATATATAGCTATCATCTCTCATAAGATATGTATGGTGACGTAAGGTATGTAATAAGATATAAAATAAATATAAGATGTCACATCTTTTATTTGCTTTGGTAGTACTATAGACATAGACATATTTTTATTTGGCATTTTGCACATAGTTGTACATCAACGTAGTTCCAAATAAGTTAAGAGTATATATGTATGTTTATATATGTGTATAACATAATTGACATTCACACATTCTACATATTATACACATCATACATACATATATATTCTGTATATATCAATGTTCATATAATTATTTTGATATATTGCGTTACTAATCCTATTATGATATAATTATGTTATACATATTTACATCAATAAGATATAAATCTAGTTTCATTCATCTTTATGTTATAAAAGTGTTGATTTTTATTTGTTTTGTTGTTGCTGCTGCTTTTTTTCATAGGGTCAGACCATTTGATAATTATTGAGGGGGTTGTGTGTATCCCAAAAACATATTAAGCAAGCACTTTACCTACGAAAAAAAAAATCGTTTCATCTTTCCTTCTTTCGTCTCTTTTTCGTTATGTTTTAATGGCTTTCGTTAGCCGATGTTGTTGCCCCGAACACGTAGTATGGGGCTAAGTGAAGAAGTCTTCAAGAATGTTGAGCACGAGATACGCGTAGGGGATGGAAGGCTGTGTTCAATCAAGGACAAATATCCAGATACCACGTATAACCAAATTCGTTTTGTGTTAGCTAGTCTTATTATGAACATTACCGATTTTGATTTGTAAAGTTTTATTTCGGTTTTACTCGTCAAGGAGATGGAAGGCTGCATGCTCTCAAAATAACTATTAAGGACAGATATGGAGATGCCACTTTTAAACCAAATTCGTTTTGTTTTATCTTGTGACTATCGTAGAGATTTGTAAAAAGTTTCATTTCGGTTTTATATTCATGGCATTTAGGTTCTGTTTTGTGTTTGAAGCAATGACAGATTTTGAATTATTGACGTTTGTAAGTGGTTTCAAGTTGCAATGTTTTTGTCAGTGGGGAACACTGATTCCCATAGCGGATTTTTCTGTTACTTCACCATTCTTTTATTTAGATATTGAATTGTTTAATCTGCCAGAATTAAAGCGTGAAATGCTTTTAGTGAAAAGCACGAAGTCTAAGAAATTTGAATTTGGCGCTTTGAGGCGAATAAACCAATTAGATCTTGTTTTATAATTAAATTAAAGGATTATATTCGTAGCTCGCTAACGGCTTTATATGCCAGATTAGCGTGAAATCTCCCTAGTTCTTACACACATCCTTACTTAATAAAGAAATATTAAGCAAACACAAAAAATTGTCGTGCAGCATAAATTCCAGCACCCCCCACCCCTCCCCTACCCCTCCCCACCCCTCCCCCACCCCAAACCCTCAATTACCCAATGGTTCATCCCCAAGTAAACGTCGCGCTTGTAAAAACATATTTCAAATATATATCGAACCTAAATACTGACCACTTTATAATCAATTAATTACCAATAAATGAACTGTTTTTAATACCATAATTCGATATATAAGTTTCTTAGACTCTTTTTGGAGGTGAATAAATAAAAAAGATGTTATAGTCTTAAGTAAATTTGACTTCGACACTTAAGATAACATGACATGACATCATTTGAATACTTGATAAAAGTACCCCGGGAAAGTACTTACCCACTACTTCTGCTACTACAAAAATCAAACAAACAAAGCTTGCAATCGTCAACTTCGTTCTTGCTTTTCGATTCGAGAATGTGGGCCTGAACCCGTGACAATGAATATCGGTGAAGTAAGTGTCGTTTGGCGTGTCAGATTGGTAGGATACGAGAGGAGCTTCTTCAAAGTCAACAACGTTGAAGTTTTCACACTGACAAACTGGACCTCTACAGACATTCCTAGGGCAGTCGTTACTAGTAGGAGAGAAGGAATGTATAGGCTGTTCGTCCATTTCGTTATCATCTGAATCAGCAAGAAGAGGCACTTGATCTTCCTGGTTCATTGTGATATTTTGATATCAACGCGGATCGACACAGTTTTCTGGTCGGTTTAAAGAAGGTAAACAGGTTGATACTAGCTTTCTTAGATAGATCAATTTAAAGATTTTCTCTTTAACCATGAGTATCTAAGAGATCCCTGTATTAGAACGAGTGAAAACAAAAACGCAACGAATAGTCATGACGAGTCGAAAGCAAAATGTCGGGCTTCCTGTGGTACAAAGTCTCATGATTTAGAGAGTGCATCCGGCCGGGCCTATCAGGTAACTAAGCATAGAGGGCATATTTTGTCTTGAACTGAACTGTCGAATGAAAAAAGCCATAAACATTAGAAATGCAAGTATTCGTTTAACTAAAAATGTATCAAGACATGCGTATTTGATAGCAAACTGATATTGATTTATCTTTTTTTTATTTTTTATTTATTTTGAAAGAATCACATTTGTATTTATACTAAAACAGTTATTCACCTCAGGCTCAGTGAATATCGGTAATAATATTACCTCAACTTCGTTCCGGTTATTATTTCCCGATATTCACTTCACCTTCGGCAAATTATTGCCAAATAATGGCAACTTTATTTCATATTATGTTTCACATTTAGGAAGGAACGAAGGGAAGAAAAAGAGGGGGGTGGGGGGAGGGAGGGTTCTTAAACGTCAAGAAATCAGGATCAAGGCAGTCCTTATTTCTGCGGCAAAAATATAATATATAGATCTGATGACGATGTTGATCATTTTCCTAATGATATACTTCTGTTGTTTTGTTTCTGAGCCTAACTCTCGTAACATGCATTGTGATGAAATCTGCAGATAATATTAATAATAATAATAATAATTTATATATATAGCGCTCATATCCATAAGCATGTTCAAGGCGCTTTACAACTTTAAAAATTAATAAGAATAATATATAGGTTAAGGATTTTCAAGATATAGATCATACAGTCATATATTACAAATAAATATCAAGCTAAAACTAATTGGAGCAAGGCCATGTAACGACTTGCTGAGCAGAAGCATCTTAAAAATAGTATAGTAAACAGGCCAGGAAGCCAATGGAGCCGGATCAATCAGCACAGGCCTAGGATCGGAGTGACTTATGATCGAAGTTTCTGGTTTATGAGGTAGCAGCAGAGTTCTGTCGGTTCACGTTGCAACTTTTCAACGAGATATTTTTGGGAATGCCATACAATAAGGAGTTACAGTAATCGAGTTTAGAAGTAATGAAAGCGTGGATAGCAGCCTGAGCTCTATCAGTAATCAAGTAGTTATTTACGAATGGCAGACAAATGACTTGCAAATATTATCACAACTATCGAGTCATACATATGTTTATCAAAAAACACTCCAAGATAACAGATTGATGGACAATTGGAAGGGACAACATGTCCTCACAAACTAACTTACAATATAAGTAATGTATCGAAAGCGACCGACATATCTAAGAAAATTTGAATAAAACAATTGCCATCATCAATGGATGAAGAATGTTGTTATGCGAACCAAATCGGACTCAGTGCTGTGAAAATGAGTTTAGAATCTTTGATACTATTTTTAGAATCTTTGATGCTGCTTTTAAAATCATTCATTGGCATGGTTTCTTTTTCTGCACGTGCTTTTCCCTGTGTTTGCTCATGTTTTCTTGTGTTTTTTTTCAAGAAAAACGCCAGAAACAGCATAGAGCGGTGCCGCACTAAACGCGTGAAGAAGAACAAATCATGACAAATATGATTATAAAAATAGCAAAAATAGCATCGAACGGCAAGAAACGGTGCCGTTGATGGTCACAAGCAAGCATGAGTACCGGGAATTCCTTCTCTTAGTTCATTTTCTCGCGATCTAAACTGTTGAAAGCCAACTAGGTCAAAGCCAAAATATTGAATTAGAACAATTTAATCGTTGATTTTTTAGACGAGGGAGGAATTTTGAAAATCTGAGGCACCCTCGAATATGAACACAATCAATAAACAACGCAACTCACCGACGGGGCTTGAGCAAGGAGAAACCCGGGTCGCATTGGTGCGAGGCGGCGCATTAACGGCGCACGCCATCCCTGCCTAGCTTCTGTTCTCATTCTCAAGAAAATGACGCGAAGTCTGTAATTAATGGGAATTAATAAAACACTACCAAAGGGGGATTATGCAGCCCCGCGCGACACGTAAGTGTCCAACCCTCACTCGTTTCTGTCCAGTGCAAGTTCTTGAGCCAGCTTGTTTTAAAAGCAGGCAACGACTCTTCTAATTGAATCCTTTTATTCAAAATAAGATACGGATATTCGTATATATATTACATTACTACACTCTTGTGCGTCACAGGCCAACTCTTGCAAAAAGAATTAAAGCAGCTATATAACTCAATTAAGATTTAGTCACTTACAGGGCGATTGATATACGTTGGAAAGCAAATTTCACCTACAGTTCCGGCAATACGTTTCCTATTTTTCATTTTGGCTATTTATCAAGTAAATGGATACGTGTTTTCAGTCCAAAACCACGCTTCATCTAGTTTTGCGAAGGTATAAAAACGGGATTTGAGTCCCCCGGTAAGTATAGTTTGACGTTTGTGTTTAATAACCTACTGTGTTTTAGTGCTGTTCTACTCGGATGATGCGGCATATGCGTTATTGCATGCAGTTTAAGTCGCTAACACCACTGACCAAATGACAACTAATTAAATAACCCAACATGAAAAATAAGAAACGCCACTTCGTTATTTTGAAACTGTAGTTCGCGTATGACGTTCTGTTTTCAAGTGCGTGAGAATGAAATACTTGATAGTTGACTGTCAATATGCGGGACTAGTCACTCATCCGACACTATGCACAATCGGTCTTCGCTGAAACTCTTTGGCTGTGCCCTTCAGAAACAGCACCACCTCGAAACTATTCTCGACGGGGCTCCTGTCGTGGATTTGGCCGTGAAAGCTTGGCCACGTATATATGACGGCAAATCGAACTTTTTATAATGTCGCCTCCTGGGCAGCGGTTTCGTTAGTGAGCAGCGGTTTGTATATATTTATATATGTGGCATCAGCGCTAGACATGCATGTGCACAGACATATATGAAATTCAGCTAACGATAAGTACTTTGCGCGCATGCACGATTCAATGCGTCATTTTCACAATCTCGTACCCAGAGCCTGCGTTTCTTCTGGTCTGCGACGAAGAACGATTATTTACGATCAAAATAAAAATTAGAAATCGGGAACCTATCTTTTTATTTTTGACAAGTCTTTTATCTTATGCGCTCTTAAACCGGAAGTCCAATAAATCCTGGTCTTAAAGCATGGATTATGCCAGAGCCCTCGTTCTTCGCCGCAGGCCAGAAGAAACGCAGGCTCTGGGTACGAGATTGCCCTTTTCGTAAAAACGCACCACTCGGAAGGCAATGTGAAGCCCTTTCAAGCTTATTGCATGTCGTACAGTGTACGTGCTGTAAGTCAATACCATATGGTTTCCACTCATACAGCCGTTCTAATGCTGCCTCGGTCAGCTTTATAAACATCGCGTATATAACTTTTATAATGCACAGTTAGTGTTGCTTAATAGTTAGTTCAGTATTAATCCTTGTGGCAACAGCGACACATTGTGTGCAGACATATATGAAGTTTGTAGCGCACCGGTGAGCCATGCGCGCTATCGCAAGAAACAGGAGGTTACAGTCATGGTGAAGCACTTAGCAATTTGGCTTACGGGGCTTGGTCTCGTCAGCCAGATACTGGCACATGGGTTGTAGATCATCTGCGCATTATTGGTGGAATTCGATGGGTTTGAAAGAAAAGAGACAACTCAAGCAAACGAAGGAGGGGACGTCACAAGAAAAATTTAAGTGGTCACAAAAACAAATTGAGATAGAGAAACTCGGAAGACCATAAATAGTGACCTCTCTCTAACCTGAACTGAACATTCCTCGTCGACAGTGTTTACAAAGGAGCGATGCTTTCAATTATATTCACCTTGGAGGGCGACCGTGTTAAAAATATATAAAAATTTACGGTGAGCCTTCTCATCATTTTTATGTTTGTTCACAGCGTTGATGCAGTGAGAATTTGCTGTAGGTAGACAAATTAGAATGAAAATAGTCACTTGGGCTGTATTTCGGATTAGCTATTTTATAGTACTTAGATGTGCTCCTTATTTGCAAATTTTTAATATTTATGTTATTATACCTGTATATATTGAGTGGAAAAATAGTATTTTCTGTTGTTGTTGTGCTGTACTCGGCCGAACACGCCGCGTGCATTAATTCACTTAGTTATGGATGGGGCACAAACCTTATGCTGAAGCACAAGTGAGTGTACGGTAAACGTTTAGCCATGCTTTTCCCAAATAATCGCGGGCTACCGGCCAAGACCCTTATGATATTTTTTGATGTTGAAAACAACGTAACGATAACCTCTTTCACCTCAATAAGCTTCCTGGTGCTCTAAAGTCTTGTAAGGTCATGTAAACTGTAGGGGGTACGAACCATATCAGTGAAGAATGCTTTAAAACGCTTAGGTAGTATATATATCAGTTATATCTAAGCATGTTAAAAGATAAAAGCTATCGAATTGATTGATTCATTTTGGCCTCGGTTTTCAATTTTCGCTCGTTCCAAATTTCCAAAGTTTCCCCAAAACCCAATGTTTTTCGGCTCCAAATCCACAAAAACGTCTGCTTTGCAGACTAATCTTGGTACTTTGTTTGGATATTCAGTAATAAGACCAGTTAAGTCATAGTTAATGATAGACTCATATGATTCAGTGTAGTACAAATACTTAAAACGTGCAACAGTTTCAGTGTACGTTTTAGTAATATCTAAAGCTATGCAAAAGAGGGAGAGAGATGTTAGTATATCTTATTTAAAGAGGATGAAAAATTGCTTATAAAGAGTGGGAGATGAATAATCGCTTTCAATCGTTAATGAAGTAAGTCCTTTTTTCGCAAGAGTTCAGACTGATCGGCGTTTATTACATCGCTTCCGTACTTGATGACCGCTGATGACCGCTGACACCAAATATGAGCTGTTGCTTGTAGGCGCGACGCTGTTTTCGAAAATAATATATATACTTTCATTAATCCAAGCCAGCGTGTATAAAGTTGGTAAATAGTTGGTTGAAGGGAGCTATTTATGGCTCTGATACACATTATATATTGTAGTAAATTAACATCATATGTAGTGAAAATAGCTTTGACTGCAAAAATCGTATAGTAGACGTTTTTAAATAAAGCCGGTCCGGCATAAAGTGGGGACATCTTAATTAATTGCTGTATTTTTTGGGTTGAGAAATTAATCAAGCTATGTTCATAGTTGCTGTAGTTTTATTGGAGGGATGAAATTCTGCAAGCACTTTAATCTAAGGCACTCTTCCAATTTTTTCTTAAAGTGTATATCAAGGAAAAAGAATATTTTCAAAATCACTTTTATGTCGGTGAACAGTGTAGTAGTATGGCTGCCGTATTTTTGCATGTGGACCTCTCTTTTCAGAGATATAAACATTTGAAATATTATTATACAAATGAGATAACGTAAATTCCAGAATGTTATACATTTTTCAGTGTAATTATTTACGACGAGTGTTCTGAAGTGAATACGAATAACCTAAAAATGTACAAAACCATATATTTCAGTTATATTGATGATACGCAAATAAAAAAATACAGCAGTACTTTCCACAACAGAATTTTCAGTATGATAAATTAGTCTTGAAATACGTCATCACATTTGCATTACATTTACACCTTAAGGACTTTGCCGGAATGTACAGGTTTTGACAGGACATTAGAACTCCTCGTTCAAGCTCATATCCAGTTTGTATAGTCAGCCGATAACATAATTGAAAAATTCCAGATCACGTGTCATTCTTTTAAGCATAACATTCTTTGTTAGAGTTGTATCCATATTAATGTGTTTTGTCCTCTAAATAAAGAAATGATACTCTAGAGAAAGAGACGTGGTCTGAAATGGGAAAACATTACAGTCAAGGCAAAGACGGTCTATTCCAATACTATAGAAAATTTTTCCTGCTACTCCAGCCCCCCTCTCCCAGGCAATGTTGAATCGTTAGCTAGCTGAAACAAAATTGATAGTTGAAAATAATGATTTTAGAGCAAAGTCTAACTAATATTTCCATGAAATATAGTCTCATTATTTTATTCGCCGATTGATACATTGTTCAACAACTTGTCACAGTGCTTGGTCCTCAAACTGACACGTACATTCTTGTCTATTCATGATATAACACTCGACTAATAATATTGGAAGCCGGTCAGTCGAAGAGGGAGATTAATCTTGCACCTTTACACCACGCAGCAGCCTGTTTCAATAGTTCAATATTTCATATCGCTATTCAATATCGCCGAGTGTTTTTGTCCTTAACTGGTTCCCTAAGTAACCATGATTTGGGAGTTCTCTGAATGTATGGAATTTTTATTTGATAAATGCACGATTTTTCCCTTTTATTTATTTGTGTTTTTTGATCATGAAAGAACTAAAAGAATGAAAAATTATAGTTAAAAAAAAAAAAAGCCACGAGTTAATTCAGTACGGCACGAAAAAGCCTTGATCTCTTGATATTACTTTATTTGCTAGCCTTAGAGCTCCGTAATGGCGATTACTAGCTGGTGCACTACCAGTACAACGAACCCAACTTACACAATTTATTTTAGGATTTAGTATAAGCAGGGGGGAAAATGATTCTCCCAAGATTTTTATTATTAAAGCTATACCATATTAGCCTTCTCCCGGCTCCCCCTCTCCTTCCCTTCCTTACTCCCCCACTTCCTGTAGACATTTGTACCAATTTTGTATAGTAAAACGTTCGGAACTTGCACGTTCATAGGAACTGCTTGTAAGCAAAGCATTGGGCTACAATGCCATCCATGGTATCTCAAAATAGTCCTGGACCCCTTCGAAACTGCCAAAGAATTCGAAACTACTGGTTATCAACGCGAATATGCTGATACCGTCAATCATATCAAGTGAGTTTTATTTAAACCTGGCATGGATCGCACGGCTGTCGAACTTGTCATTTCCGCTTCGTAAACCAACCAATCACAGACATCCCTATCGAAACCATTTGGTTGTATGAAATGCATTTGAACTCTGACGCTGCCTCATTGTATACTCGAGGTTCTCTCTATGTTAACTACACCATATCAAAGCAGATTCTTCATAACAGTCCTGAGTTAAACCAAAATTTAAAACATCATGAGGCCCAAATTAGGGTATTTTAGCGCTATAATATTTTTTCAAGTGTTTTTTATCAGCCACGATTTTACTGCCTCTGCCAGCCATGTTCCATACACTTTCAACGATTTGCTCGCCTTCGTAGCCAAACAAGGCCAAACACTACGCTTTGGTGATATCCAAACCATTCTGAAAAAGCTTCATTTCGAGAACTGTACTACCAGCGGTCGAAAAAAAGAGTGTAATATGGTAAGGGGAAGTATAGTTTGACTTCTGTATTGATGCCATTCTACTACAGTAAGCTTTTGCTAGTGATAATTGAAGTTCTCGACTTTGAATCATCACTACGTACTCAGCTGTCTTTTTTTTTTTTGTAAAACGAAACGATTTAGATCATGATTTTTATATCTAATGCCTTAATCTTTGAAGCCCAGAATTTAAAAATTATAGCGATTCACTTAAGAAATCCAATGTTAAAATTGTACTAATGTATTCGCGTCCAGGTCGCGTGTAAAATTGAGTAATTAATGATTACCATTCGCACCTAAATTCCTAAAATACACTTTCTTTTTCCTTTTTTAGTGTCTGTCTTCCAAAGATCTTGGTTTAAGCAGCTCATCTGTTCTGGATTCTGCCCAATTTGACGCTAAATCGATGGAAATCGTGTACTATTTGATGCCCGAAAAGACTTCTGGTAATAATAGTACCCCATGCGAATTACCTTCCCTTCCCAGCAAACTGTTCGAAACTTTTGCTTACAACTCTACTCATGGCAAGTCTTCTGGTATCACGGAACATGGCTTAGAACATATTTTAAGCAACGTTAACAAGACTTTGCCACCTTATCTTAGCAAGAAAAAGGTAAGGGAAGATATACTACACACTATGTTGATTACATATAAGAACTTATGACGCAGTAAAAAGTTTATAATATACTTTTTCTGCCACACTGTATAATCTTGTAGGATTTTAAGCTTATGTAAGCTTAAATAGGTAATGTTTTCTATTGTCTTGACGAGTCCATCATTAATATTAACCTAATTATTTAGAAATATATAAAGTCACTTCATAATTCAAAAGAATTTTTATGCAGAGCTCTATATGACGATTCGTAGCTCTATTTTCTAAGATATTTTGAATTTTACAGTCTTTGATACATATATGTATACAACATTATATGAATAAACATATGCTTCACTATTTAAGGGGATGATATTATGTAGCATTAATTAGTTGCATGACTTGAAACTAGGAATTGAGAAGGTTGCAGGTATTGATGCATACAATAGCAAAGTTTGTATAAATTTAGAACTGCTTCATTTAATCATTAATTTTTATTAATTGCTATAAATCATTATGTGAAGTATTATAATTATTTTTATTATTTTATTCAAAATTATCTTTTATAATTTATTAGAATTATTTTTGTAACTCAGACTTGTGGCCCTTATATATCCCCAAGGCACAAATATTGAGTCTATACATTTTCACTTGGTTTAACAGGCTCATTGTTATTGTGTGAATAGGCCTAACCTGTGGTAATGATAAAAGGGTAAAGTTTATGCTGTGAAAAGATAATAAAACTTTACAGATGTTTCAGACACTAGTGCTCCAACGAAACGTCAGTAAAGTTTTTTCATCTTTTCACAGTATAAAATTTACCCTTTTATCATTACTGTTTCATTAGAAACACGGATGCAGCTCACACTAGTTTTTAGCTAGTTAACTCTTCTTAAACCTGCCAGGAAATTTTAAAATCTAGGCATGCATTGCATTTTAAAATATTTATTTATCACAGCAAAAACAAAAAATACCATTATATTCCGTTCTCAAAATAATTTTTTCCACCAAAAAATAATGAATATGCTATCCCTTAAATATATTTGATGAATCTTTCAAAAGATGACTTTTATTTTAGTTATTTCCAAGTAAAAGCTGTTGTTTACTGATTGAAAAAACTTGTACTGAGAAAAAAGAAACCTGCAAGTGATCGATTTTGTGTTAAAAATTCACAACTTCTTTAGAAATAATCAACTCCCCAAAAAGGTGATTTGTAACATTCATGCCAATATAATTTGATCACAAGTTTAATTGCCTCTTTTTATAGGCAATAATTGGACAATGCAAATTAAGATTTATTGTGAAAATAATCTGCTTTAAGCTAATTAAAAGCATCTTACTTTATATAATTATTTGCCAATCATTCAAAGTCTTTTTTAATATCATTGGTAATTTAAAAGAGGTCACCAGTGTTAATTACGTTTATGCAAGTAGGAACAGCAAGGAAAAAGTTCAATGATGTAAGCTTTTTGGCATTTAATTACTTTCATCAACTAGAGTATAAAAATTAAAAAAAAACCCATAAATTATTTGTGTATAAATTTGCTTACAGCAACCAAAATACTCTGAAAGCAAACTAATTTTATTTCTATATACTGGCATTTTGTAATCAGGGTTCAACAATCAAACAAAAGAAAAGTACACATAGCTTTTTTTAACTTTTTTTTTTAAATCAGTAGTTTTCTACTCTTGGGTTGATGTCAATTAGCTGTAAGCTAAGTATTGATTGAAGTGCTTGTCTTAAGGTAACTAGAGACCTTCAGGGGTATGTTTTGTTTACAACTCTCTCTACTCAACACGTTAAACAAAACCCCATAGAACTGTATATCTTTTAAAGGTCATATGGTAAAAAAATAATATTATTCGAAAGCGATTTTTCAATTGAAAACAATGCCGGAGCCTTAAACACAAATTGGGCACGTTCAGCAGAGGTGAATTAATGAACATGGATATAGCGCACATAGCAACAAGAATTTCACTATGTGAATAAGCAAAAGATAAACTACAAAAGGGTGTGAATAACAATTTTTGATATTTTGCTTCTTAAAGAAAATTTTTTTGAATTCTAAAGTTGGAACATTGAATAATTTCAATGTCGGTTAATGTTTTAATGCGTAAAAGAGGAAATACTCAAAATGTCAAAAATCACTCACATCCTTTTGTAGATTAACTAGTAACCTTAAAATGAATATGACACGAAAGCATTTTAATCTTTAAAATGTGTAGTTTATTGGCATTAATGAGTATATCACAGTTAAATTTGTTTTAAAAACGTATTTCTCTAGTAGTTCAAGAAAATTTAGCACAAGCTGTGACGTCATTTTGTTTACAAGTCTCTAGATTTAGTTCAAAGCAAACACATGAAATATGTTTGAATGTAGAATCTTAATTTCAGGTAGTACAATTTTCAGTTTCCCAACATTGGAAAAGTACTATATAAGCTATCAAATGAAGCTGAATAAAATATGCCTTTTGTTGTTATTTTATACGAATTACAATTTTTATTTAGTGCATTACTACCGAATCTAGAGTACATGACGTCACAAATTGGGATTAATTTTCTCAAATATCTCAAGAAATATGCTAAATTAATTATTATTACTAGCAAACTATACATTTTAAACAATGAAATGTTTTTGTGTCATATACACTTTAACCTGGGCTATATATGTATTGTTCCAGAGCAACACGCACAATCATGACCACATTATTTACATACTTCTATGCATTGGCTTTTGTATGTTTACCTAAAACATTTCCATGCACAGCTGGCCGGCTGGTTTTAAAAGCTGGTTTGACAGCGAAAGCCTTCGCAAAGAAGTATGCAAAAATAATGAAATGTGGTCATATTTTTGCTTGTCATTCTGGAATGTATGAACCTGGCATTGAAAACTTGTGATTTAGTAGGAATAATATTTAGATTCCATTGAAACTATTGTCCTTTTCCACAGAAGGAGGTATTATGACTCACTAATATAAAATGTTATGAATGAAATGATGCAGAGATTTTTCAATTTTACACAGTGTTAAGACCAAAAAATGTTTTTTTGAATTCACAATTTTGTTGTGATCCAGGACTCACTCACCATTGACAAGAGTTTCCTAAATGTACTGGTCACTTTTGAATACTAAATTTTATTTCACTCTCTGAATTAGCTGTGCCCTTACTTTGATCATTCTAGATGTTGTTCAACTTATTAATACTGTAAAGGTGCTGACACACGGTGCAACATTGCACCCAACATTGCAAGCAATAAATTTGAATCAGGGTGAAAAACATTGCAAACAAAATTACACAACAACACTTTTGGCAGCCTGCTATGTTAATATATGGTCAGCAGTTATAAATTTGGTGCAAGCTGATTGGCCTTTTGCATACAATGTTGCATGCAATGTTGCACCGTGTGTCAGCACCTCAAGGTTAGCTTCACAACACCCAGCCAGAACAGTATAGCACAACTGCACAACAATAATAACAGGGCACACGGCAGAAACAACTGAACAAAAACAACAATTATAGCAACAGCAACAAACTAGGTAACAGCAACCAAAACAGCAACAGCAACCAAAACAGCAACAGCAACAACAGCAATAACAACAGCACCATAACAGCAACAACAACAGCAAGACAAACATCTACAATAACAGCAACAAAAACAAAAGTAACAGCAACTATAGCAACATCAATGGCGACAACAATCAAAGCAGCAACAACAGCAACAGCAACAACAACAACAGCAACAACAACAGAAACAACAATCAAAGCAGCAGCAACAACATTAACAGCAAAAACCACAGTAACAGCAACCATAACAGCGACAGCAGCAACAACAGCAGCAATGATAACAACAACAGTAGCAATGACAGTAACAGCAACAACAACACCATGGACAGTACCATAACAACAACAACAGCAACAACACCTCTAAGACTTATAAATTAGTGTACAGCATAATATATATTTACATTTACTTACAGTACGTGTATATTTATTTACAAATGGCCTGTGTCTACTTTGTCAGTGTTTCTCAGCTGAAAGCATTATCAAAGAAGTGAAAAAAGAGAAATCTGATCATCATGAACACTCAGGCAACGAGACTGGGTTGGATCAAGATGACTTCCAGAAAGCATGCGCCATCATTGTCTATCGTCTCATCCAAGGATATTGTATTACCCAACATGAAAGTCACTCCGACTTACCATCATCATCATTCTTCATTGATGATTTGTTCAAAACTAAGGACTACCTTAAAGAACAAGACCTTCTAGAGATAACCAAAAAGCTGGGCATTGCTAGCGCTAAAGAGGCACAAAATGCAGATGTTGACGATCATGGTCATAGTCATAAACGCCGTCGACGTGCTGTTGAAGAACCTACCACAGCTCCTACTCCACACAATGCAACAGTAAGAAATTAGCTATGTTAAGAAAGTTGGCAAAATTGTAGGGGGGTTACCTTATGTTGAGAAAGTGGTTAGAGGGGGCGGCTTATCACATATGTAGGGGGTTGATAACTATTGCAGGATGACAAAAGCGGGGTATGCAATTGTTGCTTCCACCATGGAGGGCCAGGGGGTTTGGATTTTGTTTGTAAAGGGCTCATGCAATTTTGCAGACCCCCACCCATGTGTTAATAGATGCAAGCCCCCTAAGCAACAATTATTTTTATCCTTTGAACATTTTTTTCAGTGCTTTTCACTTGATTCACTCCTGGACATATTCAGCATTGACCATTCTGTTGGTGCAAGCAAAAGTTCTTTTACAGAACTTTGTCCTGCTCTTATACAGCAAGTACAAAGTGGCTCATGTGCAGCAAAAAAAAGCCTGACGAAATCTACTGCTAGTGATCCTTCTAAAGGTGAGAACTCAGTTCTTATATGGTGAACTACACAGTTTGATATGTAAATGGTTTTAATTAACATGAGCTCCTTTCGTGGGACAACAGGGCAACCACTTGCCGCAGAACTATTGAAGTAAAATAAAATTACCTTTAGGACATTTGTAGGCATTGTTCGCGCTCAGCCTTTCTACGCATGAGTTTAGTGTGCATGCACTCATCATGTTGACGTAATTTAAATATTGTGATGAGCAATCACCCACCATCCCCCCCCCCCCCCCCTTCCCCAATCTTTCCATCTCAGCGCTTCCCTTACTTGTATAGGCACCTTTTTCAAAAATTTGAGACAAAAATTTTGTTCGTTCATAATTACAGTTGTTTTGACTGAACAATTGTTTTACTGAATGATTTCAGTGTGGGGGTATGGATTTCTCTCTGTGACCATCATCAGCTTGGTGTCTCTTGTTGGTGTTGCTACTATTCCATTTGTTGGTAGAACTTTGTATAAAAAAGTTCTGGCATTAATGGTGGCACTGGCTGTAGGAACGCTTGCTGGTGATGCAACTCTCCACCTTATACCTCACGTAAGTCAAAGATTGTATTCCAAAGCAATGGAGGCTTTGCACCATCAAGTGCCCATCCCATAATACTGCTTGGGCTTCCTGTGGTTGGATGGCAGAACAATAAAATATTTTTGCTCTTTGGAATTTGATTCTTTCTTATTTACCGCCATTTTTTTTGCTACGCGGCCACCCCAGACAAAACTCGTGACGTGCACTTTGCAATAGACTGCTATCAATCAAACACATTGATATCATTTTCTTAAAACCTGTCGATTGTTTACACGTATTATGAGCCACACTCACCTGGGCCTAATAGAGGGCCAATCCAAACGCGTGTAAATGACATCAATGTGTCCCAGCCCCTTCGCAGAGTTGCCCATGGCAACTGGGCCACAGTCCCTCCCTACCTGGCACGGGTCACGCCTTAAGAGGTGGAGATACTTACCATCACAGCCTAGTCCTCTGAAATTGAGAATCGGGGGGGGGGGGGGGTAATGTAATATTATTTGCTGCTTGCTCAAACGATAACACAATGACAAAGCTGCCACGCTGCAAACCCTGCCAATACCCCTCAACCACCAAGGTGCCCCCCCCCCCTCCCCCCAAGCTGTCCAGTGGTGAACCACTGACTGATTAGACTCGGTTTTAACTTTGCCTAAATTACATTCAGGCTAAATAAACCAGAATTTCTTGTTTGTTTTCTTATCATAATGATATTATAAATGCAGGCTTTAGGTCTTCACCAACACAAAGAAGGAGAGGAAGAAGCTCATAGTGAAGACATAAGTGCAAGTTTCTTATGGAAGGCAGCTGTCATTCTTGCATCTATTTATTTCTTCTACCTCTTTGAAGTATTGATGCATTTTGGGCTCAAAAATAAACACACCCATAGCCATGTTGATTTAGAGGTAAGGTATAATAAATACTAGTTTCTGTGGCTTTATCAGGAAAATCCAATCAACCCATATTTTCTTGACTAAGTGAATTATCCTCTTCGGACAGAATTGAGGGTCTGATGTACTTTAGCAACAAACAGTCACAAGCTAATATATGACTTTGATTACGAATCAAATCAGCTTAAGGTCCCTTGGGGAAGACTATACTGAATGGCAAATAAACTTTTCGTATCTTGAAATCGAAAGTATCTCATAAGGGAAAAGTTTTTGGATACGACATTTAGTAATCCAGCAAAAAATCTCTAAATAAAGGAAGCCCACATTTATTTGCCATCCAGTTAACAATCATGTGTCACTCTATTTCGAAAGGCCTATTAGGAAGTAATGCACATGTATTCCAGCTGAGTTGACATTCAGAGTAAACTCAACCTTTTTCTCTCAGGGTAGCATGGGTGGCCTTCGCAGCTAATGCGTCTTATTTTACCCTGTTAGTCCAACGGGTCGGTTCACTGGTTCGAGCCCTGCGGTCGCCACATGTGAATGGAGTTTGTTTGATGTGTTGTTCTCTCCTATGCTATGAGGGTTTTATCCGGGTTCTCCGATTTCCTCCCTCCGTAAAAATCAACATGTGAGTTGAGCGTTGTGTGCATAGAACATTGAATGTAGTGGTAGTTTGTGTGAGTGAAAAGTGTCCCCAGTTAGTGCGAAAGCGCTAGAAGATATTTTTTAAGTGTTCATTAAGTGTATGCTTCATTGAGTGTATAAGCAGATTAAAAAATCTGCCTCAGTTGTTATCTCACGGGACTTGAACCACTGACCTCTTGTTTGCTAGACGACATATCAACCCCTCGGCCACTATATTTATACACTATATTTTAACATATAGATCTTTACCGTGTGACAAAAACACATAGTGTTCTTCCATGAAGCTCATTTTACATGGGTTTTACAAGGGTAGCACTCATAGTAGATAACAAAACTGTGGTCCTCTCGGGTTTCCTCCTTCCCTACAAATTGGGATGTGATTCATGTACCATATTCTGTCATTTCAAAATAATGAATTTAGTATGGTAGAATGTGTGTGGAGTGAAAGATGAACAGCTTCTTACAGGGAATGATGGTTGCACAAAATATTAGATATGATAAAACTCTTCTGTTACCACTCTGTAAGATTTTGCCGTTGTAGAGCATTACATGCTGTTAAAAGTTTTATGAATAGAATTCAAAAGACCTCCTCGGCTGTGATGTAATGTCCCATTTTAGACCATGTGTCATTCCCTAGAGTATCATTTCTTTGTTTAAGGTTTGCGCTCGGTTGCACATGAGAAGATACATGAATGATACATGATACATGATCATACAACTCAAACAGAATATTATTCTCAAGGGAATGAGACATGGTCTGTTAATGGAACAACATTACGCTGAGCCGAGGAGGTCTATTAATAAAGATGATAAAAATAAAAATATTTACATTGTAGTTACCAGGACCAAGCAGCCGACACATGAGCTACAAGAAGAAGAAGTCCTGTTCAAATTTTGAACACCATGAGGGGACACCACAAAACCTTGGAAATTCAGACGAGAAAGTTCCTGAAAATGGAGACATCGTTCTGACGAATGTAGTAAGTTTTCAAAACTCCAAAAGAATTTGTCCGAATTTAATCTGTTTTTATTTTTGGATGCTAAAAATGTGCAAACCTGACTGCAATTGCTGCGGTGCACTCAGTTGGATTTTTCTTGCTTTTGAATTTCTTAAACCTGCTCTCTTCTATGTTTTGTACTTGTAAAAAGGAAAGTCAATTTTTTTTTTTGTAGTTTGCAAACTTTAAAATATATTTATAACTTTAAAATATAAAAAACATTTAATTAATTAAAAAAAAATAAAAAATTAAAGGATGTTTTAACTGACCTTAAAATAATAATTAAGATGTAGTCAACAAAAAATTAACTATTTTAGTGATCGATAAGTACAAAAGTAACATATTTTGAATTAACAACTCTAATAATGCCTCAAACAGGGAGTCTTGATAAAAGTAAGAAATTGTTTTTTATTAAGGGAGGAAAACCAGAGAAACCAGGGAAAACCCTCAAAGTGATCATAAAACAGCTAAAGGAAAGCAGTGCGCTCGTTGATGTCAGCTTATTTGATGTTTGTTCTCTCATTGATAATGCAAAATAGCCTATCAGTACACCAGAAATTTGTACTGCATACATATGTTATATGGGGAAAAATAGAACTCTCCTGTACATGTAGATTAGTTTTATGATGTTAACAGTTCTATTATACCATGTCATGGGGTGGCAAGGGTGTACACAAGAGAAAATGAACTAAGAGAAGGAATCCCCGTGCCCCATCATGTGCACACTTTGATGCTATTTTTAGAATCATTGATGCTATTTTTAGCTCGTTACCATGCCCGCGCGATAATCATGCTTCCTTTAATGCCTCGTTTAAGGACACAAAAAGCAACAAAACCACAGGCTTTGTTTACTGCAAGACTAGAAGCCGCCTACCCTCAAGAAATCAACCAATCAGGTTCTTCGCTCAAAATATCTCCAAGCTAAAAATAGCATCAAACTGTGCACAAGATGGTTACAAGGCTATATCGGTAGGATTCCTTCTCTTAGTTCATATTCTCTTGGTGTACAGCTTGCCTCACTGCTGTGATACGGGTTCGAGCCCAGGCTCAGATTGGATTACAAGTGACTTGAGGTTGTTTGATGTATTATTCTCTCCGTCTTGCCATGAGGGTTTTTCACCAGGTTCTCTGGTTTCCTGAGCCGTCTGTTAAAAATAATATGCAAGTTGAATGTTGTATGTTATAAATCATGTAGAATCTAGTCTTAGTGCATGTGGAGGTGGTCTCACAGTAGAGCCACTTACAGTATGGTGAGGGGTGGTTGTATATAATAATAAACATGCCCAATTTTCATGCCTAAGTAATGCTTTTATTTTGATTACTGACAATAAAAACATTATCTAACAAATAATTACAGTTAAAAATATAAAGTAAAAAATGAATATTTGTTTATTATTATTAATATTTGAAGCCCAAAGGACCCCGGTGTCATAGTCCACAGTTTCACAACTGTGTACAAGTTTTTGAGAATTGCGCCAGCACTAGTTCAGAGTCTGAAGTTGAGGAAATGAAGTTTTTGGAGGTATGATGCTCATAAAAACAACTAAAAACAAATTATGATAAATTATAATTATAAATTATAAGATTATTATGTATATGGTTTGGCAAATTCTGAGAAAAGAGGTGGTTTGTTTTCGATGACTTTTAGCTGTCAAAAACAAACCATCATCTTCTCTCACAATTTGCCAGGTTAGATGCCTTGATTTTAAGATAAAATTAATATTGTGAAAAAATCAAATCAAATTAGTTAATTTTAATACAATTCTTAGATCTTATTAACCGAGCGGGAGGTCTGTACGGGATAATCTTGACCGAGGTCAGAATGTACAGACCGAGGTCAAGATTATCCCGCACAGACCGACAAAGCTCGGTTGATAAGAGTTTTATTATATGGACACTTTTCATTTATTAGCTCATTTGGCAGCTGAAAGCCTGTGCATCTAATAGAAGTATGTGCATGAATACATTAAATGCTGCTGTATTTGAAATTTAAAAAATGTATAAGCATATTAAAGACATGAGGATTTTATAACAATAAACTTCAAGGTGAATTGGCCTATCTATTTATCAAATAGGATGTTCTACCCGCATATCTTTTCCATTTCTTTATGCTCCTCCAGTCTATTTTCTTCGTTATCTTCTTGTTCATCCATTCATCTCTCCTTCCATCCAACCATTTGTACATTCTTAATGCAGCCATTAAACATGCTGTCTATAGATATATCCCATCCATTTGTCCATCCATTGAGCTATATATAGCTAATTTCCTATACATTTGTGGATTCAATCAGCCTTCAACGTCTAATCCATAAAATAATACAGTATTTCCCATCCATCTAATTTCCCTTCCATTTGTCCATTTATTCAGCCATTCATCCCATCCATTTGTCCATTCATCCAGCCAACTATCTAACATCCCATCCAATTGTCCATCCATTCAGTCATCTCATTTTCTATTCATTTGTCCTTCCATTCAACCAACAACTAACATCCCAACTATTTTTCCATCCATTCAGCCATCTAATGTCTCATCCATTTTTTCATTCATTAAACCGTCCAGCATCCCATATATCCATCCACAATTCTACTTGTTTGTTTACTTCCTGATTATTATCCATAGAATGCCACAACCAAAGATAAAGTTGACTATGAGGCACACAAGAAACCTCCACTCTCCAAGAAGATTTCAGGTCTGAAACAAAGTTTATCCAGACGTTCAGTGTTTAGTGATGAACACCACGAAAAGGAAAAAGAAGGCATATCTACTGTAGCATGGATGATTATTATAGGTGATACTATCCATAACATCAGTGATGGCCTAGCTATTGGTGCCGCATTCTCTGAGGGAGGTGCATCTGGTATCTCAGGAGGGATTAGTACATCAATAGCTGTCTTTTGCCATGAATTGCCTCATGAATTAGGTATTTGAACAAGTCATTTGTTAAATAAGCAAATACCAAATGCACAACATTTGAACCAATCAAATGTTGATCTAAATGTTGGACTATATGAATGTGAATATATCTTATCAATTTTTATTTCATGCAATGATCTACCGGGGGGGGGGGGGGGGGGGGGCTAAGGGGAGGGGGAGGGGTACTCCACCAGAATTTGGGTTAGGGTGTTCTGCTGGGATTCTAAAAGAGATACCCTGTTTATGATGAGAAAACTCAAATTTGTGGACCCTGTTTATGATAAAAAATAAAATTTATTGCACCGAGTTCCTGTTTCAATTATCATGTCATCTCACGTATCGTTTTTTACGACCATAATAACCAGTTGTGATCAATACGAAAGCAAAATCCCTGAATATGACAGGAAACTCAGGAAGAACTTGGAACTTGAGTGAAATTGCATACCCTGTTTATGATAAGTCAAGCTCAAAAATCATGCCCTGTTCAGCCGATGATCCCCGTATAGCCCATTTAATATGGGAGTACCCCCCCCTCCCCCGGGGATCTACCAAGAATTTAAGTCAGTAAATGTTATTCTTCCTAAATTATTTCAAAAGAAAGAATATGATATCATTATTAGAGCTTTTATTGTGAAAGATTCCAGTGTCCAACTGTTCTCAAAAACCAATAATTAAAAATTTGTTTAACCTCCACCTCAAAACTAGATCATAATAGTCCCCTTCACAGTTCCCTGCACCACCTTGAAAGGTAGCTGTGCCTTTGCATCGAAGCAAGACGAACGGTGAGCTTGCAATGATAGAGACATGTGAATAATTGTCCTATAGATGTTTAAAAAAGGTCTCTATAGACATTGCCTGCTCACTGTTCATCTCGCTTCTATGCAAAGGCACAGCTACCTTTCAAGATGGCTCTGGGAACTGTGAAAAGGACTATTGGATAATTAGTTAATCCTGTCATGAAGAAAAAGTCAGAAAAGTCTTAAAATGCTAGAATTCAATTTCCATACTATTAACATCACACTATAAAAGCTTTCTATTAACTCTTGCAACCCCTCAATTTTGTCCCAAGAGTCCACTCTTTCCAGAATTCCAACTATCTCCAAGTATACTTTATTTAAGCGTTACTAGCTACCTCATCAACAAATATTAACCAAACCTCTATTTTTTGTCCACTTCAGGTGATTTTGCAGTGCTGCTTACAGCAGGCATGAGTGTCAAGAAAGCTCTTCTGGCAAACTTCTTATCAGCCTGTTCATGTTACGTTGGCCTTGTCATTGGCATTTTGATTGGACAACAGACAGAAATGAGGTTGTGGATTTTTGCCATTGCGGGAGGCATGTTTATTTATGTTGCATTGGTAGATATGGTGAGTAGATTCAGATTTTGTCTAATCTACTTGGACTTAAAAATCAAATATTAAAAAAGGGATAATATTATAAAATAAAAAGCAAAAGATAAAAATGAAGACTAGAGTGCTCACACCTTTTAGCACTTAGTAAATTAGTGATAATTAGACAATTGAAAACAAAGGATTCTGAATGAAATAGTACTAATTAGTACTATTTAATTTTCACGGTTTTAGTGCGTGCAAGCCTTTCATGTCCTCTACGCCCAGCAGAATAAAAGTAATACAATCATTTTAGGGTTGATACTTTTAACCTGGTTTGATTCAAGCTTGGTTTCTTGTACCCCCTCAGTTTTTAGTTGGCACTCAAAGAGAACAAGGAATCTGGCTTTTATTCTACAATTTGATTGGTTCTCGAAGTCTAGGTGGCCCAGGTTATGGAAGTTGCACTGTAATTTGATTCTCCATCTTAATTCCAAATAATTTATTGAATTTTGTTTTCCACAGCTACCAGACTTAATGCACAGTGAGTCTCTACAGACAGACACAGGTATCACATTTTTGTTGCAGAACATTGGATTGATTCTGGGGATGACCATCATGCTTCTTATTGGTTATTTTGAAGAAGCCCTCATGGCTGCTGTCAAGATAGGATAAATGTTCTTTTGACCAATCAATGGAATATTTGTTTTCCTTATATATGTATGTTCTGGTTCTGTATACACTAAATTTTGTCAACTAAAAACTACAAAGATAAGATACCACACATGCCAAGGTATTAACTGTGATTTTAACAGTTACCAATTATGCAGTTTCACCTCCAGTGAGCTTTATCAAGCTGTAACTTGTATCAAAAACATATTTCTTAAATCTCTCAGATCTCAGGTTTGTAGCTCATTCATTGGATGACTAACTTTATTGAAATGTCGAGCATAAACAAATTAATAAATTATAATACTCAATTGCAGGGCTAAAAATAAAGGCTGTTCATTTGCCAGCCATGATGTCACAGAAATTAGTTTTTCATTTCAGTCATACCTTATTTCTGGTTCAATTTCACTGGTCAAAATGACTGGCAAGGCAAATATTGACCTTCAGGACAAGTTCCAATTCTTGCCAGACTTTAATTTGTTTAATGAATGGCCATTATTTTTAGCCCTGTATTGTAGGCTACCTAATAACTTATAGCGTATACTATGTGATTTGATATCTAGGCACACAAATGCATTTTTTGTCACAGCGAATATTTACAAGTGTTTTCTATTATGTATTTATAAATCAACATATTTTCCACCGACGACTACAATTTTAAAGATATTTGGTAGATCCTTCCATGATGTGTTTTAGTATTATTTTTAGTTTTAATTTTTTTCGAGCAGAAAACTTTTGGAATGGAATTATGAGGAATTATTGGTCAAATTGTTCTTCCTGATAGGACCAAGATCACCTGGTTAGTCATAACAAGACTTAACAAAATCAATTTTCTTATTGATTATTAATAAATGTTTTATATGTTTGCTAAAGGCCAGGAATTTGGAATCTGTACTGATGCACTTGAATTAGGAGTGTTAGTAGAATAATCTTGTTCACTTAAGGCCTGGAATTTGAAATCTGTACTGATGCACTTGAATTAGGAGTGTTAGTAGAATAATCTTGTTCACTTAAGGCCTGGAATTTGAAATCTGTACTTAGGCTTTTCTGCAGAAAAATCTTATGAGATTCAAATATGTTAATACCGTTTTAAAATGCTACTTTGCCCTTTGAAAAGGTATGAGTAATACTACAACTAAATAGTTGTTAACTAAAATATGTTTAACTACATTGCTATTGTATCACTAGCTTAATTGTAGTTATATTTCATGCAACGTTTGTTCATAAAAATGTTTAATGATATGTTCTTCTTAATGTATTTTACTACGGTATATATATACACTGTATGTTCACTTAATATCAAGTTATAGCTGTTGAATCTGTGTATAGTCATTAGAGTGTGGCTGATAGAATGTCCTATATTTGATTCTAATATTTTTAGTTACAGCCATACCTTTATAGATCAGTGACAATCAAAATTTAAAATGTGCTATAAGATTTTATTACTAGGTAGTTGTCAAAACATTTATTAATGTAAGGTATGAATAGATAAAAGAAAAACTGTAGTTCACTAGATTTTTATTATTATTTTCTATTAATATAAATTGGCAACAAAATGGTAATTATTCATGCAAATGATAATAATTATTTAATTATATCAATTTGACATCACTGGTGATTTCTGTGATCTGATTGGTTAAAAATGATCACTAAAGAAACGTTTTTTCTGACCAATCATGTCAAGAAATATGATCAAATTGCACTCCACTCAGTATGAACCTTAAGTACTATAAATCACAATCATTAATTACACAGTGCAAAATAATTATTACTTGCACTAAATACAAGAAAGTTGAGAGTCAATCAACCATGTCAGCAACAAATATTTTTGTATAATATGTCATTGGTATCAAAAGCTTGTGGGTATCACTTAGTATATACTAACTGATAAGAGTAAACAATTTTCCCTGAAAATGGGTGTCAGTATGGGTATCAGTGCCTTCCTGCCTTGGTGCGATCACACTGACCAAAATGTTGTAACACTCTGGGCTTGAGATAAGAATGACAGTAGCTAGTCTATAGCCTAATTTCCCTGTCTTAATCGTCAGTCTTAATTAATGCATACCAATAATGCATACAGTGATAATGATGACATTGTACGCTTTAATCTTCCAACTGTATACTCAAATACCGAAATGCAATTGATCTAGAGATTCTTAGCTATAGTATAATAATTATGGTGTTCAGTGATATTTTTAATGTTCTTTAATTTTGCCAATAGAATGAGTAAATAATCCCCTAATAAGGTTTTTCCTTTGATTTTTGTTACAGTATGTGGAAAAGGGTTTCAGTTGAGCTAGCTGGCTGGCATGCATACACCACTGGATATATGCATGCTAAGCATTGAAATTTTTTTTATGGGAACGTTTTCCAGTTGAGTCAGCATTGACCATCCCTTTTAAGGAAAAGTGTTATACCTGAGCCAGCTGGCTGGATTTAGAAGTTATTTGAGAGGGGAGGGGATACATGCAGGCTTGGTGCATGTAGCTGCCATAAAAAAGCTGGAGAATTCCCCCCCCCCTTCTGAAATAATCAGTTTTGTTTTCTATGCCAAGCTACAGTGAGGGAGAAGATGCATATGGCAGAATGAAAGTGGGGGACTGATTTTATATGAGTGCAAATTTAGATTTTTTAATGACTGCAAAATTTATATTGTAAGAAGGGATGGTGAGAAAATTGAATGGGCTGAACTGTGGTGGATCGCTCATTCACTGTGATGATCAACACATCTATCAAGGGATGGTGAACCATACCTGGATCAATATGTATCATTCGTCTGGGATACATTTTATCAGTCAGAATAGTAAGTATATACTGTCTAACTCTAACCGTGAACACCCAAGTTTGTCAACCAATCAGATTGTGAACCAAAACAATAGAATTTGAGCTACATGTACATGTATAAGAAGCCTATAAAAGCTATTCAAGGAGATGATTTAACAGAGCCTTAAGGTATATATTTTGACAAAAGATATTTCCTTGTACTGATAGCATTTACAGTACATCAAAATGATTTGGTTCCACAGAAAAATTTATAAGACATGACATATCCAACTTGTCACCAGTACAATGGATTATCTTACAAAGTTGATTGATTAATTTCTTTAGCTTTTGAGTTTTAACGCTGAATTACAACCCTACAATTATAGCAACAGCAACTCTGACCTTCAGTGTTCTCTTCTCCCAGTTATAAATCTAAATAATTCATAATTTTCAGCGGGATTTAAAAAATCAAAACCGATGGTTCATATTCTAAATAATTTACAGCTGAGACCGTTATAGCAACTCCAAATTCTTTGTTTTTCTTTGTCTTAGGCAGAGCCGTTGGACGTCAGTACAGACGAAACTTCTTTAGTATTTCTGGAATAGGCCAGTGTTTTTCATCTTCGCGGTTGATTTTCCGGTGTTGTCGAGTATCTTCATTGATCTTTTCAAGGCAGTGTCCACAAAGATGGCCTACTAGCTTATTATTCCCACAAACAACACAAACTTCAATGTCAGTTCTGTTCTTAAGCCATTTATGACGGTGTCTTAACTTCTTTTTTGAAGGGGTTGTCTTCCTCTTAGGAACAGCCATCCACAAAAAACTATCATTTTCTTGTCTTTCTTCCACTTGGTAGCTACCAAAATTGCCCATGATGGGAAGTGCAGCATACTCAACATTTAGCGCTGTAAAATTTATAAGGATTCTTTGCTCTAACATGGATATTTTTGTAGTAAAAGCGCTACCAAGCCTTGCACACATGGCGACCGCCATTTTGAAATTTATATCCACAGGAACCCCAAAACAAACTTTTAAAACTCCGTAAATAATAAGATGAACGAAGATGAACAAAAAGCTAAAAGGAAATTTTGTTATGAATATTTTAAAGAAAAAACACAAGGATCGATGAAAAATAATAAAACGAGTTTTAGTCGTTTTAGATCTTTTAATAAAAATAAAAGAGAAATACTGGAAAACATCGGAAAACATAGTTTGGGGTTTCTGTGGTCGGTCCGAAAGTACCCAAAGTCGGTCCCCAAGAGGTCCCCAAAGTCTTCACGAAGAATTTCCGAAGCCGAGCCGAAGCCAAAGTGACCTTCTCTGCACTGCTGACTGACACTAGCGGGGCATTCGAGAGTTTTTGGATGCATTGACTACTTTATGATAACAGAAGGAATAATATTCTACGAAGAGACCACAAATAGCACTTTCTCAATGCTTTCCTAGGTATGTTTAAATGTCTTCAAATATTGTTTAGCGTGGTTTTAAAATATACTTTGAAACTTCAGCTCGAAGTCAGTCAACTGAGCACATTTTCTTCGCTCGCTATATTTTTGCTGGCTTTGTGACTATACCAAGTAATTTCTGCTTCAAGGGTGAGTTATAAACCATAGCTAACGTAGTTAGTATGATATCATGGCTCTTTCAAAGAGAGAATATTCAAAATGAATCCCCGGCACTCGTATACTGAATCCCTTTCATAGTGAATTCACTCAAAATGAATTTCCATTACTCCTCTGACATATAATGAATATTCGCCCCCTAATTTCAACTTTCCATTTCTTCTTTTTTTTCCCCACAATAAATTTTAGAGAAATTTAACGTTTGAAAATCCGTTACTTTAGCCGCTACTTGATGCTCTCCGTGGTATATACTGGTGGAGTTCCTGTGGATTTTGCTGGACAATTTCCCGCCCTGTTTTGCGCCAAAATGCGCGCACTCGCTCCCCTGGCTTGACATTCATCAGCCTAGAGTGTTGTTATAAAAGTATCAATCAAATTTCAATTTCTTTCGGAAAAGGCCATTTTTTATTATCCTATTTCCGTCTTTCTTTCTTCCCAGCTTTTCAGATTTTGACAAATAAAGTTTCTATTGTATTCTCTTTTAAGCCTCGACTGAAATTTCAACGCAGAATGCCTCGATATACAAATTAACGCAGCTCCTCTTCATCTTTGGTAAGTGTTTCCCTTTCATTTTGTCATGGTCAGTCTACTTAGACGTAAAAATCTACTTTATTAATGCTGGTGCCTCTCCATCATCAAAGAAGTAAAGAGACAATGAACCGTGATCGGTGATGGTCAAGTCGCAGCTATGGATCGAGCGATGCCCTGGGTCCGTGACCACAAAAGAAACCGTGACCACAAAGGATATCGTTACCACACTGTATACCGTGACCTGGTAGGTAAGTCTTTAATGCAGTATTATATTAAGTATGATTTTAAAAAATAAGTATGATTTATTTCAAGAAACGTTCAGTAATCCATTTAGTTATATTAAAAGTCTATTATGAACTTTTCTTCGATTGCACGTTACGTCATCGCGGCCATGTTGGTGCCAATTTAAAAAAAAATTCTCATTAGAATCCATTGTTAATGGCACCACAGCGCACTGATTCTAAAAATAGCTTAAAGATTCGGACAAACATTGCATTCTGTTTAACCGCTACGAGGATTATACGAACCGATTTTATTATTTTTACTTAAAGTTACAATAATAACCCATGTAAACTAAGATCAACTGCGATCGGCTGTGAAAATTATCTGCTGAATATAAACTTGTAAGTTTGTTTGTCCGGATTTCGCCTTTGTCTTCGTTTTTATGACGTCACGGTTGCGCTGCACTATTGCCGCCATACTTTTTTCTTTTAACTCTCTTGGTAATGCTTGCAACCCATCAATTATGACCGCGCGAAGTTTGAAGGGGGAAAACATGGTAAACGTCTCCAAAGTCAATCAATCAATACATCAATCAATCAGTCAACTTTATTTATCCACGTTAATAAATCTCCTCGGCTCTGACGTGATGTTTTTCCATTTCAGACCACGTTTCATTCCCTAGAATATCATTCATTTGTTTAAGGAATATGGATACAACTCAAACAAAGAATATTATTCTCAAGGGAATGATGACACGTGGTCTGAAATGGGGCAACATTACGCTCGAGCGCTCCAGTGCCGATAAGGTCTATTGCCTTTCGACATACTTGGTTTTCAGACAAGTGTTATCTTCTGTCACATTGTCCTTTTTACGGCTTATCAACTCAGAAATTTAATAATGAGTACAGCTTATTATAGATTTCATTTCCAAATGATGAAAATTTCACAAAATATCTATATTCTTTGTAAAAGTTATAATCATGCTGCCGAGAAACTGCATACGAAGTGCCTTTGTCGGTTATATACCTATTTCAATTAACGTTGTCATCGCCAAAGGCGATAGACGATAGATCGTTCCGTTCCCATACATGGAAATGGTTTCGTTGAATACAAAGAACATTGAATCAGTCTTAACACTAAGGTCCATGTTCTTGACGAGAATAAGAAGCAGAAACTCAAGTCATTTTAGCTATTCTTGGATCTTGGAATAACCTATTGCTTTTCGGTCTATTGCGTGTGTTGCGTATTGCCTATCGCAATGCCAACGTTTTTTGAAATAGGTGTTTATAGAAACTATAACGCCTTCACTCGCCCATACTGAATCGAACCATTTTGAACGTTATGCCAAATGTACAACAGAATTTTGAGTGCCTTTTGCCAATACCTTTATGTTGTTTGACCATTTGTGCTGTCGATCTTACAAAAGTGCGCCGGCTAGGTCTTTTAAGAAGTTCATATAATTGTTGGTTTAGATTGACCAGTTTATCAAGTTATGATTTCTCGATCGCCTACGTCAGTAAAATAAGAAACATCTTTGTCATTTCAAATCTTCGACTGTCAATTCAATTCTTTTCCGATTTAGTCCTTCAAAATCAAATCAAATTTAATTGGATTTTTCACTCATTCTCGGCATGACGATTAAACACTCCCATCCGTCTTTTATTTTTTAATTTTTCGACTCCTTTTGACGAGTGGAAAGAAGTCTCATTCCTTGGCATTCGCAGGACGTACACACCCAACTTCTATTTTTACTGGAATGAAAGACGCCTGCGTACAAGCCGTACGCCCAAAGTCTACTGAGTTCACAAGATCAGGAAAGACCAGGAAAAAAAACCAGTTAATATTCGTTCAGTGATGTTTGTTACTTGTCAATAGTAATTCCTTAGCACTGAGTAAAATTGATTCATTTATATTAATTGAGGGAGGATCCTTGCTTCGCCTGTATATCACCTCAGTTCCGATCATGTAAATGATCACCCATAAAAGAGCACCTGAACTAGCTCCGCGTAGCATACGAAATTTGCTGCGACTATAACTCCAAAAAAATCTCTATGATGATACCATGCACCCTTGGACACCCTCTGGCTGCTATTTCTCGTCATGTGGTTGTAAAACACATTCCAATTCCATTCTCTTAGTGGATGATATATGTATATAGGAGTAAGAAATATTCTTTTCTTCTTGTAACCAAATGAATATCTATTTACAAACAACTAGGAATTGCGATCAGTTCGTCGGTACTCGTTTAGCTTTATTTTTCTAGGTTTACATGCTTCTATACCTATCAGTATATAGAAACGGGCGATGTTGATTTTACCTCTTGTTTTAACTCACACAGTTCGTTTACTAATTGTTGCTGTTGTGGTGGTTTCGTGGTCGTCCCACTTATTCAGTTTGGACAAGAAAAAGGAGTTAGGAGAAGGAAGGAAAACAAACACTATAAAACACCATAAAATAGTACTAAAACTAAATAAGTGCACATGGTGAAAAACCATTTGTTTTCTATTGTTTAGTTAGTACTATTTAACACAAAATAGGTACTGTTTTACAAACTAGCAAAACAGGTTTTTCCTATTAGTCGAACGAAGGAAGGAAGGAAGGAAGGTTGATATATAATAAAGCAACATTAAACAAGTATAATCCTGGCAAGAAAAAGCAGGTTATTCCAAGTTATTCGTCTTTAGCTATAGGAGTGGTATAGGTCACTGCCAGAAGAAGAGCTTTCATTTAAAAAGTAACAAACAAGCGGCACCTTGTAATTTTCAAAGGACACACCCATCGTCTTTACGTTTTCTGACGTTATCTTTACCTATATGGCCATGTGAGGGTCGGTCGGATAGTCAGATTGTATGGCTTCTCTCTTTTAAAAGAAGTTACACAACAAGACAAGCTCATTACCGATCTGGAAAGGGAGACGTTCTTCCTTAAGTGGGTCAAATTGAACTCTAGCAACATACGCTAAATTTACAGCTATGGAAGGTGAGAGATTCGCATTGATCAATCCTCTCGGCCCATTTGCCTATATGATATGTACCTATATATTTTTATTTAAAGAAGGCACGAAGTGTTTGACGCGTCCATGCCACGTTCGTAGTATGGGTACTGATGGCACCGACTCTATTTTACGAAAAGGTTTTTATTTTTTTATTTTTTTTATAATGAATGTTGTCATATAAATATAGAATAACAAAATAACAAATAACAATTATTAAGATATCATTTTTAAAATATTGTGAGTCTAAAGCCCCTTTAATTGATATACAACAATTGATATCGCAAAGGATTAGATTTCACTACGTTCATTTACCAAAAGTTAGTAGTTCGACGCAAACTAGTGCTCATCTTTGGGCATACCAAGGCCATCATCCACAATGTTGTTATTTTCGAGGAGATCCTGATCAGCGGTCGTAAACATACGCGCTGATTGGCTAGAGATGACGTATGAGAGTGGGTATTTTTTTGAATATGATACTATATGTCTCCTTTCGAGTTTCAATTTCTATTCTATTTGCAATATTAATAAGTTTTAATTTATATTAAAACTAACAACCGACATATATAAATTTTAAATTTCGTTTCAATTTCGTTTCAATTTCGCTTCTCTCAGTCAGTGCAGGAATTCGCTAATCCTATAGTTCCAGGTTTTCCTTGATAAACGACAGCTTTTACTCGAAAATAAAGATAATAAAACTTACTGCGGGAAGATTTACAAAATACCTTTTAGAAATAGTATTTTTCGTTGTTGTTGTTGTAAAATCTAATATTTCGTTTTCACATGAGATAATAGAAAATACTTGGAAATTTTCGCTGCGATGTCAATCAAATAACGCATTGCACGTTTAGATTCCAAATCACCTGGTCAATATGATGTATGCAACCCAGGGGAAAAAACTTTTCTTTCTTTGGGTATGATTTCTTTATGGTACGATCAACACTTCAATACCACTTCATGGTCACTGGAAGTATCAGGAAGCCGACCAAACAAAGACATCACAACTAGAAAAATAAATAACTGATCGCTGTATTGGACGACTTGCACTAACAGCTCACGCGACCCTTCCCTTAAAACGAGCAGTTTTGTCAAAATAAACAAACAGAAATGAAAAGAGCATCTCGGCATTAGTAGAAAGGCTGAGTTTCAGCTCATAATAAGCGAAACAGGAGAAATGGCACTAGATATAACATTGAATGATTCACAAGGATTTGTATGGGGAAATGCGCTGGATGACAAAAGCTTGCCAGCCAATACTTTTCCCATACAAATCCTTGTAAAAAATTTGATTTTATATTTAACGTCATTTCTTCTATAGTCAACATTTTTTAAGGGGAATGAGGTCACGTGACCTGTTAGTGCAAGTCGTATATTCCCCTGCTCAACAATGATCAACTTTAAGGAAACTGGGATTTTATCCTTTTCTTCGTCGTTTAAATAAATGATTTACATGTCTTACTTTTGAATTTAATAATAATGATAAGTAATAACTTTGTTAAATATCGCTATCAACCATGACTTTAATTATACAACGACAAATACTTAGATCTTATTAACCGAGCGGGAGGTTTGTACGGGATAATCTTGACCGAGGTCTGTACCCGACCGAGGTCAATATTATCCCGTACAGACCGACCAAGCTCGGTTGATAAGAGTTTTATTATATGACCACTTTTCATTGAAAAGGATAAATTTCATTTGCCGTAAGATTAATTCTGATCTAACCGGTTAATACCGGAGAATCTAGATCTATCCAATCAGATTGCTCGATTTGCTAGTATCCAGGCTCTAAGATTCACGGTCATATAATAAACAATACTATAGACCATTGTTTTGTGTATTTGTGGAATGAATGTTCTTGTTGGGTGATAGCAATTGAGTCCCAAGTCAAACGTCGAACTTCACGTACATTAGCCGAACCTAATTGAAAAAATGGATAACTAAGCGGTTTTTTACTTTGATGTCATTAGGTTCGGCTCTTGAAGTTCGACGTTTGACCTTAGTCTTAGTCACTAAGGAGCGAGTTCAAAACAATGGTCCAAAATAGGGATCCGATTTTATGAATTAAGGTGGTGGGTACCGGTACATACCCGCATCCCCCCTCAGATACCTGTTCAAACGCGCGATACTTGGGGTATGTAGTGGCAATTTCTATACACAAATATGTTATTTAGCATACATGCAGACAGACAGTCCATTCATTTCTTTGATTTGGCTTTTAGTTTTGGAGATAGTTGGGGACAAAATCTAAGATTTCACTTCGGCCAGAGGTGGTGGGTACCGGGTAACACCACTCCTCCTCCCCCCCCCCCCCCCCTCCCCCCATATCGGGTCCCCGTGATATGACAATTTTTTAGCCCTCATCCCTAAATAGCTACTATTTGTCAGTATCAACTAGTTTGTATTTATTTCATGGTTTTATTGCATGCGCTTTATCGAACATTAGAGTTTGCAATGATACAGACCTTGGACAATTATTCAAATGTCCCACCTATTATTGCAAGCTCATCGTTCGTCTCGCTTCTATGCAAAGGAACGGCTGCCTTTTAAGATGGCGGAGGAAACTGAAGACTAACATATTTATTTTTTATTGTTATCAAGAGTTTATTATTAGTAAAAATAATTTTGGCGGCCTGAAAATCTGTGAATTCAAAAGGAAAAGGCTTTCACCTCAGTATGCAATTTTTTCGATTTTGATTGGCTTTCGATTTCAGTTTTCTCAAATCAGCTGGAGAGTGATCCCCCTCCCCCCCTAAATGAACGAACAAAATGAACAACACCTGCAAAAACAAGGTTTCAGAAATACGATAAATATTGTGATCATTGGCACCTTACGTGTCATTTTAATGAATATAGAATTTCCATGATGCATACGATATATTGACCGCTGCACAAACAAGGTTTGGCATTTTAGGTGTCGTTTTGTTCAATATAGAATTTCCATGATGCTCTTAATCTATATACAACTATAAAAAATATCTGTATCCATATGTTCATTCATATCTCTGAGAAATAATATTACTCAAAAAATGTTTTAAGGGCTAAAAAGTATTATTATTATTATTATTATTATTATTATTAAAACATTATTATTGTAAAGCGCTTTAGAATATTTTAATAGGTTGAGCGCAATATGAATTATGATCATATTATTACTATTATTATTATCTAAATTTGTTATTATGATTATCAAAAAATATTTAATTTATTAATACCCGATGCTTTAAAGTTTTAAGTATTCGACACGTGCATCAGATCAGGGCATAGAAATATTGATATCGTGATGTTTTGGGACTTTTTAAATTTTGCATTTCAGTTAGATATTTGTTATTTATGAAACAACGTTATCAAGAGAAAATGAACTATTTATAAAGTTCATATTCTCTTGACGTTATATATTATAATGATCAGGAAGTATAGCTAAACGACCAATTCAAATTAAAACCACCCACGCTTTGTGAGAAAGGTATTTACATTGATATCCAATACTTATTCGGGAAACACACTTCGCTGCGTTTTTATTCAAAAATAATTTTGCGTTATGTGTTGCCTAAAGATTTGACATGACTTAAATATATTGCAATAGTCCCCTTCACAGCTCCCTGCGCCATCTTGAAAGGTAGCCGTGCCTTTGCATCCAAGCGAGACGAATTGTGTGCTTGCATTGATAGAGACATGTGAATAATTGTCCTATAGATGTTAAAAAAGGTCTTCATCATTACAAGCTCACCGTTCGTCTTACCTTGATGCCGCAAAGGCTTTCCTAACTTTCAAGATGGCACAGGAAACTGTGAAAGAGACAATTGCCCCTCAAAACCACGCCAAAGTTTTCAGGGTGTGGGGGCATTCCATACATACATACTTTATTGAGACTCCGTCAACAGGGCTTTTCAGCCACAAAGTAAGCATACAATATGGTATGATATGATATTATGTTCAGCAAACTATAAAATGAAATGTATAATAATAGTATAATAAATAATTTATAATAAAATCAAAACTTATTCCGAATTAAAATTTAAAAAGACCACGTTTAAAGTTTATATCCTTGCTACCCTGAAGGTCCTTTCCTAGTTTATTCCATTCGCTGACACCCCGATAATAAAAAGCTCTCTGTCCTGTTGAAAGCCTGCCGCGAGGAATGTCTAAGCTTGCAGATCCTCTAGTATTTCTGTTATGAATAATAGAGCGCTTAAAATATTTATTCACTTTCCTTTCCTTTAGATTAGCTCCCCCCCCCCCCCCCCACCCTTCCGTCAAAAATATGATCTGCACTCAGACAACGCACGGTATATCTTTTCTACAGAAGTACTATATCTTCCCGTCCGTTGGTTAAGTGTAGAAGAGGACCACCACGCCAATGGCCTACAAGTATCTAACATACTAACATTCAAGATCAGCAAGAAAGAGTCTTAAGGTATATTAAAATGAAGTTATACAAAAAATTTTTTTCCTTATTGTTTTACTCAACTTTAACCAAATCTTTATCACCCAAAGTTAAATTGGTTAATATAACAACAGTGGGTTTTGTGTAACGGTCACCTAAACTTTTTCTCCAAATCTCGAGTTGCACTTTATTTTACAGCTTGCGCTAAATTGAACGTTTTGCTAATTTTGGTTTTCGACATGCAGAACGGTGTGAAACTGTTTACAGTGAAGAAACACGAATCGTCTCGATGCAAATGAAGGCCTTTATTAATAAAACGTTCCCCTCCCCCCCCCCCCCCCCCCCCGTAGGCCAGTTAAAAAAAAACTGAAAAAAAGTCTTTGTCGGTTTTTACCATCGGCAGAATCGCGATCACCGCAAATTTTTTAAGTTTTCGAAAAAAAATATTGCGAGAGGAGACGTTAAAAAATTGATTTATTGAGGGTTCCTATATTTTAAAATGTAAGTACTAGTGTTTGCTCGTCCATCCAGACCACACCTCAATCTGACAGACAAACCATTACCAGAAGATCGTAAGCCACCATGGCTTTGCCACTTCGTCTTGATAGATAATTAATTCGACTAGAGTTGATGGTTAGATGTTTGTACTTCTCTGACATGTTTTATGGGACTGTGTCATAGAGACCAACCTGTGCCAGTGTGTTTGTAAACATCATATAGCCCTCAAATTACCTCACCTTTTTTATAACATCGGTGCAATCCTATAACAGCTCAGCATATAGCCTCCACTAAATTCAACATTAAAACTTTTTTTTTTTTATTTTCGTGTCGAAAAACGTCTCCAAACATGCCTGATAATTTGGACTTCACAAAATACCAAAACTTATTGTCTATGCTTGAACGTAAGGCTAATTCTCTCATATTGTGTTTGTTAAGACAGTATCTTGGTCTCTCAAAAGTATAATTATTTATATTTGATTATATTTATTCATAAAAGTATATTCATTTTCTCACTCAAACCATAGTCATTAGATATTAACTTTGCTCAAACTCTATTGAATTATTAGGGAAGTTGAAATGCACGCATGCATTTTTCTAGTGTCAGCATAAACTATTTTTTATTAGCTTCTTGTTCATATGCAAACCACTATATATAATTGAAACCGAGTTTTTATCTAAAACATCATTGTCTTCAATAGAAACTATCACTACAAGAACTTCAGTTAACGCCATTCATCAACAGCCTCATCTACTCTCCTCATCACTATATGAAATATATATATACGTATAATGTATACTCCGACGAAGGACTAGCGTCCGAAACGTCAGTAAGTTTTTTCATCTTTTTCACGGTGTATAATTTACCTTTACATCATTACTGTTTCATTAGAAACACCGACGTAGCTCGCACTAGTTTTTAGCTAGTTATATCCTCTTATTACTATATGAAATCGATCATTGACATTAGAAAGAGTATTAGAACTACTGTGTTTCAGTCCCACACCTCCATAAGAACTCCATTCAACATTTCCAATCATGTCAGTAACCGACACACCTAGAGTCAAATATATCCTCATCTATCTAAATCCTTTTTAGACTGTTATTCACATTTCCATCAAAGAAAGCCAATATTCATGCCCAAGGCTATAACAGGTGCAATTCTGTCGTTTCAACACTGCGCAAACGCAGGTATCAAGTTACTATAAGTTTAAATAGAGCAAGTAGACTGAGATGTGCGACAAATGTTGATTGCACTCGGTTAAGCAAGGAGATCCTAATTTCGTTTTTCATCTTCTCTTGAGAAAGGTAAGATAATTTTTTATCTTGTGCGGGGTTGATTAATTTGTTTTATTAAAAAAGCGAAAACCTGAAGGATAGATTAGTTAATCATAGATAGATGTATCAGATGCTTATTTGATGTTATATACATCAGTATAAAGAAAAACCCATCTCTATTATTTAAAAGGTTCAATATTTATAAACTTGAAACCGGCCTTCAGGGGTATGTTACCGCGTTTGAAACACTCTCTACGCAACACTCTAACAAAACCCGCATATCAGATGATAAAGAATACAAACAAAAAAATCTTTTTTCAAAGTAATTTTACAATTTGAATCGATGGCTGAGCTTTAAACCCAAATCCTACGGAGCCTTTTTAGCGTCATGGTACTCCATTTTTTTCTGTCAACCGTTTGGCCTCATTCACTTTTTCAGTCTCCTAACCGCATTCACTTTTTCAGTCTTCTGGTCGCATTCACTTTTTCAGTCTTCTGGCCGCATTCACTTTTTCAGTCTTCTGCCGGATTCACTTCGACTGTTCGTCGTTCGTTCCTTTCATGAACTCACTCGGTCATATGACGCTGTAATTCAGCACACCTTGAATCCAATGGTCTTTCTAAGCTGTCGTCATGAGTGATTTATCTGGTTAAAGATGCCGGAGAGAGTTCGCGGAATAGTAAAACACTTGAATTGTACAGACTTTTTAATGTTTCATACATGTTTTATAAATCTTCAGCAGTTGACGGTGGAAAAAAGTGATAAAAAGTAAAAAGTGATCGCGGTCAGACTAAAAAAGTGAAAGTTGCCAGAACTGAAGTGGAGTACCATTGCACTAAAAAGGCTCCGTATAAATCAGGAACGTCCCGTAGATGCGAATTAATGGACATGGCGTTAGCCCCTAAAGTCAACTGAAAGAGTTTCACTATGTGAATTAGCGAAAGATAAACTACGAACGGGTGTGAGAGATTTTTGATTTCTTGCTTTGCTAAAAAGTTATTTAATTTTAAATAAAAATACGCGTACTGACTGACTGACTGAAAGTTTCAATATATACGCTCTGTTTTCCTTGGTATTTATAGAATAATTCAATGGCCAACAGTTCAATTCCCGAGAATGACACGTTAAGAGCAACGGTTACGATAACAAAGAGTACCAAGATCGCCTTGTATTGTATTCTTCTTTTATGGTCTCTGCTCGGCAACACTCTAGTCATTGCTGTCGTACTAACTTACGAAAGAATGAAAACCAATTTTAACTATCTGATCGTCAACATGGCAGTATCAGACCTCCTAGTTCCACTCGTTGTTTTACCATTTAAAATTTATGAGCTCCAACATCCTGAATGGGCCATCGGTGGTGACTTTGGTAACGTACTCTGCAAGTTAACCTATATTTTTCTTGATATATCCCCAATTGTTTCGTCTTTAAGCCTCGTCATCATAGCCACTGAGAGGCTGCTTGTTGTAGCGTACCCCATGCTGAAAAATGCTTTATTCTCAGGCAAAAGAATTTCCTTATCAATTGCCCTCACGTGGATTGCAGCTGCCATTTTTCTTTCTCCTTATTTCTACTTTGTTAGTTTGACACGTCAAAATGGTAAGCTCGAATGTTCAGTAAACACATTAGTTTACCCTCCTTATGCCATTTGTACTTTCTTCGCAATATTTTGTATACCTTTGATTGCAATCATTGTCATCTACACAATTATGGCGTACAACCTCGTGAAGGCCTCGAAAAATGTGGCTAAGATAATTACGAACGTGCAAATGCTCTCTCGACAGCGTCGCAACAGAAAGATCTTCTACATGTCTATCTCTATCATCTTTGCCTTTGTCATACTCTGGGGACCCTTTTTCTTCCTTCTGCTTATAGCTGTAGTCCTCCCTTCTGCTATACAGGACCTTCAAACGATCAGAGTTGGCCGTTTTGTTTGCTTGTTCCTTGCTTATGCGAATTCAGCTGTCAATCCTTGCCTTTATTTTATTTTTCTGAGAAGCTATCGTGAAGGAGCTTGTATACTTTTTCGCAAGAAATCAGACACTAGCGACGAAGGAGTACAGCTGGAAATGACTCGTGTTAGATCTACGAGCTTGACATCCAGGAAAACGTTTCGAAGTTTACTTGTAGGAAGACGTGCAAGTTCAGTCGAAACACTGACCAACCAATCATCATTCAACAGAAGAGAAAAAAAACACTGACAATAAGTAAACAAGAAATTGAAAAATATAAATTAACGAACAAAAACCACGAGAAAGAATAAAAGCTTTAAAGTGAAAGAGTGAGCCCCTGATAAACATTCTAGTGGAAGAGTGAGCCCTTGATAAACATTTTTTGGAAGAGTGAGCCCCCTAATAAACATTTTAGTGGAAGGGTGAGCCCTTGATAAACATTTTTTGGAAGAGTGAGCCCCCTAATAAACATTTTAGTGGAAGAGTGAGCCCTTGATAAACATTTTTTTGGAAGAGTGAACCCCCTAATAAACATTTTAGTGGAAGAGTGAGCCCCCTGATAAACATTTTAGTGGAAGAGTGAGCCCCCGATAAACATTCTAGTGGAAAAGTGAGCCCCTGATAAACATTCTAGTGGATGAGTGAGCCCCTGATAAACATTTTAGTGGAAGAGTGAGCCCCTGATAAACATTTTAGTGGAAAAGTGAGCCCCCTGATAAACATTTTAGTGGAAGAGTGAGCCCCCTGATAAACATTTTAGTGGAAGAGTGAGCCCCCTGATAAACATTGTAGTGGAAGAGTGAGCGCCCTGATAAACATTGTAGTGAAAGGATGAGCCCCTGATAAACATTTTAGTGGAAGGATGAGCCCCTGATAAATATTTTAGTGGAAGAGTGAGCCCCCTGATAAACATTTTAGTGGAAGAGTGAGCCCCCTGATAAACATTGTAGTGGAAGGATGAGCCCCTGATAAACATTTTAGTGGAAGAGTGAGCCCCCTGATAAACATTGTAGTGGAAGGATGAGCCCCTGATAAACATTCTAGTAGAAGAGTGAGCCTCTGATAAACATTCTAGTGGATGAGTGAGCCCCTGATAAACATTCTAGTGGAAGAGTGAGCCCCTGATAAACATTCTAGTGGAAGAGTGAGCCCCCGATACACATTCTAGTGGAAGAGTGAGCCCCTGATAAACATTTTAGTGGAAGAGTGAGCCCCTGATAAACATTTTAGTGGAAGAGTGAGCCCCCTGATAAACATTTTAGTGGAAGAGTGAGCCCCCGATAAACATTCTAGTGGAAGAGTGAGCCCCTGATAAACATTCTAGTGGAAGAGTGAGCCCCTGATAAACATTCTAGTGCAAAAGTGAGCCCTTGATAAACATTTTTTGGAAGAGTGAGCCCCCTAATAAACATTTTAGTGGAAGAGTGAGCCCTTGATAAACATTTTTTTGGAAGAGTGAGCCCCCTAATAAACATTTTAGTGGAAGAGTGAGCCCCTGATAAACATTCTAGTAGCAGCAGTGAGGGGGACTCACGATCGGCCGGCATTGCTAAAAATCACATATTGAAAAACACCAGCCCCCCCTGGGGTTTTTGGAGCAGTGACGAGGCCCTACAGGGGGTCTTGCGCGATCCGCCGGCCTCGGAAAAAAATTTGAAACAGCATTAGGAAGGCGCATCATGGTAAAAGACATCACCGACGGTTTTATCTATTCTGGGACACATAAATACGGTGGCAAAGGTGCTCCTATAGTCGTTTACCAACACAACGGACACGCTTGGCGCGAACTTAGGTTCCCTAAAAAGAAAGAAACGAAGGTCTATAAAACCTCTCCATTGATAAAATTGATCCACGAGAACTCCGTATGGTTGATGGATTCAGAAGGAAGTCAGTTTATGACCCAAGATGGTACTTTATACCGCCCCGAAATTGAACATCTACGCATCCAGAGCGCCTGTGAGACCTTAGGGGAAGACTTCTCAGACGAGGTCCTTAGCTCTCGTAGTTTGGACTTCTTAGCCGCGAAGAAGAGGAACGGATGGAAGTCCACGCCTAAGGAATTCGCCGACATAGCCAAAGCCTGCGTAGAACACGGTCATGGAGGTCTGTGGAACATGGAGTATGACGAAAACGAATACGTCTCCTTAGACATGAAACACTGTTACCCTGCAAGTTTTAAAGGTCTGGGGGATTGTAAGGAGTATTATGACCGCTACGGACATCCAGACTCACAGTTCTTTCGTGTGTCCTTAGACGGTCACTACGACGCCCCGGCTACGGGGTTCGTACGATTAACCACCTGGAAGTTAGCAAAGGGCTTGCACCCAATAATTTACGCGTGGTATGGGAAGCATTTACAGGAAAAGGAATGGATTCCCATACCCCTTTTGAAATTCCTTGAAGAGCGCCAATTGCTGAAATACACTGCACATGAAGCCATATTGTGTCACTCCTCATTCACAAAATGGTTACCCGAGCATAACCCCACAGCGCGGGTTGTTATAGGTAAATTCACACAGGGCGCTAAGGAGGGTGAAAAACATATGCAGCGGCGCCTAATAACGGACGAAGGTGAATTAAGTTTCCTTATAAAGCGCGCGCATGATGAAGGAACAATGGTATCCGTGGAAAAATGGGACTATTTCATAGAAGGTCAGAAAGAAAAGAAATGGAATGCACTTTGTTACTACCAAGATCACAGACCGCAATATTATCATCTGCGTGCCAGCATGCTCGCATATGCGCACATAAACCTATTAGCAATGTTGCTTAGGTTTGACAAAGAGGACATCCCGCGCGTAGCTACGGATTCCCTGTATGTAAAGCCAGAAGTGTTGGAGAAGATGAAAGAATTCTACACCGAAGACGAGCTCGCAGAAAGCGGTCAATGGCGCGTCAAAGACGAAGAGATAAAAGCTTGGAGAGAACGTGTGGTGTATACTGGCGAACACCTCCGCGGTTCGATTACCCCCACAGAAGAGCCATTACCGTCAGTTGCAGACCCCATTTCCTACCAACGCTTCTCTTATCTTTACGGTACGGGCGGCAGTGGTAAGACCACCAGGGTTTTGGAACTCTTTCCAAAGATAAAGGTGTTAACTCCTACGCACCGTTTGGAAAGGGAATTGACGGAAATGGGTTACGACGCACAAACCTACCACAGCTTCTTTCGCTGGAATGGTCAAAAGTGGGTACCAGAAGCCATCCACGACATACCTCCGGTGATACTTTGGGATGAGATTTGCACCGTGCCATTAGAAATACTACAGGAGTTCGTAGACTTCCTCCGTGGGAAATCCCAAGTGATATTTGCCGGGGATCCGTGTCAACCGCCTCCAATAGCCGGAGAGATGCCCCACGAATGGTTAAAAGAAATGGTAGACCATGCGGAGGAAATTAACACCGACTACCGCAGTAAGGATCAAATAAGAAACCTGAAAGCAGAATTAAGGGGCCTTAGTGATGCCCAGCAATGCAAAACACTGCGTAAGAGGGTACGAGCGAAATCCTACGAGGACTTCCTATACGCATGGCATCCTGAGGATTTGGTGCTGAGCAGCAAACGCGCAGCGCAGTCCCGCATACAGAAAGACTTACTCAAAATACACCAGGAACGCTTCCCTGGGCATCTGGTGCCCATTTGTTACAAACCCCACGACACCCGAATGCAGAAAAGAGACGTCTGGGTGCCGGGAACTAAGACCCGGTTAGAAAACGCAGTAACGCACGATAAGGTTTGGGTGCCCATGAAAATGGTGGAAAGAATTACCTCCCATCCAGACTGGCGTTTGGGTTATTGCATGACAGTCCACAGCGCGCAGGGGATTACCATAACAGAAACCTTATGGATCATAGACCAGCGGCTGTGTTGGAGCAACTTGATATACACCGCCGTAAGTCGTGTGGAGTATGCCAAACAGTTAAAAAGAGCCTGGGGTCCGCAATTACGGTACGATAAGACCCCGGAAGAAGTAGCAAAGGAGAACATTGCTAAGAAACTCCTTCGCTACAAGCGCCACGACGAAGAAAAAAATATGACGTTCGACCTATGCGTAGACGACGTCTACAAGAAAGGGGCACGCTGCGCCAAATGTAACATACCGCTACTATGGAAGTTCTTAGCGAATGACGATCAGCAGTTCTCCGTGGATCGCATAAATAACAAACGCGGGCATTGCAGAGGCAACGTAAGACTGACATGCCTAGAGTGCAATCGGGCGCGCGGTGCTGCACTACTTTGAATCTTTAGGAACTATGAGTAACTCTTCCTTAACAAATCCGCGACTTGGGCCATTTAGGTAATACAACACAGGTTGCCCTTCCTTGGTGACGGACTTTGAAATCTCATACGTTTCCAAAGACCAGTTAGGATCCGTGGCTCTCTTACTGCCACCTTCGAGTTCCCCCGGCTGATAGAGGTATCTAACCACTATGTTGCGGGGTAGCTTTTTTTCCTTTAGTCCGACGGCTCTTGAACTTCTGACGTAGGACTTGTGTTCCACGTGTTTCTTCTTCATAGCGTCCTTGGGTTTTATTCCCGTAGCCCTGGCCGCCTCGTTGTTCAAAGCCACAATGACCTGAGAGAGCCGCTGTGTCCATTCCTTGTTTCGCTTAGAGGGATCTTCCAACTCTTTCCAATACTGGTACCCAAAGAGACGCTCAGCCAGGGTCTTATTAAATCTTTCGACAATGCTCTGACCTCTGTGGTACTCTGCTTCGGCTCTTCTTATCTTGGTGTCGTGGTCTTTCAAGGTCTTGGTAACCACGCCCATAAACTCCGTCCCCGCATCCACTTGCAGCAGCTTTGGCCATTTCAGAACGCGCTTATAAATCCTACTTAGGGCTTCTGCGACTTCCCCAGAATCCTTGCTGGTTATGGGTTCGGCGTCCTTGTATCTGCTTGCGATATCAACTACGGTCAAAGCGTATCTATAAGTCTTCCTTCTCACCGTGTCGTGTGGTAAGAAAAGCAAATCCGCCTGATGAACTTCATTAGGGGTATTTACGGTAAAGCTGGGTCTGGGAATGTACTTAGGCACGGGAAGATAAACCTGCCAGATGGTTTGTTTCTTTAACCAATTCTTAGCCGTTTCGTCGGATACCCTGGCTGCGGCTGCGAGTTTCTTGATAGCCGACGCTCCTTTCCAATAGCCTTCGGGTCCGTAGTAAATCCTTTTGAGTTTGTCCTCAGTTCGACCCATTATATGAATTCCAAGACGAGATTAATCTTACGTCCGTTGAAATCCACAGTCTTTCCATCCACTTTAATGGTGATGTTTATGCTTTCCACCAAATCGCAAGGCAAGTCATAGTTTAAAGAAATGGGTGTGTATTCTACCAGGTCGAATGGATTACCTTTGGGTGAAAACTTAGACATAAGAGTGGAGGGATTTCCGTTGTTGTAGCTGCAGACTAAATCGCAATAGACTTCATAAGAGGATGCGACTTTCCAACTTACGGGAACTGCCGTGTTGGTAATCGTCTTGCCTGGGGCATTTAATAAAGATCCTAATGCGTCAAGCTTCCCAAAAGTTGCCGAGAAATCGTTAGGAAGATTATGTTTGAGAGTCATTTCGTGCGGCAACCCTGTGGTGAGTGTATAACCGCGCTTAGCTAGCTCCTTAGCAAGGGTGATTGGCGTGTAATGTCCATCTGGGAGCATTACGCCTTCGAATTTGTTAGGCTTCTTTTGCACGATGACCAAGGCATCGACCAAATTATACCAAGAATTGTATAAAGAGCAACTAACCAGCCGAACTGTATGGGCTCGAATGCTGGGGTTAAGGTAAGTGGTAAAGTTATTCTTATCGCTTTCCAAAAAGACGATCATTATATTAGATACGCCAAGGCGGCGCCTCCCGCCAGTCCTGCGACTCCTACGAAGACCAGCTCATTGTCTTTTTGTTTCTTAGAAGGCTGGTAGTAATTCTTAAACGAAGGCTTCTGCATGTGAAACTCTGGGTGTGTTTGTGCATAAAGTTTAAAGGCGTAGTCCGTATTTTCGAAGTTCTTATCCGCCTGCATTTTGTCTTGGTAGTTCTTGTCCAACCAATCCCTGTAAGCTTGTCTTTTTTCATTCCAAGCTGCCACGTCTTTTTGATACTTTTCCAACGCCAAATCATGTCTTTTCCTTTCAGCATCGACTTTGTCGCCTCTGACAAATCTATCCAAATATTGACCACCATAACTAGCTCCAGTGAATGCTAACGCTGCAATAACGCCACCTACCAATACGCTTGCCATATATAAGGGCCTCACGGCCTAGGCAGGTACTTTTCCTTCTGTAGGTAGTCCTTGAGGGCAATGCTACCTGCTACTGCAGCAGTCATCTTAGCAAAGCCCGTAATGCTCTTGCTTGGGTCTTCAGTAAAGTCTTCTTTGAGCACTTTCTTACCTACCCAACCAATACCTGCGACAATAGAAGTAATAATAGCTGCATCTTCGACGGTTTTCATTAATGCTGACGACATTATATTACAAGGAGAGGAGGTTTTATTCCATCTCGGGTATTTTACTTCTCTTAGGCTCCTGCGTTACGTGCACGGCCTTGAATTCCACTTTTGGTTTAGCAGCCCGCCATTGTAAGTAGAGGCTGCCTGCTGCTATAGCAATTCCTAATGCTCCGATGACGTATCCAGGATTCCAAAAGGATTCCTCTTCTTTTTCCTCTTCTTTTTTTTCCTTCTTTGCTTTGTTCTTTCTGTTCATCTCCGCGAGCTTCTTCCCCGCAGCGACTCTGCCTGGGGATTTAGGCTTGGTAATTTGCTGAGGGGTTTCCTCCGCCTTTGTTTCGGTGTCACTCATCTTATATCTAAGGACTTGAAGGACTTAACAAGTAACTTGATAATAACTTGATAATGACTTGACGACAACTTGACGATGACTTGACTAAGTACTTGATGACGACTTGACTAAGTCCCGTGAATGACTTGACGATGACTTGACTAAGTCCCGTGAATGACTTCAGAAGGACTTACATCGACTTGACTAGGTACCTCAGCAAGTGCTGCCTTGAAGATCTCCTCAACTTGCTTATCCTTTTTGTAGTCCTTCCAAGACACCAATACCTCCTTCAAGTCGACATGTTGAGCTACGTGAAGTCCCAAAGATGCGACTGCCATTAACTTACCGCACTTCAAAGACAACCACCCGCAGGTTATTTTAAGTTCTTGGGATATGACATAGTCCTCACTTATGTCCTTCCGCAGCGCCTCCACGTCGTCTATGGGCAGCGCAAGTCCCAGAAGTTTAGTGGCCAGCGTAATAGCGGAGTCTGCTACGGCATTCGTGGTTTTACTTGCAAGGGCAGCCTCATACCTCTTATGGAACTTTTTTACCTCCTCTTCAGACAACTTATTAACTTGCTCATGCGTTAACTCCTTGCCTATCATTTCCTTACATTTCCCCGATGACACCAGGATGTTAAGTTGTTCCTTAAGGTTACTTTCATCTACGGGGACTTCGTCTAAGAGCTGCTCAATATCCATATATGTTAACGGAATACGGAAACCTCAAAGAGAAGATCATTTTGGAATGTTGGTGTGTCTTTAAATGCCGCATGTATTCGTGCAGCTGTTCCTTGCTTATCTCACCACCGTAGTCAGAGAGAATGGTTTCCAAATCACTCCGACTGGGTGTGTAGAAGACGACCAGGGATCCTATGTTTTCCCTAAAGGGTTTAGAGACACTGGTAAGCTGCTGCGAGAGCAACCAAACGCTGATATTGTCATGCCTACCGCTGAAGGCGAGCTTCACTAACTCCGATGTGCGTTTTTTTACGTCGTCCCCGCAGGCAATGTCATCTAGAATTAAAAGTGTCTGTGTATCCTTAGGGAATTGTTTATGCCAAAACTTCAAATGGCTGGATAACTCATTAGGGTCTAAGATATCTACAAAGAAGTCGTCATCTTTCACGCCTATGCCTGTCCAGGTGCGGTTGTTCACATAGGTGGGACATAATAACACTATGTAGTCGAAACGGTATCTAAAGGGCCCGAGGAGTTGCTCCACTACGAACTGCGTTTTACCACAGCCGGTGGGTCCTACTATCAGAGCATTGCAGGGAATATGTTCTGGGGTCATTTTCAATGACTCAATATATATACGATGGACCCAGTGGAAGCAGTAAGGAGGATTGCCGGCGACATGCAAGATAAAAGGAACACCATTGAAATGCAAAGAGAAGAGATTGACCGTTTGAAAGAGCGCGTACAGGAATTGTATGATGAAATGTGTGGTCTGAAGCGCGCGGAAAGGTTTGGTGCGCTGATAACGATGGCAACGTGGGCAAAAGAGTCCGTTGTGGATTTTATTAAGTATCCCTTATAAGGCTTAAATAACACTTAGTTATAATGAAGTGCAAGGATTGCGACAGGGAGTTCAGTAGCAAACAGGCATTGCAGTATCACCAAAAAAAGAAGGTATGTTTTAAAGAGGTGGATAACGTCACCACCTGTGGCACTTGCAATCGGCAGTTTAGCAGTAAACAGGCGCTGCGATATCACGTGGAAGGAAGGGTGTGTTTGAAGTCTAAGGAAAGACGCTGTGCTGATTGCAATCGGCTCTTTAGCACGCCCCAAATGTTGCAATACCACCAAGAAAATAGGGTGTGTTTAAAGGATGTGTGTGCGCGCTGCGGGGAGCTCTTAACCGACGCGTGGCATCAACATAGATGTCGTGGTAATTATGATTTGGACGTCGTATGCGAGGAGCATGGTGATGTCGCTGCGAGATGTTGCCCAGTGGAAACCATAAGGAAGTTGACTCTTCGTAAGAAAGAAATAGACCAACGCTTTACGGAGTTCGACCGCGCCGAAGGTACGCGCTGGGAGAACGCAGAGTATTGGAGTGGCCTCTGTGACGTGTGTGGTGGCTTAAGGAAAGGAGATGATCATGTCTGGCAGTGTTTGTGCCCGCAGCATCATCCCCGCGGTTTTAAGGAGTACTTGGATCGCTTTGATGATTGGCATGCTCGAAACGTGGAGGTAAGGAAAGCCCGTAAGGATTAGTAGGTGGCTTAAAATAGTAAGATAGGGTTTGTGCAAAGAGTCTCAGAACTCATCTTTATTTTTATTAATATCCTTTGATTGTTTATTAAGAAGAAAAGAAGATACATTAATAAATATAAGGACCCCTTTAAAAGGGACCTCGCAATGGAGTAGCGAAGTATGACTTGCGCAAAGAGTCCTAAATCCTGATCTTATTTTTATTAATATCCTTTGATTGTTTATTAAGAAGAAAAGAAGATACATTAATAAATATAAGGACCCCTTTTAGAGAAGGCATGCAGGACTTATAATATATGGACTGTATTACATGCGAACTATCAGCCGACTGCATTGCCTCTCCAAAGCCAAGAAAAAAATACACCTGCCTTCATTGCAGCAAGGTATTTCTCGAAGGATCCTTTGTGGGGCATTGGTGCCTGGCGGATCAGCGTACGATGGTAGACGCACTTAAGAGTGAAGAGGAGACTCAGGCTCCCAAGTAACTATGTCAAATACCCACCTACCATCCTTCTTACCATGACTCATAACATGGGTAACCTGCTGCCCTTCAATGGCGTACCTTATCCTATCGGGCGCCCAGAGGGTATATGTTCTTTTTTTATTCTTTAAGACCAAACGCAGACGGTCAATGTCTTCAAAGACCACGTAATTCTTTATCTCGTAGATTTCCCCTATCTGCAAATCCCTCCAGTGCGTCTGAATGAACTTTATCTCATTGAATTTATCCTTGTCCATATATTCTATGAAATATCTTTAAGTGCGTCTTTAAAGTGTCTGTGTTCCTAAACTTCTTACAGCAATATGCACAAGGTAAACGCATTCCTTGTGCATACTTTGTGATGGCTCTGCAAATGTCGTCGTAGTCGTTGCTGATCAGCACCTTGTAACCATTCTGCTCATATCTTTCCAATAGCAGGCGTTGACTGTCAGATAATACCCCGTTGCCTTTAGGAGTCTTTAGCTCGATGCAGAAACCACAGTATTGCACATGTGCATTCAGAATCAGTAAATCGGGCTGTCCTCGTTGGTATCCTTTCTGCCAGCACTTTATGCGCTTGTTTGACGTGTCTTGTAGTTCACCCAGGCCAGGGGCTATGAGCATTTGAGGGTAAAACTTGCGGACGTAGTCAACCACTTTTTTATGTAAGTCGAACTCGTTTTCTATTTTAAATACCAATTTGTTTGCGGTGTTAAAGCGTCGTTCAACTTCATACTTGCCTGTTTTACGCAGCTCCGGGAGGACTTCCTCAAAGACCCAATCGCGAAACTCTACGGCCCTGGGTAGTTTGGAGCTGAATATCAGTTCATACAACCCAGGTTCGGAGATAAACACGGAATGTGGGTGTAAAGTACAAGTGTCGCGATTCACGACACTTCCTAACTCAGACAGTCTTTTCTTGTACTTATCCGAAACGTGAGTAATCAAAGCATCTCTGGCATTGGAATATCCTAATGCCGCGGCAACTTCCTTTCCTCTGAAGTACAGATTGTCGCCTTGCACTATGCATTGCAGTTCGTTATCGTTGTTTTCAAAGACTCGTAACATGGTACATCTAAGGAATATTTTGACCCTAATATGCAACACTTTTAAGTTGGTTCATTTCCACGCTCAGTTGCGCGTCAGACACCACAAAGATGTAGCAGTTTATCTTATCTGCGTCGCCAGCACTGGCGTTCTTGGTGCGTTTAATCTCCAATGTTATGCCGTCCTGGGTGTTTACCAGCCGCAGGCCCTGACCATGCATATTTTCGTCGTTCGTCGTGCGCATGTCAATCCACAGCGCGTACTTGTCTTTAAAGAATTTCTCAGGAGACACCTGGTCGCCAAACTTACGCATTGCCTCTCTGTACGTGTCTGCGGGCTTTATCCCCTGGGAGTAGACTTTGTTTGGTACTCCGTTTATATTTACCCCCACGTTAGTAATGTTGGGGTTATGGAAGGCTTCACTGTCGCGCTTACCAGCCTCATAGGGCTTAGCAAACACCAACATCAGCCCCGTGAGACTTCTTCGGGGAAGGTTAATGCTTTGGTTGATAACCTCGTCCGTCTTATCCAAGAAGCTGAATGTCTTGTACATCACTACGTGGTCGTAAAGGAATGCCTTGCCTGAGCTGTATTCCATACCCGCACTTCGAGCCAGCTCCTCAGAATATACCGTCTCATACTGTAATTCTAAATTGGTGATAGAATAAGGATCAACTGCCCCGCTAATTGCGGTGGACATCTCTCCAAGAATGTTGGTCGTATCGGCTAGGGTTACTTCAAACTGCAATTCAGAAAGCTGTCTGGGGTAATACACACCGTGGTTTGTTATTACTTCAAAGTCCAGCGGGATGACATACTTGCTACCATAAGCCGTCTTTATTCGCTTCGCATCTGCTACTGCGGTTTCGCCGCTGGAATCCGTGGGCTGTGTCTTAACAGGCGTGCGAACCTTGCGCAGGATAAGACTACCAATCCCTTGTTCTATTCTTTGTGCGCGGTCAAAGGCTGTCAACCACAAATCTTTGTATGTGGTGTAAAGATCGTACCTGTTTAAGTCCAACAAGGATTCACCGGCAAACTTAATTCTCATCTTAGAGACAAGGTTGCGACCTATGTTATTGACGCAACACCTTTCATCCACAGTGCTGGGCTGAACCGCTAGGTCAAACCTTAACGCTAACGTGCCAGGAACCAATACTAAGTTATCCGTTAAACGGGGTACGCCTACATACAAGGTTTCTCCTGGTTTGGCGCTAGAAGGAGTAAAGGTGACCCGGTGAAAGGTACGTTCTGCTTTCAGACCGCCAACTTGCTTAGGAAGGAGGTTAGGATTTAACTTTGAGCTTATCATATATAATGGAAGCAGAAGGAACGGATTTTGATCCCCTTACCGAAGAAGGTCAAGTAGATATTAATGACGAAGAATACGAGTCTTTACTTCCTAATGACAACGTAGACCGAGAAGGCCTATTTGACAAGCTAAGACGCAGATATGGCAGGAGCAGGCTCCGCGATGCTATGCGTTCTTTAAGAGACAAATTCAAATCTAAGAATCCATACAAACCTATTCCAGAATATTTACAAATGGAAGACTTAGGACCGGTTCCCGAAGCCCCCAGCGCTGCATGGCTTAGCCAGATTCAGGAACAAATGAATTCTTCCATGGGAGAAGAAGAACCCAACGACTTTGATAGGATTAAGGAAGAATTCCCAAACTGGGACCCAGATAAAGCCCAAGTAATGTTCAACGCGGATAACGAATGGGGTAAGGAAGTCATAATAGCAAGGTTAAATAGGTCTAATGCTAAGCCATATATCATCAAGGACATAAATGGCAAATACTACGCAAATAAGAATATTCCTCCAACCCTTAGGAAGGCATTGGGAGAACCCAACTTAACCGCACAAGAAACCGCAATAAATAAGGCAGTGCAAACTGATTTCAATAAGCTCTTTGAGTCGGCAAAAAGGTTACCGGTCGCTGCAGACGGTTTTGGAACACACGAAGAGTTAAGGGTGAAAGTAAGGACGTTAACCGATTCACTTCAAACCAAGACGGATGAAGTTGCTACGTTGAACTCTCAGAAAGATGAATTGCAGGCTAAGATAGATAAAATACGGACCCTACCAGTACGTCTTGCTGAGCTATCCGCGTCTAAACATGACTTAGCGGAAGCGCATATACAATTGGCTGAGGTTGAGAAACGAATAGCGGCAGTTAATGACGACTTAGAACGAATCACCAAAGAGCGTGAGGATCTCTTAAGAGCACGCGACGATTTCTTAAGAGCACGTGATGATTTGATGGCTCTCAGGGAGTCTTATGAGGACCTTGAACTGTCGAATAAATACCTTAAGGAATTGATCGATGAGATGAACGACGACTTCTTAGAAAAAAATATAGCCGTTGCTAAAACCCAAGATGACATCCAAGAAGACTACAAAGAGCGAATAAGTCAGTTATCAGACGAAAATAATGCTATCAAGAATAGATTAAGGGCTGCTCTGAGCAAAATAGATAGTACTGATACGGAGTTAAAGAGCTTAAAGGACGATTTAGAGCAAAACATCGAAGCCCAAAGGAGAATAATAGTGGAAATGGGCGAAAAAGACCTACAATTAAGAAAAACAGAGCAGACCATCGAAGACCTGGAGTATGAAATAGATCGGCAGCGGGAGATAATCAACGACCAAAATAGTACCGAGGAAGGAAGGGAAGCAGCCCAAAAAGAATTAGAAACCCTGCAGGAAAGAGTTACGGAATTACGGGCACAAAAGGAAAAGCTGGAAAAAGAATTGGGACTTACCACTAAAGAAAAAATAAAAAGAGCTTTGGTGAAATATGGCATTCCACTTGCATTTGCAGTCGCCATTTCCTCCGTAGTAGGTGTGATCCTTAGCTCCCTTAAGGCTACGGGCGCAGGTGTAAAGGCAGCAGGCAAAGGGCTGGCGGACTTGGGTAAAAAGATGGCAGCCTCTTTACCGGGGCTGCTTGGTAGCGTTCTTAGTTTGGTACTTAGAACCGGCGGAGAACTGTTAAAGTTCGTGGGGAATAACATTTGGATCTTAGTCGTAGCTATCGGCGTGGTCCTTTTGAAGAAGATGCGGGGTTGATCTTATCCTTATGTATTACTGGGGACTTATCGTCGTCGGGTGCACGGGGCATCCTCGACTTGGGATAAGTAAAGATAGTATTCGCCCCGCCTTGATAATTTGGCGCTAGTGGCAGGACGCTCATGGTGCTAATGGTCTTATGATTCAAAGCCTTATTCACCCGTCCGGTATCGCCATAGATGGCATTCATTGCAACATAGCCGAGAAACTTTCCGTAGCCACTACTATCGCTGGGACGAACTTGAAGCTTTGCATATTGACAATTGGCTATCATATGAAAAGTCACCGGCGTTAGGTTCTCTAAGCTCGAGGACACGGACTCAAACGTGAAATGAGCCACATGCCTCTTATTCGTTTTTTTCCTGTAAGGTAATAATGGGCGGTTATTTTCATCTATGATCCTAAACCCAGCATTGCAGCTATTCAACACGCTAATGGTAATGGTGCATATGATTAGTCCCAGGCCTCCGACCTCCACCCACAATCCAGTATCGTACCATTTATCGCCTTCGTAATGCTCTTCCCCTAAGTAATAAAGAAACCAATCTTCCTTTACGTGTGGGTTCATATATTCTAGAGACTAAGCACCGTTAAAGTGCTAATGGTAGCGTGGTTATAAGCCGTATCTCTCTGATCATGTATGCTATTTACGCAAACGCTTCCGGAGTCGTCTACGCGTATTTGCAGCTTTACTTTTCCATGGCAATCAGCGACCATGTGGAAAGTCCAAACTGAGATATTTTCATCGCTTTGGGGGTTCGGCTCTGCGGAGAAATGCGCAGGCTCCCTGTTATTCATTTTCGTGCGCATGGGCTGTAATACTCCATTCTCATCCAGGAACCGAAAGCCGACGTTGACATGACTAATCGTACCAATGCAAATACTACAGAGGATTAACTTCTTTCCTGAGTAGTTCAAGTCCACAGACATCCCGTCGACATCGACCCAAGATGCTCGGGTGTATTTTTTCTCGCCTGCGTAAGTCGTATAAACACAATCTACTCCAGCTACGTAGGGGTTGTTCATCGCCATATATAATAACTCAGACCAATGCTTGCAGCTGCTAGTCCGGCTTTTAATAAGTTATGGTCATATTCCTCAGGTATCGTGGGTATAACGTGAGCCTTTTTCGATGGTTTCTCTACGGGCGGCTTCGTTTCGTGTGACTTTTTTGGCTTCTCTACGAAGTGTGGAGTCCCTTCGAAGGTGTCGGAGTTCACGTCATTCACTCCAAACTTCATATCCTTAGTAGCCTTTTGGAGCTTGTTGTTGTATCCTACTACGGAGCCGGCATTCATGGATAAGTTACTGGGCATTAGCCAACAGCCCGGGGCTACCGCATAGTCCAACCTTGCTTTAGAGTTTTGTATGGCTAGTTGGTAACGCTGTACGCCTTTGCTAATGTCGCCCTCCAAAATTGAACTTTCGAAGAGAATCAAAGCTTCGGCTCTGGTTTCTTCTGCGGCGCCAGTATTTCCTATAATGCTGGATCGGGTATTTACCTGAGCTCCAAGGATAGAATACACGTAAGCTTCTATGCTGCGGTTCAAACGGGCAAGACCGGCTCTAGTTAGTCCTTTACCTTCTGGGGGTATGAAATTAAAGTACTGCTTCGTTTGCTCGTCGTTCGTTATGCGGATAATCAATGGATTAGCCCCTCTGTACTTACCACCCTCGTCTTTGAATAGAGGTCCGTCTCTAACTTCCTCGGAGGTCTTAGCATTTGGTTCGAAGAAGGTGCTAGTATCATAAGATACTTTATGATAACCCGTGTCCCACCGCAACCGCAATGCGTGAACTTCTCTATCGCTTAGCCTATGTCCACCAATTCCCCAATAAGCCCAGATGTGACCCAGACCATTGTTATAGCCGGCAGTGCATCGGAAATCCTTTCCGGCAACTCCAAACTCCTTACAAAGTCTGTCGTAGGCAGGTGAGGAGTATTTGTTATCTCTGGGATCGAACGCACTGTCGCCTGGTAGGGTAATAACACCCATCTCATGCAATATTCTTCGGACGGTGAAGTGGAAGTGAAACATGAATATTGAATTCTCCATCAAGTTCGCACTTACGCCACAACCGCTGGTGGCACACCAGACAGCAAAGTTCAATTGCTGTGGCCAATAACGCATGTTGGGTCCACTTAACCATTCATGCGCTTCTTTCGCAGTGATGTGGTTTATAGGAACTTCCTTGAAGATATCTCGCACCTTCAATGGGAAGGAATTACTGCTAGAGATCCGCATGTCTAACGTTAAGTCTAAACTTAGGCGTTTGTCAAATGAAACTGCGGGTATCGGATAAGTACTGGTTCTAAATAATAATTCATTCGACCAACCGGGCTCTATCTCCGCGTTGCTGTACAACAACTTATCACCATAGTGAATTCCGTCAGATCTGCGGTTGAATTTATTTGGATCTGATTGTGGAAACATCTTCCTATAGAAATCCAAGTTGGTATAATCCCTGTTGTCGTGATGTGGCTGCTCCTCTATATCGTTCCCAAAGGCGTCGTACATTATTATATAATGGATGTTATACCATCAGCACCTCAGCTGTATCCAGAAATACCTAAGGGCCCAAACGAGATGAACGCTGAGAACTTCCGCTTGAATAAAGCGAATCTAATTCTGGCTTACTTCGAAGGTCAAATGAAACACTATGTGGAGGTTAGGAAGAAATATGCCAGAGCTAGGAGCATATTACATAAAATTGCAATAACTACAGGATCTCTATCCGTAGCATTGACAGGCACCGGTGTTGCTACTTCCCTTACCGGCCCTGGAATAGTCGTCGGCGTTCCTTTAGCCGGCGTAGGAGCAGCTTGCGGTATCGTATCCGCTGTTACAACAGGCATTATGAAACAGTTGTCGGGTAAGATATCCAAGCACGACACACACATAGCCCTTGCAAGAGCAAAGTCTAACACCATTGCCGACCTTGTCTCCCAGGCCCTGCGGGACAGAAAGATAGACGATGTAGAATTCTCTTTGATCCTTGCGGAAGAAAAGAAGTATGAGGAGCTAAAGTCGGGCAATAAAAAAACTATCGTGAAAGATCTTTCCGAGGAATCTCGCAAAAAGATCTATCAGGAGGCAAAAGAGGAGCTGCAAAGAAAACTCGCTCAGTAGACATCTGCTTTGAAAAGAACGTAGGGGGATTTCGGCTGCACATTTCATCTTCTCGGAATCCATTCTAACAGCGGGTGATTGGGGTCAATTTGCTGAAATATTTCGTAGATTACGTCAGGGTAATAAGGAATATCCTTATCCAGCCGACAGAATAACCACTCGGCCCTTTGCATGTCTGGGACGTCGGGAATGCGCCTACCGGTAATTTCAGACAAAAGATAGGGAATAGCTTTGTAATATTTCCCTAGCTTTAATTTTTTCATTGTTTTCCGTAGACTTCGCGTGGTTGGTTCTTCTAAGTGGTCTATAATCCTTTCCATTACTTCGTCGTCCAAATATACCGGCCGTAAACCTTGGATATGACTCATCCAGTCCCTAAAGTATTTTATTCTTTTGTATGGGGTCTTCTTACGACCTCCGTTAGAATAATATTGTTCCCTGGTAGCACAAGGTACGGCATTACGAATATTCTTACCACACTCGTAACACTGTGCTGACGTGTCGTCTTCTATTTGCATCTTCTTACCACAACAAATATACTTATTTGGCTTAGTAGGTACGAACTTGGGTTTCAAACACTTTACACAGAAGTCGTAAACAAACTTCTTACATTCGTGCATCGTATATCCATAAGATATTTTACCTCCGTTTGCGTTACCCAAACACAGCAGCAGTGAGGGACTTTTCCCGAGGCCGGCGGATCGCGCAAGACCCTCTGTAGGGCCTCGTCACTGCTCCAAAAACCCCAGGGGGGGCTGGTGTTTTTCAATATGTGATTTTTAGCAATGCCGGCCGATCGTGAGTCCCCCTCACTGCTGCTCTAGTGGAAGAGTGAGCCCCTGATAAACATTCTAGTGGAAGAGTGAGCCCTTGATAAACATTCTAGTGGAATAGTGAGCCCCCGATAAACATTTTAGTGGAAGAGTGAGCCCCTGATAAACATTTTAGTGGAAGAGTGAGCCCCTGATAAACATTTTAGTGGAAGAGTGAGCCCCTGATAAACATTCTAGTGGAAGAGTGAGCCCCTGATAAACATTCTAGTGGAAAAGTGAGCCCTTGATAAACATTTTTTGGAAGAGTGAGCCCCCTAATAAACATTTTAGTGGAAGAGTGAGCCCTTGATAAACATTTTTTTGGAAGACTGAGCCCCCTAATAAACATTTTAGTGGAAGAGTGAGCCCCTGATAAACATTGTAGTGGAAGAGTGAGCCCCTGATAAACATTCTAGTGGAAGAGTGAACCCTTGATAAACATTCTAGTGGAATAGTGAGCCCCCGATAAACATTTTAGTAGAAGAGTGAGCCCCTGATAAACATTTTAGTGGAAGAGTGAGCCCCTGATAAACATTTTAGTGGAAGAGTGAGCCCCTGATAAACATTTTAGTGGAAGAGTGAGCCCCTGATAAACATTCTAGTGGAAGAGTGAGCCTTTGATAAACATTCTAGTGGAATAGTGAGCCCCCGATAAACATTTTAGTGGAAGAGTGAGCCCCTGATAAACATTTTAGTGGAAGAGTGAGCCCCTGATAAACATTCTAGTGGAAGAGTGAGCCCCTGATAAACATTCTAGTGGAAGAGTGAGCCTTTGATAAACATTTTTTGGAAGAGTGAGCCCCCTGATAAACATTTTAGTGGAAGAGTGAGCCCTTGATAAACATTTTAGTGGAAGAGTGAGCCCTTGATAAACATTTTAGTGGAAAAGTGAGCCCCCTGATAAACATTTTAGTGGAAGAGTGAGCCCCCTGATAAACATTTTAGTGGAAGAGTGAGCCCCCTGATAAACATTGTAGTGGAAGAGTGAGCGCCCTGATAAACATTGTAGTGAAAGGATGAGCCCCTGATAAACATTTTAGTGGAAGGATGAGCCCCTGATAAACATTTTAGTGGAAGAGTGAGCCCCCTGATAAACATTTTAGTGGAAGAGTGAGCCCCCTGATAAACATTGTAGTGGAAGGATGAGCCCCTGATAAACATTTTAGTGGAAGAGTGAGCCCCCTGATAAACATTGTAGTGGAAGGATGAGCCCCTGATAAACATTCTAGTAGAAGAGTGAGCCCCTGATAAATATTCTAGTGGAAGAGTGAGCCCCTGATAAACATTCTAGTGGAAGAGTGAGCCCCCTGATAAATATTCTAGTGGAAGAGTGAACCCCTCATAAATATTTTAGTGGAAGAGTGAGCCCCCGATAAACATTTTAGTGAAAGAGTGAGACCCTGATATACATTCTAGTGGAAGAGTGAGCCCCCTGATAAACATTCTAGTGGAATAGTGAGCCCCCGATAAACATTTTAGTGGAAGAGTGAGCCCCTGATAAACATTTTAGTGGAAGAGTGAGCCCCTGATAAACATTTTAGTGGAAGAGTGAGCCCCTGATAAACATTCTAGTGGAAGAGTGAGCCCCTGATAAACATTCTAGTGGAAAAGTGAGCCCTTGATAAACATTTTTTGGAAGAGTGAGCCCCCTAATAAACATTTTAGTGGAAGAGTGAGCCCTTGATAAACATTTTTTTGGAAGACTGAGCCCCCTAATAAACATTTTAGTGGAAGAGTGAGCCCCTGATAAACATTGTAGTGGAAGAGTGAGCCCCTGATAAACATTCTAGTGGAAGAGTGAGCCCTTGATAAACATTCTAGTGGAATAGTGAGCCCCCGATAAACATTTTAGTGGAAGAGTGAGCCCCTGATAAACATTTTAGTGGAAGAGTGAGCCCCTGATAAACATTGTAGTGGAAGAGTGAGCCCCTGATAAACATTCTAGTGGAAGAGTGAGCCCCTGATAAACATTCTAGTGGAAGAGTGAGCCTTTGATAAACATTCTAGTGGAATAGTGAGCCCCCGATAAACATTTTAGTGGAAGAGTGAGCTCCTGATAAACATTTTAGTGGAAGAGTGAGCCCCTGATAAACATTCTAGTGGAAGAGTGAGCCCCTGATAAACATTCTAGTGGAAGAGTGAGCCTTTGATAAAATTTTTTTGGAAGAGTGAGCCCCCTAATAAACATTTTAGTGGAAGAGTGAGCCCTTGATAAACATTTTAGTGGAAGAGTGAGCCCCCTAATAACATTTTAGTGGAAGAGTGAGCCCTTGATAAACATTTTAGTGGAAGAGTGAGCCCTTGATAAACATTTTTTTGGAAGAGTGAACCCCCTAATAAACATTTTAGTTGAAGAGTGAGCCCCCTGATAAACATTTTAGTGGAAGAGCGAGCCCCCGACAAACATTCTAGTGGAAGAGCGAGCCCCTGATAAACATTCTAGTGGATGAGTGAGCCCCTGATAAACATTTTAGTGGAAGAGTGAGCCCCTGATAAACATTTTAGTGGAAAAGTGAGCCCCCTGATAAACATTTTAGTGGAAGAGTGAGCCCCCTGATAAACATTTTAGTGGAAGAGTGAGCCCCTGATAAACATTCTAGTGGAAGAGTGAGCCCCTGATAAACATTCTAGTGGAAGAGTGAGCTCCTGATAAACATTTTAGTGGTAGAGTGAGCCCCTGATAAACATTCTAGTGGAAGAGTGAGCCCCCTGATAAACATTCTAGTGGAAGAGTGAGCCCCCGAAAAATATTCTAGTGGAAGAGTGAGCCCCTGATAAGCATTTTAGTGGAAGGGTGCATGAGCCCCCGATAAACATTTTAGTGAAAGAGTGAGCCCCTGATAAACATTCTAGTGGAAGAGTGAGCCCCAGATAAACATTCTAGTGGAAGAGTGAGCCCCTGATAAATATTCTAGTGGAAGAGTGAGCCTTTGATAAACATTCTAGTTGAAGAGTGAGCCCCCTGATAAACATTCTAGTGGATGAGTGAGCCCCCGATAAACATTTTAGTGAAAGAGTGAGCCCCTGATAAACATTCTAGTGGAAGAGTGAGCCCCTGATAAACATTCTAGTGGAAGAGTGAGCCCCTGATAAACCTTTTAGTGGAAGAGTGAGCCCCTGATAAGCATTTTAGTGGAAGAGTGAGCCCCTGATAAACATTTTAGTGGAAGAGTGAACCCCTGATAAACATTCTAGTGGAAGAGTGAGCCCCTGATAAACATTTTAGTGGAAGAGTGAACCCCCGATAAACATTTTAGTGGAAGAGTGAAGCGCCCTGATAAACATTTTAGTGAAAGAGTGAGACCCTGATAAACATTCTAGTGGAAGAGTGAGCCCCCTGATAAACATTCTAGTGGAAGAGTGAGCGCCCTGATAAACATTGTAGTGGAAGAGTGAGCCCTTGATAAACATTCTAGTGGAAGAGTGAGCGCCCTGATAAACATTGTTTTGGAAGAATGAGGCCCTGATAAACATTCTAGTGGAAGGGTGAGCCCCTGATAAACATTGTAGTGGAAGAGTGAGCCCCTGATAAAAATCTTAGTGGAAGAGTGAATGTAAATTACCGAAACCTTGGGAATTAAGTGAGAGACAAACGGTGTTTAATTTTTTTCTTATACCAATAGATAACGGTTCAAAAAGCAGTTTAGAGAATAGGAATTTGCGATACTCCACGTTTAGTATCTAAATGAAATAGATAATACTTAACAAATAGACATCAGTTTTTTATGTGTCTGTCGTCTTATTGACGATAAATTGCGTCATCACATTGTCAAAGTAGTGTGGATTCACGAAGCGTAGCCGAGTCGATCCGCATACTACTGTCAATGTGATAACGAAGTTTATTGTCAATAAGAGGACAGACACATTAAAAACTGATGTTTATTTATTTATTTTTTACAATAACAAAAACGATAAATACTTCTAATTTTTAGCGATCAAAACAAGCAACGGAAAGAGCGCGTGAGAAATATGTAAGTTATTGTAAAATACATATTTGCCCGCACGAGATACGGATTTTGTCTTGAGTTGAGGTGTTGTCCTATTTGTGAGTATAGAGAACGAGTAAGAGTTCTCAACAAGAGAAGATAAAATCTGTATCTCTGTGCTGCCATCTATTTAGTACCCAGAGCATTTATTTGTTACTGCGCATGCTGGAAATGAATAGGCTTCAATCTCGTACCCAGAGCATTTATTTGTTACTGCGCATGCTAGAAATGATTAGGCTCCAATCTCGTACCCAGAGCATTTATTCGTTACTGCGCATGCTAGAAATGATTAGGCTTTAATCTCGTACCCAGAGCAATTATTTGTTACTGCGCATGCTGGAAATGAATAGGCTTCAATCTCGTACCCAGAGCATTTATTTGTTACTGCGCATGCTAGAAATGATTAGGCTTTAATCTCGTACCCAGAGCATTTATTTGTTACTGCGCATGCTAGAAATGAATAGGCTCCAATCTCGTACCCAGAGCATTTATTTGTTACTGCGCATGCTAGAAATGAATGGGCTCCAATCTCGTACCCAGAGCATTTATTTGTACATTTATTTGTAGCATTTATTTTCTGGGTACGAGACTGCTACCTGCTACGAGACTGCATTTATTTGTTATTGCGCATGCTAGAAATAAAGGCTCTGGGTACGAGATTGAGCGGCCGTTAGTGTTCTGTTTAATATGATAATTATCATGGTATAACTAGCTAAAAACTAGTGTGAGCTGCGTCGGTGTTTCTAATGAAACAGTAATGATGAAAAGGTAAATTATACACCGTGAAAAGATGAAAAAACTTACTGACGTTTCGGACGCTAGTCCTTCGTCGGAGTTCAGTCTTCGTTCAGTCCTCTTTTACTCCGACGAAGGACTAGCAGTCCGAAACGTCAGTAAGTTTTTTCATCTTTTCACGGTGTATAATTTACCTTTTCATCTTTACTGCTTAATTATCATGGTTATCATCACACCATAAAAATAAAAATAGTTATAACAATAATAATAATAATAATAATATTAAAATATAATAAAATATTGAAATCTAATGTAAATATGTTTAATAGTTTTTTCAGTCATTTTTTCCAGCGCACTTAACAACAGTAGCTAAGGAGGCTCGAACTATATTTGTTCGCCGCGTTCAGTCGGTACTCTTTGATGAAAAAAATCAATTTTGCACAATATTTATTTTAAAATATCATCGTTTTAAAACAGGTGTGTGTTTTTCAGCACTTAAATTGGTTTTGCTGTCAAGATGTCTTGGCATGGCGCGCTGGGCAACAGTAAGGATTCCCCATGATACGTCATAGTTTCGTACGATCTCAAACATACAGGTTAAATGGCGCCATATTACCCTCATACTGCTACTTTACTAGTTCTAGTTTAGATAAAACTATTGATCATTTTAAAATGAAGATCTTTTGACGAGACATATTTTGAGAAAAGTAGGAAGTGTAAAAAGTCGGTTACAATTTCGGTTAACATTTCTAGAAAATTCAAGAAGAAACGTGGAGGGAGTTTAGGTTTAAAATGCCCTTTGACGTCATATGTTATTTCAGGTTGTCAAAGGCTTAACGTGCTTAGAATAAACTGGAAATTGGAAGCCATTTGCGGGACATTTATTACTTTGCAAGAACACTGTTTACATAAAACAGGTGTCTGTCTTAATTTTAATTTAATCTTTTTGTTTTTATCCTTTTCTTTGCTTTTTTTTTGGCAGTTCTTTCTTTCTTTCTTCCTTTCTGTCTGTCTGTCTTTCTTTCTTTCTCTCTGTCTTTCTTTCTTTCTTTCTTTCTTTCTTTTTTCTTTCTTTCTTTCTTTCTTTCTTTCTTTCTGTCTGTCTGTCTTTCTTTCTTTCTTTCTTTCTTTCTTTCTTTCTTTCTTTCTTTCTGTCTGTCTTTCTTTCTTTCTCTCTGTCTCTGTCTTTCTTTCTTTCTTTCTTTCTTCCTTTCTGTCTGTCTTTCTTTCTTTCTCTCTGTCTCTGTCTTTCTTTCTTTCTTTCTTTTTTTCTTTCGTTCTTTCTTAATTACTCTCTTTTCTTTTCTTTCTCTTTTTTCCATTTCTTTCTCATCTTCTTTCATTCATTTCAAGACTATGTAAACATCTACTATAGGAAATAGCTTTCTCAGTGTATATATTAAGTCATCGTTTTCAAATTTTAAAGAAGCAGAGACGATACCAGCTGTCAGTAGTGCCACAAAGTCTAAAATCTCATGTATTTTTCAATCAGAGCCAACATCCTCGCAGAGCGAAGATTTCTTTACAAGCGTTTGAAATTGTTATCTTCGATTCGATTCGCTCAACTTTTTCCAATTTTCACATTTACGATTGCATTGTTCATTTGATTTGTTTTTGTTTTCTCAGGTACGGTAGTGAATCAATTATCAAGGAAAACAACATTTGTCATATAAATCCCTAAAAAAACTGAGTTAGGAAACGTTTGTAGTCTTTGTCCGAGATCAATCTAAAATTTAAAGGGGCACTTTAAAGATAAAAAATGGAAACGACTTTAAGTTTGTTTAAACGTATCCATATGGCCCCAATCGTAGCCAAGCAACATATTTTTTTCACAGTAGAATGTCTCATATAATAATTATTAACTTTATTTAGCATATAAATTGTGAGTAAATGACGTCATTTACATAACCCTATTGTTCTTTTCTCTTTTAACCCAAAATTTCTCATCTGCAAGTGGCTCCCAAGCGGAAATTTGATGGTAATTAAGTCAAATTATCCTCAAATACTTCAATTATTCGGACTTTGAAAAACTGGGGCGTTTTCATCCAAGTGCTCCTTTAAAAACACAGTTATCCTAAAACAATCATATAGGCCGATTGATATAGGCTCTTTATTGATTCATTTTACAAAAGACTAAGAATAGCTAGCCCCAAAACAATAACCTACACTGATATGGTTTGGTGTTATCGAATCTTTATAGACCATTTACTCAGAGGTTTACTTTGAAATTCATATTTGCTTTTTGATTTATTTTACAAAAATCATAGTCGGAACTAAAAGGTTTGTTATCTGCCCGCCATGCAATGGTTGTGATCCTTCAAGATTTCATTAATATTCAACACAAACGTGAAACGGTATCTAATAACTGAAACACAAACAAAAAACTAAATAATTAGGAATTTCATGTTCCAAAGTGACCTTCCCACCTTCACCTCCCATTCTTCTATGCAACTCATGAAATAGAATTTTACTATTCATACTTCGATTATATACGACTGGATTTCATATTTATTATCAATTTATCTCAAACCGCGAAAACGAACATTTTTGGTCGAATAATTTTGTGCATTTTAAAAGTAAATTGACTTTTTTTTTTTAATTACCTGTTCAAATTTTAAAATAACCCCTCCGCGGTCAACTTTGAAAATACTAATCAGAAGTACTAATGGGAGATTTAAGGCTTTGTTATTAGCTATCCATCTGATTGGAAATGAGTCCGACAAAACATAGCCGATTTCGACAGGTCTGAATAGATTAAATAAAACAACATTACAAGTGAAATGAAACATGCTTTTAAGAACAGGTATCCAAAGATGCATTTGCGTCCGGAATACACAGGTGTTTTTTTCCGGGACACGGGATTTGTCATTGTTTTTGATAATCTTTTGAAATTAATTTCGACGATTTTTGTGACAAGTAAGACCTCGGAAACGAGGAAAAGAACCAGGTTTCCTAACACTATCAACAGATTTACAGTAAAAGAGGCTCACATTAAAGTAACACTGCAAAAATGGAAGGAATTAGAAACTTAAGTAATGGAGAATTCCTATTCGCAAGCAACGCATCTTTGGCTAATGATTTAAGTTCAAGCTCTATTATAAGTAGAGTGGGAAAGATTTTAGCTTGCAGTGTAGTTCTAGTTATTTCCTTCGTTGGAAACATCCTTCTTATCCTCGTTGTGCACAAGAACGCTAACATGAAAAAGACGATCAATTATTTTATTGTTAATATGGCAGTATCCGATCTCATCGTACCAATTGTTATTCTTCCAAGACTCATAGTCCAAGAAGCTTCAGGCCAACAAACATGGCTAGCGATGGAAGGTGCTGCCGGTAATATCATGTGCAAGCTGATGTTCTTTTTCTCAGACGTGACTATGGTGGTCTCGATCTTGTCTTTGCTATGTATTTCAATGGACAGGTTCTGTGCTGTGGTATTCCCCATGAAACTCTCTCTTATCACATCAAGGGTTCGCATTGGACTCATGGTCTTCACTTGGACTTTCTCAGCCGTCTATTTCGCGCCTTTTTTGTACGGATTCAAGCTGATGAAGATCAATGGCGAAACTCATTGCCTCTTGCAGTGGTCTGAAGATATTTCTTTCCATTTAGAAATCCAGCGTGCAGCAGCTATAGCGAGTTGTATTCTCTTCACTCTCATCCCGTGTGTCGTTCTGACAGTCATGTATTCAACCATACTCATTGTCACAAGAAGCACTATTATCAAGGGGGAGAATGGCAATGGTGCCCGAAGTCGCAGGCAAGCTAACAACATCAAGCTTTTGAAACTAGCCGTCTTGACCGTTGTTGGCTTCGCGTTTTGTTACGGTCCTTTCAACGTGTTTCTTTTTTACGCCACCTTAATTTTAGATTGGAACATTAGTAGCTCTGAAGCGTTGAGAACATTTTTATTCGCGGCCCAGTTTCTGACGTACACCAACAGCGCACTCAACCCTTGTCTGTATTTCATCTTTATCGAGAACTACAGAAGAGGGTTACAGCGCGTATTAAAGATCGGTCGACCAAAGACGAGAAGAAACACGCTTCTTGCCTCAAGAAATACGACGCGATCCCGTCTAGATAGAAAAAGTCCCAACCAAACATCTACTGAGGATCAAGAGATTCGATATGATCACCTTAAACCCGCAGATAGCTTATAAACGCGAGTAATAACGAGGTTACTCCAGATGCATACAAGGTTATAAACTGATTTCTAACGTATATATCAGTCGGTTGAAGATATGAAAACATTATTAGAGATTTACTTATCAGCTTTGATAAATTATATAGAGAATAAATGTTGGCTCTGTCTGCAGTTTTGGATGTAAATTGCAGGGATACTCTCGTTTTAGATGTAGTTAATGGGTGATTTAAAAAGCACCATAGGGAGTTAAAGAAGGAAGTAAATGATGTCTATGTGCTTAGGCCACTTGGGTGTTTTACAAATACACTTCCCCATCGAATGAATGAATATCATGAACTCCTACGAAACTCTTGTAAGCAACATAAAATCACAAATAGATAACTTTAGTGGTCCATGAAAAGTTAGGAATACAAAGTAGTACCAAAGCCTATTTAAGGGCGAAGAATATAAGCAAGGTGAATAAGGTAGCACAAAGAGTGTCCATGGACAGTACGTGTTGCACCGATACTCGAGTAGGATCAGCACCTAAAGATAAACAAAAAGTAGCGTAGAATATCCATGCATAATATGTGTGATTTACTTTATTCAATAAAGCTGACCACCTCGCAATGAGAAGTAGCGCAAAATATAAACGAGGAGTATGAGTGTGTGTGTGTTAGAGAGAGTTTCATTATACCAGATTGTAATTTAATTTAATTAAATAAAGAGAGAGAGAGAGGGAAGGAGGGAGGGAGAGAGAGAGGGAAGGAGGGAGGGAGAGAGAGAGAGAGGGGGGGGGGGAAGCTACTTTACTTTCCAACTTTTGTTTTAGCTTCGTTTCTTTCTCTTTCTTCTTTCCTTCCTTCTTTCTTTCTTTCTTTCTTTCTTTCTTTCTTTCTTTCTTTCTTTCTTTCATTCTTTCAACAAACAAAAAGAGAAAGAAAGGAAAATCAGTAAAAAACAACATTTTCAACATAATCATAAAACTAATATGCAAATAAAACCAACAATTTGTAAAGACAAACAGAACGGAATCGATTAAAATACATGTACAATAATAGAATTACAATGACAACAGGAAAAAACAGGAAAACATTTTAAAAAAACACCGCGAATGAAATTATTTTTAGATTCGATTATATTTTGTTTGTTTGATTGTTTCGTTTAAATACACTACAATGCACTCTAAAACATTACTTTCCATATTTGCTTTATCCGCTTTACATGTACAATAATAGAATGAAAATGACAACAGGAAAAAACAGCAAAAATTAAAAAGCACCGCGCGTGAAATGATTTTTAAAATTTTGTTTTGTTTTGTTCAAATACACTAAAATCTACGATGCACTCTAATACATTACTTCCCATATTCACTAAGACATTTATGATAAAATCAGTATTATTCGTGGTATTCAATAACTACTTTAACGAAAATAATCTTTGTGAGATTAAAACGAGGTGTTTCTAACTACTGCGATTGGAATGAAATATTTAGTAATAGAGCCCAAGCAATGTATCTGTGCTGATCTCATGTTGTCCTTAATGGTTTTTAACTCCATTTTTTTCTTCGTATTTTAATTTTTTACGATTTTTTCAGCATGTAAGACAGCACAGATACATTGCTTGGGCTGCCTGTGTATACATTTGCAGCAAAGAGAACTACTCGTATAGAGAGATTTAGAAATAAGCTATGGCTGCCGAGTCAGAAACAAACCAAAACTAAACGACTATTCGAGAGGCATAAATATCGGTATCTTTTTGCGATGAATCCAGAATCTTTGAAATACTCAGTAAAAACTTTGAAGATTGCCACTGCAATGGAGCGAACTGGAAAACTGTAATATCATTATGCTACTTCTTATTCCGGAATTTGATTTCACTTGTTCGGATTAGGGAGTTGTCGGGTGGTCGGATGTCGGATGTCGGATGTCGGTATGGGAAAGAAACGACATTCTAGTTCTTACCTTGGCATGTAATAAAAATGCCGATATCAGACTAAAGGCTTAAAATCAATGAAGAGTGATAGCAAATACAGAAAATGTGATGAAGAGTCATAATTTACTTAATCCTGAATATGAAACTACTTTTTTTAATCCGACGTTAGTAGTATTTGTCATTTCCTCATTTATTACCGGCACTGATCTATTTCTGTTTCTATTTTCTATTTTTCTATCAAGCCTACAGCCATCATCACCATCAACATCGCCCATCGACGCCACCACCACCATAGTCAGTAACAACACCATTGCCGATAACGATCACGTTGATTTCGTTAAAGCTTCTGTCTTTGTCCTACTGGCATGAGTACCACGACTTGTATTTTCTCTTTAAGCCCATCGTTTCCGAACTTCTTTGTTTAGGGACTCGTTCTTTAACCGTATTCTTATCTTGTGGAATGCACTTCCACTTCATATACGTAAAGTTCCCTCTGTAACTTCCTTCAAGAAAATGCTCTATGAATTCTACTTAAGCTTACTTTGACAAGTTCACCTGTTTTTTCGACACTTCTAGAATTCAGACATGGAAATCTGTATGTCCTCATTGTATAGATCGGTTAGTCGCTTTAATTGTTGTTAATGTGTGTTTTGTAACCAACTTTTAATTCTGATAGCCTCTTGGTGACATAGCCCTGGTGATAACAGGTCATACTTCTAGTATTCTGCCAGCTTATCCATATCAGGGAACATTCCATCTTTACAAAGTACTGAAGGGACGAGACAGTGAAGACTTGATGCTAGTGTGGACGCATCTGTAAAAAAATATATATATATATATATCAATATATATACACCGGATCGCTAAAACTATGACATTCATTGATATATATTTATATATATAATGTCCCCTTTTTTCTATTGTCAGTTCCAAGATTCTTTAGTACCGCTGGGAGGCCAGGATCACAAAGGACCATGATATAGTCAGTAGCCTAATTGACCTTATTATTTCCTTAATCCTTACAGCTTTGTCATTTCAGAAACTGGGGTACCGTTTACCCGTGAAAAAGAAACAAATAAGGGAAATATGGCATTGAAGGTTTGATATTGATTGCGCCAGCAACTCTCACAGCATGATTGTAGGTTCCGAGGAAGTGCTCTTCCATTTCCCTTGAGATCAATGAATAGGTTTCTTTCACCTCTGATATCTGCAAGAGAATAATCAATGTCATATGTTATTGGCTACAGTATACCTTAGCGGAAAAAAAACTTTAAAATTTTCGGTGTTCACCTCTTGATATGCTTTGACAATGTCGACAGGCTCTTCTCTTGGTGCTTTAGCTTGCATCCACTTGTGAATGGATTGGCATGACTTCGCAACGCGGGCTTTTTGAGTTTCGGTGACTTTTCAATGGGATTAGACTAACAATTTTTGTGAATACAGTCGATTGCTACTACCGTCTACTGACTCTAACATGTTAATGTCTGTTGAGTAAACTTAAAAGCAAAACTTGCTTAAACTTCAAAGTTCCACCGCCTATTATTACCTACAATTAGTAAAATATGTATATATATATACGATTGTTTGCTAAAAACACACACCTGAATTCTTGAAAAACACTTCTTGATCCATCTTTGCCTACATGAAAATTTTTCGTAATTGGATTTCATAAGAAGTTTCCTTCACCAGAGGGACCTGGCTTTGCTACTTGTTTTCCCTGGAAGAACAAGTCTTGCTGTTCGGCCGAGACAACTGTGGATCTAAAGGCAAATGGCGTCAAAAATCCCATTCATTTTGACTGGGAATATTGTGGTGTCTTAAGTGAGGTAATGTTTAACAACTTAAAAGGTCCTCAGATATACTGTCTGTGGCAACATTTCTTTTGAAAGAATGACCTTGCACAATCTGCTATACTATATGGCGCCGATCTACATTGATTTTGACATGGTTGATAAAAAATAAACTAACCCGAACTAAAATTACGTGGCTTAAAAATTCAGCAAACTAAGCCTTCATCAAATCTCTTTTGGGTTTCTTAGGATTCTGGGCCCTTTGAATCGTAGTTTTTGGCCTGTAGGATCCAAACTATACTGAATTCCCCTCTAGCATGAACTTCTCACGGCGTATATGATTTCTGAATCACACCACTAACAGTGAGATTATATATCTTAGTCATGCAAGAAATACCTGTTATCCCAGTTCTGTTTCTATTTTTGTGATCCAAACGTGGTCAAATGGCAAGCAAGTGGCGTGTATGTTAGCGGGGTACCCATCTGCAGTGATAACTGTGACAAATGGTTCGAGGCGTGCAAGAATGACAAGACCTACTCTGAGAATTAGATGGATGATTATGTTTTATATCACTCCTTAAACGGTAAAGGTAAGTGTTACATCCCCTGCAAAATACCTAGTATATTGTTAGGATTCAACCAAGTTGGTGATTATGAGGTAACATGCCATGCTCTAATCCAATGTCATCTTTTCCTGAAACGTTTTTTTCCCCATATATACTGAAGGTTTTTCAAAACGGTGAAGGATTGTGTAACAAGGTCCATGGACTATCCTACAAGTACGAACGGTCTTCCAACTGTATGGTGTTCGATTTCAAAGGTGAAAACCCGAATGACAAAGTCGTGCCAGATTCTTCTTCTTCATCATAGGCATCGTTGAGCAAGATAGAAGAACTAATGCTCGAGAAAAACTTAAGAACTTGTCATTAGCTTTAACAAATTCAGGCATTAAACTGATATAAGATATATATGTTAAGAAGCTCTAAGAGGCCAAGGCCAACAGTATTCAGTTCGTACTTTTTGGCCGTCTTGACTTGAGTAAGCAAAACAACATGAACATGTTAACCAAGAGAATATGAAGTACTACCAAGAGAATATGAATAGTTCATATTCTCTTGGTACTACTCAATATTCTCTTGTGTAAACCTAATGATCTATCGAAATAACAGTAAAATCAATAAAATGTTACACTCTGGTAACAATGTTGTTATTGTTTAATAGTTGTCTTGACTATAAAATAAAACATTGCATCTTTTTTTAGAATTTCCATCATATTTACGGTCAGCCGAAAAAGAGCCGAAAAATATTTGAGCCGAAATACCAAAGCTTGATTGTTGATTTTTGATATTGAAATCCGACCACAGTCCTCCAGGTGATTTCGAATGGAAGCGCCCAAAGGATATTGTTTGTCAAAACGAACATTTCCTAATACCCAGTCTCCTATTTCATAATCTCTCACGGTAAGCAAAATGGCGGCTGGTGACTAACCAAGACAACTCCGATTTTGCTTACTTTTATTGAAATAAAAAATAAATCACTTTTATTTAAGTGTCTAGTCGTTCTAGCACTTTCGCACTAATTGGGGACACAAAAGGAAAAGGAGAAGAACATTCCTTTGGGATGGCTTATTGGAAGGGGGTAGTACTGGTTGGGTGCTTAATACGGTAAACCATGTTTCGTGGAAATGGCAACGAAGGTGATGGCTCATCTGATTGGTTCGATTGGTCCTAACTTTTTCAGCTCCCAAGATTTTAGACAATTACTGAATTTCTCTTCGTACATGTAATAATGTACTGAACGTCTGAGTAACGACGTTCTGTGTCAGTCAAGCCAAATGTCGCCTACGTGCAGACCGAATTTGATAATAATGTACTGCAATTAGTAGAGTACAAACACTAAAGGTGTGCAACGACATAAATAGTACTAAATACTGTGAAATTATTGTTTCCTATTATGTAATTAGTGCTATTTAGTTCTAAATAGTGCAAAGTATTGCAACCTTTTAATGTTTGTACTCTAATGTTCCTTTGTCAGTCAAACAAAAAAATAACATAAACCATTTCTAGCTAGTGCCAGGCTTTGCTCTCAAATTTATCTTCGACGTGCGCCCGCGATGACATGAAACGGAAATTCAAAATGGACGCCATTTGGACAACTTTTTTGTTGATATTTTCTACGTATCATGCTTCAAGATTTTGAAATATTCTCCAAAAACGTTTCTCCTTATTCTTGTAGTCACACAAACATCGGTTTTGGCGAAGACTGCGTGCAACATTAAGACAGAATAGCAACAACGTGATCTCGCGCACGCACGTACGGTCACTATTAACCAATCAGAAGTGTTTTTGTCGCATTACCAAAAGTTCCATGATGAATTTCAAAATGGAGTCGTATTTTTAGTTAACCTTTTTAAAATACGTCCTGAAATATAATTTTACATTGAAACATTCTATGTTACATGTACCAGAATAGCTTTCTTTTGCCTTTTCCCTTTTTTAAAAATTAATAACAACAAAACATAAAAGCAATCAACGTGTGAGCTGAGCGTTGTGTGCATAGAATATTGAATCAGAATGTAGTGGTAGTGCGTGTGAGTGAAAAGTGTCCCCAATCAGTGCGAAAGCGCTAGAACTACTAGACACTCAATAAAAGTGATTTATTTATTATTTTAAATAAAAGTAAGCAAAATCGGAGTTGTTTTGATTAGTCAGCAGCCGCCATTTTGCTTACCGTGAGATATGAAATAGGAGACTGGGTACTTAGGAACTGTTCGTTTTGACAAACAATCCTTTGTGCTCTTCGAGTCGAGATCACCTGGAGGACTGTCGGAATTATTTATCAAAAATTGAGAATCAAGCTTTGGTATTCCGGCTCAAAGTGTGAAAAGGTATTTTTCGGCTGATCGTAGTAATGATGGAAATTCAAAAAAAGATGCATTATATTATTTTATATAGTCAAGACAATATTAAACAATAACAACAAAATTTTTAAGAGTGTAACATTTTATTGATTTTACTGTTATATCGATGGATCATTAGGATAATATTGAGTATCACTTCATATTCTCTTAGTTAACATGTTTATGTTGTTTTGCTTTCTCAAGTCAACACCAAAAAGTACGAACTGAATAATGTTGGCCTTGACCTCTTAGAGCTTCTGTACGTATTTATTTTATATCAGTTTAATGCCTGAATTTGAACGCTAATGACAAGTTCTTCCACCTTGCTCAACGATGCCTATGATGAAGAAGAAGAATCTGGCACGACTTTGTCATTCGGGTTTTCACCTTTGAAATTGAACACCATACAGTTGGAAGACCGTTCGTACTTGTAGTTTAGTCCATAGATCTTGTTACACAATCCTTCGCCATTTTGAAAAACCTTAAGTATATGGAAAAAAAAACCCTTTTAGGAAAAGATGACACTGGAATAGAGCATGGCATGCATGCTACGTCATACTCACCAACTTGGTGTGAAGATAACAAAGCATTCCTCATATATTGTAGGTATTTTGCAGGGGACAAGTCTTACCTCGGTAAAAGTGCGACATGGTCTGTTAGTTTTTATTGGACCCTTTACGGAGTGATACAAGGCATAATCATCCATCCAATTCTCAGAGTAGGTCTTGTCATTCTTGCAGGCCTCGAACCATTCGTCACAGCTTTCACTGCAGATGGGTAGCTCACTAATGTACACGCCAGTTGCTTGCCATTTGACCAGGTTTGGATCACAAAAATAGAAACAGGCCTGGCGTAACAGGTATTTCTCGCATAACTAAGATATATAATCTCACTGTTAGTGGTGTGATTCAGAAATCATATATGCCGTGAGAAGTTCATGCTTGATGGGAATTCAGTATAGTTTGGATCCTACAGGCCAAAAACTACGATTTAAATGTAAAGTTGTGAAGAGGGCCCAGGTGATCCTATGACTAACCGAAAAGAGCTTTGATGATGGCTTAGTTTGCTGAATTTTTAGGCAACGCAGCTTTAGCTCGGGCTATTTATCAACCATGTCAGAAATGAATGTAGATCGGCGCCATATAGCAGATTGTGCAAGGTCATTCTTTCAAAAGAAATGTTGCCGCAGACATTATATCTGAGGACTTTTTTTAACAACTTAAAAGTTGTTAACCTTACCTCACTTAAGCCACCACAGTATTCCCAGTCCAAATGAATGAGATTTTTTAAGCCATTTGTCTTCAGATCCACAGTTGTCTCGGCAGAACAGCAAGACTTGTTCTTCCAGGGAAAACAAGTAGCAAAGCCAGGTCCCTCTGGTGAAGGAAACTTCTTGTGAAATCCACCTCCGAGACACTTCTCTACGGTGCCTGAATACACAGACACAAGCTGAATACTCAGAATTGCTGTGATTACAATTGCAGTTAACATACTTTTTGCTCCGTCCATAGCTGGGCTAGCTTGATGTTATCACTGAGATCAATTTCTATATATAGTGTAGACAACCAAGAGGTGTTTGCTTAAGGTAAAGTTTGAATATATATATACATGTATGCCATAAAATACGCAGGTGATTATAGGAAATCTCGCGCGCTAATTGGCCAAGAAACTCACATTATCACACGATAATCACCTTGAGCGAAAATTGTTGCCGCTTTGTTGCTGTTACTAAACAAAAAATACCTTTTGTCTTCTTTTTTTTGAAAGAATCACCTGTGCATTTATACTCAAACAATTATTTGCCTCAGGCTCAGTGATTATTGAAGAATATTTACCTTGCCGCCCGAAGACTCGCGTCTCGGTTAATATTCTCCGATGATCACTTCGCCTTTGGCGAATAATTGTTAAATAAACTACTTCAGTATAGACTAGCACTTCATTTGCCCACTGTTGTACAACTATGGCTATTTAGTAGATATACATTGTCAACATTGAAGTTTCTCTTATGAAAGCGGACCGTTTATTTGATTTAGTAGATTTTACTCCATTTATTTTTTAATCGGATAAAGTAGAGAAACTGGGCTACGAAAAGTGAGCAATATATTTTGCATGAAAACAAAAACAGGTCAGTCCTTAGACTAAGAAAACTAGGAATATTGTTCGCTATAAATGGTGTCAGAATAATAGAGGTCGTTGCCAGAGAACAGAAGTCTAGAGAGACAATTGTATTATCTAATCTTATGCCTATAACATAACTTAGAACTTTTTGTTTATTTTGAAAGAAGTCATTAAGAATAATGTTGTTCGCTATAAATGGTGTCAGAATAATAGAGGTCGTTGCCAGAGAACAGAAGTCTAGAGAGACAATTGTAGTATCTAATCTTATACCTATAACATAGCATAGAACTTTTTGTTTATTTTGAAAGAAGTCATTAAGAATAATATTGTTCGCTATAAATGGTGTCAGAATAATAGAGGTCGTTACCAGAGAACAGGAGTCTAGAGAGACACTTGTAGTATCTAATCTTATACCTATAACATAGCATAGAACTTTTTGTTTATTTTGAAAGAAGTCATTAAGAATATTGTTCGCTATAAATGGTGTCAGAATAATAGAGGTCGCGGTTACCAGAGAATAGGAGTCTAGAGAGACAATTGTAGTATCTTATATTACCTATAACATAACTTAGAACTTTTTGTTTATTTTGAAAGAAGTCATTAAACCATAGGATCTCTAGAACAACAAATTTCTTCACAGGAAGTTACTTCTAGATGAAATATGGGTCTGTGCAGAAGTGCTGTTGTTTTGACATTGATCCAAACAATAATAAAGTGAAAATATTATTTGATTAAAGCTTCAAAGAGCTCAAAGTAGTGAAAATCATTTTGGGTAAAAAGTTTATGCCAAAAATTAAAGGGTGTGGATAAAAATCCGTCCAAATTCGTGCTCCGTCATGTCCATTTCATTCCATTCCATTCCATTCCTATTTTTAGCATAGAGTGTCTCACACGGGAATTTTGTAACTCGTTATTTGTGAATCGAAATTCTTTACTTAAGACGGTAAAAATAAAATATTTTCCTCACAGTTGCTTTAATTTTAAAAATTTTGATGTTTACAGATATTTCTAAATCCGAATGGACATTCTTAAAGTTATACAAGTTATCGTAGAATTATAAGTTGAACACCGTAGTGAAAATAGTGTCGTCACTACAAAGACGGCGCAAACGTAAGAATTGCGAAAAAGGAATAGAATTGAGAGTGTGTTTAGGGTGTGAGGAGGAATAAAGTAAATATGAATGAGAGTCTGTGGGTTTATAATGAATGGTGGTATTAAGATGATTAGCAGAAATACTCACAGAAATGTCAAGAAATGTGACAGAAGTATCACTAATGTCCCAAGTGAATTCAAGAGCTGGGTGAAACGAATTGACATAGAGAATAAAAAATTAAAGAATCTAAGTCTTGTTTTGAACAAGAAGTAGCGCCAATACAATCATCAATGTAGCGACCAAAAAGTTCAGGTTTAATGTCTGGTTAGAGATCAAAAATTTGTTGCTCGATGTAGCCAACAAATAAATTAGCATAGCTAGGTCCCATTTTGGTGCCCATAGCTACACCGTTGATTTGTCGAAAAAAACGGTCGTAAAAGGCAAAACAATTAAGGGTGAGAACAAGTTCAGCTAAACGCAATAGAGTAGGAGTGCTAAGTTCTAAAACGGTGCGTCGATCAAAAAAATGTTTGAGAGCATTGAGACCTTCATCATTAGGAATGACGGTGTATAAAGATTTGACATCCATGGTAAATAAAAACTTGGATTGAGAATTTTGAAATTGAAAGTCATTAAAAATCCTGAGGGCGTGATTAGTGTCTCTTATGTAGGTGGGTAGAGTCTGAACGATAGGTGACATAAGAGAGTCAAGGAAGCTAGAAATAAGTTCGGTGGGACAACTACAAGCTGATACAATAGGACGGCCAGGATTATTGGGTTTGTGAATTTTAGGTAAAAAGTAAACATGAGAGGTACGGGGAGTGTTAATGATAAGATTGTTGGCAGTAGCTTGGAAGACTGCCGTCAGAAATAAAAGAGTTGATCGTGTCTTTGACAGTTTGGTGGTAGGTAGGTGTGAGGTCTTTGTTGATTTCAAGTTAAAAATTGGTGTCTGAGAGTTGGCGTAAAGCTTCCTCTTTGTACAAATCGGTGCGCCAAACGACAACAGCACCACCTTTTTCAGCGGGCTTGATGGTGATATCAGGGGGCGTGCGAGAGCGAAGATTACGATGCCGTCCATTCATCAGTGGAAAGGTTGGAAAAATTAAGTTTACGTTTAAAGTTGTGAGTAGAAAGATCGTGACGAGATTTGTTAATGAATAAATCTAAAGAAGCAAGTTGGCCCTCAGGGGGGATCCAATTAGATTTACGCGGGTTGAGGAGTTGAAAAATATCACGATCAGAAGTATTGGTCGAAGAATTATCAGCATCAAAAATAGGTTTGAGTCGAGTACGACGAACATCAGTTTTTTTTTTAGAAATAGGAATAAAATTGAGACCTTTGCTCAAAACAGAGATTTCAGCCTCAGAAAGCGGGAGATTGTCAGGAATAGTAAAGACAGATTTTTTATCTTAAAAAGTATGACTAGATCGATCGTCGTGATGAGAAATGTTATTGACAATATTGTTGTCATTGGAAAGATACCCAGAAGAATTAGGTAAGACATGGTAGATAGACGAGAGAGAAAAATCGCAGCAATGTAACAATATGTAGATGATGGCTAGTGAACACTAGCGTGGACTGCGTCGGTGTTTCTATGTAGATGATTGCCCACATTAAAGTTTTTTTTTTTTTTCTTTTCTCTCTCTCTTTTTTTTTCCTCACCTATTGTTGCTTTCTAGCGGAGCTCCCGCGCGGGCCGAAGGCCCGCGCGAGCGGAGCACCATATCTAAGAAAAAATGGTAAACTATCGAGTTGATTTTTCATGGATTGGCTGACGTCACTTCCGTCCGTACGTCCGTCCGTCCGTCCGTCCGGGCGTGTACACAAGCATTCCGATTGGCTGGTTAGATTTTTTTTGGCGGGAATATCGACGCGTTGCAACATCCGGGTACACATAAAGAAAGGTAAATCCGGCTATTAAACTTTTGTAAAAAAAACGTTTTACACACGTATAGAAATACCGAAAGATAACAACACAAGCTTATATTTATATTTACTCTATTTACGATGGAACCCCTTTCCGAAATCGATATGTCGAAAGAAAGCTCAGAGGAGAATGAAGCCAAAAAGAAAGGCCAGAAGTAAAGAGTTTTTTGGAAAGAGGAAAAACTCTGGTGGCGTGAAAAAGGAAGGCAAAGACGAAGGAATCTCACCAAAGAAAAGCGGCAAGCAGAGAGAGAGATAGAGAACGCAAATCCAGGCGGGACTTTGATTATAAACAAGGAGAACAACATCGTGAAAGAAAAAGGAATATGAGGCAAAACTTGACGGATGAACAAATAGAAAATGAACGTGAAATACAAAGGAATTTGAGTCAAACTTCACGAATGAACAAAGAGAAAATGAGCGTGAAAGACAAAGGAATTTGAAGCAAAACTACTAGCTAAGGCGACTCTCAAATGCACAGAAAAAAATCGCTTTAGGGCAAGTTATAGACCAAAGACAATTAAAATTTTTCATGTATTCAAAGATGGATTAAGAAGTGTTCTTCAAGAATTCAGGTGTGTGGTTTAGCAAACAATCGTTTATAATTTTTTGACAAGCATTTTTTCTCGACGAATCGACAAATCATTCGCAAAGACTTTCCCTCAAAACTTTTAATATTTCTGTAGATAAGCTTAATTTATTTTAATGTTGGAGTAAATATAACATGAAGAGCATATTACAACAAATATTCGTCCTTTATTTAGCTTTGTAAATCTTTAGCAATTCGGTTAACGTTGTAAAACGTTGTTTTTAACCAACTATCGTATGTTTTTCGTTCAAGAAAGATTCGCCTCCTATCGCGGGTTCCCATCTTCAAAACAACGAAGACTTTCATTTAATACTTTTATTTCTACAGATAATTTAAGTATTGAATGAAATATAAATTTACACTGACCAAATATTCAACTGTTTATTAAGCTATTCGAGCAAGTCTGATTAATATAAAAATGAGCTTAAATTTGTGTTGTTGAGAGATGTTGTTGTAGAAAGACCTAGACTTTCACTTAAAAAAGCCGTAAAAAATATTCAAAAACATTTACAAACGCCAATTTACTGACAAAGAAATTCGTCATTTTGCATTGCCTTTTTGCATTGCTTTTATTTTCTATTTTGTCTCAGTTGTTCTTGTCAAGTTTAACTGAATGTAAAACGTCTCGTTTTGTAAAAGACGTAATTATTTAAAGTAAGCTTATATTTTGCTCCAAGTCTGTTTTTTTTGGTCTTGATTTGTCCTAAATCTCCAGATTTTCGATTTCGATGAGAGACATCCGAGGTAAATTTCACTGAACTTGATATTGTATTGAATTATCTGTAGTTATCTTTCGTTTTTTTTTTAGTAAAAGAGATTCAAAGCCTAAAAATATCGGGTTTTTTGGGAAAATTTGTCGAAAAATCTTCCAAGAGCAAAACTAGCCCCTGGGGGTGGTGGTGAGTTGTGTACAAAATTCCTAAGTGTGAGAGTATGTACTCGCGCTAAACAAAACAACAAAAAAACAATGTAGTGCATTTCGATTTGATTTCACTGCATGGTTTTTATTATGGGAGAAATTATCTTCATCTCGAATAAAAATAATTGAAGATTTTCCCCCCTATCTTATTTTTAACTTTCGAGTTTCATTCAAATTGTTCTCCCTGTGACTTCCGTATCGGGAGCTCCGCTTTTAGGCAGTGCCTAAATATATATATTAACATCTCTCTCACTCTTACTTTCTATTGACTCCGACGAAGGACTAACGCCCGAAACGTCAGTTTCTATTTTCACTACGGTGTTCAACTTATAATTCTACGATAACTTGTTTCATTAGAAACACCGACGCAGTCCACGCTAGGTTTCACTAGCCATCATCTACATACTGAACTTATAGTAGAGTACAAACACTAAAGGTGAGCAACGACATAAATAGTACTATAAATACCGTGAAATTATTGTTTCCTATTATGTAATTAGTGCTATTTAGTTCTAAATAGTGCAAAGTATTGCAACCTTTTAATGTTTGTACTCTAATGTTCCTTTGTCAGTCAAACAAAAAAATAACATAAACCATTTCTAGCTAGTGCCAGGCTTTGCTCTCAAATTTATCTTCGACTTGCGCCCGCGATGACATGAAACGGAAATTCAAAATGGACGCCATGTGAACAACTTTTTTTGTTGATATTTTCCACGTATCATGCTTCAAGATTTTAAAAAGTTCTCCAATAACGTTTCTCTGAATATTCTTGTAGTCATACAAACATCGGTTTTGGCGAAGACTGCGTGCAACATTAAGACAGAAGAGCAACAAGGTGATCTCGCGCATACACGTCCGGTCACTATTAACCAATCAGAAGTATTTTTGTCCCATTACCAAAAGTTCCATGATGAATTTCAAAATGGAGTCGTATTTGTAGTTAACCTTTTTAAAATACGTCCTGAAATATAATTTTACATTGAAACATTCTATGTTACATGTACCAGAAAAGCTTTCTTTTGCCCTTTCCCTTTTTTAAAAATTAATAACAACAAGACATAAATGCAATCAACGTGTGAGCTGAGCGTTGTGTGCATAGAATATTGAATCAGAATGTAGTGGTAGTGCGTGTGAGCGAAAAGTGCTAGAACGACTAGACACTTAAATAAGAGTGATTTATTTTTTATTTCAATAAACTTGTTACATGTACCAGAAAAAAATCCTTTTTCTTTTTGCTTTTTTTTTATTAATAAAAACAAAACATATAAATACAATCAATGTGTAGGCTGAGCGTTGTGTGCGTAGAATATTGAATGTAGTGGTAGTGCGTGTGAGCGAATAGTGCCCCTAATTAGTGCGAAAGCGCATGAACGACTAGACACTTGAATAAAAGTGATTTATTTATTTTTATAAGTAAGCAAAATCGGAGTTGTCTTGGTTAGTCACCAGCCGCCATTTTGCTTACCGTGAGATATTACGAAATAGGAGACTGGGTATTAGAACTGTTCGTTTTGACAAACAATCTTTGTGCGCTTCGAGTCGAGATCACCTGGAGGACTCTGGTCGGAATTCTTTATCAAAAATTGAGAATCAAGCTTTGGTATTTCGGCTTAAATGTAAATAGGTCTTTTCCGGCTGACCTTAGATATGATGGAAATTCAAAAAAAGATGCAATGTGTTATCAAGAGAATATGAACTATGAGAAGGAATTCTACCTATAAAGCCTTGTAACCATCATGTGCACAGTTTGATGCTTAGATTGGAGATATTTTGAGCGAAAAAACGGATTGGCTGATTTTCTTGATGGTAGTCGGCTTCCAATCGTGAATTAAACAAAGCCTGTGTTTTTGTCGTGGACGTAGCGAAATATGGCGCTTTTCGTGTCCTAAAACGAGGCATTAAATGAAAGCATGATTATCGCGCGGGCATGGTAACAAGTTAAAATAGCATCAATGATCCTAAAAATAGCATCAAAGTGTGCACACGGTGGAGCACGGGGATTCCTTCTCTTAGTTCATATTCTCTTGTTGTTATTTTATAGTCAAAACAATTAGAAAACAATAACAAAATTGTTACCAGAGTGTAATATTTTATTGATTTTACTGTTCTATCGATGGATCATTAGGTTTGCTCAAGAGAATATTGAGTATTCTCTTGGTTAACATGTTCCTGCTGATTTGCTTACTCCAGTCAAGACCAAAAAGTACGAACTAAATACTGTTAGCTTTGACCTCTTAGAGCTTCTTTACGTATATATGTTATATCAGTTTAATGCCTGAATTTGTTAACGCTAATGACAATATCTTAAGTTTTCCTCGAGCATTAGTTTTTCTACCTTGCTCAACAATGTTTAAGATTAAGAAGAAGTAGCTGGCTTAACTTTGTCATTCGGGTTTTCACCTTTGAAATCGAACACCACACAGTTGGAAGACCGTTCGTACTTGAAAGCCAATCCATTCATCTTGTTACACAATCCTTCACCGTTTTGAAAAGCCTTCAGTAAATAAAGAAAAAAACCTTTTAGGAAAAGATGACACTGGAATAGAGCATGGCATGCATGCTACGTCATACTCACCAACTTGGTGTTGAAGATAACAAAGCATTCCTCATATATTGTAGGTATTTTGCAGGGGACAACACTTACCTCGGCAAAAGTGCGACATGATCTGTTAGTTTTTATTGGACCCTTTAAGGAGTGATATAAAACATAATCATCCATCCAATTCTCAGAGTAGGTCTTGTCATTCTTGCACGCCTCGAACCATTTGTCACAGGTATCACTGCAGATGGGTAGCTCGCTAACATACACGCCACTTGCTTGCCATTTGACCACGTTTGGATCACAAAAATAGAAACAGAACTGGGATAACAGGTATTTCTTGCATGACTAAGATATATAATCTCACTGTTAGTGGTGTGATTCAGAAATCATATATGCCGTGAGAAGTTCATGCTGGAGGGGAATTCAGTATATAGTTTGGCCTGGATCCTACAGGCCAAAAACTACGATTCAAGTGCAAAGTTGTAAAGAGGGCCCAGAATCCTAAGAATAACCGAAAAGAGCTTTGATGATGGCTTAGTTTGTAGAATTTTTAGGCCTCGTAATTTTAGCACAGGCTAGTTATCAACCATGTCAGAAATCAATGTAGCTCGGCGTTATATAGCAGATTTTGCAAGGTCATTCTTTCAAAAGAAATGTGTTGCCGCAGACAACATATCTGAGGACATTTTATGTTGTTAACCTTACCTCACTTAAAACACCACAATATTCCCAGTCCAAATGAGCGAGATTTTTGATGCCATTTGTCTTCAGATCCACGGTTGTCTCGGCCGAACAGCAAGACTTGTTCTTCCAGGGAAAACAAGTAGCAAAGCCAGGTCCCTCTGGTGAAGGAAACTTCTTGTGATATCCACCTCCAAGACACTTCTCTACGGTGCCTGAGTACACAGACACAAGCTGAATACTCAGAGTTGCTGCGATAGCAATTGCAGTTAACATACTTTTTGCTCCGTCCATAGCTGGGCTAGCTTGATGTTATCACTGAGATCAATTTCTACTAACCAACGAGGTGTTTGTTTAAGGTAAAATCCGGGGGTAAAGTTTGAAAATATATACATTTATACCATAGACATTGTTTGTCTCTCTAAGGATCCTTTTGATACTTTTAAATATATATTTATAAACCACTTCAGTATAGACTAGCACTTCATTTGTCCACTGTTGTACAACTATGGCTATTTAGTAGATATACATTGTCAACATTGAAGTTTTCTCTTATGAAAGCGGACCGTTTATTTGATTTAGTAGATTTTACTCCATATTGTCTTTTTAATCGGATAAAGTAGAGAAACTGGGCTACGAAAAGTGAGCAATATATGTTGCATGAAAACAAAAACAGGTCAGTCATTAGACTAAGAAAACTAGGAATATTGTTCGCTGTAGGTGGTATCAGAATAATAGAGGTCGCGGTTACCAGAGAACAGGAGTCTAGAGAGGCACTTGTAGCATCTTACCTTAGCTAAAACATAACTTAAGAACTTTATGTATATTTTGAAAGAAATTATTAAGAATATTGTTCGCTATGAATGGTGTCAGAATAATAAAGGTCGTTACTAGAGAACAAGAGTCTAGAAAGGGAATTGTGTACATTGGATCTTATCTTACCTATATCATGCATAACTCAGAACCTTTTGTTTATTTTGAAGGAAATCATTAAGATTATTGTTCGCTATCATGGTATCAAAATAATAGAGGTCATTACCACAGAACAGGAGTCTAGAGAGGCACTTGTAGTATCTTATCTTACCTATAACATAACTTAGGAGTTTATGTTTATTATGAAAGAAGTCATTAGGAATATTGTTCGCTATAGATGGTGTCAGAATAATAGAGGTCGTTACCACAGAACAGGAGTCTAGAGAGGCACTTGTAGTATCTTATCTTACCTATAACATAACTTAGGAGTTTATGTTTATTTTGAAAGGAATCATTAAGAATATTGTTCGCTATAAATGGTGTCAGAATAATAGAGCTTTAGTATAACTTCTAACAAGTCTAGAAAGGTCGCCTTAGTGCATATTGCAGCCACAAGGGAATGGCGTACGCATGGAAGCAATTAACTCTGGCAACAATTTGAAAAGTTGTGATAATTTCTGTAGACTGATCAATGGAGCACATTAAAATTTTGTTTGCTATCGCGCACAATCCATCATGTGAGAGGCGTAGTGTTTTGGTTTCGGCCGATCCGAATTGCGTACGATCGTGTAAGGAAAGGGAGGGAATGAAGAAGAAATTCGTCGGTTTTCGGAGTAAATTTGCTAGCCCGACTAAAGCAAGGAACGTCTGCCATAAAGTGTAGCGCGCGCACGTAAACAAGCACTACAAGGAACGCCTTAGATTACGCGTGATAAATCGAAGAGAAACCAACACAATCAAATTTTTAACGTGCTCCCTTGGACTGATATAGCCAAAGTTACTTCAAAAGCTCTATATATAAAGAATTTGCATCTAATTTACCAATAGCCCAAGAAAGATATATGATGCAATTTTCAAACAATGAGCAATATTTTGAATATGATTCGGAGACGGACAGGAAGCCAGTGCAATTTTATCTAAACTGGAGTGACATAATCAAATTAGTACTCGCTTGAACTACTAATCCAGCTAGCTGCACAGTTCTGAATATACTGTACTGAAGCCTTTTTATAAGATATTTCGAGAGACCATAGTAGAGTGAGTTACAATAGTCCAACTTGGAGGTAATACGAATCACACTCTCTGTTGAAGAATCAGTAAGAAACTTTCTGATTCTAGCAATGTTCCGGATGAAACAGACTTGCTTGATTTGTTCACGGCAAAAAAGGAACTTATCAAATTTAAAACCAAGGTTTGTGGCAGTTGAGGAAACATCAATCACATCATTACCAATTTGAATGATCGGTGGATCAATGATGATGATAATAAAAAAATAAAAAATAATAATGATGATAATGATAAAAATGATGATGATGATAATAATAATAATAATGATGATGATGATAATGATAATAATAATGATAATAATAATGATGATGATAATGATAAAGATGATGATGATGATAATGATAATGATATAATAATAATAATGATGATGATAACGATAACGATAAAGCTGATGATGATGATAATGATAACGATGATGATGATAATGATGATGATAATAATAATGATGATGATGATGATAAAGATGATGATGATAATAATAATGATGATGATGATGATGATAATGATTATGATAAAGATGATGATAATTGTTTTGCTGTAAATTCCGTTGCTTCCATAGACTGTACTTAAACGCCACGAATCGTATAATTGAGTATTTATTATTCTTGATCCTTGAACTATATATTCGATCTGAAATTACATGCATAATTCTTATAACACTTTCATTCTATACAAATTCATTTACTTGCAACTATACTCACTTCTGTGGCGGGTATACAGTTCTCTTGTTGTCCTGGTTAGCGTTTTCTATCTGGTTAGCGTTTAGTATCCTGGTAAGCTCAGTGCTCGCACATCTATCTCTGAAACAACTCCTTCTGACTAACTACACGTGCTCATATTTCCTCTATTTACTTAATGTCAATCAATACCAATCAATCCAATAAAGAGAGTAATTAGTAATGAGTATCTATTGTAATCGTATCTTGACAGTTAATAACATTCAAATCAGTACTTAATTTTATAAACGAAACAATAATAATGATAATAATAATGATGATGATGATAAGATGATGATGATGATAATAATGATAATGATGATGATGATGATAATAATGATAATGATGATGATGACATCCTCTTACAATATGAGAAAATAAAATAGATAGAAATATAAAACTATTGTAACAAACTAATTCAGACCAATAACAAACTATCAGGGTATAATAATAAATATACGTAACAATTGTCAATGCTAGTGCCAGGCTTCGCTTTCAAATTTATCTTCAACTTGCGCCCGCGATGACATGAAACGAAAAATCAAAATGGACGCCATTTGGACAACGTTTTTGTTGATATTTTCAACGTTTTTTGCGGTCGACTGTGCGGACCACGCTCCCTACGAAGATATCACACGTTTCAAGGAAGAGTATAGCCTTCCAGCCATTTCATATGCTTACGATGGCCTTGAACCGTTTGTAGACCAAGCAACTTTACGTGTCCATCACCTCGGCCACCACGCTGGCTACACTAAAAAGATGAATACTGCACTCAAGGCTTGGCGAGCATCGGTAAAAACATAGTTTCAAAGTGGAAAATATATACATGTACCAAAACTTTATAAATCTTTTTCAGGGAAAGAAATCTGATCTTGCTTCAAAGTCGATTCTCACTATTCTAAAGAGCATTGATGAAGTACCAGAAGAATGGCGTCTGGCCATCAAAAACAATGGAGGAGGGTGAGAGCTAATGTGAGCTTGGTGTTTATTTTTAATCGCGTCCTGAAGAGTTGTTGTGCAATTTGTGAATGTTTGATACCTCTTAAATTCCAGAAATTTTACACATATCATTTAGTCCATTTAGACATTGAGACTGAAATAAGCAGGGTTCATTTTTTTTGTGGCCCACATGCCACCCTCCCCCCCCGGGCCACATGGCTTGTCATGTATTACTTCCTAACTATAATTTCTTTTTTCTAATTGCAAAGATATGTAAATCATGCATTGTACTGGGCTATCATGTCACCAAATCCATCTAAAGAACCAAGACAACCCACAGGAAAAATTGCAAGGCTGATTGATCAAACATATGGAAACTTTACCCAAATGAAGAAATGGTTTGATGGAGAAGCCATTACACTCTTTGGATCTGGTTACACATGGTTATGCCAAGATGGAACAACAGGATTCTTGACGCTCCTGAACATGGCCAACCAGGAGTCTCCTATTGCATATAACCTTAAACCAGTACTTGTCATTGATATTTGGGAACATGCATATTACCTAAAGCATCAAAACAAGCGTGCTAATTATATTGAGGATTGGTGGAAGGTGGTCGATTGGGATGGAGTCAATAAGTTGTTAGACTGGTGGGATGAACAGAAAAAACATGATGAACTTTAAGACGTACTTGCAGCTATTAGTCTCCTAAGCAGCTGCTATTAGTGTTGTCATGAAACACTCACTTCCGGCTGCATGGGAGACTACAGTAGCATGCTATTAGAATAAAGTAAATCATTAAGGTACATGTAGAGTCAATCCCTGCTAACAAAAAATACAGAGAAACATAGTAATAGTGGTTTACATCTTTCTGCATTTATGAAATTTCCTTCGGTATTACAGTGTGAGACATTTTTTTTGTTAATCAACAACTAAATAAATTTAGACCAGAGCTAAAAATAATGGCCAGTAATTGGACAATGTCCAGCCAGAATTGGAACTTGTCCAGTCAAAACTTTGCCTTGTTGGTCATGTTTCTGACCAATAACGTTGAGCCAAAAATAAGGTATGACCAAGAAGTGAATTTGGCTCTTCATGATGACTTGCAATATTAGCCCTGTTAGACAATATTGTAAAGTGGATGGACAAAACACAAAACAGTGACCTACTGACAGTACATCTCATATCATCTGAGATAATTTGTTTCGGTCATAAAAACCGAAATGAAAGTCTAGAACTAAGTTTCACTTTCTGGAGTACTTAAACATTGGTACATAGCTTCCAATGTCTGGATATGTCAATTTGACCACTTGAATCCCTAATGGTAGCTACTGCCTTGCAACGATAAAGTTTTTACAAACTCTCATAACATTGTATTTTTTTCTGAAAATGTGTAGTTCCAGAAATTATCCATCCATCCCTTCTCCCCCCCCCCCCCTCCCCTCACAGAGGAATTTTTTAAAGACCCACTAAGAATCTATGTTTAAAACCCATTCATTGGATAGGAGTTTTTGCCCTCTTGTATCCTTGAAACCAAGCATTACTTATTATCAAAGAACAAATCAGTGTATTAGTATGGGATAAGAAATGGTAGAAAAAATGGAAGAAAATCATGCCCAAGCTGAATGGAACTAATAAGATCAACTACGAGCTATCAGATAACACAAGGGCTTTATTAACAGGTTAGTTGCAGTTATCAAAGCCTACCCAAGTTATAAGTCAAATTTATTCAAAGTTTCTATCAAAATGAGAGTGGTTTTCACGAACCCTTTAAATACACTATCATACTGTTATTCTTTTGTTTTCTATTGTGTTTTCCGGCTATATTACAATCATTACACTTTCATCGGACCGGTAAAGAGGTCTTTTTCGGGCTGCCTGTGTAATTCCACAGGGCTCCCAACACAATCACTGTACACGCAGGCGTAAAGGCAGTCTTGTTTGCACCAAGAGGTCAAATGGCGGAAAAACTAAATACTTCTTTGTTCACTTTAAACAATTGTTCTTCCTGACAATAAGCAAGCTAAATAGATACAGTAATCCTAATATACAGAGTCTACAACATATTATCTGGAAAAGTGTCAGTCATGACCCTTATGGAAGGAACACTGTGGAAGTGGACCAACTACTTGAGTGGTAAGAAGCGAAAAATCCGTTCAGATTAGATTAAAAAAGAGATTTGGACTTTATTTCTTGAGGATATTATCTCTTTTTGTGATGAGTGTCTGAAAGCAGTAATTTTTTTGAGGATTTAACATGAAATGTAGACCGTAAGCAAGTTAACTTATGCATTTAATAAACTTTTTTCTAAGAAAATAATGACGTATATAAGCTTAAACTACGCTTTGAGAAAGTGTTTCAGTACTCAAAAACATTTGGCTTATAGATTTACTACATGACTGAAGTGTTTAAAGCTTAATATATTTGATCTAAAAAGCGGTCACAGTGATACATAATAGTTTTAATAACTAGTTTTAGTTTTTTATACAAATGTACATGTAGGTCCAGTGTTTGTTGTTTTATAGTTCATATTTATCATGTTACAGTCAAACCAGCTCATGCGTTCCGATCAAGGTTCAAAGATTCAAATCATTATCGTAACTTTGATTTGCGAATTTGAATTATGGGCTCGGATTAAAAGTTTATTTAGTTCTTCACAGAATCTTGCAAAGCTAATATTATTTTAAAGTTTGTAGATGATGGCTAGTGAACACTAGCGTGGACTGCGTCGGTGTTTCTAATGAAACAAGTTATCGTAGAATTATAAGTTGAACACCGTAGTGAAAATAGAAACTGACGTTTCGGACGTTAGTCCTTCGTCGGAGTCAATAGAAAGTAAGAGTGAGAGAGATGTTTATATAGTAGAGGATAGAGAAAACAAACCAATAAGAAGAAAACAAGCCATAAAACAAAAAGAAAACAAAAGGATAGAAAGCAACAATAGGTGAGAAAAAAAGGAGGAAAAGAAAACAAAAAAAGAAAACAAAATAACTTAATGTAGGCGAAGCGTTCGTTCATCCCGTAGGGATTAACGGTGCCAAGTGAATACGGTAGATGACGTTAGAAGAAGTGTATTCAATGTTCAAGCTGCAACATGCTCTATGTTGGAGAAACTGGCCGCCGATTAGGTGATCGTTTTAGAGACCACCTTTACGACATTCGAAAGAAAGATTTAAATAAACCAGTTGCTCGGCACTTCAATTCTGCTAATCACTCTGAGCTTAATGCTATTGTTTTTGGTCTTTGTTTAACCCACGGCAGCAACCATCATCGCAAAACAAAAGAAATACGTGTTATTCATTCACTTGGCACCGTTAATCCCCACGGGATGAACGAACGCTTCGCCTACATTTAAGTTTTTTTGTTTTGTTTTTTGTTTTCTTCTCATTGGTTTGTTTTCTCTATCCTCTACTATATAACATCTCTCTCACTCTTACTTTCCTATTGACTCCGACGAAGGACTAACGTCCGAAACGTCAGTTTCTATTTTCACTACAGGTGTTCAACTTATAATTCTACGATAACTTGTTTTATTTTAAAGTTTGATTTGTTTGTCGTGCAGTTTTGTTCAAAATATCCTTTCACAAATGAACATTTTGCAAAGACTGGGATAGAAATTTACAACATTCTTTTTATTAATGCAAGCTTCAAAGCAGGATGAAATCAAACTTCCAATCCAATTCCCGATTGGTTGAGAACTGTGCTTTATTAGTGAACAGAGCATACCTGCTGATGCCAACCATGAGTCTGCAAAAACAATTCCAAAATATTGTAAAAAAAACAGTATTGAAAATTCTGGCAAAATATTTTTTCTGATATAATGATATGATGAAATTATCTTTTTCCGTGCTTAGTTCAATAATATAATAAAGCACTGATTTAGTAAGCACTGAAAGCACTAAAGAAGTGCGAAAAGGCTTACCAAAACACTTAACACTTTACACAAAACATTTTGCTACCTTAATTACATAACCTATGGTTACTGTAGCTAGTGTGGCACCATAAAATATGTCATATTTGTATTTTATATTAAGTTAATCAATATTGTGGTGCTAAATAAACGTTGGGTTTGATTGATTACAGCTCCATAATTTTTGGCCAATAAGATTATTTAATAAATTACAGTTTTAATTAAAATTAAAATTTTTCTTTGGCATTTGGCTGTTTATTTTTTAGGCATAATTTCTTTATTTAATAAAGAAATAACCTTTGCATAATTTTTTTAGGCTGGCAGCCACGATTCTTCGTTCTTGAGGTTGGTGTTCTTGCTTATTATAAGTCCCAAGAGGAAGTTGGGCGTGGTAGTAAAGGATCCATCAAAATGGGGTGCTGTGAAATATCAGGTTATTACAGTTAAATATATGGAAAAGGTGTATTCACTTAATATTATGTCTTTACTTTGAGTGCTAAGCGGTCCACATATCTCTTACTTACATGTAGTGGATCTGGCTACATATGCCCCATTGAATTAAAAAAAAAATTATTGCTTATATCATTTGCTTTTTTTGTTTAGTACATCCCACAGATAATGTTAGAATTGACCTGAAGATTCCTCCTGATCAGTACATATACCTTCGAGCAGCTACATCAGCTGAGAGACAACAGTGGTTGGTTGCTTTGGGAACATCAAAGGCTTGCTTGGCTAGGCCTCAGCCAAGTGATCAAAAGGGGGATTCAGACGTGTGTAAGCATCTCTCTCTCTTTCTCTTAATCCTTTTTTCTTTCCCTTTTTCTATCACACTTGTACATTACAGGAATGGTTTTGTCAAAAAGTACTAACATAATCTTTTTGTAACTGACTTTCAGCACAAGTGAATCAGTTGAAAGATAGTATGCAAGAGCTTGGCATGTACAGAAGCCTACTGCTTCAACAAGTTAATACCATAAAGCTCTTGTGTATAGAAAAGAATCAAAGTCAGGTATTTAAATTTGTTTCATGCATTCATTCATTAACTCTGACGAAGGACTAATATGATGATTTTTATTTAAAGTGCATTTAAATTCTTACGGTATAAAATATTTAGCTTCAGTATTGATTCTTAACTGAGTGAAATGTTTATTCTTATAAAATAACTGTTCTGATTGGTCGGAAGCACTGCTTTATGAGAGCACACGACACATGTGCACACATTTGATCTTGTCATTCCTGTCCGAAATACATGTACTGTACAGCGTAACAGCTATTCTATTTTTTATTTTATGACTTAATTAACTTATTTTGTAATTCTTCAATTTAAGAGGTTTGTCTTTAGTTACAGTTTTTATGACATTGTCTATTCACATGACATGATGGTTCACTATTTAACTTTACTTTGTATTTTTAATGGTCTCTAGGAATTCAGTGAAGCAGCAACTATGCTGTCAGCGACTTGTGATGAGTTCCTCAAGAATCTGTGTGACTGCATGGAGTTAGCTGATGCCAACTTTGGTTAGTCAATCAACAATTATTCTCATGCAGTAATTGTTGCTTAATTAAAGAACCCCAACCTCATTACTGTAATCCTAATCTAACCACGAACAATACAGTATTATCAAGTTTGTTTATTTTATTGTTAATTAATTTTAAATATACTTTTATTTCTTCTTTCTCTTTCATCTATTCATCTCCTTGAATAGCTTTAGTAAACTTTGATCAATACATGTAGCTTGGAATATTCTACTGTTTTCAATGTCTTTAAATAAAGTCCTCCTTAGGGGAGGGGGTGTGGATAATTTCTGGAGCTACACATTCAACAAAATCGAGATACACCCCTACAACACTCCACCTGGTAACCAGTCGTTTCGCTACCACGCACTTTCGCTACCAGTGCTTTCGCTACCACCCAGAGTCCTTTCGCTACCATCATGAAGTCTACCATCATTCTAGGTAAAGAAAGCATCAGTAAACGACTAGGAAGTTTGTTGATTACACGAAAACAATATGGCGTCGCTTGTCGATCGATGTTTCGTGCATAAGGTATTTTGTATTTTTCTCGAACTTTGGAAAGTTAAAAAATGATAAAGAATAATAAAGCTACCCAAAACACACATTTCATAGATTAGAGTATGGGGAAATAAAGTCATCCGAGTCATAAGTTGGTAGAAACGGACTCGAAATGGTATCTAAGTGAACTCTGTCCTTGGTCGCGTTTAGATCTTCACTTTCACTGATCGCATCGTGAAATGATCGCTCCAAATATGCTTCAAAACCATATACAAATGTCTTTTAACAGACTATGATTCTTTTTTACAAGTCTCATCGAAGTTTTGTTTTGGTAATTTCCAATGGTAGCGAACCGACGGTAGCGAAAGTGCGTGGTAGCGAAACGACTGGTATTCCTCCACCTATTGCAATTTTTCTACTAAAAGATAGATAATAATCATTATTTTAATATTAATTGCTTATTTTGGTTTGTCTGGTCACAGGTGGGACACCAGATAAAGTAAGTGAACACTTATAGAACTAAATAAATATTCAAAAATTTTAAGGTGAGTCTCTGGATTGTCCTTTCAGTTGTGCTTTGTATGGCCGATGCAACATGGTGGCAAATGTTGTAAACATCTTGTGAAATTCATGAGTAATTCATAAATCCTTTTGGGACATATGCTAATTAGATACAACCACTAGTGCTTAATCAGAACTTGGCTTAGACCCTGATTAATTGTTCATGAATTTTACAAGATCTTACAGACTGCTGTGCAGTTGGCTGAGATTCAATGTAAAGATCTTTTTCTCCTTTTTATCTTGTTTTAATCAGCCATTTTACTTTCATAACTCACAGAGTAAATCAAAACACTCCAATTTTAGGAAACATTTGCTGCATGAGTCTCACAGGTAAGATCCATTTTAGAGGCTTTTTTTAGAAAATCTTCACAACTTTCCTCAGTTGGCAAAAATTCCAAATCTATCCATACAAATCATAGGACATGTACGACAATGAAACAGGTTGCCTTAATGCAAAGCAATAAAAGGCCATCTATTTAATGTACTACCTTGACAACAATTAGTATAAAGGTATTGTTACACGGGCTAACTTGAAACGCCGATGCCGTTTAACATTGCGCCGAGGACGATTTTTCACACAATATTTCACTCTGCAACACGCTGCAATTTTTTGATCTGGCTTCAAAAACTAGCACGCATTTTCAGCAAATCGATGTGTGTAACGTGCCTATCGCCGATTTGATGCGCAACAAAATGGCGCCGACTGTAGAAGAAGTGAGTTTAAAGAGTACAGCAACTGCAACAATTGTCTAAATCTACTGAAACGGGTAAGATGAAACTTTTGTAGTTGATAAGAAATGATAAAAGCAAGAAAAGAAGAAAAAAGATAGCGTGTGAGCGAGTTGGCAGCGTGTGGACTGAATACTAAAGCAAATGTTGCCCGAAAAGTTGTTCCCGTGATAACATGTCGCAAAAATCGACACACAAATGGCGTAGTGGCGTTGCACAAAAAATCGGCGTTGCAAGTTGTCGGCCATGTAACACCAAAACGCATGCATCGTTGCATAATCGGTGGTGGCATCAGAAGGTTTACCATATCGGGAAGGTAATGTCTTTGTTTTTTTATTTAAAAGAACGGACAGGGAACGTCCTGATATGGCTTTTCTTGGCATTTTTTCCCCTTTCCACCCTTCCTATCTTACAGTTTGGCAATGAATTAGTTAGCCATCTACCCCCCCCCCCCCGGGGGGGGGGGGGTGGGTAATCTCTTAAAAAATGGGTAGAGGGACTCGACGGACCTTTTAGGGTCGAAAATGAAAGCTCGTTTTTAGGGTCTCCGGCTGAGTCCCGGCTGAGTCCGTATCTTTTAGGGTCAGATTTGTTCATTTTGAAAAATATCAAATATCATACAAGAATTTAATGGTTGGAAACCTTTTTATGGTCATTTTCAAAACCTTCCGTCGAGCCCCCCTACCACCTTTCAAGAGAGTCCCCCCCCCCCCCCCCCCATCTGCCCCTTCACTGCAGACTCGCATTTTCCCCATAATAGATAAACATTGCACCAAGATGAATTATTCTAATGCTTCTATGTATTTTTAGTCAAAGTATTGGTATTAAAACTATCAGTATTGATTCAATAAATATGCTCTTGTAGAACAACATCTCCACCTTTATCTCCAACTTCTCCAACTTCAAGTATTTCTAGTTCATCATTTGGTTCAACAATGAGTGGTGAGTCCTGTGCATCTATTATGCTACTTGTATACTTTTGGTTTATCTCCAGGGTTTAGGGGGGGGGGGGGGGGTAACCAATCAAAAAACTGTCCCAAATTGAAAGGTTTCTTAATTGAACTTATACTATGACCTGCTTCTAATCTATACAATACTGATTATCAGTTTATTCCAAGTTATTTTAGCGTGTACAGATCATCAAGAGTTTTGGTCTTACAGAAAATGTATTGACTTACAAATTTTTTTATATTTTACATAAACCTCTTCAAGCTTCTATCTTTTTCTGTTTTTTTTGGATACCAAACAAGGTATTGTCAACATTGTCTGATCATCCTTTAGCAAAATAATTAGGTTTTTAACCATATGGTTACCTGCCAAAACTCGAAGTATTAGGGGGATGCGAAAGCAGAGAATGGTACATTTGACCGCGAGCAGATCGCGAGCTGATTGCACCAAATGCTCGCAATCTGCAAACAACTTCTTCGCACCATAGTTAATAGATTAAGTAACTATGTTCTCACCTTTCTCTATCATTGTTCGAGATCACAGTGTGCTCGCGTACGATACGCAAGCAAATCCTGACATAGTTAACTGTGGTCCTGACTAAGGTTTTCTCTTCTACAAAAATGTGTTCCACAAAGGTTCTGTTTCGTTCTGTCTTCGTGTTTGAATTTTTAGCCGGTTCGATCTGTTTGTTCGATCGATTTGGATAATCACTTCGTCTGAATCAACAAACGCAAAGATTTTAAATTCTAAAGCTTTAAGTTTGTGTATTAGTGTTGATCAGATCTTGTTTTCTTTGTCTTTAATATATCTCGATCACACTCGAGGGTGTTAGGCCCTGGCTAAACGTGAAAACATGTTTCCCTAAATGTTTCCTAAGGTAGTAAAACTGTCAGGAAACATCGTGAAACAATGTTTCCATGCGTCTTGGAAACATGAAATGTTGCAAAATTTGTTGCACGCAGCAATGTTTCGCATGTGGCTAAACTTGAAAACATGCGCGCGGTAAACATGTTTTGCCTTAGCATTCACTGAGGCGAACTAACAATGGCAATATAAAGTGTTCTCTCTACGTCATGTACGGCTGTAACTATTGTAGTATGAACAAACTCTTACTCGATACGGCACTTAATAATCCTTAAAAAAATCAGCAATCATAATAACACTTATGGTTTCAACTCAAATGCGGCATTTTTAAGTTTACTCATGGCCAAGAATGTTATTCTGAAGCTTGAAATCACTTTTTCAAGTCTTTCTTTACAGCGTTCGCTTAGATCGCTCTTTCACTGTGATGATCAACACATCTATCAATGTTATTCTCTTAAGAAGTTCTCTCGTTTCTCTCCCTAGCTTGGGCCTAAAGTTGTCCCATCTCAGACTTTGTATCATTCTCTAGAAAATGGGATTTTTTGTTTGAGTTTCATCCATATTCATGTATTTTCTCGTGTGCAACCATTAAACGAAGGAATGATACTCAAGGGAATGACGAGTGGTCAGAAATAGGAAAACATTACATCCAAGCTAGAAGAGCATAAATAGATAGATGCTATTTCAATCTGCATTTTTAAATCATGCATTTTTGTTGTTCTTTATCATTCACAGAACAACCAAGTTTATCTGCCACCAGTGAAAATGCAACAGAAAGTGACAAAAGTGTTTTACCAAGGCAACCCAGGGCTGAACCAATACAACCACAGCAATCTACTCACGGAACTGCACATAAAGTACGCAATCATCCTGATAGCTCAAGGAATGGCTCTCCAACTCCTAACAGCACTCAAAAACACTCAGAACCAGAACCAGCAACATTCTTTTCTACGGCCCCTCACAGGTAAGTGGTCTATTTTAGTTAGGTCTGTTTAAGGCCAGAACTCATTGGGTAACAAGTCGCAGGCACGCTACGTAAGATCATATTATATATATTTATATATAAAATGATGACGAGTAAGGCTGCAAGGAATAAAACCTTAATGAAAGAAATTTCCTTTGTAGCATCATGTTTACTTATTCACGCAACCTGTCTCTGTTACAACATAAATAAACCATCAACCAATGAGCTTCTAGTTTTCAGGATCACTTAGGCTCATGTCAAACATCAAACTTAACAGGAGCCTAACCTAATGACTTAAAAAAGGACCGCCTTGCTATCCTTTGTTTTAGTTAGGGTCGGCTCATGTGAAGCTCGACAGTGGACCTGAGTCTTAGTACAAAATAAAAGCTTCTTGGTGTTCAAATCACTTTAGGACTGCCTTGTTATCCATTGTTTCAGTTAGGTTCGGCTCATGTGAAGCTCGACAATTGACCTGAGTCTTAGTACAAGATAAAAGCTTCTTGGTGTTCAAATCACTTCATGTGCACCAAGCAAATGGGGCAGAATTATTGCAGCGAGTCATCTCTGAGACTTGTTACCTATTGTGTCCCGACCTTCATGCATAAGGGAGAAGTTGGGGTTACAAAATGATTGTACATGTAAATCTAATCAGTGAAAGTACTTTTTAACATTGTTTTCTTCAGCCTCTCACAAGTGAGTGGTTTACATGCAGCTATGCATAGGGGTGGAAATGGGACTGACACTTGTCAGGGACAAGTCAAGTATTGCTCCCATTCGTAACGTGGTACAGTTTCTGCATTCAGGATTATTTTCATTTGTTTTAGATTCGAAGATGTTTCGCTAACACCAGATAAGGGAATCCCAACCAAGTCGTTTCTGGCTGCCTGCTCAAGTATCCTTCCATTTTTTGGTAGGAAAAGAAAAAAGAAAAATCTAATCTTTTCAACACCTTTTAAACCTTATAACAGTAGAATACAAACACTATAAATGTGCAACACTTTGCACTATTTAGTAGTAAATAGTGCTAATTAAACAATAGAAAACAATAGTATTAGCATAATTTAGCAGTGTTTAGTGGTATTTATGTTACACACTTATAGTGTTTGTACTCTACTAAAACTTTAAAACTGAATTTAATCGGACTTTTGCGTGATGAAAGTGATGATTTTTATTATGATGGATTATGACACCACTGATAGTGTTGAGAATGTTGATAGTTGATGATGCTGATGGTGGCAATGGTTATGGCATTGATCGTGATAATGATGATTACAGTCAACTCTCGCCTTGTGGACACCCCGATATTACGGACACCCCGATATTACGGACACCCCGATATTACGGACACCCCGATATTACGGACACCCCGATATTACGGACACCCCGATATTACGGACACCCCGATATTACGGACACCCCGATATTACGGACACCCCGATATTACGGACACCCCGATATTACGTACACCCCGATATTACGGACACCCCGATATTACGGACACCCCGATATTACGGACATCCCGATATTACGGACACCCCGATATTACGGACACCCCGATATTACGGACACCCTGATATTACGGACACCCCGATATTACGTACACCCCGATATTACGTACACTCCGATATTACGTACACCCCGATATTACGGACACCCCGATATTACGTACACCCCGATATTACGGACACCTTGCTATTACGATCAGGACAAAAATCCCAGGCCAAAAATACTGACAAAGAAATGACAAATATTTACTCTCCTTATTGCGGACCCTCGCTATTACGGACATGAAGTGACGGTCCCAAGGGTGTCCGCTGTAACGAAAGTTGGCTGAATTGATGAAAACCTCCGTTTTTATTTAGACATCCTAGGATCTACAGCTTTTGCTCCAGTCAAAATGGACATTGGTGGAAATATTAAAGTAAGATACTGTATGCCAAACTGCAATTGAAACTTTACTTGCAATTGCAAATTCTCGTCCCAGTTTTCCAAATTTACCAAAGTTTCAAAAATACAAAGTCTCATTAACTAATTCAACAAACTTCTGATATTTTGCACGCTGAAAAAACTGAAATGAGAGACAAATTTGAATTAGCAAAGTGGTATACAGTCAATTCAAAAAATGTTGTCCTCGACCATCTCAAGCCTACGCCACTGAACCGAAAGGAACTCTGGGTAGCAAGCATTGAAGCCGAGTTGACTCCATGATTTTATTTGTCTAGTTATCCCTGGTTTACAGCACGAACCTGTAGGCGAACTGGAAGTGTTGAAGGAGACATTTTTTAATGCCTTCATATTTTCGGAATTTGAGCTGTTTTTTTGAGCTGTTTTTTTGCAACATTGCAGACCATCGAGCAGCTCGGTCTAATACATTTATGTACTGTAAGGTTTTTCTACTTCCCTGTTTCCTCATTTCTATATACGAAGTACAGGAATTCAGTAGTCATTGTTGGTATTTTATCTTTACTTTTAATCTTATGTTTAGAAATTATCGCTCAAATTTGATACGGATCCCAAGGCGTTTCATACTCTCCAGAACATGGTCTACCAAGAAATAAAAAGTAATACTTGTACGGTGAAAAACGCGGCTACTGATGCGCTGCTCTGGTTGAAAAGGTGTGTACAACAAACAACGTCTAATGACGTTTTCTCCTCCTCCTCCTCCTCCTCCTCCTCCTCCTCCTCCTCCTCCTCCTCCTCCTCCTCCTCCTCCTCTTCTACTTCTTCTTCTTCTTCTTCTTCAAGTCGTACTTATCCTTTTCTTATTTTTTTTAGGGCATTGGAATTTATGCAGATTTTTCTCTTAGAGGTTTTAAACGGAACTCAAGACTTGGCTGTCGCTGCAAGTATGCACCTTGTTTGCTGTATTTGAAAAGGGCTATTGCCTTTATACCTATATTCCAAAAAAACGTTGTCGGAGCATGCCAGAGGCGAAATAGGCGGTAGGCGAACACGGCTAAAAAACCGCCGCGCGTGCGCCTAAACTCCCGAAAGGCCTGACAGTAAAAAAGTGGGATGCTTCCGAATCAAATAATTCGACGATACGGCAGCCATCTTGGATCGCAATGCATTATGGGGCGTCCAGGGGGCAAATTAAGATTTGTTACAGTAATGGTATCGATTGATTTTAACAGCTTACCACAAGGGAATACAACAAGAGATGAATTAAGACAGCCTCTATCACCTTTAAAAGAACATAAGACTCTATATATTTTCCGTTATCTTTGTTTCGTTTTGCCCCTTGGCAAGATGGCCGCCGTGTCGTCTAAGGTAGTCCATTGGTCTTCTTACTGAACATATAGTAATTGTAGTATTGGTATCTTTTAGGTGTCGCCTACGAAAATACTTTAAAGAAGTATCATGGATGGATTGTTCGTGGTGTATTCGCAGTAAGTTATCATCTTTTAAGAGTATATTCTTTTAGTTATAAAATGTATTTGTAAACAATCTTTTTAATCCATAACGATCTAGTGTATTCGGCGTGAGCTTAGGGGCAGATGTAGGGGGGGGGGGGGGGATCTGGCTGGATCCGCCCTTGGAGCATCCAATGACCATCCACATGTGTTTATCATAAACGCGAGTGCATGGCCAGCCTCCTACGCAGACCCGTCTTAGGTTTTGTCACGCATCGTCTACCTCCCCACGAACATGACAGACTCTAAGAACTTTCGTAGGACGCAAATGCATGGCTGGTGTTCACGCTCATGTACACGCTCATACTAAGGTGTTAGAAGTCCTAGCACCTTAAAGCTTTTGATCTTCGATGTCAAATTTATGACGTTAAACTATTCCAGAGAGGTGGAATACCCACCTCCCTGAATCCACATACACTTTTTTGTACCGAGTTTCGTCTGCCTGATTAAGTCGAATCTCATATGAAGGTAACCAAAACAAACAACACACGAAACAAAGACACCCAAATTCGCATTCCTTTATTGAATTCCCATGGCATGATAGACCATGGTAGAATGGGTACTGATAATGTGATAGTTATGGTATTATAATACAAGGTACATGCCATAAAGGCATTGTTTTCGATCCTCGATAACTTACCGCACTTTTCCGACTCATCTCTGTGGACTCAAAACCTTTTCAAAATACCCTTAAATAGAAGCTCTACCAATTTAAAGCTTCGATTTAAAACTCTAAATAAAAAAAACCCTCATAATAAATCGTTGATGTTCTCTTGGTGGGAAGTTTTTAAATCTCGTCCTAACCCGTCTGCCTTCAAATATTTCTTGCTTTTCAAAGTCTAATAGTCCTGACATTCCCCACACGGCTCACAGCCTCATCTCTCATATTCCTGACTTACGATATTTCCATGGAATATTGTGGAACCATTTCATACAGACCGCGGAGTGGACTTAAAACGTGTCAGTGTCATTACGACGCTTGCTGTTGCCAAATGGTCTGGAAATTAGCAGACTAACTCAAGTTTTGATGAACATTCGTTGCAATTTCGAAATACACTGAAATGTTGGAGGGACGGCTTGATACTCCGCCCTAAACCTTCCCCTCATCCTCATCCTTTTGATTTCGCTCAACTAATTTCATCACCATTGAAGAACTTTATCACTTGTTCATAGATGGCTGTTAAAGCTGTTCCTTACCGCGAGGATTTCCTTACAGCCCTCGGGACGATAGACCAGCACTGTGCTCCCCCTGCGGTAGTATTGCGGCACATAAAAGTTACCGTGACTGCTCTTGGTAATTTAATTGACATTCTAAATCAGTTTTACCAGACGAACAAACTGGATGCTAACTATACCGTGTAGAATTGTGGATCAAATCTTTTTGAGGGAATGGAAAAAAGCAGAAAAAGAACCAATGAATGGGCTAGGGGGAAATTTCAGAAGAAAACGTTTAGAAATTACGGGAAAAAAGAGAGCTCGACAATTTATGTCCGTGTTAGACAAAATGATAATATGGTACATAACAAAACTGTGGATACCAAACGCTGGAAGTATCTTTTAAATGCAACAGTGGCTGACCAACAAGAAAGCAAGGTATGGTTTGGCACGCAGAAGGAATAGATCTCTTTGCGTACCTTGGCGAGCATCAGACGTGGTTCAGGGTATGGTACCCAGGGTTTCCAAACGCTTGTAGTCCTTTGAGTGAAGTACTGTACTCAAGTATTTGGGCAAGCATTAGGACAATTAGGACATGCGTACCTTAGGCATGCTTTAGACAAGGGTACAGTAGTTGTCGAACTTTTGTATGCCCGTATCAAATGACACTGATTCTATGGATAACTATGCATGATACAAGGTTGTAGTGTGGTACCCCAGATGTCGAACTTTTATAAAATGAAATGATGCTATGGGTGCCTCGTTTATAGTTAACTTTGACAACAACATGTTATTCATCGGAGTGAGTCACGCTAAATTATGTAAAATATCCATAAATTAGAAGGTAACAAAAATAATGCTAACTAGTTCGAACATGGGGAATAAATATTTTTTATCACTGATATCTCAACAATTGTATTATTTATATATATATATATTATATCTGTATCCGGAAGTGTTCGAAAACGGTGTCTAGAGTGGAAATTTTCGAATACGCTCCGAATACGGATACGTGTTGACGGTCGTATCTGCATATTTTCAAATACGCTGACGTAAACACGATTTTGCGCATGCTTCAATAAGAAAGACTATCCGTCCAAAGAACTAGATACTAGCGGACATCAGGGCGGATCAAGAAATTTCCGGATACGTGTGGACAGTGAAAACGATTCGAATACGCTGCGTGTGGACGCGAACGTTTTCGTGTCCGCAAAAAAAGATTTGCGAATACAAAACTTTCCGGATACGTGAGACGGGGCCTTTGTTTACTAATGAGGTCTTTCTGACCTCTCTTCCATTCAATTGTCCCTAGTCCCAACCGCGTTTGGCGGCCATTTATTAGAAAGTTGTATGGTGAAGGGCAAACCAAATAACTCGTCAAGACTCTTTTGTTGTTGTTGTTTTTTTGTTTTCTCATCAAGTTTGTTTTTTATCAATTTTTAACGCGATAAATCGTATTTGGAAAAGGCTGACAAGTCGGGTGTTTGTTTTGAAACCTGTTGACTTATTAACGCTACTTAATTCGACCAATTTGTCGATGTTCTATTATTGATTCTTTTGTTTAATCTGTTCGTAATACTAAAGACTATTTAAAAGTGATTAGAGAAATTCTTTTTGGAAGAGAATGGATGTGTAAGTGATAAAAGGGATAAATGAATGGATCTTCAAATGAAAAATGATGCATTGATGAAGATGGAGACGTAAAATTACTGTATCAGGATTCCATGAGGTGAATTCAGTTCAAGGTATGATTACTGTAATAATTATCGTTAATTGATATTCTATTCTTCTTCTTTTTATCTTTATCTCAGTATATTTTTGCGTTAATACTGTAAGACATTGAAGGGCCGTAGCCGTCAGTCACCTTTTATCATCAGAACCATTTTTCCCCCTCGTAAAAAGAAAGAGGATTGGAGAAAGCAATGGCGCTTTCTCGGTATTTTGTCCAACTTTACTAACATTCGATATGACCAGTTTTCTTTGTAAACCGTTATCCTTGCTTTCATTACACTAAGAAACTAAGAAATCCTTGTGTTAGATTCATGTGAAGATAGCTTAATGGCAATTGCATATCGGTTACTGTATAGTAAATGAAAATGGCCTTAGTAAGAACCTTGACTTGGCAACTCATTGTCTTTGTGTAGTATATCATCCAGTCACAATGCGTGTTTACGTTTAAGGTTCGACTAGAGTACAACTAGAATTTGCCTTATCATTCCCACTCGTACAAAAACGCTCTAATCACTGATTTTATAATTCAATTTTTTACGTTACAATCTTTAGTCGCATAAATGGACGACCTAGGTCCTGATAACATAGACGCCAACCAAGATCCACTAATGGCAGCATTTGACGTGTCACCAATCATCCTCTCTCTAGAAGCCGCAGCAACCATTGGAATGTGTGCAACAGTTGTCATTGGCAACAGCCTTGTTTGCGTCCTTGGATACCGCAAGCCAAGTCATCCGGCCTCCTCATTGGCTAATACAATATTGATTTACATGTCGGTGGTGAGTTTGTTTACTGCGTTGTTAACCATGCCACTAATGGTGGCGGCCATTTTAGAATTTCGATGGCGCTATGGAGATACTCTCTGTAGAGGCACTGGAACGCTAACTTTTGGTTTCGTCGTCCTTACAAGTATTCTAGTGTTTTTCATCTTCATTAATCGTTGCTGTGATATGCTGTGTTGTACCAGCGAACGCGAAACTTACGGTAGAAAGCGAGTATGGCTTATTGTGGTATTTTTCTTCATGGTCGGTTCTCTGTCAGGTCTCTTCTTCTTGATTGACTGGGAAGTTTTTCTTAAAAATCCAACACGACACCTTTGTCGCCTGGCCAACTCACCCGCTCTTATGGCATATCGTGTCTTCTATGGACTTTTTTCTGTTTTACTAAGCGTAGTTATTATGATCTTATTATCTCAGTCTAGAAAAAAAACGTAATGTAGTATCCTGGCATGATCCATCATGTCGAGTCTCGTCGAGTTATAATGGGCGATAGCTTGCTACGTAGGTCTGTGTCATACATGCCGACATCGCATCAGTTGACTCAGTGCAGACCAGCGTCACGCCTAAGCTGATCTATAAAACTTAGCGTTTGACCTCCACGAGAAGTTCGACCCTGACGTGGTTCCCAGACATGATCCAGGCTGTTCCTTCCAAATGTATAGGTATAATAGTCCCTTTCACAGTTCCCTGCGCAATCTTGAAAGGTAGCCGCGCCTTTGCATCGAAGCGAGACCAACGGTGAGCTTGCAATGATAGAGACATGTGAATAATTGTCCAATGTGTTAAAACAGGTCTCTATCATTGCAAACTCGCCGTTGGTCTCGCTTCAGTGCAAAGACACGGCTACCTTTCAAGATGGCGCAGGGAACTGTGAAAAATCGTGTTTCTTCACAGACAACCTGGATTGCTCAGTTTTTTACCATAAGTTTGGGAATCAATAGCCTGCGTCATAGCCTGTGAACCACCAAAAGTCTTACAACAAAGGAATCTTTATGAGCTCTATAAATACAAAAAAGGAAAGTGTTACTTTTCTATATTTAACGGAAATTCAGCTGTCACCGATTTTTTTTTTCTTCTTGCAAGAATAAAGATTCTCAATAATAATTCTCAAAAGCAAGAATAAAGAAGAATTTCCAAGACGTTTTTTTAAGTTGTGGCGTATTTCCGGAACAAACTGCTAACAAAAACCGCTAAAATCACAACGCGAAACTTTTTTCCAATTATTTCACTTCCAACTGAGTCATCAGGTCTTTGGACGTAAGCAGCTCAATTTGGAGGACAATCATATGATTTCCATCTCCTGAGCATTAGAACCTATTGTTATGTCATAAAAACTTTTAGCTTCATTCCGAAGTACTGCAAGGGGTCTATTGCTTTTTCTGGTGGACCAGGAAGTCTGTTTTTCCAAACCATTTGATTGACGTTACACTTAAAAGGTTTATAGTCATTCCATCTTGTGCTGTATACTATGCTTTAAACATTGCTACTGATACTGAATCTCGTTTGCCTGAGAGCGCATCTTTGGAGTGTTTAAGATCTGATTCAGGATTGTTTTCATCCATCTTGTGCTGTATACTATGCTTTAAACATTGCTACTGATACTGAATCTCGTTTCCCTGAGAGCGCATCTTTGGAGTGTCTTTTATTAAGAAGTTTAAGGATCCGATTCAGGATCGTTTTCATTGTCTTCCTCATTTATTTCTTTTAATCCATTCTCTTCTGAAAACTGATTCGCTGATTCCGAGTCCTTTTTGCCAGTAACAGAACGTACGACTTTGCCGCTTATACCATACGCCTCGTACAGATTATTCAGCGAGCATAGAATACTAGACACAAAAGCCAAACCAACGAATGCGACGATGACTAGTAAGAAATCCAGTGTGTTTGCGAAGTAGGGAACAAAGTCGCCATAACCAATCGTTGTTAGAGTCGTACATGTGAAATAAAAGCACTCGAAGTACGTCCATTGATTAGCTTCACGCACATAGACTATAGCAGTGCAGAGGGGCAACACCAGGAACGCCGTAAAAATCAAATTAAACAACGTTGTCTTGAGTTGAATCTTCTTTGGCCGTTTTCTTTTTAAGATACGTCGCTCGACAGCTTCGATGAGGATAGACGTTAGTTCAGAGATCTTGTCTCCTACGGCTTTGAGAGTTAGGCAAGTGCCAGGAATACCTATGAAAGCGTACACTATACAGAACAGGCGACCACCGACTGTCATTGGCACTATGTTACCATAACCTGTAAAAGTAAAATCAGAAAAATATGTGAACACATATAGAAAATGCAGCATCATTTATTTATCCTAAAACTTTTAGATTCCTTGAAAAAAACGTGCTATATTCACGACGCACAACTTGTTTTTGATTCGTTCCTACTGGGTTTAAAATGTGTTTTTTTGTGTGTGTGTATACCGTTAATGAAGAGAAATCCTGGGCCCGGTTGTACGATGGGTGGGTAGCGCTATCCAACGGATAAATCTTATCCAGTGGATAAGTTTATTGGATAAGAGCATCGACTTATCCACTGAATAAGGATTTATCCGTTGGATAGCGAGTCAGTATCCACCCTTTGTACAACCAGGCCCTGTACAATATATCAAACAAGCATCTTTGGTTACAAGGCTTTCAGTATTAGACATTCCTAGTTAAAGTGAAAAAACTGACTCGCTCGCCATCCTACAACTCGAGTCGTAGCGTGTAAATCAAGCCTACAACTAGCCTACGACAGACGCGAGCGTGTTGTATACGATAGTTGTAGGCGAAAATCGTACCGTCTAAATCGGTCTTTAGGAGACAAACTAGACGCTGTCTTTTACAGCAATTCACACTGCACTGCAATGTTAATTCGACCGAGCCTTTACTTCAACCTCAGAATATCAAATAAATATTTAAACCATATTGTTTACGATATGATGCCCATATTCGACTTTTACATTTTTATTTCGTTTTTTAACATTTTTTAAAATGATAATATCTATAAATATTTAAGATACGCGTGCTTGTGTTTACATACATTCATGACTAATGTATTGGCAAAGGAGAATGAATCTCCCCTTTCAGTGTTTATCCGAATTTGCACAGCATGGCGGTAAGCCTCTAGTTTTAATAACTTTCCAATTGAATATCACACTATGATGATAAATTGAGTTTGGTTTGTCAATTATGATTGTCTTGTGGTGAGATCAACACACCTGCCGAATAAAAACTCGCATTGTTTTTAGGGGTTTATTTGCTAGAAGTCAATCATCTTCATTCATCTTCTGCATGGCATGAGCTTTAGGGCGAAAGGTTTAAGATCTTGTAACTGTGATGAGAATAGAAACATTCAACTTGGACGCAATGTGTTTCCTTTCCGTTCTTTCTTTATTTTCTTTTATTTTCTTTTCTTTTCTTTTCTCTCTCACAGCACTGAAACAGGCCATGGGGCGTACTATTTCCATGTTAAGACCACGTGTCATTCCCATAAATATTATTTCTTTCTCATTAGTGCTCACTTATTAATTCTGATGACACTAGACAAAATATCTTATCCTTGGGGAATCTTGTGGTCTATTTCTCATAAAAATTATTGCGCACCACTTGATAGATAAAATATAGTTGAGTACAAAAAGGCTTTTATTTTAAGAATATTTAACAAAAATCTCTGCTTCAAGTGTTTATTGCTTCTAGAAAAAGTCAACTCGAGTTAATTTAAAAACTCAAAAATATCAACAACTTTAATAAACACCAACAAGGTATCATACGTTTTCAAACATAAGTCCAAAAGTGCTCATCACTTGACTCATTGAAGCCTATGACAAATTCGACAAATTCAAAGTTTTTTGTTTTAAATATTAAATATCAATAACTATGTTAGCTTAGTTTTCCCGTCTGTATGAAGCCTTTGACTGAAAACATATGAATTTCTTACTCAGACTCTTTATGAAGAAGCCATTGTCTTTGTGAGTTATCAATTTGAAGTGTCGTCGTTCTTATGTCCTTCTAATTGTTTCATTTGAATAATTTTGCGTATTTTTTTATCTAATTATTTACCCTGCGAGCAGAGTCTCCATTAGACTAATTATTTTTTCCAAGTGTTTCCTCTGGGTACATTTTAGGATCTCGCCTTCATTATCAATCTGTTTCTTCTAAGTATTTCTTAGCATTAACCCAAGTTTTGGGATCTTCATTGAATGTATATTGTTCGCTCTTTTTAGAAGTCGCTCATTGAGAATTTCATCTTCTTCAAGAGGAAGAAGCATCTTATTACTTTGGAGTGTTTTCTAGATTTCTACGGTGTGGATTTTGTCACATATTTTAATTGCTACTCCTTGAGACACACTTTAATCTGTGAGATAGAGAGTGTTTTTTTTAGGAATTTGTTAATTTTTGTGGGGATTTTCCATGACACTAACACGTCGTCCTATTTCCTTCGTTTATTCTCAATCGCTTATCTTTATTACACCTCGAAACTTGAACTGCCATTAAACCCTTAAGGATGAGTGTTTTTTTTTGTTATCTTAGTGTATAGTTTTATGCAATTTTTTTTCCCGTATATTATGTGCAGGTCCAAAATGCCCGCCTTTTTACATGTCGCTAACTTGAGACTAATCCCCCTTTCACACCAAGGCTTAAACATGTTTTAAAGCAGTTTAACTAAACAGGTTTGGTAAACTATCTACTGAACACTGCACAATATTTGGTGAAAAAATTCATGTAAGATATCCTTTGTCTTGCTCTGATAATATTTTACGAAGTTTCATTATATTGTAGGTTTCTAGTTTCTCGTTTTTTTTTCTAAAATGAAAACATAGTTTAACTAAACACGTTTAGGTGCGTATAGGGTATAACACTGGTTAACGCGTTTTGTAGATGTCGATTTTATCCGTCGGAGCCCAGTTGTTGTTGAACTAGTTAGCTATGATTTGCCAGCAGGTTTGTGACTACAGTAGTAAGCAATAATGAAACAAATATGATTGTTTTTTTGAGGACATTCACAAAAACTAAAGATTTGGTGTCTCAGTGAGGAAAACCAGAGAAGCAAGCGGAAAACATTCGAGCCACAGAAAACTTAAGACAAACTATTAACTATATTCACCTTTATAATTTAATTCTGCAAAGAACGCGTCTGATACGTGAAAAGACCATGCCTGATATGAGACCGTATCAGCACTTCTCATCTGCTCGCGCTGGGTTTAGAGAGAGTTTGAGCACTTATTTGCAGAAGTAAATAATAGACAACTTATCAGTAGGCTAAGCATCTGATACGGCTTTGCATTTTTACTGTTCACTTGTATTTTGGCTCGACTAAAGGCGCCTCGCCAAAATACTCTGTGACCTCGTAAAAATACACAGCCGTATCAGATGCTTAGCCGACTGATAACCTCTATTTATCTCTACTGATTATTACCACACTATTGGTGGGCGTCTCCAGGGGTCAATGACAAGCGGATCATTTTTTCAAAAACCGGAAAATATTCTAGAGACCACAGGTCTAAGTATTGCTAACCAAAATCAACCTGATTCACCTATTCTTTCATTCTGGAGTCAATGTTTGTAAAGCGCACCCAATAGATAAACTTGTTTGGATTACAAATTCACAAACGTAAAAAGCCTTGGCTTGCAGAGCCAACTGATTTATTTGATAAAAGAACGCTATCGAGTCTATCTATCAAGGTCTTGGATTCCTGATACTCCATGTTGGAGATACAGCACCGAAAATCTTTCGAAAAGCTACTCAAATTTATTATGTATTTACAATGACGCTTGGGGGTGAAAACTCATTCACTGTTTTTGATGTCGAAAATATACTTTTCTGGAGAGTGGCTTCTTAGAAGTGGACGTGTCGACGGCATTTGAAACAATTCGAGAATGTTTCTTTCAGTAACCATGGCAACTAAGTATTGCTCATAAAGTCCTCAAAACAGGAACTCCGAGTTAGTCATCAGTAAATAATCATGTAAGAGAAAAAATATGATTCTCCTCTAGAAATCCTTATTCCCAGAAACACAGAATTATTTCCATGGAGGTAAATAAAGTTTAATTTGTAAAATTTGTGTCTCAGTTCGTTGAGATGTTTTGTTTGATTATTTTTTGATGAGATGAATTGTTTGATTACAATTTGGTCGAATTATGGTGTCAGCGTCGGGGCGAGTAAGTTAAACAGAATTTGAAACGACAAAAAAACACAAGGACGTTCGTCAAATCAAATATATTATTCATACATACTCAACCAAATTTTGCCATAATGTGTCAAAAATCATTTTCGCGGTAAAAAAAAAGAAAATATTTCAGACCTCCCTGGATATTTTGTTGTCACTTTTGGAGTTTCCGCTCTTACTGTTGTTTTTAAATCTTTTTCGACGATAGCAGGTACGTAGGCAAACAGGTTTCATTAATATAGGACGCCAATTTGCTATACGAATAGACTTTAATATCTTTTATTAACGTGCTTCAAAACGTAAAGTCGATATTGCATTACTCCCTCGAATGATTTTGTAAGCGTTTTTTATACTCTTAAGGCTTTGAGAATCGAAACAACAAGCTTGGATTATGATAACAATTAATGTTCAGCCTTCAGCATTCTAAAATTTCCCAAGGCTTCTACTAGTTGCTCGGAAAACTGGCTTTAAGTTTCCGGCGAGGTAAAGCTGTCAAATGAACGTTTCTTACCTATTGTAGTTACCGTTACTGCTGCAAATAAAAATGAATTTCCAAAATTCCATTCCAATTCCTCATCTCCCTTGACCTGGAAGTTCGGCCTATATGTTTCAGCCCACGTCTGGACGTCGTCCTCTGATATGTTGTACTTCTTTGTTATGCTTGTTCGTAAGTCCTGCTTATTTTCGAAGGATTGTCTCTGGTGGTCTTGCTCTAGTGCTTGAAAAACTGCTGCTCCAGCGACTAGATAAACAAGAAAAATAGAGGATCGGATGATGAGAATGATTGTGCTTTCAGACACTGCCATTCCTGTCTTGTCATATATTCTGACAAGCGCTCTATTTAGTTGATGATGCTTCGGTTCGGCCTACTCGGAAAACGAACTAAGCCAACTGTCTACAGCCTTTTGAATGCTTGCTTTCCTGAATATTGCGCGGTTTTTGACGTAGATTCACATTCAGACTGTCACCAGTAATCTATGACCAACCACGTCTGTTGATAAAGCTTTATCGTCTTAAAGCCTCCGGATGTTTTGATTGGATACTTCGAATCTAGAATCTCATTAAATTTTAATGACGGTTTGGCCGCACTTGGTGTCATCATATTTGATTTTAGTATTTTGCTATCAAAGTTTTATATATCTTCAAACAATTCAATGCAAGGGGTTGGGACAATTTCTACGTAAATCATTATAAATCATTATTTTTATTTTTCACATTTTATGATTTTTAAGTGTTCATCCAGCACTCAAAGGATTTCGGTATTGTTCGGGGAAAACCAACCATATGCTAAACCACTTATGGCTGCAAGCTAGGTAATTTGCAAGCATTCGCCCAAGAGGTTTGAATCGACAAAAACTCGAATGTCATAATGGTAGAACAATAGAAAGTCGAAGAAGAATATCTTAAAGTAGTCGCAGACCTAACCTGGCGCCTAAAAAAAACAACCTTAAGTATCTTCTGTGCCTTTTTTTTAATACCAATTTTAGTATTACCTCTGAAAATTTCTGACTCACTCCTTAGACAAAACTATTTGTACCGAAATTATATTTATATTTAGTACAATAATGGGTGATGGGTGATGAATATGTTAGTATTAGTGCAAATCGTATGTATTCAGCTGTGTCTGCAAAGAAATTTACCCGAGCTATAAGTGTACTACATATTATAGTGTGGTCAGGACACTCGACCCGTGAACAACTCGAGTTTTTTGCCACTGGTTTTTATAAAATGCATACTTTTAACCATCCCTTGACGCACGCTTGCAATTAAGATTTACATTGATGACCAAGTATATTTTTAAGTAGTGTTTGAAACAGTAGAAAGTTCAGGAAATAATAACCTGAAAAATTAATTACTTGTTCACTGTTCAAGTGTCCTCACTATAAATATCAGGACCCGGGGGGGGGGGGGTGTACTCTGCCATGATTTGGGTAGGGGTGTTCCGCTGGGATTCTGAAAGGGGTACCCTGTTTATGATTTAAAAAACTCAAATTTCTGGACCCTGTTTATGATAAAAGATATAATTAATTGCACTGAGTTCCTGTTTCAATTATCACGCCATCTCGTGTATTGTTTTTTTTACGGCCATGATAACCATGATATAAAGACTTGGGAAATGGGGGAAAACTGAAGATGAAACAAGATACAGAAGAGCAATTACAACCATATAGGAAAGATTGCAGCCCGCAGCAAAATCCTTAAGTGAATGTCTTACAGACGATCAGACGAACTAGAAAAAGCATAAGCAAGGTTTTTGTTTAGAGTAAAATATAAAATCAGTAATTATTGCTAGGAAGCCTAGTAGTTTCTTTTCTTTCCCATCGCTTAAGATGGTGGATCAATCAATGCCGACCTTCGTTACCAAAACACAAAATTTCCGATTTAATTAAACATCATGGAGCCAGCCCAAAAACAAGGATTATGTAATAAAAATACCTTTTCAAAAAGTCTTATTTGCGGCCCGTCCACTTTTAGTTGCCTTTTCATCAGGTTCAATACTGTACATTATTGATGAGCTCGTGGAGCAAGCTCAAAACACTCGCATCTTAATAGAAGAAACCTTTCAAAAAACACTTAGTTACGGCTGTCTATCCGACTCTTCCACTTCTAGTTACCTTTTTCATCATGTTCAATACATTATTGAGGAATTTTACTTTTAAAGTTACAGTATCATATATTTAAAGAATGCTCTTAAAAAGATATGAAGACAAAACTTGTTATTTTGTGGCTACAATGCGCGCATGCGTGCTGTAATTGTTTTAAAACCAACCACTAGAATATTATCTATATTCCTCCTCACTTATAATCGATTCCTTTTAACCATTTTTTATTTCAAATTTTTAACATAACAAGGCTGTTGAACTCAATATTTCGATCGACTCTTTTCTTTTCTTTTTTCTTTTGCTAATATGACTGACCAGCAAAAGATGTTAAAAAAACCCTCAAATTTGTACTGAATCGTTTCAGTCATGCAATACCTCCCAAACATTGCAGTCTTAAAAGGATGCAATCTTTTCTTTTAGAACCAGCTGTCGTACACAGCCGCCAATCAAACGTGTACGAAATATCAAGAAAGACGTATGGCCGGCTTTTGATTGGCAGCGGCAATGTCGATTGATTCTATTTTTACTTCATGTCTCACTTTTTGATCAATTAGAACTTTGATTCGCATGTGTTTAGTGTTTTGCTTGTTTTTGATCCTCCAACAGGTATAATTGAACTTTAAATCTGTAATTTCAGGCATTTTTTGCTTTCTAGCTAGCTCTAAAAGCCATTACCCTCAAATACTTCATTCATATTTAGTATTTTTAATATTTCTTTCATGTAAAGTGCCCAGGGTATATAATAAAGTTGTGGGTGCTGTTGTGCCGAAAAAAAGTTCAATTGAATCAGAATAACTATCCACAGAAATCATTCAGTATAAGGGACGGACAGATTTCGAGCACAGCTTTAAAGAGTGATTAAAAAATCGTGCATAAGAAAAATAAAATTCCAAATTATGTCCAAAAAGAATTCCTGCACAGCCATGGGGCGTAAAAAATATTCCTGCACAAAATAAATTGTCCAATCCCCCACCCCCTCAAAAATCTAATGGTCCGTCCCTAAGACAATCATGTGTGTTACCGTAAACCTGTGGCGCGAAAACCGCTGTATTGTGATTGGCCAGGACTTTAATGTTCACAGAGTCAACTGATAAAGCTTTGAATTATTCTATCGATAAGGTGTTGGCCTTCCTGCAACCCATATCCATCATCATTTCATTGAATATTTCAAATGAGGTGAATATTTTTATTGATGGCTGTCTATAGAATTTAGCCTGCTAAAAATCTATAATTATTTTATGTCCGAGTTCCACGTCTTTACTTTTTTCTTCGTTTTTCCTTTTCCTTTTTGATTAAAATCGACATACCGTGTTATCCGCACCAGTTTTTTTGCCGTCAAAAATTTGTTTTAGAATAGCTTGCTGAACGACACAATATTGTGACATTATTTTTTCGTAATACTATTTGTTTGTATGAGAAAACGTCGTTAGAAAACAGAAGGATTTAGCAGATGAAAACGACTGTTATTATCATGCTGCTTTTGTTCGTTTTTCCAGCAACTTTTCTGCTCATTATTATGAAGTTAAACCCCATTTAGAGATCGTCATTACGGACACGAAAAACGTTATCAATAGGATATCTGCATAATTTCAAAATCAAATGTTTTCTCTGATTTGCATTTGCAATTTCTTTCTTACCATATCAGTGGAGAGCGGAATGATTCCGCCCCATTAACTATGTTCCTACGAAGTACTTTAATGTGGAATTCAATCATTACGATATTTTAGAAGCCTAAGAGCTCTCTCGATTTTTTTCTCACAAGTAGTTATCAGTAAAATGAGATGATGCGTCATTTTATAGTTTCTTCCTGTCTTAATCGTATATTACTATTCCTCTTTCGGCTTGACTTAATCAGTAGCAAACAAATCACTCTCCTCGTACTACACATCCTCTATTTTTTATGTTGGTAGAAGCAAATATCAATAAGATCCGCATCTATTTTAAATTTTCTTCCTGTCTTAATCACTGTCTTAATCCTGTCTCTAACACTGTTCTGCAAGGCTATTTTGCCGCACCAAATCAGTTCACATTAAAACGCTCTATTTTTTTCAGTGTTGGTAGTCAATCAGTCGACACACTAAGGCAACAAAAGAAAATCCACACTTAATCCACCTTATGGCTTCTTCTTGACCTATTAACACTCGTCTGTATTCAACTTCCACTCCCTTTACCGTATAATGACATAAACCCATCACGCCGACTTCCAGTTTCTTGCTTTCTTTGTCATAATATATTGCACAGCAGGGGTGAAATTTTTTTAAAAATCACCTTGGTTTTAACAGTTTTTATCTTCCTCTAGCCATTTGTTTTATTTTCTGTGTTGTTATATATAACTGAATAGCATATCGTAAATGAGTTAAAACTCCTGTATGAATATGGTATGTCATTGCTAATTAGTTTTCCCTTACGGCAACGAGTACTTTACTTAAAGTGCAAACGAACCCTTTGACAATATACTTTCAGTACTGATTCTACCTGAAGTAAATAGTTGAATGGTAAAAATTTCTTGATTAGAGTGATGCGTCTCTAAGTTATGAAGGTTTCGTATGCTTCCGATATGCTAATTAACTGTAATGTAACACTCATAGAGTCATTAAAATGATGATGGATGATGGATATCGTCCGAAATATTTATTCAAGAAACTTCTAGTTATCCTTTTTGTCTATGAACTCTTAGCCCAAAGAAACATTTTTACATTAATTAAATATACAAAACCGAACTGGTTCATAGATACAGTATTTAAAAAGCATCATTATTTTACTCATGGTTTACATGAAAGCTATTTTTTATTTTTTATTTTCAAAATGACCAACATTTAGTATTTAGATCTTATTAACCGAGCGGGAGGTCTGTACGGGATAATCTTGACCGAGGTCGGATTAACTCGCTGCGTTCGGTCTGTACCCGACCGAGGTCAAGATTATCCCGTACAGACCGACCAAGCTCGGTTGATAAGAGTTTTATTATATGACCACTTTTCATCGAAAAGGACAAAATGTTTTCGCCGTAAGATTAATATGCGATCGGACCGGTTAATACCGGAGAATCTAGACCAGTCCGCGATGCGTTCTATCCAATCAGATTGCTCGATTTGCTAGTGTCCAGGCTCTAAGATTCACGGTCATATAATAATACTAGTTACAACAAAAACACTCAAATACCTTACCTGACGTCATCATCATTAACACATTGGAAGTATAAACCTTCATAACTTAAAAAAACATCACTCAAATCAAGAAATATTTAACCAATCAACTATTTACTTTATGCAGAACCAGTACCGAAAGTATTGTCGAAGGGTTCATTTGCACTTTAACGGAGTTGCAACGTTCATGTTATTCGTGATATATACTTATTTATTATAATTCGAATGCCGCATCTAGATGAGGAAAGGCCGACCTTAAAGTGCTACTACGACGAAAATCGCTCAAACTTGGATTCAGCTGAAACTTCCTAAGAATACTCTTTAAAGGTCCAATAATCACTGTATGAAGTGTTTTCTCGATATTTACGACGAAAGTATGATATTTTCACGATTATTTTTTGGAGTCTGTGACGTCATACACTCAACATCAAACAATGCTACATATATTTCTTTGTATATAAATCCTTAATTTATTTTATTCCTATGAAGCCCAAAGGGTAGCTAATGTGCTTATTCCACATTACTTGTGACTATAATTTATATTTTGGGGTGTTTGGGTATTTCTTTTTCCCTTTACTACTGATATTTTGATCATAAACTACAAAGAAATGTATGGAGCGATGTTCGATATTGAGTGTATGACGTCACAGACTCCAAAAAATAATCGTAAAAATATCATACTTTCGTCGTGAATATCGAGAAAACACTTCATACAGTGATCATTGGACCTTTAAAGAGTATTCTTAGGAAGTTTCAGCTGAATCCAAGTTTGAGCGATTTTCGTCGTAGTAGCACTTTAAAGATGTCTTTGATTCATGATTACGTTCATCTCATAGACTTGTGTGCAAATTATTTTCTTCCATAATCGACTCTTTTTTTCTGAGCGGCCTTTCTCGTCTGTGGTTTGGATCCTGGGAGGTAACCAAGTCAAAACCACGACTTTATATTTATAAAAACGCAAACTAAATCAAACTCAAAAAAGCCAAGCAAAGAATAATCAATTGATCAATCAAGTTTTTATGAAGTTCAATGGGCCGTGCACGGTGGATTATTGAGACGGTATTGTTTGGTTGTGTCAATCATAAAGGGACAGATCAGATTCGGGCACAGATCGTAAACCACAAATAGTGATAGGCCGTTCATGGTTAGTCTCACATTACGAAGGGGAAATTTTAGCGGTTAAAGACTGAATGGAAGGTTGCAAAATTGAGCACGAATCGTAACCCTCAAACAGTGATAGGCTTCATATTTAATATTTCTCAGCCACGAGTGAGACATTTAGCGGTGCAAGTAAAAAATAAACATTTTTTTATAATTTCATGTTTTAGTGATAAATATAAGATCGAGTATGTTTAGAAAACCAAAGACTGCATTTAGATTATGAAACATTAACAATTATTAACAATCATTATCACCTGTAAATCACTGAAAAATCTAACGTGTTATTGTCAGTCGTCCTGGTCAGTTAACTGACTGCGATCTTCGTAACTGGAGTGGGTGGGGTCTTCTATAATGAACCCAAAAATATATATAAACTTTGAATTCATAAATTTGAAATATTTTTCATAATATACTAATGAATGAGTATATTTGGCAGGAATGTTAGTTCAGTGTTTTACGTTTAACTTGAAGACTAAAGTTATAGTAAATCTACGATTATAAGCCTAGGGAAAACTATATAAGGGCTTTTGGCCTGGAATGTATGCATATATGCACATAGTTGCTTCTTTCCTTTGAAATGGTTAAGCCGAGTGTATCGAATAATCAGTATTAACAAGAGAAAATGAACTAAGAGAAGGAATCCCCGCGTCCAATCATAAGCATATCATAAGTCTTTGCTGCTAGTTTTTGAGGCATTGATGCTGCTTCTAGAATCCAGCATTTGATTGTTGGTCAGTTTTCTGCACGCGCATACTGCTTATGCAGTGGCCATTTCTTAAATGTTTCCAAAGGTGGCAAAACTGTCAAAAAACATCGGGAAGTCTGTTTATAGCGAATGCGCACTTTCAAGATAGAGCAAGCGTTGCTAAGTTACAAACTTGTAGAATGTTGACTTTTGTGGCTAAACGAGAAAAGATTGTTTCCATGCGTCTTGGAAGCATGAAATGTTTCTGACGAACAGCAAACTGGGAAGCAAACTTTGTTGCACGTAGCAATGTTCCGCATGTGGCTAAACTTGGAATCATCCGGGAACGTGAGTGGGAAACATGTTTCTGGAAACTTGATTCCTCGTTTAGCCAAGGCCTTACTGTTTGGTCATGTTTTCATGTATTTTTTCAAGAAAACTTGAGCAAACAGCGTAGAGTTGCGCGTGCGAAAAAATGATGGCACATGCAATTCTAAAAAAAAACATCAAACGGTGCCTATGATGGTTACAAGCATGAATACCGGAGATTTCTTCTATTTACTTTCTTTTGGTATTAACTAGATAAACCCGCCGATAAATTCTCAACAATTAACGTTTCTTTTTCTTTCTAAATTTTATTCCAATCATCAAACTTCAAGTGGTAATAGCAGTCGGTAAAGGGAACTTCAGCGAGCAAACGAAATCTTCCTTAGTGAATTTTCTCACTTGAAGACAATGCCTCTGCAATTTAAGGTTGTGTGTTATTGGTGTTGATAAACAGGTGCAAATTGCTTTTTTCCTCGTTCATTTATATACGTAACTTATGTTCTTAATTGCCTCCTTCTTCGCACGAATGTTTGATAACAGTAGTCAACGAATAGGGATAAAAAGTGAGTGTTTTTCTCAACGCTGTCCATATATCTTCGTCAAATTCCAGCCAGGGTCAGTTTGTACGAATATTTATCTTGAACGAACTCAAAATGGTCTGCAGTGTTTCAATGAAGCACCAAATGTGTAAAAGGGATGGAGAATGTTTTGCTTTAGGCGAGACACTGGATTCTGATGAAATACTCCTTATTCGACAGACTTAGCTTAGTCTTGAACATAATATAAAAAATAATGGAAAAGAGTTATTCTTGAGGTGAGATATGCTTTCATACTTGCTGATTACTTAATAGAACTTAAATACAAATTTTTTTTGATTGCAGGATAGTTCAACTTTTAATTGTTCATCTTTTAATGAAATAATTGTCTTTGTAATTTGTTTTACGTTGTCAAGGAGAATGGTTTCTTCCCCTCCATCGCTGTTAATTGTAATAAAGGCCATGACAAACGGTGCCAACGTTTAACCCAACATTTTTAGCTAATATTTGCCCAACATTTTGACCTATCCATGACAAACGGTCTCCACATTTGACCAAACATTTTTGACCAAACTTTGATCAACATTTTGACATTACCATGACAAATACTCTCAACGTTGGATTTGACCCAACATCTTTAACGTTATGGCGGCACAACCATGACAAACGGTTCCAACATTTGATCTAATATGTTTAGTCAAACTTTGGCCAACATTTGAAAACCAACCTTAATAAACGGTCCCAACATTGAACCCATTATTTTTATACAAAATTGGACCGTACTTTTTCAATTGAAGTTTCTTACGTACTGTTTTCGGCTTAGTGCAAAGTTCAATAGTAGGGAGTCACTTTAAAACACATTTCAGATTTAGATAGAAGGTTTAATTTGATATTTCATTATCTCTTCTCAGATCGGAGCACTGTACTTAACCGTTGCCCTCGTCTTCCTTGCTAATCTCACAAGTTAACGTTATACACGAAAACCTTTTGAGAACTTTAACTGCTTGGCAGCGTCCACTGACATTTTTTTGCTCTTAGTCTCCTCAAAGTAGTTTTGATTCCTCTGAGCCCTCACATCCGTGACAACATTTTACCCACACAATCTTTGTCGTTGGTACTTCGAAAAGAATCCATCTTATCAAAATCTTTTCCCTGAGTTCGAACCTGAGCCGTACTGAAATGGAGCATTCTCCTGCCATATTAGGGCATGGAAAACGAGTCATTAAGGCAATGGAAAACGCTGTTGCAACTTTACACGACTATGACTGAGGTCCTTGAAAGTTATTTTATAGAACTGGGAAAGAGACATGTAAACAGGAAATTAAAGGATCATCATTTAAAAGTGAGTTTTTATGTTAAATTATATTCTTTACTTGACTTAATGTGTGGTAACCGTAGTCACGTTGAACGGATTCTTGAGATTTCATCAAGTGATGGAAGCCATGACAGGAGGCAGTAACAATTGAATCTGGTTTAACCTAATTTACATGAGAAAGAACTTAGTTTCCCAGGGGCAAGAGACTATAAGCCTTTTCATAGTTTAAGAATCGATTCCACTCCGCATGCGATTTTATCCTGAATTTCTCACCTTTTGTTTAAGCCTTTTGTTCTTAATTAAACAAAAGTGAGAAATTCGGGATAAAATCGCATGTGCAGTGGAATCGATTCTTAAACTGAGTTCTTTCTCATGAAAATTAGGTTAAACCAGATTCATATGTTACAGCCTCCTGTCATGCTTGCCATCACGTGATGGTACAAATTAGTCTCTATAGACCTTTTAGCTTTGTTGTTTGTTGTGCACATTTCAGAACATGTGATGGCGCCTTTGGGAGTTGATTCTTTCATAAGTAAATATTTTAACAAGTTTGACATAAAAGAACCATTCTCAAGGGAATGTCATGTGATCTGAAATGGCAAATTTGCACAAATGATCATTTGTCAAAGCGAACAGTTCCTAATACCTAGTCTCCTATTTCATATTATTATACATTTTACTAAGTACCTCAATTCTGATTGGTCGAGAGCCCTCAGCCAATTCCTGATATCATGTGAACTCGACATGATAAATGTATTATCTGTAGGAAAACCTACAGATAATACATTTATCATGTCAAGCTCATTCAAGGTCATGCTGTGGTAGCTTTGTTTTTATTCATTATGTGTATTTAATTCCAGAATTATGTACAAAAACAATTATTATTTAAGGAATAATTATTTTCATATATTTTGTGAAGAATTATTGAAATATTTTCAAATAAAAATTTAGCGTTTTTCACTCGACATCATGGCGTTCATATTTCATGTCTCTATAATTTAATGTTTATGTTAATGTTTTTCCAGTATACAAAACTGTATAATAAAGCAATTATTGAATTCGGTTATCGCATGATATCGTAAATTATCAAAACCTCGGCTGTGTTATCTGCCTCAGCCTTCGGCTTCGTCAGATAACACAGCCTCGGTCTTGATAATTCACGATATCATGCTCAACCTCATCCAATAATTGCTTATTATCTCACGGTAATCAATACGGAGGCTAGTGATTAGACAACACCAATTTCCCTTACTTACTTACTTTTGTTGCATTTATGTTTTGTTTTTATAAATTTTAACTGCTGATTGGGCAAAAGGAAGCTTTTCTGGTACATGTAACATGGAATGTTTCAATGTAAAATTATATTTCAGGACGTATTTTAAAAACGTTAACTAAAAATACGACTCCATTTTGAAATTCATAATTGAACGTTTGGTGATGCACCAAAAAATACTTCTGATTGGTTAATAGTGACCGGACGTGCGTGCGCAAGATCACGTGGACCGGTAGCGAACTTCATCACGTACTCACCACAACCCATTTATTCATTAATTGGACTTCTTGTTAATCAGGGTATGAGGAGAGCTTTCATTGACGTTATACATGAAAGACTGAAGGATGTCTGGACAAGAGAAGTGGCAATTGCCTGGAGTAAACTATTCTGTCGTGTCAGCAATGGCATGTTGAAAGGCCAAGTCCAGCAGAAGCACCTAAGTTTATTACTAAGATCATAGCCCAAGTACACAAAGACGTTAAATCCTTTGTTCATTCAGTACTCTCTCGCCTTTATTATCAATAATATGATCTTGATGACAAGGTGCAAGTGTACCATCATTAATATCAATGTCAAAGCACTTTCTATAAACCATTTTTTAATGGTTATTTATGAGCTATTTCCTTCGACCAACTTCACACAGGATTTGGCGTGTGTGCCTTATAGTGTACCTTAATCGTAAGGCCTAGCCGGAAGCAATGTTTTTGCCATCTGATTATTATTACAAGGCCACCAAGGATATACTATATGACTTTTTCAGTCCTATTCACATAAGATGAATGTATGACTGATGCCTAATTCATCAACTGAAGTTCCACATTAAAACCTCATTCCCAGGACCCTCTCAGACCTCTCAAGCAGCACGAGACCCTGGGAACAAGATTGTTCCACATTTTTGATAAGAATTTGTGCTTCTAGAAAAATTGACGACTCCCGATTGAAAGGCATAGGTACTGCCTTTAAAATGTATAATCAAGTATGCTAAACTCCTATCAATCCAAAATCTGAAGAATTAGCGAACGATTTCATGGCGTTTATTTAACTGTACATTAATTAAAAAACCGTCAAAATCCGTGATTCGTTATCCCCCCTTGTTTTCTGATAATATGTAAAATACGACGGGGCTTCAAAACTATAGGTGGGTTTTTTATATACAGTTTATTAACGTGAAAGTTTCCATTGAACCAAGAAGCCTTTAGGCAACTGCCTGCCGAGAGATGATTTTCCATTGGTATATCTGATATATCTCATATCTTCACAAAGCAAGCAAGGCATGCAAGGGCACTTGAAAAATCTATAGTTGTCGTTCAATATAAAAGCACTTGCTGTCATTTCAATGGAAGAGATAAAGAAATGATCGTGAAAGTTTCAACCAAGAAGTCATATAGGTAACTGACAAATGGCTTATGTACTGCTTGTGGACATATCTCACGACGGCTAGTAGCATATCCCCATACAGGAAAACTAAAAATTTATAATTCTGGTTGTACTGTGACTTGTATCATAGTTCGCATGGCCATGGCCAGCACCGACTTTGAGGCCAAGCATGAATTTTCATTGTTACCATATAATCATTCGACTATCTTATTATTGATATATCTTTAACACAGCTTGTATATAATTCTGGTTGCACTGAATGTATGGTAGTTCAGTCCAATGGCCAGCTTTCTGGCGGGTAGGCATAACTTTTCCAGTTTACTATACAGCTTGTCATAATTCTGGTCGCACTGAATGTATGATGACTCGACTTAATTTGATGGCAGGGAAGACTTGTCCAGTTTATTATATATCCTTTCTTTTTATCGATTTGCTTTGGCTCTATCAATCCCAGAGAGCATTGACTCAGTAATATAACCAAAGAGTTCGGCCCAGGCTTGTGTTACTTCTGTCGTGCATGCAGGACCAAGCATGTCTTGTAAGGTCCATAGCAGACACTCTCCAACAATCTGCCAAGAATCATAAAAGCAAATTAAAGTGACTTTTACTATCCAACTATTTAGATTAGTACAAATGATGGTAAGCCCTGAAGCGACATTCGTACTCTAAGTTATTTTTTACAGTACAAAATCTTCATTTGGGAAAACGTAAGCACAGTTGTTAATTAATAACTTATTAGACATTTTAGGGTTATTTAGAATGCGAGTGGAAATGTTTTCTCATCTTTTTGTTTTGTCTCGCCCCATCGGGCTCGACAGACTCAAAAAGATATCCACCCGTATTCCACCCTAAAATGTCTAGCAATAAGATCCATGTATCTATCGATGGAAGTGTTTTCTCATCTTTTTGTTTTGTCTCGCCCCTTCGGGCTCGACAGACTCAAAAAGATATCCACCCGTATTCCACCCTAAAATGTCTAGCAATAAGATCCATGTATCTGCTCTATAAGATATATTTGTCAGTGGATAAGATAAGATAAAGATAACTACATTCCACAAACCAAAAGAAAATGAACTAGGAGAAGGAATCTCTGGTATTCATGTTTGTAACCATATAGGCACCGTTTATTATATTTTTAGATTCACAATTGCAATCGTTTGTTTTTCTGTGCGCGCTCTAGATTCTAATCCTTATTCACTTTCTAAATATAACCTGCAAAAGAAAATGAGCTAAGAGAAGGAATCTCCGGTATTCATCACATTTCTGCCATAGCCTATTTCTTTAGTAGAAACTCATGTAGGTTGAAACTCCTTAGTGCTCGCGATGCTCGGGAATCGAACGAATATTCAACTTTTTTCCTTGAGAAATCTCTATCAGAACTCTATACATCCACTAGTGGTTGTATCTAATTATCGCCCCATGTAGGGCCGGGAATCCGGACTTATGGTGCATGGATTCCGTGTTCCAAGCGCTGGGTTTCGGATTCCGAGACTCTGGATTACGGATTCCAGGGTCTGGATTCCGGATTCCAAAACTTTTGTATTGCGGATTCCAGATTCCATATCGTTAATTTTCAGATACTTTCTCTAGAAATTATATTTGATATACTTGCCAGTATAAGTAGAATCGTCTATCAATTAAATCAGCATCTGACGACAGATATTCTTGGTTGAGATATTACACAGTGGGGAAGGGGCTACATCGGTTCAGTCTAGGTCGAGGCGATAGCATTTGAGTGTATACTTTGAATTTCAAAGTAGCGGATTCCGGATTCCCAAAAGGGTGGATTCCAGTTTCGATCATAAACTGGATTCCGGATTCCAAGGTCTAAAATTTCGTGGATTCCTTTCGGATTCCGGATTCTCTTACATGGCATTATTTGTGCTTCCTTGTTGTATCTAATTATCTAAGTCGCGTCCGTGTTGTCCGGAGGCGAGTGATTGTATAGCCGATATTCAACGCGGCCGCTCCTATTGTAAACAATACTTACATCAAAATGTTGTCTTTGTATATTCCACGGAAGATGCCTGTCACCTAGATTGGCCAAATAACAAGTGAATGTCTCTGAATCATTAAGAGAAGACACCGCATTTTCCATTGCGTTCATGACTCGCTTTGCATGTAAATACAATGACCTTGAGTTAAGGATGTCTTTTAATTCCAACCCTTTGAATGCAGGAAATGTGCTTTGCAGATTAGGGTTCAGTTCGAATAATCTTAAAAACAAAAAGATAAGAATGCTATAAGTAATTAAGTAAATGTCAGTCTACCACATCCGCTCTGTCAAGTCAGTGTCAGATTCGTTTTCACTATGTTTCTAACATGTGACTTTATATTGTCATTTCCCGCCATTTTGCACGCTGCTCTCATTTATACTGCACATACGCGTAGTGAAACTTAAAATGAATGTATTTTTCTACATTTGAATGTAATCAGGATAAGATTTAGAATTTATTGATTTCAGCTAACTCAAAAGTCGAATATTTCGGTGTGCCCTTACTTCTTTCAGCCCTGAAGTTGTTGTATTGTATCGATAAAATTTGTAGAGATTTTTTTAAATTTAAAGTTTGCAAATTAAATAATACAAAACAGAGAAACGACAAATATTTCTTGTTAAACTAATTTTCAAACAAAACAATTAATCATAACTAGATTACAATCTGATTGTTGAAAAATTATACTCTTTTTTTCAATCTGGTAGCCTTAATTAAACACTTATAATTGGACAGTTGGCCGACAAGTCGAGCCGCGCGGGCTCCAAATATTTTTCAAATGACTTTTCTCACTTTTTAACCAAAATCTCCCATTTATTTTTGGTCGTTTTATTAGTTAGCATTACATAATTATTTATCATGAAATCATTTTTCTCTGGAATGGTAATATATGGTAGTTAAATGGTAACAGCACAAATTAAAGGGCGTATCCAGGATTTTTCAATTAAGGGGGGTCCTTATGCACCAAACTTTTACTATGACGTCATAGCACTATGGTACGATTTGTTCTTTTCTATGGCTTTTGTGGCTTAGAAAGGGGGGTCACGGGCACCCTAGGACCCCCCACCCCCTAAATACGCCCCTGGGACTGAGGGTCGTCTTATTCCCTGTCTCTAATCATACTCAGGATGATTACAGACTGGAATTAATTGGACTATACTTGTATCCGTTCCTATTACCATTACCGCTAATTATCCAGTAATTCGATGGTCATAAATTTTAAATGAAATACCCTGTCACCTACAGACGATTTGTTTCTTGCGTCTAAATATTTTTTTTACTTAAACATTATCTCCATTTTCTATTTTAATTCAAATTTTGCTTTTGAATAAAATCCAAGAAAAAATGTTTTGCACTTGGCTCGGCTCGTCAGTTAAGGCTTTGGTTTTTATAAACAATGCAAACGAGCATAAAAGTGAATGACGGGCTAAAAATACTAGTAGATATGTGCACCTGAATCTGTGAATGTTACGAGTTCTTACAAATTTACAGCGAGAACCCGCCTCGAACCGTGAGCACCTACAGTTTTGTTGTCAATTTTGAACAATGAATACTTTAAATCATCCCTTGAGTCAATCTATTGGAAATAAGTTTTCTTTTGATCACTCGATGTATTTGAACTCATTTTAAGAGGGTTTGAAACAGAATCCAAAGTGTGTCATTGCTCGAGTGTCCTCAATTACTGTAACCATCGTCAATCAGTGAAAACTCAACATTTTTCTTTTTCCTTCATTTAGATTACTCTCTTCAAAACTGTAACATTCGCGGCTATGTTTGTGTTCCTGGTGTAAACAAGGCTTCAGAATAAGTTTATTAGTATGATACTCTAGCACCTTTGATATGGAGATTTGGAATATTTATCCTTCAGCATAAATAATTGGTTGTTAAATTTTGCCTTGAGGATAAAATTCCAAATCGAATCAAGGCCAAAAAATTAATGAACTCGATCGGTGTTCCCCATAAGCTCTACGCCTAAAGTCATATATGATTCCAAATAAAACTGTTATCTATGAATATGATGAAAAGGAAAAGAAAAAATAGAATTGCCAGATTAAAGGCAAATCTAAAAATTACACTTCAAGATTTTTGATTATGTATGATATGCAGGCCCTCAGTAATATGAGTAATGTTTTTTATGTAAAGTGTAAAAACAATGGGTGTTCATTTACAGCTTTTAAAAGCTATGCTTATTATTTATGATTTGGTCACGAAAAAAAAAGTTTGATATTTTAACCAATCCACTTCAGATCGTTTTTCTATCCTTTAAGTAAGAATTTATTAAATGTGATAGTCATTATGTACACAATGCAATGTCTCATAGCTGCTAAACGAAGCCTTTTAATGTACAAATACAATACTTTTATCATATGCTTTTAACAAAATTTGATCTTATTTTATACGCAGGTGTAAAAAATGAAAAACTCTGAAAAATATAGTCCTTAGACTATGAGTATAACACTTCGCCCTCAGAACAATGTGATCCGCGAAACTTGTTGTAAATATTAGTAAAAAAAAACACGATTCTCGTCGTTACCATAGTAATTTTTCTCTTTGATCGTGTCTTTTCGTCCCATAGTGTTTTTTTAACCATTTAGTTGCGTTGTTCTCTTATTGTTAAAAGGTTCTTTGATTTTCTAAATCGAGTCATTATTTTATGTGCATGTTTAATTTCTATATGTTTTGTTTTATTTTTCCTGCCTTCCTGCCTTTCCTTGATTTACCGATCGCGATTTAATTTAGTGTTTTCAAGTTTTACACGTTTTTTTTTTTTCCGTGTCAAATTTAAGTAAAAACCTTGTTAAAATCCATATGGAAACAAAACCTTATTCATATCATTATTAGTCTTGGTTTTTAGCCTTAATTTTGCTATAAATATTGAAAAGTTTTCAGTTATCGGTTTACCTGGCGAAAAGCTTTCTTCCTGCAGCTACTTTAACAGGTTCCACAAGACTCCATGTCTGATAAATCAACTTCTTTTGCTCCTCTGAAAGCGGAATTGGCTGGAATGCAACTGAAGTACATGAGGTGCCTGAACGTACATGGCCATTCACCGCCACACTAGCTCCACATCCCATATCTCGGCTAGACAAATTGAAAATATAAATATAAAAACGAAATAAGAATTTTCACTGTTTCTACTTTTCTTGCCAGCTATTCAATCGCTTTCACGTCGCTATTAACGTTCAAACCGCGATTTGCGTTGTCTTGGAGAACACTTTAGTTCCGTAGAACATGACACGCAAGTCCTAAGCTGTCAATATTTTACCTTTCTATTAATTATTACTTGCCCTTATTATATTATTGAGAGCGAGGTTTTTGCGCGCGATTGTTGATTTTAGTGAAGTAATGACATACGAAAACATCGTCCAGTGGTTTAGCACTATTTGTGCTTGTGTTTGTTTAGAGCAGAGATATTAATAGAGAAAATGAAATCAGCTTAAGGCAACGTCACAATGACAATTGACTCATCGTTTGTAAAGCTGATGTTACACTGGACGATTCGCAATGACAATTTTTCGCATACGCTTTGCGCAAAAAATTGATGGCGCGTATACCATGCCATCTACAAGTTTTTGAATTATCTACAAAAACATGCGACTTAGAATTGCGAATTTTTTGCAAGTTGATTCGTATAACTTCTTCATCAATGGTTTTTCGCTCAACGCATACCCAAAATGCAGTTCAATACCCTCGCGAGGTGATGTCAGCAAACAAGATGGCGGCTGTCAAATCGCTGAAAATCGTTTATTTTCGTGTAGCATGCATTAAAAATCGACGAGTCGAATCGCGAAAAATCGTCGTTGCGAAAAGTCACGTGTCACAACAGCTTAATTGAAACTCCTGGTTTAGATCAATTGAGACATTGGTAAATGAATCATAAATAGAGCAGTCTTAGAAAGAGAGGATATGAATAAAGACTTTCGTTTGTAAACAAGTGAGAGTTGTTTTTTAGAGTTGATGTAATAATTATATCTTCTATCCGGGCTGCAAACTCATATTTTCACACTCTTAATCCAGACTCATTGGATATCATTAGTGATCATCTTGATCCAGAATCATTGGGTATCATTAGTGATTATCTTGATCCAAACTTATTGGTTATTATCAGTGGTGATCTTGATCCAGACTCATTGGATATCTTCATTAGTGATCTTGATCCAGACTCATTAAATATCATCATTAGTGACCTTGTTTAGTGGTCATCTTATCCAGATGTATAGTGCTCATATAATTATCGATGAAATATCTATTTTTCTTTATTACTAAAAAGGGATTTCTTCACATGTGAAAATAACACCATTGGTAAGAATTCGATTCTTAGAAATCACATCAAATAGAAAAATCCACCAAAATCGTATTATATAGATAATTACATATTAAACAGAATACTTACAGGCCGCTTGAAGATTTTTATCTTCTCGTGTTGAGATATATAATCGTTCGCTGCGCTCTTGTCACTAGTATGATATCACCTCACCACTCGAAGATAAAATTATTATCTGCCGCGACCTTGAAATATACTCTATTATACAACACACTCAATATCCTGTGAATTACGACCATTTTTCGAGTGAAATTACAAAGCGATAATACGTGGTCTGTGAACCGGTTCGAACGGGTTCTTATGCTAATGTCAGCGCAGAGGAAAATTTTCTATTCTGTTGGTTCACGTCCTGGTTTGAGTTCATGAGTTTTAAGTTTGCTTGCTTACAAAATGTTTGTTTTTCATGCACTCTTTCTCAGTTTTTTTTCCGTGTCGTACGATGGGGCGAGGAAAAAAATACAGCTTCAAGAGTAAAATAATCCGCCTGTAATACACAACTAGCAATGTAATAACCTCTATATATTTAATATTCTTTGTATATTTATGGCTACTAAGAGGCGCGAGAAAATAAATAGGGCTTTAGTATGATGGCGTCATTTAACTCACCTACCAGAATCCCTTGCACACTTTCTTATTGTTTAGTTCATTAACACCAATTCTTACTATTTTCATGAGGAATACAAATTTGAATAAGAAAGAAAATTCGCGAAGCATCTTGGTAGTGGGATTCAAACATCTACATCATGCATGCAAACGTCATATTTGTAATAATTAACAAATATTCAGGTACGCGCCGCATGCACACTGCGAAATTTATAAGACTCTCTAATGAAAATAAGTTTCAATTGACATCAATAGAATAAATGCCTTTGTCAATGTCAGTGTCAATGAAATTGTATGAAAATTAAAATCGAAAGCTGGAACAGGGAGAAGTAACAAGGCTTAAAGTTAGTCGACTTTAGCTTAAAGCAATAATTCTTTATAAGCTATACATGGAGTTACTACTTGGTGGCTATGTTCATGTCCCGTCTTTTCCAGTTTTTTATATACTTATTTCAATAAAGTTAGTCACCTGAAAAGCTAAAAGGGGCGAGAGCGACAAGGCTTATGGGTAGATACATTTTACATGTTTCAACCGCTTCATAGGCTGTTGATGGACTTGCACATCTTTTAGCAGTTACAGTCTCACCTCTTCTGAGCATCCGTTCAAGCTGCAGTTTGTGTCAAATGCATTACTTGTTTGATTATAAAACGTTTTTCCGTGATCCTCATCTCAGTGATCTCAGCTTTCTAGGTTTTCGGTGACTAACATTATTGGAAAAAGTATATACGCAAAAGCGTTTAGCGAACCAAAGACTGCAAACATTCGAGAGGATTAGTCCAATCAGACAAATTAGTTTTCCTTTCCTTTCCTTTTCTTTCCTCTTCTTTTCTTTTCTTTTCTTTTCTTTTCTTTTTTCTTTTCTTTTCTTTTCCTTTCTTTTTTCTTTTCTTTTCTTTTCCTTTCTTTTTTCTTTTCTTTTCTTTTCCTTTCTTTTTTCTTTTCTTTTCTTTTCTTTCCTTTCCTTTTCTTTTCTTTTCTTTTCTTTTCTTTTCTTTTCTTTTCTTTTCTTTTCCTTTCTTTTTTCTTTTCTTTTCCTTAATTTCTCTTCTTTTCTCTTCTTTTCTCTTCTTTACTTTATTTCCGGATGTCTCGCCACGTCATGAGGCTATAAATCCGGCAAACATCTTAACCTTAATATGATATTTACCTACAGTGTCTTAGTAATTACTAAGATCATTCACAGTAATCTTTGAGTGGGTATATCAATAGATGCTGATTATCACAGGAACTTCAAAAAGTGTTTACCCATGCCATGCAATAAATAGATTTGGCAATCTTGGACTTTCAACCAAACATTTATCTAAAAGACTATATGCTCCTATGTGTTCTAGAGAATGTTTGATACTAGAAAAAAATATGTTTATGAAGAACTGAGGCCCCCAAGAAAATTCAATGGCGCACATTCAATTAGCGCCGGCGGTGATCTTCATAAGAAACCAGCTACGACAAAACGATTTCGTATTTAGCGCTAAGCCGAAAAATATCTTTCTTCACAATCTGAAATTTTCGGGGTTGTTTCAAGTTATCAGTGATTTGATTCGACGTATCGTATATCTTTGTAAACATCCTTTTTTTGATGAATTCCGCTTTATTTTTTTAGTACATCACAGCCATTACAATTTTCGTACTTTGCACTGTTAGCTTGTAGGAGTTGTGCGTTCACGTAAATCTTTGTGATTTCGTTTAGTGTTTTTACAGAAAGGTTTTATATTATTGCAGTATTTGTAATATGCAACAGTCAACATTCTTTTGAATATCTGTAGATATATTTTTCACGCGAGATTTCTTAGTGAGGGAAGTATAAAGTTATCTTAAACGACAGAGGCTTCTCCTTATAATTGTCGTTATGAAAGGATTTCAAATACTTCTAAATTTATCGTTATGTCATAACGATTAAGTTATTTAATAAGAAATAATAATATCAAATAGTAATAATCTTACCTATTATGAAAAATAAGAGTCTGTCACTCCTTTCGGTTACTCCTAGAAATGAGGATTATCGTCTTTGATTCCAGAGTTTTCTTTTTCTCCCTAGTGATTTTCGACTCAAAGATAAACCATTGCCTACGTCCAAGTAAAACAACAACAACAACAAAAAAAACAACAAAGGAATTAGTGTGTACGCAGTACTATATATTACCTTGACTCTTCATTTATTCATTTAAGTAAAATCACTTTAATGGCTTCAATATTTCATATTCGAAAAGTTAAATGCTCGCAAAACTTTTGATTCAAATGCCGAAGGATCTCAGTTAAAAAGACTAGTCTATTTAAGATCCATGAATGCATATATATTTGTTGCTTAATTAAATGTGATGAACCCCAAAAAATAGTTATGTATCAGATTCAAAAAGGGTAGATAAAGTACAAACTACTTAGCAATTATTCGCCGGAGGCGAAGTGAATATCGGGGAATATTTATGTCACAAGAAATTTAAACAATTGGCAGCTGTTGAATCACAATCCGATTATTAGAATATAAGGTAGCTAAGCCTAGGGCAAACGTCAAACTTTCCATGCACCGAGCTCATTAAATCCATGGACATCAGGTTTGGTGCATGGAAAGTTCGACGTTTACCCTAGAACTTATAGTAGTTATGATTCTAGCCCCAACTTAAGCTTCTTTTGACAATCAGCTGCTAGTTTCCTATCATAGCTTAATTGATTATTATATCTTTAGAACCAAATTAGCCTAGGATGAAAGGTTTGCAATAATATTCGTTTTTCGCTGGTGTGGCCGATATTGCCATATAGTGACAATGGTTTTCCCACGAGTTTTCAAGGCGAGGCCTCAATTTTTTTCCTGCTCAGAATGGCCTGGGAATTTGTCAAATTTTCAGAACCTGATTCCGAGTAGAAGTAGAAGTAGTAGTAGAAGTGTTATCGAAATCTTTCTAATCATTTTAATTCAGACTCAGACTATTAGTTTACAAGGGTCAAAAGCTCGTATTTATACAATAATTTAGCGATTTAAGAAAGATGAAGAAATTTTATGGTAGTGAAAGACTAGACATTTGCAACGACGATTTACGATATTGTTATGCGATAAACTTTTCCCGTGTAATATGGCGCGCGGTTATGATTTTAAACGATATTTTTATTGCGGCAACATGTTACAGGTTTTCGAACGACGCTTGCTCCGTCTAGCACGGGGCCACGTACTTTTAATGCAATAATATTGCGTCTCGTGTACATGTATCATTACCTAAGTCCCTTCATTACCTTTCAAAAGTTCTTTATTTCTGCAGTTAACTACTTCCCACTTCAGGCCTCATGTTTTATCGAATGAAAATTATAAATTCCTATATGTTTTTTAAAAAACACTGTAAAAGGCTTATCAAGATGGACATAGAATCTAATTTCAAGGTATTTAGAATGGACAACCGTCACGGCCTTGAGCAAAACGATGTACTGTTTGGAAGGCCGCCCAAACAACTAGATACTTATTCTTTTCTTTTCTTTAATTTTGTTGTTGTTCTTTTGGACTGTGGAGGTTTATTGGAGGCTGGGGCTTAACAAATTTTCCTGACCTTTGCGGGAATTCATGATTCTTATTCATAATCTCGACAGGTGAAATAACTTTCAAAGGCCTGCAATGTTCCTTACGGCTTATTAATCTAATAGAAGCTGGGTTTTCTTTGGAGCCTTTATAGACTGGGGTTTATTAGGAAGGGGGCTGGAGGGCAAAACTATTTCGACAAGTATTTTACCTTTTTTCATTTCGTGACATAGCCCGTAGAGGAATCTGATTTTGCATAGGATGTCAAAAAGCCGTCATGTTGTTTGAATTCATCAAAAGATCTCTTCTTTTTAGTTTCTTGTTATATCAAATAAAATGAAAGCCGTGGTTTTACTTAGAAATGAGCTCAAATTAAATTAACTGAGAAACAAGTTTTTCAAGAGTTTTATTTATTTTCCAGCGGAATTTTTGAGGCGAGATTTCGGAAGAAACTTCATTTGATAATTGCGGAACCTTGTATGGATTTTTCTAGTTTAAAACTTATCTTGCCATTATTTAATTAATCTTTACGAGTCTATTCAGATAAAACGGTTTGTGATCCGTTGGTTTTTGTCAAAAGAAATTAATCGAGCGCTGACGATTACAATGGATACTTCCCATAGATTCTAAAGCCAATCAGTTGATATTCCGTGTATGTTCCACTGCAAGGCATGCGCCTCATTTAGACAAGAAGTAACAGTAACAAATAAGAAAATTGCTGAGAAATAAGGCAAAATTAATATGATGTCTACGTCAAAAACTACATATTATTAGGATCACGCTGTGCAAGGCAATGAGAAAGAGCAAAGGCGAAAAAGAAAGGAAGAAATAAAGAAAGAGAGGAAGTGAAGCGAGCAACGGATTCACGATCAATTCACCCTGCTTAATTTCTCGTAATTTAAATTGTAATTCAATTTTGCTATGTTAAATAATGATAATGATAAACCTTTATTGATTTCAGTTAATCCATTAATTCACCCCAAAGAAGACACTGTTATCAATGATAGCCCTGTAATAAATTCAAATCAAATATATTTAACACTGAATGAAGAAAATAAGCACTCCACTAACTTTTTTGAAAAAACTTAGTGAAGTGCTTATTTCCTTCAATCAGCGTAGTTTTTACAACAATAACTATTCTAAACGACGATTTCAAAATGAAACACACTTAATCTTTAAAGAAAATCAAAAACTCGATGATTAGAATATTGCAGAAAGGAAAAAAGTATTTCACTATAAGTTAATATGAATAAATTTCCTCTCATAAATTAACACAGCGGAACACGAAGGACGATAAATAAAGGCGAAAATGATAAGTCAATTTTATTATTCATCTTCGAATATTTCATTGTACAAAACCTAGTAAGTGTTTGTTCCACCAACTAATAATTAAGTCGGATAATGTTTTTCTTCAGGCGTTTTTAGACTGACCTTGGCTCAGCTCTCTAAGCTGTAACTTTTTGTAAATAATAGAATATAAAAAGAGGTTATCGGTAAAGTTAACTAATATCTTTTGAGTAACTTATTTAAGAAAACTGAAGTAATAAATTCTGCGTAGATCTTTTTATTATGTTGGTGAATAGATTTTTATCAAGATTAGTAAGATATGATACGTTAATATTTTTCAATTTCACATATCAAAAATTCAAGTTTTTGAAGTTAAGTTTTGTGATACGCTTTTTGTGTGAAAATCTCGTCATATTTAAGTATGAATCAACAACAAAAATAGTCGGGGGCAGAAAGAAATTATTTTCTTTCCAAAGTAAATAACAATGTATATTCGAATTTAATTATGACAAAATGTCTAAATAAAGATTTCTCTTCGAATTATTATTTTATTTACAGCTGATTTATCTTATTTTTTCACACTTGTTCCAAGGCTCGTGCAAATTTCAATAAGAAAAAACTGCCTTATAGCCTGATGTAAAACTGAATTACAATTTTCTTTTGAAAATTAAATTTTTCTTTTGAGTTTTAAACTTACCGGGTAAAACAGCTAAACGGTTATCCTTTCTTTCTTCAAACTGCAACAAAAGCTCTAGAACTTTAATCGTTAGTTCTTCCTTTGCAAATTAAGAACAAATCTTGTCTACGAACAACGCGGTAAGAAGCCTTAAATTCACTAAGGACTCGACTTAGTATCAATACACTTAATGTTCAAGTCCGGCGTATAACTAGATTAACTTTGCTTTTCTTGTATTCTTTCTATTTATCACTCGACTTGAATTTTAGAATATAGATACTGACAATATCATGTTGTAGCACCAATGGGAAATCTTGCAAGTACTTGTCGCACATGTATTATATATGTTTCTATTTGAATATTACGCTCAATCACCTCCGGTTCAGTATCCTGGATACGGCCTAGACATTTCTCAATCCATCAATCGCTTCCAGATCATTCGACCAGTGAATCTTACATTCTCCAATTTTGTAGTGTTCAGTATACTCAAAGATAAAATGCTTAATGGATTACACACAAAAACAAAACATTTCATTTGCATTTACATCGTTAATTACGATGAAATGTAAGAAATATAAATTATAGCTTTTCTAGATTTCTTACTGTAATTCTCAGGGACTTACGTAGGCACTTTATGGGATTCTTTTTGCAGTCTTTCTTAATCGAATTTATGAGTGAGAATAAAAGATGGGAACCTGTAATTCCAGAAATAAAGCAACCTGCAATTGTTTTTAGCAGACATCAACTGGTTTTTAAAGTATGAATTTGCTTTCAAATTAAAATCAATTAAAATTAAGTTAAGATTAATTAAAATTAAATTAGAATTAATTAAAATCAGTCTAATTATGTAAATGCAAAGTACGTGATAAATAATAATAATAATAATAAAAATAATAAGTATAGGAAAAGGCGAGTGCAATTGAAGAACTTTCGAAACATTACGAGTGTCTATTGATTCCAAATCGTACGAGAAGATCGTGCGATTTTTTGTTTATAGTTCACTCAACAAAATTTCAGTAAAAAATACGAAGCGACGCCGTTCATCTTTGTCTATTTGGCGGCCGATGTTCAGTCCATCGCGCAAATGAAATGCATAAAAAAGATTAGTTCTTACGGCTTTAAAATTTTATTGATATGTTTTTTTAAGTACAAAAGGATAGAAAATAAATGTTTTGTTATGTTTTGTCCGTGTTGCCATAGCGACTTAATTCGGTACTCCTACGGAGTACAATTAACGCTATAATTGTACTCCTCTCGACCAATCAGAGTCGAGTAATTTTGTTGAGTGTACTATAATAATAACAATAATAACTTTATTTACGTGTCGAAATTTTCTAGTTTACAATAAATTGTGAACTAATAGAGAACACCTATCTTCCTACCTATACATTATAAAACTCCCTCTCATCCCATCTACCCTTCACATGTAGTTTAAAAATAAGTAAAAAATAAATAAATAAGTAAATAAATATCAGATGATAAAATAATAGAGGACACCTTTCTTCCTATCTTCCTACCTATACATTATAAAACTCCCTCTCATCCCATCTACCCTTCACATGTAGTTTAAAAATAAGTAAAAAATATACAAATAAGTAAATAAATATCAGATGATAAAATAATAGAGGACACCTTTCTTCCTATCTTCCTATCTATACATTATAAAACTCCCTCTCATCCCATCTACCCTTCACATATATTTTAAAAATAAGAAGAAGAAGATAAAAAAAGACAAAACTAAAATATATAATAATAAAAACGTCAACTAAAAAAAAAAAAAAAAAAGATGCAAGATAAAGAAGTAAGCAAGTCAAAAAAAAAAAAGCTTTTCTCTGTCAGATCGATTGTTACGATCTGACACTGCTGTGATCGATTGTTAAGTTTACTTGTCTGCTAGGATCGAGTAGGATGTTAATGGTCTTAATAAGAAACTTCTTAAGACACACACTCTTTTCCACACTTTTGCACACACTCGGACATATCCATCTATTCTTATATATAAGATCACTTGTTGCACTGTCAAACGAGAAAATTGATGTACGTGTAAACTTGGATTTAGATGAAACATGTTTTGTTTTATGGATCCTCTTAAAAAGCATTTTATCCTACACGAAAAACAAACCCACATGTACACGAAATAACACATAATGGTACTTATGGTTGCATAACAACCGGATACTGAAGAGACATTGATTGCAATTTTGTAGTCTCCACTTAACCTGTATTTTTTCTTGTCCTTTATTATTCTCGAGCCTATTGTTCTCGAAGATTTATCCTCTTAATTCAAGTTATATTCTCTCTGTATTTTCTTTCTTTGTCTTTTTTTTTTTTCTATTTCTTTTTCTCGTCTCCTTTCTTTCTTTCTTCCTTCCTTTCTTTCTTTCTTTCGAGTTTTCGTTTCTATTTAGCCTAATAATTAGCCTGCATGATAGTATTTGTTTTTCCATTTTTTTCCTGCTCGGCTTTCCGTTTTTAATTATATAAGCTTTAATAACATCACCCAGAGTCCGAAAACGTTCACTGAACTGGTATCTCTCTACCGTGCCGTCATCTTACCTCGGTATGACGCCAGAAGAATTATTCCAAAATAAAAGTCCGTCAGGCAATGAGGACGTGCGACTATTCTCTTTGGGTCGGTTTATAATAGAAGCACAGAAGCAGGCTTAAGGTGGCTGCCTACTTTTGAACGTTCGAATTGAGCCCACAATGTGCGCGCACTCAAAAACCGCTGAAAAATCTACAAGATTTTATTGAAGGACCATACGCGTTTTGAGCTTCAACAGGGCAAAACCCTCAAATTTTGCACGGGACTCTATATTTTTTAATTGCTCATTCGAAAAAACTCCTAAACGTCTAGGTTATATCAACATTTTAGAAAAAGTTTAAATCAGTAACACATGAAAAAATAGATTTTTGTAGGGATTTTTGCTCCTGACTTTATGAGATTTTTTAAGAGCACCGAAACTACGAAATATGATAAATCAATGTATCTCTTTGTCTTTTTGTCAAAAATATCCATGTATTATTGTAGAATGATTGACTAGCCTTCATTCGTGCAATCATATAGTCTGCAAATAACTATTATCTTATGAATCTTAATTTTTTTCTAATCACTTCCGGTGGCGTAATTTTTACTCCAAAAGGTCGTGCGTAGGCTTCCGTTAAATGCTGATTATCTCGAAAACGAGCTCGGGACACCCTATTTTTCTTTCCAGATTTGGAATCAGTATTAAATTTCAATTTGGAAAATCGAAGTTTAAAAAAAAGTTTAAATCAATTTTCAAAAGTAGGCAGTCACCTTAAAGTGCTTATATAAGCCTTTACACAATATTTTCAGAATTGATTCTTTATATAGTGGATAGTTGATTGTGAAAATATTTCAATATAAACCTTCGTTTCTCAAAGACCCGACTTTCAAATGACGAATTATTTTCACAATCAGCTATTCACTGTTTAAAGAATCAATTCTGAAAATATTGTGTAAAGGCTTATAAGCACTTTAACTCAGTTGGTTAGTGCGCGGATTTTAATCATTCATCAGCTCCTGGTTCCAGCAAGAATTGGGCAACCACTCCCAGAGTAAATCAAATTAGAGTAATTTTACCAGACACGTGAAAAATAAAACTCAGTTTATTAATATTATTTTTTTTAAATGTTAGATTTGAAACTTAGATTTGAAACTCGATCGTGTTCTAGCAACTCTCCTAAAAATGAACATCATGAAAATGAACATCATACCGTAGCGATGCGTTGCATGCCAGCGATCTTCGTTTTTTTAACTTTGCAATAACATAACATAATATTGCCTACATTTTTGCCAACTTCGAGGCTGTTGCGAGCTATAGAAATGTCAGCTGTCTGCTTTACGACGACTTGTTTTTCGTAATGTTGTTCAGGATCTCGAGGACTTTCACGATAACATTAAAATCTTAAAAAGTTGTAAGGAGAAATAAGAATGTCTTGTGTATGAGTTAAAGTTCATTAACGAGTAAAAGCCTTCACGCAATGTGCAACTCTCCCAAGAAGAAAAGCGTCTTTCCCATAGGACATTTTTCTCCTGCAGCATTCCACTAATCTGTGTATTATTATTATACATTTTACTAAGTAACTACATTTTGATTGGTCGAGAGCCCTCAGCCAATCCCAGATATCGCGTGAACTCGACATGATAAATGTATTATCTGTAAATTTCCCTACTGATAATACATTTATCATGTCGAGTTCATTCAAGGTCACGCTGTGGTAACTTTGTTTTTATTCATTATGTGTATTTGATTCCAGAATTATGTACAAAAATAATTATTTTCATATATTTTATGAAGAATTCTCGAAATATTTCTTGTCCAAGTTCATGTTAATTTTTTCCCAGTATACAAAATGTATAATAAAGCAATTATTGAATTCGGTTATTGCATAATATCATAAATTATACAGACCGGATGTACTGGGATGTACTTATATACCTTTTGCCTTTATAAACCCACACTCTTGATATTCAGTTTTGTGACGTCGTCTCTTCCTTACTCTGTTAAAAACCTTGCATTCCTTTCACTTGGAACATTTTATATAAAAGTCTATTTCATCAAACTTTAAGCGGTCACAAAATAAGATTCAACACAATGATGACGTCGTCACTACTAGCTCAATGTGTCGTCCGCGCGGGATCTTTTTGGGGCGGGCTTCCTTTGTCAAATAATGCCAGGTTTCTAAGTAAATTCAAGATGGTGGACAATTCTTTATTTAGTTTGATATCTGCAAGTTTTGATTCATATTTTCGACATTTTAAGGCTTTAAATGAAGGAAAAAGCATCAAAATATGATTCTGGCAAACTCCCAAATAAGGTAAGCTTTTCAAATATGGATATAGAGTTGATGGTCTGTGAACGAAAGTATAAACATGCTTTGATGTTCATTATCCAAGGAATGTTTTAATTTTGCAAAGCCGAAAGAACTCTTACCACGAAAATTCAAAAATATTTAAACTCAATACAAGCGTCATTTGCAAACACTATAAAATGAATGCAATGAGATATTACTGAAAATCAGTATGGTTGTTATTGTTAATGTCTTGTAGCTAGAGAGTCTGATAAGGAAATCTTAATATTATTTTATAAGAGTTTACTGTTTTCCATTCTAAAATGGTTCTCATGAACGATAGTTAATTGGCAAATGGATCATCCTTATATTAAATAACTACAACCGTCAGCTTTCTGTTTTAGTTACGAGGTTTGATGTCTTTGCCCAACGACAAGATTCCTTTAGTCAGTTTTTCTGCCTTGTCGACTGTCAGTGCTTTGGAATTCTCCATACAGCTTCAGCGTCCAATAATCATTCGGACTGCTGTTCCTGTTATTCCTGTTACTGTGGTTCTTCTTCTTGATGTTGCTCACTTCCACAAATATGGGACTTTCATTCTGTTTATCTTATAAACTTTCTTGGTTACTTCGTGAACAAATGTCACACTTCTACGATAGTCCTGTGACACGACCGGCTGGCCTCCTACCAACGTTATTATTTCCGTTTTACCAAAAGTCTCGTATATTGGTAGATCTTGGGACTCCTGTGTGTCTAGTTCCCTTGGTGACGTCACAAGAACACGTAAATCAATGTCACGTGTTCTGGATCGCATTGGTCGAGGGGTTTTGAGATCTGCAACGAGCCATTTGAATGGTTCGAACTCGTATCTCTCAAACTTCAAATTTTCGTCATAAACGATTTTCAGATCGTGGTTCTTGGCTATCTTTATTTCTACCATGTAGAATTTAGTGTCTTCAACGAGCAGTACCTCTCCCAGCTCTAATAATCTTACTTCGATATCCGTCAAAGAGTTCAAATTAGATTGAAGTCGGTTAAATTTATGATCAGGTGGCGTAGTATCCCTTCTTCCGTGATATGCACGATTTTTTGGGTCAGCGGATGCACGAAGTGCCGTCTCCACGTATCCAACCGTGCTTCCCAATACCCATGCATGAGCATGTGTAATGTAGATAGATCCATATTCAACTGATATCCTCAAAGTCTTAGATCCATGAAGATAGCTAACGTAGTTCCTGTCAAAATCGGCAAGTTGATTCGTTACCGCCCTCACGAGCTTCCTCTCATCTTCGCTACTCGAAGGGTTGGCAGAATTCAAATTTACAGCGAAGTCGCCTTTCTTTAGTGCTTTTGCTGTTACCTGATCTGCAGCCGAGGTTTGACCGATGAAAAAGAAATAGCACCCGCCAGTTATAGTGTGGTCGTAGACGTAGACTTTGGTGGACTTGTTTTCAAGTTTCAATCTTTCTGCCTGGCACTTGTAGAGAGTCAAGTAGTTTCCCCATACCTCCATAATGTATCCACCTCTTCGGGCTGCTGTTATGATTAAAAACAAATACAACAAAAATCCAAATGTTTTCATAGCTATTTAAGAACCTTTGTCTTTGCTTTACTTTTTGCCAGCTTTAATGTTTCAGCATATGCACTAAGGGAATTACTGTGCGTTACTTCTCGACCATTATTGTAAAAAATAAACAGATTTAAAAAATGGCAAGTACAACACAAGGACCCAGGAGCGCTCTCAATAGTGGGAGTCATAAAACTATAAAAGGCAGGCTAGTAAAGCCCACTGACCCCTTTCTGCGGTCCCTGAGGTAAAAAAAGGTTGGCAAGAAAATTTGAAAAACCTGTTACATTACACTCGATTCACTCAATTCATCTTGTACACTTCATATGAACCAGTCCACATTTATTTAGACCTTTATTTGATGGTTCAACGTTTTTGTTCAAACTGTAGAAGGCTATGACACAATAATTGAATTAGCATTAATAAATAATGGTATTATTTAAAAATGGGAATACCTGGTCGAATGTTGACTTTAGCTCCAGTCAAATCAGAAAGACCATGGGCTACAAAGTCTTCAGCAAACCTCAGGGCACCCCAAGTACAGTTAGGCATCGATAATGTCTCTTGCATCTCCTTCGAGTTCTCGTGTTCTGCTGTCTTTAGGATCCTGTCCAATCCTCTACACTGCGCAATCTCGTGAAAAGAATGAAGTGCTGCATCCGTAAAGCGCTGAACATCTTCTTGACTTATAGATGATGGAACAAGAGACTTTTAGGCTGAACGGGGTTCCTGATATTTGAGATGTGCAGGGGTTCTTTCTCGGAATCACTACCATAGAACTCAAAGAATTTGATCAAAGTCATTCCTAAAATGTCAATGTAACAATGTCTTAATAATGAAGTAATGTAACTTAGTCCGAGGATGATGGAGTAGAATCCTTGTGACCTTAGAAAAGCCTATGATTTTTTCGGACCCTTAAACAACCTCTGGGCTGATCTAAGTCAGGGTTCGGCTGACTCACAGATCCATCACTTAAACAATCTCTGGGCTGATCTAAGTCAGGGCACGGTTAACTCACAGATAAAACCCTGAAACAACCTTTGGCCTAAGTTAGGGCACGGCTAACTCACAGATCGAAATGGAGATTTTAAAGCGTCTTAGATTTTAGTTTGCAGAGGAATCCAGAGGAACCGCCAAATTTGACAACATATAGATTGAATAAGACAAAGCGGCACGTCTGTTCTGCGCGTTCTTCCCAGTCATATGAAATCGACATCTGCTTTTAAAAGGTTTGTGTCTAACACAATTTATGAAACGCATCTGCAAAATTCACTGACCAAACTATCAATGGCGTAATGCTCTTAGCCATATGATTGCGGCTTTTCACCGCCTGCCAGAAATGAGTAGCGTTCTTAAAGTCCTACTTTTGTTGTAGGAATAGTGTAGTTGCTACGTGCAGGGACACCCCATAGTAACGTTGCACATATGCACAACTGTTGCCGTGTACACAAGCTCTTACAAACCTGGTTCAGTTCCATTAAGGAAGCCTCTGTTCGTCTGTGCTTCTGCTTCAAGTATGTCTGTCCTCCATTTCGTCTACTTTAGCTCTGTTCTCACGGTTAAGAAACCCTGCGGCATGTTCTTCGACTTCATCTACTTTGATCTGTGAAAAAGTTTGAAACGACAATACTAAGAGTGTTGCTGTCATCGTTATTTCTTAAGACTCTTTGTACATTTCCTCATGTGTTTTCGCATTCTAGTTTGGTATTTTACTAGGTTGCAATTCTCCCTATCATGCAACAGGAAGCCCGAAGAAGTGATGAGAAAGAGGATACATTAGAAAGAGGTATATGTCTGATAAGGCTATTATTTATAAGGGAGGTAAAATATGTGAACATGCGCTAAAATTATTATGGTGATTTTAGTATAAATACACAGGTGATTATTAGAAATCTCGCGCGCTGATTGGTCGAAAAACTCACACTATCACACGATAATCACCTCCAGCGATAATCCAAAATGGCGGCCAGCCGCTTTGTTGCTGTTACCGGAAAAGGGTGTGTCTCTTATCTTCTTTTTTTTTTTTTTGAAAGAATCACCTGTGTATTTATACTAAAACAATTATTCACCGTCAGGCTCAGTGAATATCGAGAGTAATAACCTCAACTTCGTTTCGGTTATTATTCTTACCTTTTCTTTATTATTCTTACCTTTTCGATGAAATTATGCTCTTCACAAAACCGAATAAAAAGCACAGCAAGATCCTCTACTGACATAAACCTGTCTCTTAAACTTCCGGTCATGTGACGCTTGCGTCCCCAGTGCATGACGACCAGCAGTAAGTGTAGCAATCGAGGGCAGCGTTGGATATGCCGATAGATATACACTGACGTCAGCAGCTCGTCGTGGTTTGTGGTGATAGAGCAATTCAGATCTCCCACCTTAAAATCCACAGTTGCACGTGGACGGTGGAGGAATACTGAAGTGTGGTGGACAATGCGCATCCTCTGGAGAATACGTTCAAATTCAAAAATGTCCATGTTTATTGAATGGACGTAGAGCTGCAATGGATGTGGGTTCTTATCTCGAATGTTCAGCCCTGTCATTGAGGCCCCAAGCAACGTCATGGACACTAATCTCTGATTACTTCGAGCAGAAATGAAACCGAAGAGTTTATCTCGTTCATTTTGCCTCATCTCGAAGTCGTCTATCATGTCCTTGCGAACGCTGTCATCAAAGAACAGATTGTCCGCTTGAATAGTAATCAGTCCTACTGATATCTTTCATCTCTTGGGTTTTGCCGCGTACTTCATCTTTATTGGCTGAAGCCTTGATGTGGGCGAGTATTGGGGATACTATCCAAGGAAAACTTATCAATGGGGCATCACTAATGGCCCACTCGTCACCCACATTGCCATCTTTTGCTTCACCTCCTCCTTCATCGTTATCTTCTTCAGAGCTGTTGCCTTCTTGATTGGACGACTTCATCATTTTATATGTTATAACATACCAAGCTGATGCTTTGAACAGAACTTCTTCGGGGTACTCTTTCTCATTTTCAAAGAATTCCTTAACTTCCTCTTCTCCGCCAAATTCTCTGTAGAAATCGTTCTTGAGGTGGTTGCGAAGTGAGGCAATACTTGCCTGAATTAACTGAGCAACTTCGAACTTCTCATCTGTTTTACCTGAAAAAATTACAGACACCAATTTAGGTAACTTGTTTAGGTGCAACGAGGCAAAATATACGTTTCATAGTACGTAGTTCGATAGATTTTATTCCTTGCAAAATTAAGAGCAGCAGATGATAAAATTCTGCTAAGGTAACCACTTAAAATTCAAGGTCTATTCAAGATGTATACAAGGACCCAAAAACATTTTTTCAAGGAGTATGTTGCCAACTATGCCAAGGTTTTACACTGTGATTGCACATGGCCGACTTTCAGATTTTCTTATCTTTCTGACTAGATCTTTTTCAGAACCATGCAAGTAATGATCACAGCAAAAACAAAAGAGTTTTCAAAGAGTTTTGCTAAAATCGTAAAATTCAAGAGCTTTGTAAGTGCCCTTGAAAACGTGAATTAAATTTAAGGAGTTTAAGGAGAAGCACGAGCCCTGTTGGATAAAGCCAGAAGTCCAACTTTCTGGTTTCTCTCATGACTTTGTGGTAGAATTTTTGTGAGATAGAGGATATACTCCAATGCGTTTGATTATGTCGACAAAAACTCTTGACTTTTTTAAACGACATTCAAGCGTTTGTTTTTTTAAAAGATACTCCAAAATTATAGAAAATCGGATAATTTCTCGCATGTCCTACCCGAAACCCTGGAATGGACTTTTGTTAGGCATCCTGTCAAAACCTCCCCTTCATTCTTAAGTCCATACAAAGCCATTAAAGAACCAAGCTTTGTGTTGTAGCGGTCTCTCGTTTCAATGGCAGAATCAACGTAGTCTTGGTATCCCTCAAGGATCAAATCTTGGTCCACTTGCAAGTCTTTTGGACCTTCTTCACTAATAAAATATCGCGCCCTTTCTAGTTGGTTACACTTTTGAAACAGCTTTCCAAGAATTCCTTTCGACCTTAAACAAACAGAATCAAGAAGGCAACGTTAGCAGAATTTCTTTTCCACTTGTTCTCCAAAAGGTGCTCCAAAATAGGATGGACAACCTCAACAGACGAGGGACCGAATTTTATCTCTGGGTTCCCGAGAATAACAAGTTGAGCGACCTAAGCAACAGGTTAGAAATAACTCGAAAGAAAGTCATCATGATAAAGCGCATTTTATACCAATTCGTACTTTTATCTGACCAATACAGTCCCTGCATAAGCAAAGAATAACTTTGTTGGTAAACTTTCTTACTTGTAGCGCGGTTTGTCAGTCTTCATCATGAAGTCAGGATACTGTTCAGGTCTGAGGTCTTGAGTGAGAGTTGGACACTCTCCAGTCTTAGGGAAGTCAACAGCATCAGAATGCTTGTGTGCAAGCTTGATGCACTTTTCTGACTTAACACCTGAAGTAAGTCGACAAAATTCATGGTAGTAATAGAATACGCGACATTAATGACAATTTGAAATCCAGGAAATTGCTTGCTTAAGAAGACCCAGGAAATATTGACATAAGGAAGCCACAGTTATATTCCTCACCCCTCCATATCTATTGAATATTAAAAATCCAATACTTAGGACTGACTCATTGAAATTTCTTATATTCCAAGTTGGGGCTTAAAAGTTAAAAGTTCCCATTATATAGACTGACTGACTCTTTCTATATATTCCAAGGTTTCTTGAGATGGGATGTCAAATTTCTTGTTTAGCTTGAGGAGCGATCACTACCCCGTAAACAGTCCTTAAGCCCCGTTTACACTAGCGATTATTTGCGATTTTGTCCATAATATATAATGGTAAAGAATTTACTCGTAAAGTTTTTTTTTCAGGATACCAAGATTTTCCTAGACGAATGTCTCTTTTGAAGGATGAGACAACAGATTTCATATTTCCGAAAATTGCCACAAAAAATCGCAGCAAAATTCCCTGCAAAAATCGCCAGTGTAAACGGGTCTTTAGAACTCAAACTGGCCAGAATCAGTATAGCCCTCTCACCTTACTCTGAGTTTTAAAACTATCAGAAGCATTTAGCTAGAATTACCTTTGTCCTCGGAATCAGCGTGAACAAGATGTGAATTAGCAATAGGCCCCAGCTGATCATTCTTGATATATTCAGCCACAAACTGTATCATATCTCCCACATCTACTCTTCGATCAAGATATTTTTTCTTTGGAGATGGAAAATCCATTGGTTTCTCGTTGCTGTTTGGAGGTATTAGTGGTCGATACCACGTGACAAAGTACTTATCACCATCCAAGTCCGAGCCCGAGATCTCATTGGTATGCGGTCGTGGTCCCTTAGCGGGAAATACGATGCAGTCCACCAGATGATGGAGAGCTTCAATATCTACTGCTTGGAGTTTACGCATATCTCCTAGAATAGAACGAAATATCAGGGCAAGTTTGTTGGGATGAACTTTATTTATTAACTGAAGGCAAATGGTATTAAAAACAAGGATTTTGCGACTATTCAGCAAATCCGGTCAAGACAGATTTTTCCGCACTTAAGTTTATCTATTTCTTTAGAGGACAAACTAAATCTTTTTGTAGGCGCATTTTAAAACACAAGTAGCATGACAGAAATTGTTTAATCCGCAATAATTCTCAACATAATCTTATGACGTGGCCGCCATATTGGTTGATACAACGACAATAAGTGAACCTGCTCTAATTTTAAATCCGAACCAATATGGTGGCTATGATTACAAGAAATCCTCAAAGAAGAAGTTGATCAGGCACTGACACAAACTGCGCATGCTCAAAAACGAGCGACAAATTAAAACCAGCCGTGCAACGAACCTGGATGGAAACAAGGGTTCTTTGTGACGACCACTTCTCCTGTAAGTGTAACGAACTCTTTATCTGGCTCACTGATGTCTTTAGTGTAACGAACAAACACCTGTCCATATTCCAGTGTTTGGGTCTCGTCTAACACACCCACCAACAAGCGCCCGTTGGACTGTGGAACAGCAATTCGGGCCCTTCTCAAAGGTCTCCAAGCTTACTCTTGTACATCGCTAAGAGCAGAGACCTGAAGAATGGCTCACACGTGACCATGATGCCACTTTTACGCAGAGTGGAAACTTTCAGACCCCCAGCAACGTTTACATGACTAAGCATCTCTAAAGCTACTTTCTCGAAGAGGAGCATGGAAGCAAGTCGCATTAACATGGTGTCTTGTAACTTGATGAACGCCTCATCCGGGACGCCCAAACCAGACAAGAGAATAATGCATTGTCGATTGAGGTACAACAGATCTGTAGGGAAAAATCATTGGTTAGAATGTTGCTCTTGATTTCAAACATCTCGAAAAACTTATTCTCGTACCCGAACACTTCTCACCTTTCTATTTATTTCTATCTATTTTAAATGAATTTTCATATCAAACATTGAGTGTCGTATTTCCCTGTGTCTGTTGTCTGCGAGCATACCCACGAGTTAGCATCGTCCCCGTATCCTTACCGACTTTCCAATTTTTTTCTCTTTTTACTTGTCTTTTTTTCTTTTCTTTTCTTCTTCAAAAATGTTTATCTCGAATTCGTTATAAACGACGGCCTTTTTGTTTGCCGCTTTTCCGCACAATCCAAATATCACACCATATATGGAGTAAGCTTTCTCTACTCCAACTTCGACACTAACATATAGAGTAAAGCTTGATATGTCGCTGAGAACTGAAGGGTCTGGGTAAGAGGAACGACGTGAACAGATAGCAATGGTCTTCATTACACCTTGTTTAGACGAACAATGCATGCAAGCAATATTAGGTATTTTTGTGCTTGGTAGATTTAAAGCTGTACATTTTTCTCGGAGGAGAAAAGCCGGACAATGCATATGAAAGTACAAACACAAGAAATGAATATTTTCTATATCTTTGCACTTTTGTTAATATTCTTAACGTACGTAACCTAAGACCAAAAACTCATCCATTCTATCTGCGCGTGCTTATCTTAATTTTCTTGCATTTGTATTTTACATGCAAAAATTTTTTGTGTTTGCAATTGCATTTGCATTTGCATTGCCTGTGTATGCGAAACAGGCTTTAGATTTCATGGATTCTCTTACTTTTTCTAAGTCAAGACCTGGTTGTTAAAGATATACATTCTTATCAACTTTTACCCTATCAAGTATTAATGGCAAACCAATTGAACTCACTTGGCCTGCTAAATTCACAGATTTCCAGATCCTTGTGGTTACATTCAAATTTACTCATGCTATTTCGATATTGCAAAATTTTCTTTCCTTGTGGCAGGTTTAAATCCAAAGCCAACATCCCTTTACATCCAGCGTATCGAATCTGATAAGCTGATGGCACCTTACGTAAGCCCAAGCTATCTGCTACCTAAAGGATAAGTAAGAAAAACAGTCAGTTTGGTATACCAACTATAAATAACGCAATCTTCACTGGCGATTGTACAAATCGCGAAGGACAAACACTGCCTTCCATACACAATCTTTAAATTACATGGCATTGGAAATGTGCCATTCAATTCCACGCAAGACCGGAAATGACGTCAGTTGATAGCAACCTATATGTTCTCTGACAAATATTTGACAATAGGTCATGATATTGTGTGACTCTTACATTTTTGGCCAGGGCTAGGCTAATTTTCCCGACTCCATCAGAGAAAACGTATGTTCCACTCCTAAATTTGCCGCAGCATTCAAAGAACTCGTCACTGTATTGTATCTCTATTTCCTTGATTTGTTTGGTCTCAACTCCGTCATCTATGCTCACTTTAACAGACTCTTTAGTCGATGAGAAACACTGTCCCATGCGGGACACATATGTTGCTACACAAGTTATTGTTTCCAGCTCCCCAAGAGATTGCCTGATGTCTTCTGCTCCATACTTGCCATCAAAAGCATAAAGCCATGCTCCGTGATCTCGCAGCTGGCTGTTCGAGCATGCAAGAAATTCAAAATGGCGACCACATAGGTGAATTCCTTTCTTTAGAAGATTCACTACACGTGTTTCCAGAACATCTTTAAGGCTTTCTGCAAAGGAAGAAAGTTTGGAGAAATCTTCTTCCCGGAATGCAATGCGCATGGCATACTCGTGCCCATACTGCCTAATGACGCGGTTTTCAGCGACGAGCTCCGGTTGAACCAAAAAGTCCTGGGTCGGGGTGACGATAATTCGAGGAACATACACGTAGTGTTTGGGTAACTCAAAATCTAATGCTGTTTTTCTTTTGAATTTGCCAAACAGAAGCTGTTCCAGGACGGTCTCCATGGGACAGAACCTGTTACTGTCTACAAATGCGATCAGCTGGTACAAGGCACGACAAATCTGGAAAATGAAAACGAAATGGAAGATGAAAGAGAGAAAAGAAGAAACAAAATGATCTCCCTACAGAGAGATGGTAATGACTAAACAAATATAAAACGATTGTTGGTAGTTTTTTCTCCGTTTTTGTTAAGATTACAGATCATTTCAGTCTACTGTTTTATTTATTCAATTTATTGTCGTCATCGTCAATATTGGTTGAAAGAGTGATTTTATTGTTTCCGTGGAAGAAGACGAAATTACGTTGTTTTTGTTTTTGTTTTTAGAATTTTAACTGCGAACTAACCTGTGAAGGTTGCAGTGTTCGGCTTCGACGAGAAACGGCTCCATCTGTTGCTACAGCACTTCTTAGTAGATCATAGAACTTTCGACTTAGTCGATCAGTACTTTAATCCCCGAGAGAGCAAACATTCCAGTGCATAAGCCACTTCGAAGCTGTCGAATTTGGGTTTAACTGGAACCTCACTTGGAACCACATGGTTTTTTTGGTCTTCATGGCAACGAAGTACACTGTGCGACCTTAAAATGTGGCATAAAAAGGTTAGTCTGTTTGCTTTCCTTTTAATTTCAGGATATTATCATTAGAACTAAAAGTATGAATCCAAGTTTACCTCAACTAATATAACAAATGAGTAAGAAGACAAACAAAAGCTCAAAGAGGAAGAGAAGGAACAAGCGAATGTGTATCAATGAGAGTTTGAGTAAATGCACTAAGTTTGAATGTTAATGAGAAGTAACTCACTCAAGGTTCCTAATCGTTTAATCAGTTCCATTGTTCGATCGTTTTTCTTTGAACATTCAAAGCGCAGTCTCAGAACAGAGCTCTTTCCCAAAATATCTTGGGTGCAATTTAGGAAACTGACACATCGAATCTCGTTGGTTTTGTCAAGTACTTGCTCTGAACGGATAGAAGAACATGAAATATTATAATTGCTATTCAAACATTTCTACCTACCAACCTTACCTACGTACCTTACCTTACCTACCTACCTACCTACCTACCTACCTACTTACCTACCCACCCACCCACCCACCTACCTACTACTGATTTAACTAACCTGCCGACTTCTTCCCTCTTCCCCAGTCAACCTTTAACACCTCGCAATTTGTCTGTCTGTCCGTCCTATATAGTTCAAGCTTTTATCATTTCGACACACGTTAACTTACCTATTTTAGTTACTTTCGGTGGTCGAATAAGTGGTAAATACAGATCAATCCGATCGTTATTTTCATCCACCAGAATATAATCTTCAAACTGTTTGTACTCGAATTCGATTCGCATCTCAACTCCAGCCATAGGTACCAAAAGGAAGTCGGCAAAATCATTGTTTGTCCGACGGAATGCGAGAGTCAATTCCTTGGTATCGTGTACAAATTCACTGTAAACAACCCCATCCTCGATTAAATGAACGTCATCAACGGTAGTATAATGTTCTACGAAAGTCCCTCGATTGAAGAAGCTCCCAAAACTGCAAGATATGGGCTGCAAACCATGTCTCGACGTTTCCGCTTTGTATCGAAAGGTGTCTCGCATATTCTCGCATGATTCCATCCAGAAGGGATATCCTGGACTGCAAATTCTAGTACACCATTCTTGTCGAATCTTCTCGAAGGCAAAAGGCTTTGAACCTTCTTGGAAGTTCAGCTTGTATTTGATATACTCTTTATCATGGTCTTGACCAGTCCGAGATTCACTATCGCTTGTTCTTCCCATCGTGAAGATATCTTTCAGTTTTGTCTCAAAGTCTTGCAGACATCGAGGTATCCTGGAGTTTCTGGCCATCGAGTGATCGCCCATTCTTTCATTCGATAGTCCTCCAACAACTTTGATTTCAAAATCAAAACTAGGTTTTTTAGCATTCTTCTTCTGCTTGGGGACGAATTTTCTCGACGGAGGTGCCATGCTCGTATTTTATCACGAACGAGCAAACTTAAAATTTAAAGAATCATTCGCTTCTAAAAAAACAAGCTTTGTACATGATATATCCAGCTATTATGAAAATATCCCACGATAAAATAGTATCAAAATGTTTAAACATCGTTTGGATTAGAAAATTTAGAAAAACTAGTTTCCCGGAATGTTTATTTCTCGATTTTCGGGAAAAACCCATGACGTCATTTCCAAGAAATTGGCATAAATATTCATAAACAGAAATTTCAATTTTTTACATAAAAAATATGATTTGATACGTAGTATATTAAATCATGGAATAAATATGTATAAATAGATCGTTATCGTATTAGTATTTTACTGTTTTTATGTATAAAATAGTTTTCTTGAGTAGATTTTATGCGAGGCACTCAATCATTCCCACAGGAAGCCCAGCTGGAGATAGTGGAAAAATATATTAATGATAAAATATAAACAAACTTGTAATATTGAATATAATAGAGATATCAGCATATATTGGGAGAGAATCTAGGAAACAGATTAAAAGTTGACTAAAGGAATCTTTATTCAGTCAAGACTCAAACTGAGAAAGACAAAGACATCCATTTTACTTGGGCTTTAAGCCCACCTCCCTCGGCTTACTTGATTTTCTATATTATCTAAGTCTTATTATTTGCATGTTTTTACGGTTCATCAATTGTTTATTCTAACTGATCATTTTATCAAAGTGGGCTTCCTGTGGTTTAACAAAATACATTTGACTTGCCATTCATAACAAATTGCGGGCTTAGGCTCATTTAAAAAAAAAAAAAAAAAACAATAGCAGAAATAAGAATAACAAAACAAGCAACTCCTGGGTTCTAGGCTAAGCCCACACATTCTAGGAATTGTGGTATTTTAAGAGTTGTGAAATGCTTGAGCGGCAAGAGTGTTGCATGAGAGGATGGCATAATAACCAAACTATGTTAATAAGAGTAAATGGTTTAATATGTAAATGTGTAGTAATGCTTCTGAAATATTTTTTATCCATTTTAGTAAAGGAAAGAGTTGCATTTCCTTTGCTTAGTTTGGATTTAAAACTGTTATAACTGTTATGTATAACTGTAAACTGTTAGTGATATATATGGATGCAGGATGTGTAGGTAGCGTGATATTCAGTAGTAAACCACGGATTGACATTTGTATCTATCTAATATGTTTGTTAGTGATATATATGGATGCAGGATGTGTAGGTAGTGTGATATTCAGTAGTAAACCACGGATTGATATTTGTATCTATTTAATATGTTTGTTTATATAATATTGGCTATGAAATGCACTCTTTTTTGCTGCATATCCCTTGCGGTGGGACAGACTGTTGATATAATAATAATAATGATGATGATAATAATAATAATGATGATGATAATAATAATAATGATATAGTAATAATAATAATGATGATGATAATAATGATGATGATAATAATAATAATGATATAGTAATAATAATTATGATTATGATAATAATAATAATGATAGTAATAATAATAATGATTATGATAATAATAATAATGATATAGTAATAATAATTATGATTATGATAATAATAATAATGATAGTAATAATAATAATAATGATGATAATAATAATAATGATGATGATAATAATAATAATGATATAGTAATAATAATAATGATGAAAAAAAGGATATGATTAAGTGGTAATTTTTTTTTTTTTTAAATAATAATAATAACATTGAGACGTATGTATTATATTAATAATAAATGATTAATGGAAAATATTAATAATAATAATGTTAAATGATTAATTAAAGTCGTAAAATATTAAAATTTAAAGAGAAAAAGTTACTATTTACAAAAAAACTAGAAAAGAACAAAATGAAAAACAAGCATTATAAAATAATAATAATGATAGTAATAATAATGATGATGATGATGATAATAATGATAATAATGATGATAATAATAATAACGATATTAATAATAACGATATTAATAATAATAATAATAAATAATATTATAATAATAATGATAATAATAATAACGATATTAATAATAACGATATTAATAATAACGATATTAATAATAATAATAATAATAAATAATAGTGATAATAATAATAATAATGATAATAATAATAACATTATTAATAATAACGATATTAATAATAATAAATAATAATGATAATAATAATGGGATTAACAGTGGATTCAACAGCTTAAACAGGGGGGATCCATGAGTGGTAAAATAGGTGAATAGTCATTCACCCTTTTGCTCAAAGTTCTTAGTATATCGTTAGTAGCAGTCACCACCCCCCTCCTTCCTCTAAACCCCCCCCCTTTTAAATTCCCGAATCCGCCCCTGATAAATCTCTGCTATTGAATCAAATCTACTGAATGTATCGATCTCAGACGGATCTCAGCATGTACCCTAGGCAGCGCCCATCAAGGCTCGCAATTTACGTCTATACAAAGCACTGTGGATAGCCTGGACACAGTCTTGCAAAAGACACCGCAAATAATTTTAATGAGACAAAAAATATATAACGCAACAACAATTTTTCCCATTTCTTAAATGGTTCTATTGATGTTTTTCGTCTGAGAGCAGTTATCTAAACTCGATATACACCACAGGGAGCACGGCTTGGTGATGCTAAGTCGGTAAAACGACCACGTTTCATATGTTGAGACATTACATAATAATCGTAAATCAATACACCCATATACAAAACGGTCACTTCTAAATAGAACTTGTAACACTTAGCCGTTACGTATTTGAATTTGAATTTAATACGGTATTAAGTTACGCGTATACTATTATTACGTAATTTCATCAACATATGAAACGTGATCATTTTATCGATTTAGCATCACAAAGCCGGGCTACCTGTGTATACATCTAAGTAATACGCACCTAGATCGATTGACCGAAATACGGCCATGAGTCGTTCAACTAAAGTAATGACACGACACAACGTTTATTTTTTTACATTTTAGTTTCTACAATGATTTTAACTTTTAAAAAATCAGAAAGTGCCGTATCAAACATTGAGTGTCGTATTCCCCTGTGTCTATTGTCTGCGGGCAGACCCACACGAGTTAGCATCGTCCCCGTATCCTTCCTCGATTTTCCAATTTTTTTCTTTTCTTACTTGTTTTCTTTTACTTCTTCTTCTTTTCTTTTCTTCTTCAAAACTGATCATGTCGAATTCGTTGTGAAACGACGGCCTTTTTGTTTGCCCGTTTCCGCACAATCCAGAATTGATCATACCATATATGGAGTGAACTTTCTCTACTCCAAACTTCGACACTAACATAAGTGAACACAAGTTCAAAAGATAGAGAAAATAGGAAATTCAAAAGCTATATAACAAAATGGAGAGAATAAAGAAAATGTTCTCTTCTTTAGTTTGTTTTTCCGTTTGCCATTCAGTAGCGCTTATCTCCTTCACGGCCATGACTATGCCGTGAAAACATTTTATGGGGCAATGCCTACCACGTGTCATTCCCTTGATAATACGATTCTTTCTTTGCAGCCTAGGAATGACACGTTGTCTGAAATGAGTAAACATTGCACCAAGTTCTATTGAACTGGGATCGGGATTGCTTATACAAACCATTTGCATTGATTTCCTAGAGGAATTATTCTAGGAGACAAAACTGATAGGCTGTCTTTTCCTGAAGTATGCAGAAAATTACATTGTTTTGACCCCGGAACAATTCCTCAAGTACTCAATGCAATGGACTATTTTTGCAGCGGCAAAAACGAGATTTTGATTTTTGTGATTTTGGTCACATGGAAAACAGAATAACTAAGTTAACATTTGTGATTTTGCTAAGCTTCAGGCTTGAAAACTTTGTATTTACACTCTTCAGTTGTCAACGCTACAAGACGAACATGTGTTTGATTAAGAAAAATTCCCGTGATACCAAGCAAAGTTGAAAGTGCCTGAGGACAACGCCATCTGCCTAATTCCCTACATCTCGGTACATTTGGATCAAATATATTAAAGGTCGTAAATTGAAAACACCAGGCCAGGGCTCACAGTGAGATATTGGGTTGTTGAAAATTGGCATGACCCATCGTAGATGAATTGTACTGATTGATTTTGAAATACACCAATCAACACCAATTATATCTAAGTTATGGATCTGAATCGGAATTGGGAAAACTTCTGCTTCGATTCGTCTAATTTCCTTAGGCACTGATATTCTTTTAAATTGATAGATGCAGTGAGAAGCTGACAGATGACAACATTTTCGGCGATATACCTCAAATTAGACAATCCAAGGGCTAATATTTGAATGGAATCTGTATCAGAATTGCATTGGAGTTGACAATTTGGGTTTTGATGTTCCCAGTGTAAAAAAAGTCAAGCTTGCTAGACCGGCAGGCATGCATACTCGCACAACGGTGTTAATCCATTCAACTAAACGCGCGCGAAATTTGAGCTCTTGTGAACAATGGCAGCTGCCGTGAACGGTTTGTTTTTAGTGCAATATACAGACAATTCAGTATTGACACTAGCTTTGATTACAAATTATTAACGGTTAAGATTGTATTTTTTATGACCTGCCCTCTTCGCATAATAGATAATCAAGAGATACGATATTGTTCGATGTGAAAATGGAGCTTCAACACGGATGAAGATTCCTTGTCAGAGCCTTCTTTTGCACCCAAACGCAAATCCAGCCCACGATTTTCAAAATGCAACGCGATGTTAACCGTTAAGATTGTGATCATTGTACTTCTCATCGTAGTTTCGTTCATGGCAGGATATTTAGTCCGAAGAGCGATACATCAGGATAAAAACAACGCCAACGCGGACAGAGAATGTCAATATAAATCACGCAAAACGCTCGACGAAACTCCTTTGCAGGAAATGCTTTCCAACTTGTCGCCTAAGAGCATTGAAACAACACTGAGGTACCCATTTATTATCTTATCAATATTTCAAATCATTTGCTACTCAATCATTATTCTTTGCCAATTTTCTGCTTTTTCGCTCTGCAACTTGGCTACTAATAATTGCTTGCATCACCGAGGGAAGTGTCTGTTGCTTCTAATAAGAGGTTCGTCTAGTTCAGTTTAGTTCTACATACGGCTATACGACCCGTACCTTCACTATTGAAGCCACTGTCCGAGCATGATAAATGGATCTACATGATACAGCAAGTACTTGCAGTTGATAAGAATACATATTCTAATGATTATAACAACTTATCACCCTGTTAATTTATCTTTCACTATTTCACATCCAGGGATCCATTCAGGCATTTTGGGAATTTGTATTGATAAATAATTGCTTTGGCAGCCAAGGCTTTGTCTGTCATAACTTTTTTTTTTAAGATAGAAAGTTATAAGTGGTAGTACGTGTGTTTTTCTTTAGGCTAACGATCAAGATACGCATCAACTATAATATGTTTGACAGTCTTAAGACACTTGCTCATGGCCGTAACGGTGTGATGGACGCAATAGCAGGCATTATTTTTAAAGATTTCAATGAATCAAGACAATAATGATATACACCGTCTTACGATTGCAGACCTCATGATACAACGAAAATATTTTTTCTATGTGTTCTTTATGTACATATGAAGGCATTAATTCTTAGATCTATCAGCACCTTTTGTTATGGTTCACCTTTACCTGATACGCTCAACACTACTCCGATTACTCGTTTAAAAATGATACCAAAAACACCACCTCACATCATTAAATCTTTTTCCATTTAATAATATTGTATAACACGTCGGTGTGGAATTTTTTATAATCATTAAATCCGCACCAGTTACAGAGGAGCCAAATTCTTCCAGAGCGTTCACTAGTAGAGACGGTTTAGTTTCACCAAGGCGCCAGTTAGATTGGCTTTAAAATGTTGTAATAGTTCTAGGAAACGAAACATATGGTAACATCGTAAAACCTTTTTTAATTAATATTTCAGACTAATGCTGCCTAATTATGAGAGCCTTTGATCAGATTGTATAACTGATAAGGAAACTGGTCCAGTATTAATCTTTGTGGTCAGTATTGGACCCGTTTATCTCCTTCAGATTTCACAGTTCCCTGCGCAGCAGAGTCTTCCTCGTTTGCGAGGAATCGCCAACGAGATGCAGGGACAATCCGCAGTTGCTCACTTGGCTCATTATTCGTGTTCTTTCATTCGTTTATTCGGTTTAAATTTAAACATGCACTACAAACGAGAGAAAATCGATTACTACCACGCGAAGAATGAATGTTTTGAGCTGAGGAAAAGTTAAGCAACTAGTTGTTTCTTTCTATTCTTCGTTCTTTCTCTTTTCTTAAATACTTAGTATAAAACTTGCGGATATTTTGATTACAAAATACAAAGAAATGTATGTAGCGATGTTTAGTGTGGAGTGTATGAGTCACATACTCCTATTAAAATTCACAAAATATAATACTTCCCATCAGAATATTCAGGAAAAAACTTTAACCAGTGATTATTAGATCTTTAAGGGGTTATTCCAGTAAAGTTTCAGCTGAATTAAAATTTGTATGATTTTCGTGCTAGTCCCCCGTCTTTAAGTGTCAGTTTATTCTTTTGCTTTTATGCTTGTTCGTTTCCTTTTCTTTCTTTATTCATCACTTATTTTTTTATTAAGTCATCTCTCTGTCTCTCTGTCTCTCTGTTTCCTTCTTTTTCCTTTCTCTGTTAATAGCTCCCTCTTTTAATCATTCGCATATTTCAAAATTGCACTCAAAAATCAGGACACATGGTAAAGAATCTAAAATCTCGGCATACACAAAAAACGATCTCCCATTAAATCATCCAAGTTATTAATGTGTTTTTTTTAATAGTTTGGATTGGAATCATAACATGTGATAATTGTTAATAACTGTCCCTATGAGGGGGGTAACAACCTTGTGAGAATCGATATTCTGCTAGCAAGAGTCATATGACAGGCTCTAGCATAAGTTTTTGTCTGGCCTTAGGGTTTGATCCAACGAATCCGTTTAACGCCTTTCCACCCTTCCACCCTATTGACGTTTCGTCTGGCACAGCAAAAGCCAAATTCAGTCGCGGTCGTGGACGGCTAATCATTCTCTGCACTGTAAAACGGGATTGGATGAACTAGAAAAGGAAATCTGAAAATGGTCGTAGAGTATAAGCTAATGAAATAGAATTGTCAATATTTGATTTCTTTAACTACCATTAATTTGCTAAGGCGGTACCACCTCATCTTGTACTGTACTAAGCGCCCTTTACCAAGAACTCTTCCACAAGTTTATTTATTCATTTATTTTTGGGGTCATCTTTTTGACCACTTTGACGGCCTTTCGATCTGAAGTTGTAAACGTGCCTGGAATGGTTCCTTATAGAGGGCTTTCATTTACTAGCAAACAATTGCAACAATTACATAATCCCCTTTCAGTTTAGATCCTGATACCCCCCCCCCCCCCCCCCCACTTTCTCAAAATAACGTAACCTCCCTACAATTTTTACGTACCCCCCAACCCGCTAATAATGTGCCCATAATAATTCGTTGGCTTATATTCGCGCCAATAATTGCAAGCTCGTGTGTCTAAATTGGAAGATATCCTCTAAGTTCTGAATGTCTTATTCCTATTAACAGATACTATACGTCAAAGCCACACATCGCTGCATCGTCAAGAAACACTGAACTCGCCAACAACATCAGCTCTACGTGGAAAAGCTACGGCTTTCGATACCGTTAAAACGGTTAAATATAACGTCCTTTTGTCTTTCCCAACCAAAAACGAAACCAATGCTGCCTTTATTCTTGATGACAAGGGTGGAGTAAATTTTACGACTGCACCTAAGGAGGATATAGTTGATCCTAGCTGCGATTCTCCTGATGCAACTCCACCGTTTAGCGCTTACTCGCCAACGGGTCAAGAAACTGTAAGTATAGCCCACGGTGACGAAAAGCATTCAAAAAATAGTAGTTAACTGATAAATAACATAAAATTAGCATTTATAGTTAAATAATATTTTATTATTTTGGTTAATATTATGGCCCGGGGGGGAGGGGGACTCTCTTGAAAAGTGGGTAGGGGGCCTCGACGGACCTTTTAGGGTCGAAAATGAAACCTCGCGTACATTTTAGGGTCTCCGGCTGACTCCCAGCTGACTCCTTACCTTTTAGGGTCAGATTTGTTCGTTTTGAAAAATATCTAACATCAAACAAGAATAATATGGTTGGAAACGTTGTCATTTTAAATGTGGTCGTACCATTTAGAGTCATTTTCAAAATCGTCCGTCGAGCCCCCCTACCCACTTTTCAACTAGAGAGTCCCCCCCCCCGGGTATTATGGTCAGCGCTTGTTAAGTTATTAACAGTTAACTGACAATTGGCCTAAAAATTAGTGGTTAGCTGACATCGGGAACCCCCATACACGCCATTAAAGAGAGTCCATGGTTCCATTGCATGATCATTTATTTGTTTTTCTAGGGCGAAATTGTTTATGCAAACTATGGAAGTCGTGACGATTTTGAGTCTTTACGATCAAAGAATATCAACTGTACTGATAAAATTGTTTTGGTTCGTTATGGCCAGGTGTTTAGAGGAGATAAGGTAACAAGATTGTGTATCTAAAGTAATAAATTGCTATTGTTCTTGTTGTCGTATAATATGAGCGCGTTGTTTCTTTGTTTGAAGGCTTTGCCTGTTTTTGTTTATTTGTTTTTTGTCTTTCGTTTTGTTTTTTGTTTTGTTCCAGTGTTGGTGATAAGGTATTCCGTTTGTTGGTTCGTTACCTATTTAATCTTCTTGCTTATATTTTATTCCATTGTGCCGCGCCTTTGTCGTTCATTGTTTGCTCTTTCGTTATTTCTTTGTTGGTGCAGTCTTTATTGTTTGTTTATCTGTGTTTGCTTTCGTCTGTTTGTTTCCTCGCTTCAAAATGGCGTACCTTTGCACTCGTTTTCTCTCTCGCCTCGCCTCCTTTTCTCCTCGCCTCCTTGCCTCGTTGGCTCCTTGCTCCTTATTCGTGTATGTTTCTATCTTTCCGACTGATCTCATTCACAGGTTACCAATGCTGCTAATGGAGGTGCAAAAGCAGTCCTCATATTCAACGACCCAAAAGACTTTGCCCCAGTCCCCGACAAAGATCTTTACCCTGATGGCTGGTGGCTTCCAAGGTCTGGGGTCCAGAGAGGCTCTGTATTACTGGGTACAGGAGACCCCCTCACTCCCAGGTACCCAGCAAAAGGTAATGATTATTCTCCAATTTTTTCATTTTAACTGGGCATGCGCAGTATAAATTTATCTTCATTTTTTGCTATATTTGGATCAGTTTTGATTATCTTAGTTTAATATAAATATACAGGTGATCATTGAACATCTCACGCGTTGATTGCTCGAGAAACTCAAATTATCACACGATAATCACCTTCAGCGATAATCCAAAATGGCGGCCAGCCGCTTTGTTGCTGTTACCGGAAAAAACGTGTCTTTTGTCTTATTTTCTTCTTCTTTTTTTGAAAGAATCACCTGTGTATTTATAACCAATTTATACTAAGACATTTATTCACCTCATGCTCAGTAAATTTAGGGAATATATGGATTTTATGATTAGGATAATATTTTTACTTCTGAAGATATAAATCTTATCTTCTACTATATGTTATTAAACTGTTCATATTATTAAATAATTGTTTCAGAGGGCGTCTATAGAAGTAAAACAGCGGAAATAGCTCTACCAAAGATTCCTGCACACCCTATATCAGCGAGAGATGCCGAGAGATTTTTAAGGTAAATTGGCTTAAAGAAAGTTACATAAAAACGCAGTCCATACACGAGGACATTCAACTTTTAGCTGAATCTATTGCGCAACGTAACGGTGAATGTTTCAAACGTTTTGCTAGGGGTCGGTGTTTCACGGCAAAACTAAAGCTTGTCCTAAGATTTGGACACGCGATTCTTAATCGTTGCGCGCAACGTTTCACGCAACCAGGAAGTTCTCCGCTTTTGTACACCACGGGAACCGTTGCGAGATCTACTTTTGCACCGTTGCGCGCAGCTAGTTTCATCGATAGTACACGATGCAGCGTTGCTGGCAGAAACAGAGGCTGAACGTCATCAAAAAGTAATTTTCATTCTGAAGGTTACATTATTTCGTTGCGTTCAACAGTAACTGTTGCAGCGAGATACGAGCCTTGACATGTTTTCCCCATGTGGACGAGTAGAACGTATTATTTCTCTTCACTTTAATTTTCTTTCTTAAAGAACCATTGCCATTTACCGTGATGCATCACAATTTGTTTCCATTTTGAATCGTGTCACCACTGAAAAAATAATTCCAACTTTTGAATAAACTCTTAAAAGAATGTAAAAGAATCATTATTGTGCCTTATTGCTATGTCGGAAAACAATTTAATATGAAGTTATTATTCAATATATGGATCTTTCATGGACCACGAAATTCACCTGTGACAGCGGTGCATCACGGTAAGTGGCAATGGGTATTTAAAACTACAGCAAAAGAGCCTGCATCGTTAGAGCTGTGGATGCTTTAGAACGATCCTTAATATTAGACTGAAAATTGTTATTATATTTTCGTGGTTTCGTGTTTTTATTTGTAGTCTAATGAGAGGACCTGCCGCTCCAGATTCATGGCAAGGAGGGATCAACGTTACTTATAAACTGGGACCAGGGTTCAAGATTGCAAACTGGTATGTGAACTCATTAACTGAAATTTTAGGATAGCACAGGATAAACAGCACACTATATCGACGGATCCATGTAGGGTGGTGGTGGTGGTGTTGGGTTGGGGTTGGGAATGTTCAAGGAGTTAGAGGCTTTTTATTGAAGATTTTTTTTTATAATTCATTATCTGGGCCCTCTATCAGAGCACCATGTTGGTATAAGCCTTCATTTTTTTTCACTACCCTTAAACAAACTCAAGGCCTGATTAAAGTCAGGGCACCGAAAACCTCTCAGATCGAATTCGAATTTAGCGTGTTAGGTCTTGAAGAGGCAGAAAAACCAGAGACCCCGGATAAAAAACCCTCAAATAGAGGTAGAGACGCAGCAAACACTCGATGCCGCGTCCAGGTATTGAACCAAAGACCCTAGAGGCGAGACTAGTACACCATCGCTACACCAATCTTCACGTGCTGATTAATTGACTGAGAGCAAATGAATAAACTTAAATCTTGATTCCCATGGGTGAAATTTACTGGTGAGCAAACAAAATTTCTACAACCTGTTTCGAGATATCGTAATAAAATTGCATTTCGTAACACACTGGTCACACATCATTGCATTCAGTTCTTTACAAGTAGCAAAAAAGAATCACCAATTTAAAATAAAATTTAAAAACATTTTGCTCACCAGTACAGACACGTGACCGTACAACTGCAAAGGGCCTATTCAACATGATTCGATCTTTTTCATGGACGCATGATAGCCGGTCTTAACAAACTCGAGTCCTCGACATGCACTAGTCTCTAGTCTAAAGCTGTTCTGCGCTTGTATTATCATGCAATATTCTTGACTTGTGTGTCTTGTCTACTAGGAGTGTCAAGGTAGTTACTAACAATGACCACGTCAGAAAGGATATACTCAATGTTATTGCTGTAATCAAAGGAAGAGAGGAGCCTGGTAAGAGAGGAAAGTGGTTTTATATATACCTTTTGTATGACTAATGAAGCATTTTGTGTGGCCTCATGGAAGCAAATTGCCCTCGGAAGAAACGAGTTAGGGGTTGCGTGTTGTGTAGAAGCACGCTGTGGTAATGATAATGATAATGATTTGTGTTTATATAAGCGCACTTTCTATATGGATAATCAAAGGCGCTTTACATTGAGTTGTGGATTCCAGATTGCTTTTTTTATACAACTTACAAACATGAGAGGTGGTTAGTATATGAGGTGGGGCCACTGAGGGTGGCCACTGCCAGGTTTTTTTTTACGTTTCCAGTGTTTCTTTTACGCCCCTCCGATATTGGTTATGAGGTAGTGGGGAGTGGTGTTGGTAGTGATATGGATATTGTGTTGTGTTGATCAGTAGTGTTGATAGTGTTCGAAAAGAGATATGGTAATTGCGGTTGGTGGTCGTAGCATGGTAATAGCAGTAGTAGGCGGTCGAGATTTAATTAAATGAGAAAAAAAAAACCTAGAATTCTCTGTGTCTTTTTTCAGATAGGCTTGTGTTGCTAGGTAACCATCGTGATGCTTGGGTGTTTGGTGGAATCGATCCTTCAAGTGGTTCATCTTGCATGATGGAGTTGTCCAAAGTCTTAAGCCAAAAAGTCAAAAAAGGTCAGGTGATTCTCCTTCTCCTTCTCCTTCTCATCATCGTCATGTTATCCTCATTCATTTATACATATGAACTGAAAATCTTTTTTCTTTGCGATGGCTTTAGGCTGGAGACCACGTCGAAGTATCGTTCTAGCTAGTTGGGGAGGTGAAGAGTATGGTCTTCTAGGATCTACAGAATGGGTCGAGGTACCGACGGAATAGTCTTTTTGATATATATCTTTTTCTTTTACATTATGAACCAAACGGCGTGTATATGGCAGGTTTTCTCCAAATTACTACTTTCTCGTCGTGCACTATTTCTTCTTGGAACGTCAACAAAGGTTAAAAATAATAATAATTGTTTTCTAGTGAGTGTACGGACGTTCCTTTCACCCTTATTTCATTTACTTAGCTCTCGCCGAAAACGTTTAATTCAAAATACTTATATTATTTTCTTCCAATTAATTTTTTCAGGATAACATACACACGTTATATTATCGTGCAGTGGCGTACCTAAACGTTGATTCACCAGTCCGAGGTATTTATAGTAAACAGTAAAAATCATAAAACGAATGACATCCGAAGATACTCGCGCTGTTTATCTTTCCCTTTGTTTCTTCACTTACACTTCGAGTTTTGTTGGTATTGTTGTTGGTAACGTTGCTTTTGCTGTGTTTTTGCTTTTTTGTCGTTGTCGTCGTCATATGTTTTTTTTGTTGCCATTGCTGCATCGTTGTTTGCGATGGTTTTAGTGTTGCTTGTGTTGTTGTTGTTGCTGTTGTTGTTGTTCCTCGTTTATTGGTTATTCCTAGAATAGAATAGTTGATTCGTTTCAATTTCATATCGTAACTTTGTTGCAACGTTGCTGCACGTAGTCCTTGACACAGGAAGTTCAATGGACCTTAGTTTTCGCAGCGACTGCCGCAACAACAAGAGCAAGGAAAATACGAATGACGTGGTGTATAAACACGCAATAGAAAAGCACAATAGCCACAATTGATAATATCATGTTGGATTTTAACTAATAGCACTGTAATAATGCTTTTTGGGCTTCCTTTAACCATGATGCTTTGCGGGGAGGGAAGAGAGGTTTTTTTTGGCCGTGAGAGTGTTGAGTGGTGAGCGTGGTTTCGTTGAGTAAAAAAGCGTTGAGATTCTTCCAATTCGTCTTGTTACAGCACTATTATTTAACAACAACAACATTATTTTCGTTTTAAAATATATAATGTGAATATCTAAGATCTATGTAAATCATAAGTAAATGTTACCCAAAATACCTTAGAAGTTAATCGTTATTGATAACGATCTTTAACATTGATTAAGTGATAGTGTCAACAGACGTATATATTCATTTGTTCCATGTGTTCATCATCTGTTTTGTCGTTGCCAGGTAACTACACTCTACTGAGCTGGTCCAGTCCACTATTACATAAGGTACTCTACGCCTGCAGCTAAAAAGGTAAACTGTGTGATGGGTCAACTACTTGAAAAAGTAACGTCTAACAGTTGAATACGATATATGGATACTTCGACGACACGGCGGCCATCTTGCCAGGGGGTAAAACAAAACAAAGATGACGAAATATCATGACATAGAGTTTTCTGTGTTTGTCTTACTGTTATGGGTAAAGGTGATCGATGTGCCGTCTTAGTTCATCTTTTATTGTATTCTCATACTACTGTAACAAAGCTTTATTTGCCCCCTTGACACCCCATCATGCCTTGTGTTCCAAGATGCCGGCCGTCAATCGTCCAATTACTCTATTGGAGCTTATAGTCATCGAATCTTTTAATAACGAAAACCAAGGAAACTGATCATTTTTCCTGTCTCAGCTTACGATTTCACAAAGAGGTCGCATCAAGTGATTCTTCTCCGTTTGTTTAGTTCATGGCGACATAACGGCTTGGTGGAAATTCGAGAGTCACTTGATCTCTACGTGCAAATTGCCCATCTCCTCAATATTTGGAGGACAAACAAAAGAGAATTAAAAAGCTATTGTCATGTTTTGCCCTCCAATTTGAGCTGCATTCCGAACTGCTGCAAGTGGGTTATAGGTTTGCGTACGATGACAAAATTTGTTTTGATTTGATTGTTATTGACAACCCGAAATCTATTGGACAACCAAATAAAAGAAAGTGACAAAACCTGTTGTCAAAATGATTGGCACTTGAGCATGACAATGTCAATAAGCATTACTTCCATCTATCCTCTATAGCTCTTTTACTCAGACGAAGGACTAGCGTCCGAAACGTCAGTAAGTTTTTTCATCTTTTCACGGTGTATAATTTACCTTTTCATCATTATTGTTCCATCTATCCTCTGTAGAAAGCGATATCGATTATGTTATTATAATATAGATCATTTTTTCATTGTTCGGTCAAGACTCCAGATCCCGTAGATAAAGATCGTTTTGTGTACGACTCCTGGCTGGAACGATCGCCTTCACCAACAGGGAAAACCCCGCGGTAAGACGTATTTTGGATCACTTGTATATGAAAAACCTTCAAATTTTATCGATATCTGAGATCAAAGCTAGGGTAGGGCTAACTAACCGATTGAATCCTGAAACAACCCCAGCATTGGCTGATCTAAGTCAGGGCACGGCTAACTCACAGATTGAACCCTGAAACAATCTCTGGGCTGATCTAAGTCAGGGCATGGCTAACTCACAGATCGAACCCTGAAACAACCTCTGGGATGATCAAAGTCAGGGCATGGCTAACAACATATTTTACAAAATTTAGCCGTATATTATTTGGCTACACAAAGTTTTTTTTTTTTAATGGTTACGTCATTTATCAGAGATTTTATTTTCTATGGTCGTTTGTCTTTGTTGTTATTGTTGTTTTTCGGTTTCCTTGTTGATTTTATCGTGTTTCTTGATAACACCTCTCGCTCACTATCAAATTTTCTCCGCAGGATCAACCCTCTTGGTTCAGGCAGTGATTACGCCCCATTTTTCCTGCGTACTGGTGTTCCTTCCTTCGACCTGAGATATATGTTCAACACGGTAGGGAACCATCCACCCATCCACCCATCCACCCATCCACCCATCCACCCATCCATCGATTATTCAAGCTCTTTTTTTGTCTTTCAGAGGGAAATGTACAACGTGACCACCTATCCAACATACCATTCTCTCTTCGACACCTTCAATTACGTCAAGAAATTCGTCGATCCTTTCTTCCACACTCATTTAGCCGTAACGAAAATTTGGTTGACATCAGTTTACTTGCTGGCCGAAAGTCCTATAATCCCGTTTAGTTTAGGCGACTACGTTAGCGTCATTAATGGCTCTGCGTTAAAACTGAAGAAAGATTATGGAAAACAGTTAGATAATCAGTCCATTTCTCTAGGTAAGAATTAAGAAACTGGTCAAAGGATACTAGGAATTGTCGTAAGGGAGCTCTCTACTGTTACCAAGGTGATTGTGCCATGCATGCAGTAGATATATTTACGGAAGGCTCTTCTTGCTACACGCATAAATATTCTAAAATAACCGTTTTAAATCTCGCGTTCTGATTGGTTGGGAGCGCGTGCTTTATAAGTGCACAGCACATGCGCGCATTTTCAGTTGCGTCATTCCTATCTAAGATAACGGTTAATGTAATTTGCATTTCATGAAGGGAATAAAAAGATTTGCTTGCTGTGCCGTGTGCAGTTATAAAGTACTGGGGGATTGGCAGATTACTCGAGAAGTGTATAGAACCACTCCGTTACCCGTCGTGCTTCTCTTAACAATTCTCTCGTGCTTAATAACTGCACGTGTTTTCTTTTGAAAATTAATTAAACATTCTCATGGTTAATTCCTGTCTTATCATTGGTATCATTCTTTAGAGAAAGGCGCCTTTGACCATTGCTTTGCTAATTTTAGATATGTTTTCCTTTCAGAATATCTTTTTAAAGCTGTAGACAAATTTAGCAGAGGTGTAAAATATATGCAAACAATGATAGATAACACCCAGACAAACGAGTAAGTGAATCGCTCTTCAGATTTTAGCCATTAATATTACTGTAAAGATCAATTATCATCATCATCATAATCACTGTCATGAATATCACCAGCACAAGAAGCACACCATTAGCAATCCATAATAACAGCCATCATAGTCATAATTACTTTCTTATTCATCGTCATATATCATTATCATATTCTTCGATTGCACGTCACGCGTCATCGCGGCCATGTTGGTGCCATTTAACAAAATATTTCTTATTAGCATCCACTGTTAACGGCACCTCAATGGCCGCCATGATTTTGTCTTTTGACTCTCTTTGAAATTCTTGCAACCAATCAATACAGCTTTTTCAAAGAAGGTTGGCGAAGGCTGTGTTGCATGTTGTATACCAAGTCCGAATATTCCTTTTTACAGTTCCGTTCAGTGACCACGAATAATAGTTCCAAGTCGAGTCTGGACTTTCCCCCTATAGCAAAACTATACTTTTTATCATGCGCGGCAACTCCCTCCTCGACTTGGAACTATTATTCGTCGTCACTGAACGCAACTGTAAAATGGAGTATTGCTCTGTGAATGATGTGGATACCATTAACGAAAGCTCACAACGATATTGAATATTTCTTTGTCTGCACGTTTTTCTACTATAATTTTCTTCTGTGCTGACATAATTTACATTTCAAGCTTAATAATCAACATGCAAGATGACACAAAACCTTCACCAACCTCCTTCGAAAATAGCGGTATAACCGCTACCTCAGTCATTATGATCATTGCTAATAATCTTTCATCGTGTAAAATGTATAGTTTGTTAGTAATAATAAATATATCGCAAAGAAATTAGTTCCAAAAGCATATTTCTTGAGATATTCGAGAAAATTAATTCCAATTTGTAACGTCATCTTGTTGACACGTACTCTAGATCGGGTAGTAACGCAGCAAATAAAAATTGTAATTCGTATAAAATAACAACAAAAGGCATATTCTATTGGGCTTTATTCGATAGCTTATGTAGTACTTTTCCAATGTTGGGAACTGAAAAGTGTACTACCTGAAATTAAGATTCTACATTCAAACACAATATTTCGTGTATTTGCAACTAAATCTGGAAACTTGTAAACAAAATGACGTCATAGCTTGTGCTAAATTTTCTTGAATTTCTAGAGAAATACGTTTTTGAAACATATTTATGATATTCTTATTAATGCCAATAAACTACATATTTTTAAGATTAAAATGTTTTCGTGTCATATGAAATTTTAACAATCATCATGGTGACTACCATCAGTGTTTTTTTACATCATATTATCATCATCACAATCACAATCATTATTATCGTTGTCATCACTTATAATATCATCATCAGAGACCATCGCCAATTGTCATCATTATCTCTGATTTCATTCACATGATTTTGTTTTTCGTGTATTGTCAGTACCGATGCTTTACGCATCATCAACGATAGATTGATGGGCCTCGAGAAAACCTTGCTGAATCCCGAGGGACTACCCGAGAGACCCTTATATTGGTAAGTCAAGAAAAAAGGCCAACAAGAATCGATCTTTCTTATCATTGCGTGTCTCGCATCTATTTACACCATACAGCATAAAAGTATAGAACAGTTTTCGTATGACTGTGAAAAGCTCAGTGCCGTATGCGTACCGTGACCGTGAAGTTTTCTAAACATTCTAATGTCTTAGTATTTTTTCGCGCAATATGATTGGTTTCGACAGTACCGTGACCTTGGCGTGACCATGTTCGCGCAGTGTTCGTTCCGTGTTCCGGGCATTTGATTGGATGGAGAGTAAATTTTCGTGCAATTTGATTGGTCTGACAGTACCGTGACCTTGGCGTGACCATGTCCGCGCAGTGTTCGTTCCGTGTTCCGGGCATTTGATTGGATGGAGAGTAAATTCTGGAGCAATATGATTGATCTGACGTATCCCTAAGCTTGTTGTGTCACGACCGTGTTCGCGGTGAGCGTTTCACAGTCATACGAAAACTGCTCTATGTCTCCAGTAGACCTTTGTGCAGATGCAGCAGCATTCTTAAACGCGGGGTTGTGTTTTCAAATACTTGGTTAGATAGACACTGGTGAAAAACACACTGCGCATGCGTTGGGAGAAAAAACAAAATGGCGAACAATAGCAATCGATCACATCTAAAGGTATGCCTTATTTTAACCGACAAGGCTATTTTTAAAAATTCGTTTTGGAATTTTACAGATATTTTTAGATTTCTTTACATAGAATCTGAGCATGTGATTATCTGCAAATAGCCATACTGGAAGTCGACGTTGGGCCGCTAGTGGCGACATTTTCAAAGATAATTTTTGCTTATGTATAAACAAAAGTTTTTTTGTATAAATCAGCTGTGTATCACAATCGAAATTATCTTGCTATTACGAAAAGGAAAACCTTAAGCTTTCAGTATTTTTCTTAAGTTTTGCGATTTTGTAAAGCAATTAAAACACTGGCATCAAAAATATAAGTTGCCCTTAGTTACGCTACGCCATCTCCGAGTGTGCGCAGTGCGTTTTTCACCAGTGTCGGTGAGATAGAAGTTGGTTTTTGTCGGTTTGGGTGTAGTTTTTTTTCCGAAGTGGGAGCAAGTCCCGTGTTTGAATTTTTTTAGTGATCTCATTCTTTTTCTTGGTTTTATTCTCTTATTGCAGGCACAGCATCTTTGCTCCAAGTATCTTTAATTCATATGCAAGTGCCACCTTCCCAGGCCTCAGCGACGCTCTCCAGTTAGCCAGTAGAACAGGAGAATGGGAACTAGTTAAAGCCCAGTTGTCACATGTGATCGTTGCTATAGAGTGGGCGGCTCAGTTTATGGAATCAACGATTTGAATGAACTTACTTCAATGTCAAACCACATCTTCATTTGTTTGTGATCATTCCAGAGGTTGTGGTTGCAAAAGGGGGGAACTGGAGTCAGTCGTTCAACTTGTCACACAGCATTGAAATTAATTTAGCTTGTCAGGTTTTGTGGAGGGAGAAAGATTAGGGGAGCTTACAATTTAAACCAATCCAATTCCCGGTTGGGAATTCATTCGCCAATGGAAAGAAAAGAGCGGTAAACTTTTGGACTTCCGAAAAATGGTACACGCGTCTACTGAAAGAACCGAAAAGAGCGGGGAAAGGGGATTACCTCAATCGGAAGAACGAGTTTTCCGGAACTTTCCAATTGGAATCTGCGGTTTATCCGGTTAAGTGGAAAGCACCCCAGATAACCTGGGAAACAAACACAACTTCTTCGACTGCACGCTACGTTCATCGCGGCCATGTTGCATGGTCACCACAATGGTCGCCATGTTTTTGTCTTTTGACTCTCTTGGGAGTGCTTCCAACAATGAAGGTCATCCAACAAAGAAAATTGTCTCGTCCCGAGCAGAGTAGAATAAAACACCCAAAATTCGTTTTGTAATTTGCTTAACTCAATCAAGTTTTGCGTGACAAGTTAAGCGACTTTTATAAGCCCGTCCTACCTTGCAATCAGATATTCAATGAAGCAAAAAATATGTATGTAAGTTTGACATTCAAAACCAAGTGCCACGACATTTCTTTATCTCTATCATCCTTTAGTTATTATTATGAACTCAAACAGTAACTCGACCTGGGATGTCAAAATGGTTTTTCAGGTATCTATGTAATGCAAAGCATCGCAAGTCTGGTATCCTTTGATCCGGTGTACACTTGTACATATAGCTTTCCAACTATAAACGATCGCATAATGCCAGTAAAATATTTAGCTAAAGCTACAGACACAAGGTGCAACATTGCGCGTAATGTTGCATGCAATTGATGTTGCGAGCCATGACACACGACGCAATTTGTTGCGCACAACGTTGCTGAACTAGAAAACTATCCTACTTCAGCAACATTGCCTGCAATGTTGAACGCAATGTTGCGCCGCGTGTCCTAGCCTTAAGTGTATATTCATCGCTACAATTTTAGAACAAGATTGCATGTACAAACGTGTATCCTTTTAAGAAACCGATTTTTGCATTACGGACTTTGATCAATTATAGTGAGAACACTTGAACCATGAACACGTTATTTTTTTCCAGGATATTATTCCCTGAACTTTCTGTTTCAAACCCTTTAAACTATGAATCATTGAGTTCAAATAAACGAAGTCATGCAAAAAAATCTTATATCCAATCGATTGGCTCAAGAGACAACTTACGGTATCCTTTCAAAATAGGATCAAAATTTCCTTCATGTCTCTAATTTCCTCATTGTAATTGAAAGGTCAGGTAATATGGGTACTGTGCGCGCGCCCGGCAAGCTCCCAAGCCTGAGCACTGCATGAGTACTGACGTGCGACTATCGGAGACCGTGCAAAAAATACTACCGTTCACGTAAAGCAAATTTTCGCCCAAAGTAGCCAAGTATACTACCTCGAGCTCACTGGAACAAAAAATTTTTGCACTCGCGTTGCAAGTGGTATTACGTGGGACAGCATTCGCTCTGTTTTCCGACGCTGCAATTTTGCGCAACAAATTCAGCGCCGTTTGCATTGTTACTGCATATTAAGGAATAGATTTTTAAAAATAATATAGGCATATTTTGTCGGTGTTCAGTTTTAAACGAAGACTTTGCTCTTCTGCCGACGCGCGCAGTCGTACTTTCGTTGCTAAGGAAATATTTATCAATATAGGCCTCGGCCAGCTTCTAGTGAAAGATAATTTTTGTTTGTACTCTTTATTATTGCCACCACAAATATTATAATCCTGTTCAGACTTATCTCATCATTGTCATCTTTTTGTGTCGACATGCTAAAAATATCTAGTTATCGAATCAAAATTCATGTCATAGTGAAAAAACTCCACTAAGCCGGGCATCAGCATTGTCATTCATTCGGGTTCAAGGTTAAATCGTGAACTTAAGAACTATAAATGGTTCATAGACATTATTTAGGTCTTCAGAGGCAGGATAAAGCTTTAAGCTTGGACATTTTAATCATCATTGACTTGATTCAGCTATTTACCCTGGCTTAAAATCAAATATATTTAAAAATACATTAAAATTTCATATTTTTGGCCACAAATACATTAATTGATAAGTCCCGGATAGTTAGTAAGTGGTCTTTTATTCAATGTTAAGCTTAATTAATAGCGCTTAATGGTAAGTACAGGATTACGCTATACACCAGACGGAAGATGACCCACCGTAGTTGGAACTTTCGTGTTCCACGACAGGTCATTATTTGGGTGAACTGAATCTAGATTATAGAGGACCGGAACGTGGTCTATCTAGACTAAACTGAAGTTCGTATTCCCTCGGATGTGTCAAATTATGCCAGTTAACTAAAGCCTGTGAAGATAATAACTGAAAAGGACGTCTGAGCTCTTTATCTAAATACAGGCGTTTTGCATTGAGTTGTGTCGGTGTTGTGTCTACTCGACCAAAACTGACTGATGTCAAGGATGACCAACCATCATTTCAAAAGCAAAGCTGCAAAAACTATATTCCAAAGTGCACTGCCAAATGATGATATGGTGAAAGGTTAATGTGTCATCGTGCCGATTAGCTTCCTTCCTGAATGAAGAGCTGATTTTGGCAAAGTATTCAGCTCCAGCTCGAACGGTCCAACTATCCACCCCCTTTTGAAAGGACTCACATTTCACATACCGCCCCATGCTACTCACCGAATAGAAATATGGCGACAAATTCAGTAAATAACCATGGACTAGTCTCGCGTTCACGTGGAAACATAAAAGGGCTTATTTTTCAGGTGTGAGAGGCTTGTCTTCGGTGTTGGTCACATTTTGATTTTTTGCATACTATTCGTATATTTTTCTATTGGATAAATATGAATGTAGAATTCCCAAGGAATACTCAGTGGTCAAAGGCTCTCTTTATTTTTACCATCTTTTTAGTCTTAAGAAGTCATCTCTTTATCCTCCCTGCCATTCTCTTATTCTTTTTCTCTTTCATTTCTTTTTCTTTCTACTACTCACTTAACTACGTGACGACTATGAGCTCCTGTTTGTGACGCTATTTATGGAATAAATAATTAACGAAGCTCTCCTCGTCTAATATTTCTAACAGTGCTTGTGGAATTAGAAGTACGCAATTTCTAATATTTTATTAATGAATGGTGGGATATTTTGGCCGACTTTTTGGCATCTTTAGCCCACTTGACGTGAAGGGACTGGATCTAGGTAAATTTATCGATTAGGGGGAGGGGTAGGGGAGAGTTAGTCGGACAAGAATTGCAAGAAGCCGTCCATGTTCGCCGTCAAAATACCGCATTACCGCTCAAAAAAAGAAGAAACACAGCTCCCTAAAGACCCCTAACATGCTGCGAAAAATATCCTAACACACCACTAGGATATAGGTTATACTTAGGATGGCTTAAAAAGGTAAAAATGGTTTCTTATTGATTCAAATTATCCCGCTTTCCAAGTGCCTTGCCGTCTTCACGGTGATCTGAATGACGACAGAAACGAAATACCGAAGCTTTTCACCTCTGCATTTCATGAATACACATTCTTACATTTACTACTTTCTAGATTATCTCAGGATATATCGAGTCTAAATTATCTTGCAGGAAGGCTTCGTATTTGATTTGGACGAAAAATATAGAAAAACTTCGGGAAAAAACAAGTTGGTTTTGACGACAGCCGAACCATTTCGGCCTTCAGTAATGGTGTCTCGCCGGTTGGCGAGATAAACCACAACAAAATGGGTAAGCTTTACACTCTAGGAATTATGCCGCAATGTTGTTTTACAAACAGCATTTCATAGAATCGTCCTTGTCGTTTTTGGTTGTACAATTGAAAGCAACAGTTCGTTTTTGAATCGATTGAGTGACAATTAAAAGACGACTGTAAAGGGTCACGTAGTTCTCCAGAAGGTTCTTCGCGTTAGTTCGCTCAATCGAATTATTTTATTTCCTTGTCGCCAAAGCAAGCATTTCATATTCTTCAACACTTTCTCTGAGGTTTAATATTATGCTTATTATAAGAAAAAAGCTTAATCCATATTTTTAATTTTAGAGTCCGCTTGTTTATCTAGTCTGCAGGGATTCCAAAAATAGCGCCTGTCTCGTGGAAGCAAAAATTATAAAAAATCTCAATTAAATTCTGATTTATGACAGTGGTTAATATAGTTCACCCTAGCTCAATAGGATTGCATAGTGATATATTCTCTAAAAGGCATTTTAGATAGGTAATTTTTAAAAGTATTAACTTTAAAGATTCATTTTTAAATGTCTGAATAGAGATCGATTTTAGAGTTATTAAATTACTTTGCACGTGTATCTGTTGACAAAACAATATCTACGATATGAAATGTTTTCCAATGCATTTGGGCCTTTTATATTTTTATTATAAGGGGATATTTGTTTTCAAGTATTTAATATTTCCAAAATCATTTCCTTGAGTTCCGCTTCAGAACTTTTCCCCACAGTTGAATGGTTGCCCAAGTGTTTTGGTGAAAATGTTAAAGTTCACGTCAGTTGTTTTTTTCCATAGATAGTCCGATTTCATCTCGGATTTCTTTATATCATGGTAAGATTTCTTAACATGATTTCTATTGTGGGAAATGCTTCATTTGCTAAGTCTGTTGTCATTTTGGCTCCATTATAAGTTGTTTTCATTCAATTATTGCTTTTTACCCCAGGGGTCTACGTTGAGAACCTATAATTTTAAGATTTCTAACAATAGTTTTAATAAATCCTGTCCCAAAAACTAGTTATTACTCATTTTTATCGAAATCTTAATACCTTAACCTCACAGATCTATGGATATTTTTTATAAATATTTGCATTTGAATTGATGCTTGAATTGGTCATCTTTAGCATTATATTTATACATGATCTGCAGAAGAAATGTCTTTCAATTCTTCAATTAATGCTATATACTAGCTATATGCTACTGATTATGGTTTCTCATCCAACACTTTTGAGCCCTATGATTTCCGCATTGCCATAAAATATTGAATTAGAGACAATAAATGTCTTTCATTACTACTAATTACTTATAATAATTGCTATAGTATGATCTCATCAATCTATCCCTTATGTCAAATGAACAGGATACTCATAAACCAAGTTTTCCCCTATTGTTAATTTTCTTGCTTTCTGATTGGTCTAGAGCCAAGGGAAATAGGAGGACACACTAATAAATTATGCCAGCAAATCACAGGCATGCTTGAAACCCCGTTTTTCTTTCAAATGTTACCTTTGTTTTTGTAGTAAAGTTTTAATTTTTTGTGGTAAAAAACAATTTCTTCCAGTTTACCTTGGTATATCTTATTTACCACTTGTTTCGTCATCTAGTCATAGAATAATATTATGTTGTGAACTCACAAGGCTAAGTATGAGTCCACAACATTTTGACGGTTAGATTACGAACATTTTGGCAAATATCTTGAGAACATACCACAGAAAACTGGAGGAAATTGGTTAACCACCTAGGAGAAAGAAATATGGCTCTTTTCTTTATCTACATAATGCATTTCCATGTATAGCACAAATAGGACTAGTACTTATTGTGTTTGTTAGTGGTTGTTCTACCTACATGCTTACTGCGGTAAGCATGCTGTCAATCAAAAATAATCAGTGCTTTCAACATAGAGCAGTGAAAAACCAATTTCTAAACTAGCAGAAGAAATGTGGTACATGTAGTTATCAGAGTATTCAAAAACAGCAGTAAACTATAATTTTTTTTATGATGACGTTATAGTTTTCTGAAACCCTTGTCTATTGATTATTGAGCTCATTTAAATATATGAAGAAATTCCATATTTTAGCATATCTTGGTGATGCACTTCATTGTAAGTTTTTGTTTTGCTATTGCCATAGTAATGAACATTACAATGATTGAATTGTATAAAATAACATTTTTAAATCATACTCTTTCTTAGATCTACAACACAAATATTTTACCTTATGAAGGCCTGCAGCTGTATTTATTCCATTTTCTGTTTTTCCAAATGGATTTTTAGGATTAATTACTGGAAAAAGTGCACTTTCTAAAATGTTATTTTAGCCATTGCAATTATGTAACATTTCAACTTACATTTCTTCAATCATGCATGTTCTTTCATAGATCTTCAACCCCAATATTATTTTACCTACAGTACTCTAGTCCTATATGAGAAAGCAAACTTATCTAACTACATTGCCACTTTTTTCTTTGCAAGTTTAATTGTTATTTCTGCTAATAGTAAAAATTCTGAAATGTCATTTTATCTGTTTTAATGTCTGCAATTTTCTCTAAAAATGTATATTTCCTTAGTCTTATACTTACAGATAATTAAAACCATCATTACTAATGTTTAACTACTGTTCCCAAATTTAGTCATTTCTAGAAATACTCCATGTATTTTGAAATATACTTTACTCATATTATAGATAAAATTTACTTTTGCATTTGCCTTTTTCTTATTCTATTGTTGTTTATGTTTATCATCTAGAAAAAAAGTGCAAATCTTTCATTATTTCATCACCATTTTCTTGAATACACACCACTTTTTTCTCAATGATATCACATTCAGTATATTTTAGTTCTATCATTAAATGATCACCATATTAGGTAATAAAAAAGCTTGGACGTTTTTGTTTACAAAGGTGACATAGGGAATTACGTTAAAAACTCTTACTACAAAATGTCAAAAATAAGTTAAGGATTTTTGAACTACAAAGGTTACAAAGTTTTCAACCTGATGGTAGATTGTTATTCACTGCTGATATATATCACGAGCTAAAGGTTTTGAGATTTTCTTTATAGAGGTGTACATGTACTGTAAGTAAAAGTGAAACAAGTGTTCTTGTTAATTTATTGTTATACATAATGCATGCACCTTTTGTGTTTTATAAAAGAATCAAACTCTTGATCTTTAACATGAACAAAATATACATTGTATTATTGTAATGTGATCACCCATAACTATTCTAAGCGGGATTAAAGTTTCAATTTTCAGCACTTGTAAGAATTCAAAATAATCTGGCATACATGTACAGTATATATATATTTCCCAGAACTTGTGCAGTTGTGTACAAAAACGAATTATATCTTACAACCATCGATTCCCAAAGGTGCTCTTCCGTAAGGCCCACTTTTCATGCTTTACCACTATGCATTCTGTATTTACAACACTCATTGACTCACAGAGGAATCAAAATAAAGGATACTGTCATTATATCTACAGTAGCTGTCACTTTTGGGAAATTGTTTCCCCTCACAAAACAGGGAGAATGTTCTTAAATATTAGATATTAGCATATTATATATATAGTCAGTTTACCATTTGAAGTAAAGTACTTTGAAATTAATATGAATTATGCATACTCTACTGAGAAAACATTATGATTGTTGCACTAACTTGTGTTTGAAGTCTAATAGTTATTTGCTGCCTAATCAAACTCTTTTTCTTTACTTCAGTCATATTTACTGCTTAATAGAATATTTACATGTATATAAATGAAACCTATTCGGTAATACTGATAATAATACAGTGGACTGAAGAGGTTGAATTAGGTGAAACTAGTTTCCACTGAAGAATATTTATTTGGCGTTTTGGCGTTAGTATAAAAGAATACGATTAGGGATTTATACCTAATGAAAGCAACTTACTATGATTACAAAAATTTTTGAAGTCTTGGCTAAAACTACAGAAATATGTTTAGCACTTAACAAATTGACGCATTGATATGCTGTATAATATAATGTGTTTTTTTACAATTAAGGGTGTAAAAAAACACATTCATATACCTGTAAATTACCAGGCCTTAAAACCATGGCTGCACAAAATGACTAGAATACAGTGTAAGAACTTGAAAGAACTATAAGCTTTGCTTTGTTATTAATGTTGGCCAGAGACGTTGAACCAGAGAAGAGGTATGATTGAGCTAGAACTAATTTGGCCGGTTTTCATGACCAGAAACTGACCTGGTATTATTTTAAGCCTTGAATTTCCCATTATTCTGGTTGGTTTTTGAATACACCTATTTCAAAAAATCTTGTCATTGCCAAATGTGATAGGCAATAGGTTATTTCGAGACGGGAATGGTTTTGTTGACTATGAACAGCATTGAATCAGTCTCAACACTAAAACCACCAATGTTCTTGACAGAATAAGAAGCAGAAATAGAAGTTATTCTAGCTATTCTGATCTTGGATCTTGGAATTACTTATATCCTGTCTCCTTTCTACGATCTCTTACCTAATTTGGCGATGACAAGGTTTTTTGAATTAGGTTACTGTATGTGATGAAAGTAATGCACATGTACTGTATTATTTTTATTTATTTTTCTCAAACTCATTAATAATTCATAAATTCAACTAAGTCAGGTGGATTCAGAGTCTTGATGTACTGGATTAACAGTGATCAAGACAGGGATTAAGACCTGACTGATAGTTAATTGGAGTCCAGTGGAAGATCTCTGTGAAATTTTAATTGCATTTCTACGAATATCTTTAAAAGACGGACATCAGACTTATGAATAAAGTGAAAGATTAATTAAATTGCTTTAAAAATATATGAATGTCTTCCAGAAATAAAACATGGAACTCCTCACTAAAGATATATACAGTTTTTCTTTACCACAACCGTATACTATAACTTGTTTCTAAATGAACATTTTTACCAAATTTTTTTCTCCTTTAATGAATTACGACGAGTTTGAGAAGCCAGATCAAAAACTTGTTGCTTCATGTTTGATCAGGGAACCTTCCAAACATCTCAAAGCCATAAAAGCACTCAGCCTATGGTCTATTGCTTTCATCAGCTTCTCAACACTCTTACTCGTTTTTGCATGATCTAGATTACTAAAATATTTGAAATGTAATTGATTGGCTGGGTGCTGTATGATATTATATTAGAGGATAGACATTTTCATTTTATTTACTTTAGATATACTTGATTGATTAAAATGATGTACATTATTCATACTTGTAAATTTAATTCCCCTGCTGTCTCCTCACCTGCAGCTGAGGCGATGACAATGATTATCATTGATGTTTTCTCAGTGCAGGCGATTAGCCCACAGCCCAACCCCTTAACCTGGAGTGCCAGTGGATCACTCTTTTTATGGTCTTTATCCTTTGACCTGTTTAATAATACATACACACTAGTCGTACTAAGTTTAGATTAAATTATGCTGTATATTTGCACTTGTTATAATTTAATTGTTTTATATTTTAGTATTTACATATGTGTATGATATTTTAAAGTCATTTCTATGACTGAAGTCACATTTAGACAGTGGTTTGGCCAATTAGGGGAGAGATTGACTCCGACGAAGGACTAAAAGTCCGAAACGTCAGTTTCCATTTTCACTACGGTGTTCAACTTATAATTCTACGATTCCTTGTTTAAGGGGAGAATTAATTGTTCTGATAGTGAAAACGTACTCGTAGCTACAGCCATGTATTATAACAAATTTCTGTATTCCTACTGTAGAAATAAATTGTTGTTAAAATAATCATTTCTTAGTCATTTCATATCATTTTTCTCCAAAGCAATACAGTGAAATACTATTAACATTCAAAAAAATATTATTCATATTGATTCATTAAAGCTATTTGGTAAACCTTTCCTTATTTCCCTCTTTAGCTTTTAGTAGAAGCTGTTGTTCATAAGAACTAACACTAATATGTTAAGAAAAAGATCTGTGCTTATTGGCTAATCTCTATAGGGACTGGGACTAGACTCACCTGGAGTATACCCTGTTAGAGCACCTAAAAATTATCAAATATATATTCCACAAACATATGAATCATTGGCACTATTGTTTGGGTTTACTTTAGATGTTGACCTTTTATGGTAACATTTGAAACTTCACTGTCAGTTGGTTGTCTGTATCCCACTAGGGGCATTAATTACAGTAGAGACAGGTCTTGGTGCTTTCAAAAAAATTAATATATGGTTGTTATTACAGCTGTAAATACATGTAGCCTATCTTGGATTCACAAGATTCACAACGTTATAGAGTTTTAACCAAAGGTTTACTCCCAGATATGTTTCAATGTTGCGCACTCTATTATCAGTGTGTAAATAAATATGCATATTGCATGTGCATTTACACACTGATAATGGCATATGCAACCTTAAAACAGGTCTGGGTTAAAACTCTATAACGTGATTCTAAATTTATCTTCTCTGCTGCTAAAATAGCCAATCATTGGTAAATAGGCAGTAAACAATGAAATACTGCTCATTATATAATAAAAACAATAGTACCCAGGATATATTTTATGTACATAGTATAGTAGTTCGGTAGCTATATTCCCAGAATACTGAATATTCTCATGGCCCTAACATTTAGAAACTCATACTTACAAGTAAAGATTGTGATTTTTACAGTATAAAGATTGTATATGCATTATGCAGATAAATGCTCATGATTAAGAAGCAGACATGTTTTGACTTGCTATGGCAATTTGATGTGGTTTTTTTTTGTCAAACAAAAAAAAAATCGAATCTTATTAAGATTTCTTTTCATTAAATACAATACTTTTAACTTTATTTTTGAGACTAGACCTGTCTACACCAGCAAATGTATAAATATAAAATGTATTACATGCAATCAACCACAACCTCATGCTGTTAAATCTTTAACTTTTTCATTGACATATGCCATTCTCTTCTGAAATATGACTTTTTCATCAACATGCCATTCTTTTCTGAAATTTATCTAAAATACCAGAAGACCTTTTCCTGTCATCTAAATGTAAAATGTAAAATACCAGAAGACCTTTTCCTGTCATCTAAATGTAAAATGTAGGAGAATTAATTTGAGTTTCAGGTTTTGTACATAAAATGTTGTACGTAAACAAAAACATTTCATGGTCCATTGGGATTTTTAGTTATCCTAAACTAAAATAAACACAAATGTTGGATGCTTAGGGTGCTGCTTGAGATGTCTTCAAAAATTTTTGGCTGCAATTTACGGCAAATAAAATTCTGTAACATTTCAATTCTAGTAATTAAAATAAGAATAGTTTTGTATCTTACATTTAAGATGTAATTGTTACCAAATATTTACATTGTTTGGACGCCCTGCTTCACTTCACTTATTGCTTACTGAGATCAAATTAGAAGTTGAGTCTAGGATTTTTATTTCAAGAGAGATTTGCTATGGGAAAGAAAAGAGAGGGAGCTGCAACACGATGCGTAAGCTACATATTGTATAAATTTTTTGGGGGAAAATTCATGTGAGCTTCATATTGTGCAAGAAAATAATGAATAATAACAAGATTTTACATAGAAGGTCTCGTCACCAAATTGTTACAGAGAGGTCTTGTAAGATCATAGGAAAAAATCAAAACAACAACCCTAGTACATGTACATAATCCCTAACTTAATACCTTTTTATAAGGTTTCTCTGAAAAACTCCAAAAACTAAAATGTGTGGGCCAACATTTGACAGTCATCTCAAGGTTGTTCTGGGTTTTTTATTTTGATATTAAGAACCTAAGTTGTTCTTTAATTAATCATACCGGTAATAATTGAACTTTTATCAGTATGTGCCATTTTGGTGGACACTTCAATAGAAATCCAATTAAGTCTATGACATATACTGTAATAATACTGTATAACTGTACGACAGTTAAAGTCTGTTTAGGCGGAGTTCATTATGTATTATGTACTTATAATAAGATCTTGATTTATAAGATTTTGATTGAATGTATTTTTCTTTGGACATGTGCCAATGTACAAATTGTATAAGCTGGCCTTTGAAAGAAATAAAGTATAAAAATGAAATGTTATGTATGCGGCAGGAGGGGGGAGGGGGGGGAGAGGAAATTTGGGGGAATCGTAAACTTTTTCAGGTGTTTAAGGGGGGATGTTAAATTATTTTTGCAATGGTAGGTGGGATGCTAATTTTTCTGTCAATATCAATATCAATATGTTCCTCCCTTGTTAGAGTCCTGTATACATGTTTCCTTTACATGCCTTACTTCATATACGTAGATAAGGATAGTTAGTCTTTAAATACAGGACTTTAACTTTTATTGTAAAACTCACTGAAGAAGTCTACAGAGTTAGATGAAATGTGTAGGAGATATAGAATGAAAAGTTTTACAACCTAGCGTCCTAAGTACTGCTCACTGATTCCTTTCAAAAAATAAAAAAAGTTATGAACGCAGCCTTATTGACAGCTAACAGATTACCCAAATCATAAACATACAGCACGTTTCCTGGTTACAAATGGATTTAATCGTTAACAGGTTCATGTATTGAATTGAATCCTACTGTACAATGCTAATAAGACAGACCAAACGTGGTGGAAAATTACAATTTTTTAATAACCAATGAAAATGTCCAATATTAATCATTTGTACTAATTATTGTGTATCTGTTTAGATGATGTTAGTGACATGGAAAGTGGATATATAAGCCCAGAAGGGGACAATACTTTAACACCACAAAGCTTATCATTACCTAATTCGTCTGGGTTTATAAGCCCTCCACCCAAGGTAAAGTAACTTTTGCTAAAATTAGACACTTATATATAATTATAGAGTAAGTAGATCGCATGGTGCAGTTAAATCCTCAACCAAAATGGAATGTCAACTTGTGAAGCTATTCTGTAAATGTTCAATGAAACCATTAATTTTGTATTCAAAGCACAAAACATAATGTATTGGAAAGTATTTTGACTAAAACCAAAACATTTTGAGAGAAATATATTCTTCAGTCATTGGAAATATAACTTTTTGGGTACTCCAAATTTAATGTACAAAATTGTACAGAAATATAAATATCAGTGAATATAAATATGCTGTAGATATTCAATCATCTTTGTCTTTTAATGCAGAATGACATTAGAAATTTTGAAAGAAATAATGTTCTTCAGTCATTGGAAATATAACTTTTTGGGTACTCCAAATTTAATGTAAAAAATTGTACAGAAATATAATTATCAGTGAATATAAATATAGATATTCATTCGTGTCTTGTCCTTTAATGCAGAATGACATCAGAGTCAAGTTTGAATTTCAAGGTGAAAGAAGGTGAGAAATAAATAGAACTTTGTACCCAGCCAACTGGGTTACCTGTGGTAGGGATTCTCCACATCAGTACATTGCATAACCTTTGACAAGGTCCTTATTTCATAATGGACTTTACTCAGGTGGCAGCCATCATTGGTTATTGGATAAAATTCTTGATTTAACCCACATACATTATCAATTTATCAAACAATTTCTCAAGGGAAAATCTATTGTTCCATTCAACAAGGCTGCTGTGTGGGTAAGGTCCATGACTTCACCAACCAAAACAATCTGCTATTGTACAAAGAAAAGGGTCTAAAAAGGGTCAATATGTAAAAACATCTGCAAAAAAATTAGAAAATTTAAACTAATTCCAATTTGAAATGTCATCTCTGCCTATGGTATGGTATTCTGGGATAAGGGATTGCCAAATAAACAAAAAAAAAAAAGATAAAAACATGATAATAAGTAAATGGGGGGGGGGGGGGGGGGGGAATGTTGAGGAAATTCAAAATTCTTGTTCAATACATTCATAGTAACACTATGTGTGAACCCTATGTGTACTATGATTGCTTTGCAGAATAATTCCCGTTTCCAGACCTGTGATACTGGCTGACCTTTTACAGAAAGTAAAAACTGCATATGGACAAGAATTATGTATGAATTATATCAATGAAGAGGTATGTACTGTAATATATAGGATATGTAGATATCCTCTGTAACTACAGTGTGTCTGTTGTAAGGATAAAAGACAATAGTACCTCTACCAATTTTTAATATGACTTCTGGGCTGATTGAAGTCCACAATTATGCAATTTAACTCAATGGATTTTACAGAGGGAGGAAAAGAAGGGAACCAAAAGATAAACCCACGAGGGTAGAGAACCAACAAACTCTACTCAAACATGATGCCAGTCCCAAGACCAACTAACCCATTTTATCTACATTTAGAGCACTGCATCCACACTGTACCCTTGATAGTCCAGGTTATGGGTTATTTAGAAATTAATGATTAATAATAAGCCTAATATTTATTATCATTACAATTAAAACAGATTACGAAACCAGTTGTGACACATCCACACTGCATCCACACTGCCCTTGATAGTCCAGCTTATGGGTTATTTTGTAATTAATGATTAATAATAATCCTAATATTTATTATCATTTCTATTAACACAGATTACGATACCGGTTGTGACACAGTCTGACCTAGAGAAAGCTATAGAGATTCTTGATAGAAGCCCTCACCTGACTAGCCTGAGGGTTTACCTATCATTACCTAATGGAGTCCTGAACAAAACTAGAACAGCTCATTCCAGACGAATGATGGTTGAAGCTCTCATTCCAGCACCTCCCAATCCAAAGATGGGATCCTTGTTTGGGAGGAGCCTTGGCGTAAGTAACACGTTTTATGCTCAGGGCTAAAAATAATGGCTGTTCAATAGACTACAACATGTACTTTGACAATGTGGCAGCCATCTTCCCAGGATCAAAACAAAACAAAGATAACTTGGAAATTATATAAAGTTTTTTGTGCTTTATGGATAAAGGCGATCAATGTGCCGTCTTAATTCTATTTTTATTGTATTCTCGTACTACTGTAACAAAGCTTTATTTGTCCCCTGGATGCCCTATAATGCCTAGCAATCCAAGATGGCTACTGTAAGTAGTCCATGGCTGGACATGTTGACTGGCCATATCAGACTGATCTACATGTAACCAGTAAATGTGATTGGTCAAGAGGAATGACCTGAGAGGTGTTTGGCCAGACATGACTATTTGACACATCAGACTGGTCTACATGTGACCAGTCAATGTGACCAGCCAAGAGGAATGACCTGAGAGGTGTTTGGCCAGACATGTTGACTGGCCATATCAGACTGATCTACATGTGACCAGTCAATGTGACCAGCCAAGAGGAATGACCTGAGAGGTGTTAGTCCAGACATTTTGAATGGCAATATCAGACTGATCTACATGTAACCAGTCAATGTGACCAGCCAAGAGGAATGACCTGAGAGTTGTTTGTCCAGACATAATAATAAATATTTAAAACATGTATTGAAATTGTAATTTCTATAAATAAGTTGACTGGTCTTGTGTTGATCAGTCTGATATGGCCAGCCAACTTATTTATAGAAATTACAATTTCAATACATGTTTTAAATATTTATTAAAAAATTCTGTGGAAAAAAAAAAGAAACTAAGACAACTGCCCTTATAGAGCTGTTTGGTCAGACATTGTCTGTTTACCAGCCATTATCTTAGTCCTGATACTTAACATTAGTACATAATAATTATAATTAACACAACGTACATGTACTTGTAGGTTTGAGTAATGCCGTTTCTTAAAGGAATTTTATGACATGTAGATTGAATTTCTTTCTTTTTTCATTAACAGAGAAAATCAAGAGCAAAGCCAACAAGCTATGGTCTAGGTTCAAGGTAACAAACCCTTACAATTTGTTTTTACAATTCCCAAGTGGGCACAAACTTGTGATTTTCAATGTTGGTTCAAGGAACTGTGGATTGTTTATATATAGAATTCAAATATTTACTGGAATTGCATCTTTAACCAAATATTTAAAAAAAATTCTATTCCAGACAAAGTACAGAGTGCAAATTCATTTTGCAGAGGTGATATTAAATTTTGAAAAATTGACTTTCACCAGTAAATGTTTTGAGTTTTTTTAGCTACAGTATTATCAGTTTTGTTCCTTCCTTTTGAAGTCCAGACGTTTGTACTAAGTTGTGATCTTTTAAAATTAACAAACTTCGGAAAGAATGGCTGAAGTTTCACAAAGTCAACTGTAACCATTTACTATGTCTATTATCTGCGTACATATTTACGGTGTTCAACTTATCTACAGAGAAAAAAATATCGCTCTGGGATCCTCACGATTACCCTACATTTCATATTCTGGCTGCGTTACCAGCGTGGTTGGTCCTTGTAGTGTAGTGGTTAACACATCGGACTAGAATACCGAAGACATGGGTTCGAATCCTGCCAAGGGCATTGATATTTTTCTCTTATTCTCTCTACTTCATTGTATACACACCGAACGCATAATTTATTACTACTGTAACCATTATTGATGTGTACTTAAAGTCTCCCACAGAGCATGTAGCAATGCTGGCTGGTGTAAGTGTATGAGCCTTATGTGCTGCAGCACACTGTAGATAGGTGAAGGTGAAAGTAAGTTTCAATTTATTTTACTAACATGAAATAGTTTCCTTTTCACGAGGTCGCAATCAACACCCGACGAAATAGCCAATATGGTGGAAGACACCCCCAGTACACCAACCTTATCGTGCTATCACCCTATACAATATATGTCAACCAATGATATTCGCACCAAGGGACGTGACTCACCACCACCTGGATTCCATCCTGAATCAGCGGCATATGTCCCAAGAAGACCTTATCACTTTATAAGAGTGAGTTTTTAACATCCGCTTAATGTTGTACTAGCAATTCTGAGGCTGAGGAGAAAATGGATACATTTATTCTTGGAATAATGTTCTTTAACAGTTTCATAATGCACTGCAGTGCCAATCCAACCCAGTTTTTTCTTCAACCTTGGAATGGCCAATAAGTGCTGTTTGGTGACCCCTTGGTCAAGTAATATACCTTTTGCAACAACAGGTCACGTGACCATACCCCCCACTATATGCCATCCAGCACATTTCCCCATACAAATCCTTATAAAATATCCAATTTTATATTTAATGTATCTCTACTATTGCCAACATCATAAGCTAAAACTTTGCCTTCTTACTAATATTGAGGTGCTCTTTTCATTTCTGGTGTTCATTTTGACATAATGTCTCTCTTTACGGGGGGGGGAGGTGTAGGGTCACGCGACCTGTCGTTGCAAAAGGCCTATTCAGGAATATGTCAAAATGTCACAGGAACAACAGTTCTTAAAATCCCATAATGGCTACTGGGTAGTATTACAATTAAAGCAAATTATACAACACTCACAATTAGTCCTAGATGACGCCATAGTCATTAACATTATTGGAAGTATAAACCTTCCTTACTTTTTAAAGGATTTGATATTTCACCATTCAACTATTCACTTTATTTAGAATCAATACTGAAAGTATTGTATCAGGGGTTAGGTGCACTATTTAAGAAAACTCTTCTTATCTTTTATTTCAGAGTGAGGGAGAATTTATTCCAGAAACATGTAGTTCAAGTAGTGAAGTAAGTTCTCAGAGACAAAATGTTGTTTTGAACATTCAGGGGCCGATCCAGGATTTTGTTCAGGGAGGGGTGCTGTGCACAAAGTTAGCCCAGGGAGGGGTGCACCTGTTAGAATCAAAGGGGGAAAAACAGTTATGGTTATCTTCGAAGTACGGGCACAAAGTGGAACCAGGAAGGCACCCCTCTCCTGGATCCACTCCTGAACATTTTATTGAATTGCTTGGTCTCTGTTATTTTTCTATAGATGGTGCAAGGTCATATTAGGATGTTCGATCCTTTATCCCACAGTGAAGTAAGTAATTTTTCAATAATTGACAGTATAGTATATAACTATGATTGATGGTTACTGCTGTTGTTGATATGGTGTGAACTCAAATATTTTAACGGCTTGTTGTAAAATTGTTTTTTTGCTGCTGCCAGTCAATGACATAAAAGGCACCAACTATAATTATTTTTGATTGACGGCAGCAAAAAACTAAATTGCAGCATGCAGCTCGTAACCACAGAGTTAACAGAATACGAATATCCCAGTCATGCAAAGAAAAAATTAAGTCCAGTTGTCATCATTTATAAATTAAAACACTGATTACTATGAGAAAACATATTTGCAATTATATATATATCTATATTTATAATGATACATGTACTGTCAATTGATACTGACATATGTTATGCATGTATCATTGTTTAGGTACGGGTTGTCTCTAGTCCTAGTTCAGAGGGATCATTAACAGGTTCATCGTCATCTCTCAATGGAACATTTTCTGTTGGCAGGTATGGTTTATATATATATATATATTTGTACAGTACTGAAATATTTTATAATTTTAAAAGTTTCAAATTTAGGTCAGGGTGGGGGGGGGGGGGGGTGGGGCAGGTAGTCTAAAATGTGGGTAAAATCATAGACCAAATGAGATAGCACAAAGGCAAGACTATAATCCTTAAAAGTGTTGGCCGGACTGCTTCTCTTTCATCTGTAAATGCTGCTGTGATGTTGTGTTTTACACTACTGTAGTTACCAGACCTGTTACCTTATTTTCCTCAGTGTTGGAGAAGTATATTCATCATTCTCTAGAATGGCTAGAAGAACCCATTCAAACAACTCGTTAAATTCTGGTGGCATGTTTTCATCAGGTACATCTTGTAATGTATGAAATTCCTTTCCCCACACCTGTGGGAATTGTAATGAATGCTTACCTTTGCTTGCTGTTTCAGAGGAAGACATGCTTGATGGCAAGGCAGATACTTTTCCAAGGAGAAGGCAGACGTTTAGTGGCTCAATATCAGACATTAGCGATGGTACATTATTATCTTTACATATTATCTGTACACTCTAATGATTCACAATAATTATTTTGATAATATTGCTTATGCTGCTATCTTAGATCCTGCATGTATCGTAATGGTGAAGTCTTGGAAAATATATTGAGCCATAGTTGATATTAACTATGATTGAGCACAGTCGTTTGACATTCACTTAATATACCTAAGATATGTGTGACAAGTCTTGGAAAATGTATTGAGCACAGTCACTATAACATTCATTTAATATACCTAAGATATGTGTGACAAATCTTGAAAAATGTTTTGAGCAAAGTCACTATAACATATAATTAATATACCTAAGATGTGTGACAAGTCTTGGAAAATGTATTGAACACAGTCGCTATGACATTCACTTATATACCTAAGATATGTTACAAGCATATTGATTACCACAGGGCACCAAACTTTCCCAAGATTTCAAAGCCTAACGTCTCGTAAACCTATCCCAGCATCCATGCGGTCAGACATGTCATCCCAACACAGCCTCGCAAGTACTAGCAGTAGCAGTAGTGGGATGATGGCTGATATAGAGGGAGGATACCGAAGACCCAGAAGAGAATCTGAACCTGGATTACACTCATCTAATATTATGCCAGGTAAGACAATGGGTTGTATTTCCTGTGGTATTCCCCCCCCCCCCCCCCTCCCCCACAAACACACATAAGCAACTGTTTATGGTGCTTGTGGTCCTCGAGTAGATCCAAAGTATTCCTAAATTTTCAAATTACCTTGTGTTATAACAGCTACTCAGTTTCCGAATAACTGGAGGAAAGGCAAGCTGCTAGGTGCTGGTGCGTTTGGACAAGTCTATATGTGCCATGATCTAGACACAGGCCGAGAGCTGGCAGTAAAACAAATCGAAACTGGTCTTTTAAACTCCTCTACGAAAAACGTAAGTTTGTACTAATGCTAAGAAACATTTTTGGCCAGTTTTAAAATATTTTAAACTTCTCTGTATTTGTTTCAAGTGTTGACTAACAGATTAGAAGTTAGAAGCATGGTGACAGGGTATTGCAAAAGAACGAGAAAATAAGGGGGGAGGAAGGACATGGCAGCACTGTTTAATGTGAAAACTAAAATGATAGTGAATGTTACATGGAGACAGGACAGATAGCGGAAGGATAGAAGGAATCAGTGCAACTGAAAAGACAAAAACGCAAATAAACTAAATGAACAGAAATGTAGAAAGAACTGATAGTGAAAGAAAGGAAGACAAGACAGTACAGAAGTCGCCATATTGTCTGAGAGCAAAACAGGGAGACAGGAAGTAAAAGAAAAGAAAAGAAAAAGAGTTGTGAAAGAAAGACAAGACAAGCTCAGAAATCATTTGTCACAATATACAGTGAAGGTAACACAGGGAAATAGGAAGTCAATGTAAAAAAAGAAGACGAAAATGACAGGATAGATAAGCAGCATACGACAGGTAAAGTATTTAGTCATGCAATTTTGCAAAATAATTTAAAAAAAGCTACATTTGATTTTGTCTCCTCAGCAGCCGTCATTAGTTTCGGTTCCAGTTTCTCACAAGGAGGGGCCGAGAGGATTTGGGGCGGAAATTAATGACGCCGGCTGCGGACGAGACTACATTTGATTCATAAGGGATTTTTTTGAGGGAGGGGAGGGATTTGTAAAATAAAAGAAACTTGATCATTTTACCAACATCCTCTGAAGATCCTACTATGTGACTAAAATCTGCACGAAGAAGGTGTTCCTTGCGCCACACGGGAGAAAACATTCGTTGTGGTTGCCTGGTTTCCATGTGTTGTTCTTTGTTAAGGCAAGCCACGACGGACAGATATGTACAGCTGTAGCCACGGAAGGCGATGGCATTGGTTAAAATAAACCATCAAACACAATGATCAACCAATTGTAAAAACAACTTGTTCCATCTGCGTTACACCTGGTTTTTAAGGTTTAGGATTTTTTATTTTGTATCAGGTCTTGTTTAACTGAATGTAAACCTTTTTTTCAAAAATTTTTTTCTCGCTCGTGATTTCCTTATCTTTCTCACAAATGAAAACGAAGAAAAACTGGAAAAATCGAATTTCAAAATCTAGTAAGCTTTCAAGCTCCTCGAAAAAGTTAAGACTTTAATGAATGGAATAAAAATAGTTTAATGAAGAATTAGGATAAGAAAACTTTGTGAATTTTATTGGAAAAAAGTTTGTACTTTATTGGTACGTAGGAGGTGAGGGCACTGGAAGGCGAAATCGGGTTCATGAAGAACTTCAGACATGAGAGAATAGTACAGTACTATGGCATGGAAACTACTGATCTACATATTTATATCTTTATGGAGTATATGCCAGGGGTAAGTAATCTGATGTTCCGTTCTGCACCTTTTCCCCTCCCCTCTCATAACCGCTCACTTTAATTTTCTTTCTTATTGTATAAAATTACAAAGCCCCGGCCTCGTGGACCCCTAAACAACGTACCGCTCCTCATCCACTACAATTTTGCCAACCCCATTGGATAATAAATAAAAACCTAAACTATTATTTTCGTTTTCAGTCATCGGTACATGAACATATTAAACAACACGGTGCGTTAAATGAGAGTCTGGCCAGAAGATATACCCGACAGATCTTGGAAGGGGTCTGTTACTTGCACTCTAACAGAATAGTACACAGAGATATCAAAGGTAATCCGCTTCTAAGGATATTATGTAAAATTGATTCTTAGTACTAACAGTTGAGGAGCTCACCATTATGGCTATGTAAAATTCACAATACAGATGTGCCTTGACCGTCTAAAGTTGCAGCGTCCAAGCACTCTGATTGGATGAGCGGTGAATTCCCCTGCTGAAATGACAGCGTCACGTGCACGGCTGCAGTTCGACTTAGAAAATCCAAAATACCTGTCGAAATCCCTGATTTTAGAATACGGATCCGAGTAGGATACGGGGGACTTGGATAGGATACATGTCGTCTCGTTTAATACAGCATTTAAACCCGGCATATTCACGTGCACGTTGCAGCATGTCCGTCACATGTTTTTTCACGACATATGAACGCTTTCCTTTCGGAAGTCTTATCCAACATGTCTCAATTTGCTTAAAGATCATCACGATAATTTTCGTGCTTTGCTTTTTCTTAATTCAGGTGCGAATATATTAAGGGACCTCCATGGTAACGTCAAACTCGCAGACTTTGGAGCTTCCAAACGATTACAGGTAACAAGAAAGAAACGAAGATGAAAGAGCAGCGTTATAAAACGCAGTTGCTGTCTCGTGCATTTGTATCTTTAAAAGCGATTTATTAAAAGGAATTCCAAAGCAATTAAATTTTTGGAGGAACCCTTTTCTGAGCCTATCAATCGTTTCTTGGTTGTTGACTTTACGACCTGTCAGTGGTGATCGTGATTATGTTTCCTATTTACCACATTGCTGGACGTAACATGATGGAGAAATAGAAAACGCACGCGCGTGCTGTGTACAGTTGCAAAGCACGTCGGGGTTGCCGGGCAAAACACGAGACAGGTGTTAGGAGAAGCACGAAGCGTCCTCGACACTTTTCTTGTGTTCTACCAACCCCCAAATGCTCTATTACTCCACACAGCACAGCAAGCAAGTTTTTTATTTCTTTTATGAAATAAAAATTAAGCCCCGTTTACACTGACGATTTTGCGGCGATTTGTGCTGCGATGTTCGTGGCAATGTTTGGAAATATGAAATATTTTGTCTCATCCTTCAAAAGAGACATTCGCCTAGGAAAATCTTTACAAGTAAATTCTCAGTTACCATTATTTATTATGGACAAAATCGCAAAAAAATCGCAGCAAAAATCGCTAGTGTAAACGGGGCTTTAAAGTAACCGTTATTTTGGATAGGAGTGAGCGCGCGTTCTGTGTGCTCACATAAAGCACGCGCTCCCTTCAACATGAAAATCTTGTAACAACAGAAACTCATTCTTATATTTTCTTCTTATATATAGACAATTCGTAGCAAAACTGGTTTCCGTTCGGTGCATGGGACGCCTTACTGGATGGCACCTGAAGTAATCAATGGAGAAGGCTATGGTAGGAAGGCTGACGTCTGGTGAGTATATTCTTGTTTTACTGTACACCATTGTCGTAGCGAGGTCTTGACCACAGAGGGAAGGGCCAATGTATCATTTTCCCGCCAATATACACGCGTACGCGTTTCATGTTTATAGTTTCCCGCCATATCCACAGGAATCCCGCATGCTGAGACACCAGGTGCAAAACAGTAACTTGTTATTATATTCAAAGAAAAGCTATCAAATCAATAGAAATTAGACAAAAAAAGAAAAAGAAAGTGTAGGATATTTAGATATTTAGACCGCAAGGATTTTTTCATTTACGATTTGTTATTAATTTGTTTGCGCAGGAGTATCGGATGTACAGTGGTAGAGATGTTAACTACAAAACCTCCATGGGCCGAATTCGAACCAATGGCAGCATTGTTCAAAATAGCTACTCAAAACACTGAACCAGATCTACCACCTGAATCTTCACAAGATGCGGTTGAATTTGTGCGCAATATTTTTACTAAGTAAGTCAAAGAAATTGTGGGTGTATGGATATATGTAAAAACGTTCAATGATCACAAAGATCTGTACAGGAAAATGGAATGTGGGTGTCATTTGAAAGGGTAACAGGGTAGCAGGTCTTGTAACCAATCATTGGGTAAGAAGTAGATGTGCTTATTGGCATAGTTCTTTGGGCAAGTTTTCTCTAGACGCGCATTTAGTGTTAATACTTTTACAAGTGTTTTAATAACTAAAACCTGGATCAATTTTCTTCACAGGGACTCTAAATCCAGACCGTCTGCAGATGACTTGTTTCATTTCAGCTTTGTCTACAACTCTTCTGTATCGACCTGTTTATAGCTAATGGAGTAATTCACCATAATATCACAGACAAAATTTTGTTGGTTTATGACCAAAAGACTTAACGTGATATGTATCTTCCATTATCCAAAATTGTTGAGAAATGCTTTGATATACTCAAGACATTGCTTGGCGATCCACGGGATAAGTGAATGATATATTCTGGCCTCGGTGAACTCGAAGTTTGATCCAAGGATTTGAAAACTTTTCAAAAATTTGTAAACAATTTGAAAACTTTCGTCTGGCAGAAAAAAACAAGTCCATTATTGTGATTACTGAAGACACCAAAGCTGATGACCAATTAATTAATGTGAATCTTTGAATTTGAATGCGACGTAAAATTAAATTAGACTGGCACAGACAACAACCGTATTGATAGGTAGAACCAAGGTTGCTGTCCGCTTCAACCAACAATCATTCTGGTTGTAAATAATCAAGTTATAGAATAGAAGAAATGAAGATGTTGGTGGAAGATTTTCAAGAGAGTTATTCTAATTGATGATATGAATACAGTAATATACTACTGGTAGGAGAGACATTTCTACATTATATAAAGATAAGGAACATATGGTTAGTCGTACATGAATATGGACTCTGGATTCCTGTGTCGGTGAGTAAGCTGGGTCTAGCCTTGTTTTTATTGAGTTCTGGTTTAGTAGCAACTTGCCTTTTGCAAACAATAGTCACGTGACTGTAATGGATGGCAAAAAGTCTGCTATTTTCCAAAGAAGTTATAGCTTGATAGCTATAGAGTGCAAACAATATAACCTTGAAACTTTAGTAATACTAAATAGCACAATTTTATGTAAATTATATTGTTTTCTATTGTTTAATTAGCACTTTTTTGTACTATTTAGTAATAAGTAATAATAATTTCAAGGATTGTTTGCACTCTATAGATAATTAGGATTTTATAGTTTGTTGGCCATCCAACAGAGCCTTGCCAATGACCTGTGAGCTGAATTTGTATATTGTTAGTGAGGTGATATATCATCAGCACGTGACTGTAAGCTGCAGATGGCCTGTTGTCCTTTATTGCACTTGTTAGAGACGAGCCTGAGGTTTGTGTACCATTGGTTTGAAACATCTCAGATGTTACAGCGCACAGTGTTACACACCTAAATCAAAAAAACATTGTCATAGCGATAGACGATTGAATACAAAGAACATCGAATCAGTCTCAGCACGAAGGTCCATACTCTTGATGAGAATAGAAAGAAGAAACACTAGTCATTCCAGCTATTCCTAGATCTTGGAATGACATATATCCTATCGCTTTTCACCTATCTCCTATTATTTTGAATTAGGTGTATACAAACTACTGCTCAGAGATGCGACTGCTATTACTTTTCATGATATAAGCCAGTATACACCTAATTGAAAAAACATAGTCCGGTTCAAGAAGGTCATATCATTGAAGCTAAGACCGAAAAAGGACTTGGGGTACTCCAAAATGTGTATCATATTTGCATATAGACATGTAAAAATGCACAGTAGAGCAAAGTAGATTAACAACATGCCAAAGCCATGATGCATAAAATGTGCACAGGAAGGGAAAACAGCAATACGCATGAAATTAGCATAATGTTTTGTCTTCCCATGCTCCCCTTCGGTCTTAGCTTTGATGATATAACTCTTTTTTGAACCCGGGACAACATTTTTTTCAATTAGGTGATTTGGATGACAATACTGAAAGATCAAGCATATCTAGGATGCTGTGCTGTTCAGTAGCTTTATATTGAAAATATTTGACTTCATTTTACTGACTATGTTATCTGTTTTTGCACACTATGAGCAAAAACGCCTTATATATGTTTGTATATGTGTTTCTAGTTGCCCTTCATCTGGCATATTTTATCATCCAGAAAAAAATGTTGCCCGGCTTCTGGTATAAATCCTTAAGTTGTCATTTTCAAGTGTATATCAATGGGGAAAATATTTTTTTAAATCACTTATATGTGAACAATATAGTAGTATGGTTTGAGTATTTTTGTATGTGGAATTTTCTTTATGGATATATGAACATTTGTAAATACAAACGTGCTTTCATGAAAGGTTTTGGAAAGTAGTTTTTTTAGCAAATCATCCTTATTACTGAAATATATGGTTTTGTACATTTTTAGGTTATTTCACTTCAGAACACTTCATAAATTACACCAAAAAGTGTAACATATTCTTGAATTTACGTCATCTCATTTGCATAATAATATTTCAAATGTTTATATCTTTGAAAAGAGAAATCAAAATACAAATACTGCAAACATACTACTACACTGTTCACATAAAAGTGATTTTGAAAAATCTTTCCCATTGATATAAAGACGGTTATGTTCAGGGTGTGTCTGTCCTGGGGTGCGCAATTATCCCCTCCCCCCCTTGCAATTTGAAGAAAATGATGATTTCTTTGAACGTTTTCCAATCTAATCCATAACCTAGAAGCATAATTGCTTTAAACCATGACTGTTTAACATAAGCTGAATAATTTGCCGTCTAAATAAGGGTGACGCAGTGTATAATTACCAATTATTCGCCGAAGGCGAAGTGAATATCGGGGAATATTTACCGAGAGGTGAGTCACTGAATTCACTGAACCTGAGGCGAATAATTGTTTTAGCATATACCAACTTGTGTACAGAGTAACTTCTTTTTATATAAAATAATTCAATAAAAACAAACAAACAGAAACGTTTAGTTTGCGTGACAAATTCACGCTAAACGTTTAGCAAAACTTTGAGCCAAGGTTTTAGGCCATATACTTCGTTGCCTTTTTAGTATTGATAGGAATGGCATTTACTTTCATTTTTTTCAATTTCCTCATCAGAAATTGTAGCAAAACAATTGCCGGCAGATGCCATTTTGTTGCCGACTCAATATTCCGAGATTCAGAGGTGAATATCGTACAATATTCACCTCCACTTAACCCCAATGACCGAGCGCGTTCTTAGGAAGTACACAAGTTGGTATTATTATTAACTACTTGCCTTTTACGTCATAACAAATACAAACTTTTTGTTCTAATTTTACCTACATTTTGTATTTGATTTTTTGTATGTTTCTTTTGTAATTTTTGTTTTATATTCGACAAAAACTCGTTGCATAGATCTGACACTAACAAGGGCGTTACTTTCGTGCAGTTCATTAACATTACGGCGTTCATTTTGAATTCATTTTGAATTCTTTTGTTTTGAGCAAGAGATTATGGGAAAATATTGGAAACTCTGTAGACAGCACAGCTCTTCAGGGTGTCTTTATACACTTATCTCAATACAGTTAGTCACCTGAAAAAATACAAAGCTGAGACGGACAAGGATTATGGGTAGATACATTTTCCATGTTTCAACCGCTTGATAACTGTTGATGGACTTGTGATCTTTTACCAGTTACAAGTTAACCTCCTCTAAGTATCCTCAACTGCTGCAGTTTGTGTCAAAAGCTTTACTTGTTGGATATAAAACATTTCCCCGTGATTCTCAGCGATCACAGCTTTCTAGGTTTTTGGTGACTAACTTTATTGAAAAAAGTATATCTAAGTGTTAGAAAACCACTTAAGAAACTATGATATGTTTCTCTTTAAAACTAAATAGCGATTCAAAGATTAGTCAAACTCGTTCCTTATGAGTGGAAAACGTTAAGGCCTATTTTGTCTCAAAGGTTTAATGATGTTAAATTATCTCCAGGGTAAAAGTGATAAATAATTTAGAATTCTAAGTATGAAGACATTATTTAAATCAACCATTGATTTATAGGGTGTAAAACAAGGAATATTTTTGTAAATAATTATTTTCGAGTTCATTATGTGAATATCACTGAAATATTGTAGATATATCATTATCTTAATGTAGATATTTTGGCTTTTCTAAATAAAAGTTCAAAAAATCAAGCTTGTTGAATAAAGCAATAAGGAAATTGATCGATAGACGTGTCTTTTACTTGACTGTTGCTGTTGTTTCATTATTGATGTTGTTTCTGCAAAGTGTTGCTGTTGATGGTAATGGTTGGTGCTCTTTTTGTTGCTGCAGATGTTATTCCTGATGTCGTTGAGGTTTTGATGTCGTTTCTGCTGATGCTGCTGCTGATGGCGGTGGTGAAAGTCAGCTGGCATGGACTTCTTGCTGTTATTGATTTTGTTGCGATTATTGTTGATGGTGGTGATGATAATAATGATAATGATGATGATAAAATAATAATAATAATAACAATAATAAAATATTAAAATAAAACAAGCGAACAAACAAGCAAACGAACGAACGAACGAACGATCATATTTATTAAATTAAATACTGGTTGATAAAACAAACTATTATGAATGTAACAACAACCAACAAGGAACTATTTGATTTAATAATAAATAATATATTAACACAAACGCGTATCCCAAATCCTCAAGATATATCCCCAACTAACCTAATTCTAATCCCTGTCCTAGCCCTAATCCTAATCCCCTCCCCCATGATGAACAAAATGGTTGACATAGCAGAATAACAAACTTTTCGTTAAATGATTCAACCAATATGGCGCGCTAACAGCAACCCGCAGCGATTGAGAAGCCATGCTGGACACTCCAGGCAGGCACGGACTTCGCTGAATCTGGTACTCAGGAGTTCGCCAGCTGGTCCTTTATTTTAAAAGCTCTTCATAAATTTATCGATCGGTTTGTGGATTAGTTGATCTTTTAGTTTGTGCAGCTCACAGTATGTCAGATATGTACCTAAAATGTTATTGCCTAAAGGTGAGACTCAGTTACGTTGTTTGATCATTGTAGAAAGAGGTTATTTAAGTTAAGCCAAGCATTTATACCCTGTTTTTCTTCATGCTTCATCCTTTTTCAACGCAAACACCCCTCCCCCTACAGCACGAAATCCTAAAAATGTGAAGCCCCCCCCCCCCCTCAATACGTAATAATAATAATAATAATAATAATAATAATAATATTTTTTTATAAAGCGCAAATACAAATCTGTTCTAAGTGACCAACATTATGGTCAAGACTGAAGCACACTTTCGTTCTTGATTTCTGAACAATAGAATAACTAAATAATCAGGAGTTTTCTCTTGAAAAGAAAGCTTTCGAAAGCTGCTTCGAAAATCAAGTCCGGTAAGGCCCCTCCCATGAAAACTACCCATGAGGCAATGCGTACCGTGTGTGTAAATATAACAAGGGAAATACCGCTGAATCCTTTTTCTCCTCTCTCATCTTCACTTCGAGCAAGTGAACATATCACTGTTAAAAAATACCAAAAAAATCGCACTAAAACACCAACAGAACCCCTCAAAGGCATCGTTTTTGCTAGATGAAAGCCGTCACTAGCCTATTCTGGTTTTTACATCCGCATTGATAGCAAATTCGGTGAATTTTTAGAACTTTCTTTTGGCATTGTGCGGGTGTGTGTATGTCAGTCAAAGTATTTGCCTTTGCCAAGACATGATAGACTTTTTGAGTATTGACTATTTACTTTCGTAACTACGCTTCAAGGCTAGAATGTAAGACCATTTATTAGCCATGGTTTCTAAAATTGGAGTTATATTCTGCATGACTTGAACTAGAGCTTTGAATATAGCTGCGTATCTTTCTTTATATACGATGGAAAGAATGAAAGGCACAGAGACAGAAGAGCCGCCTCACGTTCTAGTTTGTAGTAAGGTAAGTAAAAGCTTTAAGCTTATATTCCTTCCTGTTCAGTGATTGGGGAATTTAGCCTTATGTCGAACTAATTTATTCCTTATTCGAAGTCTAGGTATTTGAGATTGTTATTTTTTCCTTCGTTTCAGCACTCAACTTGCGCTTTTTCTCTTGTGTTTCCTGAACAAAAGCCCAAACGCGCCGCTCTCATAAAACTCAGTTCGCCTTATTTGAGGGTATGCCAGCTGAATGAAACGTTTAATACAACAAATTGTCATCTTTAAATTCTCTAGAAGCTGGGTCAGGGATTTACCTTGTATTGATTGCTTGCAGAACAAGATATTAGCTGGAGTAGACGATAAAAATGCTTATCATGTACACAACATCTTTTCTTCCTTATGCATTGCGAAATGACTAAGTACTTGCACAATCGAAACGAAAAAATGACAAGATTGAAAATTGAACATTGAATATTTTAATAATTGTCATGCTTGCTTTTATTTGTCTTCATCTTCGAACTTTATCTTTTTTTAAATTAGGATGACTTCAATCTATCCCTTCCAGCCAAATTTTCATGAATTTAGAATGCCAACATCATCTTCCTTATATCGTTTCCATGTGGTTCATAAAATGTAAACCAAACATTTATGGACACAACTCTATAATTTTTACCATATTATTAATAGTAGAATCACTGTCATAGGACTTCTGGTTGTCATCAAGTTTATTTTTTTATTGTATCTATGGTTAATAAAAACCATACCTTTATGATTTTACTGTTTATTCAAATTAACTACATTAACTTTATCCAATATTTCGTACATAAATAACGTGAGCTTGTATAAATTAAAGCTGCTAACGAGAAGATGTATAATATTCTTCAGCGCTCTAATTCCATGTATTATGCGATTTTAAAACTTAAGTTCCTAAATTAAGATCAAGATTTATGTCCAGATATGAGAGATGTTTGGGTATTTTGTGAGTTAAAGCTTTTACTAATTATATTACTTCATTTTCGACTGCATGGAGTTAGTAGTACTTAGATTGGGATATGGATGTTAAAGCACTTGCTGTCTGTTTTAACTAGTTTATATGTGTCAATCATTTATGACATATTGCCCAAGAGATTAAAATTAGAGCTAATACTCCCAGTTCTTGAAGACTAATCTTATTTTTACAACAGTATCCCTGAAAACAAATTCAAATTGTCACATTCAAAAGGAATCAAAGTCAACAAATAAATATTCAATATTCAATTTGCAGTTTGTTTTAATTTGTAAACAATAAGCTCAATTTGTTGCACTAGGGATCATGTTCAAAATACCATGTCGTTGACCTTTAAATGTCTTAGTTAAAATAAAATTTATCTCTAGTAATCCTTCACTTTGAGTTATGAATTCATGATAACAGCCCTGTACAACTAATAAGACTAATTGCATGCCCTGTCCTGTATTGTTCCACTAGCACTAGTCCTCTTATGTTTAGTACAATGAGCTGGCTAGCTATAGTTGGTGTTGTTAACTTGTTTTTAAGTTATTAACCGCTCTGCTCATTATTTTTTTAAACGATTTTCAATACATTTTCTGCAACTGATTAAAATGTAGAACATGTATGTTTTTTGAATATTAATTTCTATAATGTCCATTTTCTGCCCAACCTTTTTTGTTTGTTTGTTTGTTTGTTTATTTTTACAACATATAGGTTTCTTATATATTTTTCAAGTTTTAAGTTTTTTACTTTTCATTTTTGAGGGCCATAAATTAGATAACTGAAAGGCAAATTATTATTTTTCCTTCTAAAATGAAGATTTGAATAAGATAAATAGTAAATAAATTAGGATACAGTGAAAGAATAGTTGTTAGACTATATGGTAGGGCACAGAGCATTGTACTCATATTTTCTCATTTTGTCCTTCCCATTTCATTACATATTTTAATATATTATTATATAGAACAGCAGTTCCATTAGCAAACCTTATCCATAAGCACCAGACAATACAGGCACTAAAGCTCTTTAATTTCAATCATTCATATCAGGATTTTCATTTAGTTTTGCAGTATTAGGACAAAATCATGAACTAGCCGGAGAGTCCTAGCAGGGTTAAAATAATAGGAGAAGATCATTGTAGTTTAAGCTGGAGAATTTTGACAAGCTACCAGAGCATTCTCTGACCCCTTAATGAAGACCCTTGTATATATGTTGAGCTAAGAAGTATATTATTATTATTATTGGATAATATGTTAATGCAAACATTATTTAAATTTTCCAATTCCTTCTCAAATAATTTTTTTTTATTTTCCTTGTTATTTATGTTTAGGGGCACAGTTTACTTTCCAGTCTTGATGTTCCTTTTTTTTCTCAATATTGTTTCATTTTGTTATTTCTGGAAATTGACCTATTTGTGGTGGGGATGGTCCTGCTGGTGTGTAAGGTGCAATCCAGTACATTTCTACTCATTTCTCTGTACCTGTTTAGTAATGAAAATCAATTTGAATCTTATATTTATTTACTAGTGCTTAACCCATTAATTTTATGTTTTTCAACTTAGATGGAAAAGATCATTAACATGATGCAAGATGAAAAGATAGGAGTCCCCATCAGGACTGTAAAGAGTTTTATGTCTAAGATTCCTAGTGTTTTGACAGGTAAACAATATCCAGACAATAAGTCAAACTCCTTATATTTCAAATGCTAAAGTTTCTGCCAAGTTGAATGACTTTTGTTCTGAACATACTAGCCTCTCATACTTGTGAAAATGCTCTTGTGTTTCCATGTAAACATGAGGCTAGTCACTCCAGAACAATAGTTATTCAAATTGGACGTCATATTTGCATTCTCTAATATGGTGAATAATCTGGAACATCAGTCAACCATGTACTGTATACTTAAACCTATTACAAAACATTTGTCAATCATTGTTCTGAATTCTGAGACACTTTGCCAGCACATGTCATTTAGATATTGACTTCTAACTAGAACTACACAATCAACTGGGCTTTAAGACATTAGTAAACATACTCTGTTGTTTTTTTTACATCCCTTTATTGCTGGGTGAGGTAGTGTGGAGAGACGGGACCACCATTTTTTGTGGTCATCTGAGCTATGTGAAGGTGCACCTTCTTCTCAGTTGTTTTAAGACCCTGAGTGTTGGTCCGGCCTTTACTCGAAACACGACCTCCCGCACAAAAGTCCAATGCTCAGCCAACTGAGCCAGTCCGGTGGGAGTAAATTAATTTGTATGAATTTACTTTCATATTTTCTTTATATAAAAAATGAATCATAAAACCATTGATAATCTGTGAATTAATATTTAAAGGATCAGAACTTATTGACTGGATGGTTGAGCACTTGGCAATAGAAGATAGAGGTAAGTTAAAGAGATTTGCTCCTTATTGTTTCCAGTAGGTTTTTGAAATATTTAAATTATCTACATTCTGCAAAAAAAAAACATCTTGAGACCTGGACAACCCAGGAAGCCCAATTCTATTAGGAAGTAACTCTTCTCCTTTAACCTCCCTTCCCCTTGCAATGTTGAATGGAATGAACAAATGCTCTTGTTCTGCCAATCGTTAGGTTATAAAAACATTGATAATTGGCTGTGGAGGGTGGTTAAGTATGAGGGTCTGATCACTATTTTATTTGCCCTATTTCATTTTTTTTTGAGGTAAAGCAAAGTTTTGCAATAATTTTTAAATACAAAACTTTGCTTTACCTCTTAGTTTGTTTGCTTGAAATTCAAATACTTTTGACAATGAATGCCAACATTTATCTTTCCCCTAAACTAAGCAATAATTGCTTTGTACAGTATAATAATCAAGATTAATGATGTCAGATGTTAACAATTTATTATTAATAATTATTATTAATAATAAATTGTTAACATCTGACATCATTAATCTTGATTATTATACTGTATGTGCATTAGTGTAATGCTCATAGTATTTTTAACTCTCATATTTGTTTCTCAGGTGAAGGTGTTCATTTGGCATCCTTGTTAGCGGCATATGGCTACATATTCTCCATTACAGACCATCATTTAATGGTCAAAGATGATGGATCATACTACAGATTTCAGGTAGATGCAAATATCATTTCTATAATTTTATTATTTATATGAATTGTAATTACCAAATTTGTACACCTAACAGTGCTGTGCTACATGTATGCCTGCAGTTGTCGTGTTATAGTATATCTGCTGTTGTTGTGCAGTGCTATGACTGCTGTGCTATGATGTGATGTGCTGTAAATTGTGTTGTGCTGTACTATGTTGTGCTGTGCTAGGCTATGTTTTTAAAATAATAGGATAAGATCATGAACATTTTACAAATTGTTACATGTAAGCTATTAATGGTATTTTAGCTGTAGAATTTTGCTTAGTTACTGGAGCATTCTCTGACCCCTGACCCTTAATGAAAACCCTGAGAACAATAATTATTATCATTACGAGTCATTGTTACTTTTTATATTTTCTTCTTTATCAGACTCCTTATTTTTGGTTATCAAATAACTGGGAGCCAGAAAACATAGACTATGGTGAGCATAGAAATTAGTCTTGCGTAAAGAAACTACTTCAAAGACCATTATCAGAGTGCCAACTTTAGCAGATGGTATTCTGCTTTGTAGAACTCTTTTCTTTTTTTTGCTCAGAGTCGTGTTATTAGTAGTTCCACATGGTCAAAGCATTGTTTTTTGAATGGCCGAAAAAATGTTTTGGCGCCAAAATACATGTAGTTACAGGGGCAGATTCAAGGATTTTAGAAGGGGGGGGTGACTATTACAAAGGTTTTACCAGGAATTTGAGGACAAGGGGGGTGAATGTTTCTAACAATATAGTGAGAAATTTGAGCAAAATAGGGGTGACTAGTCACCTACTTTAACTCACCCCTGGATCTGCCCTGGAGTTGCAAACGAAGAATTAAGGCAGTGTTGGTTTGACTATGCTTTGCATTGCCAAGCTTTTAAACATACTGTATCATTGATCTAATCTGTTTATCATTCCAGCTGTTTATCTTTGCAAAAGAACTATGCAGAATAAGTCTAGATTAGAGTTGGATGATTATGAGGCAGTAAGTACTATCTTTCATGTACCCAATGAGAGATTTTTTCATTTATGCATGCATGCATGCTTTAATAAGATTCAGTAGTCCTCAGTACTTGTACAATCAAAGGTTTGGAGTATTGTTATTAAATATTTATTCTAAGTATCATTATGACATTGCTCTTAGAAATTCTTTTCATCTCCAAATTTTGTATTATGTTATTATTTATATGGTTATAATATTATTAGTTCAGTTCTAAAGCTTGAAAGTTTGAGCCCTCTGGTATTGAGCCCTTGTTCAGGCTTTACTTATATCAGTTGAACAGACAGTTCATTAAAAGATGACCATCTGTATATTGTGTTGATCAATGATTACTATATGAGTTATGCATTCAACTGGATATTATCTGATATTTTTATTTACAGGAAAATTTAGCAAAACTTCAAAGAACTTTGTCTAGGAAATGGGAATTTATTTTCATGCAAGCAGAGGCTCAGGCTAAGTAAGTTACAGCTATTAAATGGACACACTATTAAGTGGACAACAATCAATCAATCAATCCCCACCCCTCTCCCCAAACATACAACATGCAACTACATGTACACAAGAAAGAATGTGTGTCAATAATAATTATTGACACACATTCTTTCTTGTGTACATGTAGTTGCATGTTGTATGTTTGGGGAGAGGGGTTAAGAATTATTGTTAAGAATTCAACTTTCAATCCCCCCCCCAACATTGATAGGCACATAAGGGAATTCAGAAAATATTATTGTGTGGAGGGTTGTGGGTTCAAATCCCATCTGCAGCTCAGTGTTTTGGGATTGGCTGAGGGCTCTCGACCAATCAGAATTGAGATACTTAGTAAAATGTATAATAATAATTATTAAATAATGTACAAATTCTAAGTTTATAAGTTTGAATACGATCAAATGCTCACAATAAATGAACGTACCTACGTTTTTCATACATGTCAGAAAACTAATGCTTAAATATTTCCTAAATGTTTAGAGTTGATAAAAAGAGGGATAAGATGGAAAGGCAGATACTAGACAGTCAAGAAAGAGCATTCTGGAATGTTCATAGACCTCCTGTGAGTACATTATCGGCAGGAATTCACTACCGAATTCCCTTACAAATAATTATGTGATTCTAGTTGGTATTTCCTGTCTCATATGAAATGTTCATCAGCTGAATAGACTATTTTTGAATAACTCAAATACTGATGTGTTACTTGATACTTGATTAAAGACCCATTTTACTTGGGATTAGCCTTTCGTTGTCAAAATATTCACAAATACCATAGGTATTGCAAGTTTTCAATATCATTCTTTGTGGCGATCAGTGACAACATCTTCAATGGTTAAAAAAAGCAAAAAGCAAAAAACATGACATGATGCTTATCACCTAAGTACACTAGTGTCGTAACTCAATAGGGTTGAACTGAAAATATGTAAAGGCACCTCTGGCAGCCACTATACAGTCCATGTATGACCCTAGAGCATCAGCTCTAATAAGTTTTGGAATTGATTTTGGTTGATTTGAGAGACAAAGACTTTCATCAACTGATTAAAACCTTAAGTAACTTGTTGAAATTTGATTAAAAGAAGAATGAAATATAATATTTTTGCATTTTTATTAAATAAAATGGTTGAACCTCAATTGAATTGTGGCTTCTGAAAGCCTAGATTATTAGTTTATGCATGTGTAATACCATCAGTCGAGAAATAGCTGACCAACACTTGTCGGCTAGTCACACAATTACCAAGGGTAAGACTGTTAAATCACTGCATTAAATGTGCATTATCTGTGGCCAGGGTCAAGAGAAGTCATACAGAAATTATCAAAATCCTTAGATCAAATATGTACTGTACATACTGTTTGTTTCTTTATGACCAATTTTGATGTTAAAATTTTTTTGTTTTGTTTTGTTTTGTAGCCTGGGTGTGTATCAGTGACTGAAGTTGACATCAAAAAAGCTTGCAAATCTGAAGTCTCTCCAAACACTAGAAGAAAGGTATCCCTACTCAAAATTGCTCTTCTTTTTTTTTTGGATAAACAGTTTTAGATTTAGGTGGCGGAGTGGTGTTTTTCCATCTTCTATACACAACTTTTTTTCTTATTCCTATTCCCAGGCTAAGGTTTTGCGTTCTGGATTATCAAGCTTAGAAAATTGTTCTCCCCTTGCTGCTTTCACTGCACTAGATGAAGTTAGGATTGAGGTGAGAATGGGATAAAATTGTGAATGGAAAATGAAAATAGGGTGAGAATGAAGAATAAGAAATTTAGTTAAACAGTAAGGAATGAGAATTGAAATCAAACTAAGCAAACCAGTAATGCTGTGAATATTACAACTGGAAAACCTGGGGCACCTAGAAATATTCCAGGTTAATCTTTGGCCAATCAAATTGGCTTTCTAACCACAAGATAACAGAAAGATAACAATAAGATAACAACAAGGAGCAAGTTCAAAACAATGGTCTCAAATATGGACCCGATTTAAAATATTAAGGTGCTGGGTAACAGTACATATCCCCCTCCCCCTCAGAGACCTGTTCAAATGCAGGATACTTGGGGTATGCGGTAGCAATTTCTATACTAAAATCTGTTGTTTAGCATACATGCAGACAGACAGTCCATTCATTTCAGTAGTTTGGATTTTAGTTTTGGAAATATTTAGGAACAAAATCTAAGATTTCACTTCAGCTAGAGGTGGTGGATACCGGGTAACACCACCCCTCCCCCATAAATCAGGTCCCGTGAAATGACAATTTTTTTGCCCCTCATCCCTAATGCTTCTCACTGGTTAAGAAACATTCTTTAAATATTTGTAGGTTCCAAGGGGTTTTTTTGATTAGCACTGTAATAAGTGGAGAACTAAGAAAGGATTGAGATTGATTATTATTGAAAACGAATGAAATGGAAGGTGTAGGAATGTAATTTAAATTTTCCAATAACTTACCTATGACTGTCATATCTTAGGTCAAAGAACTCAAAGAAAACCTTCACAGAAGAAGAATGAAAACCTCCCAGGCCTCTGAAAGGTAACCACAATGTAAGATTGCATAGAAATGTCAGACATTCATAGATGTACATGCATGTTTCTTAGGGTAAAATATATATCAATCCAATATGTCTGGTTTTGTTGGACATTCAATATCATTCATTATGACATTGCATGTGTAGATTTGTCTACTGCTAGTGGTACACAATCAATGCATACCACTTTGTTTTTGAGACTACAGACTTGTATATGTAGGCTGTGCTTCACACAGTTTTGCAAATATCACTACATGTCGCTACAGTGCAAGGACCCAACGAGGTGAAAGCCCCAGGATCGAATCAGAATTTAAAAGTCACAAAGGTGGTGATTTGTCTGATGCAGTGCTGCATTTTTAGTCAAACTTGATTATACTCTAATGTTTTTAATCAATTGTTCTTTTAATATTTTCAGTTTAATCCAACACTATGAACTATATGCAGAGTACGACTCATTCATATCTTGTCCAGAGCCATCCAATCCCTGGATAACTGATGACATTACCTTATGGGAACAAGACAATTCTTTGTAAGCACATGCTTTCATGCAAACTACAGTACATGGCAGGGACATGACAACAGCATTAAATAAAGCCGCCATTAAAGTCTATAGACCTTTATTTTATTATTCGTTCAATGTTACCCCCATTGCAAACATGTCATTCCATAGTGAATAAGATTCCTTATTACATATTTTTTAAATAGAACAGATTTCAGTCATTACCAGGATTCTTCAGCATATCTTGAAAATTTATTAGAAATCTCTGGAATCACACTATTACAATCTTCAAAGTTTAACATTAACAAACCAGTAATATTCTACTGATATTTCTGTTTGTGTTGTCAGACATTACGTTCCTCCTAAGAGGGTCAAGCGATGGGGCTTCTCATTGTCTGAGCTACTTCAAGATCCCCTGGGGAGAAGGCATTTTACACGATTTCTTGAAAAGGAATTCAGTGCAGAGAATTTAGGGTGAGTATATAAATTGCTGATTGTATTCTCACTAATAGAATTAACACATCACTTCCAAGGTGAACGTAAGGGTTGAAAGTAATTCCCTTAATCAACGGTTTCCAACTGTCTCACTGACTTTATGATGGTGAAGCAAATTCATGTAAAGTAATCGAGATGTAGATTGAGACCAGGATCCCAACAGGACCTGGTTGTAGGAAGCCTGGATAGCACTATCCAGCAGATAAATCCTTATCCAGTGGATAAGTCAATGCTGTTGTCAACTGGATAAGATTCAGATAGCAATACCAGGCTTTATACAACCGGGCCCAGGGCATGGTAAGGACTCCATACCTCTGGTGCAAAATAACTGAGGATAAGTGTCTGAGCTCCACCTGTGAAGCATATTGGGCCATACTGGGCTGACTGCTTTGTCTCATTCTGGTCCTTTACTCTAGATTTTGGTTGGCTTGTGAGAAGCTCAAAGCAACACCAGTTAAACATGTTCCAGAAAAAGCTAAAGAGATTTTTAAGTAAGTGTAAAATACTTTGATTATCCTTATTGGTCAAACCATTTTTAAAATACTGTACCTAGGCTTTACGAGGCAGTTTTTCTTTCTCTTTAAAAACACATTTACATCTGATGACAAGTACAAGTATGAGAGCGAGTTTTTAACCTTAAAGATTGGCACTATCTTTTCGTCTATGTAGATTGAAACTTTAGATTGTAAAAAAATTGGAAATCCATTAGGATCTAGTGTTGACCACACGCGCAGAATCAATTTTAAACTCATACTTGTACTCGATCTTGTACTCATTGTCAGATCTAAAGGTCCTCAATATACATTGCGTAGAAGGTGGAATGGGTCAAAGAGAGCGATGACTTTGAAAGGGAAAAGAAGTAGAAGAGGAAGAGGGGACCACGGCATGCTGCTAAACCATACTTGCTCTAAAATATAATTTCTTACTTAGTCATTTTTATTCAGTTCTTTAAAGTTTTTATTTCGATCTCTGTAGTTAGTAGCAGGGGTAGGCAGAGGGATGTACAACTATACATTGTTGAAATCCCCCTTTTTGCTTGCACACCAATAATGTGAGCTATGTACAGTATGGTTGCCCTTGCTTTAAAACATAACTTCTTATTCAGTTGTTAAGAGAGGTTTTTTTCCCTCTGTGATAGTGAATACTTATCCAAGGATGCGACATCTCCCATCAATGTAGATTGCAAAACACATGAAGAAGTAGAACTAAATCTAAAGAATCCTGGTAGATATATGTTTGATGCTGCACAGGTGAGATTGAAGATTAAAGTTCCTTCTCTTGAATAGATGGTTTTCACGGTGGCCATGTTGGAGGAACTTAACAAAAGAATTGTCAATGAATTCTTTTGCTACATCTTCCAACATGGCCGCCGTGTCTTTCGTTATTTAATTCTCTTGGGAATGGTGGAAAACCTTCAATAGAACACTCAACATGTGAGTTAACCAATGCCCTTAGATAGCCAACTTTTTTTTGTGAACTTAAAGATTAACGGGATGCCACCATGTTAAATTGTACCTATTTTGTTATGCACTTCACTCTAACGTGGCTGCAAGGGTTGCTGTTTACCAAAGCCCTTAGAGAGTCAACTGTTACACATTAACGGGATGCCACCATGTTAAATTGTACCTATTTTGTTATGCACTTCACTCTAACGTGGCTGCAAGGGTTGCTGTTTACCAAAGCCCTTTAGAGAGTCAACTGTTACACATTAACGGGATGCCACCATGTTGAACTGTATATAATTCCTGGACACTGCTTTCTAACATAGCTGCCAGGGAATAAGCCATGTTTTCGGACCTTATTGAACTATGCGTTGCTGTACTTGCAGTGGTGGTTTGCAATAAACTCAGTTTTTCCTGTTTCAAGTAATGGGGTTGCGTTGGGGAATGCATACAAATGGATAATCTATTCCAAACCTAGCCCTAAAATACATGTAGAGGTGTCCACAATATTCAATGAAAATGGGGGGGGGGGGGGAGGGTTAGTTTTTAGTAACCCCAGGTTGACATTGATTTTATTTAGGATCATATATTCCAACTCATGAAGTCAGACAGTTATAGCAGATTCCTACGTAGTGAACAATATAAAGACCTTATGAAAGCACCTGCTTTCAAACAAAAAAGGTATGTTGGAATACCTGCCTCCGTTATAAGCTATTTCTCAATTCTGTATCACACGAAGTGTCCCTTGTTTTGAAAAGAATAGTGAAGTTATACTGCGAACTACCCACCTCCCCTGGAGATATTAGACCATGGCCAACACAGACAGTGACCAAGGGAAATAGAGGGTACTTGGTGCTATTCTCTCACAGTGGCAATAAAAAAACTGTCCATTTTTCACGAGTGTAGCACTTAATAGACAGTGGCTAACAAACCTGTGACCCTCATTCCATGATCGAATTGGAATTTAGGAGTTGATTTTTGTGGAGGAAGGAAAACCAGAGAACCCGGAAACCCTTGTAGCAATTAGAGAACCAACAAACAACTCTACTCATATACGACACTGAACCCTCCGGGACTCGAACTTAAGTCGCATTGATGAGAGGCGAGTGCTCACACTTCTACCCTCTACATTACTCCGTGCTTCCCTCAATAGCGCAGCGCAACCGTGACGGCATAAAATCGAAGACAAAGGCGAAATTCGGACAAACAAACTTACAAGTTTACTTTCAGCAGATAATTTTCACAGCCGATCGCAGTTGATCTTAGTTTACATGGGTTATTATTGTAACTTTAAGTTAAAATAATAAAATCGGTTCGTATAATCCTCGTAGCTGTTAAACAGAATGCAATGTTTGTCCGAATCTTTAAGCTATTTTTAGAATCACTGCGCTGCGCTATAGACCCCTTGCAATGGCACCTTGAAAAGCTCTTGAATTTTACGATTTTAGCTAAACTCCTTGAACATTTTTGCTTTGATCATTACTTACATGGTTCTGAAATAGATCTTGTCAGAAAGATTGAAAAATCTGGAAGTCGTTCATGTGCAACCACCGTGTAAAACCTTAGAATAGTTTGCTAAACATACTCCTTGAAAATTTATTTTTGAGTCCTTGTATACTCCTTGAATAGTACTTGTTTTTTTTTTAATTAAAAATATTGACTCTCTGTGTTCTCTCCAAGAGCTAAGCTCATCGTGGGAGATTACATAGTTTACAGTGATTACAAGGTTTCTGGAGTTTTAGGGAAAAGAAATTTTTTTTTACATATTTCAAGAAAAACTTTTTTAAGTGGTTACCTCAGCACGAACCCTGTTATTAGTCCCTCTTTATTATCCACCAACATGTCCATGACCATCTATAAGTACAGTGATAGGTGGGTGACGTAGTGAATATAGACTAACAAAGCGACTTGTTCCATTTCTTTCAGTCCTCTCCCTTCAAGACCCCTTCAAAACCTTGCTCGCATCGCTGGCTCGAAAACATGACCTGGTTGTCATGGAAACCAAAGAAATTGATTTTGTAAACTTATTTGATTGCTATGTATACGATATATATAAGATAGATAATATTAGCAATAGATATGGCAAAAAATCATCGTTCACAAAAAGTTTATTTCTTACGCAGAAATTATTTCAATTTTATTGTTAATTGAAGCAATTTTGGAAGCAGTCGGACAATCTTGTAAGATATTAGATTGGGTTGCTTATTTCTCCATTTTTAGGACAAAACGGGTGCAAGAAGAGCAGCTTTATACGCATATTCGTCGGAAACGTAATTTTACTTTTACTTTGAGCGGTAAAAAAACATGTAAATATATCTGCACTCGGGTTTGTTTTTAGAGTTGAGTATAAGTTGTCATGATGAGAAGCGTAGAAAGATGATAGTTCTGCTTAGGGAGGTTGATTGACGGTCTTGTGCCTCTGTCTGTACACCATGATTTGCCAGTATCGTAGTTTTTCTTCGACGTTTTAAGACAAAGGTACGAGAGAAACCTGGGACTTTGGAACTTAGTGAATTCGACGATGTGAATAAGTTTAAATTTTACAAAACCGTCCTCAAACAAGGCCCAGCCATTACAAGAAACTCATGAACTTCTTACTTATTGTCAAGTTTTTACATCTCTTTTCTTTAAAAAAACAATCATTTATATATTTTTCCATAAATTTCAGTCTATGAGGTAGGAAATCTGTATGAGTTTATTGACAAGATATTATTTGATTTGTGAGCTCGGCTTACAGTAAAATGATCTTACTGAAATCATTTTGCTGGGTTTTTTTTCGTTTAACTGTGAAAACGTGATGTTTTCTAGAAGTTTGATTGGAGGATTTTCTTCTTGCGCAATATTATTGGTCTGGCAGTACCGTGACATTGGCGTGACCGTGTCCGCGCCGTGTTCATGCGGCACTTCAGTCCGGCCATCAACAAATTTATTACTAAGTCAACTATTCTCTCATGATTTTTAGAGCTAGGCCATCAAATAAAGTTGGTACACGATTTGAACTCATTTGTAAAAATTTCTTCAAATATGGATTTCATGAAGCCTGCTTTAACACACTGATATTGATTGATGAGTTAACTAGTGTGACATCCAAAACATTAAGGCTTTCATTTATCAATTTAACTTGCCCAATCCATTGTTAACCCAGATAGCATCTCCTTTCAGAGTATTTAAGAAAATTAAAGTTATCTTGACTAGTAGTTGTATGTTATATGCTTGTATATTAAGTAGTTTTTCTGAGTGAGCAGAGGTTTTTTCACACCACTGAAAATATACCCTATAAGAATGCACGAAAACCGTAGTATATAGACTTCATTGCATCCGAAATTTTCTTTGTTACGTTTCTTCGTAAATTTAAATTCGGATGCAACGCTGGCTAGTTGTATACAGGTTCTGATGTATAACAGCTATATCAAAAAGATTGGTGAAGGTTTAGTGTTGCATGCTGTATGTTGTATGTTAGGCTTCGTTCATAATGTATGGCAGAGGGGAACAGGTGAAATCTTTAAATGACAAAATAAATCTTAGCCCCCCCCCCCCCTCTCTTGAAGTCCCACCGAAACATAACTATACCCCACCCCCGGACAATCTCTCGTAGCTTCATCTAAACATTTAGCAATCACCAAATTCCCTCCATTTTACTGGCAAAATTTTGTGGGATGAATAAGTTATACAATGCTTTTTCGCGACAAACCATGAAATATCTCACTTGAATATAATAGTTATACAATACTTTCTCATGGCACACCATGGAATAACCCACTTGTCACTTGTATATAATAGTTATACAATGCTTTCTCATGGCACACCATGGAATATCCCACTTGTCACTTGTATATAATAGTTATACAATGCTTTCTCGTGACACACCATGGAATATCCCACTTGTCACTTGTATATAATAGTGATACCATACTTTCTCATGACAGACCATGGAGTATCCCACTTGACATTTGTATATAATAGTTATACAATGCTTTCTCATGACAGACCATGGAATATCCCACTTGTCACTTGTATATAATAGTGATACAATGCTTTCTCATGACAGACCATGGAATATCTCACTTGTCACTTTTTTGCTGATACTCGCTTGATGTTCCATGGTGTGCCACTCGAAACTACTATACTACTACTACATATAAATACTGTCAGTATAATATAATGTACTTGTCATTTATAACCAGTTACTCTTTAGTTGTGGGAGAGGATTAATTTGATTCTTTTAATACAGGTTTTACTACAGAGGAAATGTTTGGGATTTGTACACAAACGAGACGGCGGTAAAAGTACAAGTACTCACGCATCATTTTTCTTTCTTTCCTTCTCTCTTTTTTTTTTTTCCTTCTTTCCTTCATTCTTTCTTAGCAGTCTTTTACTTCCTGCTTTTGTTTTCAACTGGAAAAGTGACACCTATTTGCCAATGTTCTCGATTCTGATTGGCTAAACCTTTTCTTGTGTGAGCTGGGCTTCACTTTGTCTGCGATACAAAGTCTTAGCCATTTCTTCCCCAGTAGACAATAATGCAAAATGAGAAAAGGAAATGTTGAATGCACATACTCTGTCTCTCTGTCTACCTGTCTGTCGCTTATAAATCGAAGCTTGCTTCCTATTTGCGTACGTCTTTACAGGTCCTCTTTCTACACTCCATCTGAATGGATAATCTCACAATCTATACTTCTCTTCCCGAGAGTTGTGTTTACTCGTTCGCCTTTATTAACATAGTTACGAAAACACAGGCAACAAGTGGAACTTTGACCGTCAGCTGAACGCTATTTTCAAATTAAACTTGAAACGGAAACAGAACAACTTATTCGGCTGTAACAGCTTCAGTTCGCAATATCCCTCCTGATCAGTTCTATTCTCTCATTCACAAGTGAAGCCTGAGTTATTGTTTGTTTGTTTTTCAAAAACCGAAAGCTAGGGGAGTAGTTGTCAAGATCTTGTCCTTACGAATGTGCTTCAGCTTTACAAATCAACAGCCGTTTTAGATATTAATTTTGAGTAGGTGGTATACTTAAAAGTTTAGGAAGCTTAGATTGTGAATGCTAAATAATGACGACGTAACTAATACTTCTATTAAAACAGGAACTGCTTAGATATAGATAACGATAAGATGAATTGTGCCACACCGGATGTCAGTCAGTGACATATAATATTCCTTCAAACTTGTTAAAAGCTGGTATCATGTTTCAATCCTGCTAAAGCTCTCACGAGTACAATATAAACAATTTCAAATTCAAAGAAACGGTTTTCAAAGCCCGCCACTCGTTTCCTCGAGTCTCCGCAACGATAGAATACAGTTCGTAAGCCCAAAGAGGTAGCCACACCGAGAGTGCACCAGCTAACCATAACTTACTGGTAAGTGCAGCACTTCAGATTTTTTATTTGAAATTCTAGTCGTTGAAATTCGTTGAAGTTACGAACTGAGAAAAAAGGTTTCCAGTATGGTATCGGCGGCAACGATGGGTCTATCCTAGGAACTCGTTCTGATCCTTGTCATGCAGTTTATGTGGATAAAAATTATAACTATCCTTCGCGTATTTGTTATATAGTGTGGCCTTATAGAAGACCAATAAGATACGAATCAAGATCGCGTTTGATTTTTGCAACTCAATCTAATTTAATATCCGTAATCATAAACTTCAATAATTATGTTTTTTGTGATCTTATCCCCCAATCTACTTTTGCAAAATTATTTTAGTTCACTATCTAATTTTTTTCTTCTTTTGATCACTCTTTCATTGTCGATGAAATATAAGAACAAAAGAATACAACTTAGCTACAATCGCAAACTCATCGAATCATAATTATAATATATACGACCAGTACATCCGACCTGTGTTCCCATAGCCTGCGTAGCGGCCCTCTGGTAGGGAATTTTGGACGAGAGGAGAAGGGAGAGGGCTAGTGTTCCCAAGAGACAGCGCAGCTCAGTTCAGTATTCCGCTGCATATTCTATTATTGATAAACCTAGACAGGAGTTTTTAAACCAAAATAAACTTTACGTTGCAGGAAAAAAATCTTCTGTCGCGCTATTATCCCTCACCATTTTCAGAATTCCCCTTACCTCACGCACAGTTCAGTAGCCACTGCATATTCTATATTGATTCTCCTATGATAAACCTGACAGGAGTTTTAAACCAAAATAAACTTTACGTTACAGGAAAAAAATCTTCTGCCGGACTATTATCCCTCATCATTTTCAGAATTCCCCCTTACCTCACGCGCAAATCATGTGAAATACAACGTGAACTTTGTGCGACTGTTTTTCTTCTTACAGCTCAGATTACTAAATAAATATTTCACAATGAAGCTACGAATAGGATCATTGGTCTTCATCCTAATTACGAGCTACGTCCTTCAGTCACAAGCACAAGGCATTTTTTCCGGTTTGAAAATTTATTGTAATTCGGAATATTATACCAAGTACGTCAAGAGACCTGGCTGTGATTCCCGCTATGTAGGTGTTCAAGCATGTCTAGGCACATGTTGGTCGTACTCTCTGGCATATAACTCACCGCCATTCTTCAGAAAGGTTCGTTATTTGTCAGATTACTTGACCTTTGTAAGTGATATGGATATCTTTGTTAACGACACTCTAGTCTTTCTTCAGTACATGCCTGAGCATATTTTTTATTTATATTTTTCATTTCTTGTTCTTTGTTAAATATTTTCTTATCGGTTTCTTTTTCCTGGCTCCTTTTTTTCTTTTTGTACAGAAGCAGTTTTTTTCATATTCCGCCTTAATTTTCACCCGCTTTTTTTCCTTACTCATACTATATATAGATTTCCTTCCTACACATTCCGCGGTTTAAGACTGATCAAAAATCCCCTTTGATTAGTGGACTGATTTCGGATGCACCTGGGGATATTTGATGGCCGGGAAGGAAAAAAAATATTTTGGAACAATTGGAAAAAGAAGAAGGGTAGGGTGGGGCAGACAGGAACTCCCTGGCAATAGATAGCCTTCAGGTGGGGAATAAAGTAGCACTTGTTGTTTTACTACTGTTTGGAATTTCAGGTATGCACTTGTTGCAAGCCCACTGGTACAGAATGGAAGACGTTTACCTTTGGCAACTGTGCATCTGGAATAGATTCTACTATAAGAGTGGAGAGTGCTACAGGATGTACCTGTAAAGCCTGCAGCTAATCAAATCAAGACATTCAAATATTTCTATAATTTATCAGCATTTTGGGTTTTCAGACTTGAGAGGTACACGGGGGAATGTGAAAGAAGAACATGATTAGTTATAGTCTCTTTTCTCCTTTTCCTCCTTTTTTCATTCTTTTTTTCTCCTTTCTCCTTGTTGTTGTATGTTGTTGTTGTTGTTGTTTTGCTAAAGCTTGCTTGGTGTTCGTTTTGTTTCATTCCTTTATTCTTTTTTTTAATTTTCATTCTATTATTTTCTTTCTTTCTGTTTTCTTCTTGTATGTTTCTCTGCCCTCGTATCTTTGTGGCTTCTTTCTTTTTTGCCCCTTCTTTCATTCTTCCTTCCTTCCTACCTTTCTTTTCTTTCTCTCTTTTTCTTCCTTCCATCCTTTCTCTCTCTTTCTTCCTTCCTTCCTTTCTCTCTTTTTCTTTTCCTTTCTCTTTCGTTCTCTTTCGTCCTTCCTTCATTCTCTCTTTAATTTCCCCCTCCTCCTAGCGTGTCGACTTGCCGTGACTTCTCACCTTATCCATATCCAACTCGAGTCAGTTTGGCGATAGTTAATAATTATAAAAATAAAGACCGAAGGGATGGGTAAAATACATTCTGTCGTATTTTCTCCTCTCTTTTCGTCTTCCGGCAACTTGTTATTACTATTAATGAAACGGGAAACAGACGCTTAAGTCAATGGGTCTTTAGGTAAATATTTTGTCTGTTAATGTGAATAGTAGTTAAGAGGGTCAACGCAAATTCTTGAGATTATCTTAATGCTGCGTGGTGAGCGCCCGTCAATAATAGGATGGCTCAGTTTTTATCAACTTCGATTTTCACCTGTGCGATAATTTGTTAACTGAAATAAAGCTAAGTATTTTATTAAAAGTTAAAATGAAAACAGACGCCGAAAACGTGTTGTTATAATTCTATAGTGTCGATATGAAGCTTGTTCAGTGGGTCAAAATAACTGAGAGGCCCATATAAACTTAAACCGATATCCTCTCATCTCTCGCAATCGATCGAATATATGACTTCTGATATCGGTTCATTGATATTTAACCAAGCTAGTCACATAGACATGGATCCTTAAAAGGCTTCGCGGGGGGTCGTAAAACGTTCTTTCTTTTTTAGTTACACAAGCACATCTGAAAGTTACAGCCTGAAAAGGCAGCTTAAAAGGTCTCTATCAAAACGGACCACTTATATCATTAATGAGAGCGAGGGAGGCGACAGGTACACAACCCTCAGGTTTCCGACAACGACAGTCACTTAGTCAGAGGCACTATGATATAATGAAAGTTTGCGCGCTGCCTCTGACAATGTTGTCGTGAGTTCAAGTCAATAGACCGGTTTGTGATGGTTTTCTACTAAAGGAATTTTCTCCTGATCAATACTCTATTTTACAGTTTCGTTCAGTGACCACGAATATGGTTTCAAGTCGAGGCTGGAGTTGACGTGTATGATATAAAGTATAGTTTTGCTATGCGCGGAAACTCCACCCATGACTTGGAAATATTTTAAAATCGTGGTCACTGGATGGGACTGTAAAAATGAGTGTTCTTTTTCTTGTGTTACTACGTAAGAAGTCGTTTTAAATTACAATTCAACTTTGAGATGTTACCTAGAACAGAGACCTGCAAGATCTGTTATTGTGCCACATATATGACACACGAATTATTGCAACATAAGATATGTATGTACGATCTGATTTATTTCCAAAACCTAACGCAACTGTAGGCCATGCACATTATTTAGAGATAACAAGACGTGATTACAGTGCGCGCAGTTGAGTTTAATGGTTCCTCGAAAAATATATAACCTTTCGCGTTGATCTTTTTGCGCGAGCTGGACGTCTGCTGAACAAATATTGTGAATAAATGAATTATAAAAGAAATGGTTAAGCAAACAAGCACAGTTAGGTCGATCGTTGATGGACAACGTACCTACTATTTTTTATTTTGTTTGATTTAAGCAGTCACAAACTTCGTCCTACTGAACTGGAAGTGGTGGGTGCACGCGCACACTTCAGGTGCTGTCAATCAGTCCCTGTATTCATGCATACAGCACAATAATAAGATATAGAGAGATATATAGAGAGAGATATATATATAGTAGATATCTATGTATTTGACCTACAAGGTTCTGAGTCGTTATCTTTAACAAGGAGTGCAGGAACACTCTACAGCACTTTTAACTTGATGATAATATGTATTATAATCTGCACTATTTGGCCCAGTTCTGCACCATAGTCCCACGGATATCGTTTCTGTTTGCGTCTCAGTACAGCACGTGCACATTGGGACTTGCTCTTCTTGGGATCCACTGGGTGTCGAGGCAGATAGACATGTACCCCGGCAAATGTTCACAGCAACGGTCTTTTTCTCGCAGTTGTGGACCTCGACATTAAGGCTGTAGCCTACTCGGCCACATCGTATGTTAGCGTAGGCTTCTTGTAAGGGATTTCTGGAGTTGACAGTATAGATCAACAGAATCACACAGAGTGAGAAAAGAATAGCTCTGGATGCCATGGTATTGTCTACAGAATAAGACCAAAGATAGTCAATAAGAGTTAATTTTAAATTTACATGACTATAATACGTAGAACAAATTCACAGTTATGCCAAGAAATTAGATCGTAAGCAGGGTGGCTAGCTAACCTTTATTCAGGATATTCCATATATGTAAGATTACCCTTCTGGTAAAGTCCCAGCTCCTTTTTTTTAAATTTCCCCCGAGCGCGAAAGAAACTGGAGGGTACTAAAAGCGCGCGCGTTCGTCTTTCATTTTCTTTCTATTTCCTTTCTCACCTTTCCTCCATTGTCGTGCATATTCAATCAATCAATCAACTCATTATTCAAGAGTGGCAGAGCTGATAAACATGTTTGCGATATTATAGCCTCCCTTCTAGTAGCAGCCCTTCGTTAGATTAAAAGTGCGGCTGCCAAGGAGACTTGAATTTGCGACTGTGGTTCGCCGGGAACTTCTGGATGGATGAGGATAGGCTATTATGAGAGTGCCAATGGGTTGGCCAAATTAAACTAACAATAGTTAACAATTAACTGATATATTTTATTATTTTAGCTAAAATATGGCCAGCGCTCATGCCAGTAACTGACATTCGTCCGTGACCTCCTGACGGTTAGTGATTGCATGCATAAAGATGGCTCTCCCTTTACATCTACGGCTAGGATTTTCAACTTCAAAGATTTAAAAGAATATTACAGTGAGGACATTCGAATTAAACCGTGTGAAAAATAGTTTTGATAATGCATGCTGTAAATTATCCCTTGTGCCAGTCGATGAAAAATGAGATTTATTTCGGTCGCTTGGTGATTTTTCAATGCTTCGTTTTAGAAGGTTTGAGACAGAAGAAGAAGATTCAGAAATTAATATTAACCTGATAACACCTCGACCTGTCGATTCTGATCACGATTCGAGTGTCCTCATTGTAATCAACTCCATCTCCACTTGCTCACTGTATACGCTTTCCGTACTTGGTACTTGGAAATACTTAATGTTATGAGAAACAAGGCATTATTTTGGGAAAAGAATAGATCGACCTCATAAGAAACTATACTACAATATCTATGCATTAGTATTCAATTCTATATGGGATAATTAATTTAGCATCATTCGCTTCTATTAATCATTGTCCATAAACAGTTGATGCCGACAATCTTTTGCATTGAGCTTACGTGTGACATGATGGAGCACTAAATCGAGGAATTGGCCCAAACAAGCTTAAAAGTACAACAATTCTTACCTAGTAATCCCCCTTTCGGATTTCCTGAACTTCTACAATATAGTTCCACTTTAGTGATTTTATACTCCAATTCTGTATGTTGAGTGTTTCGTAATGAACGTTGGACTTCCTCTTCAAATGATCATCAGATAAATGACCGTTGAAAATTTCAGTTTTACATCGTATATCAGATATCAGATAACAATGAGTGAAGTGCACTTGTCATGAGGCAGGATGTGATCTGAGCCTTTACTAGTAATTATCAGTTCAACAGGTCTTAACAAGCTGACATCTGTTTTGTTTCATTATGAAATACTAGAACAAAAAATACAAGCACTGCTTTTATGGGGAGTGAACTGACATTTGGGAATCATATAGGATTATTTTATCGTTCAGGTGTATGTTTCTTTCCTTTGAGGACTCGGCATCTACGGCCGTTGCCTTGACAAAAGTCAAGCGTAGCAATAAAAAATAAAAAGAAAGAACAGGCTCCGCCTATGACAGGCTTTTAGAAATCTAAACATTTCGAGCATCCTGTTACATACTGAATCGTTGGAAACCCACTAGACTTGATAAGTATTTTTATTGTCACTCGTAAGTGGATGAGATGAATTTAGGAACACGAGCTGAGAGTGACTGTTATGGAATACAGTCAACTTCCAGGACAACCGTACTCAGGTCAATTCTCGATCGTTACAGTGGACATCCCCCGGGGACCGACAGTTTCCGTCATGATATTTTTTCGTGATTGTCGGTATTTCTCTGTCAGTGTTTATTTTTATTATGTCGGTAATAGCGAGGTACATGTCCGTGATATATCGAGGCGTCGACAAGGCGAGAGTAGGAATGCAGAGATAAGTTGGTATAGTAGATCTGGAATTTTTTACCCAGAAGGCTGAACTCACTCCAATCTCAAAATTTTTACTACACACCGTGAAAACAGCTGATAAGCAATATACAATATTCGCGTCGCTATACAGAGGGGTAGTCTCCCTCGCATCCGTTTTTATTGTCGGGGAGGGAGCGTTGCGTGACGACTGACACCAAAAACGGATGCGAAGGAGACTAAAAGAGGGGCTGCCCATATTTATTTATATTATACTTCAAGCCTAGGTCACTACTGCCTGCAGCCCCTTAACTCTTCGATCTCCTAATCAGTCAATCCTCTTCTCTCCCACACCCTTCCTCTTTCCCTCGGTCCCTTCTCGGAATGGGAATTCATCTCAAAAATGCCAATAAAATCATTTTAGAAATTTTACCCTATCATTGAGAAATAGCACTTCTTTAGCTCTGCGTGGTTATTTTTTGAGTTTAACTCAAAAAAAAACCTAAAACTCCCAAAATCGTCTCAAAAAGCTTCAACAATTATCTATCATTTATTTTCGAACATTTATTTTTAATATTTCAAGTTAACAGATATTTTCAGGGGCGATTTTCAAACTCTACTGAGATTTACTAAGATTGCTTTTAAAATTCACGACACAGGAAGCCCAGTATACAAAAACAGAGGATGGGAAACCTGTGGGTAAATATTTTAATTTGTACCATCGTGGTTTGCTGTGCGTGACGACATTACGCATTCTACTTAAGTTGCGTGACGACACTAATATGGTCTGTGTCATCCAGAGCATCCAGCCGAACAAGGCCTAGAGAGTCACTCGCTCGTCCGTTCCGTCTCCACGCTTAGAGACTGTAACGGTACAATGACCGAAAGGACTTTGGTCCCGAAAACGTGGACCCAGCGTTCTTTGGGAACCAAATACTCGTCCACAGTCTCTCTCGTTTCAATATTTTCAAGATGGCGGAGAAAACGAGAGAGACTGTGGACGAGTATTTTGTACGCTGGGTCTAAGTTTTCGGGACCCATAAGTCCTTTCGGTCATTGTACAGTTACAGTCTCTAAGCTTGAAGACGAAACGGCTAGGACGAGCGAGAGACTGTGAAAGAGTCTAAACAAGGCCTACCCTAAGTACCACAGGCAGCCCAATTAATAATATGTCTCATTACGTGAAATTTTCACGATAATTATAAACTATGACTTCGCGATTTTGGCGATTTTGGCGCGTTAGAAAAAAAGATATGAGGAAGGGTTAATCTATAACTTACTCACATACATATTTACTACCTATGACGACCTATGACCTGACATAAAAACCCAGCTTGGGTTCCCTGCATGGTAATCTTCATCTGACGTCACGTCATATTCATAACGACACACATTCATCTCCGATCACGAAGCCTTTAGCGTGTCGTTGAGCGCTGTCGCCGAAGAAAAGCAATCTTACTTCAAATTAAATCCGTTTGTAACCTTTAAAACAACAACGAAGGTAAGACACCATATAGAAAGTTTTCGACGTTTAACATTAGTGAGTAAGAGAAAAGATTTCGTATTGAACTCGCCCTTGCCGTTGCTGGATTCCTCTGAAATGATACAGAAGAAGTAGCACTCCTTCCTTCCTTCAACATGTGCTTTCTTACCAAGAAATACCAGAAAATACTATCACTACACTAACTCAGCCGCATTTTTATCAAGCTAATTTAAAATTTAAAGCAAATTCAAAGCCCTCGGTTGAGATTCTGGACGATTTTGGCTTTGGAATAAGCTTTCTTCCAAGACCAGGAGTTCAACTCGGAATCCCTGCTGTGCATTGGGAGAAATTTATACAGTTTAAAGCTATTTTTTGACTAGAAATTTAACATGCTTTTGTCGGTATAAGATGGACAATACTTGAGTAAGATGGGTTGTGGTATTGAAACGGATTTAAATAAAAAAGTTTGAAGTCTTTTTTTTCCTGACGTACATGGCGACTATAGAATCAATAATAAACTTAAATTTTCTCTTCTTGTAAAGCATACCCAACTGAAATACAAGCTTCAGTTAATGATTTTGCCCCGCCCAACCTTGGTCTTCAATTATTCTCTTTCGTTTGAGAAAGCGAAAGTGTTAAGACATTTGATGTTTCAACTGAAAACCGTATTAAACCAAGCCCCTTAATGTTAATTAATATTTAAAAAAAGTTACGATGAATGCTATAAATAAGGCTTATAAAGGAATTAGATATGTAATAAATGCAGTCGTTTTTGTTTTGTGAAGAGCTCATGAATGCAAGAAAATAGGAAATATTCGATGTCTGGATTTATAGTTTTAACTTACGAGTGTTCTATGATTTTAAATATTTTTAGAGTTTTATATCTATACATATTTAATAAGCTGTTCCTGAGTAATCTTCATCTGGAAATAACCCTTAACATTGGGTAGTTCCAGAAAATATACATACCCTTAACACAGCATTTTGTTAAACCAGAGGTTTTTTTCTAGAATTCTGAAGAAAAGGGGGAGTATCTTGGTCTGGAATTTCCAAAAGGGCAGGAGAGATAACTGTTTTTGTAATGTTAAATTTGAAAATAACAGATGAACCAGCTGTACTTTGTAGTTTCAATTTTATTGAGTACATAGCACGATTTCCATTGAGTCACTTCCATCAAATTACAAGTCAACATAAAATAACATTTATATAAAATAGGCATTTCTGAAGTAGAAAAAAAGATAGCAATTTGAGTAGCAGCCGTGCATGCAGCTTACAATCATGAGTGATTTTTTAGTACATTAGTATTATGCCTCCAAATTGGAATAGCTTGTTAAACCTGGAGACAATCCCCTACTCTTACATGAATAATTCAACAGATTCTTTTATGTCCCCCATTTACTGTAGGTTAGGAAGGGTTGAGAGACAGGGCCTAAGGTTTTAAGTCTTTATCTGAGAAGACTTGAAGGTCTAACCATTTGCAGAAAATTATTGTTACAAAGGCAGCACCTTCTCCTCAGTTATTCAATCCCTGAGTGTTGGTCCAGCTGAGGCTTGAACATCGACCTCCTGTACAACAGACCGATGCTCTTACCAACTGAGCTAACCGTTTGGCGGTAACAGGGATTAGTTATTCTCAAATGAGGCTAAATTATATATCCTCTAAAGATGTTATGTTTTCCCATTACAGGTTGTCTCTCCACATATAAGCAGTTTGTTTTTGAAATAGTTGACTATTTTTGATAATAACTCCACCCAAATTACCAACAAAACGTTGAAGATCTTTCATATGAAGAGTGATAAACATAATATGAAAGTCATGTTTAGTAACATTGTTAGTTTTTGCAAAATTAAACATCACCTGAGGTGTCCAAACATGATAAAGTCTGATACAAATAAAGTAAAGCTAGTGAATCAAAAGCTGCAGAAAAAATAAAAATGGCATTTTAAGGACTGAAAAATGAGGGAACAGTGGGTCTTTCATTCAAAATTTGTTCATAATTGACATGATAAACGCTACTATAGCAATAGACCCCTTGCATGTGATGTCAAAGCAGCTCAATTTGGAGGACAAACAATGTTTTTCAACCACCTGAGAATTGGAAACCTATTATGTCCTCCAAGTTGGGCTGCATTATAGTCTATGTTGGCTACTGCACATGGGTATTCTCATATTTTCTTATCGGAATTTCTTCTTTTCTCTGATATTCAAGTCTGAAATTATTTAAAAAAAACAATTATTCACCTCAAGCTCAGTGATTATAGAGGTTTTGCACCATTACATGTTAGCACCCCAAAATATAGCTTGGACTGCCTGTTGTTAGAGAGCATAACAAAAAAATGCCTTTGCTCTCGGGAATTGAATTCTTTCTCATGTAAAACGATTGTATCGTTCCTGCCAGCTAACATCCCTCATTGTGAAATATACCTAGCTCACTTTATATTGGGCAAATAATATTGTAATATTAATACAAAACCTTAGGACAATGAAAAGAAGCTTCCTGATTAGCCCCAAGGAGGCTTCCCCCCTCCCCCTTCCCACAAACAAATTTGAAGAGAAATATAAATAAAATATATTAAATGTGCTATGCAGTATTCGGTAGTTGTATGAATATTCTGATAAATGCTTCTTTTTTCAGTCAAAATGGCGATGTCAGGAATCAAGGTGGATGCTGCAGCAATTGAATTATTCAACAGCATAAAGATGAAGAAAACAAATAAGTTTGCTTTTTTCAAGATATCTGATGACGGCAAGAAAATAGTGATTGATAAGGCAGGGGAAGCAGTAAAAACTGATAATGTGGAAGATGATGCCACACAGTGGGAGGAAATGAAAAAATGCCTGGTAGCAGAAGAACCTCGTTATGTTATCTATGACTTCAGGTTTACCAGAAAAGAAGGCGGAATTTGTGAAAAAATAGGCTTTTTCTTATGGTAAGATATAAAAGCTGCATTATTTATCAGTTAGAAAAGGGGATTCTCTCTAATGATAAAAAGAAGGGAGACTTCCAAAAGACCTTGCTTGTCATGGTCATATACAGTCCACTTGCCATTCCCAAGAGTATCATTTATTATTCTAAGTGGTACGTGAGAGGTAGGAGAAGACACATGAATACAGGGGCAGATCCGGGGGGGGTGTGAATTTTCACACCCCCCCCCCCCCCATTCTGAGCAGTTGTGTCTTCAAATTTCATAATTAAGTTGTTATCTGTTGTTTGTGTAAAGGGAAATGATTGATGAGAAATAATACTTTTTAAGGTTTTAAAAATTGCATTTCTGTGGGTCTCAAATTCAAAAATTCCTGGGAGATCATGCACAGACCTTGATAATTGCCCAAGCCTTTGTTGCCTATTTATAACAAAAAATGCCCCCCTTTTGAGAATCCTGGATCCACGCCTGGAATATGGATACAACAAACAAAGAATCTTATTCTCAAGACACACAGTCTTTGATTGGGAAACATTACACTACAACAAATAAGGTCTATTCATTAACAAGTGAATAAGAAGGAAACTTAAACACTGTGTAAATATAATAATAACAATACAACAAAAACAATACTGATGTTTAGGAAGGTACCCATATTTGTTAGAGTAAAAGAGATGATTCTTAATCTTTAACTCATGGATATGCAAAGCTTAGAAACGAGTTATTGTGAGTGGTCTGAATATGGATCTGTATATGTAGTTAGCCTAATTTAACACTAAATGCCATTTTTAGGCTAACTTGAAAAAACCTAGGTTCTTATACACAGGTTTTTACTGTATCCTTGAGTTCACCAAAGAGCAAGTTGATTTAAGTTGGATACAGTTTCTTTGTTGAGCAACGAGTACAGTAGAGATACTGCATAAGTGGAAGATAGATAAAAATTCAACATGAATTCTTTGGCATTGGATTTTTTTGCTAATCACATTTGCAAAAAAGTTTAACAAAATAAATAGTCGTATAATAGATTTAGAAAGTCAAATTAAATTAGACGTTCTTGGTGTTCTTACAAACCTTACTAAAAAAGTTACGTTCTTTTAGGCTGTCTGCAACATAATTTCGACTATCTTCATAGACCAAGTACCAATATGGCTTCCACTTAATTATCACTAGTTAATATTATATTAACTTTTTTATTACAGTACAGTCAAATTATTATCTACTCATGGTTACCATGAAGATGAAGTAAACTATGAGCAACAAAGTATGTTGTACATTTTATTGCTAATACATGAACTTACTTCATTTCAAGGTGTCACGATGAAAAGTGCCCAGTAAAGAAAAAGATGGTGTATGCCTCAACCAAAGAAGAAGTCAAAAAAGCTTTTAAAGGGTTTCACTATGAAAAACAAGTAACTGAAATGAGTGAGCTTGAATATTCAATACATCAGGTTGCAGTTGAAAAGCTTCGTTGATTCCAGTTTCGTTGCTTCAAGAATCTCAAATATGAGAATATAATTGAGCTAAAAATCCATTATTGTCTTATAGGAAACAGATTTTTTGCACTGTTTCATGAAACTGTTTTAGGTGACTTCATTTTCCTTTTTTTTTTCCTTTTTTTTTTTTTGTATTTCCAATAGTATAGGCTGCCATATTTTTATATATGTTTCTGTGTAACTATGCCCTTATCATCAAAGTTTGCAGAAAGAAAGCCAAAAAAATTGATTATAATTATTTTGCTTTGTTATCAAATAATCTTTATCATAAAAGTATCAATAAAAATGTTTAAAAATATTTGTATTCATTGATCATATTAATAATAATAATGCATTTATATAGCACTTATAAATTTATGTTTGAAGTGCTAAGAAATGCCACTGAGGGGTATATATAATCATCAAAAAACTAAATATTCAATACTAGGTATATAATGTATTTCTAGGACTTATAGGAGGCAGCATGGTCAAGTGGTCATAGAGTCGGTCTCGCAATCTGGTAGTGCCGGGTTCGGGTCCTGCTGTGACCACTATCCGAGACTGTATTTGTCCTGATCAATGATTAGTTCAGATTCAGTTTCTTGGCCATGCTTGTAAATAGCCAACTGGTTTGCCTCTTTGCCAGTTGGGATTCTTAACACACTTTGTTCCTTTGATTATTTCCTTTCAGTTTATTAATTGTAAGAGGGCCATAATGAAAACTACTGGGTAACCAGATAGATAAGGCAGTGCGCCGTGTGGGATGGGCTCGGATATCAAATAAGAACATGCATAATAGGTAAATTACGAGGCCCTGTATTGGGCCCTTTCAGCACAGTGTATCTAGTGAGCTGGCAATCGTGTGCAAAAGTAGTACTACACTGTAGATAGATAAGATAATTTACCTATTATGCACGTTCTTATTTGATATCCGAGCCCATCCCACACGGCGCACTGCCTTATCTATCTAGTACTACTTTTTAAATACAGGCCGAAACAGCTGTCCACAGTTTCTGGTTGAGCTGGCTAATTTTTTACGCGACTTGAAGTTGTGAAAGGCTCGTATGGCACTCTTCTTCAGTCGTTTCATCTAAGGCTCGTAATTTACCTATTATGCATGTTCTTACTAATGTATGTCACCCTTGTTAAATAAAGTCTATTTTTTTATCATTCTAAACTGCTACTAGATTTATTGGCATTTGCATACATTTTAATTCACGTACATAACAAGAAAAATATATTATTAAAGTAATTTATTATTAAAGGGGTACATTTTATAGCGCATAATTTTATGCATAGGCTTTTGTATGTTAAATCAACACAATTAAATAAGAAGCTGGCTGGTTTTACCAAATAAGGCTTGGAAAAGCTTGTATGGCAGCGCAAACCTGGTGCACATAATAAGTATGCAAATACATTAAATGTGGTAAAAAGTATATGTATTTACATTGTGCAAGATCAGAGTTCTACTTGAGATTCAACTTTCCCCAGTTTGCTCAGTTGGTAAGAGCATTGGTCTGTTATGTGTAAGAATGTCATAGTTCGAGTCCCAGTCAGACCAACACTGTGGGTCATTAAAAAAACTAAGAAGAAGGTGCTGCCTTTGTAAAAGAACCACTGAAGACTTTGGTGATGGCCACCTTCACCAAAATCTATCGTGGTGTCCGTGCCCTCAGGGGAAAATTCACTTTGTAGGGGACAGATTTTCTGGCAAGCATTCCTGCCCTTCTAAATATAGGAGTACCCCCAGTTCTTGTATGGCACAGATTTTTTTATTAAACAGCACCATACTCCCCAAAAGATCCTGTTTTAGTGAAAATTACCTGATAACAGACATGAACTACATGTCATGGCCATTTCCATTAATCACCATACTGCCACCACACTGTGGTTCCTCATCCCTGCTGCTCTGGAACAGGGTAACTATTTCTGCATTTACCTCAAATGGTTTTTTTATATACAGCAGGGTAATGATTTTCAGTGATATTTTTACTCTGGAACAGTGACAGCTGGACTGGAGTCATTAAGATTGCAGCCTTGGGTACTGTAAGTATTTAAGATAGCAGCGAACACAAGCAGTGGTTGGGAAATTTTCCCCCATTGGACGGTCTTTTTTCAACGTTCATTTAAGTCTTCAGGTGCGAGATGAAAAATGCTCACATTCCTAATTGGAGATGTTTAGCTATCCAACATAAATATTTGTCAAAAACGACTAAAGAAGCTAATCATTCAGATTTGCTGTAGTATTCTAATGAGAGGGTCCTGAACAGGTCAAATGGGAGCTAGAATTCTTTCTTTTTTTTTCCTTTTTTTTTTTTTTTTTTTTTTTGCTAGGAAAATAGGATTTCATGCACTGGGAATGGGATTCATAAAAAAATCAAAAACATGGGATTGAGATTTGAGCAACAATATGAGATTTGAATAAAATGGGGTTAGGAAATATGATTAGGACCCCCTCCCCCATCAGGACCTTGAGGTTGTAGGGTAGAACTGTGATGTTGTGGCATGTTTAAAAGTACTAAGCTTGGGTTACCTGTGGTAAGTGTTTCACCAGATCGAGGTGCACTTGGCGCGTGTTTTTAAAGTCGAAAGAACAAGATTTGATCAAGGTGAGTAAACACGGTTAAAATATTTAATTCTAACTCTATCTAAAAGATTTTTGAGGACCGCATTTACTAAACACATGCAATTCAGTGCTTTGGGATTCAGAAAAAAAAAACACATTGCCTAAATATTATTTTTTTCTCTGACTAGTTTAAAGTAATATGTTGCGTTTAACACGGTACCGGACGATTTTTTAACTGGTCAAAAAATTGTACGTTTAACGTTTACACGTACGTTTTATACCGTGAAAACGCAGCCTTATATCTAGTTTATATTTAAAAACCGAAGTAAAAACACTCACAGTTCGTAGGGGATTCGATCTAAGCAAGTACATTTTTTTGGTGTATGCTTGATGGCGTTCTTGATACGCTTAGTTATCAGTATTAAATTTCACTGCAATGCTTACTCGGTTTTAATTTCTCGAACTGCATTTCTCTTTCGTCCATACATCAGGGTTTGAACGCTAAAAATTGTACCAATAAGCCTGAAGCGAGATGACGTTCTACCCCAGACTCCATACCATAACAGTTTTTAAAATTCTCTCATATTAAATTTTTTGATTCCTTAGAGGATACAAGAACAATACTCATAATTAAAGAACAAAAGCAGTGTGAAAAGGATTATGGTCTAGAGACAGGGGTTAAACGTCATCTCCCTTCAGGCTTATTTATACAAAATTTTCAATTCTCAAGAGGATAAGAGTTGAAATATAAGAAAGCTATGTCAACAATGATTGACTATGGTTGACTATGCGCCTTTGACAAAAGATTTGGTGTTGATGTGTTTTGTCAGTCAACCAACATGGTGGCAACAAGGGGGGGCTGAGATTGGAAAATATATAAGACTTGTATGGGAGGGAAAGAGTGGAGGGAGGCTGTAGCCCCCTGCTCCAACCCTCCTGGGCCCCTGGGAAAGGGATGCTGGCCAATAAATAGACCTTGTGAGATCATACATACTGCAGATCCATTTGCAGCAATGCCGAGAACAGCTCAGCTTCAAAGGACAAACCAATGGATTTTTTAATTCTTATGAAAGTAAAAATATAATTTTTATTCCAAGTTGAGATACTCTGGGAATTATAAATAAAAGAGGTCTATGCCTAGGTCAAGAGAATTTTGGGCTTAGGTTACTAGGTATTCAATTCAATATCAATATATGCTCTTCATCTAAATTCAGATTTCATGTCCCAGTCATGTCTGGTCTATTAACTAAGCTACAATACTTCTCCCACTCACTTCCCACCCAATCAGCCACATCACAATAACACATAGATTGAAGTACTATGTTAATCAGCAATTGACCTCTTTAGCTTGGGTGTAATGTGTCATTCCCTCAAAATAAGTTTCTTTGTTCTAGTTATATCTATATGCATGTACTGTCTCATGATCATTGGCATGGCAACCATTAAACAAAGAAAAAGAAAGAATACTCTAGGGAATAATGTGGTCTGAAATGGGAAAACATTATTCATTATTATTACAAGATAAAGAGGTATACTTAGTCGGTAATGATCAGCACCCTGTAAAGAGATGTTTTCAAGGACAGATCCAGCCAAAATTCTATGGGTGGGGGGGGGGGGGGGGAGGGGGGCTAATTGATTTTCTTCCGCCAACACAACAGAAAAAAATAAAGAAGCATCTAATTCTTCAGTTTTGATTTTTTTTATCTGCTGAAGGGGCCGGGCTTCATCCCATCCCCTCCCCCCACCCTCCTTTGCCCCCCTGGATCCGCCCTTGGTTTTTAGAGGATTAGTTTTTAATTTTCTTTCCACTACATTTACACACAGTTTGGGTACTGACAGCAAACATTGATTAATGGGATGCAAGATGACAAAAGCCAAGAAACAAAGAGCAAAACCAAGCAATAAGAAAGGTGATGAAGCACCAGACCTCAGTCAAATAGATATCATGACACTGGACAGAAAACAGTTGCAAAAACTATGCAAAGAGCTTGGACTAAAAGCAAATGGCAAGGTAGGCATGCAAAAGTTTATTTTATCATCATCATCATGATTATCCTCTGCATATGCCTGTGTGTCAAGTAGGGCCGACACCAAGGACTTCTATCTCTCCTTAACCTTTGCCGGTAAAAGGACATTTGCATGATGGCGTCATTTGACTCCCACTACCATAATGCTTTGCAAATTTTCTTTCTTATTTGAATTTGTATTCCCTTGGAGTCCACCTTGCTGATACTCTCGTGATGTTATTTGTTATATAATTTTAATAATATTATTTTTAAAATTTATGTAAGAAGGAGGATTTTAAAACATGTTGAATTTGAGAAAACAAATCACAAACAAATAAATGAATAATACTATCAAATCATTATCTTATCTCATCTTAATTTAGAGGAAACCCGCGGCCAAATATTATGCGTCGCAACAATCATCACCATTGTCATTATTATCATCATATAATTATCATCATCATTATTATAATTATCATCATCATTATTATTTTCATTCTTATTACCATTCTTATTATCATTCTTATTATTATTATTATCATCATTATTATTTTCATTATCATAATCATCATCATCTTTATCACCATCATCATCATTATCATCATCTTCATCATTATCATCATCATCATCATCATTATTATTATCATTATAATTATCATCATCATTATTATCTTCATTCTTATTATCATTCTTCTTATTATTATTATTATCATTGTTATTATCATTATTATCATTATTGTTATTATTAACCATCACCATCATCACCACCATCATCATCATCATCATCGTCATCATCATTATTATCATCATTATCATTATCATTATTTTTATCATGATCATCATCATTATCATCATTATTATCATCATTATCATCATCATCAGCATCATCAGCATCATCATTATAATCATCATCATCATCATTATTATCATTATTTTCAGACAACAGAATTGCAAGAAAGCCTAAAAAGCTACAAGACTGATGATGTAAATAACAATGTCAGTGAAGGAAATGAAGATCACTGCGTATCTGAAGATCAAAAAATGGTATACGTACAGTCCTTTGACTAAACGTTGTCGTTGAATCGGCTTCATCCCTACGTGCCTAGACCAAAAAGGATCATGGGGATAATTATTTCACAGATACAGCTGGAGCATATGTTATCTAACACGTCTTGAGCTCGCTTTTTTCAATCTCAATTAATTTGCTAAAACCATGCCTCGAGCATACAGCGAAGATTTTTAAAAACTGGCGAGCAGTTTGGATGACGCAAGTTCTGGTTATATTACCCGTAATCCGTTTCGGTCTAGGCGCGTAGGGATGATCCGATCAACTACAACGTTTAGTCAAAGGACTGTATAATATATAAAGTGCACCACTCATGCCCCTAAGATGCCCTAAGCCCTTTAGGCCCTCAGTATACTCCCTTTTCTTGCTCCAATAATTCGTCCTCAGAGCAGTTTCTTGAAAGCTCTGTGCTCTATGTCAGGTTGTTGGCTGTATCCATTTTGTGTGTAGAATAGTCATATTTATTTATTAGAAAGAAGCATTTTTTAATGTAGAGTAAACCAATATGACATGAATTTTAAGGTTGTAAATGTAGTATAGCTATAGTAACTGTGTCACCATTGCTGTTACTGTTGTTGCTGCTGCAGTTGCTGATTTTGCTGCTGTTCACTCTTGATGGTGCTGTTGTTATTGTTGTATTTTTTGCTTCTGTTGTTGCTGCTGTTGTTCATGGTGCTGTTGTTCATGGTGCCGTTGTTGTTGCTGCTGCTGTTGATAATGCTGCAGTTGATGGTGCTGTTCTTGATGGTGCCGTTGTTGCTGGTGCCGTTGTTGATGGTGCCGTTGTTAATGGTGCTGCTGTTGATGGTGCTGTTGTTGATAATGCTGCAGTTGATGGTGCTGTTCTTGATGGTGCCGTTGTTAATGGTGCCGTTGTTGATGGTGCCGTTGTTAATGGTGCTGCTGTTGATGGTGCTGTTGTTGATGGTGCCATTTTTGTTGCTGTTGCTGATGTATTTGTTGTTGCTGCTGCTGTTGTTGTTGTTGATGGTGCTGCAGTGGCGGATCCAGGATTTTTCAAAACGGGGTCCAGACCTATAACTGCGCATAAGTGCATCATGCAGTTTGTCCGGGAATGGCGATGGCTCGATCTTTTTGGAATACTTACTTGAGCTTTGCAAATTACCAGTACGACGCCAAAAACAACAGGACACAACCCAAAATTTCTGTAATAGTTTAAAAAAAATTAAAATCTACAGAAGATATTTTTCTTCATATCAAAAAATTCAAAAACAAAACAAAACAAAAACAACGGTGGGGGTGGAAAAACGGGTGCCGCGGATCCCTTCGCACTATCCCTAGATCCGCCACTGTGCTGTTGCTGTTGATGTTGTGAATGGTGCTGTTGTTGTTGTTGTTTGTGTTGCTGTTATTGCTGGTGCGAGGGCGAGTTGCAGGAAACGTCGTCTAGTGTAACGTTCCACCGCATGTTCGTACAACGGCAACGCACTTTTTTTATCACACAAGAAAACTGCGAGACAAGTGTAACAGCACCTTTATAATGGGCCCTTCTTTGCTTTTTTTTGTGATAACAGAAAGAACAAATCTCCCAACCGGATGAAAATCCGGATCAAGTATGTGACACTACAAAGGTATGTCCACGGAAGATAAACAATGCGACCAAAGCCAAAAAACTGGGAAAACAAGATGCTGATGGTACGGTTGGCGAGAAAGATAAAGATGGACGGAAAGAAAGGAAAAAGGGAAGGGGAAAACTGAAACCTGAAAAGAAGCCTCTGCAAAATAAAACTGGAAAAGACGTGATCGAGGAGGACGTGGTGGCAAGAAACGATACACATTTGGTTGACGATGATAGTTTTGTGATCGAAAAAATTTGTAAATATGATGAAGCATCGAAATATGATGGTGATGCCCAGCGGATGAGGAAGAGCACACGACAAACTGTTCAACAAAATGGGGATCAACGCAAACCAGGGAAGGCTTCGAGTATCATAGCTGATACTTCAGGTAAAAATATCAAGGCAAATGGGAAGAAAGATCTCACAAAAAGTGGTGAAAATCAGACGGAAGGGTTGGAAGATGATGTAGCTGAGGAATCGAAAAGAACTAAAGTTCAGGCGAGTAGAAGAAAAAAGGAAAATAAATTTGAAAAGTCTTGCGCTAACAGTGTGCTAGGGCATATAGAACTAGAAGGCAAAAGTTCAAAATTCAAATCGAATAACGAAGTGAAGACTGATGATAAAGCGCAGCGTCTGGATAGATCTGACAAGGTACGAAATGCCGAGATGGATGGTGAAGATAAAACCAAGACGGAATCTGCCGCGAAAAAGTTGGAAGGAAAAGCAAACACCAAACAAAAAGACAGAAAAAAGGTGTTGGCGAGACTGGATAAATCGTTGGGGTACACAAAACCCGTCTCGGTAATAGTTTATGAAGAATGTGTCAATGAAGAAGAAGTCAATGAAGAGTGTGTCACTGAAGTAGGTGTCAATGAAGAATTTGCCAATGAAGAAGATTATAACAGTGATGAAGCGAATGAAAACTTAATAGTCGATGTAACAGGACTGACAAGTGATTTTGGATCTTGTGCGGATGAGATTGAGGAAAATAAGTATTTGGGAACTGAAATATCCGAGGCAAAATTGCTAAATGACATGAGTACTACAAGAGATTTCTCTTACCATCTTAAGACGATAGAACTTGATCTATCTTGTGCAACGGAAAAGGAATGCGACTCGACTTTTACAATCGAAGAGAATGGACACAATTGCAAAGAGACAGACGAAAAAGACAAACGCTTAAGAGAATTATCAGGATTCGAATTATCAGAGCATTCTTGTCTACAAGAAAAGGAAAGTGATTCAAGTTTAAAAGGGAAACATGGACCGAAAGAAGGGAATTCCTATATTTATGAACAGGAAATGGAGCGCGATTCCACTTTTACGGTTGAGGAAAAAGACCTTAATCAAACCAAATCGACTGAATTGGGCAATCTCAGTCTTATGGAAAGGGGAAGCTCTGTCAGCTCTACTGAAGACGTGGATCTAAAAACCGATGGTAAGTTAATGAAACGTAATAATACTGATGTAACTATATGTAAAAGAGATTCGGATGAGAGACAAAATGAACAATCTGGTGATTGCATTTTACAAAGTTTTTCCTGGTTGGGAGAGTGTTATTTATGTAGCGTACGGTGAAGTTGTAGATGTTCTTAGGAAGGTTAGATTGTGATAATGATCATCATTATTGTTATTATTATTGTTATTTTATTATTATTATTATTATTATTATTATTACTATTATTATCATCATTATCATTATAAACTGCCTTAACATTTATAATTTAATTGCTGCGAAATAAACGACCTTCGAAGTTGCGAGAAGTGTCGTGAAAACTTGCCGTCACATGTGAGTAGAGTTTGTTAGGTTTGATTCGAGGGTATTTTCCGGGATCTCTAGTTTTCCTCCTTCCGCAAAACAGACCGGCTGAATTCCAATCATGCATTGGATCTATGAGTTAACCATGCCCTGACTTAGATCAGCCCATAGGTCATTTCAGGGTTCAATCTGTGAGTTAGCCATGCTCTGACTTAGATCAGCCCAGAGGTTATTTAAGGGTTCTATCTGTGAGTTAGCCCTGCCCTGACTTAGATCATTCCAAAGGTTTAAGGGTTCTATCTCTGAGTTAGCCCTGACCTGACTTAGATCAGTCCAGAGGTTGTTTAAGGGCATCGACAAAAGTTTTTATTTTATTTAGGAAGCCAAAGAATATCCAAACAGTCCCATCCTGCCACCTCCTGCACCCGATGGTGCGTCGTTGAAGGAGTCGCAAAACACGACAACGAACTCTCCTGGAAGCGCATCAAGCTCAAAGGTGGAAGGCCAGTCGTTCCTAACAGATTTGGGAAGTACATCCCGTTTGTTCTTGAGCCGAGTAATATTGACGTACCCTGTGACTTTCGAGATAATTTCATCTGTGGTCTGTGTGTAAGAGATAATGAGAGGTTAAATGGAGAACGATTTGGTACAACCGTCCCCTTGGCGACAAGGAAACAACGACTGGCATCTCAAAGAAGTGACTCTCACAATGGTATTCATCTATTATATATATTATGTTGATTCTTAAAGAAGTGATCAAAAAATGGGTTCTGGCAAAAAAGCATAAAAAAGTGAGGTTAACTTCTCTCTAGTAAAAAATGCACAGGTGATTATTGAAAATCTCGCGCTCTGATTGGTCGAGAAACTCACACTATAATCACATGATAAACACCTCCAGCGATAATCTTAAATGGCGGCCAGCTGCGTTTTTGTTGTTACCGGAAAAATGTCTTTTATCTTTTTTTATTTTTGAAAGAATCACCTGTGTATTTATACTAAAACAGGTATCTGCCTCAGCCTCAGTAAATATCCGAGAATATTTACCTCGCCGCTCGAAGACTCGAGTCGCGGTAAACATTCCCCGATATTCACTTCGCCTTCTGCGAATAATTGTTAAATAATGCTCGCGCCATGTATATAGCCAATGTGCACAAGCACGAATTCCTACCACAAAGCATGATGGGAAACCTAGTACATATTAGCTATTCCCGGGTGGGCTATTTTTAGTAACCTACTCCCGTGCGTCATCAACTTGCGCGCGGTGCTCTTTCCGTTTATTGTTTTGATCGCTAAGGCGAAATTTAAACTGCATTAAACTGGTTTTCTTTTTTCAGCGTAGTGAAAAATCCGAAAGGGACACTAGACTGATGTATGGAAAACATCCAAATGTCGTATCCTAGTGTTTCTTTCTGAAATCAAGAACATCGCGGGTCTCGCTTCAACGATGATAATAGTAAGATAACAGTTAATTCCTTTATAGCTTCAGATGATGAAGACAACGAGACCCTGTTGAGTACTTTCACAAGAGGAGACAGAATCCGTGCATCTGTCAAACGCAAGCGTGTAGAAGATCATTCCCGTCGAACAGAAAGCCAAGAAGGTTTAGAACTAGAATGCCAGGCGCTGCTCACGAAGAGACAAAGAAACTCTCTTTCCACTTCTAATCCAGGGATCCCGGCCAGTCCAGTGGTGAGGAAAGCGAGAGGCGAAAAATTAAAACTACCAAGGTAAAAACATTTTTTATCGAAACTCTGAAACAACCCCCGGACTGATATAAGTCAGGGCATAGCTAACTCACACATTGAACCTTATAACAACCCCCGGGCTGATCTAAGTCAGGGCATGGCTAACTCACAGAACCCTGAAGGTTTGCGATTGGAAAGTGTTACTTTGACACTTTGAATAGTAAAGAGTACACCCCATTTGACTGAGCATTTAGTCCTCATAAACTTTATTTAGTACCCCCATATTACACTGCAGGAATCGTGTTAACAAATAAAAGATTTGTAATGCTTTCGCACTTATTCTTTTTCTTTCCTTTCCTTTCGTTTACATTCACGAAAAATCATTACCATTTTTGAACGTCTAACTTAAGCATACCTGCCAATTCTTATTTTATTTTACATGACATGGTGTTACCACTATCGTGCATCGCGATCATCATCATCATCATCATCGCTATCGTGCATCGCGATCATCATCATCATCATCGCTATCGTGCATCGCGATCATCGTTATTATCATCGTCATCGCTATCGCGCATCGCGATCATCATCATCATCATCATCGCCATCACGCATCGCGATCCTCATCATTATCATCGCCACCATGCATCGCGATCCCTTTATGTATAATCATCATCGCCATCATGCATCGCGATCCCTTTATGTATAATTATCATCGCCATCATGCATCGTATCCTTCGTCATTTTCAAGATCGATCACTGATCATGATCATCTCCTTTATGTCTAATTATCATCCATCTTTTGAATGGCGTGAAAAAAATATGAGCAAGACAAAGATCTAAATTCATAGACATCCATCCCTTTCTTCATCTCTCTAGAAACCATAAAAAGGCTTGGCGCCCGAAAAAGTCATCGCGATCCATGTCACCGTTGAAAGTGGTCGAAGATGCTTCATTTGCGCAGAAAGTCGAAGCGATCATCAAGACTACTTTGCCAGGATCAGAAGAAGAATTAAACATGATCATGAGCAAGAACTGTCGTGTTCAAAGATCACCGACTAAGAACTGAATTATCACCTCCGCAACATCGACACCTGTTTCAAAAAACGTCGGTCGGAGATCTGAAATCTGAGACCAAAAGGAATTGTGGGTTGTAAGCTGTAAATTGCTTGTGGATTTAATTAGTAGTTCGCAATAAATTAATTCCTTGAAATACTAACTTTGAGCGATGACCTACGCGCTGGCCAACTGGGTAAGCGTATCTTAAGAGTGTGTCCATGATAGGACCAGGCAAAACCAGGCAGGGGGTGCTACATGGGGGTTCACCGATTTTGCTGAAACTTGGCACAGTTGTAGGTCTTGGCGAGTTATTTACTATCCTAGAGTATTAGTGGTATCCGTCATTTTGTTGGTGAGTGAGGGTACCCCCCCTAAAAATACCCATTTTGACCCAAAAACCAATATAAATCTGCCTCATTTTTACTGAAGCAGAAAAACTTTATTATTGATTGCAGAGATGTAAAACTTTTTTCTCTATAAAATAGAGATGTCAGTTAGTGTCAACAGAAAAGGAGGTGTATTTTTCTTTTAAGCCGTTGCCATGGCAACAGTATCTGTGAGACCAAAAATTGCCAAAATTGAATTTACTGTAATATCTTGTGATTCAGAGGTCAATATCTCCAATGTTCACACTGAAAACATCAAAAATGGATGCTAGGCAATTCAATCTATGTCTTGAATTACTAAAACAAGAAAACAAATTGCGGGCACTTGTTAACCTTAAAATATATGACGGATTTGCTCAACCCTATTTGAACAATATCACAAAATTCAATGAGATTCAATCCAATAGGAAAACTGGTAAACATCCTCCAAAAAGCCTTAAATTGGCTTCTAATAAACAATTATAGTTTATATTCTTCTGCAATGTAAGTTATTTTCAAGGATCATCAAAATTAACTTCAAGCGGAGACTATTGTGTAGACGTGTACTAGCACTTTTTACTTAATACCCTTCATTATGATTGTGAATCGTGTTGCATTTTGGATTATTCGCCGGAACAACTTACTAAACACCAGAATGGGACGTATTTTCCATGTAGATGAAGGAAAAAGCTTGTATTTGGGGTTTAGAGCTTGAAAACTTTCTTCGTTTATAGACAGCAGGATCATTATAATTATTCAGTCGTAGGGGATATTAATCGTCCAGCTTTTTAAAATAACTTGTTATAGCTTTGTATAATATAAGGCACAAAATTAAATTAATTTGCTAGCTTGCAGCTAGTTTATCGAATAATATATACCTAAGAAATTACCAAACCATACACTGAGAATGTCCATGTATAAAACTGCAGGCCTTCTGACGCCGGTTGGCATTGGTCAGTCGGCAGCATATAATTTTATCAGCGGTTACATCCTTCATTGTACCAATGTTTAGATTTTAAACTCGTGTTTTGTCGCCCATCCTACGGAATATTTTTGGAGAAATGTCATTTTGTCGAACACCAAAACAGATAGCATGTTCAATAGGTCGTAGACATAAGACAAAGTGTGGTTTGTCATCGAGATATCCCAGTCAGACGGAGGTGATACTCGTATCAGAATGTAGAAGAAACGCGATGACGCACTTGCGAAATTTGAAACTTTCTAGAGAACAAGTATCAGAGGGTGATCTCATACTGTTAGGAGTTGGTTTATTTGTAAATGGTTCGAACAGTATGACTGTTTGTCCAAAGCACAGAGAGGTTCTCGGCATCTACTGGCGGCCAGTCCATCGTTGTCAACATCCTTTGCACAAATCGCGCAAACCCGGAAAATGTGATAGAGGAGTCGCTTCGCAAATGTCTAGAGAGATCAAAGAACAGTGGGATGTTCTTGTTCAAATTGGATCAGGTAAGATCACTACTACCCTTGAAAATTATGTAAAATAATCACTGGACAGAGCAAACATAATAACATTGTGCGACTTCAATGGAACTGAAATTTACAAGGCGCGACGTGCGTCTCACAAAATAATTTATGCAAACACAGAGAAATGCTCATTTATCAAGCTCTCCCCACATCTTCTTTAGCGCTTTGTGATGTATTTGAGAGAGAGAGAGAGAGAGAGAGAGAGAGAGATTTAGAGGGGGAGCGAGAGAAGAGAAGAAGAAGAATGGGTAATATCTATGGAAAGTGGGATGCCTCCTTATTGTGCATGCATTGGACTTCTGTGTTGGGGCCTTTTTAACCGTACTCACACTGATATGATATAAATATATTAATATTAGAAATTTGTAGGCAATGCAGAGAGGAGCATAAAAAGCACATAGAAAAGTCATTTTGCCCCAAGGTGAGAGACCACGACGTCGCTGTAAATCTTGTAAGTATAAAATGTAATATGCTCGCAAGTAAAGTCCAGAAATCTAATTGCTTCATTTCTTTCTTCTTCTTTTAGTTCCCTGATAGTCCTGGAAGCTCTTTCAATGAGGTAACGTTTGAGAATGCAGATAAGCAGGTAATTCATGGACAGTTTCAGACTTACAAATAGGAAAGCCATAAGTAATGTATTTTACTGATTTCTTTTTTAAAGGAGTGTCTTGACGAAAAGCGTGACTTTAGTATCCAAACTGACATAGACGTCGATGAATATTTTGCAAGCCCTGACAATGCCGATGATAAGGACTGGACATCAACACCTCAAGTCAGTAAAAATTTCTCAGCCTTAAACAGCTTTTTAAGACTTGTCCATGGGCGTGAATTAAGTCCTATTAGATCACAGTGCAGTTTACCTGTCAATGATATGGCGGGTTCAACTATTCGCTATTATAAAAGAAAGGCTTTGGAGTCCTGTGAAGCTGTATTGCATTGTATTGCGCCTGGCTAATCAAATGCACTTCTTGACCTTATAAAAAAAGATGATACGTCACCATTATTTCCATCTTCCAAGGAAAGCGAACTGATAAATAGGTTAGTCATGCTTTACGAAGAATCAACCTCATGGTCCACTAAGAGAGAGATACTCTCGCTGTTTGTGCAGGATTATACAAAAGCTCAATTGATAACAATGATTCCAGGACTGTCTAAATGGCGTATTGATGAGGCGCGCAAACATGCTGCTCTTATTGGGCCAGGAAGACCAATTGATGTACCCGAAGTTCACCGACTGAGGTTAAACCCAGTTAAAGTTGATCACTTCATCGATTTTATATCGAGCCCAAATTATTTACAAGATGTTGCCTTTGGGACAAAAGCTATCAAATTGAGCAACGGAGAAGCATTTGAAATACCCAATGTGGTACGGACCGTCACGACTTCCAGACTTGTTAACCTATATTTCTCATTCTGCCATGAAAAAGACTTTGAACCGCTGGGAAGATCAACTCTATTTGGTATCCTCAAGGTATGTATATTAAAAATGGTGGACATACTAGTCATTCCCTAAGTCTTATCAAGACTCTTTCGTTTATTTTTTTATATCTTTTCTGATAAGGTATGTGCAGCATCCCAGCAAAAAAGCCTCAGTGGACTAGACAACATTGCTACAGAAGGATCTTCAGCCTTCCAGGCTTTACACGACGTTGCTGCACAATTATCCAGAGCAGGTAAAAGCATTAGTCATAAATAGGAATATAGTGGCGTATACTTAGTTGACTAGTTTTTACCGCTGAATGGATTTATATCTTTAGGAAAGCCCCTCTCTTGGTGTAAGAAAGTTCAAGAGCAACTGAAGTGTAGTAAAAACTACCTTAAGGCAGATTACAAGATCCATATCGCGTCTGAAAGCAGGTGCGCAGATCATTGTCGCAAATATGCCATGTCTTCCTCTAAGAAAGAATTTCAAACTAGCTGTAAACATAAACACGATGTTAGATGTGATCAATGTCAGATGCTAAAAACGTCGCTCGAAGAAATAGAGGCTGCCGCAAAATCTACAGATATAAAATTAAGGTTTGTATTCAGTAATATTCCATTAGTATACGTTGTCTGCTTAAACCGATCGCGATATTAGTTTTTTTTAAATGCAGTTGTCATTTTTATCACTAGCGATGACCAGTACGAAGAGATCATCCATGACATCGACATCGCAGTAGTTAAAGTTAAAGCTTGGAAGGCTCACATACTGAGGACAGTTCACCAGGAAACTGCTAAGAGTTTTGTATTAGACGGCCTCAAGTCGACACAGATCATGATAATATTAGATTGGGCAATGAAGTTCATCCCAGCCTGCTACAGAGAAACCCAAGCGGATTGGTACGGAAAAAAGGGTCGGCCATGGCATGTATCTGCTGTTATTACGAAAAACGGCGAATATGGAGAGTTGGAGGTGAGTTTACATTCGATTGGAAATGCTTTTAAATCAGTTTTTTTTTCAAGTACTAGATAAATGTAATTGATTTCTGTTAGGGACCGTCCATTATTTATTAGAAGGTTCGGGGATATTGGTGAGAAACTGATAGGAAACAAAAAATCCCCTCTAAACCCTCATAAGTATGTCCAATGTATGTATGTATAGTCAAAAGACCCCGTTTTCAGGAGCAGTAAAATACCAAGCCCTCCCCCCTCCTATTTCTCACCCGTACCCCCTCCATTGAATAATAAACGATCCCCTACTTTCCCAATACTGAAGTATTGTACAACTCTTAATAACACAGGTTCAGACATATGTGCACGTGTTCAACCAGTGTACACAGAATTGGTTTGCTGTTGCATCCATTATTGAAAACGTCCTGGCAAACATCGGAAGGAGCAATCCAAACATCAAAGAAGCATTCATAAGGTCGGATAATGCGGGATGTTATCATGCTGCACAACTTATGCTTACAATTCAGGGCATATCGAAGAGAGTTGGAATAAAGATTCAACGCTACGACTTCAGCGACCCGCAATCTGGAAAGGATATCTGTGATCGTCGCATTGCTGCTATGAAAAGTCATATGCGTCGGTATCTTAACGAAGGGAACGATATAAGTTCGGCATTAGATATAAAAAGAGCGCTCGATTCATATGGTGGCGTGAAAGGCTGTAGGGTAGCCGTAGTTGATGTTGACGTATCAAAGCAGGAGATCGCTGATAACAAGTGGAAGGGAATACAAACACTGAACAACTTTGCGTTCCTTAGTACAGGAATACGAGTCTGGAAAGCGTTTGGCATTGGTAAAGGGAAACTTCTGAACAACAAGATGCTCAAGGATATGGCAAGCCCACAGAGAAACACAGGCCTCGATGTTTTCGAAACCTTCAGTGATCCAGCGGTAGATAAAGGCACGTTTTCCAAAATACCAAAAGAAAAGCCATCAAGACAGCAGGTGACGGGGGAATCAGTTGACGCTCCTCCAGAGAATATTAGAGAAGCTAGAGGTTTCAACTGCCCAGATATTAACTGTATCAAAGTATTCGTATCCAATGATGCCCTTCATCGACATCTTGATGCTGGAAAACACTTATATCGAGCACACCATGAATCTGCCTATGATTCTATTAAACGAAAATGGGCAAAAGCTTGTACATCAGTAGGGAGTGTCCCAAACGCCAGCAATGATAATAACAATCTTCAAGGATGTAGTCATGTAGCCAAGTCAGATGTAGAAATGGGCTGGGCGTTAAAGAAGTCTAAAACCAGAGGTCGTTATTCAGAACATCTGAAACAATATTTAAAGAAATTATTCTTGGAAGGGGAGGAGACAGGAAGGAAAGCAGACCCATCGGATGTATCGTCAAGAATGAAGAGCCTTAAAACCGATGATGGCAAAAAGAGACTATTTGAACGTTCAGATTGGTTAACTGCACAGCAGGTGAAGAGCTACTTCTCAAGATTGAGAGCCCTTCAAAGATGCGGGAAACTCAACGATGATGTTGATGATGGTGAAATTGACGTGCTAAAGGAAGCCTTGGAAAGACAGAAAAAAATAGATGCTATTCACTATGCTATAGAATTATAAACTAGACATGTCAATAAGTTTCTACTACCCGTGTAAATTTTTGATCTATCACGAAAAAAGGTCTAACACCCGGCAAAACTTAGGCACAGAAAATAGCTTATCAAAGATTTCAATCGTTTGTAACGCGTTTGTTTTATCAAAAGTATCAGTTGGAATCAGATTTCACAATACCTACCTTTTGAAAAACGTGAGTGTTCTTTCAAGAACTGTGTACTTACAAAGATGACATTATCTTCATAGGCATGAAAATAGATAAAATAATGTACTGTTGCGTCAGTTGGGTTGCTGATGAAAACTCAAAAAAGTCATAGAACAAAACAATTCTTTTAGTTTCATTTTAAAACAAGAAAATGGCTACCTGTGTTTTAGCTGGAAATCAAGTGACAATATCAAGTTGGTTGGTCTTCCTGTGGCATTGACGTGGCTAACGGTTTTCCGCGAAAAATAGCGTGGGCTCAAGTAAATTTCAAAGACGTCGGCGTACAAAAAATTGCTTTACACTAGCATGGTCCAATTTTTTTTTTCAAATAAGCTAGCAAATTAATTTAATTTTGTGCCTTATATTATACAAAGCTATAACAAGTTATTTTAAAAAGCTGGACGATTAATATCCCCTACGACTGAATAATTATAATGATCCTGCTGTCTATAAACGAAGAAAGTTTTCAAGCTCTAAACCCCAAATACAAGCTTTTTCCTTCATCTACATGGAAAATACGTCCCATTCTGGTGTTTAGTAAGTTGTTCCGGCGAATAATCCAAAATGCAACACGATTCACAATCATAATGAAGGGTATTAAGTAAAAAGTGCTAGTACACGTCTACACAATAGTCTCCGCTTGAAGTTAATTTTGATGATCCTTGAAAATAACTTACATTGCAGAAGAATATAAACTATAATTGTTTATTAGAAGCCAATTTAAGGCTTTTTGGAGGATGTTTACCAGTTTTCCTATTGGATTGAATCTCATTGAATTTTGTGATATTGTTCAAATAGGGTTGAGCAAATCCGTCATATATTTTAAGGTTAACAAGTGCCCGCAATTTGTTTTCTTGTTTTAGTAATTCAAGACATAGATTGAATTGCCTAGCATCCATTTTTGATGTTTTCAGTGTGAACATTGGAGATATTGACCTCTGAATCACAAGATATTACAGTAAATTCAATTTTGGCAATTTTTGGTCTCACAGATACTGTTGCCATGGCAACGGCTTAAAAGAAAAATACACCTCCTTTTCTGTTGACACTAACTGACATCTCTATTTTATAGAGAAAAAAGTTTTACATCTCTGCAATCAATAATAAAGTTTTTCTGCTTCAGTAAAAATGAGGCAGATTTATATTGGTTTTTGGGTCAAAATGGGTATTTTTAGGGGGGGTACCCTCACTCACCAACAAAATGACGGATACCACTAATACTCTAGGATAGTAAATAACTCGCCAAGACCTACAACTGTGCCAAGTTTCAGCAAAATCGGTGAACCCCCATGTAGCACCCCCTGCCTGGTCCTATCATGGACACACTCTTAAGTTTTGAACGAGAAAACACTCTGTCCCCCTCAATTCCAATCGGTCTCAGATTTCTGTTTTCAGATGTCCAACCGTACCGTATATTCCTTCGAAATAGGTGCATAACACTACTGAACATAAAGTTAGGAATTGAAGGATAACCGGGCTTATAAAATACTGAGCACTACCTTTTGTGTTTGAATTGGAATCATTTGAGCAACATTTATAGGACCACAATTTGCTGTTAGGACATGAAAAAGTGCACTGTGCTTAATACTGAGTATTATTATATGACCGTAAATCTTAGAGCCTGGAAACTAGCAAATCGAGCAATCTAATTGGATAGATCGCATCGCGGACTGGTCTAGATTCTCCGGTATTAACCGGTCAGATCGCATATTAATCTTACGGCGAAAACATTTTGTCCTTTTCAATGAAAAGTGGTCATATGATAAAACTCTTATCAACCGAGCTTGGCCGGTCTGTACGGGATATATTCTTGACCTCGGTCAAGATTATCCCGTACAGACCTCCCGCTCGGTTAATAAGATCTAAATAACTGTTGTGTTAAAAAGTAATGACTAAGAACGAATATCTGCGCAGCATATGACAGGGCTCCTACTGCTTTTGAATTAGGATATGAATGTTGAGTATACAATAACCAATATATTGTGCGCTAGAAATGCAAACATTGATTGCTGCTAAAGCGCCGCAATAATTCTTTCTACTTCGCAATTTACGCTGAAATTATGACGAGAGAAATGCTTAACTTCCTACAAACTACCAAGGTTTCTTTTACCCCTCCCCATCGGCATATTAAATGAACTTTCCCTAACTGCATGATTTTAGTCGAGAAATATTGGCCTTTATAGTCCAGCTTGTTCGAACTATACCAAACCGAGTTAACTTCAGTGTAAATTGCTTTATTGAATTGCGTTTTTCCTCTCATTGTCTTCGTTTTGTACATAAATGAGAACATCGGTTTTAAAAGAAGTCAAAATTTGAACACTTGCATGTTTATTGATCTATTTGAAGAAAACGTCGAGGCAACTGGTTGATTATATATTATAACCATCCATAATTAAAAGTTGTCCAGCTTGCAGACGTGTGTACTTTTCAGTCATTATATCGTATAACAAAATCACTGGCCTTCACGTCACTGAGCCACTGTATTCATAAAACAATCATTTGATATTGGTCATGTTTACATGAGAGAAATCGCCGCTAGTAGGTTTTTTTCCTGTTTTCTTTTGTTGTGCTTCACTCCTAATTTCTTAAGGTTAAAAATATTTGTTCATGACGTTATTGTATTTTTCCAATTTGATTCAAATATTCCTTTGCCTGACAAAATCTGCTGGATGTAAAAAAAGAGGTCAATCAGTAGAGTAAGATTAAACGATGGTCTAAGACGTAGGCTACTGCGCGCTGCCATTTGCTGGTGTCCGGTTTCAACTATGGACCTTGAAGAAAAGAAATAGAGAGTTTTAGAGTTATGTTCACGGCAAACGTGAAACGTCAGTTGACCAGTAAAAAATTCTTTTAAATTACTGAAAAAGAATCGCAAAAAAGTCCAAGTAGTAAAAACAACAAAAGAGTATTTGCGCTTGGTGAGAAGGTTTGTAAAAGGTAAAGTAAAATTAGAGAAAACGAACCTCCGTGTGAAAAACATGGCAAACGTTATGATTAAAAAGAGACAAAAGTCCATTTTCCAAATCCCTCGGTATATTTTTATACTTCCCAGTCATATCTCTATACATAGGACACCGGCACCAGTGTCCTATATGACAGATGAAACCTGATCATTTGAACAGCCCTTGCTTTGCAGAAATACTAGCCTTCCACTCTACACCGGCATCATTTTCTCTGCATCGAGACCAGTTACACGATCGACGGATGACATGCAGCTGAAACTAGATCATTTGAACAGCCCTTGGTTTGCAGGAACACTAGTAACTACAGCCTTTCTACATAAATACTATTTTGAGCAATCTAAGTACACGTGAACATAAAGTTTGTTTTTGTAAGTGATTATGGCGTTTCTTATAAAGCAGGGCTTTGGTCTTGGTGTTTATTCACTCACTCAACAGTTTTCCTGGAGGGAAATCATTTTGTCAGGTAAAGCTTAGCTTAAACCAGCTAACTTATATTTTCGAATCAGATTTAAGAGGGTACTTGAGATTGCACATACGTACTATGGTATAAATTCCGAATCGTACTCGAGATCGTGAGATTTTTCGTTTCTAAAAAAAAATTAGGAAAAAAATTGAGCACCTTATTCAGAACTATACAGAGTACGATTTGGGATGTAACTGTACTCCTCTTGTCCAATCAGAACCGAATAATTGTGTTGAGTGTATTATAAGTGTAGGAAATCGCACAATCTCGAGTACTATTCGAATTTCATAGGTACGAGTGATGTTTTGAGAGTTTTCAAAATTGGAAGAATCTTTAGGCAAGAATCACAGAATCGAATAGTTTTGATGAGTGTATAATAAAATAAATTGTGTACATTTCCCCCCCAGGATGGTTCGTTCTTTGTGCTTCTTCGTGCTTCTTCCTGTTGTCCTGTCTCAAGTACAGCAAGGACCAATAGGAGCGGGGCAAATACCAGACGGTATTTTTTTACTCATTATTATTTCAGTAAATTAGATGGAAATAGTTTAACCCCCGCATAAAGGTCTGTACTTGTACTACCGTTTTAAATGTTAGTCCATCGTCCGAGTAATTGAACATTTAAGAAGAGAAGAAGAGTTGTGTCGTAATCAACACACTAACACAGTCTCAACTACCCTGCGAGCAGAGTCTCCTTTGAACTCCTCTACGGGCGAGGAGTTGAAAGGAGACTCTGCTCGCAGGGTAAGTAGTAGTAGTAACTAGTAACCACTAGTCATTCTTATTCACTTGTCGTATTCAACACACTAACACAGTCACAACTAGTAACCACTAGTCATTCTTATTTACTCCTACTAGTAACCATAAGTCATTATCAGTATATTAGAAATTAAAACCACATGAATGTTGAATGTTCCTTGATACTGCAGACATACATAAAAGCCCAGAAAGCCAATCACATCTCTTCCATGGAGACATCAAACTAACACCGGCGCAGGAACTGAACATGGAGAGGTATGGTAACCCGTACGGGACCCCCCTTAGTAGAGCAGCCAGCAGTGTAGACAAAGAAAGATGGCCTAACGCGGTAATCCCATACGAATTTGACTGTTCTATAGGTAAGAACTGCTCTTCTATTATATCCTATATAGATATCCTGAAACAACCTCTGGGTTGATCAAAGCAGTCAGGGCACGGTTAACTTACAGAACAAATTGGAACTTAGCTGGTTCGGTTTTGCAGAGCGAGAAATATCGTAGAACCTGGCGAAAACTCCTGATTCACTAACTTTTGGTGAAATCTCAAATCATAAAATTTTTTGTCTTTATCTGCTAAATAAAGGAAAAATGCCGGTTAAATTTTTCTTTTCGTTGTTTTTTGAATAGCTAACATGGAAAGTGCTATCACTTCAGTCAAGAGAGCTATGGCTGAATGGGAAGCTAAGACGTGTATTCGATTCAAACCCAAGACTACAGAGACAGCGTTTTTACAGTTCTTTAGAGGACAAGGGTAAGAGTCTTATAGATAATGCTGATCCACTTCATGTTGGAGCAGAATCAAGCTAGATTCTATACAAATGTCTTGATATGGAGTGGACAGAGATAGATAGAGCGACTCTCATTCGTCATCAATGATAAAATATACATCCTCGCTCGGGCGTAATGTTTTCACCTTAATTTTCAGACTACGTGTCATTACCTTGAGAATAAGATTCTTTGTTAATTTAAAGTTTTGAGATCAACCAAGATGGCGGCTGTTTCATTGTTACGTTATTCATTTCTCAAGGGATTTTGAGTCACATGGTTGCACACACTCGATAGACCTCTTTACCTTGGGCGCAATTTATTCCATTTCCGTCCACGTGCTATTCTCAGGAGAACTAAGCCTCTTCGTTTGAGTTGTATCCATATTCATGTGTCTTCTCATGTGTAACCATTAAACAAAGAAAGGATATACTCTAGGGAATCACACGTGGTCTGAAATGGCAATATAATCATTACGCCTGGGTCTAGGAAGTCTGATATCATCAGTATGTCTATGCCATTTTTTGAGTATGATCGAGAGCCATTCAAGATAATGTATTATTGTATGGTAAAAGGAATCGTAGACTAATCCAATCCCAGGCAGCTATACTTTTGTCATTTGCGTATCCTGACTTTCACTTGCAGCGCAAGCACAAACGCCGCAACCATAACGGCACGCACAAGAGGAAACGTTTTGATCTCTGTCCTTGAATGGAGGCTATTTTTAAACCAAAATAAAGTGTCTTGTGCTCGCATCGCTAGTGAAAACCAGTTTTAAAGCATATCGAAGGTGCAGCGCAAAATAGGCCTAGAAATCAAATCCTGTAAAAATATTGGACATAGAGTGCCATTCATTCGATCCTGTCAACATTTATGTATAAAGGAAAACTTTTTAGTGCAAAATACGCTAAGAAAAATGCATGGAGAACTCTTCTCGCGGAGAGTGAAGGAAAGAAGGGGTGAACAATTGACGTCACAGTGGCCATGTTGGACACCGTACCAAAACAATACATTTCTATCCTCCGGGAATTGAACTCTATTTTATTCAAAAACTGTGCAGAAAGTTTCTATCGTTTGGTACACCAATATGGCTGCCTTTTCACGTGAGTGAAACGCTCTATACTTACCTGATATAATTGTTTGTGTCTAGGTGTTGGGGACATGTTGGGCATACGGCAAACTACATGAGTCAGATCTCTATCGGTGATAACTGTGATTTTCATCACGTAATGACACATGAAATCGGTCATTCAGTGGGGTTCTGGCATGAGCAGAGCAGACCTGATCGTGACAACAGCATCCAGGTTCTCTGGGAAAATGTATTACCAGGTATTACCAAGTTCTTCCTTCCTTCTTCTCCTTCTCTTTCCTTCTTTTTTCTTCTCTTTCATTTCCTTTCCTTTCCTTCTCTTTCCTTCTCTTTCCTTCTCTTTCCTTCTCTTTCATTTCCCTCTCTTTCCTTCTCTTTCTTTCTCTTTCCTTTCCTTTCCATTCCTTTCCCATCCATTTGTTTCATCCATCCATCCTTTCTTTTCCGCTTCCTTTTTTTCTTTCCTATATAAATGTTCTTGCTTTTTTCTTCCTTTCATCCTTACTTTTTTTTCTTCTTACGTACGTTGATTTTTATTTTCACTAAAACCCATAGTGTTTATCGGAAAATTGTATAAGTCGAACATTATCCTATAAAGGTGACCAAAAGATATAGGCGTAACGGTTGCTTCCTTTTCTCAGGACTTGAAGATGCGTTTGCCAAGAGAAGCTGGGGAACAGAGGTCATAGATTATGGCAGCAAGTATGACTTCGCTTCCATTATGCACTATCCTTTCACTGCATTCTCTAAGAATGGCAAACCAACCATAAGGGCAATTGCTGACATGCAGGGCAAGACACCTTATGTTGAACTGAGTCCAGACGATGCCATGCAGACCAACGCCATGTATAAGTGTGACGGTATGTTACCATACTGAAGTAGCGTGTTTTGTTCGAAAGAATTATGTCGATTTGGCTCTACACGGGCATAGTTTAAAGGCTAAACTTTATTTGCACAACCAGTCTAATAACCACAAAGAACAGGCTAGGGAAAGGGCCCGGTGAAACCTAAAATTATTTAAAGCTAAAATTACAATGTATTAAAGTAAATAGGAAAGGAAAACAGTACAAAAACTCGCCGAATTGACACCACGGTATACAAGTACGCCACACTACTTCAAACACATGTAAAACATATGGCGCGCAAAGGATAGCGGGACATTTATGAAAAAAGAAAAACGTAGACTAGAACTATAGCAACGCGGGAACTCCGGAATGCCTTTGTTGGGGATTGCCCCCAACACATACCATACCATATGTAATCTACCTAAACCAAGCTAATAATGTACCTATCTTATTATACTATATATTGATCTAGCACCCATACTATACCACACCGCGCCATGCAGCTATACACCACACAACACCCTACACAATACCACACCATGCTAATAATCTACTTATCCTATCATACTACATACTACCCTACCACTCATACTATACCACACGACACAATGCTACTATACACCACACACCCCCTCACACAATACCACACCATGCTAATAATCTAACTATCCTATCATACTACATACTACCCTACCACTCATACTATACCACACGACACAATGCTACTATACACCACACACCCCCTCACACAATACCACACCATGCTAATAATCTACTTATCCTATCATACTACATACTACCCTACCACTCATACTATACCACACGACACAATGCTACTATACACCACACACCACCTCACACAGTACCACACCATGCTAATAATCTACTTATCCTATCATACTACATACTAGTATACTAAATGAAATTTCAACTGAAATTTCGTTCTGTCTCTGCGTGTCATACCATGCCCAACAACTTCTTTTTTTTATTTTTAAGCCGTCATGAGGAAAAGAATGGCCGATGACTTTGAAGCAAATTTCAAGCCACTTCCACGCATCGTCAAGAGATGTGAGTAAAACATAATTTTGTTGGTCCTCCTCCATGATTGATTAGACTTCTTCACCTTGGGCATTACGTTGGCTTATTTCAGACCACGTGTGATTCCCTAGAGTATCATTTCTTTTTTTAACGGTTGCACACGAGAAGGCACGTGAATATAGATACAACCCAAACAAAGAATCTATGTCTCATGAGAACGACACGTGGTCGGACATGGAATAACATTACGCCCAAGGTAAAGAGCTCTATAGAGTGTGTGCAACCATGTGACTCAAAATCCCTTGAGAAATGGATAACAATGAAACAGCTGCCATCTTGGTTGATCTCACAAGAGAAGCTAATAAGGAATACTTTATTATCGTCAACCAAGATGGAAGCAATGACGTAGCATGCACCTGCTCTATTGGAATAAGAGTTTTTTAGTGAGAAAAGGTTATAATTTATGTCTGCTTTTTCATCAGCTAATACCTGCAGTGACAAGTCTGCAAATTGTCAGAGCTACAAGGATTCTGGTCTGTGTGATACGCATGCCGACAATCTGATATACTGGTGTCCTGTCACTTGTGATATGTGCTCGTCAGGTACTTATCCTTATAAGGGCATTGAAACAAGTAACGCTAAAATCATGCTCCAGAATATGCAGATATGCAAATTAGGAGTTTTGATACCATTTTTGGATATTAATATTACTTTGGTTTCAAGTTGGCCGCTTCTCTCACATGTAAAACCTCAAAATTAAAGCTGAATATTCCAGAGCATCGTATTAAAAGATCTATGGCTGTTACTCGTTTCATCCCACTTATGAGTTTCTATCTTAACATCACTGTATTGTCGCCTCTGCTCATCACGTGATTTCGACGCGCAAATGACATCATTATCTTGCATCTTTCCTAAAATTGGGCATCAAACATTGATGAAAGAAAATGACCCCATCCATCATTCTAGATCTCTAAGTCGGTTATCGTCTGCGTTAAAAAACAATTTCTTACGTTTTTAGACAGTTGTATGGACAAGAAAGGGGATTGCAAGGCATGGGTCGCTGGTGGTCATTGTCAAACTAACCCAGAAGCACTGAAGATCGACTGTCCCTACTCTTGCAACTTCTGTGGAAGTAAGGATAATCCTTATTAATTCTTTTACGTACGTCTTAGTTTTTTATAGTGGTCATTTTATGCGTATTGAGCTTAGAAATGCATTTTTAAAATATTTAAAAACAGTTTTGTTTTTCTCTAACTGGTTCTCTGTTATAAGATCCTACAACCCAGGCTCCGGTTATTACCCAGGCTCCTGTGACTGTTCTTCCGACTACTAAACATAACTGTGGAACTGTGGGGCCCACTACACAAGGTTTATACTTTTATTAATTATAGTTAGTCATCCTGGCTAAAATTACTCTGACATTTTTAAAAGACCTTCCAGTCTGATTTCCAGTCTCCTTTACCCCTATGTTTTAGTCGTCTTCATTTTGATTACGAAGTCACTTACCCAGCACTCAAGAATTTCTATTTGTTTTCGTTTTTTTTTCCCTTGCCAGCACCAAATACTCCTCCCCCTCCAACCCAGGCCCCAACGCCAGAACCACCCACAGCATTACCACCAACTGCACAACCACCCACTCCAAGCCAAGCCGTTGGTAAGCGATGTAAACTTCTTATATCTGATCAGTATTATAGAATGAACCCTGACAATATTCTACAGCTATTTCAAAATAGGCTGGTGAAGGTTTCATTGCAAGTTGTATATGTTGCATGTTTGTATACCAAACCCCAACTGTTTGCACCATGGGGGATGTGGATGTAAAAGCAAATGGTCACAACAATATGGAATTTTCCTAAACTTTGATTGCACTTTTTTCCAGTATATTATTTACTTTTCTGTTGACATTATTTACATATGATCCACTACAAATTCCAAACTGTTATGCAACATGCAACACGAACATGCAATATGCGATATGCAACATGCAACTTGCATGGAACACGTACTTGCAATATGCAACATGCAACGTGCAACTTGCATGGAACACGTACTTGCAATATGCAACATGCAACTTGCATGGAACACGTACTTGCAATATGCAACATGCAACGTGCAACTTGCATGGAACACGTACTTGCAATATGCAACATGCAACATGCAACTTGCATGGAACACGTACTTGCAATATGCAACATGCAACATGCAACTTGCATATACATGGAACACGTACTTGCAATATGCAACATAGGTTGGCGTGAAGATATGAAGTTTATCTTCTCTCGTTGAAAAATAATTCACCACTCGTAAATAAACTTTATATCTACGCGCCACCGCTTAATATTCTCTATATATACATGCTATGGTTCACAGGTCTTCGTTGTGCCGACAAGAGAAGTGCATGTCCAACTTATGCTCAGCAAGGAGAGTGTGTAAAGTCTGGATGGGTTTTCCGAAACTGCTTGATCAGCTGTAAAGCCAAATGTGATACCCAGCCACTAAAACCAGACGGTATGTATGTATGAGTTTGCTTTGACGCTTTTGGAATCAATTTATTATATACATGCAGTTATAAACCTCTCTAATGCTAGCACTAGGGACAGTCCGTATTAAAGAGGTGTCTATGTTATAGAGCCCTGTTTATAGACGAAGAGCGCAGTAGTAAAAGGGAGTGTCGGTAAAAGAGAGGTCTGTTTTTAAATGAAACAGCGTACCGGCATATGTGTAATTCCTGTTTCTATAGAAAAAAGAAAAGAAAGAAGGATGGAAGGAAGGAAGAAAAAAGCAGCTAAGAAGAGATTAAGAAGGAAAAAAAGAAAGAAAGAAAGAAAGAAAGTAGGAACTTTTTTGTCTATTTTGCCTGTTTTGACATATATTTCATATCATGTGTTATATAGGTGACTGTGCTAATGCATTGGGTCTTGGATGGGACTTCACTCTGCCTGACAGTGCGTTCACTTCATCTTCCACCCTTACACCAGGTAGCGTATCATACTATGTGAAGCTCAGTTTATAGCTCGTCTATTTAATGAATATAAAACGAACTCGCATGTCTCGGTACTGTGACATAAACACGCTGGGAGTTTTAAAGCACCAGAGAAGGATGCTTAGGAACACGAGGCGAAGCCACGACTAAATCTTTTTTTACGTATTTTAAAGGTGGTAGCTGGAGCGCACCAGCTCACTCAGCTAGGCTGTACTTCGAGGATGATCAAAGCAGAAAGCTTATTGGTGGATGGTGTATGACGGCACGTGATAATAACCAATGGCTGAAGATTGATCTTGGCAAGGAGAAGAAGATAACTGGAATAGCTACACAAGGTATCGAAACTATAGATCTATGCTATGAGTGTAGGGGAGGGGAGGGTAGAACGTTTCTGTTACCGGGTGGTTGAAGATATAGGGATATGAATATAAAAGTAATAGCTACACAAGGTATCGATACTATCTATACTGTGAGTGTAGGGAAGGGGAGGGTAGAACGTTTCTGTTACCGGGTGATTGAAGACATAGGGATATGAAGATAACAGCTACACAAGATATCGATACTATCTGTACTATGAGTGTTTAATCTTGGAGAGGATGACCTCATGAGACGTTCTTGTGTTCTATCTGACAGGGCGTGATGTGTTTTACGAACATGTTGAGAAATACGAACTAGAGTTTAGCAGAGATGGCTCCAACTGGACCAAATACCCAAAGGTAAATATATCAGGTGACCAAGGTGGGAGCAACCACATGTCCAGAAAATCAAATGCAATTTAAGTATTTGCATATTGCAGATATTCTGTTGCTGTCAATCCGCCAATTTAACATGGGGGAATAAATAAACTGTGGTTGCATGCTTTAAAAACTGGACAATTTATTCTAAGGGGGGCACGCGAGTGCAAAAATCAATAAGTCGAGGTTTACCAGGTTCAGAGCGGATTTTCATATTTTAAAGGGAAAGGTACAGGAAATTTGTAGTCGTATAATGTGTTGTCTACAGCAGCCTGCCTCGTAGCTACGCACTTTGATAGGATATTTATTTTACATGACCATCTTTAGGGTTATAAAAATATATATGTACACAATCTATCTAAGTAGTAGATGAAAACTGGTTGTGCTTGATAGCCTGTACGATTGTACGATGGGTGGATAGTGGTATCCGACGGATAGGTCTTATCCAGTGGATAAACTTATTTGATAACAGCATCGACTTATCCACTGGATAAGGATTTATCCGTTGGATAGCGCTATCCACTATCTCTTCGTACGACCGGACCCCGATGGGGATGATGCTGATGACCGTGGTGATGATGGTAATGGTGATGATATTTTTAATTTGATGATAATAATGATGGTGATGAGGATGGTAATGAGGATGGCAACGGTGATGATGCTATTTTGATGATAATCGGGTTGTGGTGATGATGATGGTGATGATGATAATGGTGATCATATTGTGATGATGATGGTAGAGACGAGGATGATGATGATATTTTGTTGATGATGGATGATGAAAATTATGTCGATAAGGATGGTGATGGTAATATGTTGATGATGATGATGAATCTGATGATAAGAGGAAGGATGATGATGATGATGATTCTAATGATAAGGGGAAGGATGATGATGATGATAATATTGATAATAATGATGATGATGATGATGTTGATTCTAATGATAAGGGTAAGAATGATGATGATGATTCTAATGATAAGGGGAAGGGTGATGATAATGATAAGGGGAAAGATGATTCTGATGATAAGGGGAAGAATGATGATGATGATGATGATTCTAATGATAAGGGGAAGGATGATGATGATGATGATGATTCTAATGATGATGATGCCAATGATCGTTATTAACATTTCAAATTGATTGTTAAGGTGTTTAATGGCAACTGTGATCACTTCACTCCAGTACTAAACAGATTCAACACTCAGGTTGCTCGATATGTCAGGGTCCTACCGTACAATCTGCCTAATCAGTATGCTTGGCCTTGTATGCGAGTTGAGCTGTATGGATGTTAATCAAGGTAACTATAGAAAAACGATGGGAATATGTATCGCCATGTAGAATGACGTAATGAATGAAGGACAAGCCACGAGAGGAATCAGGATTTACTGCTAGGCATGTTTTGTATAACAAATATATTTGGGGCCAGTTGTATTGTTGTGTAGCAACATCTATTCAGGCTTCGTACAACCAGGCCCAGAGGTATAATAACTTAACTTGACCTGGCTTGAATTTATCTCCTCTCCTCTCCTCTCCTCTCCTCTCCTCTCCTCTCCTCTCCTCTCCTCTCCTCTCCTCTCCTCTCCTCTCCTCTCTGTGTAAACACCAACATTACTAGTCCGACTAGTATGAATGCAATTGCACATACTTCTAATTCCTCTATTGAAGCTAAACAAACAAGTTCTACATCAAAGCCTGAGACTGTTTTATTGTTCTGTGACTCCAATGGAAAGTTCATTCAGACTGATCTATTATGTCCCAACCTACATGTAGATCATCGCACTACATATTTGATGGATCATGTTTACAAAGAATTAAATCAACCAATTCCTCATCAACCAAAAACCATCGTTCTTCATTGTGGTACTAACGATCTGGAAAAGATGTCTTCAACAGAACTCATTCAGAAAACAAAAAATCTACTACAAACAATTGAAGTCACCTATCCAAACACTCGAATCATTTATTCTTCGCTTTTACCAAGACAAGACCTTTGTCAGGCAAAGGTCCTTGAAGTTAATAAAGCTGCTGAAGAGCTTTGTAAATCCAAAAAAGTCCATTTCCTCGACAATAACCATATCAATCAAACCTATCAATTTTATGATCACAAACATTTGAATCAACGAGGTTTCAAATTTTTTGCTAAAAATTTGAAATCTGCAATTTATGATTCCACGCCCAGAACCAAAAAATCTAATCCTACTCATCAATTACAACGTCGTCCTTCTCAGTCCACGCCATTAACACTACCATTCAAGTCTGCTTTTCATCCAAGTACTCATCACAAATCTATGAACAAGCCTCATCACAACTCTATGAACAATCCTCATCACGACACTATGAATAACAGGCATTACCATCGTTCTTATGCGTCAGTGGCATCGTCACCACCATTAGCATCACATCTCTCTCCGCATTCAAGAACACAACAACAATGGAACAATATAAATTCTATGAACTCTCATCGCTCTTATCACAAATCTCCAAACAACAGTCCTCCTGTTATGAGTTCTTCAAATATTCCATTGACGCTTAAATCCTTAATCCAGCAGTTACAAATGTTCGTTAGTGGATAAGTATTACCTACTTTATAAATGTTAAACTTTTTTTTTATTTATTTTTATTTTTTTTATTTTTTAATATTTATATTCATTTTCACTTCTTTTATTTTAAATTACTAGATTCTATTTTTAACTTATATCTATTTGTGTATACAACTATTTCTTTAAATTTTCGTAGTTATTGACATATTAATGTCAGATTTATTTTCCTGGGAAACTGCCTTCTTTATGTCTGCTTCGTTCTTAGCGAGAGGGTTTTTGTTATGAATATTGCCAGGAACATTTCGTTTTGTACCTGGAATATGAATGGTATCTTTAGTAATCTCTTAGGTGATAAAACTAAATACCTTGATTTTATTGATGTTGTTTCAAAACATGATTTCATTTTATTGTCTGAATCATGGACGTCATTATGTCCTGACATTGATGGTTATTCTTATTTTTCTATCTCTTCAAATAAGAAAGATCCAATAAGAATAAACAATGGTAGGACGTCAGGTGGATTAATATTTTTATTCAAAAATTGTTACAAAAATAACATTGAGTTAATCAAAACCTCTGAATATGTGATTTGGTGTAAGATTTCCAACCTTTCGTTTGGGAATGCAAATAGTATATTTGTGTGTGGTCTGTATATCCCACCTGACAATTCAAAATATTTCCAAGATGAAATATTTGAACAACTAGAAGATGATATTGCCACTTTTTCAAAAAGTGGTAATATTATTCTTCTAGGAGATTTTAATGCCAGAGTTGGCACAGTGGAGGATTTTATTTGTAAAGAAGACAAAACTTTCACAAGCGATTGTAATAGTTTAGTTCTTGAATCAACATTTAGAAAAAACTTTGATGGCAACATTAATAATCACGGGAAAATATTACTTAATATTTGTAAAATCTTTGATTTACGCATTCTTAATGGGAGAACTTTAGGAGATTCTTTAGGAAAAATTACTTATCATGGTAGAAATGGTGTAAGTACTGTTGATTACATTATCGTAGATCAACATCTATTTCAAAATGTTAAGTATTTCATTGTTGATAAGCCAAATTTTCTTTCCGATCATAGTCCAATTTGTACTTGGTTTAATTTCGAAACTTCGATTCCATTCCAAGATAACAACATTACTGAAACTCTTCAGAAGTTGTCTCCTCAATATGTTTGGTCGAGTAACTCAATTGAACCATTTCAACAAGCGATGTCTTCACCTTCTGTGAAATGTTTGATACAAAAGTTTTTATTGACAGATTTTCCGTCGTCTAACAAAGAGTGTATTAATCAAGCGGTGGAGTGTGTTCAAAGTATTTTTAATAAGGCTGCTGCCTTATCTCTAAAACTGAAAATATTAAAAACTAAACGTAAAACCAAAATGATTTGTAACAAAAAATGGTTTGATTTTGATTGTAGAAAAGCTAGGAAAGAACTCCGCAAACTTTCAAATAAAAAACATGCTGATCCTCTAAATATCAATCTGAGAGAGCAATATCATCAGCATTTAAAATCCTTTAAAGAACTATTGAAATCAAAGAAAAAGGAATTTCACGAAACAAAATTATCATCATTGGAAAATAATTCTGATAATGACGAATTTTGGAAAATTTTAAATTCTGCAAATGAGGAGTATAAAGAAGAAAACATTCCTCCAATTACCGAACAGCAATGGATAAATCATTTCACTTCACTTCATTCTAGGAAGCAAAATTCTTCATTACAGGATTCTTTAGTCGAGTCCTTACAACAAATGGAGCAAGAGAATGATCAGGCAATCAACCAAGATCTTAATTGTCCCATTCAAAATTCAGAAATCGAATCTGCTATCAAATTACTTAAAAACAACAAAGCTGCTGCATCTGATAAAATACGAAACGAAATGATTCGACATAGCTTTCACGTTATGCTTCCGGTTTATAATAAACTTTTTAATCTGATTTTGCAATCTGGAATTTATCCGGATTCGTGGTGTGTTGGTTCTCTAACTCCCATTTTCAAAAGTGGTGATAGAACTGATACAAGTAATTATAGAGGAATTTGTGTTTCGAGTTGTTTGGGAAAATTTTTTTCCGTCATTCTAAATCAAAGACTACTAAATTTTACGCAACAGAACAATATTTTGCACAATTCTCAAATTGGCTTTATGCCAAACTTCCGAACTTCAGATCATATTTTTACTTTGCGTTCTTTAATCGATCAACAAGTTATTAACAAAAAGAAAGGAAGAATTTATGCCTGTTTCATCGACTTTAAGAAAGCTTTCGATTCTATATGGCATGAAGGATTATTACTTAGATTATTACAATACAATATTAATGGTAATTTCTACAACTTAATCAAAGATTTATATTCTAAGTCATCGTGCTTCGTAAAGATAGGCTCAAAGCGAACTAAGTCTTTTCAGTATTCACGGGGCGTACGACAAGGTTGTATCCTTAGTCCCTTGTTATTTAACCTATTTTTAAATGAGCTCTCAATATCATTGGAAAATAGTAATAACACCGATTTTTACATTCTTCCAAATGGTCAAAAACTCACCTCCCTTTTATATGCTGACGATCTTGTTCTTCTATCAAAATCGCAAGTTGGTTTACAGAACTGTGTTAATCTTGTTAATAATTTTTGCAAGAAATGGCAAATGTCAGTAAACGAAAAAAAATCAAAAATAATGATCTTCTGTAAAAAAGAAACGGACAGGATAAAACAATCACATTTCATCTTAAATAGTAACAGCCTAGAAATTGTTAAAGAATTTACGTATTTAGGCGTTCGAATAAGTTCTACTGGTAATTTTTCCTGTCACCAAACTAAATCAAAAGAAAAAGCTCTACATGCATTTTATAAAATCACAAATAAAATTGATTTTAGGTGTTTGAAACCAAAATTAGCTTGTAAAATATTTGATTCACTAATTAGACCAATCTTAACTTATGCATGCGAGATTTGGAGTGTATATCAAAAGCACGACTTTGAAAAATGGGACAAAATTCCGATTGAAAAAGTTCAACTACGTTTTTGTAAATATTATCTTGGCGTAAGTAATAAGGCTTCGAATATTGCTTCACGTGCTGAACTTGGACGTTTTCCTTTGATAACATTTATTGATAAACTTTCTTTAAAATACTTTAATCATCTTCTATGTTTACCTGATAATTCTCTATCAAAACAAGCTTTACTTATTTCCAAGTCTTTACATGCAGAAAATAAATCTTGCTATTATACAAACCTTTTACAAATGTTATCTTTTTATAACATAGAAAATGAACTTACAGATGTCATCTCTAATTCTAATTTGGAGAAGTATTATGTAAAAATGCAGGAACTTTACTTCAATCATTGGAAAAAACTCGTAAACAATTCAAGAAAATTATGTTTTTATAAAACATTTAAGGAATTTTATGAATATGAAATTTATCTGGACAAAATTCAAAATTTTGAGCAAAGAAGGCAGTTCACCAAATTTAGAATTAGTAATCATAAATTAGCTATCGAAACAGGCAGATACAACAACCAAAATATATCAAATGATCAACGTATCTGTCTATTCTGTACGAATGATGAAGTTGAAACAGAAATACACATGTTGTGTAACTGTCCTCTTTATGATCAAATTCGCCGACGATTTTTTGATATGATAGAACCTGAAATATCTGTTGATAATTTTAAAGATCTTAACATAATTCGTAACTTAATGATCTCTACCAATGACAAGGTTATTTTTTATTTTTCTAAGTTTATATACAAATGCTTCATTCTTAGGAATGAACCATAATAATTGATGTAACGTATTAATGATTACTTTTGATAAGTTTATCTTTGATTATTATTACCATTCAATTAAGATTTTAGTATATTTGTAATACTCATACCTTTTTTTTTTTAAATATGTTACTTTACATATAGACAGATATAGATATATAGATATTTTTCTTATTACAATGTGTTTGTAAAATATAACGACAACAAAAAAAAAAAATCCCTGTTAATGTTCAATGCTTTAGCAATACCTGTAAACCGTAGGTCATGCCAATAAAGCTATTTCAACCTCTCCTCTCCTCTCCTCTCCTCTCCTCTCCTCTCCTCTCCTCTCCTCTCCTCTCCTCTCCTCTCCTCTCCTCTCCTCTCCTCTCCTCTCCTGTTCGCACGTGTAAAATTTCTTTGCCTTTCCATTTCCCTTTCTCGTTTTCTTTTCTCGTTTTCTTTTCTTTTACTTTTTTCTCTTTCCTTAATTTTTCTTTCCCTTCCATCTTTTCCTTCCATTATCTCTTTTTGTTCTTTGTTCTAAGATAAACCAATTCATTTATTTCAGTGTTTTCTAAGTTTGGTGTATGATGAATGATAACCAAGGTCTTCGAACAGATTATACTTATAATGTTATACGTGTTGAAATCAATCAAATAAAGCCTATTAGAAACAAATAAATTCGAACAACTGAGGTTAGACCTCTCATATATGTATGCGCTGCTACGGCAATTGCTCTCATTACACACGGTGTGGAAGCCACTTATTATCCACTTGTGGTCCGATGGCGGCCACGTTGAACCCAAAGGGAAAAGAGTCGCAAGATGTTTAGGGAAATCACACGTTTTTAGACAACTGAAGCGGGGATTATGGGGCAGGGGGTATTTCAAAAAGATGGATGAGTGACAACTACCTGTAAAAGGGGAGAAAAAGTCTTACCATCTAGACGGCCCTCCTTCCATCCATCGCCTACCATTCTTCCAACTCGGAAAGCCCCAACTCTTAGCCCTGGGCGTCTCACTTACCATGGTCACTTCGAAGGCAAAAATGAAGCTTAAAAAAACCAAAGTGGACGCTTTTCTTACATTGGTTATTTTGAATCCAAAAATGAAGATAAAATAACCAAGTTGGACTCTTTTCTTACCATGGTCATTTCGAGGCCGAAAATGAAGCTGAAATAACCAATGTGGACGCCTTTCTTACCTTGGTTATTTCAAAGTCAAAAATGAAGCTAAAATAACCAACAAGGTGGACACCTTTCTCCCCTTGGTTATTTCGAAGCCAAAAATAAAGCTAAAATAACCAATGTGGACGCCTTTCTTACCTTGGTTATTTCCAAGACAAAAATGAAGCTAAAATAACCAATGTGGACGCTTTTCTTACATTGGTTATTTCAAAGCCGAAAATGAAGCTAAAATAACCAACGTGGACTCTTTTCTTACTTTGGTTATTTCGAAGCCAAAAATGAAGCTGAAATAACCAATGTGGACGTATTTCTTACCTTGGTTATTTCAAAGCCAAAAATGAAGCTAAAATAACCAATGTGGACGCTTTTCTTACATTGGTTATTTTGAATCCAAAAATGAAGATAAAATAACCAAGTTGGACTCTTTTCTTACTTTGGTTATTTCAAAGCCAAAAATGAAGCTGAAATAACCAATGTGGACGCCTTTCTTACCTTGGTTATTTCAAAGCCAAAAATGAAGCTAAAATAACCAATGTGGACACTTTTCTCCCCTTGGTAATTTCGAAGCCAAAAATGAAGCTGAAATAACCAATGTGGACGCCTTTCTTACCTTGGTTACTTCAAAGCCAAAAATAAAGCTAAAATAACCAATGTGGACGCTTTTCTTACATTGGTTATTTTGAATCCAAAAATGAAGATAAAATAACCAAGTTGGACGCTTTTCTCCCCTTGGTAATTTCGAAGCCGAAAATGAAGCTAAAATAACCAACGTGGACTCTTTTCTTACCTTGGTTATTTCAAAGCCAAAAATGAAGCTGAAATAACCAATGTGGACGCCTTTCTTACTTTGGTTATTTCAAAGCCAAAAATGAAGCTCAAATAACCAATGTGGACGCTTTTCTTACATTGGTTATTTTGAATCCAAAAATGAAGATAAAATAACCAAGTTGGACTCTTTTCTTACTTTGGTTATTTCGAAGCCAAAAATGAAGCTGAAATAACCAATGTGGTCGCCTTTCTTACCTTGGTTAATTCAAAGCCAAAAATGAAGCTAAAAAAACCAATGTGGACACTTTTCTCCCCTTGGTTATTTTGAATCCAAAAATGAAGATAAAATAACCAAGTTGGACTCTTTTCTTACTTTGGTTATTTCGAAGCCAAAAATAAAGCCGAAATAACCAATGTGGACGCTTTTCTCCCCTCGGTTATTTTGAAGCCGAAAATGAAGCTAAAATAACCAACGTGAACTCTTTTCTTACCTTGGTTATTTCGAAGCTAAAAATGAAGCTAAAATAACCAACAAGGTGGGCGCTTTTCTTACCTTGGTCATATCGAAGCCAAAAATGAAGCTAAAATAACCAAGTTGGATTCTTTTCTCCCCTTGGTAATTTCGAAGCCGAAAATGAAGCTAAAATAACCAACGTGGACTCTTTTCTTACCTTGGTTATTTTGAAGCCAAAAATGAAGCTGAAATAACCAATGTGGACGCTTTTCTCCCCTTGGTAATTTCGAAGCCAAAAATGAAGCTAAAATAACCAAGTTGGACGCTTTTCTTCCCTTGGTAATTTCGAAGCCGAAAATGAAACTAAAATAACCAACGTGGACTCTTTTCTTACCTTGGTTATTTTGAAGCCAAAAATGAAGCTAAAATAACCAATGTGGACGCTTTTCTCCCCTTGGTAATTTCGAAGCCAAAAATGAAGCTGAAATAACCAATGTGGACGCCTTTCTTACCTTGGTTATTTCGAAGCCAAAAATAAAGGTGAAATAACCAATGTGGACGCATTTATTACATTGGTTATTTTGAATCCAAAAATGAAGCTAAAATAACCAAGTTGGACGCTTTTCTCCCCTTGGTAATTTCGAAGCCAAAAATGTAGCTGAAATAACCAACAAGGTGGGCGTTTTTCTTACCTCGGTTATTAAGAAGCCAAAAATGAAGCTAAAATAACCAAGTTGGACTCTTTTCTCCCCTTGGTTATTTTGAAGCCGAAAATGAAGCTAAAATAACCAATGTGGACGCTTTTCTTACATTGGTTATTTTGAATCCAAAAATGAAGATAAAATAACCAAGTTGGTCTCTTTTCTTACTTTGGTTATTTCGAAGCCAAAAATGAAGCTGAAATAACCAAGGTGGGCGTTATTCTCCCATTGGTTATTTCAAAGTCAAAAATAAAGCTGAAATAACCAATGTGGACGCTTTTCTTACGATTGGTTATTTTGAATCCAAAAATTAAGATAAAATAACCAAGTTGGTCTCTTTTCTTACATTGGTTATTTCGAAGCCGAACATGAAGCTAAAATAACCAAGGTGGGCGTTATTCTCCCATTGGTAATTTCGAAGCTAAAAATGAAGCTAAAATAACCAACGAGGTGGGCGCTTTTCTTACCTTGGTCATATCGAAGCCAAAAATGAAGCTAAAATAACCAATGTGGACGCTTTTCTCCCCTTGGATATTTTGAAGCCGAAAATGAAGCTAAAATAACCAAGTTGGACGCTTTTCTCCCCTTGGTAATTTCGAAGCCAAAAATGAAGCTGAAATAACCAATGTGGACGCCTTTCTTACCTTGGTTACTTCAAAGCCAAAAATGAAGCTAAAATAACCAACAAGGTGTACCCCTTTCTCCTCTTGGTTATTTCGAAACCAAAAATGAAGCTAAAATAACCAAGTTGGACGCTTTTCTCCCCTTGGTAATTTCGAAGCCAAAAATGAAGCTGAAATAACCAATGTGGACGCCTTTCTTACCTTGGTTACTTCAAAGCCAAAAATGAAGCTAAAATAACCAACAAGGTGGACGCCTTTCTACCCTTGGTTATTTGGAAGCCAAAAATGAAGATAAAATAACCAAGTTGGTCTCTTTTCTTATCTTGGTTATTTCGAAGCCAAAAATGAAGCTGAAATAACCAATGTGGACGCCTATCTTACTTTAGTTATTTTGAATCCAAAAATGAAGATAAAATAACCAATTTGGTCTCTTTTCTTATCTTGGTTACTTCAAAGCCAAAAATGAAGCTCAAATAACCAATATTGACGCTTTTCTTACATTGGTTATTTCGAAGCCAAAAATGAAGCTAAAATAACCAATGTGGACGCTTTTATTACCTTGGTTATATCGAAGCCAAAAATGAAGCTTAAATAACCAATGTGGACTCTTTTCTTACCTTGGTTATTTCAAAGCCAAAAATAAAGCTGAAATAACCAATGTGGACGCTTTTCTTACATTGGTTATTTAGAATCCAAAAATGAAGATAAAATAACCAAGTGTGTCTCTTTTCTTACTTTGGTTATTTCGAAGCCAAAAATGAAGCTGAAATAACCAAGGTGGGCGTTATTCTCCCATTGGTTATTTCAAAGCCAAAAATAAAGCTGAAATAACCAATGTGGACGCTTTTCTTACATTGGTTATTTTGAATCCAAAAATGAAGATAAAATAACCAAGTTGGTCTCTTTTCTTACATTGGTTATTTCGAAGCCGAACATGAAGCTAAAATAACCAAGGTGGGCGTTATTCTCCCATTGGTTATTTCGCAGCCAAAAATGAAGCTAAAATAACCAAGGAGGGCGTTATTCTCCCATTGGTTATTTCGAAGCCAAAAATGAAGCTAAAATAACCAACAAGGTGGGCGTTTTTCTTACCTCGGTTATTAAGAAGCCAAAAATGAAGGAAAATAACCAAGGTGGGCGTTTTTCTCCCAATGGTTATTTCGAAGCCAAAAATGAAGATAAAATAACCAAGTTTGACGCTTTTCCCCCTTGGTAATTTCGAAGCTAAAAATGAAGCTAAAATAACAAACAAGGTGGGCGCATTTCTTACCTTGGTTACTTCAAAGGCAAAAATGAAACTAAAATAACCAACAAGGTGTACCCCTTTCTCCTCTTGGTTATTTCGAAACCAATAATGAAGCTAAAATAACCAAGTTGGACGCTTTTTTCCCCTTGGTAATTTCGAAGCCAAAAATGAAGCTGAAATAACTAATGTGGACGCTTTTCTTACATTGGTTACTTCAAAGCCAAAAATGAAGCTAAAATAACCAACAAGGTGTACCCCTTTCTCCTCTTGGTTATTTCGAAGCCGAAAATGAAGCTAAAATAACCAACAAGGTGGACCTCTTTCTCCCATTGGTTATTTCGAAGCCAAAAATGAAGCTAAAATAACCAAGTTGAACATCTTTCTCCCCTTGGTTATTTCGAAGCCAAAAATGAAGCTAAAATAACCAATGTGGACACTTTTCTTAACTTGGTTATTTCAAAGCCAAAAATGAAGCTAAAATAACCAAGTTGGACGCTTTTCTCCCCTTGGTAATTTCGAAGTCGAAAATGAAGCTAAAATAACCAACGTGGACTCTTTTCTTACTTTGGTTATTTTGAAGCCAAAAATGAAGTTGAAATAACCAATGTGGACGCCTTTCTTACCTTGGTTATTTCGAAGCCAAAAATGAAGCTAAAATAACCAAGTTGGACTCTTTTCTCCCCTTGGTTATTTTGAAGCCGAAAATGAAGCTAAAATAACCAACGTGGACTCTTTTCTTACCTTGGTTATATTGAAGCCAAAAATGAAGCTGAAATAACCAATGTGGACGCCTTTCTTACCTTGGTTATTTCAAAGCCAAAATTGAAGCTAAAATAACCAAGTTGGACGCTTTTCTCCCCTTGGTAATTTCGAAGCCAAAAATGAAGCTGAAATAACCAATGTGGACGCCTTTCTTACCTTGGTTACTTCAAAGCCAAAAATGAAGCTAAAATAACCAACAAGGTGTACCCCTTTCTCCTCTTGGTTATTTCAAAGCCAAAAATGAAGATAAAATAACCAATGTGGACGCCTTTCTTACCTTGGATATTTCGAAGCCAAAAATAAAGGTGAAATAACCAATGTGGACGCATTTCTTACATTGGTTATTTTGAATCCAAAAATGAAGATAAAATAACCAAGTTGGTCTCTTTTCTTACTTTGGTTATTTCGAAGCCAAAAATGAAGATGAAATAACCAATGTGAACGCCTTTCTTACCTTGGTTATTTCAAATCCAAAAATGAAGCTAAAATAACCAATGTGGACGCTTTTCTCTCCTTGGTTATTTTGAAGCCGAAAATGAAGCTAAAATTACCAATTTGGACGCTTTTCTCCCCTTGGTAATTTCGAAGCCAAAAATGAAGCTGAAATAACCAATGTGGACGCCTTTCTTACCTTGGTTACTTCAAAGCCAAAATGAAGCTAAAATAACCAACAAGGTGTACCCCTTTCTCCTCTTGGTTATTTCGAAACCAATAATGAAGCTAAAATAACCAAGTTGGACGCTTTTCTCCCCTTGGTAATTTCGAAGCCAAAAATGAAGCTGAAATAACTAATGTGGACGCTTTTCTTACATTGGTTACTTCAAAGCCAAAAATGAAGCTAAAATAACCAACAAGGTGTACCCCTTTCTCCTCTTGGTTATTTCGAAGCCAAAAATGAAGCTAAAATAACCAAGTTGGATTCTTTTCTCCCCTTGGTTATTTTGAAGCCGAAAATGAAGCTAAAATAACCAACAAGGTGTACTCCTTTCTCCTCTTGGTTATTTTGAATCCAAAAATGAAGCTAAAATAACCAAGTTGGACTCTTTTCTCCCCTTGGTTATTTTGAAGTCGAAAATGAAGCTAAAATAACCAACGTGGACTCTTTTCCTACTTTGGTTATTTTGAAGCCAAAAATGAAGGTGAAATAACCAATGTGGACGCCTTTCTTACCTTGGTTATTTCAAAGCCAAAAATGAAGCTAAAATAACCAAGTTGGACGCTTTTCTCCCCTTGGTAATTTCGAAGCCAAAAATGAAGCTGAAATAACCAATGTGGACGCCTTTCTTACCTTGGTTATATTGAAGCCAAAAATGAAGCTGAAATAACCAATGTGGACGCCTTTCTTACCTTGGTTATTTCAAAGCCGAAAATGAAGCTAAAATAACCAACGTGGACGCTTTTATTACCTTGGTTATATCGAAGCCAAAAATGAAGCTAAAATAACCAAGGTGGGCGATTTTCTCCCCTTGGTTATTTAGAAGCCAAAAATGAAGCTAAAATAACCAACAAGGTGGACGCTTTCTCCCCTTGGTTATTTCGAAGCCAAAAATGAAGCTAAAATAACCAATGTGGACGCCTTTCTTACCTTGGTTATTTCAAAGCCAAAAATGAAGCTAAAATAACCAATGTGGACGCTTTTCTTACATTGGTTATTTTGAATCCAAAAATGAAGCTGAAATAACCAAGTTGGACTCTTTTCTTACTTTGGTTATTTCAAAGCCAAAAATGAAGCTGAAATAACCAATGTGGACGCCTTTCTTACCTTGGTTACTTCAAAGCCAAAAATGAAGCTAAAATAACCAACAAGGTGTACCCCTTTCTCCTCTTGGTTATTTCGAAGCCAAAAATGAAGCTAAAATAACCAAGTTGGATTCTTTTCTCCCCTTGGTTATTTTGAAGCCGAAAATGAAGCTAAAATAACCAACAAGGTGTACTCCTTTCTCCTCTTGGTTATTTTGAATCCAAAAATGAAGCTAAAATAACCAAGTTGGACTCTTTTCTCCCCTTGGTTATTTTGAAGTCGAAAATGAAGCTAAAATAACCAACGTGGACTCTTTTCCTACTTTGGTTATTTTGAAGCCAAAAATGAAGGTGAAATAACCAATGTGGACGCCTTTCTTACCTTGGTTATTTCAAAGCCAAAATGAAGCTAAAATAACCAAGTTGGACGCTTTTCTCCCCTTGGTAATTTCGAAGCCAAAAATGAAGCTGAAATAACCAATGTGGACGCCTTTCTTACCTTGGTTATATTGAAGCCAAAAATGAAGCTGAAATAACCAATGTGGACGCCTTTCTTACCTTGGTTATTTCAAAGCCGAAAATGAAGCTAAAATAACCAACGTGGACGCTTTTATTACCTTGGTTATATCGAAGCCAAAAATGAAGCTAAAATAACCAAGGTGGGCGATTTTCTCCCCTTGGTTATTTAGAAGCCAAAAATGAAGCTAAAATAACCAACAAGGTGGACGCTTTCTCCCCTTGGTTATTTCGAAGCCAAAAATGAAGCTAAAATAACCAATGTGGACGCCTTTCTTACCTTGGTTATTTCAAAGCCAAAAATGAAGCTAAAATAACCAATGTGGACGCTTTTCTTACATTGGTTATTTTGAATCCAAAAATGAAGCTGAAATAACCAAGTTGGACTCTTTTCTTACTTTGGTTATTTCAAAGCCAAAAATGAAGCTGAAATAACCAATGTGGACGCCTTTCTTACCTTGGTTACTTCAAAGCCAAAAATGAAGCTAAAATAACCAACAAGGTGTACCCCTTTCTCCTCTTGGTTGTTTCGAAGCCAAAAATGAAGCTAAAATAACCAAGTTGGACTCTTTTCTCCCCTTGGTTATTTTGAAGCCGAAAATGAAGCTAAAATAACCAACGTGGACTCTTTTCTTACCTTGGTTATTTTGAAGCCAAAAATGAAGGTGAAATGACCAATGTGGACGCCTTTCTTACCTTGGTTATTTCAAAGCCAAAAATGAAGCTAAAATAACCAACGTGGACGCTTTTCTCACCTTGGTTATATCGAAGCCAAAAATGAAGCTAAAATAACCAAGGTGAGCGTTATTCTCCCATTGGTTATTTCGAAGCCAAAAATGAAGCTAAAATAACCAATGTGGGCGTTATTCTCCCATTGGTTATTTGGAAGCCAAAAATGAAGCTAAAATAACCAAGGTGGGCGTTTTTCTCCCAATGGTTATTTCGAAGCCAAAAATGAAGCTAAAATAACCAAGTTGGACGCTTTTCTCCCCTTGGTAATTTCGAAGCTAAAAATGAAGCTAAAATAACCAACAAGGTGGGCGCATTTCTTACCTTGGTCATATTGAAGCCAAAAATGAAGCTGAAATAACCAATGTGGACGCTTTTCTTACAAAGAGAATTTATTTTATAAATCTCCATTTTATTACGATACCGAAATAGTACACAACTTGTAAGTATTGATATGTACTCTTACACTTGCAGCAACATGTTTGTATTCATATATTTATTAATGGCATATCAGTTGGTTTGTGATGATTAAAATACTTATCAAACAATTGTTGTCGTTCGCGGGCTTCCTGTGGTGACAAACCACGCTCCCCTCCCCTACACATTTTCAGTCCTTTTTCGGCCAAAACCAAAATGGCTGACTAGTTAGTGATGTTTTCACTCGATTTACTGTAAGTTTGAGCAGTTTTTAGCAAGAAATTCGCCTATTTAATGAAGAACATTATATTCCAATTTCCAAATATGGTATAAGTACATTCCTTATATGGTAAAAGAAACGGCTCGAGTTGGAAGGACAACTTTTCTATGTGGAAAGTTTGATATGAGTAATTACGGTAACTGGCTAATTTTTCATTGTCACTGTTATTCTAAAAGCTGCCAAACTCTGAATATCATGTAAATGTTGGGCAAAAGTATTAATTATGTATGACTGTCATCAGCAAATGTTTTTCTTCTTTCTTTTCTGCAAAGATGTAAAAGCATGGTTGTTTGTTGCTGTGGTTCGGTACCAAATTATTTTGCTATATATATAAAAAAATCGATAGATTGAAGCCTAAGCCTTCACGGTATGTTTACAAAAGCTGATTGACAAGACTGTAGTTAACCTTGTAAAGGATATTTTAAATAAAGAAAAATTTACTAACCTTTTATAACCAACTCCTGGAGGGTTTTGGCGCGCGCGCGACCACTGCCTTATTTGTTTTTTAAATACTATCTTATTACAAAGCATAGCAAAGCAAGTTCAAGTACCGAAGAACTGATCGCAATGACGCGATTAAAATTCATAACCCCGACCAGATATGAGCCCGTGACGCAAAGCAGTGAAAAGAAGCGAATCTCCCGCCTACCATAGCGCTCAAATACAGTAAATTCCCCGCTAAAGCCCCGGTATGGCCACGGTAATGCGGGGGAGGTGCGGGGCTTTCAAATGACTCATGCATCAGGGAACGAAAGTTCAAACTAAATAACCAAGGTCCCCTTTTATTATTGGGTAAAGAAAAATGATTCTAGATAACCGAGTTTAATTTCCGTTCGTATTTTGGTTATTTTTGGGAAGACAAATGAATGACGAATTTGTGTACCACCCGTTTTCAGAATACACCTTATTCGTAATGTGACAAATATCTTTTCCCAATTCAGCGTGACGAACCTCCAGGGGATTCATTTTCTTTTGTTTTTATTCTTCGAAAAATTATGAGTATCCTGCCAAGGGATACGAAAGGAATAACGATGATACCCTGACGAGTTTCAAAACAAATAGCTCTTCATTCCCCTAGAGGTTTATCACGCTGAATTGGGAAAACATTGTCACACCACGAATAAGGTCTAATGCGTGTTTTTCCCGGCTAAAAAATTACCAATTTTATCGATCTCATTCATTTTCTCCTTCCTTCCCAGAACCCTAGGCGTCTGCATCACATCCCTTGCACCACATGGCCATTAGGCACTTTAACGTACTTACCCATGCCTCACGATGCTTGGTAACTTTTTCTTACTCATTTTAACCCCTTACATTGAATTCTTCTCATTATTACTGTTCTTTTTTGTAGGCAATAAACAAGACATTTGTTATTCAGGCAACATTTTATTATTATAGGAAATCGCACGGTCTTGAGTACAATTAGGAAATTACTAGACACGAGTAATGTTTTGAAAGTTCTTGTAATTGCACGACCCTTTAGGCGAGTGCAATTAGAGAACTTTCAAAACATTACGAGTGTCTATTAATTCCAAATTGTACAAGAAGATCGTGCAATTTTTTGACAAAATTTTAGTAAAAAATGCGAAGCGACGCCGTACATCTTTGTCTATTTGGCGATTTTCAGTCCATCGCGCGACAGAAATGCATAAAAAGATTAGTTCTTATTAGTTTTTACGTCTTTTCCCCCCGCTGTTGACATTGTTTTGGCCGTGTTTCTATAGCGACTTAATGCTGTATTCCTACGGAGTACAATTAATGCTATGATTATACTCCTCTCGACCAGAGTGTCGGTACTATAAGTTCATTAATACGCAACTCATTACATGTACAAGAGGTATGTTTTAAGTAACTTTCAAACCTTTCCCCTCAACGAACACCTTGTCAGTGTACAGCTAGCACAGATTCACTGGCTACAGGATAGGAGGTAAGTTGAAGGGACAGGTTCACTCCTGGTTAAGGTCTAGGTTCTTTGATGAAAATTGATCCAGCAAGAATACAGCTACCTACAAGCCAGGATCAAAGTAAATAGGTAACCATAAACAGGGTAAGAAAAAATTGCTTTAACTAAAACTGACTCAGAATTGGCAATAAGAAAAATTCAAATTGGAAACAAAATTTAAAATATAATGATTGGCAATAAAATATTATGCAAAACATTTTTTTTTTTTTTGCTCCTAGGGTAATAAGACGAAAATCCCCAAGATCAAAAGTTTAAACCTACCCTCCCGTTAAGAAAAGTGCCCCTCAACAAGTGATTAGTAGAATGAACTTCAAACCTTGGGGACAGTCCACTTGAATGTAAGGTTAATAAAAAAATAGGAGCTGCTTGAGTAAAAGAATAGTACAGTTTACTGGAAGAAGGCATAAGGTGTTGTCTTGGTCAAAATATCATTTGTCATCTTTTTGCTGTACTTTTAATCAAGAAACACCTGTGTTAGTCTATGATATGGACACACAAAGCCCTACGGATTGCCATTGCCAAATTATGAAGTAATTGATGTTTTACGTGTCATTGTAATTGATGTCAAATTGAAGACCGTGAACTAAAATACCATAAAAATCCTGTTACGAACTTGACGCAATTAACTGTCAAATAAAAGACCTTGAAAACTAAATAATATTTTGGAATTCAACAGTACTGACACATGACAGGATTTGATGTGAAATAGCTGTGAAACATCATTCAATGTGATTGATGTACATAATTTTGTACATAGATCTTCAGTCCGACCAATGGTGTTTCCACTTGCATGGAGCAGTTCCAGAGAAGGGGTTCCATTGACAGCCACTAAAAGCCCTTGCAACTAAGAGAAAAATAATTAGAATATTAATAGTTAGAAAGAGGTCAAGCAAATGACAATTTAATGTAATGGAAGTGCTTTTCTAAAATAGATGAAGATATAAGAAGTAAGTTATAGTGCTTGGGAACGAGGTTATTCCGGGCGAAAACCCTTGGAATTAAATTCGGAAAAATTAATTTCCGACCTCGCTGGGAATCGAACCCACGACCTTCGGAATTGTACTACCGATGCTCTTCCAGCTGAGCTAGAGGTCAGACTGAGAGCAGGCCGGGGTGAAATAGATGTTAGGTCGCGGTAATTATGATTCAAAGAAGAGAGTATATATGGACCGCGTGGCACTAATGAAATAGTTGAAGATATAAGAAGTAAGTTATAGTGCTTGGGAACGAGGTTATTCCGGTTGTTCCAGTTCACTGATATATCAAGATGTTTGTTTCTAACTTACTTACTTTAAAAGTAAACGTCCTTTCCAACCAAGGGTCTTTCTGGTTTGAATCAGCTGTACGCCCGGAGTATTTACCGCTGCGTGAAAGAAAAAAAACACACGAAAGTCATATAACAATAATAATAATAATAAATAATAATAATAAATAATAAATAGAATAGCTTTATTGACAATAATAATTCACTAATAATTCCCTATAATATGAGACGTGATAAGAATATTGCTATAATTATAAAACAATTAAAAAAGAGAGATTATGAATATAAAATAACAAATCTATATAATAATTGTACTTATTTATCTATGAAAACATATTTGTAAAATAAATTAATAGCTCCAAACACGAGTCCAGCTCTTCACTCTGATATAATACTATATTAAAACTATACATTTATTATTAAAATCTAAATATTTCTAAATTTCAGCTACATTGGCGTTAAGGTTAAAGTCATTCAAGAATTCATTGTCCTTAAAAAAGGGGGTTCTTGTCCCCATGACACACATGTGTACTGACTTAATTATTTCAAAAGATAATCGAGTTTTAATCCATGTTATAGTACTTGCATATGTTTCCCCTGTCTTCTTGGTTAATTTTTTCAGTAATAAATAATAATAATAAATAATAATAATAATAATATTAATAATAAACATAATAATTTGATTACTTATTATATATAGCGCAAAAAAATTAAAATTATTCTTCATCAAGGAGGCTGGAAAGTGTTTTGTGCTTTCACATTATGAATTTAAAAAAAAATTAATATGGCTATAATATGACAGCAAGTAAACCTGGAAAGCCAAAGACCATAAACCAAACAGTCACAATAGTCATGAAAAAATGACGTCAGGCGTTGTTATAACAACATCAGAATCCTTGGTATGCCATCAAAATGTTTATTTAAAAAAACATAACTTAGGAACCAAATGGTGAATTCTTTAAAAAACATTTTTTCACTTTTCGCATCGTAATACCGATTAGTCACGTGGTCGAGGGGGTTGTTAACCCAAACCTCTGAAACCTGGGAAAAAGTTTAGAAAATAACTGGCATTCAAAAATACCCTTACCAATTTCCAGTTAGTAAACAAATTTAACAGTTCGTAAACAACATGCAAACTTTTTGAATAGTATGAAACAATATTTTGCATAACATAAATATATCAAACTTCTAGGCCCAGGGAAAAATGATCTGACAAAAGCATTATGAAGTTTATCGTGAATATCTGAAAGGATTTGGCAAAGTTTACCAGTTTTTGCAACTGACCAGAGCACAATAGAGCTTTAGTTTAAAAATTCTATTAAGGTGTTTTTTAAGGTGAGAAAAATAAATAAAAAAATGGAAAAAATAAAAGTGCGCGCGCTTCAGATGTGAATAGAAAAACTGTTAACTCCTGAAAATCCCCAATTCATGACAAACAAAATATCAAGGATTTAAAGAAATTCTTATGTTAGATTTGGAGAAAATTGCACGAACATTTCATACTCTCAGTTTTGTTTATCGCTTTTGCGCACTCGGTTTAAAAAATTAATATTGAATAAAATTATTCAAAAATATCCTAAAATGTTGCTGTTGCTCTTGTTTTTAAACTGTGTAAGTTTGGTCAACTATTTTCTTGCTGGTCTTGACAACGAATTTTTTTCGTCGAAGTTTTGCGTTTTCCACGATTTGTCATAACGGCTCGATCGACTGTTTTTTAAATTTAGCTACGTCTTCTCAAGTTATTTACTATTTTAGGTGACGTCACCTAAATTTGAAACTAGGAGTAAACAGCTACTGAGATCAGGGGGAGAAACGATGATACAAATGAATGTTCATTCACTCATTCTCTGGTAAAACAACCCCCCCCCCCGGATTAGCATGACCGTTATTTGGCGCGCTTTTACTATTTTAGGTGATGTCAACTAAATAGTTATCTAAGTTAGATAAATTTATCCAACTATTCAACAGTGAGACTAAAAGCACTCTTTCAGTGCATTCCTTCGTGATTGCTCTCGCTCGATGCCTTTTGTATTTTAATGGTGCAAACCCATTAGTTATATATAAAATCAAGTTACTCTCATTTAGAAAAAAACAAAAAACAAACAAACAAACAAACAAACAGATAAGAATAAATAAAAGCAGACAGACAGACAAGAGAAAAAGAGTAACTTGATTTTATATATAACTATAATGGGTTTGCACCATATAAAATACAAAATGCATCGAGCGCTAACAACGCTCAGTCATCACGCGCGAGCCTATTTTGGCATCCGCCTAACATGGCTTATTTTAAAAATATATATTCAACTATAAATTACAATTAATAATGAACAGGTGGAAGGCTCGGTGCAGGGATAGCAGGCACACAGCAACATGAAGACCCAACTTAGTACTCCTGGTACAACTACCGTATGTATAGCTTTTCTGTTTGGAACAATTGTCAAACTAACTTTCAGTCAAGAATGTCAAACCGTTAATGCAGTACGCGGATATCAACTCGTTAACCATGTCCTGAACACAGTTAATGATGTTACGTTTGAACGTTGTACAGTTCTCTGTACTGAACATTCTGCCTGCTACAGCATCAACCACTTTACTAGGACCAGGTCCTGTGAACTGAACAACAAGACAAAACTTTGGTTTCTAAGCGATTTTATTTCGAGTGACAGCGTTTTTTACATGGATATGTTGGTACGGCAGTACGACATTTGTGTCCACGACAATCCTTGTCGTAACGGTGCCAAGTGTATTCCATACCCCAACAACGGAACCTTTCATTGTCAATGCAGCAAACATTACACTGGAAAAACTTGTGAGGATCTTCGAAAAGGTAAAACATGATAATTTTCAGCCAGTTATAATATTCTTTTTAATCACGTTACTTATTGCTAAACAGACGTGGTTTCGCTCGGACTCTGTGTTGATCCATATGTTCAAAGCAGGTGCACTGTATTTGTGATCAAAGAAAAACAATTGCTAAATAATTTTAGCTTTTAAATTAAAATGTTTTAAGGCTATGTATATACTAAATATTACTTCCACAAGGTCTTGGAAACGAATTAGAGTGCATGCATGAATCATTTTTCGTGCGAGACTTGCATGGACCGCCACAACTTGTCAAGATGATAATATTCAAATTTCGACTTTTTTTTTTCATATTAAATTTTAAACAGCGCTAAATGTTTTATTTAACAAATTCAATAATTGTTTGGGATTAGCTCTCTTGGTACTTGGGCGAAGTTTTGCTAAAGTAGTCGGAAAACGAATTCTGACTCGTGAAGATAGAATTTAGAAAGATATATAATTGAATAGAGGGAGTCCTTCGCAAAACAAATAATTCGTTAACGTTGTATACGAAAATTGGGCAAATTATCTTAACTTCTTATTAATTTTTCACATATCGATTATTAAATTAATTACTGCATTATATAATAAAAACTATGGCTCTACTGTTATAACAACTCTTTTTGCCCGAATCTACTAAATGTACATATTGAAAACTAGCTTTTTGCCACAATTACTGCTAGGCAAACGGTTTCACAAGTTCCCTACTGTTAGGTCATCGTCATCAAGCCGGTCTTTCGGTAAATATGAATGATTTATTCACTCGATCTACATATCGAGTCGTATAAATAGTAATACCAATTGATAATCGACGTTCATGCGAGTTATTGAGAAAGCCCTAACCGGCGAAACGTCTAACTACAAATTAAAACGCCTGAAGAGGTTTAACTTGTCTTGACATATATATATATATATAACATTTTTGTCCCAAATCTCTTTGGAACACTTATTCACAGCAGCCATGCTTTGGGTGAACCTTTTCACGATGTTCCTCTGTCATTGTCAAACTTTCATCCTCATGACAACTCGTTATTATATAAATTAATGTGAGATTTTTAGATGCAAAATTTTGCATTTCAAAGCAGATCAGTGGTGCTCCTGAAAAAACTTTATTAATGTTTCAAAAAATATTTACCTAGCTAGGCGTATATTCATTAAATATTTTTTTGCCCGGTAATCTCTGTAATTTATTACTGAAAAATGCAGTAGCGAAAAACATTTTTGGCTTCCACCTTTATTTGTTTTACTTTGTAACTTCCCTCGGATATCTTACGTCGTCGATATGTAAAAATAATATATATACTACAGCTATTTGAATACTAAATACTGAACATGCATTACAAGACCAAATGGCATTGTGGGTCTCGTCAATTTGATATGACAAGTAAAATATATCGACATTTGCTCGCTATATGGAGCTGGTATATTGTTTCGGATGGAACTGACACCAAAAACAAAATATATAATAATAATACATATAATATTTATTGGAGCTTAAAAAGGAACTATATTTTGTTGTTATTATAAATTTTGATGAATGTAAACCATATGGGATTCCTGTGGGGCGGTACAGGGGGCCTGGGAGAAGGCGAGGTATCGAGGGAACGAAGAAAGCTCATGGTTTTCGTTGTAAAAGAAAGGGAAAATAAAGTGTTTAGAACGAGGAATACGACGCAAGTCTCTCCAATAATAAAACCCAAGTTTTTTTTAAAAATCGAAACAACTCAAAAATTACATTTTTTCAACGTAATTTCAAACTGTTCGTATCCATCTATCATTTAGTATAGATTTACTACTATAATAATGATAATAATAATAATAATAATAATGGAAACTTTATATTTTTTCATGAATACAGTTGTAAATCTCTCTACGTTATTAAATTTTTTCAACGTAATTTCAAACTGTTCGTATCCATCTATCATTTAGTATAGATTTAGTACTATAATAATAATAATAATAATAATAATAATAATAATAAATATAATAATAATAATAATAATAATAATAATAATAATAATGGAAACTTTATTATTTTTTCATGAATACAGTTGTAAATCTCTCTACGTATAGGCAATTGACAACTGGCTACCTGAAATTGATTGATATATAAATGATATAGATAGATGGATATATAGATATATAAAAATTATTTCATTAAGTCTGGGCTTTCCCAAATCTTATTTTTCAACCAAATATATAATACGTGGCTCTAATGGCAAGATTCATTATTTTTTTGATTATATAGTGCTGTTGTTTTTTGTCAACTCCAATGTCACTCATCATGTCTAAAAAAGTAGAACATTCGTCGGACAGGACGCCAAGAGAGCTCATCGAGAAGTTTTAAAAATTTAACGCAATTAAATTTACTGCTCAAATCTTAAATCAAATTCTTGTATTTTTCTTTTTTACGGACTGCATTGTTATTAAGGTTAGACTCGAATAATAATAATATCAATAATAATAATAATAATAATAATAATACTAATAATAACGAATAGACGAATATTTATGCAGGATAAAGACCCTTCAACAATAATGCGGTTATCAATTGGGGTCCTGCTAAAAATAACATTAAGAAACTAAACTGTAAAAAAAACTAAAAATAAAAAAGTCTCTAAAATAATAAAAATATAAATTAGATCATATATAAAAAACTCAATTAAAGTGTTCATCTAAAAGTTTTTTTAAAATCCTTAAAAATTTTTGTCCTTCTTATATCTATAGGAAGTTCATTGTATATATTGGCAGCCATAAAGTAGAATCCTTTTCAAGCATATTCTGTCTTAAGACTTGGAAGTTTAATGCTAAGATAGTTGTTTCTTGTGTTCTGTGTATGTTGTTGGATCGTGAAGTAATCATCTTGAAAGGGTCACACATTTTACCATCCAGAGTGTTCTTCACTAGGACACAAGCCCGTTTCTCATTGGCTGCCAAGGGTGAAGTGAGGTACAGAGAACTACCATTTCTTTTAGATACTGCTTTTTGGGCTCGATCGTGAAAGTTGTCAGGTCTTTGTAGGCGAAAGCTTAAATCAAACAAGTGCTTTTTTGTTTTTGGCTTTTTTCTCCTCATCCCCAGGTACGATTTTTCTGAAATTATCAGAATCTTATCACTTAGTACCATTGCAGCCTGTGTATAAGTCTTGGGCAGAAAAAAGTTATGACGCCGCTTGAAAATTCGATCCAAAATTTGAAGCATATGAAACATCACGCTTTAGAAACATTACCATTTCGCTTCGTGGTCTCGAATTCGCTTCGTGGTAAAGTGGTTAGGTTTAGGGTAAGGGTTGGGGTTGGCATTGTAGTAGTCCTTTGGTGCCGAAGGTACCGAGTTCGATTCTTGGTGTCTTCACTTAATTTATTTTCTGAGGAGAACCAAAATTCAAAAGTCTCACTCGTGAGTTCGGAAACTCTATGACGTACTTCGTTAATCCGTACACGACGATAGCACCACAAAGATAGACTTTGTTTGAAAGAAGACCTCTAACATTTTGGTGCAGAATTTTTAATCCTCTTTGGCAAAGAAGTCGCTTAAGTTCAGGGATATCTCTTCCAGGACCTGGGCATGTTTCGATATCGCCACACATCAGTATGAGTAGATTGACCAGGCTTTTCCTGGAATTGCGAAATCTGTGCTTACTAAGTCTTTCCTGCCATAAACTTGAGTAAATGAAGGTCTCCCGCCCAGCGTAAACTTCTCCAGCATTTTTTAGCAGACCAATATGACTATCAGAAGTCATAAATGAAGTTCGTCTTACGTATAAGTTGAGAAAAAATAAAAGAAATGCGAGAGCAGCTTTAGCCATGACCACTCCGTTCCGCTTCCTCTATCCTGCCTTCTCATTAATTATTTTTCTCATTTTGTTGTGATCTTTAGGAGGTAACGTCAGTTGTTCCAATCAGGTTCTAGACCTCTGTCAAACGAATATGACCGCGTGGCAGGCTACAATCCTAGGCCCTACTAGCCTCAATCTCTCGGGTTGTAACCCCGATGATATTACTAACACAGCAGAACTTCTTTTGTTCGTTAGTCGAGCAAGAACTGATAGCCTGGGTGATTATGGTAAATACCAAATCGTCAAGGTGAAAGAGAACACAGGGTAAGAAAAAAATATCTAATATAAGCTAACACGGAGCTTATCTGTCAGAATGTTTAAGAAATAGCTGTCCTCAATTGGAACATATTCTCTTGCTGTCGACTACTTTACTTTTTCTCATTTTAGATGCACTGTAACGCTGCTAGCACCGATTAACATCACGCTCTCCGGTTCTCCATGTGAACTAATCGCTCAGCGACTGCCAAATTTTGACCACATCTCTCTGACCCAGTCCTGTCAAGTGACTTGCCGTGCTCGGTCTGGAGCAGTGGGTGGTATCCTAGCTCTGAGAGCAACCAAGTTAATAATAGACAGCACATCCAAGATACAAGTCAATGGGAAAGGTATAGTTAACAGTCTAACAATAATGCCGTCATTAACCACATGATAAGAGAGCAGCTTGATTTGTTTAATTACTTTATGTTAAGGTTTCCATGGCGGTACCGGAGGAAGCAGTTCTGGTGGCGGTGGATTCGGAGGGGAAACATTCGTATGCTTACCATCCATATACGGTAAAGGGGGAAATGCTGGTCAACCAGGAGACCATGGAGGAGGTTCAGGGGAAGGTGTGTAACTATGCTATTCGCTTATCGATAGTCGGGAAATGCCAGATTGGACGAAGTTTTAACTCATGAACATTGTTTTTAGTCACGACAACAGGACCAGGGGGGTTAAATGCTGGAGGAGGAGGGGGAGACTCGACCACTAACCCAGACGATGGAGCAGGCGGCGGAGGAGGAGCTGGTCATTTTTCAGGAGGCGGTGGAGGGGGTGGAGGAACAGGTTGTGGTGGATCTGTTAGTGGAGCTGGTGGGATTGCATCAACATTGGTGAGTGGCCACCGTCAGTTTGTTTAAACCGATATCAATTTTTACTGGTGGATTCTTGGTTTTAGATTCAAGCCTATGCAGGAGGTGGCGGATCTTCTAACTGCCCTGGTCAAAATGGAGGGAATGGTGGTTCTACTGGAGGAAATGCAGGAAATTCTGTGCGGGGAGGAAGAGGAGGTAAGAAATAAATCCTCGAACTTTTTAGAATCAGACGTATTGGCTATTTCGAGTGCATTTCGAGGTTAAGGGAAAAACTGGGTCGAGTTGGTATTGCAGTGTATTGTGGGAATGTTTTAGGGGACATATTTCCAAGATGGCGTCTATTAGAAACAGTCCCACAATGCACTGCGATTCCAACTCGAGCAAGAATTTCCTCGACCTCGATATGGCTAAGAGGATAAGACACACGGTTAGTAACACTTGGCAGAATTTTGGCCAGAAGAAAATGAGAATTAATTTCTCTAGCTGAGAACATCATGTTATTGCCAGCAACGTTACTAAAAGTTAACGCACGGTCTACGAACGACAAGTTGAGCCACTGCTAATCAATCATATTTGGTAGTTACTTTTCAAGTCAATGACTTTACATAGCCTCCTCCGCAGGCATTTCCTTGGCTCTTTTTGCTTTTTGGGCTTCCTGTGGCGAGGACAAAAAAAAACGAGGGGAAGGAGAGGGAGAAAGAAGAAGAGATGCTACTCCTCTCGCTTTTTCTCTCCCTCCCTCATCCCAACTCCTCCTCCTCTCTCTTGTTCCTAGTTCTTCTCTGCCATAAAATTTAATACAGGGATCCCAACAGAGAATATAGAATATATGGAGTAGCCTACGGAGGAATCTAGACTTGACATTCGTTCCAAGATTCGACGTCACCTCAGTCGGTTTTTAAACATTTCAACCTTTTTTACAGGCAATTCGCCAGGACCAAGTTATGGTGGTGGAGGAGGTGGAGGTAAAGTACCTTGACATCAACCATCACTATTTCTATTGTGTATTTATCAATTGGTTTGTGGATGGTGTTTTTTTTGTGATGGGATTGTAGTGTGGTAACATGGATATAAAATCGTGCACCGTTTTGCACAAGCACAACATTGCTGCGTTGCCCGTGATACCACTACGCGTACGCGCGCTCGGTCCGTACGGCATCATCTCGAGCCAAATATTTTCCCTTACGGCCCTCCCACTCAGTCAATAAGTACATAGTACTTTAACATAAGTATTTCTTCTAAACTAATTTTTTTTTGTCAAGGTGGATTTCAGTATGGTAAAGTGGATTTCTACAATTATTTTAGCTACGGTGGGGGAGGGGGAGGGGGCGGTGGTAGTCAACATGGGTTTATTGGTGGGAAAGGAGGTAACGGTGGTGGCCTGGTACTACTCCTTTTGGACCAGCTGACGTTGAATGGATTGATAGAAGCACAGGGTAAGTTATAATGTTATAGTTATTACGTGAATCAGTTATAACGTGTAATTATTATCTCACATGGTTCAAACTTCTCGTTCATTTAATTCCACAGGGTCACGTGGTGAATGCGCTTCAAGTAATGTTGCTCATCGTGCTGCCCCAGGGGGTAGTGGTGCGGGGGGTAGTGTTGTAATTTTTACTAAGGAATTATCTGGTACTGTTGCTGGAAAGATTCTTGTAGAAGGAGGGACGCCTAGACAATGCGCTCATGGCACGGGTGGAGGTCAGTTCTATATCAATTATGAGATTATTCTTATACAAATGTCTAAACCTATGACTGAGTATGAGAGATGAAATGATTGCCTGTTATAAAGTCCTATTACCTGCCAATCATGGACGGAATGCCATTCATGGTAAGTAAAGCATTTCGATCAACGTGTTTTGCATGATACTTTGGAAACTCCCTTTTTGAATGGCAGTGCACACGAAGGTACCACCTGCTATCAGTGTGATATGTTCCCGCTCCCTCTCCCCTAGTGTATGACAATCTGTAACTAATGTTTGTATTTACAGGAGGTGGTGGTGGTATTGGTCGCTGGGTCGTCAAAACTTCATCTACTTTATACAAGTCAGGATAAATATTCACAAGAAAATAATGTACATGTACAGTAACAAGAGTAGAACAGGATATATAAACCATCTGAAGCCATAACGAACATTCACAAGAAAATACAGTAACAAGAGTAGAACAGGACATGAACTGGCAAGGAACATGCTTTGCAAAGAAAATTGTAAGAAAAACAGTATCGCAAAATACATGGAATTTCCTTCTTTCTATTGATAAAAAACCACATTGGATTTACCACTCCATGGTGGAGGAAAAGCCAAACAGGTTTTGCGACTCACTTTATAAGGCTATCCTTGAGCTGTCGGAGACTGTAACAATCAATAGAATATGGATAGACAGATCTAAGTAAATCATCAGTGATTTATTTGGTTTACCAACGTGAATTTTACCAAACCAAATATTTTCCTACAGCCCATGATCAAGATATAAGTCATTCTAAGATTGTACATGCTAAAATATTTTTTTTAATTCTGATGCTTCTTACTATATTTCCAAGCAAGTAAACATACAAAATCGACCATTTTTCAACTTAACTACTTTGAAAAAAGAAAGAATTCTTTCGAAATCTTTCTTAGAATGACTTAAATTTTGATATAAAAAATAAAATGTCATAGGCAGTCTTGTACATGTAGCATAGGATCGTTTCCAGTTCAAAATACATAAAACATAGAAACAGTACATGAAATGTTGATCAGATGTATCTGAGTGATACAACTTTTGGAATGTTCATAGATGTTTATACATAGGCATTGAACATCATATCTATTCATTCTTTTGAATGAGTATATAAAAATGAATACATCAGAGGATATTTATGTCATTTCCTGGCAAAACCTTTTGATCTCAGGTTTTTTGTCTTGAACCTGAAAATGATTTTGAAGAAATCTTGCCACAGTTTTGTTCAGTGTTTACGGACAAAAATACCAAGTCAAGGTTGGAGTTGCCATGCATAGCAAAACTACTGTATAGTTCATCATGTGCAGCACTTAATATTCTTAGGATTATACGACATTTGCATGGTTTGTATTCCTGCAAAGGGAGTCATGCAAATGCCCTATCAAACACCATTCATGATTTTGGATTTTACTCACCTACAAACAGCCTACAAACCCATTTGTAAATACACTGTAGTCAACAAAGCCTTGTTCTGTACAAAATGAGTAAACTTTCAATTAACAGCTACGCGACTGATTCCAATCAGCATGATTAGCAGACTTGACTCAAGAAACATCTATTCTTCTTCTTGTTTGAAACGAAAGTTTTTCTTAATATTTACAAAATTTCATGTATTCTATTATGTGTTTTTGGAGTCATCTGGATCATCCTGTAGCTGTTGAAAAATAATAAATATAAATATAAATAATAAAAAATGAAACAGCCTCTGGGCTGATCTAAGTCAGGGATCAGCTTTAACTCACAGACTGAACCCTGAAAAAACCTCTTGGTTTATTAATGACAGGGCATGGCTAAGACACAGATCAAATTGGAATCTAACATTTCATAGGATTTGTGGAGGAAGAAAATTGGAGATAAACCCTTACATCAGGTGAGAGGCCTAACAAACTCTACTCACATGATGCAGAGTCCAGGAATCAAACCAGTGACCTCAGAGGGGAGAATAGATTACCACTAGCTATATCCCCTATCAAGAACCCACTCCCTGTAGTTAGCTTAGTACACGTTGTACATAGAATTAAGTAATTTTAGTATTGTAACATACTAATAGTAAATCCTGAAGAGTCTACCATGTCTAAATAAAGCATCCATCCATCTATCTATAATGGTTGGGTCACCCAAATCATGAGCAAAAAGCAAACCATATCTAAAACATTTGTTCTTCTAGTTTATATTTTATGAAATGAAATAAAAAATCTGTTTGCTGTGCTGGGTTCAATTATGATAAAAGCAGCTGGGGAAAAAAAGAACACCTAAGTTTAGTGTTAAAGTGCCACTTGGACGAAAATCGCTCCAAAATCAAAACTCTTTCATTCGAGCTGAAACTTTGGTAAATAATTTTGAATACATTAAGAACTACTCACTGAAATATCTTTCCGATACTCGAATGGAAAGAACCAAAACTTTCATTCGATTCCTATAATTCTTTGTTTTTCTCTTGTGTTCTGCTAATCCCCAAAATTAATGCTTTATAAGTGCACAGTACAGTAATGTTATTCTAATTATTTCTTTGAAGAAGCTCCTTTACCTCACTAACATCTTTGTTGCTTTCAAAATCAGATTTGTTTTCTGCAGTAGTTATCTTTGGGTCTTCACTAGTAGAACTATCAAGTTGTTTGTAACGTTTCAAGTTGGAGATAACATTTTTTAGCGTCCCAACTCTTTTCTTTGGTAGTCTTCCTAAAATGCAATTAAAGTGATTGATTTAACACTACAGTACATGTTAAAAATACTAATTTACAATCTGAAAACTTATGGTAGACGATCCTTTTCTTTTGCTGCTGCAGCACCTGAACTCTGGAACTCTCTACCTCTATCTTTAAGGTAATAGGATACGTTTACGACCACTATGCGCGCAAACTTAAATAATGCGCTGGCTTTATAGTATAACACAAACAAAGTATACATTTTCTGAAAGCTGAGTAAATATAGTTTATGAAGAAATTTTCAAAATACGATTTTTTTTATTGTTGTTCACATTATTGTCCTCGAAGCGAAATTTGACCATGTCTCAGTGAAAATGTTAACGGACACATACATTTTAAGCTATGTTTGCGAAAAATGGCTTAACATACTCAGGAGATAATAAGCTCAAAAAGGGTGTCCCAGATTTTTGATATCTGTTTTCTATCTTTGGCTATTTTTGATCAAAGTTCAGCGGTCGCTTTTGGAGTGTTGTTTGGAGTAAAAGGCATCATAACTTTGGAAAGAAATTTAATTTCCAAATTCGGAGACACCCTTTTTTGGATCATGAGTTACTTAAATTTATAAACTCTCCAAATTTTAGAAAAATCGAATGAAATCCAAGGGACTTTTAGCTTTTTGAAGTTGAGGTTTTAGCGGCAAAAAAGATTCGAGAAAAATCTGGGTCCCATTAGTTAAAGGCAAGCGCTCTCATTGCTATGCCACCCGTGCTTCCCTAAAATGCATAATGGTGAAAACCAGGACCACCGAGGTAAGAAGCAGTGATTTTGCAGTAAAAAAGCCTCCCATTTTTAACGATACCCCGAAACAGCATCTGGGCTGATCTATGTAGGTCAGGGCATGGCTAACATACAGATTGAACCCTGAAACAGCATCTGGCATGGGTGGATCTAAGTCAGGGCATGGCTAACTTACAGATTGAACCTTGAAACAGCACCTGGGCTGACCTAAGGCAGGGCATAGCTAACTCACAGATTGAACCCTGAAACCTCCTCTTGGACGATCTAACTCAGGGCATGGCTAACATACAGATTGAACCCTGAAACAACCTCTGGGCTTATCAACGTCAGGGCACAGCTAACTCACAGATCAAACCCTGAAACATCCTCTGGGCTTATCAAAGTCAGGGCACAGTTAACTCACAAATGTGGAATTCAAATTCTGAGTCTTACCAGTTTTGGGAGTTCTTCTTGTAAGCTGTCCTTGACCTTCATCTGGTTCTTCCAGATAATCAAACTCTGAAGGTTCATTTGATCTATTAAAAAAAGTTGTAAAAACGTTGTTTACAACAAACTACATAAAACTACTCAAAAAGTCTCTTTAGCTTCTGTATAATTCCTTAACAGTCTTCACTTTAAACTTTATAATAGAAGTTCTATTATATGATACTGATATTTAGCACTAATTAAGGTCAATTAGGGGTGGGGGGGGGGGGGGGGGGGGGATAAGTAAAATTTGTATTCCCTATGACAATATAAACAATATACTTTTGGTCCCTTAGTTGGTACCAGTGGCTTAGTGAGTGGAGACAAGGGGATTTCACCCCCACCCCCCCTCCTGATAATTTCATTGCAATCAAAGATGATATGGTGCAAAACTTTTGGAATCGGAAGCAGCATGCAGATTTAGTAGTACACTGCTCTTCTCTCAGTAGTTATGCTTGTCCTTTTTTACAATTATCACACCAATCCCTGCATGTTATTTATCTGCACACAGCAAATGTGCACATGGGAATGTTTACTATGTATTCATTTTGACTCAACTGCTGGTTTTCAGGGGTAGGTTTGAAGCTTAAACCTATTATAATAATATATCTCTAAAGATTATTCAAAACAGAACATCCTGTAAAATACATGCTCCTTTTCCCTGTAGAAAGTGAATCATACGAATCATATTATTTGAGTTACAGGAAGCATTTCATTGGATAAGATATAAGCTGAGCTGACATACTGTAGAGGGCACACGGAGCCTGGGGGGGGGGGGGGTGGTTGGGGGGGTGCAGTCCCCCACTTTTTATGCCAAAAATACGAATATAAATTTTTAAAAAACGTTTCCCTCCCCCCCGATATTTGATTCAGCTATATGCTTAATTTTCAGCCAGCTACCCCATTTTCAAATATGCTCCGCGGTCCCTGCTGTATCTTTAGTAAGATAATAACATGTACAAAATATTTGTAACGATTATGTCAAATTATAAGCTAATCCATTCAGTAGCCAATGTAAATGTTAGCTACGTTACCTACAATTATTAAAATGCTAAACCTTACTTCCTCTGATATTTCACTCGTAAATAGTAAACTAATGCAAAAATAAGGTATTGTACTATATCATGAAGCTGAAAAATAAACTGTCTTACTTTTCTAGATGTGTATCCTTCTCTTCGTCTGCACATGTTAAACTCTCTTCGTCGTCTTTTCTCTCCTCCTGAAGTTCCTTCTGACAACTATGTTTATCATCATCAACAATATCTAGCTTAAAAGGCTTCCTAAACTCTTTCACGTTCAGTTCTAATACTTTATTCTTTTCAATGTCCTCGTAGTATTTCAGGATTTTCACAGGTACATCGTGGTGGCAACCATTTTGTGTTAAACCAAGTAGCTCTTCGTCCCTTTCGTCGTCACTGTTCGGAACACTCCATTCTTCATTAGTATCCATTTATGTTTTTCAGGTTTCATCAATTTTATATAGAATTAGAGATATTTGGTTTGTGAGAAGCCTTTAACGTTTGATCATAATCCGTGTCTGGTATTATCCGCCATTGATGTTAGTATTCAAGAAGATACTGCTGGCCGTAAAGGAATGGCGAGCTCATCTAGCCTTTTTGTTTGTTTGTTTTATTTTTAATTATTTTTTTTTTATTCCTTTTCTGCCGGTTTTCTTTCTTTCAATGACGGTTATTAAATAGTGAATAATTTAGTCTAGCTTCTTATTACCCTGCGTGATCAAGTGTGATCAAGAGAAAATGAACTAAGAGAAGGAATCCCCGTGCTCCACCGTGTGCACACTTTGATGCTATTTTTAGGATCATTGATGCTATTTTCAACTCGTTACCATGCCCGCGCGATAATCATGCTTCCTTTAATGACTCGTTTTAGGACACGAAAAGCGCCATATTTTGCAACGTCCACGACAAAAAACATAGGCTTTGTTTACTGCAAGACTGGAAAACGTCTACGCTCAAGAAATCAACAAATCAGGTTCTTTGCTCAAAATATCTCCAAGCTAAAAATAGCATCAAACTGTGCACATGATGGTTACAAGGCTATATGGGTACGATTCCTTGTCTTAGTTCATATTCTCTTGGTAGGATTCCTTGTCTTAGTTCTTATTCTCTTGCTAGGATTCCTTCTCTTAGTTCATATTCTCTTGGTGTGATGTCATTATCGGCATGATTTTAAAATATACCAAACTTTTCTGGGCCAGTAATATATCCTGCATATAACATTGTCTTACATAGGATTTATAGAAAGGCTATCAAAAATTTGTTTTCTTATAATAATCAGGAGTGTTTTATATATAAATTATGACAAATAAACTCAAATTCCTATAATGATATCACATCATTAAAATATTGTAAGTATAAACCTTAATAATATCTCCAAGATACATCACATTATTAGACACCCAATTGAGCCCCCCTCCCCCCCCAAAAACCATGCCCCGGGGAATCTCTCGTAGCTTCTTCTAATTTGCACCCCCCCCCCCCCCCAAATTATCTGGGGAAAAAAACAACCTTTTACTGGTAAATTTTTTTCCGATCCCCCCTAAATTTTATCTGACTCCTTCCCTTCTGCCATACATTATGAACTCAGCCTAAGGCTCAGTGAATTTGTGGAAAGACCAATTTACCGCTGGTTGTGTTTTTGTGCGAAATTTAGGATAATACATATATTCTTGGACAATTAACGCTAAACCGATAAAAGCCGTACTGTATGGGTTTGGAAATAGTCACAAATACTTTCCTTGTAAAATGAAAAAAAAAGATATATTTTAATGGATATAAGTTGTTTTAATATCTAATCATTCGAAACGACTTTGCACAATTGTCATACACGATAAATGTTCTGATAAACTCAATGCTCAGTGAATCATTAATAAAAATATAAGCTCTTAATAATTTTTAAAACCTATTTGTCGTGGTTTTATTTCCAATCTGGTACAGACCCAAACATACAAGACAGAGCACTGGGGTATCAAGGTATGAACCATGCGTCCAGAAATTTATGAATTGTAGAATAAAGAAAGTATACATACGCACACATCTTAAAATCAAGAGTATAGCATAGAGAATAGCACTGATTTACATTGACTCTTAATTCTAAGTCACTGCATTTATTGTGGAATCACAGCTTCAAATTATGCACCATATTTCTTGGCTACTCACAAGATTTGTATTTTAATAAAGAACTAACTTAATCCAAAGAAAACAATTACAGACAAAACTATATAAAAGTACTTTCCGCTTTCATCTTGCAATGGAGGCGATACATTTTATTTTGATATTGTACAAGAACAGAGGTTTTTTATCGACATCGAAAGTTCGATTACGCAAAGCATACTGGTCCAATTTCTATTTTGGCTTGCTGGTTGGGTTTTTCGATGTCAAATACTGACACATCTACGATGGGAAGCCTGTGTTTTTGTGCTGTGTCTATGGTGAGGACAGTTTCATGCCATTTGTTGTCTTTGCTCTGAAGAGGTGAATAAAGTGATAGTTCATGTTTAGCGATGGGATTACCAATGGGATTCATAAGTGATCATCATAAGAAGGAAAATGGAAAATGAAACAAGAGAAAAAAGTTTGTACTCAAGCTAGAACAGAATGTACAAATAGTGTTCTTAGACACTTTCATTATTCTGCTTCTATCCTTTTTGCATCCTGATCTAAAGCCAATTTAGACCTCTTGACCTACCTATGTCTCTAATGTTCCTTTAAGGCTCAGATCAAACGTCGAACTTCACATGAGCCGAACCTAATTGAAATAATGGATAACGAGGCGGTCCTTCTTTGATGTCATTAGGTTCGGCTCATGTGATGTGAAGTTCGACCTTTTGACATGAACCTAAAAAGTCAGGCCTGGGCAAGCTTCACTCACCGAACAACCATCCTTAACGAGAGTCGGTCTGAACTTGGAAGGACTTCGTGAATGGAATTCCATATCATTGTCGCCACGTAATTTAATGGACTTCTGAAGAGTCCATGCCTTGGAGTTAAGACAGTGATAGGTGACGTTCTGTTCCGCTTTCTTGCTGTGGGCTCGTAGATAATTAATTTGACTCTTATGGGCACTGTATTCGATCTTTATGGAGGAAAAAAGTTTAGTGAGAGGTGTAATCAGTAAAAGGACGAAAGAAAAAGTAGGTTATTTTGGAATCAAACGTATAGCGGTATTGCGTTACCTCTTCTAGTTTAAACAGCTCACTCATCCATTTATTCTTGAATTCCATCTTAATAGGCTAAATTGATAAAAGAAAATTATACAAATAGGTAGTCTGTTTTGTCTTCTGTCGGAAGATAATATATTTATGGCATGCAATTTTGGTCCCTTTTGTCAATATGGACAAGAGAATATTGTGGTTTTTATTGGACAGATAGCAATGAGCATTTATAGCACGTCACTAAACCAAACTCAGAACAGGGGTGTTTACTACTTAAACCAATCCATTCAGTTGGAAATTCATTCGCTAATGGAAAGAAAAGAGCGGGAAACTTTGACTTTGAAAAATGTTACACGCGTCTACCCGAAGAAAACCAAAAAGAGCGGGAAAAGGAGGATTACCTCAATCAGAAGACCGAGTTTTTCGGAACCTTCCAATCGGAATGATGCGCACAATTTGTTTTCTAACCGGAATTTCCGTTTTTGGGGGTATTTGGTAAGCAAACAACCCTGACGAAACGTACGAACCGTACCGTTCTGTAAATACGCACCTTGGATTTACTGGGAGAAATACACGATGAATTTGATGTGAAATTACAGTAGACTTTGATTGCGTCGTTCTTTGATCCACCATTGGGGTCGATCCAGTACAAGCCTGAGACAAAGCAATGGATACAAATCTAGCTTAGGATACAAAAGAAATGAAGAAAGAAAAGAGGGAACGAGGAAGGAAGGAACAAGGAAGTGATATACAAGGATCTCGTTAAGGGTTTGGAACAATATACTCACCATCTTTGAATGTTGGATGATCGAGCTTGATATCTTTACAAGTGACACCAGGGAACTCCTTGCTCTTACCAGTTGGTTTATTAAGGTTATCAAATGTGTCGCTCAGTACTTCAAGTTGGTGGAAAAAGCCCTGCATGTCGAAGAGGGTTTCAAAATTAATTATTAATAAATGACAATTATATACATATAAGAATATAGGCTAGAATTATTAACCATTCCGAGGTTGAGGAAGTTGGCATTGTAGTGCTTTTTTTAAAGAGGACATATTTCCAAGGTTGCTTCCATTTCGTCTCCTAAAACTAAAAGTGTTTCCTCAACCTTCGACTGGCTAATAACAAGACTGAACAAACTAAGTAAACGAGTTCTAGCCAGCAAAAGAGTACATGAGATAATACAGGCATCAGTAAAAAATGGATCTCAAGAGAAGCAATTTTGAGCAAAAGAGGAAATAGGTGGGGTGGGGTGAGGCGGGATATGATTAACTCACTTATCAAAGACGAACCATTTTAACGAAAGGTAAAGGTAGTTCCGAAGGTCGTTCCGAAGTACGATCATTCATTCATTGAATATAGATTGAATGACTAACATTTGTTCGACCAGTCACAACAAATATAAATACAGTGAATACATTGTGAAACTCTCATGAGATTAACATAACTTTGATCGCTACACAAAAAGATAAGATACTCACACTAGGAGCCTCCATGCCTTCGGGTTTGGCTTTCCTTTGTGACTGTGTAAAGGACGATCAAAATAATGAAACTATATTAAATCAATACGACTTTTACAAAAATAGATATAAAATAACATTATCATAAAATACCTAGAGCTACGAAAACAATGATTAAAAATTCAGATAAGATGGAAATGAAAAATAAGAAGGAATATTAACACTAATAATAATAAATCAATATTTGGTCACTTTGGTCACACAATATTTGGTCACTTTTGGTCACACAATTGCAGATTTGATCACTTAGGCACCAAGGTACTTTCAACGACGACAAGCGAACGAAGGACCAAACATTGTTTTTTTCTAATATTTTCACAGGGAGTAATGATAATATATTACAGTATACTTAGGTACCTACCTGTTCTCCTGTGTAAAGTCGGTAAGCGGGTCCTTTCTCAACAGCTCCGACGCTGAGATACTGAAATAATTAAAATGAATAGGCGAATGAATGAATAATTATAAAACTGAACACAGCCGGATAATATTTTTCCAGCAATGATAAGACATACATTATATGAATAGAGTCTAACTCTAATATTTATCTGTTAACGAATAATAATTGATTAATGACTTACCCCTGCAATTGGTGATTGTCCAGGATAACCCTACAATCAAATAATACAAATATCTTCAATATCTCAACAAACAGAACGTACTTTTCGTTGCTCTAAAAATATTGGTCAATGGTATATACCTACGTAATGTCACAGATAACCACGTCCCATGTCATTTAGAGACATCAAATGCAGAATGCCACAAGTCGTATCGGAATTGAACCGGGGAGCAGTGGTTAGAGGCGAGCATTTTCACCACTAAACCACCCCACTTTTAAATACAGCTTATATTATTTAATACTTACTCTTGGTCCTGGGGGTCCTGGTGGACCTGGAGCTCCCTGTTAAAGACAAAGAAAAAATCTCATCAACAAAAAAGCTATGATAATTTACTTAAAATCAAAGACGAGGCCAAGTCTATTGTTCACAAGTTGCATTAAAAGGTGTCATTCTAAACAAAAGTTCTAATAATTATCAAAGTACTAATAATATATTATAACTTACATCTCGGCCATCTCGTCCCTAAAGAGGAAGAAAATGAGAAAAAGTGAGTAAAAATAAGAGAGATAAATAAAGCGAACTGGCTAAAAGGATTATCATTTGACGAAAAATTACTAGTTGAACTGTGTTTCTCTAGCTTTAAGCCCCGTCTCTTTTACATCAGACATCCTCGCCATTATGGAATCATAAATATCCCTATATTATATGCTTGTAATATATGTAAATATTTATATATATTTTTAATATTTTCAAACCAGCTATGCTGAACTGGGCTCTGCTTAAATATTGTCCATAAATAAATAAATATCTTGTTAACTACAAGTTGAAGAAGAAACTGTCATCCTTTTAGTTTTTTCTTTCTAAAATCCTCTATTTTCCGAAACATTCTTGAGCCGCCATGATTACAGCTCTAGCTAAAGGTTGTTCTACAATGCCGCATAAAACAGTGCAATGTTTTTCCAATTGGCAAGAGAGTCCTATTTAAATAATAAATATTCTACTTACCGGTCGTCCACGTAAACCCTGTCGTTAAAAGAGAGATAAGATGATATTAAAATGAAGAAAAGTCAACCATATTTCTTGTTTAAAAACTTCAATTTTAAAGGGGGGAGGGGGAGGGAGGATGTTTAGTGCATTCTTTCTGGAAAATGGCCTTTACGATTTTACCTTCTTATGCCTATTATATTTTAAAAGATTTTTTTTGCATGAATCGCAAATTACTCGCTTTAAGTCGTCATTGAATAAGATTTTAAGTATTGTGTCCAAGAAATAACGGGCATGAGATAACCCCATACTACAATAAAGGTTTTTTCCACCTTTTGTGAAATTAACACTTATGTTAAACTAAACTGCCATACTTACACGCTCTCCCAGTGGTCCAATTGGTCCAGGTTCACCCTAAAATGCAAAGAGATCGAGGTGAGTGGCCAAAGATATAAAGCATCTTTGTTTATCAGTTTTCAGTAAGCCAAAGGTGCGTAAATGTAACCAGTTCCGTGCACAAAAGAAGCTTCTTGTTTTTTTTCAACAGGGGAAGGATAAATGCGCGATTAAAAGGAGAAATAGCGTTGCAACAGTGTTTACAGGGTGCAACGGAGACGTAGTCGCTGCCAAAAGTCGAAACTAATTATACTTTTTGGAACGAATGCTTCAACTTGTCTCGCAATATTTTTTTCAAATTGCGCTGTAGATTACACGCTGCAATGCGTTTGGAGCTAAACAATATCCTGCAATACAAAGAACGGTACCACAGGAATACCGTGAATACATATTGCAACACCGAGAAAGACCCAACCACACTTCCTTCTATAAAATACCAAGTAGTTTTCTTAAGCAGTTGCAACATTTCTAAGAATATGTGAAGATTTGCAAGGCTTGTTACTCCACCCTAAATTTTACTGCAGGGAACGCATGATCGGACCCTAAAAAAGTGGCAGAGCGGGCTAAGAGACTAGTATGCAAAACAGAATAAATGAAGATACTAGAGTATGCAAAACAGAATAAATGAAGATACTAGTGTGCAATATGGAAAAAATGGGGCCCTTCCATTACCTTCTCCCTTAGGAGTTATTAATAAGCCCTCAAGACCGTATTTTAAAAGCTGCTATTACAAATAATACATTGAAGGTGATACTTACAGGCAGGCCGTTAGGTCCTGGAGCACCTGGCGGTCCTCGTGAACCAGGGCCACCCTGTCATGGAAAAAGAATTCCGTTATTTCATCATTAAAATCATTAATAAACGATTGACAGAAAAACGGGTGTATTTTCACTTACTCGTGGTCCAGGAGAGCCATCTGTTCCCGAGATCCCTGGAGGTCCTTTGGGACCCTAAAATACAGCAGAGATAATTAAATATGTTGAAGACAACCAGCTGATCTAAGGCAAAATATTAGTCAATCAAAATCGAGAAAAATCGCAAAACTGAGGTGAAACTTGTCCTCTTGAAATTATGGATTCCCAGGCAATAAAATAAAATATAAAAGTTGCTAATAGGAGGTTGATAACAGTGACATAATAACTAATAAGTTTTATATTTTTATTGCAATGACGGGCATGTTCATGTTTTTCGCTTCATCACACCTCAGTTTTGAAGAGACGTCATTTCTACGTCACTATTTCAGATCAGCTGGAAGAAATCCATGGTTGAAGCTAGCATATTATAACGATTGATCGCCCTCATTTACTTCAGATGGTACATTAATAACGGTAAGGACTGCTGGGTACCAGCTTCCCCGACTAGTCGTCTCCAATACAACACAACAAGTGAATAAGAATGACTAGAGTTATTAGTTGGGACTGTGTTGGTGTATTGAATACAACAAGTGAATGAGAAAATGACTAGTGGTTACTAGTAGCAACTGTTTTGGTGTGTTGAATACAACAAGTGAATAAGTGAGAAGGAAAGGTCAACACCGTGTAAAAATAAGTTGAACTGTACTGACGCTTGGGACGTTGGTTGTTCGTCAGTGTAAAGACTGCACGGAGGCGAACTATTCCACACCTTCGATCGTTTTCATGACATCCTCGTGTCAAATCCGTGGAAAATAGATTATGGATCTATGAGTTTGAGGTGTGAACGCGTATCGTATTGCCTGACACTGAGATTTCTTATAAATAAAAGTATTTACCTCTGAACCTGGGGCTCCAGGATCGCCCTGTCTACCAGTAAAGCCCTTGTCACCCTGTACAAGAACAAAGAGGATAATCATTAGTATAAAGCATTTACAATCGCTGCTCCAGAACTGTGAAACAAACTTCTGCAGCATATTTAAAATGTAGAATCTGTTGATAAGTTCAAATCTCTACTTAAAACACACTGCTGATCAATACATTCTATTTTAGTCATCTCGTAGTTTTATATAATTGTACAAAGGCACATACTATATGCATCAATTATCCCATTATATTATATATATAGAGATTATCACATGTTAAGAACTTGATATCGTTTTTATTCACGAGTTTTTCCGTAACATATCGCGAACGAGCGAGTCCTCGAGCGATAATCTCTATATATAATGTTTCGTAGATATTTTTCTTTTATCTTGTAAGCGCATTGAGGCTTACGAAATGCACATGAACTGTTAATTAAATGAAATTAGTGATGGTCAATGATGGTCAAAAATGATGGTTAATAATAATGGTTAATAATAATGGTTAATAATAATGGTCCATAATAATGGTTATTAATAATGGTCCATAATAATGGTTAGTGATAGTGGTTAATAATAATAGTTAATAATAATGGTTCATAATTATCAGGTTCATAATAATGGTTAATAATAATGGTTCATAATCATGGCTCATAATAATGGTTCATAATAATGGTTCATAATAATGGTTCATAATAATGGTTAATAATAATGGTTCATAATAATGGTTCATAATAATGGTTAATAATAATGGTTCATAATAATGGCTCATAATAATGGTTAATAATAATGGTCCATAATAATGGTTAATAATAATGGTTCATAATTATCAGGTTCATAATAATTGATCATTATAATGGTTCATAATAATGGTTAATAATAATGGTTAATAACAATGGTTCATAATAATGGTTCATAATAATGGTTCATAATAATGGTTAATAATAATGGTAAATAATAATGGATATTAATATACCATAAGCATAATCAAGCTGTTACCTTTTCTCCTTGAAATCCACGTTCTCCCTTAGCACCCATGCTGCCTGGTAAACCCTGTTGAACAACAAATAAACGAACAAATAAACGAACAATGCAGTCTTTTCTCTACAAGCACAAGAAACTCTGTTGCCTAATTTACTTTCAGGGTTTTGACCTGACGAAAACCCACCTCATCCATCATTAAAACACATTTTTTTAGTTCCCTGTGTTGCTATTTTTAGACTAGTTCATTATAAAAAGTCTCATTTTATTTTTAAAAACAAATTCAATACCAACGGTACAAAGTAAAAATAAAATGCACAATTCCACAATGCGTCCACAGACCTTCACTGAAACACATGAATATTCTACTCAAAGTCAAGCATAACCGGCTTAGCAACAGAGAACTCAAAACTGTAGTATGTAACTAAGTGTTTAGCGTTTCGCCGTATATCAAGAATGGCAATTTAAAATTAATGCATCCGGTTACCAAACGATTTCGTGATTTCGTACAAGACTAAGAAAGATTTTTCTCCTATTACGAAAGGATACAATCGATCATCTTTATAATTTAACAATCACATTCAAATAAAGTTTTCATTAAAAAAAAGATAACGATTATTTAGTTCTACGAAATACGATACCTGTGGCCCTCTTCGTCCTGGCGAACCATCCTTGCCGTCCAATCCACGTTCTCCCTAAAGACCCATGACAGCCAATCAATTCATGAATAAATGACAAGAAAACTAAAGCAAAACAAACTCATTAAAATTCTTTGCTAATGAAGAAGGTAAAAATAAAAAACAAATGAAAAAAGGAGGTACTATAATATTCTTTTATGTTTTTACAGTGATTTGCTATCTTTGATGTATTCAAAACTGAAACTATGGGCGCGCTTCAATTCGTACCATATTTTGACGTCATATGATAATAAAAGTGACGTCATGGCATTATTTTATTTTGACGTCATCTGAATCCAATGAATGTGACGTCAAGAACAACAAACTATTTTGATGTCATATGACGATGAAAGTGACGTCATAACATGATATTATTTTGATGTCATCTGAATCCAATGGATGTGACGTCATGAAGAACAAAGTATTTTGACGTCATCTGAATGAAAGAGATGTCATAGCAAAGTCATAAGCCCGATCCAATATTTTGCAGTCGAAACAAGTGCTTTCATTTAGTTTCTTTGCTCTCTATTAAACATCAGGCTAAATAATCGTTTACCTTTGGTCCCATCAAACCAGTAGGTCCAACAGGTCCTTCGGGTCCAGAAGGACCAACAACTCCAGGCGCTCCTGCTTGACCTGGCTCTCCAGGCGCACCTTGTTCTCCCTACCAACCAAATACAAAGATTGTGATTCCAAAACAAAACAGCATATTGAAGTCATTTCTAACTAGATATTAGTACCACTCAGCTCCAATCAACACAGATATCTTATCTATTTCAGGCGCAATGCTTTCCATAGTTTTCACTTTGCGATTGTCATTCAAAGCATTGGGACGTACCGCCAAACACTCTACTGCAATAGCAGAATGAGTTTCATTTTTTTTCAACTGCTCGGTTCGACTCCCAGACTCAGCATCACATGAGAATGGAGTTTGTTGGATCTTTTCCTGGATTCGAGGGTTTTTCTCCGGGTTCTCCGGTTTTCCTCCATCCGAAAAATCTAACACTCTAAATTCCAATTCGATCTGTGAGTTAACCATGCCGTGAGTCTGATCAATCTAGAGGTTGGTTCAGGGCTCCGATAGTGTTAAAGGTTTCCCAATAACCACAATGTAAAATATAATTCTATCAACAAGGACTAATGGGTAAGTTGCTCTTACAGGCGTATCCAGGATTTAAAAAGGGGAGTTACAAAATGGCGGCAACGCAGAAAACGCTTGTGTGATTGGCTTTACAATGGGGGGTGGGGTGAGAGGAGGTTCCAATGCCATTCTCCTGCGCATAAAGAACATGATCGCCTTCACAAGATCTCACAAAGAGGGGTTCCATGGAACATATGGAATCACCATTGGATCTGGCACTGTCTTTCTGTCTAGATCTGCTTATCAAATGATGGCTTACCTTAAGCCCATTAGCAGCAGGTGTTCCTGGAGTACCTTTAGTACCGTTTTGGCCCTAAAAGAAAAAAAACACATGACAATTCAGTCCTTTACCTTTTTCAGTGACTTTTCAGGTCATCTTCCTTCAATGTTTTTTTTTTTCGTAAAATAAATTGTTTTTTAAATCTTTTATTTCATTTTTTCCTATTTAAAAAAAAAAAAAAAAAAATTCTTAATGTCTTACATTTTCTCCGGGGCTTCCAACTTCACCGGCAAGTCCAGGTTGTCCTCTTGGTCCCTAAAACATTTCAAATAATTAAATTTCAATTAGTAAACGAAAGAAGAAATAATGGTAATACTAGCCATAATTGGGACGTAATTGCAACTCAAATGAGACTCAACATTTTGCATGCTTGCTGCTACTTTCCTTAAGTACATTATTATCCAAATTTCAAACGGTATTAGAGCGCTAGGTTGTTGGTGGATTTTCCCTTGTCAATCTTGGCTTCCGTCCATAATGCTTACAACAGTCGAGTAGGTAATTCTGTATATTTTTTGATAAAGGAAACCACAATCCCCGACGTATACAGCTATTTCAAAAGACGTTTGGTGAAGGCTTTGTTGCATGTTGCTTATTAATCTAGTATTTATTGAAGAAATAGCAAATGCTCTTGTGCTGTGTGCAGTTATAAAGCACGCGGGGGTTGGCAGAACACAAGAAAATTGTTAGGAAAAGCACGACGGGTAAGGGAGTGCTTCTATACACTTCTCGAGTAATCTGCTAATCCCCAAGTGCTCTATTACTCCACACAGCACAGGCGCGTGCGTGCTGTGTGTCTCATAAAGCAAGCGCTCCCAACCAATCAGAACGCAAGATTTAGAACAGTTATTTTATAATTGTAAATAATGTCAGCTAATCCGCAAAAACGTGCGACAAAGTTTTCGAAATTATCATATCAATGTGATCTTTCGCTGATTTCATTCACATCGCCCACAGTGCATTTTGGGCTTGATATACAACATGTAACAACCTTCACCAATTAATTTTTGACCAGCTGAGTGGGCTGCATTCCCCAAAAGGAATTATGGGTTAACTATTTTCGATTAGCATTTTCCTATCAGAGATAATCCCTTGATTGAAAGGGAATCCAGTAATGAGTTTGACTAGCATTTACGATGGGTTTAAAGGATGAAGGTTCTCTTAGCAGAATCAAGGACAAATCTAATCAAAATACGATCTCGCCCAATCCTCAATTTTTATTGGTTGACCTTGAGTTCGTTCTGAAGGTCAACTCAGCTGGAGTGCTGTATCTTAAAAGAAGTTTGACTACTTACAACAGGACCAGCTTCTCCACTGCGCCCATCTTTACCAGCTGGTCCTCGTTCTCCCTAAAGAGAAAAACAAAAAACATGAATAAAACTTACAAAGAAACACGAATAATACTATTAGTCCTTATTTTTGTTTGTAGCAACTGCTCTTTGATCGAGTGAATAAGATAATAGAAATTTTTTGGCGAATTAAGACTAGCGTGTGAAACTTAAAGGCGCACTTGGATGAAAACACGCCCAAATTTTTGAAAGTCCGAATAATTGAAGTATTTGAGGATAATATGACTCAATTATAATTATGGATATCTGATTAGCGGAAATTTTAGCCTGGGAGCCACTCGCTGTTAAATTATTTTGGGTTAAAAACGAAAAAAACAATAGGGTTGAGTGAATGACGTCATTTACTCAAAATTTAGATGCTGAATAAGATTGATAATTTTTTCCGCTACTTTTGATTGTCAAGGAAAAATGTTGCTTGGTGACTATCTGGGCCATATAGATAAGTTTAAACAAGTTTCAAGTCATTTCCAATTTTTATTGGTTTTCATCCAAGTGCCGGCTCCTTTAAACGACGTAAAAGTAGACGTAAATAATTAATTGAAACCTATTACAAATTAAGGAAATAATTAAAAATCAAACTACATTCTTATTGGACTAACGTGTGATATTTAAACAACGTAAAAAAAACCGCAAATAATTTATTAAAACCTACTACAAATAAAGGAAATATCTTAATTAGATTTAAATGTCTGATATTGAGGATTAGAGACAATTTTATATACGATAATAGCTAGGGATGGGGCATTAGATAATTGAGGGAGAGGATGAAGGAATTTATGCTGCAAGATATTTTTTTCGGTAAAATGCTTGATCTATATATTTTTGGAGATTTACGCAAGCCCCCTTTCAATTATCTAATGCTCCGTCCCATATTTTCTTTACTATGGTTTACCTTTATGCCTGGGGCGCCGGCAGGTCCTCGGTTTCCGGTTCGGCCAGGGGTGCCCTAAACGACGCATGGTAGTAAAATAAACGAAGCGTCTTGTGTTTTTGAATAACAATCTTTAAAAGCACAGGACGCTTCCACTTGATGTCGTTTAATGGACGGACTACTTCGACGATACGGCTTCTATCTTGCGGGGGGGGGGGGGGGGGGGGGGGGGGTTGGTTGGTGCAAAACAAAACAAAGATGACGGAAAACATATATAGTCTCATGTGTTGGTCTTTCTTTTATGGGTTAAGAGGATGGATGTGCCGTCTTAATTTATCTTTTGTTGTATTCTCTTGAGGTCGACGTCATTACTGCAACGAAGCTTTATTTGCCTCCTGGTCGCTCCATAATGCCTTGCGATCCAAGATTGCCCGTCGTTTCGTCGAAGTAGTCAATTAAGATCTAATGTGTTATCATGAGAAAGCCACGATTTTGTGTTAAGTATGTCCGCCAACATGGAGGCCGGGCTACGTCCTCTTGAGGATGACTGTAACCCAGCATTACCTGCTAAAGCCTAAAGAAGCAATCTATTATAATTATTAAATCATTATAAATCATTATTAGTACTTACAGCTGGTCCTTTCTCTCCCTTAATTCCCGACAGACCAGACAGTCCTACTTGTCCCTAGTTATAAGGCACCAAACATTCGTTAGTGCAAGGTGAAATCGAGGTTAACAAGAAGACCCGATCAAAAGTGATGAACTTACCAATGGTCCCTCGGGGCCAGGCAATCCTGGCTCTCCATCTTGGCCTGGAGTTCCCTAAAACAATTCATGAATTACTTGGGTTAATCAAACATGAAATTGCAATTATACCTCGATCAGGAATATTGAGGGTTGCCCAATTCTCTTAAACAAGGGGATCATGTATAAAGCGTACAGCATGCAACAACATGGACATTCTTTCCTATTGTGAATCATCCAGTCACGGAGCAACACGAATAAGGTAACGAATTTGCCGTATTTTCTTGCTCACAGATATATTGATTTTACTTAATTGCAAGGTAAACGTTTCATTCAGCTATTTCATGCAAGTCAAATTTTATAATTATTTTCTATATTCACAGAACAATGCATGTGTTATTACAGACCAGCTACTATGACCGGGCCACTTAGACAGCGAGAACCAATCAAATTGTAGAATTAAAACAATACGATACCTTTTAGAGTATATAGTGGAGCCAATCAGAAAGCAGCAGAAAACAATAGCCTTGCGACATATCTTTTTATTTCCATGAGAAAATGACGGTGGCTAGTTAGTTGTTTACACATAACATCAGGTTCAAATTACAATATTATTCTCATGCACTCTAGGTTTCTGATTGGCTCCACTACCCAAAGTTGGAATATATTATTTGTTCTTTTGTCTAATTTTGTCAAACTGGTGTAAGTGACCCTGGTTACAGTAGTTGCATTAATATTTTCCCATTATTTTCTATCCTCACTGAACATAGCTTTCCTAAGCAGACGTCCTTAGTGTCTGTCACGCAACGTTTCTCTCTCTTTGCGTGACAAACACTAAGAACATCTGCGTAGGCGGGTACAAGGAAGAAGGTATGTATAATTGTTATGTTCTTACAGGCTGCCCTGGTTCTCCATCGCGTCCTGGTCGTCCTGGTTCACCAGTTGATCCCTTCAAAGGAACACGTAATAAATCGTTAACAAGAAAAACATCTAAAATCTCGCTGTCGTGTGTCGTGTCCTCTGAGTCCATCAACTTTACAATAGCCTGAGCTTTTGTAGCCCTAACGTTTTAAATACAGGTTTTACAACATCAGGTGCAGGCGATAATACAGCTTGGGCTGCCTGTGGTTAGATGGCAGAACAATAAAATCCCTTTGCTCTCGGGAATTGAATTCTTTCTCATGTAAAATTATTGTATGGTTCCTGCCATTTAACATGGCTGTCGTCACGTGATCATGGTGCAAAATCTCTATTAACGAAAGCTTAAGAAACAAAAAATTGTTGGTAGTTTTTGAGGTTGCACAAACACAATGTAAGTTGACTCTTAAGCTACGTGAATACGGCCATGTTGCTGGTATAGAGCAGAAGATTTCCCAGTGACATTATTTCTTCGTTGATTCGATAGCATGCTCGTCGTGTCGTGTATTTTCATCTTGTCATCTTGAACATTGTTACACAAGATATTGAAAGACTTGATGAATGCACTTACCTTGGCTCCGTTGATACCATCAAGTCCTGGAGCACCTGCAGGACCAGATGAACCCTATAAAGGAAAGAAAACAACATCAGTAGAAAATGAATAACATCATTAAAAAATTATTATAATTATTCAGATTGGGGATGGACAGACAGACAGACAGATAATGCACAGACCTAACCAACATTATTACAGGCAGATCAAAGACCAGACAGATGGACCAGACAGATGGACAAACAGACAGACAGGTAAATAGACAGACAGACAGGTAGATTGACAAACAGACAGACATATAGAGACACTGACACAAACACGAAGACAAATACACAGACTAGACCGAAATCAGTACAGGCAGAAAAACTAAACAGATGGACAAGAGCTAGGCAGGCAGATAGAAAGACAGACAAACAAATAGACAGACAGTCAAATATAAACAGACAAAAACGAACAATTAATTACTTACAGGTTGTCCTGGTGCTCCTGGTGAGCCTGGATTTCCAGGTTGGCCGGGTAAGCCCTGCAAAAATAGAAAAGATCAACAAATCAATAATGATTAACGTCACTTCACTCCATAACGTGTTTATGGGTTACCTGTCTTCCGGGTGATCCATCTGTACCCTTGGATCCAAACAATCCGCGTTGGCCCTGTTATACCAAAAAAAACTATTCATTAATATTTCAAAATTATTAAAAATATATTAATGGTTCAGGATATTAATTTCTATGCCAGGTTTCATTGAAAGTTAGGCCACTGAGGACCACGAGATTTTTAGTATTTTATACTATTTTGCAATATTTATCTATAATTAAGAGTTTAAAATATTCGAGGAGAATTCTGCAATTCAACACAAAATATCAGCCACTCCGAGTTTGAGGAAAAAAGCAAGGTCGCGTAGTTGGCATTGCAGTACATTCCGGGGCGGATTTAGAGAACGAAATAGACGCGATGCACTGGAATGCTAACTCGATCCAGTTATTTTGCGGTTTCTTAGTGAGTGACGCATATCGATAGTAAAGAACACTTACTAATGTTCCAGTGACACCTGGTTTTCCAATGCCACCTCTTGCACCTTTACCTCCTTTGACACCAGTAGGTCCTCTGGGCCCAGGAGGACCGATTTGTCCAGCGGATCCCTAATGATAAGATAATATGGTATCAAAAATAACAGACCAAACTTCTTGATAAGGGTAACATTTGAGAATGCGTGCATGGATGATGATGATAATCTTTATGCTGATGGAGTTCAGACTACTGCTTCTTATGCAGACGATAGGGGTGGTGATAATCATTATATCGATAAGTGTACTGTGTAGCTAATAGATGATGGTAATTACTTTGTCAATTTGATGTCATTGATGCACTACTGATGAAGATACACTAATGATGATATTAATGATGGTGTTGATGGATGGCAATCAAGCTAACAATAAATGATGACTAATGGATGATGGTAATAACTTTGACAATGTGATGTTGCTGATATACTGATGTTACAATGATAATGATGATGATGAATGCCATCAAACTATTTACAAATGGATTATCAATTTGATGGTAATAATTCTGTAAACCATGGTACTTAGTTAATGATACTACACTGATATGAGGATGATGATGATAATGGTGATGCTGTTGATGGATGGCAATCAAGTTAATGACTCATCATAGGGTAAAAAGACGACATATATCCAACGAAGAAACACTTACCATTGGTCCAGGCTGTCCGGGTGTACCAGGGTTACCGGGCATTCCACGTGGTCCCTATCGATCCACAATTGAATTCCTAACATTAGCATCATTCGCATCTAGTAGCAAGCACAACAAAACACTGTACGTTCACGTCGTACCTGATCTCCGTTGGTTCCAGGCACACCATTGGTTCCTGGTGTTCCAGCTTCTCCCTTAAGGACAGACAAAACAGGACGTTTGTTAGCATAGATAGAACTTTAAAAAACAAACGATAGCTATATAAAATGCGACTAGAATTTGAATACAAAGCCAGTTGAGTTACGACAAACCTTTTCTCCCGCTGGTCCCTGTGGTCCCAAGGAACCGGGTTGGCCATCAGGACCCTAAAGTGCAAAGGAACAAACATTTAATAACATAGTACGTTAGATAGGAGAGAAGAATAATAAGTTGGAGGCAGAGAAAGAAGGAAAAGACTTAAGGAAGGTACCAAGAAGGAATGAAAGTAGGGGAAAAGAAAGAGGAAACCAAGGCTTGAATAAGAATTTTCGTGAAACAAATTGCAACTCACTGGTTCTCCATCCTTTCCATCGATACCTGGAGGCCCTACTCTTCCACGTTCACCCTGTCAGTAACATCAGTATTAAAAAAAACCAAATCAATGCAAAATAAACTGAAAATCTTCGATGCTGACAAACATCGGTGGAAATTAAATGCTTCAATGTATTATCTCGTTGTTTGTTGTAATTACCCTAGATCCCTTCGCTCCTGATGATCCTCGATGTCCTACTCCTCCAGTAGCTCCCTATCACAGAATGAAAAATAAAACGCTTCAATGTTTATTGTTTCCCCCTCAATCACTGTCTCAATACAAGAACCTCTGAACAGGAAACTTGAATTAAAGGTACGATCACAAACAAATAGAAATACGCGCGTGTGCAGTAACAGAGCACGCGGGGCTTGGTAGAACACGAGAGAAGTGTTAGGAGAAGCACAATGCATAGCGATGTCCTTTTCAATACTTCTCGAGTGTTCTTTCAGTTCCCAAGTACTTCATTACAACAACAGCACAGAGCAATATTTTGATTGTTTTGTCAAATGCAAAACACGATAACCGTTATATTAGATTGATAATAAATAAGGTGCGAGCTCGTGCTATATGTTCTCATGCAGCACACACAGCACAGAAAGCAATATTTTAATTCTTTTATAAAATACAAATCAGTTATTTTGGATTGATAACACATAAGAAGCGGCGCACGCGCGATGTGTGTTATCATAAAGCACGCATTCCCAACCAATCAGATTGGGAGATTTATAACAGTTATTGCAATGCAATGAACGCGCCCGTCCTGAAGGGAAATGTTCCACCAGATCTGAAGGAACTCTAATTTTGTTTTTACCTACCTGAAGACCGGGAATTCCTGGTGGTCCGGCAGGACCTTCTGGTCCGCGTTCACCCTAAATAGTAAAAAGATACATTAGACTCATTATAAAATATTGGGGGATTAAAAACAAGAAGAAACAATCTTGTTTCAGCAGGGTTACTTGTCTAGGGGGGATTTCGGCCAGGTATTAAGGGACTCGCCCTTGCATATGTTGGAAATGTAGTGTACGTAATAATTGTGTGTCCTAAAGAAAGTGAGAAAAAATCCTGAGGACGACTCTGGACACGTTTAGAATACTACACTTATTATGATGTAAATCTCGATAGTCATTCCTTTCTTTTCTTATGGACTACGTTTACAAGTCATCATGATAGGTAAGTACCCTTTCATGAAGTACATAAGCCATACAAGAAAAAACCAACGACTCATACAAAAAAATCCGCTTCGATCTCAAGCTACACTCTGCAGGCGAAGAAGATGCGAGTGCGCCTGTACTTAGAGTCCTCCTCCGTTGTGCTAAGAATATTACTTTGGTGATTAAAATAAGAGTGTAATAATAGTATATGAAAACGTACGGGTGCACCATCTGCTCCAGCTGCTCCTCGCTCGCCATCAATTCCGGGTATTCCCTGTTGGTAAAAAACATAATATTTAAGAAAGGTTTGAAGAAAGGTTTTGTTTGAATATTGATCCTACTGTTCTGCCTCTAGGCCACGTTTACAAGTCAGATATAATGCTGTTCTTAATCTATTTTCGTGCACGTGGGGCCCCATATGCGTCAATAAAATTGGAACTTGAATGATGGTTAGGAAAAGTACATTTTATATTTGAGAGGGGATGGGAGGGGCGGGGTTGGGTTGGAACATCAGAGGGGAGAATCATTAAGAAAATGATTTTTTGTGGAGGGTCAAACCTTTTTATTTTGAAGAAGGTTGTTTCCTCGTTAACTTAATAGGAGGGTCACGAATTTCTTACTGAGTGAAAGATCGAGGGCTACGACCATTTTTCAAAAGTTTACTCCGAATCCCAAGCCCCCCCTTCCAATAAAAAAATGTATCTTCCCTTACCTAATGTCTAATGTGTATTGACTTGCGGTACTTCTAGCACATACAGTGCACCCTCGCCGTAACAATGCAATGGCTTATATTGTCGATTATAGAATAATTTTTGCCGATCTTACGAAATTACGAGTAAGTATCTTTATATCAATTATAGTATATTTTAGGTGTACGAGATCAGCGCAACTCACCGCCAAACCAGCAGCTCCCATTTCACCGACTGCTCCAGGGGATCCCTAAAAAGACGAACATTATGGAAGGATTAGTATCACTAGCTAGAGTTTATTCACTGAGAGAGTTTACGAGTTTTAATGTTTCTTCTCGATTAATCCTTTTTTTCCCTCTTACCCTGGCACCAGGTTTTCCATCAGTACCTCTCTCGCCACGAGGTCCCTAGAAGGTAAAAAATAGAAAGAAATTATGCGGTGGAATGGTATACGTGGTAATGTTACCGATACTAGCGCTTATTTACGTATCGATACGACCTGGTATCGATTCTTGGCCGAACATCAATCGATTGTTTATCATTGTAATTGAAAGAGATCATCGGCATACGTGTCATAGCTGGAAAACGTTAAATCCTGGCCTATTTGGCGGGCAGGGTTTTGCCACAGTTTCCCCACAAAACGCTGCAGTAATCAAAATGTGGCATCATCACCATCATAATTTGAGGGCCACTGGGTTAACAGTATGATTTGTTTTAAATTTTAACTGTCGTGTGTTACCCTCTTAAAACAAAGTTCATTCGTTCGATCATCTACTATCACTGCTAATAGCGCTCATTTACATCAATACGACCTGGAATCGATTCACGGCCGAACACAAATCGATTGTTTATCATAGGATCATTTTCTCTACTTCCTTCCGCAAAAAGTAATGTTAACTTATTTATATCATGGAAATAATTACCGGAATTGGACAGCTTAGTGATCAAAGTATACTCCAACAGCATGCGTTAAGTATATTACATAGTGTAGTACTTAATACTTACTGCCTCTCCGGGTTTACCCGATTGTCCGGGTGATCCTGCTGATCCAGCTGAGCCCTGGAGAATAAAACAAAGTAAACAGTGATATAGGATAAAAGACATTAAATGTTGCCTACATGATGGTCGAGACGTTCGTCATGTCAATGATTCGTGGTTCCGACTGAGACAACAGCAAACCAATCATGATTAGAGACGTTTTCTCAGTGGAATTAGAATCTTGACCCACAAACAACTACACAGTATAGTTTTAAAGAGTACTACAAGGCTTATGAAATAATTGAAAAACAATTATGATTTATTTTACGCGAACAGAGTATCAAATTCTAAGATAATCTTAGCTATTGCGTTGAGCTTGTGGCGATCCATTGAGGTGGATTGGGTGGCTAGCAAACCTACTTTGGGTTTGACGATAACAAGAATAAAGGATGATGCAAAACCTATAAAGGATGCTATGCAATTCATTTCTAGTACCAGCCCCCTTGAAATCATTCTCGATCCTCCACTGTAATAGTTATGTTGCAAAAACTTCATAATGAGTTACCTGTGGTCCCTGAGGTCCTGATGGTCCACGCTCTCCTCGTTCTCCAGGAGATCCCTTCAAATAAAATATTACAGTTTGTTTGGCTTACATCTTGCATCCCCCCCCCCAAATAGTAACATTTTTTAACTCTGCTTGTGCAATTAAACTGATATTGTAATAGCAAACGAACAAATTGCGCAACAATATGCAAAATAAAAAAAACAACTATGATTTAACAATTTCATTAAACAAACCACCAAACAAATATAAAACGGGAAAAAAGACGTCGAGTTCCTTACATCTTTTCCAGCAATGCCAGGAAGACCACGGCTACCAGGTTGACCAGCCTCTCCCTACAAAGCAATGAACATTCTTGAAATGAGAATAAAATATGAAAAGTGGTTGGATATTAGTTGTCGTGACGCAAGAGGTATTGGATAGTTACAGGGGAAGAGCACTTTATAGCTCGATATCCCCTCATATCGACCAGAACTCCATCACTAAAAGTCATCAAGACAATCTTTTTCTACGACTTACCACTGTTCTAATTTGTACGTGCTGATCGAGACAACAGCTGCAACAGGGAAACAGGGCAATACACTGCTGTCAATCAGAGAATGTAAAGGTACCGAGCAATTTATGTGATTGACAGCGAGCCTATTGACTGATTACCCTCTCGCAAGTCGATCAGTGCGAAGCTATGAGAACAGTGGTAACTTAGAATGAATTTTATTTTCTCTCACATTTTTAACCTTAAATTAAAACAAAAAATATCCATTAAATGAAAAAATAAATTATTAAAGAAGGTGACTTTACTCTCCCCTCCTATGCAACATACCTTTGATCCCTCTGGTCCTGATGGGCCTCGGTCTCCATCTTTACCAGGCTCTCCCTATAGAAAAACAATTTAAAATAGTGAGATTTTCGTATGAGTTTTCACAGGGGTGGGGGTCCCTCTCCTTGGAGTTGAAAAATAATAAGAATAAAAGATAAGCTGACCTAAAAAGAACGCTGTGATGCCTTTCTAGGTAACAGTACAGTTAGAGTACTATACAAAATGATGCCAGATTCTTCAATCCTTCAAAAGCATGAGCAATAGACCTTTTTACAGAATTGTTGTTGTTTGTTGTACACATTTCAGACCATGTGATGCCACTCTTGGGAGTTGATTCTTTCATGTGTAAATATGTCAACATGTTCGTCATAAAAGAACAATTCTCAAGGGAATGTCATGTGATCTGGAATGGGCAACTTGCGTACGAAGCTAAAAAAGGTATATTCCAAAATTTTGAAGTGATACAATCTAGCCTTTTTATTAACTGACATTAAAATTGCCGCATTTTATCAATTGCTCGTAAGTTCTGGCACACTTTTCGTGACAATACTACCTACACTTCTTTCAACCAGTAATCAGGAACGTTTCTAAGATTTTTTTTCTCAAGGGCTTTTCAAGTGCCCTTGGGTTTTACTAATCTTTAAAAATAGATTTCAAATTGAGGAAGTTTAAGAAGTAGAACGAGCCTAGCTTCTCTTAAAGTTCGACAATGATCAAATTTCTGACTCTGCCTGGATCAAAAAATCTTTGGATAGGGAAGTGAAATGCCACTTCTGTTTTGTAAAGTATTTTAAGTGATTTAATACTAAACATTGGAGACATCAAAATTTGATCATAGTAGCACTTTAAGGGCCCTTTAAGGTAGAGGCTAAGAGGTATGCTAATATGATGTACTCACAGTGGCTCCCTTGGCTCCAGACACGCCTGGGGGTCCTGGGGTACCGGCGATACCCTAAGTAATTAACAAAGAAAATCAATGAAATGAATTAACAATAATACATAAATCATTGATATCTAGTATGTTTTATGCCATAAAAGAAAAGTCTAATAATCCGTCCGTCCGTCCGTCCGTCCGTCCATCCATCCATCCATTTAATCCAATCTATTTGATTCCAATCCCTGTCTTACCTGTTCTCCAATAACTCCTGGTTTACCATCAACACCATCATCTCCCTGAAACAAAATAGTAATAAAAAGTCAACTTAAATAAAGTGCAATATTCACTAAGTTAAGACAAATAAAATCTTTACCGGTGCTCCCATCTTTCCTTCACGGCCGACTTGTCCAGGTTGACCAGGTGGTCCCTACACAAAAAAAATGAAGAACATTAATGACATGTTCATGATTTTCCAGTATGTCAAACTCAGAGCAATGCAAAGAGTTCAACGCCCGTATCAAACAAAACCTGAAGGTATAACGATTTGCAGAAGTCTACTAACGCAACTGCTTCTCCTCACTCGCTTTATGGCCAATTTACAATTTCTCGTAGTGAACATGGTGCATTGTGGTGTATTTGAGGTCTTAATATCTTTTGTCCATCATGCCATACGCAGTGTTGTTTGTACCTAAGCTAGACCACAGTGCATCCTGTTCAAGTCCAAGCATGGAGTGGCCTAGGAATAAACCAATGGCCTCGTGTGCAACAAACGAATGCTGTAACCCCCATCTGAGCTTAAAGGAAGGATTTGACTCGTTGGTGAATGCTAGACAATTAAAAACTATGTTTTTCTAGAATTATAATGATTTATTTCAAATAGAAACTTACTCTTCCTCCTGGGCGACCAGGTTCTCCGTTCTTACCACTAGAACCCTACAAAAGAATAACAAGAAGCTACTAAGAAGATGTTACTTGAATAGGCTGGTGGGTTTGCAAAAGTTATAAAAAGTAAATACAGCCATAACTAATAAATAAATACTAAAAAATAATAACAATAATGAAGAAAAAAAAAAAAAGGACGTGAAGGGCACAAAAGTGTCGGACGACGAAAAGGGGCCTTAAAGTAAAGACCCATGTAAGGCACACTGAGAGACATATTTATTTTTTTACTGTTCAATGTTACGAAGACACACCCCCCCCCCCCCCTATGTATACTATCGTAGGGTATCGTTGGTACATATGTGTGAAGTAGATATGACGACCCCCACCCCCAGGTATACTCTCGTACGGTATCGTTGGTTCATATGTGTGAAGTAGATATGACGACCCCCACCCCCAGGTATACTCTCGTACGGTAACGTTGGCTTAAGTATCCCTGAGGGATGACATTTCTTTCTTAATATTCTCCCCTCTGCTAAAAGCTGTCAAGACTCATGCGTTAAGTAGATATGACGAAAGTCGTGTACCTTGTCTCCTTTGGAGCCAGGATATCCAGGGTTTCCGTTGGCTCCAACTGCCCCCTATAACACAAAAAACAATTACTTCATTGCCAAGCATTTAATAGAATCACCATCATTTTCTTCATATTTGACACATTTCCGGTCTTAGAACGCTTCTGTCTGGGCATGGTCGGGAATCTAGTATCCAGCAGTCGCATAAAATACAATGTCTTCATCATCATTCTTTTAGCCTGTTGGATGACACTTAAACATCCAATCAAAGTTTAGGATGGAAGCACGCGAGTTAGTTACCATACCTTTCGTCCGGGCGCTCCGTCAGCTCCGGGAAGACCACGTGGTCCAGAGTGCCCCTAAAAAAGAACGACAATTTGGATAGATTGATTTGACTATCAATCAATCAATGTTAACAGGGAGAGAGTGATTGTCAGCGGTTTTAAATCACATAACTTGCATTCTTTTCCCTCGTCGTTGCTTAAAGAATTTGCTGTTTGCCAGGCTTGCTTGGTTTGCTAAATCACTAGTGCTAGTAGTACGTTAGTTGGTCCTACAGTTCTCGTTATCCCACCCCACCCCCCCCCCCCCTCCCCTACTTGGTATTACCGTTAATATCAAAATACCATTCTAGGAATTGTGACAATTGCCAGGGTGAGCCGTGGCTTGGTTGGCATGGTCACAATGACACTTACCCTCCAACCATATTCTGTACCGGAAGTGGGCGCACTTAACACATTTATAAATGCTGACGGTTCCGTGGAACTGAAGTAATTGGGGAGTTTTGTATTGAATTAATCTGATCCATTTGATTACTTAGATCATTATATATGAACTGCTCGAGAGCAGGCTCACAATCTGGCGAGCAAAGCTTACGAACTTCTTTGACATTTGTCTTTTCGTTTTGCTGATAGTGAATATCATCAACACTTTACAACATAAGTTAATAAGCCTGAAGCGAGATGACGTTTTACCCCCGACTCTATACCATAATAGTTTTTAAAATTCTTTCATATTAAAATTTTTGATTCCTTTGAGAATACAGGGACAATAGTCATAATTAAAGAACAAAAGCAATGTGAAAAGGATTATGGTCTAGAGACGGGGGTAAAACGTCATCTCGCTTCAGGCCTTTTAGATGACAATGGTCAGTTGCTTACTCGTGGTCCGATGGGTCCCTGAGAACCAGGTTGTCCAGGCAATCCAGATTTGCCCTAAAACAGGACAGACCAAAATATGTTTAACTTTAGATCATCAAAGAAAAAAGAAAGAAAGGGGAATAGAGAGAGTAGAAGAGAGAGTTAGGAAGAGAAAATACTTATTTTAAATTGGGCAATTCCTATCAGTTGTTGAATCAATTGTTTTTCATAAAAGGCGAGTTACAAAAGAACATAAATTCATAGAAATATAAAACCTATCAAACTTACTCGCTTGCCATTGGGTCCGGGAGCGCCTAAAGGTCCAGCTGTTCCGGATATACCCTGAATGGAAAAAATCAAATTCAACATTAATTGTGATATATATACAAGATAAAAATAGCAATTTACCGCACAACGACCTCTAACGCTTGCCCTGATTGGTTAACTGGTTGGCATTATAATTTGATACACTGTACACCACTTGTGTTTTCCCCAGTCACGCTTTCACTTTCAGAACTCGACGTGACATGTGAGTAACACTGTACACCACTTGTGTTTTTACCAATCGTTCATTAGTAAAGAATCGAGATTGGTGTAGGTGTACTGCATTTGCCCCGCACTTCTTGGGTCACGCTTTCACTTTCTGAACTCGACGTGACATGTGAGTAACACTGTACACCACTTGTGTTTTTACCAATCGTTCATTAGTAAAGAATCGAGATTGGTGTAGGTGTACTGCATTTGCTCCGCACTTCTTGGGTCACGCTTTCACTTTCAGAACCCGACGTAACGTGATAGAGGCCGTATGTTGGATCTCTTTCTGCATGGATTCGGGGGGTTTTCAGTTCAAACACGGTAAATTAGTATTGAACTTTTAAGCTGCAACGTATTTCCGGGTCTAATCAAACAAAATATTTTTAAAATCTTGCTACAACTTATTCCCAGGATTTATTCTCTACCTTCAACAATATATAGATATATGAATAGAAAATCCTGCTACGAAGAAAGAATAAAACGAGTGATGTTTTGAAAGTTTACGAATTGTACGAGAAGATCATTCTGTTTATAATACACTCAACAAAATTGAGAACAGAGTACAGAGAACAATTTGGAATTTAATTGTACTTCTCTTGTCTAATCAGAATCAAGTTCGGTGTCGTACATGAGTAGAGTTGTTTGTTGGTTCTCTCCTGTGCTTCGAGGGTTTTCCGGGTTCTCCGGTTTTGTTTCCTCCACAAAAATCAACTCCTAAATTCCAATTCGATCATGGAATGAGGGCCACAGGCTTGTTAGCCACTGGCTATTAAGTGCTGCCATCGTGAAAAAAAGTACTTTTCATAAGAATTCAAACTGTGAGACCACAATCTGTGTCATGTCCTAGCTGACTTCGACTAATCAGTTCATTGTTTCCTTCTATGTCCGACAACATGGATGTGCGATTGTTTTTTTGAAAAATTGTAAACTAAAATAGGTTTGGTCTCTCTTACCTGAGAGCCTTTCTCTCCCTTGTGTCCTACGGCACCAGGTTTTCCAGGTTGTCCCTGTCAAGACAAACCAATAGCATTAATAATAATTAATAATCTATTGTAATCATTTTAAATAGAACTCTTTATATCAGACTTACCCTGTCTCCATTAGGACCAGCTGTACCAGGATTACCAGGAACACCCTGTTATATAAAGCAAGATTTTAAAATCCCTCCTACTAGTAGTAAAATATAATTTGTTTTTCTACATAGATATAATCAAAGGCGAGTTACATTAAGCTGTGAATGTCATATTGCTTTTATATGCACTTTACAATTAGAAAAGATGGTTAGCACAAGGTGTAGGCACTGAGGATGGTCACTGCCAGGGTTTCTTTACGTCCTCAGTGGTTCTTTTACCCCCCTCGGATGATATTGGTTAGTAATGATGAAGTGTGAAGAGACAGTACCGCCATTTACAGTGGTCATCCGAGGTCATTCCACGTCGTGGGGAGATTTTCTGCTTTTATACGGGTTTTAAAATTTCGTAGTTACAATTCCCAAGAGATTAATATGGAATTCCTCTAATAAAAGAGCATGAAATACGAAATGAAAAGGAAAAAGGGAGAGTAGTATAAGTTAAGGAAATCCAAATTCTAAATATTTCGTGCTCCATTTCATTTTCTAATTTCCAACAAGGTCCATAGGTGGTTGCATAGGGAAGACTTACCGGAGCACCTAGTGGTCCTCGTAATCCAGGTTTACCGATGATTCCAGGGGGTCCCTGATAAAAAAATGCAATGTTTAAAATCTAGCAGTTTAAGTGAGTTACATTAACTTGGACGCCACTGTGGGACTATCTTTCTTGTATATACAAGGTTAGTAAGGATATCTACGCGCACAAACACAATTAAAGAAGCTTGCAGCAAAACAAATAGACCAATTGCATGATACGTCAATGCAGAGTCAATTTGGAGGGCAAAACGAAAGATTTTCAATATCATGAGGATTTGAAACCTATTCTCATGTTTTCCAAATTTAGATGTATTCCAACGTGCTATAAGCATTGCAAAAGGAAAATTGCTTCCAGCATGACATCCTCTAGATAGACCAGATATTTGACAGCGGTAGAGATGATAAAAAACTAGCATTACTATTACGAGCAACCACGCTGTAAGGAGCGCTCCAAGAGCTGGGATGAAGAGCGGATCAAAAGCTAAGCAACATAAAGCGTCTAAGACCCTGGCTAACGAGAAAACATGTTCCAGAAAACTTTTTCCTTAAATGTATCCAAAGGTGGCAAAAAAGTCAGGAAACATCGGCAAACATCGGTTACCGCTTGAGCACTTTCAACTCTTCGTCCGTCATCTCGTTTTGACAAGACAGAGCGAGCTTGTAACGACATTTAGAATGTTGATTTTCGTGAGTAAACAAGAAAACATCGTGAAACATTGTTTCCATACGTCTTGAAGGCATGAAAACTTTCTGCCGCGCAAAACAAAACTTTTTGCGTCTTGAAAGCAAAATTTGTTGCACCATGCCATTGTTTCGCGTGTGGCTAAACTGGGAAACATCGGGGAACATGGGCGCAGTTAACATGCTTCCTTGTTAAGCAAGGACCTAAAACTGAAATATGAAGTCCCCAAAAGTCTTAGACGTAGAACTCTTTCGCGACCATTCTGAATCCACGTGAACATCATGTTCTTACACAACTTTCGCCTTACCCTGCTTCCTTTATCACCAGGCAGACCAGATTCACCATCTCGTCCATTCGGGCCTCTTTGCCCCTTAGGTCCTGTTGGGCCAACAACACCCGGTTGTCCAGTTTCTCCAGGAAGTCCCCGGGATCCGGTTGCGCCTTGATTTCCTTTTACTCCTGTTGCTCCAGGAAGACCTGGTGCACCGTTGGGGCCAACGGCACCCTAGAGGTAAATGAGATTATAATTTGGTCAGAAAAACAACCGGAAGACAGACAGACAAAACAAAGTACTAACGTCAATGAAATTGTTCGATACCAATAAATACTCTGATTGACGGCAGTGTAAAAGCCAGTTCGTGCTTTAAGAATCGTTTTCAGTGCGCATGCGATTTTATTCCGAATTTCTTACCTTCTTTTGTTTAATTAACAACATAAGAAAGTTTAAACAAATAAAAAGATGAGAATTTCGGGATAAAATCGCATGCACCCTGAAAACGATTTTTTAAGTATAAACTGGCTTAATTATTGCACGATTTGCAAGTGGCTGTTGTCTTGATCAGCGCATATAGCAATGAAAAGAGTGATAGACAAGAACAGTGGATCGTGTTTATATTGTGACTTACCGGCAGTCCTGTTTCTCCAGGGCTTCCGACAGGTCCTCGTGGACCAACAAGACCAAGTGCACCAGGTTTACCCTTTAATCCCTGTCGTCCTGGATCTCCCTGTAGCAAAAAAGAAACAAAAGTTCATTTATTTCCACAAAGTTATTTTTTGTGGAAAGCAAAAAAAAAAAAAAAACAATAAACTTCAGCTCTTTTTTTTCTATTATTCTTCAATTTAGAGCAGTGTTTATTGCAAAGAGATGGACGAGTTGTTTGTCAGAAATGTTTTGTACTTACGTTAAGTCCGTCAAAACCAGGTGCTCCAGGAGTTCCAACAGTTCCCTATGCAGTAAATGAAGAAAAATTCAAAGGAATTATTCAACTTCTTTCACTACACACTTGGTTATAGGGTAAACATCTTGGACCCCTCGTCGCTCGTGGAGCATATGCAAGCAAACTATCTTATCCCTTGTGTTTATCACCAATGTATTTTCGTGTCTCGGCTACTCTTTTCATATATATGTGTGTATATATATGCTTATTAACTAAAATTGCTTTTATTAATTTATTTTATTAAAAAGTGATTTTATTTGACCAGCGTAAAAAAAGTTGTTTATATAATTAGTTAATAACAGTCAAAGCCAGTAAAACAAAAGAAAACAATGGAATTAGCTACATTAGTGTTCATTATTATTATTATTATTATTATTATTATTATTATTATTATATTATTATTATTATTATTATTATCCTTTGACATATTATCATAATTATGTTAAAATCATTATTAAAATCATTATTACTATTACTATTTTTTTATTGATATTTATATTACTATCATAAGAATAATCATCATGGTTGTTATTTATATTATATTATTATTATTATTATTAATAATATCATTATTATTATGATTATGATTATTGTTATCAAAAAATTATACTTATACTATCAAATTATTATTACTATTAAATATGTATTAAGGAAAATTATGAACATTGCTATTCGAACAACCTAATATATATTTTGCTGTAGAAACAAAATCTGGGATAACCCTGACTTGATGAAGTTTTAACTTTGTCGCTACAACTAAATGTGAAAAAAAAATAAAATAGTATGATTAATGTTTTTAGTATCTTTCAAGTACTTAAATGTAAAAGATTCAAGTAGCTTATCGCAAATTGCCTATATATAGCGAGATTTACGATTGAATTTGGAAAACATAATAAAGTTTACATTATTATTAATATTTTTATTATTATTATTATTACTATTACTATTATTATTATTTACTATTATTAATTACTTACTCTCTCTCCACGTTTTCCCTCGTCTCCCTTTCTTCCTTTAACTCCCCCTGGACCCTACAAGAAAATACAGGTTAACAGTAAAGCACACTGAGGTAAAATACAGGTAAATTCAGTAAAGTAAGAAAACAGAGCTCAACGTACGCGTTCTCCTTTGAAACCAACTTCTCCTGGCATACCAGGCAATCCAGCCGCTCCCTGCAAAGGAACAATTTAACTAATCATTTTTTATTGGAAAAGAACTTTATTATTTATAAGGAGTTAGGTCGCCATGGCATTACAAAAGCACGAAGGTATGTGAAAACAACATTAAACGGAATCGTTTTTGTTTTCTATTCATTTAATGCGAAATGCACATTTTAAGCTTATCTTGGCTTTAAACCCACATCATCTTGTTGAATCTTTCTCGTTTAAAATATCTTCACAAATTTTCCCAAAGTCAAATAAAAAGCAAATAATTCGTAGTTTTAAAACAATACATTCGCGTTTTCTTATGCGCGGACCGTTTGAGGTTTAAACGGACTTTTAGTTAAGAAGAAAGATTGCGACGCCAGCGTTTTTGAAAAGTTCCGTTTACAGACGTCAACACGATAAAATGAAAAGGGCGTTTTTAAAAAACTTCTACTTTGGGAAGCATTTTCAGAAAGTTGTGCATTTAAGTGGCATGCTAATTGGATAAGTGGGGTCGGAAGGCCAATACGCAATGAAAAAAATGGATTTTTTCGGCACTGGTACTTTTTACAGACGAAGTTTGAACTTACTGGAGGGCCATCTCTTCCAACATTTCCCTTCGGGCCAGCTTCTCCTGGACTTCCCTGACAACAGTAACAAAGTAAACCAATTATTTTCTGGTGCGCTTATAACAAAATAGATTGTATATCACAAGCCATGGCACGTGTATACAAAAAAGGATTTTGTCGAATACAAAGAACATTGAATCAGTGTCAATCTGAGGTCCTTGTTCAGAAACACAAGTCATTCAAGCTATTCTTGGATCTTGGAATGACCTATCTGCTATCGCTTTTTGACTATCGCCTATTGTCTACCACGGCGTTGACGATGACAACTTTTTTGAAATACGTGTATAATGAAAGCAGAATGCTGCAAAAAAAATTATCAAAGCATTATAGTTCTCCGGAAACGCACCAAACGTGATTGCACTGCGAGGTTGATGTGTGGGGAAACATGCATGCATACTATAGCATGTCTCAAAGATTATGTTTCTAGCGAAGTTCAGCGCAACAAATGCATCGTATGTCTTAATTGCTAAAAAGCCACTGGATTAAGTAAAGCACGTGTCATAGAACGGCTACAACAGGGGAGGAACAACTGAGTCAAAACAAGGGGGCTTGACCAAATTTTGCAAATGACACTACAGAACTTAGAAAAAAGAGGCGTTCTATTCTACTTCGAAAAGCATAACAAATGTTCTGAAAGGGAGGGGGAGGGGTTGGGGGGATACAGCCCCACTTTGCATCCGCCCCTGTACAGCAAGCAATAATAAGTACCTTAACGTTCTATGTACTTACATCGTTTCCATTAAGACCGGGTGCACCTGGTGGTCCCGATAATCCGGGTCTTCCCTATAATAAACGGAAAACACAACATACATTAGGTTGTGAAGGAATCAATTGGAAAAAAGAACATATCTAAAATGATTGAAGTATGAATGATGCTTACCGTTGGTCCTACGTTTCCTGGAAGCCCGGCTGGACCAGATTCTCCTCGTTTACCCTATGGAAAACACATTAAAACTTGAGTTGTCCGCCTTCTTCCTCTTCGTAGGGTTGAGCAGCAACATTTTGCAAGCGCAGGATACCTTCTAGTCTTCACGTATTTCTATTATCTAAGCTACTGTTCAAAGGGGCACTTGGATGAAAACGAGGATAATTTGACTCAATTATGATTATGTAAACCAGATGAGTGAAAATATTAGCCCGGGAGCCACTTGAAGTTGAAAAATCTTGGGTTAATAGCGAAAAAAACAATTTACTCCAAAGTTAGATGCTGAATAAAATTGATAATTTTTATCTGAGACATTTAAATGTGAAGAAAATATGTCGCTTGGCTACGATTGAGGCAATATAGATACGTTTAATTAAGTTTAAAAACATTTCCAATTTTTATCCATTTTCATCCAAGTGCCCCTTTAAGAAAAATAAACTCACGTCGTTGCCACGTTTTCCAGGAAGACCAGGTGGGCCAGATGGTCCCTAAGTAAAAGAAACAAAAGTTAACGCCAGCAATAGTACATGGCAGGTATACTAATCGGTACATAAAATTTAGTGTGTCGTTCTGGTTTTGTAAGATTTTGTGATGGGTACGTGTGCTGGTATGTGCTGTACCAATGTGTTAGGATGTGATATAGTAGAGGGATGGAATGGTTTTGTGGCGTGTATTCTTAACTAGGTTTGTGGTGTGTGTGTGTATGTGTCTGGATTGTGGTGTATCACAGTTGTCGGTCGTCTAGTATAGTGGTGTGTGGTGATGGAGTAGTGTTAAGTATTTTTCTGCTACGGTTCTGCGGTGTGTGTGTATGTGTCTGGATTGTCTTTTGTCAAAACAGGTCCTGTGATGTAATGTTCTAGCATGATTTTGTGGTTTAAAGTATGTTAAGCCAAAAGTTGAAATGTTTATCAGCGCCATCACTTGCTAAAAATACTTATTTAAAAACAACCACCAAACACCCTAATATAAATACATGCATTCGCTCGCTAAAAAAACACACACTTGAGAAACAACTACCAAACACCCTAATATAAATACATGCATTCACTCGCTAAAAACACACACTTGAGAAACAACTACCAAACACCCTAATATAAATACATGCATTCACTCGCTAAAAACACACACTTGAGAAACAATTACCAAACGCCCTAATATAAATACATGCATTCACTCGCTAAAAACACACACTTGAGAAACAACTATCAAACGCCCTAATATAAATACATGCATTCACTCGCTAAAAACACACACTTGAGAAACAATTACCAAACGCCCTAATATAAATACATGCATTCACTCGCTAAAAACACACTTGAGAAACAACTATCAAACACCCTAATATGAATACATGCATTCACTCGCTAAAAACACACACTTGAGAAACAACTACCAAACACCCTAATATAAATACAAGCATTCACTCGCTAAAAACACACACTTGAGAAACAACTATCAAACACCCTAATATGAATACATGCATTCACTCGCTAAAAACACACACTTGAGAAACAACTATCAAACACCCTAATATAAATACATGCATTCACTCGCTAAAAACACACACTTGAGAAACAACTATCAAACACCCTAATATAAATACATGCATTCACTCGCTAAAAACACACACTTGAGAAACAACTATCAAACGCCCTAATATAAATACATGCATTCACTCGCTAAAAACACACACTTGAGAAACAACTATCAAACGCCCTAATATAAATACATGCATTCACTCGCTAAAAACACACACTTGAGAAACAACTATCAAACGCCCTAATATAAATACAAGCATTAACTCGCTAAAAACACACACTTGAGAAACAACTATCAAACGCCCTAATATAAATACATGCATTCACTCGCTAAAAACACACACTTGAGAAACAACTATCAAAAGCACTAATATAAATACATGCATTAACTCGCTAAAAACACACACTTGAGAAACAACTACCAAACACCCTAATATAAATACATGCATTCGCTCGCTAAAAAAAACACACTTGAGAAACAACTATCAAACGCCCTAATATAAATACATGCATTCGCTCGCTAAAAACACACACTTGAGAAACAACTATCAAACACCCTAATATAAATACATGCATTAACTCGCTAAAAACACACACTTGAGAAACAACTACCAAACGCCCTAATATAAATACAAGCATTAACTCGCTAAAAACACACACTTGAGAAACAACTATCAAACACCCTAATATAAATACAAGCATTAACTCGCTAAAAACACACACTTGAGAAACAACTATCAAACGCCCTAATATAGATACAAGCATTAACTCGCTAAAAACACACACTTGAGAAACAACTATCAAACGCCCTATTAAATACCACTCCGCCAACTAACTAGCATTGACACCCTTTCAATCCACCATTAACTTACAGGAGCTCCAGGCTCTCCTTTGATGTTACCAGAATCATTTGGATCTGGTCCTTTTTGGCCACCCTGTTGAAAAGAAATACCAAATTCAAAACAAATTTAAAACACTGGATTGCAGTTCATACCTGGGGAAAGAACGAAACAAAACAAACAAAAACTAAAAACAAAAAAACTAAACGACCGTAACTCATCATTCGAGTTCCAAGTGACTCAGTAGTGAATTATAGCGCATTCGACTAAATTACTGAAGGTCGTGGGTTCAATTCCCATCTGAAACCTTAGATTTCTTTCTTTCTCTATCACCACTTGTTAAACATTTATTCATATGTCTAATATTCGTTCTTAAAATCAAACACTATCTAAACATAACATCAGTAATGCAAACGGGGAAATATTAACGATATAGTGACTGACTTACCGGTGATGCCCCACCGGGAAGGCCTTGTGGACCTTGAAGTCCTTGTTGTCCTGGATCTCCTGTTTCTCCAGGAGGTCCTAAAACACCCTAAGAAAGTTACATAATAATAACATTTGGTTAAACTTTGCTTGGTTTGAGAGTGATTACTGTTGATTTAATAATCGCACGAAGGGGGATTTTTTGAACTTACCGGATACCCCGGTGGTCCAACGGGACCACTATCTCCGTCCGGTCCTGGATCTCCCTAAACAAAAAGAAAGACAGAATGATGCATTCAGTTGTTAAGAACGGTTCTCAAGCAACTTAGGGGTCGTTTACATGATAACGAAATGAGTATCTTTCAGGAACGAGTTAATTTCTTTTATTTCTTTCTTTTACATGATACATGAGTAAAATTTGATATCGGAACAAGTCATTACGAAATGAGAGTTCATCCCGGTTTTCATTCCGGAACGAAACGCTCGCTACGGAGCGATATTCCATAACGGTACCATGTGAACGTGGTACGAACACTCATTCCAGAATGAAAGCGCTCTCAATCTCGTACCCAGAGCATGCGTTTAATTACGCAAGTCTTTGAACGCATGCGTTCTCATATCGGAAGTGCAAGAAATCCTGGTCTCAAAAATGGATTATGCCATAGCACTGAAAATATGAGTGACGTATGTGTATCAGACATTTCGAGCTTGAACTCGTACTGTCAATTTTTCTCATGTAAAACGCGGTATGACATTCAATTATCCTTCAGAAACGAACTCATTCCGCTCCCATGTAAACAGCCCCTTACACGGATTGACTTTGGCTTCCGTCCATTAACTACATATGCATATTTTAATGCAGCGAAGAATTTGTCTTGGGATTATGATTCCTTTGTTTGAGTTGTATCCATATTCATGTGTCTTCTGATGCACAACAATTTCACAAAGAAATCATACTCTGGAGAATGACATGTGATCTGAACTCGGGGAAAACATGACGCCCAGGATAAAGAGGTATATTTTTCCCCAACCGCTAAAACTGATCTTGATCCGAATGGCGTAAGCTTTTTTTCTCGTTTCCCGGATCCCGAGCTATATTTTATCTGTATCCCTGCTTACGCAAAAAACCCTTCCGGACCATGTGTACCCAACTATATGATAAATTTTGATAAATGAGCTAAACATTTCAAATATTTTTCCATTCATTTTTGTTATAATTTTCCTGTTGTTTTTTAATAAATTATATTTAGAACCGTTTGATTTTTTAAGCTCGTCTCTTACCACTTCTCCAGGTGGTCCAACTGCTCCTTTTCGCCCTTTCTGTAAGGTAAAAAACGAAAAGTTTCAAAAAAAAAACATTATACAGTTAATCAGAGCGCCAGCAATGGTTCTATGCCTGGTGAGTGCTTATCTATGCTCAATATAGACATAATTATAGCGGGAAACTCTAAAAAGGAAGCACGTACGGGAGAAAAAGGTACATTGCTCCTCTTATGACCAAGACCTCGCAACGCCCCATCTCAGACTAGAGGTAAGTTTCTTACTAGGCTAGAGCATCACGTCTTTGCAAAATGGGAAAACAAAACACCTTTTCTATCCAAACTCAAGTGGAACCACGAGAGCAGGGAGGATTATATGCTGACGCTATTCCATGTTCAATAAGAGTACAGACCATAGGAAGGGACCTCGATTTGTTTGTTTTTTACCACAAAAAATTCTTTAACACGATAATTTTTTCGACGCTTTTTAGAGATCAAAACAACCAACGGAAAGAGTGCGAGCTCGTTGATGTCAGCGTATTTGTCTGCCCTCTTATTGATCATAAAAAATAGCCAATCAGCGCGCGAGGGATTAACGTACAATTTGTGATAAAAGATGGTTTCGAAAAAAACCCAGCAACAATAGTAAAGGAAATAACAGACGCAACAGCAACGACAACAAACAAAAAAAACCAGCAATAATAACAACAGATTACTCTCAAAATCAGTTTGGATGCGATGCTAACAGGAAAATACACAAAAATGTCAAACATTCCATTTTGTATTTTGACGATGTTGGCCTCAAATCCAAGACAATTTTAAGGTTTGTAACAAGTTATGACAAAAACACTTAATCGTAACAATGATAATAAACAATACTTACTAAGGGTGCGTATGTTGGGGGTAGGACTGCAAGATAAAAAAAGAACAGAACGAGCCATTAAATCATACATATATGAAGAGGAATATTATTTATATATATTATAGAGGTTTTGTGCAAAGATAAGTTAACTAAGGTCCATAGGTAAAAGACCCTGAAATGGTACTCAGGGCTACTCTTAAATGCTAAGTAGGAATGTATGTATATGTATATATATATAGTCAAGAATGATACGGGATTTGGATGTGCATGGGGAGGGAGACGGGGGGGGTTGAACTGTGTGCGGATGCAAAGCGTAAGCTTGGTACTGCTGTTGTTGCGAGCTGCTTGATGAAATTTGTATTTTTCTCTACCGTCCGTTAATCAAAAATAATCAGTCGGTACCTTTTATGTTGTTGACTAGCGGCAGTGAAAAAACAATTTCACCAAAAGTCGTTGAAATGTCTGAGTTCGCAGAATATAGAAAACTGCAGTAATGAGTATGCACTATCTAACAAGCTTCGACGAGTGGTTCTACAGATATAGTTAGATGCAGCATTCCAGCAAATTCCAAATGTGGGTGAATATAATATATATATATGGTATGTTTGCTTCATATGTAATATCTATCAACTACCAAAATGTATGACCTGCGTTCCCTATTTCAAGATAGGTGCCATTCCCTTGAGAATATTTCTTTCTTTGCCAGTAACGCTCGAGTGAATGGACATTAAATAATCCCTTTCCCCACGAGTTAGAAATAGGAAAGCCTTTGTTCACAGTACAAAAGGGAACGAACGTAAAATCAACTAATTAATAATTAATCTTTTTTTTTTTCAATACAATACACAACTTCAAGCCTGTCGGCGTCACATTTATTTATAATGCCTTGGTATGCATATTGATATCCGTCGGTTTTGATTGTCGTTACATTCAAGTTGTATAGTCAATAAGCCCAATGCGTGACATAAAAATAGGTCACGCCATGAGGAAAAACAGGTGTTCAAGAACAATTAAAAAAGTATAAAAACAATAACTACATACAGTTAACAATAACTACATTCTAGTTGACTAGGGACGGGACCGCCATTTGAGTGGCCATCTGAGTAACGTGAAGGTCTAACCATTTGCAGATGTAATAAAAAAGGCCGTACCTTCTCAGTTATTTTAAGATTATGAGTGTTGGTCCGGCAGGGACACGAACCACGACCTCCTGCAAAACAGACCAACACTCTATATTGCTGAAAGAAATTTATTTTGCGCATCGAGTATAGACATGTATCATTCCCGCCATTTCCAGTTGATGAAGATGGTCCCAATTATCTAGCCTATTTGTTTTCCATTTTGGAACCCAGGACTTCTTAGCTCCGTTTGATCGGCAGGAGGTGGGAACTGATCACTCACGTGTTAAAGGGACGCATTTAGACCTACAGCCATCATAACAACAGATGGCTCTGCCTGGGCAGTCGGCACTAACGGTGCACTCGCTCTGAACCATGTTCTTACATTCTGCTGGTTTGACCTGGCGACAAGGAACTATAAAGCAAAAGACAAAAGCGATTTGAATTTGATCATCAGCTTCAAAATCAATCAACAAGACTGAAAATGGTTGGCTTGCGATCATTGCATCTAATTAAAAAGAAACAAGAAATAGACAAGCCTTTGCATCAAAGCGAGGTTGCAGTGTATTATTTATCTTCATCGATTTTGAACGATAAATCCTTTAAGCTTGGGTGTAATGTTTTCCTATCTCAGACCATGTGTCATTCCCTTTAGTATCATTCCTTCGTTTAATGGTTGCACACGAGAAAATACATGAATTTAAATGAAACTCAAACAAACAATCTCATTTTCAAGAAAATGACAAACGCTCTAAAATAGGAAAGCATCGGATATGCCCAAGCTAGGTACAAATGTGCCTTAACACTCACTTGATGAAACTTAGGCTACCTTGTTTTGACACACACACGATATTTGGACCATGTCATCTGTCAGTCACCTGCCAATCAGTTTCTGTCACGTGAATTCTCGTAAGTCATTTTTAATTTTCAAAACAATGTGGGAAGCCTGGGAAAATGGCTACTTTATCTTGGTTTGAAGTACAATAAAAATTAACATTTTCTTGGACAATTAACACGAAATAAATGAAAAATCGAAAGAGCAAAATAAATAATTATTAATACAACAGAAACACCTAAAATAACATCAAGGTAAACAAGAATTTTGAAAGATTTTGAAAGATAGCAAAAACTTTTTACCATAGATACAAACAAGGCATTTTCATGGACACAAACAAGGCATTTTCATGGACACAAACAAGAACATGTTGTCCTGGACACAAACAAGAACATGTTGTCATGGACACAAACAAGAACATGTTGTCATGGACACAAACAAGAACATGTTGTCATGGACACAAACAAGAACATGTTGTCATGGACACAAACAAGAACATGTTGTCATGGACACAAACAAGAACATGTTGTCATGGACACAAACAAGAAAATGTTGTCATGAACACAAACAAGAACATGTTGTCTTGGACACAAACAAGAACATGTTGCCCTGGACACAAACAAGAACTTGTTGCCATAGGTACAAACAACGTTTCAGGTTAATATTTAATCAAATACACACAACAAGACCTATAGTTTTGCACAAAAACACCAAATACTCAATGCCATGGACACATAAAAATTAATACTGAACTTTGAATTAATTATTGACGAATATTAGAGTAAGCTACCAAAGGACGTAGTTAGTATTGAATTCTCACACTTGTTTGACAACTCTCGAAAAAAAACTGAGAACTTAACTTCATTGCACAAGACAAAAAATCTACATTTTCGACCAGGCTGTAATTTTTTACTGAATACCGACAGATGACGGCCCAGATAACGTGATATACAACCAAATAATTCAATGTAATTTAATACAGGCGTTAACTGCTTAAACATGCAGAAAGAAAAGCTAGGATAATACTGGAGGCAATTAAGACTATATTCCAAACGTTATCGTAGTAAATTAAGTCAGTAAACAATGATTGAAGTCACATGCATGAACGTGTTATATCAAGAGAAAATGAACTAAGAGATAGAATACCCGTGCGACATCATGAAAACTCTTTGATGTTATTTTTAGAATCTTAGTATCTAGAGCGCGCGCAGAAAAACAAATTCGATGGCAAATCCGATTCTTAAAATAGCATGATTATGAGGACGATGATTACAAGCATGAAAACCAGAGATTCCTTCACTCAGTTCATTTTCTCTTGGTTATATTAAGAAAGTGAATAAGGATGGAGCATTAGAATTGACTGAGATGAGTAAAGTAAACAGCTACAATTACAACTTTGCACAGCCTAGATGTTTAAAACAGTATTTTTACAGTAAAAAGCTTTTAAAGCAGCAAGCAATGCCCATTAACGAATAATTTCTAGTCGTATGGAACACTCCTTACCTTTTTCGAGTCATGATCCAATCGTTTTTCAATTCTTTTTTTCCAGCGAAGAAAAGACTGGAAGCCACCTTAGCTTCAGTAAACAAACTTCAATAGCCATGTTCCCAGACTCTCACGCATGCGCCGTAAATGTCACTTTATTTGTGAAAAGTCAATGATACAAACACGTGCGGTCTGGGACGGGGATCCGATCTTTTCTTTTGTGTGTTTTCGTAACCCATCCACGTTAGAACTAGCGCAGCAGCAAGGTGGATCGAATAAAGTGGGGCCATGGTTCGGTATTTTGGGAATCAAAGTTAAAAATAGCCCGATTCTTCAACAGCCAAAACGAATCGATAGAAAGGATCATCAAAGACCTATTTCTCAATCAATGTAGAAAAATGATATGTACATCGTAAAATAGCGTGATGTTGGTAATGCTCGGTGCCCTATATTGCTCAGCGCATGCACAACACGACGGTAAAAGTATGTGACGTTTCGAGTAACGACGATACGAAATGTTTCCTTTAAATAGTATTGGACGCAACAACTTTCAGGAAAAAAAAGTTTTGGAATAAAAATATATTAGACAAATGAATCAATGGTGTTACTTTTGCACAACAGTGCACAGAAATTACAGAAATGTTTGAGTTTTTTTTTTCTTTTCTTTTTCTTAAATTAGTTTAAAAAATTTGTTTTAGTACGAGCCGCGCTTTCTAAAACCATTATAAATATTATCGAAGAACTCTATCACGCAACACACAGTATTTCAGTCGGCCATCTTGAAATCCAATATTCGCGTCTATATCCAAAATTTCTATTTGCAAAAACAGCATCTCGTATGAGATAATACATACGAATCAGAAACAGATATTCTTGGAGCTCAATGATTTGATTTAGATTATATTTCTGGGCGATTTTACTAGTTTTTTAACTGATAATTCTCATAAGGATTTTTAATGGTATCACATTACGTCCAGACTGAATAAGGCTGGCTGTACACCCCGTGAAAAGCTTCACAACTAGGCTGATACAATCCTCTTTTGTATACAAACTATTTCAAATTTTTCTCTAGATTGATCGCAATAAACAAAAATAAAAAAATATCTCGAAACTGTATAAAAAGGTATTTTTTGAAGTCGTCTAGTAAGCTTAGAGAAACTTTCCATATCGCGCGTTCTTTTAGAATATTTTATGTAGCGCAAAGAGCAAAGTTTTTAATTTTGCTTCCATATATTTATCAATTATGTTCACATATGATTCATAACTCAGTAGATTTGCCGGTATTTGATCGCGTTAATGGTAATTCTTTGGTTAGAAATATCCGTCCTCATGCGAGTTAATGATTGATAATCAGTTGACCCGAACAAAAGACCGTTGTTAGTGCTTAGTAATATACCTTTGTAGCATTTTTTTCCTCTAGATTGGAAGCAATTGTAAACAAAATAAAGAATTAATAGCAGATTCCACCCAATAATCATATACTTTTCTCAAAGTTTACGAATTTGGAATCCTTTGTAGGAATTTGGATAGATTCAAATGTTTAGGGCTTTGTACCACGAACACCAAAAGAAGTTTGCATGGAGTTACCAGCTCTGTAGCCATTGTAAGTCGTGCAGAGCATAAAGAAAACTTCTCAAAAAAGGTCTCAATAGTTAATGTATTTAGTGGAGAAAGCTCTAGACGACGAGAACATGTAAAGGTATTGGAGAAGAAACCCGAAACAATTCGACCTGAAAAGCTGAAAGCTGATCCTATCATCAATGAAGCCTTTGCACGAGTCGGTACCACCGAAGTTTGAATGTGACTGCAATAGCTGCATTTAACACAACCCATTCAAGTCAAATAGGGTGGAAGCACAAACCACGTTCATGCTACCGTCGTAATTAGTAGAAGCAAGGAGGAAAGAATCGCGTTATGCGGGGTAGATTCTTCACTGACCTCTTGAGATTCTCTGATGCGGTTCTACCGCTATTCTGATCGCTATTTAGCTTGCTTTTTTCGGGTCTCTATGCTTCGAACATTAAAAGTCACGCTCGTTTTTAAGTCGTGAGTGTGGTTTAGTGATTTGTGGTGCTTTCTGTTAGTACATAGGTAAAGTTTGAAGTCGATTTTCGAAGGAATACAAATGGAATGCGAAGGTGAAGAATTGGGAGTCCTTACCTTGTGCAACGACAGCCACGAATAGAAATCCTAAAAGAAAAATGCTTGTACGGAAAGCCATCATGCTAGAGATTGCCTCGTCAGAGGTCCAAACTGGTGGAAATGCTTACGCACTACTCACCAAGATACTGGACCAAATTGCCGACCGCCTCTCGAAGCAAGATCCAACTTTACTTCGTTTGCAGCGTACGGTGGTAGCTCCGAGGCGCGGCCAGACAGCTCTTAATAGTCTTTAGGGTAGGAGATGTTATTCAAGAAGTGCAATATGATATGGTCACCATTGTTATTGCGTGAAAGTGAATGTGGTGCATTCAGACGATAGGCTAGACAAGAGCTATGTGTCAGAAAAGGACTGCATTATACTCAAGTCCAGCTTTCGATCTCATGTTCTTCAAGAACTTTGGTCTATAGTATGTTTTGTGAAAATGGTCGCACGCACAATGGCCGAACCGTTGCACTGACAGTTACTTCTTTTTCAATGGAATATTGGCTGCAACTCGATTGCAATGCGATATTAGCTCTTACAAAATAGCACAATGAACCTCAGTCCGAACACAAAATGTATTCAATCTCTCTCTCTCTCTAGTGAACTTTTACATATCAATTGTAGAATGTTTTAATAGCAAAATATTCAAATCATTGATTCTATTTTTAAGAGTATGAGTTAAAAGGAAAATCTTGAAAGTCTAGGAAACGCTAACTGACCTAATCGTTTATCGTGCTAGGTCTATTGTGAATGCCTATTCACTGTTGATTATTGACGAGTTTGTCTAGTAGATAGAATGACAAAGAGGTCATCGAAGACACGTCATCTGTTGGTGAAATCTAACAAAGGACAGCGTTGTCCATTGGCTTCATTGGATACAATTACACTCTGGAGTAAGAAATGAGGTCAAAAGGCCACATTTCTACTGTCACGCTACGATTGAGCCCAGAACATCTTGAAGAAAATCACAGTCCGCCGAGATTCATCCGACTCTAGTTGAGGCTAAAGTTGGAAAAAACGCAAGATAATAACCAAGCGTTCGACGCATGGAAACTCAAACAAATGGCTTCTATTTCTCAGAGGTAGCTCAAAGACCTAGAGTAGAGCTATTTATTCAGTGTTGAGTTGTAAAGCTGAAGTTGTAATAAAAGTTTTTCCTAGAGCTAAAAGTACTTGCACGAAGAATGAGATAGTGTCTAGAGTAAAGAATGGTTTAAACTGGAGATCTATGAGTGTATTTCTAGATCCTAGACTTGTTTTTGCATGTTATATGGTTGCATGCAAGCTCGAAATGAACTATGGGTGACCAGCGAAAGGTCATCGGTAACAATATGGACTGCATTTCCCAACTTTGCCTGAACAATCGATCCTTCAGAATGATTGAAGAAGCCAATCTACTCATGTATACTGACTACACCAAGTTTGAAATGCTATTTCTCTTGTTAAGCCTAATGAAGCTAACTATATATACACACTTGCCTAATTCAATAAAACGTTGTTATCTGGTGATAGGCGATAGGCATTTCGAGACGGAAATGGTTTCGTCGAATTATTAAACAACATTGAATCAGTCTCAACACTAAGGTCCATGTTCTTTACGAGAATAAAGAGCAGAAACACAAGCCATTCCAGCTATTCTTGGATCTTGTTGGAATGACCTATCTTCTATTGCTTTTTGCCTATATCGCCTTTGACGATGACAACGTTTACTGAAATAAAGTCACTTGGTTTTTTTTTCACTCAAAGTAAAACCCTCAGAAAAAGTCAAACCGAGTTCCCTACAGGTACCGGTATTTACACTCAAACCAGATTACATCACAAATAAATACAAATTGACTAGACCAAATAAAAAGCTACACTCGCTTGGTTTGACGAGCCAATCAGACACGAGGTATCCCGGGACACCTTGCTTGTATATTTGATGCTTGGATAAGCATGTTGAGTTTCCCAGTGTGAGTGTCGACTTAACATTGAAATCCAGAAAACTACGAATAGTACGAAAACAATTTTGGAAGCATAAGGGACACTTTTTTTATTTATTGTTTTGAACTTTCTTTAGGCCTTAAGGCGTGTGCACGACCATTTAAGTTCATGCAGTGTAGCGGGTATCAATGTATTGAAGGTACTCTGAGGGCACCGCGGATTTCAGTGAACACCATCAACCAGTCAGTACAGTGGATACTCGTAGCAATTAAGATAATTTCTTCCTGTAGACGAAAACTTTCAGCTTGTTTTAATTTGGAATACTGATGAGAAAGTTTAACCATTCAACTCCGATGCTGATCAGGGGAAGAAGATTTCAGGATGTCTATAGCTAATGTGCTTGACCTTGCTCAACTTGACTCAAACGAGAGAATTTTGATCAGATTCCTATTTATCTTTATTACTGAAACCTCGTCTTTCGGATTGGTATCGAGAATATCTTGTGTTTTCTTGCTTGAGTTATTGTATTTGGACATGTCGAGTTCTAGTGCATCGAAGGACGCCGCCAAGAAGAAGGATGACGATGCTGAAGAAAGCGATAACGACGATGACATCGAGAATCAAACAGTGTTTCAAATGTGGCAAGATTTTCTACGCAGTTTAACTTTACATGGCTTTCGTTTTATTTTTGAATCAGATGGACCAATATTTCGTCGCATAATATGGATCATTATTCTGTTATGTGCTATTGGCATGGTAACGTATCAAAGTAAGAAGAGCATCCAGAAGTACTTGGACCATCCCATCACCACAAGTGTCCAGGTGGAATTCCTGGACGAGATTACGTTTCCAGCTGTCACTATCTGTAATTTTAACCTGTTTCCTTACTACTTGATAAATGGGACAATTGGAGAAAAGGCAAGTGACTTTGTAATAAAATCTCAATAATTATTCTGAGTAAATTAACCTTTGAAGGAGTGAATTTTTTTTCAGTTGTATTCTCCAATATGGCAGCCTTCCAGCAATAATGACCACTATACAACTTAATGTATTGATTCACATCCAGCCCATCTGAGATAATGTTAACCAATCAATATTTTAGAACATTTGAAAAACTGAGGTGTCACTTTTTCTCTTGAAATTTTGATTTCCAGGTCATCAAATAGAAAAACGTTTTGCATTAACGTCATTTATACTTTACTATCTCAGATCAACTGAATCGAACGAAACTATTTTCGATCTTACTCAGGTCATGTCAATTCTGGCACCACAAAAATACATTGACTACAAAGAAGAGGTTCTCTTTGCACGTTCACCGATCCCGAACTTTATGAACTACATTCGAAAACGACGAGAAAGCAAAAAGCCTGGTACTGTAGTGACTGACGATATGCTCGATAATGAAGCGGATTTCGATTTCGATGAGACGTTTGATTTTGCAGAGTTTGTTCGCACTCATGGTCATCGGATTGACCATATGATCAAGAGGTGTCGGTGGAAATCCCAGCCATGTGGTCCAGAGAACTTTACTGCAGTTATCACTGAGTTTGGGCTGTGTTATACTTTTAATTCAGGTATTTTAGAGCATAGCTAATAGAGGGGAATGGTTTAGAAATCCTTTTGTTATAAGTCTTTGTTCACTTTTTCCAAGCGTGTCCCATTGATTTACCTTTATATTTATGTTTACTTATTTTGCAATTTTGGACGAGCATAAATCAAACATTGTGCACGGTCAAGACCGGTTCAACATCAAATGCGAACAAAGACAGATAACAATAGGTTTCCTAACCATTCTCCTTTATTAAAAATCAACCACACCCTATAAATCCATTGTTTGATGTAGGTTCTTAAAGTGCTTATAAGCCTTTGCACAATATTTTCAGAATTGATTCTTTAGATAGTGAATAGTTGATTGTGAAAATATTTCGTCATTTGAATGTTGGGTCTTTGAGATACGAAGGTTTATATTTCTATTATGTTAATGACTATGACGTAACATAAGGGATTTGAGTTATTTTGTGGCAACTTTTAATGTTGAACGCTGGACATTTTGTGAAAACGAATTTGTAAGAACCTTTACGTGAGTCACGAGTAAAAGGGTGATGCTTTTAAAATACTGTATTCCAGAACGAGTGCAGTGTTGTATATTAAATGATCCCTTATGTTACGTCATTGTCATTAACATATTGGGAATAAAAACCTTCGTATCTCAAAGACCAGACATTCAAATGACGAAATATTTTCACAATCAACTATTCACTATCTAAAGAATCAATTCTGAAAATATTGTGCAAAGGCTTATAAGCACTTTAAATTCTTCGGAAAACCCAGATTCTTAAAGCCCGGGGGCGGAATTGATATCAACAGGGGAGAAAGGGGCTGAATTATAAACTCGGGAAAGGTTTTTAATTACACGGATATGTTGTAAGTCTATTTCCAAAAGAAAAAAGCAACAGTAATCTACCTCTCTGAATTCAATATAATTTAGTATTTCGTGTTTTGCATCGAAACAATGGAATTTACTTTTTTTTTCGTATTCCAAATTGAGTTGCTTTGACGTTAAATGTAAGGTGTCTATAGATTCAACCACGCGTGGCCTCGCATTAAAGAGCTTCAGAATAAATTTCTGCGGATTAAAGAAAGGTTTATATTCTCATGAGAATAAACATGGCCGCCGTGTGATAAATGTCCATATAGCAATAGCACCTAGGCCATAGATACAGTATCAACATATAAAGGTAACAGTGTCTTTACAATAGCTAGTATGAAAAGTTAGCTGGTAGTATTGTGCCAGTTAGCTGTCATTCCCTAGAGAATTAGCATCGTTTGAGCTGTATCAATAGTCATGTGTTTTCTCATGCGCAACCATTAAACAAAGAAAACATACTCGTGAGAATGACACGTGGTCTTACGGGAAAACATTGCAGCACGAAGAGGAAAAAGGTATATTCCATATATCATTTTTTTACTATTCATGAAATTTCTAGGAAGAGATGGTCATCCTCTACTTCACGTTCGTCGTGCCGGAGTTGATTACGCTCTACGCCTACAACTTAGTGTGCAACAAGATCAATACTACGGGTCTCTTAGAGACTCATCTGGTTTTAAAGTGATGGTACATGAACAGGAAGAACCACCTTTGATTAATGAACTTGGAATCGCAATCCAACCAGGGACGCATACGTTTTGTGGTCTTCGAAAAGAAGTGGTAAGGTACACTTGTTTCAAAAAAGGTTGTCGGAGAGAACGGCGATCGTCGAACGTATAGATACATTCGAAAGGAAGAGGTCTTTTATATTCTTTTTAAATACAAATGTATTCAGATTGCGTCTGCTGATTTATCAAACAGATGCGCAACCTGCCTCGGCCGTTCAAAACAGCTTGTGAAGACAGGCACCTGGAGGGGTTTACAAAGTACACCAAATCTGCCTGTCTACTGAAGTGTCGTGCAGACTACGTTATAAACCAGTGTAAATGCCGCTCTTACGATCTAAAAGGTGAGTTACGAGGCAGAGAAAATGAAAGATGCGAAAAAGAAAGAAAAAAGATCCTTGTAAAGTAATGTAATGAATAGGCCATTTGCATTATGGCCACAGGTTTGTCAGTTTTTAGTACTGTTACGTGTTTTACCCTCTTTAAATAAAGTTTATTGATTGATTGATTGATTTACTACCACTACCAGACTCCATTGCACACTGTCTTTTGTTCTGTTAATTAACACCAATTGTCTCACATTCCCATGAGGAACTACAAATTTGAATAAGAAAGAAAATTCACGAAGCATTTTGGTAGTGGTAGTAAAATGACGCCATAATGCAAATGGCCTATCGGGACTGGGTAGAAAATGAGTTGTGTAGCATCCAGGGAGACTTAGCTATAAATGTATTACATTCAAAAAGGTTCAAAAAGATTAGTTTAAATGGTTCAGTCCAGAGAAGATCAAATGCCAATAAGTTAACTTTGGTTAGGGCGGCCCGTTTTTCAAAATGCCATCATAACTATATCTCCTTCCGCAGGAACAGCTCCACCTTGCCAGCCAAGACAAGTTAAGAACTGTGTTTGGCCAGCAATGGGTGAGTTGAAGAAAGTTATAATACTCAAGAGAACAAGTAAAGTAAAATGTAAAAACGTGCATAGAGTGACGTCATTAAACCCGTTTAGTAGACCCTAATTCAATTGTTTTCTTTTGTGTCTATTTGACTAGAGTGAAGTCACTAAACCCGTGCAATAGATATTAGACTAATACACATTAGTAGACCCTAATTCCATTGTTTTCTTTTGTGTCTATTTGACTAGAGTGAAGTCACTAAACCCGTGCAATAGATATTAGACTAACACACTTTAGTAGACCCTAATTCCATTGTTTTCTTTTGTGTCTATTTGACTAGAGTGAAGTCACTAAACCCGTGCAATAGATATTAGACTAACACACTTTAGTAGACCCTAATTCCATTGTATTCTTTTGTGTCTATTTGACTATTACACGTTGACTAGTATTTTATGTTTCACGGGTTAAATGCCTTCACTCTATTACATCAAAAGTAAAATGGTACATCTGCTCAATCATGCGGTGTCTTATCAGCTGGGTTTTTGCAGGGGAAAGAGCGATGGGTTTCTAAAATCGGTCACTCAAGAAATTTGCCATTCATTTGTTCTGTCATCCAATTTTCTTTCCCAGAGGCGTTTCATAACGAGAGTAATAACTGTGAATGTCCTGTACCCTGTGAGATCACCAAGTACCAGCTTCAACTATCCTACGCACAGACACCTGCTAAACACTTTTCTGAAGTTTTAGCGCGACGGAAGCATGTGCGAAGAGATATTATGAGACACTACCTGAGGTAAAGATGATTTAAGGCCACACTCTTTCACACACCATGGGTTCCTCAATTTTTAAACCTTCACATCCCCATAATGCCTAGCGTTTTGTGGTGTAACCAATCAAAAAAAGGTTTCTTAATTGAAGTTATACTATACCTGCTTTTGTTTATCTGTACAATACTGATTATCAGTTTATTCCAAGTTATTTTTGCGTATACAGATCATTAAGAGTTTTGGTCTTACAGAAAATGTATTGACTTACGAAAAAATGTTTAAAATTTACCATAAACGTCTTCAAGCTTCGATCTTTTTCTGTTTTTTACTTCTTCATTTTATCTTTGGATAACAAACAAGGTATTTTCAACATTGTCTGATCAGCCTTCAGCAAAATAAGTGGGTTTTTACCCTCTGGTTACCCCCCACTGAAGATGCAAAGGATTATGAGGATGTGAAAGTAGAGAGTGGCAAGACTTTGCTGAGCTATAAGGACATCACAACGGATTGCTGGATTGATTGAAATGTCCCTCTTTTACTCCATAGGACGAGTAACGTCCGAAACGTTAGTACAGTTTAAAAAAAATTTCACGGTGTTTCCTTCTTATTCATATGTATTCAGCACACCCGCGCAGTCCCAACTTGTAACCACTTTTCAATATCTCCCTGTTAAGATGTGCTCAATTCGTTGCTTTGCAGAGACAACTTTCTAGAGCTTGATGTTTACTTTGAGGAGATGCAGGTGACGCTTATCCAACAGAGACAAGCTTATGATCAGGAAAGTTTATTCGGTAAGTAAAGCTAAAATCAAATCAAATCAAAGCAACTTGATTTATTACTACAAGGGGTGTGACACGTAACCGTGGGCACAACTGATAAACTTGTGGCACTCTATGGATGCGACTGGACCGCCATTTTGCGTTGTCATCAGAGGCGAAGCTCTACCAAGAACAATGTGAAGAGGGTCAGTTTTAAAACAAAGGCAGCACTTTCTACTCGGATACTTTAAGGCCACGGGCGAGGTACCATTTATCATCCTTGCTGTTTTTAACAATATAACGCCTTTATTACCGCCGCTGCCAATACCATCACCGCTACTCCTGTTGATGTCCGTTATCCTTCGCCCATCGTTGTCATCTGATTCATCCTTGTACTTACAGTAAATCTACTAAATTATCCTTACAGGTGACATTGGTGGTCAAGTAGGACTGTTCCTCGGAGCGAGTATTCTGACAGTTCTAGAGTTTTTCGATTTATTATGGAGAATCTTAGCTTTTAAGTTGAAAATGCGACGACGAAGAAGAACTCATACAGTTTGAATCAACTGCTTCAAAAATTATGCCAAACCATCATGGAAATTAACTTTCTAAGAAAGAGACAAACGTCTCGTTCGTAATGGAAAGAGAAATTACGAATGTTCAGTTTTAATGCAAACTGGACCTGCATGCACAGCTAGGTCTTAACATCGTGCAAACTTCTCAAGGAAAACCCTAACCCCTTTATCTTTCATATGAGCTAAATGAACCTAATACTTCTGTTACTGGACTACCTGGACACGTACTGGTCAGGTATAACCATAGGTATAACCGAAGACCGAGAAGCACGCAGCAAATTGTACAATTTCCACAGATCATATATGAAGCATGACGTTTGAGTTAGAAATGTGATTTTTCTTATTTTAGCCAGAAACATTACTGTGCAGTAAAGGAGGAAAATTTTCGTCTCAGAGCCCATTTCAGATCTCAGACCGACGTTTTTGAAATAGGTGTACATCACTGTACACCCTTCCTAAGTGGGTGTGCATCCATACTTGGCGGGCCCACAAAATCGAGTTCTAAAATGATTTATCATTAGCAAATCATTTTATATTTTCAAAGAGGATATAAAAGCGTTTACGTATGTTTTTTATAGAAAATATCTAAAAACTGTTCGAGATTTCGTGGCCTACGCATTTGTATAAAGCTATTTCAGAAATGATTGGTGAAGGTTTTGTTGCATCTTGCTTATTAAGCTTGAAATGCATAATGTTTATGCGTAAATAATGTCAGCACAGAAGAAAATATACTAGAAAAACGTGCAGAGAAAGTTTGGAAATATCGCTGTGACCTTTCGCTGATTGCATTAAATCGCCCATACTGCATTTCGGGATTTGTGTGGAACATAAGCTTCACCATTCCATTTTAAATTACTGTATAGTGGACAGGCCCAGTAGACAGGTTTATTCTACTGATTGCATTGTTATGAGAATAAAAAGAATTTAATTTTCGAGTAAAAATGTGCATTGATGCTCGTAGTCAACAAAATAAAGTACTCAGTGTTGCAATTACCAATTTTTCTTGAAACTTCCTAGCAATTTTGTTGCGCAATGAAATACGAACAGTGGAACGTTAGACCAACATTTCCTGCAACTCGCCTCGCAACGATGACCGAACAAGACTGGCATGGCAACTATTTACGTGCTAAATATAAATTATAAAAAAAGTTATTATTGCTTGTTAAACCGTTTTGAAATAGAAAAAAAAGGAAAAAATTAAAATGACACTAAGCAGCTCCTGGTTTCGAGGCTAAGCCCGCACATTCAAAATATGGTATTTTTAAAAGTAGTGAATGATAAATTGACGCTGTGCGTCAACCGATTGTTTAACAAACTATAAGCGTATCTCCATTCTTTATGAAACTTTTAGTTATGATTTTATAGTATTTGATATAGTAAAGTTAATTTTATAGGAATAATCTTCGTTGTTTCACATTCACGTGACTGTATTTTTTTTAAAGATTGTTAGGATCGATATTCGATACCCTCGATGGATGTTAATGGGTTGTTTATACTACAAAAACTGAAGCTCTTCTTGTTCGATGGATGTGAAACAAGTCGTTCAATTCATTGGCGCCGTTTTTTGTTTTTTAAGGATATTTTTAAACCCTCATTAAGCGATAATTTAGTAATTATGTAAGTTATAGATTAATAGTGTGTTCTTCGATATTCTGCGACCTCGGTAGTGACGAGCTGCACACTGATTTTTATTTTTTTTCGCTACCGTCAATCGAAGATAATCAGTAGGTACTTTTTGTATTTTATACTCTTGAGTTCGCAGTTATCGAAACCCGCAGTAAAGAAGGCGCGCTTTTTACTTGGGGTCCTCTTGATATCACGTGAAAGGAAATCATTCTCTTACGGCCACGATGTTGGTCGAAAGGACTGGGCAAGACAAGGACAAACACATTCCCGGCGGTTCCGGGGGATGAATTGTCATGGTCATAGTACAGTGTTTAGTATAACCTTACAGGGACAACTGTCGTTACTACTGTATCTCTTCCTTGCTTTGTTTATTTTATTGGCAGCCTAGGAAAAATAACAGTTTTTTTTATTAAAACGTGTACGATAGATTGTCCTGGTGTTATGCATGGTCACTGATAAGCTCAACCTACTGGGCCAACCATTTGCCTGTTATTGAACAAGCACATGGATGACGTCATCAGCAGACAAGCCTGGTCTGATTCGCCCAGATTCGTGTGCCGTCATTGTTGGTATGCATGTGACGTCATAGCCGCCATGTTCGTTGACTTTGATAAAAGAGTTGATCTTGGTGTCTTTTATCATGTCAACCAATATGGCGGTCAAGTCTTTTGTCCATGATTCTCATGAGAAGGGATGCACGCCACAAATAGAAGAGACGCATGGATGAATCGATCAGAAGACACATTCAACTTGTTGTACGTGGGACGACTGGTCTAATTTGGACAGATCCATTGGTTGTTGTAGAACAGATGCATGGATGACGTCATCAACAGATAAATTAAACTCGTTTCGTAAGAGACGTCTAATTTGATTGCACCATCTTTGTGACGTTATAGAACAGACACATAGATGACGTCATCAAAAGACACGTTCAACTCGTTACGTATAAAACGACTGGTCTCATTGGACCATCTTTGTGACGTTTTAGAACAGACACATAGACGACTTCATCAACTTATAACGTATGAGACGTCCAATGTAATTGGGCAATTTTTGTGACGTTATAGAACAGAAACATAGAGCTTATGAATAAAAAAAAACCTTATTACCTTGGCTGCTAAGTGAAGAGAATCACATCGAACCAAAGGATTGTCTTTAGCATTAGGGGAGGGGAGGCACAGTCGCTGCATGCCATTAATTCGCATTAATAGTTCAAGGTAGTCCATGCCATCTGCGAAAAACCAAACAAATCACATTAAAACAAAGGGGGAAAATGATATAACGGCATCTATCCCCTATCCATAAAACATTTCCTAGTCACCCATACAACAACACCTCTTCCTGCCCCGATGTACACCAAATCTACTACTATTTGATTACCTAATACAACCCAACACTTTATCCCCACCCTACTATTGCACGCGATAATCACACCGGCATATTACTCCGCATCTACCGTATAACACTCAAACACGCAAACTTACCACCCTACTCCTAAACCTTATACCAATACACTACCAAAAGTTGATATCATTAACCTTACCATGATTCTTTTCCTGCGTCTTGTACAGTCTATTAAGATTCACCTCAAGGACGACATTGTCACGTGATGGTGATCCTACTTTCATGAAATAGACTTTACAGGTTGTGAGTAATGCATTTAACTTGTCACTTGGATCCATATATCGTAGCTTCAAGCAGCAGAGAAATCTGAACGGAAAAATACATTCAAAAGTTGGCTCGTCTTCTCACTTCAAACCTGAGCTAGAATTCCACTCAAAAACAAGTTGAACTCTGGCAAAAGCAAGAAAATTAAAATGCGTAAAGACAGACCAGCATGCCATTTTTTCCTGGTAAATAAAACTACAACAATAAAACTGGCATCATCTCAACCTTGGTAGCATTTTTGAGTCTCAGAAGACATCACTTTTAAAATTATCTTGGATGGGAAAACGAGAAAAAGGCACAACTTCCATTGAGAATAGTATTTTCATGTTAGCCTTACCTCAAATATAGAGGTCAACTTGTCAGTTTTCAAGGTAAAGAAAAAGGAACTTGGTAGCTGCGAGCTGCACGTTAACTTACTTATTTATAAGAAGATATAACTAGCTAAAAACTAGTGTGAGCTGCGTCGGTGTTTCTAATGAAACGGTAATGATAAAAAGGTAAATTATACACCGTGAAAAGATGGAAAAAAAAAACCTACTAAAAGTTTTTTCATCTCTTTCAAGGTGTATAATTTACCTTTTCATCATTACTTATTTATAATTATAATTATAATTATTTTTATTACTATTATTATTATTATTATTATTATTTTATTTTATTAATTTTTTTGCTGCCGCCAGTCAAATATATGAAAAGTACCGACTGATTAGTTTTGATTGACGACAGCAAAAACAAAATTAATAAATAAAATTAGCGTGCAGCTCGCAGGTACCAAATTCGCATTTTTATGAAAATGGCAGTAATGGTTAAAAACGTTATTACTTACTTCTCGTCTATATCTTCATCGTTATTAATACTTCGTTTAAGTCTTCTCAAAAATTCTTGTCCTTTTAGCCTTTTCTGTATCTCTCGAGGCATCAACTCCCACCCTGTTGGAGTTGAAAAACTAGACATGCTAGCCCATGTAGATTGGGTGTCATCTTCAACTACGCTACTGAAATCACGAGCAACATCGTGCACGTCTACGTAATTCGTTACGTCACGTTGTGATGTATCGTTTGATTGATTTACGTCACTTTGTGTGTCATTCTGTGGATTAATTAAAGGTTGCGTGACTGTTGGTTCGTCACGCTGACCTATATAGTCAACATCATCCGATAGGTCACGCTTAGACTGAGCGTCATTCTGCTGGGTTGTAAAGGATACGTGTCTGTCATTACGTTCGTCACGCTGGGATGTACTAATAGTAGAGTCGGCGTCACGTGGTACGTCACGCACTTGTGTAGTGCGCGCCTCACGCTCCGGTGTACTACTTGATACGGGTGACTGGATTTCCGCAGCAACAGATTTAGTTGAGGGCACTTCCTCCTGATCAACAGAAAACAATAAAGTTAAGAACCAAACCCAATACTTTCACCTTCATTAACAACAATCCAGATTATTGGCAGTAGTATTATTTTGACGTAATATTATTTTACGAGAAGCTTCGGGAAGAACGGGTGCCGTAGCGGTGAGAGCACTTGCCTCTCATCGGTGACCCGAGTTCGAGTCCCGAGTTCCCGAGTTCCCGAGTTCCCGAGTTGTGAGTAGAGTTTCTAGTTGTTCTCTCTTGTGCTTCGAGGGTTTTTCTGCGGGTTCTTCTCCTTCCCCCGCAAAAAGCAACTCCTAAATTCCAATTCGATCACGGATGAAGGCCACAGGTTTTTAAGGGGTTTTTAAGGGTAATATATAGATTAAAATCACAACCACAGACAATAAACAAAAACAGGCTGGCACCTGTGGACCACCTGTGGCTAAAACACTAAAATGCTATTCAACAAAATGTCACTGCGAAAAATTATTTTAACTGCTCCAACTGAAGAATTGCTTTAAGTCAGATACGATTTTTTGTGTGGAGTATTTTGGGATGAGTGAGATGGTGAAGAAAAAGCATGAAAAAACATGGCTTCTTGAATAAGAGAAGTTGTCAAGATTATACCAACTATGTACTGGGCGGACATTTACACTCGTCTAAACTAGACATTTTAAGACATATTTTTCTTTTCTTTTTTTTTCTTAAAGAAATGATTTCCTTTTTTTTGAGAAAAAAAAAGAATAAAAGTAGAAAAAGAATAATAAAAAAAAAAAGAAAACAACAGCAACGACAAATTCAAGAAGAAAAAAGACACATATTTGATATTATAAGAGACAAACACGTTCACATTTTTAGAAAGTACAAACAATTGGAAATGACATAATAAAGCGACGACTTTGAACCATATAACTTCTCAGTTTTCCCCAATAAATTAGTTATGAAATTCTAAGGGCAATCGCTACCGTTCCCCCGCTAATTTTCAAGAGAAAGTAGTCGGCTAGTTGTCATTTGGTTGTCATGGTTGGCTTGTCCTACCTGCAATGGGTCAATCGTTTCCTCTAAGGGACAAAATATCAATCCTCCCAGACCACTAGTAATACCATGAAACAGACCAGCGTCGTGGACATTGTCTTCATGAGTTTGCTGTTCTATTGGCTTCTCTACAACAGGTTTTGGCAGGCTTTTTCTTGGTGATGGTCTTACATACGCCGACCATGAATCAGTGAGCTGTTTGAACAAAAACATACCCTTGTCTTAGCATCTTAGTTTCATTTAAAAAAGTAAGTCTATTTGATAACAAATCCTACTATCGCATGCCATGTCTGGGGGTGTACGACAAGGTAAAATATTTCCTGTCATCTACTGTCAGTTATGAGCCGCTAATTCTTATTGAAAGCTGCAAACACAAGGATTGTACAACATACTCTTTCTCGTCAATTTATTAACATGTGTTCACATAAAGATGACGTGCACGCTAAGACATGAGATGGAATAACAACAGATTAGAATTGAGAAAAAGATGTCCTCAGGTGAATTATATGCAGCGATTAAAACTCGATATGATATCGAAAAGAAGTGTATTGTCAGTTGTTAGATCGATAGTATTGGGGTACGGTCAAGTGTACGTGATTAACACGTGATGTATGCACAGTTTTGCCCAAAGTGACGTGTACATTGTAATTGACGTGTACATTGTAACCGGAATCTATCCATAACTAAATGTCGTACATGTCAGTTTAGTTTATTTATCTGTACATTTCTGATATTACGTGAATTTCACGTGGTATTTGTTTGTACCCTTCTCTGATATCACGTGAGCATCACGTGGTATTATTAAGTAAGCTTATTCATCAAGCAACTGTACCTTGTAGTACGAGTCAGTCAAACCACTTCTGACGTGCCTAGCGAATCCAATGTAGTCACCACTTTCTTTGAGTTCAGTCAGCCCTTCAGCGATATTATCTTTAAGACCCGTCACATTCCCCAGAAGATGTAATGACCCAAGTATCTTTGCAGACTGACGGCCGATCTCCTGTTGAGTATAAACATTTAAATTTGAGATCTTTGGCACGAGGTTATTACTAGGTAAGGCAAACCTCAAACTGCAGTCAGGCGTTGCTGGAAAAGACGCCATATTAAATTTCATTGATACCGAGTGTTTCGCGGTGTTGTGGACGTGTTAGCGGTTAGCGGTAAGCCTGATGCTAAAGGTCTTTATTTTAAACAGAAGACTATCGCTGAGGTTTTTGGGGTACACGTCGATGGCAGGCTCACCTTCAAATAGTGTCTCTTGATATCCCGAACCAGTCCATCAAATGATCTGTAGTAAATCCCAGTACGTAGAAATCGCTCTGGAAATGACCGCAGGGGGAAAAAACCCGGAAAATGTTAAAATACATACTATATATCCGTGAAAAACTTAGTAAGAAATTGCACAAATTAGATAGTTCAGTAGACCTCAGTAGACCGTAGACCTACAGAACTTTGCACTTATTTGTACAATTTTGTTAATTAACTTTCTTCACGGAAATATGGTATGCACTCTAAAATTGAAAACGAAACATCTCAATTTTTCTATCGTCCCTCGACCCTATTCAATGGCCCGGCCCTAACTCTACCTTGCTCAAAGACAAAATATGAAGAAAATCTTTTAGAGACTGGCACGCAGTCTACTGGGAGAGAAAGGTGAAGCTTTAGTAAAACGTTAGTATAGAATATCTCTGTACATACCAAAGTCCAGCCTAGCATTCTCTACGCATGGTGGCAGACCATTCGGTACACCAAGCTGTTTTTTTAGCTTTAGAAGGTCTTCTGGGAGATCTTGATTTGGTGACACGGAGATGACAATGCCAACATCATTCGCTTCCAGTCTTTCAAAAAAGAAAGACACTTCTTCTTCGTGAGGGGACTGGGGTCCACTAGAAGTGATTGGAAGTCTAGGGTGACAAAGATAATAGGTTTTAGGGTCGATATCAATGTGATAAAGCCGTGACTATAAAAACCATATCTGTGAAGTGATATACAATATCTCTTCAAGATTAACCAGAAATAGTAAATTTTGTCATTTTATCGACTCTAAATGGACCCTAAATGTGTAATAAACAAATTATTACATGTTAAAAGCCTGATATCTATTTTATTCACTGGTTTCATGATATCACTCACTCAACTCGCAGAGTCGCCTGTCGCGATATGATATGGTAACTCAAGAAAAAAAAGAAAAGAAAAGAAAAAGAATGATATGGTAACTCGTGAATAAAAATGATTAGTCTCTATTTACTTTGTGCTTTCACTCTTTTCTTCACCCCAAAGCTGCTTCATTTCTGTGATCCCGAAAAACACTAGAAGCTTTAACAGAAATTCTTCCTCTAGGCTGATGTTGAGGTCAATGATCTCTCCATAGAGTTGCTAATGATTAAAGAGAAATAAAGACCATTTGAACAACAAATATTGTGTACACCTAATTCAATAAACGTTAACGAGAAAAATGACGTGATATTTTCGGCTAATTGCTGAAAGGGACAATAGCAGATATTGTGGATGCAGACAAATGAACTGCAAATGAGACAACAAGCATTGTATTGACCCGATAGCCTCACTTGTTGTCATGGATGCATGCAAATGAGACAACAAGCATTGTATCGACCCAATAGCCTCCCTTGTTGTCATGGATGCATGTAAATGAGATGCAAATGAGACAACAAGCATTGTATCGACCCAATAGCCTCACTTGTTGTCATGGATGCATGTAAATGAGACAACAAGCATTATATCGACCCAATAGCCTCACTTGTTGTCATGGATGCATGTAAATGAGACAACAAGCATTGTATCGACCCAATAGCCTCACTTGTTGTCATGGATGCATGCAAATGAGACAACAAGCATTTTATCGACCCAATAGCCTCACTTGTTGTCATGGATGCATGTAAATGAGACAACAAGCATTGTATCGACCCAATAGCCTCACTTGTTGTCATGGATGCATGTAAATGAGACAACAAGCATTTTATCGACCTGATAGCCTCACTTGTACAATTCTTAAAAACAATAGAATATATTGATCATTTTGGGCTCAACTATTACAACAGCTATTATTATATGGCAAGGTAATTTCACGCGCTATGATTGGTCAATTTGCAGTCCATTAGTTAGCACCAATTGTCTTACTATTCTCATGAGGGAATACAAATTTAAATAAGAAAAATAATTCGCGAAGCATCTTGGTAGTGGGAGTCAAATGACGCCATCATGTAAACGTGCTTTTCATAATGCTCCTTCAAGAAATGTTACTAGATGTAACTGTCCTTTGTTACTAGATGTAACTGTCCTTTGTTACTAGATGTAACTGTCCTTTGTTACTAGATGTAACTGTCCTTTGTTACTAGATGTAACTGTCCTTTGTTACTAGATGTAACTGTCCTTTGTTACTAGATGTGACTGTCCTTTGTTACTAGATGTAACTGTCCTTTGTTACTAGATGTAACTGTCCTTTGTTACTAGATGTAACTGTCCTTTGTTACTACATGTAACTGTCCTTTGTTACTAGATGTAACTGTCCTTTGTTACTAGATGTAACTGTCCTTTGTTACTCGATGTAACTGTCCTTTGTTACTCGATGTAACTGTCCTTTGTTACTAGATGTAACTGTCCTTTGTTACTAGATGTAACTGTCCTTTGTTGCTAGCAACGCTGGATACAACAGCTGTACTGCGTATCAGAGACTTTTTACATACCTGGAATGACACACTTTGCCGCTCGCTTGTAGCTTCTTGTATAATAGTAGTGTGTAGTGATCGCTTATGGATTCCATCTTTAGATAGTTTACTCACTGATAGAGCATTATTTATACGATCCTCCACCTGATACAACAAAACAGAAGAAACAAAAGAGAAGTTTTAGAGGTTTTGTAAGTAAGCAAAATGGCAAATCGGTAGGCAAATGACTGAAAAAAAGAAAACAAACAAAAATATGAAACAAGAAAGGGAGGAGCTTTTAAACCAACCAAAAATAATTGATTCATTAACTAAAAAATGTGAATGAATAAATGAATGAATGGATTGATTGAGTGATGGATGGATGGATGGATGAATGAATGAATGAGAGAAATTCAAGCAAGGCAACAAACAGACAAGCATGTTCACTCACTTCGATATCCTTCACAGTAAAATCGCAACTGAAGTTTTCTGTATCTTGAGTACACTGAACCTTAAAGAAAAAACAAAGAAATCCAAATAACTATGGTAAATCTATCTTAAAAACAATGGTAATTTGGCACATTTCGATGCAGTTCTATTTTCTGTAGAATCTGTAAACTTATTGCATTGACAAGGCATTGATGTAATGTTTCAAACACTCGAGAGAGTTCTTCCTCCGATTTCCAAACACCGAAAAGTGAGTTGAAACAACCAGGTGCAGCCGAGACTGACTGTTGGGAAATCGGACGAAAAACTCTCTCAAGTGTTTGAAATTACTTCTCAAACTCATGAATGTTTCCTGGAGAAAATCAAAGGAAAAGTTTACGAAATTTAATGCAAATCAGGAGCACATTTCCAAACCACCGTCACATATCATTGTTTTGTTTTCTCTTCACTAAATATTCATGAGTATGATCGAATGTTTCTTCTTGATTTCATTCTTTGTCAATAAGAGGTTATTGTATTGAGGTATCTATCTTGTGGTAGAGGAAACCATTATTAATTCATGTTTGAATGTATGAACAGTTCCTTTCTGACCTGCAATCACCTATCACTAATCGCCATTCAATGTAATGCCCTTTAACTTGTTTTTGAAACAGCTGTTTTTTTCTTCTTACTTTATTTATTCACTTAGACACACAGGAGCTTACGATAAAGTCTCATTAGAACATGCACATGCTAAACTAAAATCTAAATAATACAATACAGATAAAATTTGAGATCTACAAATATTATGTAAGTATAGAAATCTATGAACTGTAAGAATATACTGCCCCACCCCACCCCACCCAACTCAAAGAATATTGTATTTCAATCATGCTCTCTATTGGTATTCACCCTGATATCTTCAAGTGTGCAGGCAGCCAGTTGCTCAAACACATCCATCTCTAGACACACATTCACTCCCTCCAGTGTTGATGATACCTGACAAGTAAATAACACAGAGGAGTTTTGTTTATCAATTCTGAGCACAGAAAGGATTGGCATGCTATAATGAAACCCAAGGCTTAAAATAATGGCCAATCAGTCACCAGTCATGATCACGTTAGTTTTAGCCTAATCATACGTACATGCACATCGTTTCTGACTTAATGTTACTGGTCAAAATGACCAGCAAGGTAAAGATTTGACTGGACAGGTTTTAGTCCTGGCCAGATATTTTCAATCAGATCAATGGCCAATCAGTCACCAGTCATGATCACAGGCCATGTTAGTTTTAGTTTAGTGACGTACATGTACATCATTTCTGACTTAATGTTACTGGTCAAAATTACCAGCAAGGCAAAGAATTGCCTGGACAAGTCCCAGTTCTAGCTGGCCATTATTGTTATTTAAAGCCCAGGAAACCCAATGTACAAAAGAGAAAGGCCAGAACTAAAGGTTCATCTCTAAATTAATACCCCATGTGTTTGTACATATTATTATATTTGTTTATTATATGACCGTGAATCTTAGAGCCTGGACACTAGCAAATCGAGCAATCTGATTGGATAGATCGCATCGCGGACTGGTCTAGATTCTCCGGTATTAACCGGTCCGATCGCATATTAATCTTACGGCGAACCCTTTTTTCCCCAAATCGATACATTGGTCATATAATAAAACTCTTATCAACCGAGCTTTGTCGGTCTGTATGGGATAATCTTGACCTCGGTCGGGTACAGACCTCGCTGCGCTCGGTCTGTACTTTCCGACCTCGGTCAAGATTATCCAGTACAGACCTCCCGCTCGGTTAATAAGATCTAAATATACATGTATTTTCGTTTTGGGGTTTGAACTGAACACATCTGTTGTGCCAGTGTTGTTCTTTGTGTGCAAATAAAGACAATTATTATTACAGCTTCAAGTTTCTAAAGGAACGTTGACAAATAAATAAATAAATAGTAATAAATAAATAAATAAATAAATAAATAATAAATAAATAAATAAATAAATAAATAAATAAATAAATAAATAGTAATAAATAAATAAATAAATAATAATAAATAAATAAATAAATAAATAAATAGTAATAAATAAATAAATAAATAAATAAATAAATAATAAATAAATAAATAAATAAATAAATAAATAAATAAATAATAAATAATAAATAAATAAATAAATAAATAAATAAATAAATAAATAATAAATAAATAAACGAATGAATGAATGATTAATAGAGTGAGTGAGTGAGTGAGTGAGTGAGTGAGTGAGTGAGTGAGTGAGTGAGTGAGTGAGTGAGTGAGTGAGTGAGTGAGTGAGTGAGTGAGTGAGTGAGTGCATGAATGAATGAATAATCTATCAATAGCCATTTTTTGACCTATTAACAATATTAAAAGTAGGTTGAAATATATTTTTTGAATTCTTTTGGTTTCCAAAACCACTATTTGGTATGGTCTATCACGAATAGACCAGTAGAAGTTCAGCTAATCAGAGCACAGAATTTGCAATAGACCATTTGTACTGTATGTAGTAGTGTAAATTTCTACTAATAACCAATAGTAATAGGGTGTTTAAGGGCCCTAGTCAGTAATTGATGCTGTTGTGGTGTCCCTGCTATCCAATTCACTATTTTTTTTGTTTTCATTTTTTCATCAGTTACATTTCTACTGAAGTTAATCAAAATAAATAAAAATAAAATATGCTACATGCATACCTGTGTTCGAGGGCAATGCTCTTTTATTATCAGTTTTACATTCTCTCCAAATCGTGTGAGACTTGATGGCCCAGTGTTTTGGGTAAAGGAAGAATAATCCTATATAGAACATTTAAGTGAAGAACATAAGTTCTGTAAACTACATTTCAGAAATTGTAAGTTCAGGATTAGGATTTAACTATAATGGTGGTTTTCAATGTGAGAGGGCTCCCCTCTCATCAATGCGATCCGGGTTCAAAACCCATTGGCTCAGTGTTGTTTCACTTGCGCTTTCACTTAGTACAGTATGAGTCTAGCCTGTTGTGATTGCCCTATACTGTAATACAACAGCCAATGCTTAATTACACATTAGACAAATACACAAGAGACCATTTTTGTGTCTTTTGTGTAGCAACTATTAGTCACTAAATAGCACTATTCGTTAGTTTTACTGCATGTGCTGGGTTATATTAAAAAACGTTAAACAACTTGATTGTCATTTGTATTACATTCACAGTATACTGTACTCTTACCTGTTGGAGGTTGGACAGAACACTTAAGCAGTCTGGACGTAAAATCAATGACAAGATTTCATTTGACTCAGCATTCATAATCAGGCATCTCTTATATACATGGGTGCTCTAAAAATGAATCATTGTTGTTATTTAAGTTGGGTCAAATTTTGATAGGCTGTGTTCAACCATCTCTCGACTCGCCTCTCTCAGACTTAACCCAGTTAACACAGGCTACACTCTTCTGCAGTGATAAAAAGTTACTTATTAAGATACTCACTGTAAAGGAACATCTCCAAGATGCGGTTATGAGATCATTACCAAGGATGATACAAGGATCAAGAGCATGGATATCACTGACAGACACACCCTGTATCCCTAGTGATCCAATACAATGAGACTAGAGGGACACAAACAAACCACATTAGAACAAGAATATGGAGGGAAAGGACTCAGAAATGGCTGGTTAATTACAGCAGTGATGCATTGCCAAAATTGATACTTTTTTGGCCAAATGCCTCTTGCTGTCCTCTTCACAGGTCACATTGACTGGTCACACGTAGATCAGTCTGATGTGGCAGGTCATCATCATGTCTAGCCATTAACCAGCTATCACTTTTAGCCCTGCTACTTGCTCTGTAATGTATGGAGCTTGGATGCCGGGCTTACATCATAGTGATAATAAAGACAATACTGTACCTTTCCAACCCAAGTGTCAGCTGCAATATCTAATGAAACTTTAATTGCAGCTATTTCAGGGATGCTGTGTGTTCCAATGGATATTACAAAGTCTTCTATGTTGACTTTGACCTATAAGAATCATAACTTAGTTATTTTAGTTATAAAAAAACCAAAAAACCAGTGAACTAAAAAGATATGGTTATGTACTGTACAGTATACTGACAGTAGTTTACAGTACAACGGCTGGTCATCAAAAAATGTCCTGCCAGAATTGGGACTTGTCCAGATAAATTCCTCTCTTGCCTACTACTTTGACCAGAAAGATTGCTCAAACCAGAAACAAGGTAGGTCAGGGCCAAGACTAATGTGGTCAGTCATGATGACTGGCGACTGAATGGACGTAATTTTAAGCCATACCTAGGTTCATACTATTGCAATTAGTACTTGTATACATCTATTTAAGATTTGCATCAGAATTACCTTGGATATTTGTTCATTATTATGAGATAGCAAATCTTTTGGGGATTCTGCTTGTTTTTCTCCACCTGAAAGCATAAGCATATTTGAGCTTGATAGTACAGTGTATTTTAAAATACAGTAGAGCTGTCTAAATGAATCTTGATTCAGTAATATATATAAACCAATCATTACACATAAGTAGCACTAAGGTAATAGATCAGTTTTCACATGACTGAGAAAAGTCCAGTGCTGTAAGCGTGCCGTGCAGTGACCATAATGTATTTTGTTTGATGTGTTGTTCTCTCCCTGGCCACAAGTGTTTTTCTCAGGGTTCTCCAATTTTCCTCCCTCCATAAGAATAAACATGTGAATTACAGCTGTAATTAGCATAAAGTGTTGTGTGTTGTAGTGAATGTAGTGAAAGTGCATTTGGACCTCATGAATCAATAAGAGCTTGCCTCCTATGTGGAGTGATGGTTCTGGAGGCAGCATGGTTGAGTGGTCATAGCGCCGGTCTCGCAATCCGGTGGTGCCGGGTTCGAGTCCCGCTGTGGCCACTAGCTGAGACTGTATTTGTCCTGATTTCTGATTAGTTCAGATTCAGTTTCTCGACCATGCTTGTAAATAGTTTAACTGGTTTGCCTCCTTGCCAGTTGAGATTCTTAACACGCTTCTTTCATTTCAGTTTATTAAATTGTAGGAGGGCCATAATGGAAACTACTGGGCCACCAATAATGTACAGTATGTCACCCTCGTAAATAAAATCAATTTATTTTTTCATTTATTTTATTTTTTTGATGGTTATATAAATGCAATAAAAATATTATAATATGAAGTTTTAGTTTATAAGTTTGACGGCATCAGCAGCAGGCACTGTTTTTGATTAGAATGGAAAGAAAGCATAAAGTATTACAGGGGCCATGGAGCACCCTGGAAAGTGTGTGTGTGTGGGGGGGGGGGGGGGGGGGGGGGGTTGAGATTGGAAAATACTGACTACATGTATAAAAGACTAGTATTGGTTGGGGGCTAAGATAGAAAAATATAAGAGACTAGTATGGCAGCATTTACTCAAGTCCCACCTTGTGCTATTTCTCTGATTGAATAATATTATTATGTTAATCCACAACTAGTTAATTATATTGATGTTGACTCTTTTTAATTTACTTGATAATGATGAACAAAATAATGTCATTAAAACGTCGTAACTTTTTGTCACTAGTTTTTCTCATAAATTCTATTTCTAAAATTAGCGTCATACATGTAAGAATAGTATGGTACAAGGGATAAGGCTGTGTGCTTCACCTGTATTGTTTTTTAATTGACAGTATTTTTCTTACCATCACTAGGGGTGGTGTCACTCAAAATGCTCTTAAATCCATCAGCTGACCAGAGTACATCCTTCAGGTTGCTTCTGGTAATTCGTATCCGCGTGCCATGGAATCTGTGGGACAGCTGATAGGGAGAGTCTTTAGGAAAGACAAACTTTAGTCTTAGGCATGTCATGTTGATCAACTGAAACAAGACAATACATGTAGATGATAAACTGAATTACACTTACTGTCAGTATTGCAAGAAGATAATGACGAAAGTAAAAATGAACACTACTATACTAGTCATGTTAATGAAGATTAAATGTTGCGATTTTGATGTTGATATGATGAGCTGAATGGCCCATAGTGACATGATGAATGATGATTTTGGTAATAATTTATTAAAGACTATTGATATCACTAGCAATGCAAGCCAATGAAAGCATAAGACATAAGAAAAACCAAATATTCAATTTTCTTTCTCTTGTGCTTGCATTTGCTTCTTTTCATAGTGGAAATATATAGAGTTACATCTGCTTGCTTGAGTCGATAGTAAGAAACAGGCTTGATGATTGATAGTCAATTAGTTGTCAATCACAATAACCATGACAGAGACAGCCTTTGCTTGTAGATGATGATGAACACGAGAATGACAATGACAGATGATGATAATCATAATAAATGATCTTGCTGATGATCATTAGAATATGATATACATACATATACATATCTATTATTGTATGTATGATGCAAATGATGGATATGAATATTAATAATGATACATACATGGTCTTTTTTCTTGGAACTATGATCATGAACCCTCCCTCTGAGAAAACAGGATAGCTTGTTAGCTCTTCCACTAATAACAAACACATTAACGCCTTTTATAAATACAGCTTCTGCAGCTTTCACCTGCAAGAATAATAAAACAAATCATAAAAAATGCTATTTTACAAGTTAGCTGTTCTTACACATGTACATGTCAATATATATGCATGACCAACAAGACGTTTCAAACATAGTGAAGTCAGATTTTGTTAGGTGTAATTAAAACTAATGTCCACGAAATGTGACATCATTCTAGTACATGTATGTTTGAACATCATGTCATTGATGGTGTACATTTGTATTTATTATGTATTACGGTAATTGTGACCAGCCAACACACGTTTTGGGGCCAGAAAAAATACAGCTTCAAGAGTAAAAATGATCCAGCTTTATTTACACAACTAGCAGTGAAATAAGTAGTTATTTATTATTGTATGACACAAAAACTGAGAAAGAATGTATGAAAATCAACCATTTCTATTGTACGCTGTAAACAAAGAAATTTGAAAGTCACGAGCTCAAACCACTGATGTGAGTCGCACAAAGGAAACGGAGGTTTCCTCACCCTGACATCAGTATAATAAAAAATGTTCAAAACTGGTTAATTACCAACCGTTTATTACACAGGAAATTGAGTGCGTCATATAATAAAATGTGTTAAAAAACTCATTAATAATTCATGAAGGAAACACAATAGAAATCATGACCGTGAAGGAGGTTTTATATCTGATAAAGATTCGTCTTCATTTGCATGAACTTGAACTTGGATTTTCTCTATCAAACTTGGTTCATTTCGTAAAGAATTCGGTACAATATGAGAACATACATGAGTTTTTAAGCGTTCAATAAACTCGCAGATCGCTGTTTTATCGGGTATAAAACCACTCGGCTACGCCTCTTGTTTTATACGTCCCGATAAAACACTCCTGCTCGTTTATTAAACAGTACTTAACAAGTATAAGAAAAAATTGTCAAATATTGTTGCACGTAGTTATAGATTATATGCACTACCTTTAAAAGAATCTTTGGTGACGGTCTTGATGATACAGAATCTTTTGAAAGGCGCATGACAATTCTGCCATCAGTTGCATGAAGTCTTGTTAATTTTGGCTTTATCTAGTACATGTACAAAAAAAATTAACATACAATAAATAACAATATCTGATGCCATGTACAAACAGTTCATCTCAGTTCATCTCAGTTCATCTCAGTGCCTGCTAGGGACTAAGCCAATACAACCCCTGAACAGTAAAAAGGCATGATGTCCAAAGGTGCACACACCACTCATACTACAGATAATAGTGGATTACCCTTTTTGATATTCTGCAAACCTTTTGTCATGATACTTTGCAAACAGTAGTAGCAAGCGGCATGCTGAAATTTGTGTTTTTGATGCCAGCAAGCAAAATAATCAGTCAGTACGCATTTATTTTTTAGCTGGCAAAATAAAAACAATTAATTATTTTACAACAAGCCCATTGAATTGTCTGTGTTTGCAGAATAAATATTGAGGTCAATTATTGATTATTAGTAAAAAATATGCAGGTGATTATTGAAAATATTGTGAGCTTATTGGTCAAGAAACTCACACTATCACATGTTAATCACCTCCAGTGATAATCCAAAATGGTCGAGGCCAGCCGCTTTGTTGCTGTTAATGGAAAAAACCTCTTAACATTTTTTTCTCTGTTTTCTAGAAAGAATCACCTGTGTATTTATATACTAATACCATTATTTGCCTCAGCCTTAGTATTAGTATATTGAAGACTCACACCTCTGTAAATATTCCCTGATATTCACTTCGCCTTCAGCAAATAATTGTTAAATGGTAAGTTCTGTCTTTTATTCTTGAGACAGAGGCCAGTTTACATTACAGAACTAACCTCGTCATTTAATTCTTGGTTGTGTTCTAGACCAGTAGAGGTTGATGGTGATGGAAGAATTCTCCAGTACAAGTTGAATGTAAACATAAATTCAAGGCTATCTAATTTCTGTAAGGTTAAACAACAAATGACTATATGAATGAGAAGTACTTTAAAAACATATGGCTAAATACCTGTAGGGCCATTGTAATTGAAAATAATGGCCAGGGTCCCAAGTAATTTCCCATGGGTGCCAATCAATATTTAGGAAGCCAGGTTTGATCAGATTTTTACTGTTTTAAATAGTCCTGCACTATCTTAATGATGTAAAACAACAATAAATTGTCTCATTAAAATGCATCTAAAGGAGGCTTTTTGGTAAAACTGTGTGATACATTACCTTAAACAGGTTTTTCACATGCAATCTGAAAGAAGCATTTCTAAAATAAATAAAAAAACACATTTTTTATATGAATTTGCATTCCAATAATTTTCAAAAGTCAAATGTGACAATCACTATGTTGATCAGAACATCTTATTGATTGTATGAAAGAAACTCATGTTGCTCAAATTCACAATCAGTGTTAAAATGTGAGTAGAGTTTGTTTGATGTACACTGTATTGTTTTCTGGTTTCTCTCCCTCTGTAAAAGTCAACGTGTGAGTCAAGAGTTGTATAACTCTTGTATAACTCAGGAGAGGTAGCGTGTGTGAGTGAGACAGTGGGCCAAATTGGAAACCAGTATATACATTCTGTACTGAATTTGTATAATACAATACTATACTATAAAAAAGAGATGGATTATTTATTTTTTCTGTCTCTTCAACATCTATTATATTTTCAGTTGGTATACAGCTATTTCACTGAAAACTGAAAACTGCATACTGAATAGACCGAAGTGTATTGTCATAGTGACATTGTCTAAAGTAGGAGTACTACTTACTCTATATTAATCGTTTCTTTAGATTTTTTGTTCCTATATCTATATATATATTTTTTCCAATACGTATATATTTTCTTTCGTCCACATAACTATATAATTATTTGTAATATAATTAAGACATAGACCCCCTTGATGAGTGTTACACTTTTGGGGTTAATGTATCAATAAAATATGTTTAATTAAAAAAAGTAGGATTAATTAATAATGATGTATTCTATTTTTTGTGTATTCTATCTGAAACAATATACAAACCACATGTAGATTTAATTTAGAGTATGTTTACTTGTTTACGAGACCCACAATGCCCTTTGGTCTTGGAATACACTATTCAGTATTCAACCTTTTTTGAAATAGCTGTAATAAATATAATTAAGATGTACCTCAAGTTTGTTAGCTTCCATTCCAAAATAACATGAAGCTCCTCAGCACTCTAAAAATAAAGCAAGATCATGCTGTTATGTCATTGATTTTTGGTCAATCAATTGGTCTGTCACTAATAGACCACTACTAGCTCAGCCAATCAAAGGACAGGTTTTATGATAGACATTTGAAGGTTTATAGTACAATACTAAACATGTATAACTATTCTATTCACATTCTGATTGGTCAGGAACTGTGCTGTTCAGTATGTACTAATGGAGCACAGTTCTCTCACCTACAGCTTATGCTTCTCTTCGCATTTCTTTAAATAATTCAGCACTTTCATGAATTCACCTTCATGCTGCATTACAAAATGGACCACAGAAAAAGCCTTCTATTTACATTAATTCCTTATGATCCATTTAATTCCTTATGATCCATTTCATTTTGACTTTCTAAATATCTCTATTTTAATAATCCACAAAGGCATTGCAAAAACATAGATAAAGAGCTTTTTTTCATTCATGTGACAAAGCAGTCAACAACAGAAACTTTCTGCACAGTTTATTTCATAAAAAAAGATCTCAATTCCCAGAGGGTAAAACATTTTTTCTGGTATGCTGGCCAAAACAGCCACTGTGATGTCATGTGAAAACATTCTATTGAGATGCACTTCATGTACTGTAGTTTTTACGTACTGTAAAATTAATATAAACTCTTTATCGTTTCTAGATTAAATTATATTTCATTCATTTACAGCATTTAACTTACAAGAATGACTTCATCCTTCCATTTTACTTTCACATTATACACTCTGAATAAACCAATGTCATCCACAAATATTCTCAAATCAGGATTCAAATACACCCATCTTGTTATGATCAAAATTTGACAATTCAAAAACCTAAAAATAACAAACACAAATACAATAAAATATTGTTAGAACATCTATTATTAATGTATTCACTAGGGGTGGGTGGGGTGGGGGTGGCTTGGTGAAGGTATTCTTCATTCTAAAGTTTGGAATATATAGTACAGCTCAGATGTATACATATACACGTGTGTAATTCAAGTGTACTACACTCACTTTCGATCGAACACTGAGCGAACGAAATCGCATGGAACTGCAGGTAAAATCTTCGTACTGTACGCATGTAACTTCACTTTGTTATGCATGGATTACATACTTGTCTAAAATCTAGCCAAGTGTACATGTAAAAAAAGTTGTCTGCTATTGGTAAACATGAAGCCATTATTACTATATTTACCTTCTCGTGTTCAGTCTCATGTCTATTTATGTATTTTATCCACCTCATTACCCTACCACCCTCAAACAAACACGAAGATTTCAAATCTAGATGTTAAAGAACTCAACATTTTACCACATAATATTTTCACATTTTTTATTTTATTTAAGATCACTGCTATATTATTTTATGAATTGCTTACATTTATACTTCAATTAGTACTAATCACATATGAATAATGACAAAAAGGTATTAAACCCGCAAAACTAAGTTCAACAAACGCTTAACTGGACGCCTTATATATTCGTCTAATGCTTTCCTACATAAAGTCCATACGTCTCTTCTTTCTGTGATTGGTAGTGCCTACATGTTAAAAACGTATTGCTGAATAAGAGCGATTCGTCCAGGATCTACTTGCTCTTTCCCACTCACCCCAGAAATGTTTCTATTAACTAGCTCAGTAGGATGGAACATTATTCTTAAACACTGCAAAGTTTCGAATCGATTTCGATTGCAGCTTTAAGCTAAATAGCTCTTCCATAGATAGATGAGGCATATACTGGTCTGCAGGTTGTGTTGGCGGCAGCCGTTGGTATGGTTTTGGTGTGGCATGGCTCTAGAATTGATTGGCATCAACAGGCTGACATTGAAGAAAGTTGAGAATTTGTTGATTCTGTTGGATTATGGTAGCCTGGTTACTCTTAATGTCCAGCAAAATCTCTCTTAGGCAGTAACTGTTGATGAACTTGTGATCCTTTACCAGTTACAAGTTAACATTCTTTAGTATCCTCAACTGCTGCAGTTTGTGTCAAAAGCAGTTATCAAGCAGTTGAAACGTAAAATGAATCTACCCATAAACCTTGTTGGTCTCAGCTTCGTAGCTTTTCAGGTGACTACAGCTGTAGCTTTATTGAAATAAGTGTATATTTACATGTAAGGCATTTTGTGAGGAGATATTAAATGAAATCTCTAGATATGGCATGTCATGCCTTGGATTTTTTCCATGGATTACACTGGTGATTTTCAATCTTTGTCCTTGGACCTGCATGTCTGATAAAATAATTGGGTCTCAAGCATTTTTGTTGGTCTTGACATATCTGTAATAGCCCTTGCCACATTTCCCAGAAATGTTTCCAACGAAATGCACAATTTAATTCTGTAATCCTGGTATATATTTACAATATGTATCAAAAACCTTTGTTGCTGTTGTTGCTATAGTGGTGGGTGAGGTGTGGTGGGTGGCGTTGGTATTAGAGGAGGAATGTACATAATGGTGTTTTATTTAAGGGATATAAATCTTGTGCACATTTTTCTGTACTGTGATATACATATAAACAGTCTAGGAGCTGTTGAGCAGGAGAGAAGCAAGGTTAGAACAGAAGTAGCTGAGTGTTTCTCTTGCTTTTCAAGTTCTCTTCAGTTCCTAGAGTGTTTATATCACAGTATAGAGACATAAGCAGCCTTTTTATATTGCTTTTATAAAATATCTTTGAACGACTTTGCATTCAGCATGTCTCTGTCAAATATCTTATGAAGAGATAGATTGATCATGTTACAGGGCCCTGTCATGCCTCAAGGACATGTATCTAATTAAAACACTTGGTTAAAACAGCAATAAATCACACTTAAACTTTGAGGGCTTTCCTCATTAAGAATGGACCATTAGATATCTGGTGGGGAGTGGGGTTAGCAATGAAATTTATGTTGCTCAATTATCAATTTTTTTTTTGCACAATTACTTCTCTTTTGAGCAATACTTTTTGGGGTGAAATGCTTGCTCCATGATTTTTTAGGGTATTTATACCGCCTCCTCGTCCCCTCCCCTCCCCCATCAAGTATCTAATGGTCCATCCCTTTAGGAATTTCCTTGTTTTCATTTGACAAAGCATGTTTTTTATCAATTGCTTGTCAAAGACACTGCAACATTTATCACACCCAAATTAATTAAAATAAATCAAACCCCATTATTCAAACGAGATATTTTGATATTAATTTCTCGAATTTCATACAAAATACAATGATTTTCTCGACAAAATAAGCAAATGGGAGCAAATGTAATCTTATGAAATTTAGACTTTGATCAGCATGTGCATGTGATTGAGTCATCATTATTTTCGACGAAATAAAGTTTCTTAGTCCAACATGCACATATTTGATATTTAATACTTACCATAAAGATACTCTCTTCCACACTTCGTACAGCCAAACACAAGCTTCTATCGTGATAAACAGCAACGAATACAACACAGTTCTACCATTAGTCGCTCCCAACTGCAAAGCCGTGCTGTAAGTCGACATTGTTGTTGTTATTGCTCTTTTGTTCTCAAAAAAATAAATTCTAAAACAATAATGACAGCACCATGAAGTCCCTTAGTCGTTACTGAAACCACAGTTCATAGTGCAAACTTATGAACTTCGTAAAAAAACGCGTAGAAGTCTCCTTAGACGAGAAATAATTTGTGTTTGTCCTACTGTAAGTAATCTTCCAAGTCTGAGCCAATCATAACAACGTCTTTAAGTCACACCACTGTCTTTAGCTCAAAGGTCAAACGCCAGAACAGTCGAAAGACATCACGTACGACCAAAACAATTGCAAGTAAACACTCCAATACTCTTCGTTAAAAGCCATTTATGAACTTTTACGTCGCAAGAGGTCGAGAGAGAAACAAACCATATTCGTGGGCTTCGGTTCTCGAACTACCACACCACAGGCAGCCCAAGTGTGTAGTTTTGAACAGAATCAAGACAATTTAGAAATTTAAAAAAAATTAAAGATATTTCTGTCTAATTACTTTAAAGAAATTATGAAAACATTTTTCGCCTTCATTAATAAAAAAATATCATGAAAACACTTTCATTGGGATCGATCAGAATATAATCGTAAATAGCCGTAAACCTATCGTGAGGTTTCGGAAAGTTTCGGCAGATGTCGGAAGAGTACTCGATGTTCGGAAATGTGAGCCCAAGAGATCGGTTGTAGCGTGGCGAAACAGACTCCAATGGCAGAACTGACCTAATAACTCTTAGCCAATAGATGACGTGCTTTTATCCGCCAATCAGAATGCATGCTGAAACCGACTCAGTTGAATATCCTCTCTTGGGGGAAGGGACACATAGTTGAGACCATAGTTGAGACCACGTTTTTATCTTCCAGTTGAGTGCTTATATATATATTATATAAATATTGTGTCCTATAAATTATATGTTTACTATGAAGACATTTTGCAGCGATCACCTCACATAACTTACCCTGCAAGCAGAGTCTCCTTAAAATCAAGGTTACATAAACTAAAATCCAAATATAATGTTCCTATCTCGATAAAGAACCGTTTCGGACTGCCGGCCATTTGGCGTTTTGATTTACGTGACCGGCAGTTGATGACTCTATGACCAAGAATATCCAAGTGCCATGAAAAGGAGCTTAAATAGTATGCCTTATCGAGATAGGGCTAGATATTAGGTTTGGATTTTGGTTTATATAACGTAACCTTGATTTTTATAAAAATAAACTCACTTAGAGTTTGAGTTATGTGACCTTCTGCGGACATTTAGACACTTCGTATATTTTTTATTTTGAGCCTTTTGAGTCTTCGCTCTAACTTCGCTCTCTTCGAAATACCTCAGACATTGTGAGTAAATCTAAGGTCGTAAAAAAAACAATACAGTAATTACCTATATATTTTTTAGTCATTTAAAGCAAAAGGTTTCAATTTGTCTCGAGTAGTTTTTACGAAGTTTATATATCTACAGAGATATACAGACTTCAAGACGGTGACTTTGAACGGCAATATGTAAAGTAGAACGAAACCAAAAAACACAAATGAATTTACACTACCTCCCCGACGGGCTTATCTGTTCAGGTCGGTTCTGCCACACAGATATTTGAAGGCATTTTTATGCCGATTCTGTCGAGTGTTTCGATTGGCCATTTCATTTCATCTACGTCATAGGTCAGTTCTGCCATGGTGGTCCGTTTCACCACGGTACAATCGGTTTGTCAAATTATCCCCAAAGTCGCGATGGTTTTACATTCACGTTCAATGAATTCAAGATCTTTTCATTTAGAAAGTGAAAACATCAGAGGTGAACATTTAATACTGAAATGCAGCTCAAGCAATAGTTTATCTTGTGAGATCGAGGTGTATGCTAGATCTACTCGGAAGAGTGTTTTTCTTATTCCTTTGTCATTCTTGGTTGTGGTTGGAGGAGCAGTTGTCACTTGGTGGATTTCGAATGTGAGTTAGTACATTTATCTTAATTGATTTTGAATGATTTAAGTTATAGCATGGGTAGCTTGGGTACACCCAAGTGATATTAGTTTTTGGGTGAAATTGTAACTAAACTACTGTTTGCTCGCACTCCCTTCTGTACCTACTGTACCCCCTCCCTTTGTCTCCCTTTGTAAGAGCAGTTGCTTATTGATGGGTTTCAACCATTCCCAAGATAATTAAATAACAAAAGACATGGCAGCCATGTTGGAGGATATCGCATCCTGACAATTTATATTGACAATTATTTTGTTAAAGTCCTCCAACATGGCTGACGTGAAAACAATCAATAAGAACCCAGACTCCCCATGCACCACCTGAAGTCTATGTGGTCATTCATGCATGCAGGGCTGCTGACTCTCCAGATTTTGGACCTCATCTTCTTGTTTCCCAGTTTATGCCCCTAATTTCCTGGATAATCATCAATCTTGATTTCAACATTTTTACTTGGTTTGACCATCTACAAACTTGAAAATCTTGAATCCAGCATGGATCTACTCATGGTTATATTACACAGAGATTTCTTTGGATTTGGCAGGAAAATGGTATATTGCCCCCCATATGATCAGGACCTCACTATGCCCCTATTACACAGCTAATTAATGGTGATGATAACATGCTTTCATATCTCTTCTACAGTATAGTAGATATTTATAACAGATAACAATATTGTTTCTCATACTCATTAATAATTCACGAGTAAACCATCCAATCAATGGGCTATTTTTGGGCCACATGATGTTACTTAAAACCTGGTAAAGTGCTGTGAAAGGAATGCATTCAGTCTGGAAGTAACTGGAACAAAATTAATTCAGTCCTAGTAACTGGAACAAAATTAATTCAGTCCTAGGACTGAATTAATTTTGTTCCAGTTACTCTAAGTCGAATAATTAATGAGATGAGAAGTCATTTCAAAGCCTCCAAATTGGACTGGACAAGAGTTCAAAGTCCTTGCAATTGGTTCCAGTCCGAGGCTACGCCTCGGACTGGAACTAATTGTGCGGACTTTGAAATCTTGTCTAGTCCTCATTGTCGGCTTTGAAACATTACTTCAAATCCAGGCATTTGGGTTATTAATCAATAAAATGCATGAATAGGTACTGACCCAAATGCAACAATTATTATTGTTTGAAGACAATAATACTTCGGGGGTGGGCAGCCCTGTTCATGATCTCTTTTCTGATAATACTGAGGCATGGGTAGTGCTAGGAGAGGATACAGAATTTTTAAATGTCAGTTACTGTTGTAAATGGCATAAGGGACCTTGTGCAAATGCCGAAACCCAAATACCATGCAGGAAACCCTTAATAGGCAGAAAACTGTAAAAAATGACATCTTAAATTTTCTTAATACTTATACTTACTTACTTATTAAGCTCATCATCCCCATAAGGGGCATAGGGCATTAATCACTCTTTCAAACAGCATAGTTTTGAGCTGTTTGCAGCAATCAAAGGCCAAGTCATGTGACAACTTTCCTTTGCATTTTTATGTTAGCTCCACATACATTTAATGACAGTCTCCTATACTTGTACAATGCTATCTTTCAGGTTCAATCCACAAGTAGTACTTGGCTGTTTGGTTCATGTTTACTTTCATGTAGTCTAATAATCCTATGGATTAAATACAATTACTTTGATGTGATAAAAGGTAAAATGAGAAAAACAGATAAGTACATGCATACAGATGGAATCAAAGCTAGGTAGTGTACCTGCATGCCTCTTACCTCTGAGGTGTCAGATTCAATTCCTGGACTCAGCATCATGTTTTAGGTCTCCATTGATTCAAGGGTTTTGTGACCAGACCTCCTGACCAGTTTTTAACACTCTAAATTATAATTCAACCTCAATATTCACTTCAGCAAATAATTGTTAAGTATGAGTCTTCTCAGACAAGGACTGCAAGTCCCATGTGTCTTCTCAATATTACCCTGAAGGCAGATGTAAAAGACCCACTGAAGATGCAGCTTAAGTGACAACTATCTTCAGTGCCTGTGCTTACACTACAGGGCACCAGTAATTGGCAAAAGTTCCCTGCCTCATGGGAAAAAGCAACTAAAAATTAAATATAGAATAGAATAATAAATTCTTGTTTTGAATAATGGCTGTTTGGTTTGCATTACAGAATCTGTGACAGTAGTAAAGAACATTGGTATTCAAATTAAAACAACATATAAATCAGGAAAACAGGCTCTAAAGTTTGTAGACCACAAGTCTGTTGCAGACATCATTATCAATGAGGCCATTACAATGGTAAGTCCAGCTGCAAACCCTTGTGATTTCCAAACCTAGCACCTCAAGAAACATGTTTGCTGTGCTGCATAGAGTTATAAAGCACTTGGGGATTGGGAGAACATTTGAGAAGTGTTGAAAAGCTTCTCCTGACACTTTATCTCTTGTGTTCCGCCAACACTGACATGCATTCGTAACTCCACAAAGCATTGGATCCCTTGATTCAAAAATAAATTAGTAAATCATTATTAATGTAATTATATTGGTTTCAGCATAAAGTTATTTTCTATGTGGCTATTTTAACAAGAAATTCTGAAAACACAAAGAAAGATTTAAAAGTCGTACCATTATTTACTGTAAGTAAAAAAATCCATGCATCCATCCGTCTGTCCGTTCATCCATCCATCAATCCATCAATCCATCCATCCATCCACCCACACAGCACTCATCCAACAACACAGTACAACTTTTCTTTGCTTTTTCTAGCTGCTCAGGTTCTGCTAATTCCAGTATAACATTTCTTGACGATACACATCACACACACACACATATTTTCTAATGTATTTTAATTATCTCTCATTTTTCAGTCATTTTATCCAAGGTTGGAAGGCCTAAAGCCTATCTACCATTCTATAAGAGGTATTATCTTTAACAACCATGACCAAGAAGAATGGCCAGGTCATTCATTAATTGGACTAAAACATTCTGGCAAAGTTAGTTGACAAGACATGGAATTACTTATTATGTTTGGGATCAAACTTTGGAAGAACAAGAGCCACATGAAAAATGTGATTTTCCTATTTCTCTGGGGTTTTTTCTGCTACTGGTTGGAGAGTTTGTGTGCAAGAGAACAACCTTTTTTCCCACACCAAAATTGGCTTGTAATGTCACTGGGATAAAAAACATGGCATTGTAGTCATGTACAGTGCACCAGTTTCCTAAAGCTTCCTATATTTTAGACCATGTGTCATTCCCTAGAGCATAATGGTTGTGCATGAGAAGAAATGTGAATAGAGATGCATTTCTAACAAGGAATCTTATTCTTAAAAGAAATGACACATGATTTGAAATGGTAAAACATTGACCGGGCCCTGACAAACGGAGGTCTGTAGGCAAGTGATATCTTGACTGCAGGGCTGGGGAAGTCCAGTAACCCGTAATGAATTGGAGTCATTAAATCAGCAACTCAAACCTCCCCTTCCTACATTGCAACTTGAACACCCAAAGCTAAAGAGGTCTTATCAAACTGGTTTAAATTTATGTTGCAACATAATTATTTGAATGTTGATGTAGCTGTGTTATTGGTGCCACTTTCTTTCATGTTTTTATGGGGAAGTTTTTTAGGATGCACAAATTGCAACAGGTTTGAGATCTACTATTGCACTATTACTTGCAATAAAATCTCAGTAGGCACTCCTGTAACCTATATTTTATATTTTTTACAACCATCACTCCCTGTAAGAGACTATTTCGTGAGGTTCGCTCCACATGCACTAATACCATGACTATCATTCTATATTTCATTAGAAGCACAGGTGGGGTATTGGTAAGAGTGCTCACCTCTCACCAATGTGACCCAGGTTCAAGTCCTGCCTAACTCTGTTGTATCTGAGTATAGTTGTTGCTTAGTTCTCTCTTGTGTTTTGAAGAATTTGTTTCTCTGTAAGAGAGAGGAAAACCGTAGAACCTGGAGCTGGTACGGGAAAGTACAACAAATCAAACAAACTCAAACTCGCATATGCAGTTCAGTTGGGACTCAAACTTGTGACCCCAGGCCTGAACTACTGTGCTGAGAGACTGCCATAGCAGCACATGCATCATTGGTAATAAGGTCACACCTTACATGATTATAAACTTGCTAGTAACTGCGGTTTTCAATATTCTGTGAACTCAGATATTCCAATGGTTTGTTGTGAAATTGGTTTTTTACTCCTGCCAATCAAGAACATACAAGGTACCGACTGATTATTTATGATTCATGGCAACGAAAAAAACAAATTTCAGCATGCAGCTTGCCGAGTTCTGAAATACCTAGTTCGCAGAACATCAAAACCCTAGTTAGTAATTTTCAAAATCCAGGACTAACACTGTGAACTGACTTTTCAAAATTTTAATTTGATAATACAGCTAGTTCTATAATTATGTGCATTGCAATGATGAAATAATCAATTATTGAAGTAACCAGTGTGTGTCAAAATGATTTGAACATTATCAATGCATTCATTCATTCCTAAAGTATAAGAAAGGGCACCCCATAGTTTAAGTAGTACATGAATTTAAAACCCCTTAAAATCACTCCATAGTCTGAGTGGTATTTTTGCCTAGAAAAGCAATATATGTATTCATTGGACTGTCCAAGCAAAAGAGGAATATGATTTGAAGTTCTTTAACTGGCCGTTTGCATGATTGCATAATTTGACTCCCACTACCAAAATGCTTTGTGAATTTCTTTCTTATTCAAATTTGTATTTCCTCATGAGAATAGTAAGATAATTGGTGATATTTAACTGAACAAAAGAAGTGCAAAGGATTCTGGTAGGGGTAGTAAATGATACTACAATACAAGTGAACTATTTGAGGTTCTATCATATCAAAGTCAAAATTAGGCAAGCTTTTATTTCTAGATAAATCAGTAATAGAGAGTACTATGATCAAGTTTGTGTTTTAAAGTATGGTTAGTATTTAATCCATTCCATGCAGTAGATTAGATATTTTCTGGATTTACTATCTTTTGACCCTCTTGGAAATGCTTGCAACCCATCGATTGGCCGAATTTATTTAGATCTAATGATTTTCCTATTTCAGATCATGGGTCATTCTCTTGAGAATATAAGATTTTTTGTTTCGGTTGTATTCATATTTTCTTTTTCCATGCACATCCGTTAAACAAAGGAATGATACTCTAGGGAATGACGTGGTCTGAAATGGAAAAACATTCGGACCTGAGAAAATATTATCTGTTGTTCTGTATCATATTAATGGGTAAAACATAAAAGACTCAAGAAGTCCATTCAACGCCATATTTCTTGCATTGTATCTGGATGTGTAAGCTTCCATGCAATGCTACACTTTTTTTTTTTTTTTTTTTTTTTTTTGAGGTAGTAGAGAGTTTTAGATTTACGTTCACGGCAAACGTGAAACGTCAGTTGACCAGTAAAAATTTATTTTAAATTACTCAAAAAGAATCGCTAAAAAGTCCAAGTAGTAGAAAAACAAAAGAATATTTGCGCTTGGTGAGAAGGTTTGTAAAAGGTAAAGTAAAATAAAGGAAAACTATGAAAACGTGGTCACGTTTGCTTTTGCGGGGAGAAAAAAAAGTCAATCTAAAACTCTCTAGTGAAAGTCGTGGGAGAAAACAAACAGGACACTAGCGGAATTTACGGTAGCCAAACAAGCAATTGCCATTAAGGTGTAAGTCAAACTAGTGAAATTGCTCTTTAAGCTCGGCACCAAACATTTCCATTCGTTAGATTGTAACCCAGCTTTTATTGAAATTCTTGAAGATCTTCACTTTCGTTTCCACAATCCTCGCAACTGGGGACTGTAGTCCTCTTCTCAAATTGGAAAATATAACTCAAAGCTACAAAAAATCTTGAACAACCTTGAATGATTTCAACCACCTTTCATCGCCATTATACTTGGAGATAATTTATACACACATTGTATAAATACACATCTCAGTTGTACAATTTGAAGTCTTCTAATGGTCATCACACTTGGACACAATTTATAATACATATCTTGTAGGATTTCAAGTCTTTTAGTACGAGGCCACTTTTCAACGAATTGGTATAATCTGTACCCGGTTATTTCTAAAATCAGCTACGCAAATGTTTCCTTCAGGCGTAAGCGCAAGGCCATGTGGATCATTCAGTTGACCCTCCCCATCTCCTTTGCTGCCAAATTTAGAAATGAAACGGCCGTCACTCGAGAAAATCTGTATGCGATGGTTGTCGCGATCTGCTACGATGATGTTGCCATTTTGAGTGACAGCCACACCCGTTGGTCGAAGAAGTTCACCGTCTTGACTTCCTTTGCGACCGAAATTGAATAAAAAACGACCACGCGAGTCGAAAATCTGATGGGAAAGTAAAAAGACAAATTAGACGTATTGTTGTTAATAAATCAGTAACATTCTTACTTAGTTACTGTTGCCATGCGCGTTGGCGCGCTTGGTTTGTTCTTGTCAGTGACGGCATGGCGAATTGCAATAGTTATTGTCACTGATATGTTCCATTTTTTCACCAGCTTATCGATCTCTGGTTGAGAGATGAGGCGGTAAGCCGTGTACATCTCTCTTGTACTACTTTTTCGTGGGATTCTACCAGCTCGATAGATACACCGTGCTGATGAGACCCAATACAGGCTGACACAGCTGTCTACGGTTTTTAGTTGAGCTGACTCATTTTTTACGCGACTTGAAGTTGTGAAAGGCCATTGGCCCTCTTTCTCAATCATATCATACAAGGCTCGTAATCGCACGATCTCTGGTTGGCGTAGTAACGACAATCGATAACGATATTGTGCCAACAAGCACTTTATGGAGCAAATGTGTTTCATGTTATAGAAAAACTTGCGGTTTGAACACCGTTTCACCGTGAGCAAGTGTTTATTTGTTTCGGTAAGCGCAATAAGATCTCGAGCATGGTGACTGGTCCAAAGAATATGGTCGCTTCCGTGTCGTGCATCAACTGTGCTGTGCGTCAACGTGTCATTTCACAGTAAACCCACTCTATGCTTTAATTGCTCTCTCCTGCGATCTACTCGTATTTTGCGCGTCCTTTGCTGTCTTATTTTTCCTGCTCTTTTCTTTGTATCTGTTCCATAAGCGTAATTTATGCTCTGTTTCCACAGCAGTTTTGGCATATAAACTGCACGAAGACTGCTCTTGTACTTTTTGTTTTGGGTATTATGAATAAATTGGGGGGGGGGGGGGGGGGGGGGGTTGGGATGATAGCCGTGTGAGAAGGGCCCATCACAAGTAAAGTAGAAGTATTGTACCTGAATACGATGGCTATGCATATCTGACACGATAATGTGCCCTTGTGGATTAACAGCTACATAACACGGGTAGCTTAGTTCTCCGTTACTGTCACCAAACGAACCAAACTTGAATGACTGACCTGCAAGATATGATAATGATTTATGATTTTGATAGCTTCTTTTAGACCTACATTCAAAAAAACAGAGACTAGAATGATGAGAAGTTGTCAGGCACTGGGGATGGTCACTGCCAGGGTTTCGTTGCGTCTTCAGTGGTCGATCTTTTACGTCAGTCGCATCGAAATTGGTATGTGTGGAGAGACGGGACCGCCATTTAAAGTGGTGATCCAAGACACGTGAAAGCCTAACCACTTGTAGCTTGATAGACACTAAGAACGTCCACGATTATTACAAAGGCAGCACCTTCTTGCGATTGGCGCAACACCGCGACCTGAAGAATTTTTATTTTGATGACGTCGCACGTCATCTTTTTTTCACTAATGACTCAAAAACTGTACGGTATAGATTTTTAAATTGAAAAATCATATTGTAAAGATATTTCATCATTCAAAGCTTAAGGGAATGGGAAACATGGACATAATAAATTGTTTGGTAAATGTATCATTTTGGTACATAATTTAGATATATACCTGTATCAAGTGAGATAACGTGAATGCATCTATTTGCTGAATCGGCAACAACAATCCTCCTGTTCTCGTCCACTGCCAGAGTAGAGGCCTTCAGGTCAGGAACATGAAACTTGTGCTGGAACATTCCATCACGGTCGAATAACTAGAGAAAAATGAGGTTTTCTTAAAGGTGGACAGCTTCATGTTCGCGCGGGGTCAGGTGAAGTGGTTATCAGAGACCTTTAGCACGAGTGTTTCTACTGCAAACCTAAGAATGCAGGTCGATGTCATGCGTTTTCCGTCAAGCTTTCGACATTTAGCAAGACGTCATAGTCGTTGCTGGAAGAGCCACCTCATTGAATTTCATTGATGCTGACTGAGGGGAAGGGAATGAAATCAAACTCAAAATCCGCTACGACGTACCTGTATTCTAGAACTCAATCGCTCGCAAACAACAATCCTTCCTTCTGGATCAATACCCACACCAGTTGGGCATTGAAACTGGCCATTCCCATCTCCTTTACGACCGAACTGAAACATAAACCCGCCCTGGGCATTGAAGACCTGTACACGGTGATTATGACAGTCGGTCACGATTATTCGACTCTCGTCGTCTACAGCCACACCAAATATGCCATTGAATTCGCCAATGTCGGAGCCTTTTCTGCCGAATTTCACGAACGTGTCTGGTCCGCTGGTAACGTTGACTTTGAAGGGGCTTCCCTGGATGTGTTTGTCGCGCACGGTAACGGAGACCTGTGTTAGAAAGAAACAAAAGAAACAATTGTTAGAATCATATGCAGTACATACCATATATCTGTCAGAAATTGCAGACCTACAAAACTTTGCACTAATTTGTCAATTTCGTTAGTTAATTTTTTCACGGATATAGGGTATGAACTCTACTACGCAAACAGACATTCGTATCTATTCTCTCAGTATCATCCCGTGATGATGATGATGATGATGATGTTGGTGATGATGATTATGATTATGATTATGATGACAACATGTAGCCATCATTAGAAAGGCGAGGGGCATTCATCATTCACTGTACTTTCGCTGATCTTCCTTGTGTAGGCATGCCTCCTTACAGAGTCAAGGAATAGCTAGTAGATACACTTAAAAAGTATTTATTCTATGGTGTATCATGCGGATGCGACATATCGTATTCTAAAGGGCGGCGTAGCAATTAAATCTGTACATCGTATTCTCGTCCTGCCCGGTCTGTTTCGCTTCTACCATAAAAATGAAAATGTAAGTTAAGAATCGCATTTAGAAATGCTGTAGGAACATATCGATCTTGCTCATGAATGAAGCCAAAACATATTATTATTATTATATATTTAAGAATTGCACGCATAGAATATTGAATGTAGTGGTAGTGTGAGTAAAAGTGGGCCACATCGGACATGGCCCATAAAATAAAGCTGTATAATTAGTGACTAACGTTACCAGTCAAAGAAAAACAAAAGAAAACCATGTCTACTACTGACTTTAAGGCTTATTATTTTTTCACGCGCCAAGTGAAATCATTCTCATATCGAATTTGCTCACCCACTATCAAAATATAATTCTTATACAATACACCATTAACGCACATAAACACATATATGAATAAGGGCGTGGCGTGCAACACTCCCATATACCTCTCTATCCTTCACCTTGTGCATCCCACTGGACTGTGGCGTGTACGACACGCCGTACGAACCATTTCTGTGGTCATCAACCTGTATGTATGGTTGGAGAAAATGGCAATTGCGTCAGTGTTAATTTATTTCCCGGCCTCTCATGGAAGCACATATTTTGTCACTCTACGGCGTATGCAAAAAGTGAGACAGGATAAAGGATAGCAGCGTGAATGATAATAATGATAGCAGCAGTGGTGGTGGTGATAGTGATGGTGGTGATCGGTGATGATGATGATGAAGATGATTTTGATGATGATGGTCGTTGTAACTGATTATGATGATGATGCTGATGCTGATGGGGTTGGTGATGGTGATGATGATGATGATAGTGGTGATGATAGTAATGGTGATGTGATGATGATGTTGGTGGTGATGATGGTAGTGGCTGTGTGATGATGATGTTGGTGGTCACGGTGGTTGTGGTCATGGTGATAATAATGATGATGATGATCTTGGTGGTCATGGTGGTTGTGGTCATGGTGATAATAATGATGATCATGATGATGATGATAATGAAGAGGGGTGTAATCATAACATAATGATGGCGGCGATAACCATGCCACAGATGAAAAGTATATGTTAACCAAAAATCAAGCAAGCGTGAATCTTGCATCAAAATGAAAAATTAAAACTAAAATCAACTATAACTTAGAATAAGAATAGAAAATAAGACGGTTGATCGAAGAAAACACCCAGGGAAGGTACAGAATGCTAACATTTGTGGTTTGATGAATGAGACGCCTGGTGATGGAAGATTCATCTGAACCAATTGAACCAAGTCGTTTTTGAAGTCTTACTTCTGCGGGTACGGTCCTTCCGTCTGCCGCGTACACATCAACCATCACGTCTTCACCGCCACCAGTGAGTGGGTTACCCATGTGATCACTGCAATTAAAAACAAACAGTTCAGACCCCGGCCACAGGTATACGTTTTCATTCGTAAACGCATACGTTTTTATGCAGTTAGGGGGTGGAGGAGAAAATGGGGGGCCCTCAATTTTTTCATTTGAACATGGGGGGGGGGGGGGGGGGGCGGGGGGGCATTGAAAGGGCAAATGGAGGATTGGGAGGATTTTTTAAATCCCCCATTCCCCCCCCCCCCCCCTCCGACAAATAATGACTGCTCCCTGAGTTTTCGACACTGTGATTAAAACACGCAGGATGATGTAAAAACAGGAGAGGCATAGTAAGCCACGAAGCAACACGTACCGTGTCTGTACAGTAAACTTCGAGTTTCTTCCTTTGATTGCGCGCGTTTGACCATCAGTAACAGAACACATGTTGGGAAAGGCTTGACTAGTTTTGATACTCCCTAGAGTCTCGATCGCTCTGATTACTTCATCCTGATTGGCTACGAAGTAAATCGTGTCGTTTTCTTCTGGATCGCCTTGGAACTTTGTGGTGATAAGTTCGTTGAGTCTTTCACATAACTGCTTTTTTACGACAAGAATTTCTACTGAGTTGCCGTGCCGAAGAACTTGCTCTGTTAAGAAAAAGTTTAAATGGGTTGCTATTCAAATAGACGAGAAAAGACAAAGAGAAAGGGATAGAGGAAGGGATAGATGGAATGAAGAAGGAAGGGAGAAGAATGAACCTGTGGAGGGAAGAAAACCAAAGAACCCGGATAAAATGCTCAAATCAAGAGATAGAACCAACAAACTCTACTCATGCCGATCACGTTGTAATGTAGAGCCAAAAAGATTTGACACAGAGATTATAGAGGAAAGAGGTGAGTATAGTCATTGCACTATTGCTACGTCACCTTTGATTCCCCCCAAAAAGCTTTTGGCTTGATTTGGCCGGCACGATTTTCTGGTTTTCTTATACATGAACATAACTGCCTACTTTGACGATACGGCGGCCATCTTGGTTCGCAAGGCATTATGGGGCCCTGGCAAGATGGTCGCCGTGTTTTCGAAGAAGTCAAGTATTTCCTTACCAGTAAATGTACAGGTGATATTCAGTTTCTTCAGCTCGTTTTCTAGCCTTTCCTGCTGTAAGCTAAGTACGCTTGATTTCTTTCGTACGATAGTCTCTACTTCATTCATCATGCCTTTTTCTCTTTCTTGCAATATCTGAAACAACATAAGATCATTCTAATTCCCCTTGCATGTGACGTCAAAGCAGTTCAATATTTGTAGGAAAAAACAAAAGGATTCTGAACTCTTGGGAATTGGGAACCTATATTGTTATATCCTCCAAATTATCCCGGGGGAGGGGGGTATGGTTTTCAGCGATTCTACTCTGGAATAGGGTATATAAAGTCAAGCTCGCTCTGGAACAGGGTATATGAAATCACGATCTCTCCTCTCTCGAACAGGGTTTTCAGTCATCTTACTCTGGAACAGGGTATGAATTTCTGCGATTTTACTCTGGAACAGGGTCAGGGCTCAGAGGGCTCACCTTGAGAATCCTTGGGAAGCATTTCTGGACCTCTGACTTAGCAACCTCAGCTCTAGCTTCTAGCCGGCACGTGACTTCCTCGACGTCTTTAGTAGACTGTTCAACCACAGGGATCTTTCTTCGTAGCTTGTCGACAAGCTGAGTGATAGATGAAGTCTGCTTGTCGATGGTATCTGTTAACTGGGTGTACTTGTGGTTGCCTGTGGAATGCGTTGTCATTGTACACTCTCTGCAGATGGCTTGCTCGCACGTCTCACAATAATATCTAAGAAAAAATCCAAAAGATTTGATGATAAAAGACCAGATTTTCCCAAAACCCCTCTTCGCCTCCTGCTCCGCACACACCACCAAATGGGATTTTAAGATTTGAAAAATTTAATTATAATTTAATTTCGATGATCGAGGGGGAGCTAGGAGGTGCAACGAGGGGGGGGGGGAGAAGTAATCCATATATTTTCCAAGTTCTGTAGTATCATTCGCAAAATTCGGTCAAGCCTCTCCCCCCTATCTATAGTTTTGGCTGGATCCGTCCCCTGGAGAACCAACGAACGACTCTATTCACATACGACAAACATGACACGCCAAGAATTAAGGTGATGGGTTACCTTAGTTTTTCTTGGCCGTGGTCTGAGCAACATATTGGACGATGAAGGAGGTCCTCAGGATGAGGATTAGAACGAAGTTCTTCTATAGAAATAACCTGAAAACATAACAAATATGAAGAAAATTTACTATGGTAGGTGTGTTATGCTTTAGGACCACTACAAAGTGCCCAGATAAAACGATAGCAGGGGTTTTAGAATCGTTTTGACGGTTTTTCTTTCAACTTCGGCAAAGGAAAATCATGAAGAGTACAGAGCGCAAATACCGAATGAACTAGAAAGAGAAAAGACAAGTGAGGGAACTAGCGATAGGAAAACGGAGTAACACTTAGGGCTACCTAGTAAGGAATGAAGAATGGCAGAAGGATACAAAGAAGGACAAAACGAAGGATAGGAATGCCACAGAAATTTAATAAAACGATGAAAGACAGAACAAAACGATATGGACACTGAATAGGAGTATAATACTGATACTTCGATAGGAATGAAGAATAGCAGAGGAATAGAACTAAGGATAGAAAGAAGGATAGAAATGCAAGATAAATAAAAAGACTTGGATACTGAAATAGAGAGACTTACCCTGTGGGATTTAGTAAGCCTTAACCGCATGTGAGCATTCCGACAATCGTAACACAAAAAATCCATGCATTCAATACACCTTGCTGCTGCTGGAAGCTTGTCCTCACAACTGCTACACAGGATTGGCTTTTGGTCATGGTTACGTAAAGCGGCCACGTCAATCATGGTCGTAACGACGAAATTAGGCGGGAAACCGTTTGTCCCTCTTTCCTGTGTAAATATCGATAATTATAAGATAAAAAGGTTATGAAATAAGGTGAATATGTAATAGATGGAAACGATAATTACTTCTATCGCTTTGCAATATTAATAGGTGACTCGAACTAATTTGTTAAACAGTGTGAAATTTAACAGACTACTTTGAGAAATTTGAAGGTCAAATGTGTGAGATTATTTGCGTCTTGTTTGCATCTACATGTTTGACCTACTAGTTAGATTGAATTAAAACAATATTAGTCCTCTCACCCTCTTGGCCTATGAGTCAATAGTCCATTGGGGCTCGAGGACTAGTGTTAAGCAGATATGTACAGTGATTGCACACAGTACCTACCCCAAGAGGGATGTCTGTCCGACACGAAGGACAAGTCAAGCTGTGAGATCGAGGTGGCACCATGTTGTCAAGACAACGTTTACAGAAGGTATGCAAACAAGGCAGCAGCCGCGGGTTTGCGTACATCTCGTGACACAGCGGGCAAAATAGATTAACATTACTGCCAGGCATCATGGGACTGTCTGGGGTGGGTCCAAGGTCAAGGTGGTCACGATCCTGTGATGACATCTTGTGCTCCTTAAAAAATTAAACAAAACTCTTCAGATTATTATCCCCTTAAGTTGAAATAGTGTAGAATATTTCTTTCTTACTGAGGTTTTCGATATTCCGCGAACTCGCTAACTGCGAGCTGCACGGGTGCCGTCAACCAAAAATAATCAGTCTGTACCTTTTATATTCTTGACTGGTGGTAGTAAAAAGCATGAAAATGAAGTTGACAGAAGACAAAGCTACAAAGGATTGTCACTCCCGACACCAGATTCCTGCCAGTCGTATTGCGTATGACTGCGCATTCATGATGGCTTTGGGCGAGCATGCGCAGTAACAAGACAGCCTTGGTGTCGAGAGTCACCAATAAGAAGTGTTTTTATGAAATTCAGATAACTGAAGCATTATATATTTGTGTTCTGGGTTCTCGTCATCAGAATTTCAATCAAAAGTCAAGAACACTACAGTAAATGCTAATCAATAATATTGTGCATTAAATTAAAATGTAATAAAGTTTAATATCAAATATTCTGGTGTGCTACTAATAGTGAATTTAGGTGCGTTAACTATTCCAGTCCTGCCTTCTTGTCTTAAGTACACATATCTATCAATAAAGCATGTGTACATATGATTGAGAGGGGGAAAAGAAAGGAAGGAAGAAAGAAAGAAAGAGAAGGAAAGGAAAGGAAAGGAAAGAAGGAAAGAAGGAAAGGAAAGAAGGAAAGGAAAGGAAAGGAAAGGAAAGGAAAGGAAAGGAAAGGAAAGGCAAGGAAAGGAAAGAAAGGAAAGACATTCAGTGGTAATTCAATCGGCAATTCAAATTGTAAGAAAATTTAACCATCGAGACAAATATATCAAATACCACTGAAAAAGCATACGTGCACCTCCTAAACTAATCTGACCGATCTGAATAAAATAATATTAAATAAGAGCAGTCTGAGACATTTTTCAACTCTGCTATCGAGTTGTTTGCTATGGGAATCAAAAGTACTTATTCTCGTATATAAATCAATGGGATACTAACATATCTCCATGATGTAGAGTCCTGTCTCATGTCGGGCTGTTATCGAGAAGGAAAGAGAAAAAACATATTTCAAAAAAGCATGAAACAATGGCGCCGAAAAACAATTGGTAAGTGACTATAGAAAAAAGACAAGTGATAAACATACTTAGCATGGGCAAAGGGTTTAAGGGTGAGGATTGGGGTCCGATAATCCAATATCTTTTCAGATTTTCTTTTAAATAAACCATTTAAAAAAAAAACAATTAGTGTTAATACAAGTTGGGTGGTATTTATATTTCCTGTCAGGGGAAAAACTGTATACCGGTCAATTTTTTATTTATGTTAAATAAAATTGAGATCAAACACTCATTTGGTTGTCACGACGATCAACATGATAGAATTGAGTTCATATTTACTCAAATAACCGCTGATTATCAACTGCGGTCTCACAAGCAAGTACAAAAGAGTATCTGGTTGAACGTGTTTGTTTATCTACGATATGATATGGCGTCATCTTTTGGCTAAGTTTGACAGTGATAATTGGACTTGAGGTTGTAAAATCTTGAAGATACAAAATGGACAATTTCTATTTATCTTTTCTTTAGGCAAGAGAGAAGAATAAAGAGAGAGGGAACAAGGGAAAGAAAATATAAATGATATGAAAGAACAAACGGACAAACGGACAAACGGACAAACGGACAAACGGACAAACGGACAAACGGACAAACGGACAAACGGACAAACGGACAAACGGACAAACGGACAAACGGACAAACGGACAAACGGACAAACGGACAAACGGACAAACGGACAAACGGACAAACGGACAAACGGACAAACGGACAAACGACAAACGGACAAACGAACAAACGAACAAACGAACAAACGAACAAACGAACAAACGAACAAACGAACAAACGAACAAACGAACAAACGAACAAACGAACAAACGAACAAACGACAAACGAACAAACGAACAACGACAAACGAACAACGAACAAACGGACAAACGGACAAACGGACAAACGACAAACGAACAAACGAACAAACGAACAAACGAACAAACGAACAAACGAACAAACGAACAAACGAACAAACGAACAAACGAACAAACGAACAAACGAACAAACGAACAAACGAACAAACGAACAAACGAACAAACGAACAAACGAACAAACGAACAAACGAACAAACGAACAAACGAACAAACGAACAAACGAACAAACGAACAAACGAACAAACGAACATGTATGAAAATGAATGGAAAGAGTACAATCCAGTAGTCTAAATAATATTTTTTCTTAAAGAGATAAAATATTTGTCATCATGTTGACGTCTGTTAGTATGGAGTTTGAAATAAATAATTATCATAAATCAATCCACCACAAAAAAAGAACGTCGATTAGCAATATCAAAAATCTGGATCCTGACACAATGAACAAGACAGATTTTTACTAAAAACGAAAACTTTAAAATAAATAAATAAATAAAAAAGAAATGATTAACATAAAATTCAGAACGAATCTTCCACTCATTGAACAAAATTGACGGATAAGTTATATGGCATATGAAGAAATAAAATTACAGAACAAAATATTTTTGAAAAAAATTAAAATAGCCTTGAATAATTCTCTATACGTCTCTAGTATATTTGCCTCAATAAACTAAGTTTTTATTATTAAGCTCGCTGACATTTCGGTTGACTCCAGGCACGATGAAGTAGTTAGTAGCTTATATAGTTATTCTAATTCCCGTAGATTTGTTCGCGATATAGAAGTACTAAAGTTTTCGCAATGGTTATGACCACAGAATAAAAACGACTTCAAAATCGATCAAAAATTGTCATAATTCGAAACAAAAAATCTATATTTACATACTCACTGTATGAAGGTATTTGACAGTTTTCACAGACATATTCCTAAGGTATACTATTCCTTGTTTTTTTAACTTGGTATAGTCTTGAGAAATAATCATTCTTAGGCTTGAAACCTTTTTGTATTTACTGTATCTCGCATTCTATTTCAATTAAATAATCGTTTTTCATAAAGTTATGAATTAACTGTCACAAGATGCTCAATAGAATTCGATTTTAGAATTTTACATTCACATACACAGCTGTCTAAATGCCTAAATCTAGCTTCGCATATATAGGCAAGACGCCTTTAGTAAAATTATTGTATTTCCCCCTATTTAAAGCCATATCTTAAAGATTACAATCTTCTGTTTGAAACAGGCGTCATTCTCTACCTTCTAAGTTTCACCAGCCTAAACAAACCCAAGTGGCTTCCTTAACAAAGTATTTCACTTCGAATTCTACTACAGTCATTTGAATAAGGTTTCCTTATCCTGTATCTATGATATGCACTCAGTACAATGTTTTTTAGCTTTACATTGTTACCCACGCCTTGCCAAACATAAACGTGTACCACCAATATTCTCACGCTAGCTCTAATAACTCAGTCGATTTGAAGCCTTTCAAACTCAAACCTAAAAAATGACTATTTAGAGGACGAAGCAAAACTGAATAGTTGGTGTAAATCCGTTGTGACCAATAATAGTTTTAGCGTCTATGATTAAGTGCTGAAAAGACGGCTGTTCGAAGATAAAAATGCTATAAATATTAGTCTGCATTTCTACCAACTGATTGATCGATTTTCATATATTAAATTCTAGAAAAAGTCCAACCTTATCTTCCAGGTTAAGTCCCTTAAGCTTCTGAGCCAACACTATGCCGAGGTCGGTTGAGGTAGCCATTGTATACATGAGACAGTGAACAGAATTTAAGCTCCTATTTGCATTTGTTGAGCAAAAATGACATGATTATCTTTGATCGCATTTTGTAAGTACTTGCAAAATTCATTAATGACAGGGCCTCACTTGCCTTGATTCGATTGATCGAAGTCATACTTAGGTCGTCGCAAACTTCTTCGCTCGGTCATTGGAGACTGAATTTTGCCGCCTCATTATTGCCTCGTATCGGTACTATGAATGTAAGGGAATCTTTTCAAACATTCAAATAGAATCGGGGAATATCCCAGCTATATTACGTCGGCGGTGAATAACGAAGAATTTTTGAAATGGTTATTGTTTTTTTATCAATTCACCAGAAACCTTCCAAAAAGCTCTTAAATATTTTATAATGTGGCGATAATGTGGCGAAGAATTGACCAATCAGAAGCCCTCGTTTATTTAAACTCAAAGATGATGTTGTCATACTAAAGAATTCATACAATATACTGACGTGACAAAATCGAGAAAAAAAGGGTTATCAATATTTATATAGATTCCTACCGTGAATCTTAAATTAAAACATGAACGCACACCCATGGTTAACGCATTAAAGCATCTCGAACTCATAAACTTCCATTCAATATCTTTGCTTAAATCGATTTCTCGACTGATTTCCCTAAAAAAACATGTTTCACCCCTTACCCCCTTCAAATAAAAAGCCTTACTGACTCTCACTCATAAACTTCCATTCAATATCTTTGCTTAAATCGATTTCTCGACTGATTTCCCTAAAAAAAACATGTTTCACCCCTTACCCCCTTCAAATAAAAAGCCTTACTGACTCTTATTCTCTTAAAACGTAGTGGCAATCTTAAAAATGAACTTGAAATATGCGCACGAATATTATCCTGAAGGGTGTGGGTACGAGAAAGGGATTGCGGGCGGGTTAGACATTCTTGTTGCCATGATTGTCTTGGTCGAATACTTATATACACTATTGTTACAAAGGAAGCGCGCTATTAGTTAAATAAAGAACCCTGTTTTGTATCGGTATTTGCGGGTCTTCTGTGGGTCTCTTGTGGCCGACTACTGAGATATTTTGTTATCATTCCATAGGTATTATTTTACGCATGTCGAAATGGAGAAGCATGCTGATCACAAAGATTACTTCCCTCGATCTACAGAGTGCAAAGCATAAGTACCGATACTGAACCCAATAAAACATCGTATAGATAAAAGATTTACTACGCATGTCAAAATGGTGGCGCTCAGAACAATAAATATGGAAAATCCTAAAAAGATCCAATAAACCTCGGTAGGTGAACTCTGTAAGTTGACGTGATTCCAGATTTACGATATGTAATATTCAAAATAGCTTTTCTCTGATGAATAAACAAACGAGCTTGAGCCACGTTCACGGTGCTCATCCCGGTCGGCTGCCCAAGAGGAATACAGGCTCTCAGAACCAGAATTGAGCTTCAATGGTCGTCCATCGTAAGAAAAAGCGAATTTCAGGTCCAAAATCAAACGGTGAGTTCAATTCAAAAGATTTTTCTTACTTTTTCTTGACGACAGAATCTATAGCAATGCAAGTGAAAAGGTAATTCTTAGTACGCATGACAACAAGGCGGCCTAGAGCCTGCGTTCCTTCTACGGTCGTCTCTTCCCGGAAACGAAATTTGATTGGCTGATACAACAGTTAATCAAATATGGTATGTCAAAACAATTGACCGTAGGCAACAAAAGCTTGTTCAAGGTTCCAAGATCATCTAGATCCTTCGTTTCTCGTAAGAAGCAAGGAAAAACGCAGCCGCTACTAATGTCTTCACGCCGCGCTCACTCCCCTAAGTGGCTACTAATAGCGGCTGTGTAAGAGACTAAGAAAAACCGCGCTGTTAAAGATTACTCCATGCTATTTGAAAGCTATTTGATCTTCGAATTTTAACTGGCGTTTGATTGGCCGTGGAAAATCACTGACCAAAAACCAAGGCGGGCTCATGAAATATGCAAATGATTTGACTAATGGTATGAAGGGTTATCAAAGACTTCAAACACGAAATAACAATTTTGTGCCCAAAACGCGCGTAATGACGCTATATATCCAAAATGTAAAATCTTATACGGTTTTACCTTAAATGTATGCAAACAAGTCACAACGAGTGGAGAATCCTTGATAAGATAGCAATCAAGTTCCTCACGATATCGAAACATTGGGGTCTCCAACTCCTCACCCCCAAGGGGATCTTTCCGCTAATTTCTCGCCTATAAATTGAGCTCCAAGTTGTATTTCTCCAAGAAATCACTAATTATAAAATATAGAAATTTTAAAGTCGTCTGACAAGAAAAAGGAATTCTTTTCCTCGTCGAAAAGCCGTTAAAGTGCTTGGTTTGAATAATTAAGATTAAAGGAGACAAAAACATGGAATAATCAATACTTCTACCAGTGGGTTCATTATGGTCTTTGTGGTTAAAGAGATCGGTCTAGGATGCACACAGACGTATTATTTGTTGGTTAATTGCTGGGTAAAACGCGTCACTGTTGATAATGGCTGACAAACAATACATAATCGATCCACAGTTAGTTTGCTTCCGATTTTGCGTAGTCTTTCAAGCTTCATTATACTTATTTCAACTGCTTCGAGTTTTAATCAAATATTTCAATAAAAATTATAGATAATTCTGTCCTATACGCCCATTTTTAAAATAAGAGAACTTCTAATCTACCAATCTTCTTTATCGTTTTTTAAAATAAGCCTATGATGTTTGACTTAGCACGTCCAAAAGAGTATCTCTCTTGGCAAAAATTATGGTTAAATATTATTAATCGTTATGGACTGGTTAATCTCGAAACCACAGCGAGACAAGACTACAGAACTTTGTATTAGAATGATGCACTGAGCTAAGTGGCAATTTATTAAAGAGTAGCTTTTAAGCCACTGAATTCCAGTACGAATTTAGCAGTTGATTTTTGTTAAGGGAGGAAAACCAGTGAAGCAGGAAAAATCATATTTTCTAAGGACAAGAGCCGAACAAACAGACAACCCGGCTCTATTCAAATAAGTATACGAATTGAAGACTCAGAATGGTATATGACAACAAGTCCGGAAATCAAATCTAGATCGCCATTAGAAACAAGCGCAAATCTGATCATAGACTGTGAGCTAAGTCCCTCTATTTCCCTTGGTCACTGCCCGTCTGTTTGCCCGTGTCGATTGGTCGAGGAAGGTTGGTTACGAGTCAAAAGTCGCAGTCTAATCTTATCAAGGTTTTCCTCCGCCTGCGATCAGGTACTGACAAGATATCAGATTATCAACTAGTTATCATGATTATTAAGAGAGATAACGAGTAGTTCCCGCTACGTCAAGGCTCTGGTCAAACAATTTTGTAACTCATTACAGTGACCATGCAGGCACTTTTTTCGCTTGGAATTTGTTGTTGTTCAGTGATATTGTTGTTGTTGTGGTTAAGCATGGATTAACAAGATTGTAAATTGCTTAAAAGATGCATCTTCTAAATCTTGTGAGTCTCATACACACAATCCTAGATTCCACATCATAATAATATGATAACAGGGTTTCTAGATCTCATTGCTGGGAAAGACAATTTTCAGGGACTAGTACTTCTCTCTTTGTGTTCAGCATTCAGACATATTACGCATGTGCCTCTCAAACGTGTGCAATCTCATAGCCAGCGCAAACGCAGGATCTGGGTACGAGATTGAAACGTATTGGCTCTGAAACGTCCGCACACGGTCACGGCGACGGTCACTGTAATTCCACTGTAAACTTCCAATAACATTTCAGGAGGGGAAAATCAGCCAATTAAAATTCTGTAAAACATCACGGTCACCGCACGGCCACCAAAGTCCATCCATCTGATATAAGTTATTATTTTCTTTAGCATATCCATCAAATGTTAAAAAACAGGCGTGACACTGGAATTTTCTTTCAAGCCAAAAATCTCAAGAACCATATTTTAGACATTCCTCATCATGAGAACACTACCTATATATTTTAATATCGATGAATATTCCCAAATCGCTAGTTAAAACCGAGAGATTCAACAACTGTTTTCATGATAAATAGACTCATTTTTAGTTCATTTTTTGAACTGTCTGGCATCATGAATAATACAATTAGATGTGGTGCGTACTAATTTTAAAACCCTTCGTTATACTTATCATGTCCCTAGGAAGATCAATAAGAACATAGAACTGTAATCGTGGCAAATAATCATCACGTGAATGCTAGCACCTTTTATACATGCATCAAAAGTTCCGCACTTCTCCTCTAAGCGCATGCTCAAGGGGTCATAGTGAAATCATATTATGGGTTGTAAGAATTGCTAGATTTTCTTTTACGCTACTTGCTCTTGAATATCTAATGAAAATTGGGCTGGATAAGAAAAATACAATAAAAATATATTAAGTTTTTACAACCCATGTACTCGCTTTTTGACCCTTGAGCATGCGCTTAGAGCAGAAGCGCGGAGTTCTTGATGCATGTATAGCAAGCTAGAGTGATGCCGGAGTGGCAACGAGTCCATTTGTCATCATTCCCTATATTAACAAACAAAACGGCTAAAAAAATTATGACTGATTCAAATATTGTCTCAGGAATGGTTTGATCAGTTTGACTATGTAAGAAAAGACCTATGGCGATCGAATTCGACTGCGCCATTTGCATACATATGACAATTGATCTATACAACAGTTTATAACTGGATCAATACATTCATAGTAAAATATTTATTATTTTAATAGGATGAATACAAAGCGGATTTTTAATGAATTAGCTTGGTAATAACATGTAACCAAGTCAGGAGGAATATTCTTTTTGACCAAACTTATGCACAGAAAACTTAGTAGGAGCTCTCACGGGTTTTCCACTTTCCAGAAAAAAGAATTCGAAAACGATACATTCTGCCTCGTTGTAACATTGTAGACGCTTCAAGTTATACCCACCAAAAAATGGAAGCAAAAACATACAAGAAAGAAACTTTTAATAAAGGAATATAGAGGAGCTGGGAAATACTTTGATATCAGACACTTGTATTAATCTCTTCTAGAAAAACGCTTAAAAGTCATTGGAAAACTTAGCAGCATTAGACTATTAATCGATATGCACAAAAGTGAGAGAGTATGACAACCATGCCAAATTAATTGAAATATCTATACAATTCATTAAGTCAGTGAATTGACAGCCCTCTTCACCGATGCCAACCAAGTCAACAAATGATTAGATTTAAACTGTAGATATCAATTTATTACCTCAGGATACGTCTATTTTAGTGAGTGAATGCTGTGCATGAGATGAAAAGTTCGAAATATCGAAGAAGTGTTGAAAAAGATTCTTTATAAAAATCTCTAAATAGCGTTTTCTGGATGTTATGTCTGAATAAATGTGTGGAAAAAATCCTCTTGCCAAAGTTTGAATATTTTCATTTTCATATATCGTTATCGTCTGCACGAAGTATTTAGCATATAGACGCTCTCCTAATTACCACTGGAGTTGTCAACACCTTGCCCAAAATATTCTTCTGATATTTCGCCAAAATTACTCGTACACCACGTATTATTGTATAGACTTTAGGCTGTCTTGAGATAAGACAAGACAGAAGGTCGATTAGCGACCATAAACAGAATGATCAAATAATGAATGAATGACTTACAAACTCAGCGAGTTTTCGACTTGTAGTGATTCGCCACATGTTCAGTCCGTCTTGTAAACTTGCTCTAACTTCTTTGCTTCTCGGTTCCACGCCGGTAACAACGCGCGTAACGTCGATTTATCAGGACATTAGAGCCCCATCTTTACCTTCAACCAGAAGCAACATTTCAGTTTGTAATCAGTTTTTTGCATTTATCACTAGCATTAGGCCACAATCAGAGTATTGTAAATTAGCTTTTAGAAGAAATAGATTCAGGGCGGGGAGCTTTTTTTCGACCCAATTCTAATGGTCAGTTTTAACTGAACCTAATAAAGCTGTTGATTGCGGTCGAGGCTGTAAATTATTAATAAAAATGGCTCCTAAAGTCAAAGAGAATATTCTCTTACGAGAGTAGTGTTTGTTATTGAGTCTGGTTTGGTAAAAGTAAAATAACGATAAAACATAAGTCTTCCGAGAAGCTAGTATATTTGTTCGAAGTTGTGGGGTTGTACATGTGGTTCCCTGTTTTTCAAAGTCTACATCTAAAATATTCCGAGAATATTATACAAAATTCAAGAAGGAAAAACTCCAGTACTGGATTCGTCTTGTAAACTTCGCTGAAGAGTCCTATGCAAACTTTTTGATGCAGAAGCGTTCCATAAAATATGCATTGAGCATGACAAAAGCTCAAATCGATTGAATCGCACTGGCAGTTCGGAGTCTGGTTATGTGTGTTAAAGTTTTTTTCTCCAAGTTTGCTTATTGATTGTTGTTTTTGATATTTCTGTTTTTGCTATGGGTTTGATTTTTTAGGATTTTGGTCATTTGTTTAAGATCATTTTTTAGGCAGCTTCATTAAACACTTCATAATGTATTGACGCGAGAGCCGATCACTACACAGTATGCCGGCACTAAAAACAAAGTAAAGATGAATCCATTAAAATGTTTACTTTAAAAAAAAGTAACTAGAGAATGCATAGAACTTACTAAAATAATAGAAGTAGGGAAGAATGAAAGTGTCTTAGATCGTTGGCAGTCATATTTAATTCATTCATTCATTCATAGCCGTGAATGTAAGTAGCCGAATGAAAGAAACGTTGAAGAGAGAGTTTGGTTCTTGATCACCTGGCGTTCATTCACTAATCGACGTCGCATTTAAGTTGTACGTAAGCTTGTATGGATGCATGTTTTGGCGACAATTTAGTCCATTAACAAAAGACCAAACCAAGAAAACGAACTTGCACTTTAAATATCTAGAGTAAATCGACAGAATTATACTACAAAGTCGAGGAACACCTGACATAAGCTATGAGGAATTTCTATGACGATTTGTCTCTGGCTTCATGGTAATATTGGCAGCTGTTTCTTGAAGAGTAATAGTTTGAATTCATAACAGCCCAAAAATAATTATTGCCCAAATCTCGAACAAACATTCATTCAAAAAAATCTTTAAGAAAATCTTGGTTAATATGAAATAGCAAATGAATCGCAAAACTAGAAAAAAATCCCACTATTTTGAGAGAGCGAGACATGTCTCTAGGGCAGATGAGCCTCATTCGCCATCATTTTCAAAATACCTCACAAAAACATCCAAGAATCAATAATTGCCAGTCGAGACCAAAAATAATTTCCATAAACTCATATTAGCAATTTCACTGTGAAATAATGCTCGCATTGTTTTTATTCATATTCAAGAAAAGTAGGGGGAAAAAACGTTCCGATTTTTCAACAACGAATTAATGAAAGAATACTCCGCGCGTCTCCATTTCGTTCCAACTTTTTGAGAAGACCTAATACATAATGAGTTAAAACTTATCTTTTCATGAAAAATAATACCAATAGCGTTCGACGTATTTTAGAGAGCTGTTCGCGGTTTCTAAGAGACGCGATACGACCGTGACGGCGACAAAGCTCAAAAAGTTAACCATTTTTTATTTGATTTAGTTCGCACAGCAATTCCAAACGACGGTTCTTATAGACTCCGTGAATATAATATACCCTTCTATGGTTGTATCCGCTCTAGTTCTAGGTTTTTCCACTCATCGTTTGGGCGGCACAGAGGAATTATTATTTTAAAACTTAATTTTAAATTCTGAGCTAAAGCACCGATGAAAAAGATTCGTCAGAACACTGGCCTTCTAAACATGATTTAGGACAAGAAAACATGCTGTATATTGAGCTAAATAGAAAAATTTTAAAATATATTGGATGATTTACCTTGGCTTGTGGTGTAGCGGGGGAGTTCTTGGCGATAGCTGTCAAATCCAAGAGAATTTTTTCGTCTTGAATCGGAAAATAAAGCAGGAATGCCACCTCCAAGAAAATTCCCAAATCCGAAATCTCCGAATTCACAGCATTTCGTAAAACAAGAAAGCTTACTTCATTTGATGATTAGTGTTTATAATATTCTTTAGTTTTACTGCCAGCGCACCAGTGGGGATGTTTTGTCGTTCAAACCACACAACAGCCTTGAAATATGAATAACAATAGGAGAGTTTCTCTTGACGCCTCAGTTCAAGGCAAGATATGCATGTTAATTGATCGGGACTTCGGTACAGTTATATACTCCCTTGTGTTGGGTCAGACTGTCGAGCTTCGAGATGAATAACATTCAGCTCAGTAGAACAAGGTGATTCGATTGCTTTAGAAATTATTGAGTTTGTCTTTTCTTCATGAAGCTATCATGTGGTTGGGAAAAATATTCATGAAAGTTCAGTGCTGGCAGAGAAGATATAGGAAAGACTGGGCCTCGAAGTGCTAGCTTCCAGGGGAGATCTTTCGACTTAAATCACGTTAATCTGCTTTTGAGCTTTGAAAGAACGTGGTTTAAATAAACTGCTTATAAAACACTGAGCAATGAGATACGTTTCGACATCAAGAAGACTGAATGAAATGAAGATGACTGCGTTTACGGCGATTACTGCGTTTACGACTAAGTTTTCGGGATTTTTTTTCTCTCTCGGAAATTTATTAGTCAAAATAAACCTCACCCTAAAATATCCAAAATTCGAAGGAAAAATTACAATTGTATTTCAAACTTAAGAAACCCAATTGCAATTATATTTTTACAATAAAAAGATAAATAAAATTCTGAATATTAATATACTTTTTAGATGCCTGGAACGGTACCGAAGCCAGGCTAAGGTATTCGAAACTATCCCGATAAATACTGCGGTTTTTACAATCTCAGGATCCCAATCTTAATATACTTGATAATAAAAGCTAGCAAAATCATATGAGGAGGTAAAAGTGGTTCAAATGGGTGATGTGGTTACATATTGTACACGATTAGAGCAAGAATCTCGTTTTACAAGCTAATTCTCCGTACGACAAAACATTAGAGCTCTAAGCCAGTCTATGAATTGGTATCAGATTTATGGTAGTCATTTTAGGTGAGGCAATGCGCCATGTGGGATGGGCTCGGATATCAAATAAGAACATACGTAATAGGTAAATTACGAGCCTTAGATGAAATGACTGAAGAAGAGTGCCATACAAGCCTTTCACAACTTCAAGTCGCGTAAAAAATGAGCCAGCTCAACCAGAAACTGTGGACAGCTGTTTCGGCCTGTATTGGGCCTCGTCAGCACAGTGTATCTAGTGAGCTGGCAATCCCACGAAAAAGTAGTACTAGATAGATGTGGCAAGCGCCATGTGGGATGGGCTCGGATATCATTTTTTACGCGACTTGAAGTTGTGAAAGGCTTGTATGGCACTCTTCTTCAGTCGTTTCATCTAAGGCTCGTAATTTACTCATGTTCGTAGTCATTTTAGTGCAGCTCCGGTATCAATAAGTTTAGTTCTTTTAAATAAGAAACTTGTTATCTCAAAATCATTAAGTATTATATTTTTGGAACTGGGATGTTTTACGAAAACCATATTAATAATTGGAAGTAAAATTGTTTGTCAACAATAATAACAATAAATAAATGACGATGTCAAAATAACTGAGCGGTCACTGTCAAAGGAGAAGAAAAACGCTACAATATGCAGATGGCGTGGTCTTCATCTAATCAAAAACCATTTACATGTAATTTTAAAGCAAATAGGAGATAGATGAGCGGACCTTAAGCTTGGGGGTGAACGTGCACCCTGTGATCTCCCCTGGGTACGGCCCTGTTATGCGCAATAGGGGCACATGAGCATGCCACGATGCATACTCATTTGTCTAGTTCCTACATTGCATTTATGGAGGGGTGCACGTGCACCGTGTGTTACCCCTGGTTACGACCCTGAGCATACTTAATGTAAAAATAATATCATAAACGGCTATTACAACAACGGCAATAACAACAACCCGCACACGAACTACAAAAAACAATACAAGAACCAACAGCCGCTGCAAGAGCGACATCATCGATAATGCATCGGCAACAAGAAATAGCAACGGTAGAACAAAAAGATTAACTGCTACACAATATATGGAGCAACAACAAAAGCAAAATAGTAAAAACGACACTAATAAATATTCATAGTATAAATACACAGGTAATCATTGAAAAACACGCGCGCTGATTGGCCGAGAAACTCAGATTATCACACGATAATCACCTCCAGTAATAATCCGAAATGGCAGCCAGCCGCTTTGTTGCTGTTACCGGAAAAAATGTGTCTTTTATCTTCTTTTTTTCCTTTTATTGAAAGAATCACCTGTGTATTTATACTAAAACAATTATTCACCTCAGGCTCAGTGAATATCGGGAATAATAACCTCAACTTCGCTTTGGTGATTATTCCCCGATATTCATATCGCCTTCGGCGAACAATTGTTAAATGTAGTGAAAATAATGCAACATATAAAACATAAAAATGACAAAATAAATGCAGCGATAGTAACGTAAACATAAACAATAATATTCAATGATGAAATAACGCTATATCAATCAAGCAAAACTAAAAATATACTGCAACAAAACAGATTAAACATTACCGCAATAAAGAATCTCTTGAGAACAAGTACAAAACACTCAAATTCTTAAGTCTTTCTGTCTATGGACATCGTATCGACTCCTTAATGCAAAATGGTGGTAATACTGGAATACAAGTACGAATGCCGAAGTTTAATACATTTTTTCCATGTTTTCACTCCACTATTTTATTGACCATTGTTTCTGAATGATCGGCATAATGCATTATGACTTTGTCACTTTATAAAAACAGATGATTGAAAGAATCATTAAGATGTTACCATGAATAGATAACGATATTTAGTACCAGTGATTAGGATTCTTGGTAACGTTGATACGACTTCCTCATTTAAAAGGCATACTCTTTAGTTATTTTGAACGTAAGGTTTTCCGTTTTCCATCCTCTTGAGAATGAGTCCGTTTGAGTTATGTCAACGTTATATATTTCCAAACTTTACTAGAAAATGAACGAATCATTCTCAAGGGAATGCTCAGTGTTGTGCATGTAAGAACGAATATGGTTTTTTAATGAAAGACCTTCTGCGAGCTTTAAAAAGGAGAGAAAGGTAAGTCTAACACACAATGAAAAAATAATAAAGTACGAAGATGGCACATCACAGAAGATATAATTAAAGCTTTTGTTGTGTTACTGCGTTATTAAGTGCTCGTCAGTTATCTTCAATGTCATTACTTCACACGGCAACCATAACGTCTGAAATATTGAACGGCATCATCATCATCATAGCCATCATATTTTGCTAAACTTCAAACTGTGTGTATTATTCAACGTTAGACCGGACTAAGTTTCCGGCATTTTACTTTTTATGTGGTAATGTACGTTGTCAAGTAATCAAAGTCGGTATCAGTTTATTGAACAATACGAAATGTGGGATTTATAAAAACTGATTTCATTGTGATTCTGCTTTTCAAAAAGGATAAATTCTGGCTCTAAGCGTAAGACAATTACCATTTTTAGTAGTTCGATGTACCTTGAAATTTATTTCGCAATCATGAAACGGACGAACGGACGAACGGGCTAACGGACGAAAGGGCTAACGGACGAACGGACGAACGGCCCGGTTGTACGAAGCCTGGATAGCACTATCCGGCGGATAATTCTTGTCAAGTGAATAAATTTATTGGATACCAGCATCGACTTATCCACTGGATAAGGATTGATCCGCCGGATAGTGCTATCCAGGCTTCGTACAACCGGGCCCTGGGCTGGCTAGCCTCTCCTACATGTGAAAACGCTTCCACGTGAATACGAGGCTATTAAGTCCAGAACAGTAGTTATTCGAATTGGTCGCCAACATTAGTAAGTCGAAAAAGCAAGAAATTAAGTGGATTACCTTAATCGGAACGAAGATCGAGATTCGGGAATTTTACGATCTGGATCGGATAACACAAACGTTAACCACTTGTTTTCAAACCGGGTTTTCCGGGTTGAATGGTATGCACCGCCCTGATCTTAACTCTGAGGTAATGTTTCGATAAACAGATAGTAGACAGTGGAAATACTTGTATTGTCTGAGGGCAGAAAGCACTGGCACCTTCTGTAAGATAATGGCGTCTATCCGGCTCTAAACGCTGATAGTTATATCAGTGTTATCGTAAAGCAGATCTAGAAGTTAGATGACCGATAGTTACAGATAACAATACATATGTGAAAACGCATGCGTTTCTAAAAAAATTTTTTTGCGTGACCATGATAATTGAAATACAGCTTTTTAAAGAAAGTGGAAGGAAGGAAGGAAGGAAGGGAGGGAGGGAGGAAGAAGAAAGAAGAAAGAAGAAAGAAGAAAGAAGAAAGAAGAAAGAAGAAAGAAGAAAGAAGAAAGAAGAAAGAAGAAAGAAGAAAGAAGAAAGAAGAAAGAAGAAAGAAGAAAGAAGAAAGAAGAAGAGAAGAAAGGAGAAGAGAAGAGAAGAGAAAAGGAAAGGAAAGGAAAGAAAGTAATAATTAACTATTAACATACACAATTAAAGTGCCTACCTTTCATATTGAGTCCCAGTCTACGTCCTTCCAAAATGTACAGAGATTACATAATCTCGTACCCAGAGGCCTCCAGCGCATTCCTGTTTTGTCATCAACTCCTAGAAAGTCCGCTGACCTAAAAAGCGGAGGACTCTGGGCTCGAGATTGGACATTACATTGAAGAGTCTTGTCTTACCTTAATTGTTAGAGGCTTGGTACGATGGTTTCTCAGTAAGTGCTTCAGAGCATGGGATAGAGAAACGGCTGTAGCGTTAGCTTTGTTAACTTGACACTCCTAAAAGTTAGAAAACGTTAGATAAGATTATTTGCTTAAGTATTGTATCTATATTTATGTGTCTTCTCATGCGCAACCGTTAAAGAAAGAAATGATATTTTAGGGAATGACGCATGGTCTCAAATGGAAAACAATTACGCCCACCAAGGTAAAGAGGTCTATTGCTAAACGTTTCACCATTACACAGCGCGCGTTTTTAGCCGATAAAGGGTCTCGGTCAGTATCATTTATCTGTTTCTAACCTTTCTTTGATCTTTTTTGTGATGCGGTGAATGCTTGGTTTCCTTGCTTTGTCGTTTCGTCCCGACACATGATTCAGTATTTTTAGATTGGTTTTCGTGAATAATACAGGAAGCTGCAAATTCTTTTGATCTTCGCCCTTCGTGGTAAGATGGAGGTTTTTCCTGTAGAAAAAAGATAACAACAACAACGACGACAATAACTTTATTGTGTCCAAAGAAAGTAATGACAAAACACCCTATAGGTATTCGCTGGGTTGCCTGGGATTTTGTTCAAAAGTGCAAAAATTACTTTTCACAATATAGAGGTAAATGAATGAGATTGCAACAGTTATCCTTATTTCGGGTGATTAATTTTTTGGATGGATAAAGTTGCACAAAATGTGGTCACGTGACCTTAAAATAAGGAAAATGCTAAATTATAAACTAGGCGATGGTTTAAGATTATTTGTGAGATTTCTTTAACTTGTTTGAAAGAAGCGACAAATATACAGATATTCACGTTTGGAATGGTCGACCAAAATGTTTACGAAAGGAGAAAAATGGGCATTAAAGATATTTTGACAGGTCACGTGACCTGTTTTGTAAAATATCTCCTTAACACAAAACCTTAGCCAACCATTCTCTATGTCCATTGAAAGACTTCAGGAAAGGACATAAATTGAGGTTGAAAACGTTCAGCAAAGACTAAAATTGAGCACCTACTATTAGTATGAATTATTATGTAAATTTAATGTAAATTTTGTGGTCATGTGACCAAACATTTTCCCGTTTATTGGAACCAATTTGTAAAGAACCACGATCTAAGAAAGTTTGAGAAAGATGGTGATACTGTAAGCAGAAATACTAGAGAAATTATTTTTCAATTGTTTGATAGAGAATTGGGTCATAACCCAGGCCTTAACATATACTGAGTCAAGCTCGTCTGAGGAGAGTTAGCACTTGCATGGGTGACCTTAAAATATAACCTTCTCACGCTTTTGCTCCTTTTTTCCGTTTTTGTTTTTTTTTTAATTTCTAAGATTATGGAATATAGAATAGTGAAACTTTTTTATTTTTGAGTAACCTATTCCTGTCTACCCGAATCCGTCAAGTTGAAATCTAGCAGAGGAAAATCCCTTGAAAAAAAATGAAACTGCCGGCTATTTAGTATTTTCATATAGGAGTATCCGAATAGAATTTCAAAATACTAAATGGCCAGCAGTTTAATTTATTTTCATACGATAATCCATACTACGATCCAAACCAAACTTAAAATTCGAGCAAACCTTTTTATGCTTCGGTTTGTATTGAATTTCAAGACCTCGGGCCGCAAACCCTCGACCTAGCGTTTTAACCTTTATACAACAAAATATATTTATCAGTAATAAGGAGACAGTTATTTAACGAATCGCACTGTACGTATATTCATCGGGTATGCCATTCTTTTATCTAGTTTTCTAATTTTTTGTTTCTTTTTATTGTAATTTTTCAAAAAAAAAGTTTAATTGAGGTTTTGAGAATTTAACCTATAAAATTTAACATAAATTTTGAATCTTAAACGAAAAGGGTTTTTTTCCTATTTTTTCTTCAAAAGTGGTCACAATTTCGTTTTTATCAAACCAGCACGTTACTGTCGTTCTACTCTAACCGTGACACTCGACTTTGTCAACTAACTAGAGTATTGAAAACACTAGAATTCGAGTTACATGTATTAAAATCTATAAAAGCTATAGACAAAATTCAAAACTCTCACCGATGTGAGGCTTAAGTTGTGAACAAAAAAAGGGATCTGGCGTGACTCAAAGCAATCTGGCGTGATTCAAAAGTCACGAATCACGCCAGTTTCCTTTGTTCACAACTTAAGCCTCACATCGGTGCGAGTTTTGAATTTGGTCTATTAAAGGAGATGAAATGATGAAAGAGGAAGAAAAAATTAAAGTATATATATTTACACACAAAAATAATAATAAAAAATGGAGTGTTCACGAAGTTAGAGTAGAACGATAGTAAAAATTCCCACTGACCTTTTTCGGTGTATAATTCAGGGGCTTTTGTTGTTGTTTGTGATTTCCAGACCGTTTTTCTCGTAGTTGCGGGTGGTTTAAGCTGACCATGTGAGCAGTTTTTCCAGTACCTGCTATGGCCGATCTCTGGATTCGTTGGAAAATTTTATTTCGCAGTTTTTCCTTGATATCACTTTCTTCCTTGCTCTGAGTTTTCTTGATCTCAAACTTATGCGGAGAAATTTGTTTTTCTTTTGGATTTGTTTCGTTTTTATGCATAGTCAGCTTGTATGTGGGGCAGGTTGGCTGGCCTGTATGCATGGTGAAGGATCGCGACAGTTCGTACTTCAAGTCTTGTGTCATCTTGCTGGTCACACAATGACTATTTTTAGAAATCTTTTTAGGGCGGAGTTCAGGATTTTTAAAAGTTGGACCAGTGAACTAATAGAGTAATTATCAGTCATCAACCGGCCTGCAAATGATAAAGATGAGATAAAAAAATAATCAATCAGTTTAATTATAGAAATTTTAAACATATCAACAAAAATGAAATGAAAAAATACCTTGAAATAAAAATTAATTAAAAATAAAACTTAAAGTTTAGCCAATAACAAACTAGTCTCAGTACGCAGATGTTCTTAGGGTCTGTCACGCAACGTTTCTATCCAACGAACGTCTTCTTATTTATTTGAACAGAATATTTCTTCCCAAAATTTGAAGTGAGGTTAGCATATGCCGCGATACATTTATCTCTTGGATTGCGATTGGATGTCGAATGAGAAATCTTGCATGTCATAACAAAGGTATATATCGGAATAGCAAAACTAGCAAGTAGAATAAGAAATGTTGGAAGTCGACTATGAAAACTAAGCATTTGTATTTTCAAAGTTGTATGTCAAAAACATAATGTTGGCAAAAACAAAAACAAAAAAAACAGAAAGTACGATGTAAAATGCAAAGTTCGATTTTTGGCCCCGAATGTACGCCATACATCAAAACCTTCTTCGTCGCTACATATCCATACCCTTTAATTTTTGGCATAAACTTTTTATCCAAAATTATTTTCACTACTTTGAGCTCTTAGAAGCTTTTAAAAAAAATATTTTCAGTTTATTATTGTTCGGATCTATGTCAAAACAACAGCATTTTTGCACAGACTCATATTTCATCTAGAAGTATTAAGTTAAACTTCCTGTGAATAAATTCGTTGTTCTAGTGATCCTAAGGTTTAAAACAAACAGTCTACACACACTCTACCTTGGCAAAAAATGCCAGGTTAAGAACCCATCATCCCTCCACTCCCCAAGACCCCGCACCAGTCCTAGCGTCTTTTTTACTGGGATAACTGTGGTCAGTACCAGATACTCCATACATGTTGAAACCAGTTCCTCCAGGTATCCCAGCTTACCCTGGAACCAGGGTCTAGTTAATATGGAATCCTGAAGAGATTGAAATGGGCACCGGTCCTAATATTGATTACCATACTCTAATCTACATTTATGCAAATGTTGGTGCTTTTGTCCGTTGTGTATAGATCCGACCAAAATTTTGCACTTAGCCACCTGACTATTAAACCTGGTATTGATATAAACCTTTTGATATACATAAATCGTCTGGCAAAATTCGGGAGAATTACACCAAGAAAGAACCCACATATTTAAAACCCAATCCGTCTGTCCTGGCGCCCTTGATTTACCGGTCCGGAAAAACCGTAAAGCACTGAAAAACTGTGCCCTATCCGAACTTTTTTACAGAAATTTTCCAAGAAATAATTTTAAAGAAAATTACCTAGAAATGTCTATTCGATTTCTATTCAATTTCTCGGAAAATCTATCAGAATGTGCCACATGATCCCACATGATACCTTAAAAGGTAATATAATATGCTATAAATAAGATAAATCACCATATTCCTAAATGATAAAAACAGCCAATCAGAACTGAGTATTATCACATGGGCTTAAAACATGAAGAAACAGAGTTTTCTGGGGACAGCGCAGCAAGAAACGGCTTGAAAGTTGAAACGATATAGTTCAGGCGAAAATGGCAAACCTTCATTTTTTTGTTCTTCTGGTCCTTTTTGCTCTGTTTAAAGTCGGATCTAGCTGTTACGATGATGATGACTGCCTTCTTGGCCATTGTTGTGAGGACAACGCTTGCTACAGTAATGGCCAGACCTGCCCTATAGTTGAAAAGCTTGCCGGAGGAGTTGTGGTAGCCATTGTCATCTCTGTGATCGTCTTTGTTGGGATCATCGTGGCCATCATTGCTTGTTGTTGCTGTGCTTGCTGTCCCTGCTATCGTGGATCCCCAGGACAAGTAATAGTCACTCAGCCACCTTATCAGAATTTTGGCGCAAACGTTGTTGTACAGAATTCAACAAATACCGTTCAACAGTCTCAACAGCCACCACCACAATATCATCCACAAGGACCTCCAGCTTATCCTCAACAAGGCTATCCACAACAAGGCTATCCACAACAAGGTTATCCTCCTAATTACAACCAACAACCTCCCAAGTATTGAGCCAAGTTTACTATAAGGCTACAAGCCTCGACATGTACTAAGTAGACATTTCTAGAAGGACCGTAGAAGAAGAGTCCGTCAAAACTTTGTTTTATTTGACAATTTAGTCCCCTGAGGGAGACGGATAGGTAATTTATATAATTTTCATGCAATGCCGTTTTAGTTTATAATAATAGATCGAATCATTTTTTGGCCCTAGTTTAATCCATCTTTTTTATAGATTCTGATTATATTCAACGAATTTTCTTAGTAAAAATATGTTTTCACTGTAAAGAAAAGATATACCACAATTTCTCACTAGTTTTCCCCCCAAAAGTCTTAGCATACAGTAATGTTTGTTCATTTATTTTACACGAACCTTGGTATTTTATATGCTTTTATATGCTTTAGCTTCCATTTGGTTTTGTAATTTCTAGCTAAGCTTTGGATTAAATGTTATTACTTCTTTACTGGCACATTATGATCTTTCACGTGATACAGTTTCGTAAATGAAAAAAAAAACGTTTCTTGCAAATAAAAACAAAAAATATGTCAGTTTGGTCTGGAATTCATAAATGTTCCAAATTTTGAGAATCTCAAACCCACTTTCTTTAAGATTTTGTATCCATTTATGTATGTATTTATTCATTATTTAAATGTTTCTTATTTATTTTTTCTTGTTTTGTAAATATTAATAATTTCAATTTACAGGGTTCGTGCTACTCCTTAAAAACAGTATGAATTTAATTCATGTTTTCAAGGTCACTTTAATAATTCTTGAAATTTACAATTTTAGCAAAACTCTTGAAGTTTTGCTTTGGTTGTTACTTGGAGGGTTCTGAAATAGATCAGTCATCCTAATTTTTTTGATATATGTTTCCATATCAATTGGCCTACAACTATATGTACATAGTATAAAGGTTGTACAGACCATTGAAGAAATAAAAAACGTGTGCGCGTGCTGTCATAAAGCACATGGGGGTTGACAGAACATGAGAGAAGTGTTAGGAGAAGCACTATGCGTAGCGGAATGCTTCTGGACACTTCTCTAGTGTTCTGACAATCCCCAAGTGTTATATGGCTGTACACAGCATAGCAAGCAAGTTTTTTATTTCTTTTATAAAATACAAATTACGATAATAGGGAATAACGCAACAAAAAGTGTGCGCGTGTGCAATTTGATCTCATAATGCACACGCTCCAAACCAATCAGAAAACGACAACATTCATAACAGTTATTTTATAATAATGACTCTTAGTGCTATGGGCTATACAAGAATTGAAATTATCATCACGATAATCATCATTATTTCATTATTTTATTATTATTTTATTATTATTATATGGGTGTCAACAACTCCATTACTTCCTTTTTATAAGGGGTACTAGAAACGGCTCGGAAAGTTGGCCATGTGCAAACGCAGTGCAAAACCATTGCTTAGTTAGGTACAGTAAACATACTTGAAAAATCATTTTTGGGAGCTTGAATACTTGATAATGATTGACCTTCTAATAATTATGTTCAGTTGACAGCTGACAACAAGTTCTGCCCATTCAATTTCCTTAGTTGATCAATGCAAACCTCAAGTAAAAAAAAGAAAGATGGGGTTCTTCTATAGCCCATTTCACAATGTCTCAATGTGCTTTACATTGCAGTGGAGGACTTTACAGGCTGCATATTAAAGTGCTATTTGCAACTGTGCAGCTTATTACAATCATGAGTGATTTATTAGTAGTAGATAATATAGGTAAGTTGTAGTGCTTGGGAACGAGGTTATTCCGGGCGAAAGCCCTTGCAATTAAATTTGGAAAAATTAATTTCCGACCTCGCTGGGATTCAAACCTACGACCTTCGAAATTGTACTACCGATGCTCTTCCAGCTGAGCTAGAGGTCAGACTGAGAGCAGCCCGGGGTGAAATAGATGTTAGGTCGCAGTAATTATGATGCAAAGATTAGAGTATGTGGACCGTGTGGCACTAATGAAATAGTTGAAGATAATATAGGTAAGTTCCGAAGGTCGTGGGTTTGAATCCCAGTGAGGTCGGAAATTAATTTTTCCAAATTTAATTCCAAGGGCTTTTGCCCAGAATAACCTCGTTCCCAAGCACTACAACTTACCTATATTATCTTCAATTATTTCATTAGTGCCACGCGGTCCACATACTCTCATCTTTGATTTATTAGTACATTAGTGTTATGCCTCCAAATTGGGATAGTGCTGATCTTGTTGCTCTTACATATATTATCCAGTGTGAATTCTACTCGTTGGTGTGGTTTGTTGTTTGAATTTAACACCAGTTTTAATAGTGTTCAGTGAAGTGTGTTAGCACTCTTTTGATCAAACTCGACGCGGGCTTCCTGTGTTTTTATTCGCAAGTGAGTGCACATGCATGTATGCTGAGCTGGACTTGTCCAAAACGTCTCTAAAATGGATGTAGACAAAATACTCACTCAAATCGGTGGTTTTGGATACTTTCAAAAGCGCCTAGCCATTATATTAGGTACAGTAATCTTTATACTTACTTTTCAGCCTCTTGTGGTGGTATTCATTGGGGCTGATCCATCTTGGAAGTGTAAAGACGAGGCAGCTTCATGTGAGCTGAATGGAACTTTCAGCCTCGGAGATAAGAATTATAACGACCGATGTACGATGAATAGGACTGACTGGACATATACTGACGAGTTTACCTCCATTGTGACTGAGGTATGCATTGATAATGATTTCAAATTACCGCTTGACAACCTGTTTTAGATTATTATTCACCCAGCTGTGTGTGTTTTCACACGTGTGCAGGCTGTAACATAGAGTGCTCACACTAAATCCGTGAAACAAATACTATTTTTAGCACTAAATAGTGATAATTAAACAATAGAAAACAAAGGATTCTGTATGAAATAGTACTAATTAGTACTATTTAATGTTCAAGATTTTAGTGCGTGCATTCTACTGTAGCTAGAGTGTTATCACGTGCTAAGTGTGTATGCATGAATACTTAGTAATTGCAACCAGTTTGGGTAATAAAGCACATCATGATAAAGATCAGTGAAACAAATATATATTTGTTCTCAATAAATGAAGCAAAGGATTAAGGAATAAAATTCCATTCAAAAACAAACTGAATCTCAAAACCAGTGTTTGGGTTACCTGTGGTCCTCAGCAGTACAGGGCTATACTGTATAAATACTGTATGCTTTACGTGTTTCATTTATACCCAGTGGGATCTTGTCTGCGGAAGGGAAGCACTTGCCAGCTTGGCTCAATCAATTCTCTTCATTGGATGGATTCCTGGAGCATTTTTGATTGGTCGACTGTCTGATAAATTTGGCCGAACAAGGGTGTTGTTTCCAGCAGTCAGTGCTGTAGCTATTGCAGCATTTGTTACCTCATTTGTTCATGATTTATGGTGAGTTGTTAGATTATATCATTCTGTACATTATTTTAAGGCATGGTTGTACACTATATTATGTGCAATATAAAATAATATATACATGTAATACTGTATTTATATATTACAATATTAAATTGTATATACATGTAATATTTATATATTGCAATGTTAAATTATATATATATATATGTAATATTTATACAGGATATAAAGAAAGGGAGGAGGGGAATGCTGGGACTCAAAACTTGACTACTGTAATGTAGTAACAGAGGATAAACACATTAATTTTTATCACTATTTTCCACTCACAGGCTATTCTTATTGTTGCGAGCAATAATTGGATTTTTCCAAGGTGGAGTCTTTATAGTGCTCTTTGTACTCAGTACAGAGTTTGTTGGTCCAGACCACAGAAGTCTTGCTGGGACATTAAACTGGATCTTTTTTGCACTTTCTCTGATGGTTCTTGATGGAATGGCTTATGGCATAAGGAACTGGAGACATCTTTCTATAGCTGTTTCAGCCCCTGCACTTCCATTAATCATTTTGTGGTGGTAAATATAAATTGAATAGTAATTATAGTAGTACAGTATGTGGACTCCCATGTCAGTCTTCAAATATTGAAGCTACATGAACAATAAGAAAGAACGAAAAACATGCTTTTAGAAGGGCGCATGAATAATATTTTGGTGAGTTTACCAATGTTTCTATTGCTTTGCACTGATAGAAACAACAGTTGTAACAAAAATAATCAGGCAATATATAGACTACCATCTATTAATTAAATTGTTCATTATATTATATACTCTGATTAACAGCAACATATTCCATATTTCTAGCACTGGCAATAGATGAAAAGAGTGGCATAGGGTAATTGTCAATGGCTGAGTGGCGTTAGTTGATATGATACTAAGCTCTCTCTCTTGATTGACTACGTTTTTAAGGTGGTTCCGGACCTTTGCTACTGCGCATCCAATTTGTGCATAATTTATTTCCTATACTACCTTATAAGCAATATTGCAATTGGTCTGAATCATAAATAAGTCCCAGTTAGAGTATCTTTATTAACAGGGATCGCCAACACGATCTATCTTTCTTTATCTCAGGTGGGTTCCTGAGTCCTGTAGGTGGAATCTTCTACACAATAATGAAATAAAAGCAAAGAACACCTTCAAAATGATTGCAGAATTGAATGGCAAGCAACTAAACTCAGACAAACTGAACATTGGTTCAGAAGAGAAGGACCATGATGAAGCAGGAGAGATTCTTGACCTTTTTCGTCCAAAACGACAGCTTTTAAAGACTTTGGTCATGTGGTTTGCTTGGTAAGATACTAACATATATTTGTTAATTTTATATACTTAACTTAAAAAATTAATGTAACTTGTGATTGTATATAGCACAAATGAAGTTTATTTTTAGATAATTCAAGTTTCCAGTATTTATTAATGCATGTACAGTAGCTGCGGAACCTGACTATATATATATAGTTAAATCTAAATTAAAGCATCAATCTAACAACAGCACAAAATATTTTGAAGGCTAAATAGTGTACATGTACATATACTGTCCTTTTGGGGGGCATTTTTTACCAAAGCTTAAAGACTTGTTTATAAGAGCCATGTATGTTTGACACAGCTCACACTAGTTTTTTAGCTAGTTATTTCTTCATGTATGGCTGTCAATTTTTCCATAAATTTGGGCATCTCGTATAATTGGAACATTTCTCAAACCTCTCTTCCTCCCATTAGTATCCCTCGAAAACCTTCAGTGTCCAGAGGAAGACTTAGAGGGGGGCAATCAGGGGCTGTGATTTAATTCCCCTTTGAGGTTGAGATTATTACTTTAAACATTTTTTGTCCAAAATATGAAAAAACTGACCTCTATTAGGGCTACGTTCATAATGTATGGCGGAGGGGGGGAGGTGAAAATTTGAAATGTCCAGAATAATTCTTAACACCCCCGCTAAGCAAGGCTTGTACTGTAGCTTCTTTCAAAAATTGTGCATCCCCCCATTTTTCTGATAAAAAATGCCCATCCCCCCCCTTTTCCTTACCACAATTTTTCGGATATCCCTCAATTTCACCCCTACCCCCCCCCCCCCCTTCTGCCATACGTTATGAACATAGCTAAAGGACACCCCTTGAATACTGACAGTTTTTTCTTGCCCATCCATATAAGGAATTTGTAAAAGGTCCCCCTTCCCCCAGGAAATTACAATTTTCTTTGGTACAAACTCAGTTATTTTGTTCTTTCTCTCACTCCCCTATCCTGAAAATTTCCAATTCCCTCTATTGTTGGGGTGTGGATATTTTCTGGAGCTACTACAAAGTAATATTACTGTACTATCTGTATTAGGTTCACCAACTCAATGGTTTACTATGGTGTTACTCTAAGTGCTGGTGCACTTGGTGGCAGTCTCTACCTTAACTTCTTCTTGACCACTCTTGTGGAATTTCCTGCTAATATCTTTGCCATTTGGTTCATGAATTTGTGAGTAGAAAATAAATAGTGTATAACTTAAAAGGGGACTTTGTTAACACTGTTCCACTAGAGTACACACTATATCTGTGAAAAAATTAACTAACAAAATTGTACTAATTAGTGCAAAGTTTTGTAGGTATAAACTCTACCGAGGAATACTTTTATGTAATTTACTAATTTGAGCAAATTTGTGGAATTTCTTACCAAGTTTTTCATGGATATATTGTATGCACACTACTGTAATACTGTCAGCGACACAAGACACAAAATACATTTCTTGCAGCTTCTTACAATTTTGTGACAAAACAAGTTGCATTAGAAATATGTAAAATATATAATGGCCAGTTATCAGACAGTGTAGGGCAGAATGATTGGGACCTGTCCAGTCAAGGTTTTGCTTTTGCCTATACTAGTTATAGGTTGAGCCAGAAATGAGGTACAGTTTGACAGTTTTAAAACTTCAATTTGGCCAGTCATCATGGCCGACAACTAACCTGAGCCTCTATTTTAAGCCATATTAAGCTAAGCTTGACTTGTTTTTGCAATATTTGCAAAAGTATAGAATCAATCTCTGCTTTCTGCAAGCAATAAATTTTTCTAGTGTAAAACATGTACCCCTCCTGTATTTTGTCTCTCAAAGATTTTGTTATGATAGTCAATAATATTTCATCATCAATAATACTTTACATATTAAATTACCTGCCTAGGTATGGTACAGTATTTATCATCTAAATCCATTACAACCTATCATCTTGTTCCTTCGGACCTTCCTTTTTTATACCTTGGTGGCAGTGCCCCCACCTTTAAATTAACTTCTCTGTTCGTGCATGGAGGAGTTAATGGAGGCTCTGCCAGTAAAGTACCTTTTTCATTTTTCAATGCAATACAATTCAAACTTTTTATTATTTTTATTTTTATTTTTTCTACAGACATGCAAAGAGTTTTGGCTTGTATGGTAGGAAAAGGGCTCTATCCTTTGGACTGGTGTTAGCTTCATTGTTTTGTGTACTTGTTTCAGCAATTCCTCAATCGGAGGACACAGGTGAGAAGGTCATTAATTTATTGTACTGGGCCTGGTTGTACAAAGCCTGGATAGCGCTATCTGGCAGATAAATCCTTATCCAGTGGATAAATCGATGCTAAACAATAAATTTATTCACTGGATAAGATTTATCTGTTGGATAGCACTATCCAGGCTTCGTACAACCAGGCCCTGGCCATTATATCCTTAAATTGATTTTGTTTTCTGCACATGCAGTTATTAAATACATGTTCATGCTGTGTGGTAAATACATTCAAAGTGTTGTTACTCTGTTGTTTAGGATACCAGGCCATTAGGATCACTGGAGCTGTGCTCGGCAAATTCTGTATATCTATTTCATTTTGCACTATTTATGTTGCATCAGCTGAAATTCTTCCTACAGTAATAAGGTATTTTAATCACATAAAATGCAACACATTCAAACATTACCATCTACTTATCATTTATTTATTATATTATCATCATCTGACCATCATCTGACCGTCATCTTTCCTACAGCTGTATTGAGTGTTTTGCTTAATTCTGTTGTGATTGTTGATGATGATAATGTGATACAGCACTTATTTAGGTTAGATGTCAGTCAAAGTGATTCTATGACGATTACAATTTCATTCCTGTAATGGGCAATTATATTATTTTGTTGATAGTTAATAGTATCCTATTTGCATCGGTCTCTTTCACCCTTGATACAAATAAGGATAGGGTAATTTTGAACCACGTTCAGTTAAAATGGAGCAGAAAGAAAGTGACAGAGTGTATGGAGGAAAGAATGAACACAGTTGCTGGTCAGAGAGGATGAACACAAGAGGCTAACCATACCAAAGAATATATAGGAAGCCATTGCTTGCCACAACGAGGTTCATTTGAAACTGAGTGAGGTCGATTTGACAGCGACCTTATTGTTTTTATACTCACTTTGTTAGGGAGTGGTGCAAATAGTGTTTTTAACATTAAAGGATAAAGATATTGCTTGCAAATATTGAATTCTCATATATACTGATTTAATGGCAATAGAAAAACTGGAAAATGGGGAAATTGGAAAATAAATTAAGGCTTCATTAATAGTAAAAATGAGATTTCTGTTTCCCTTTCATTTTCTAAACCCCTTACTACAGGAAGCCCAACCATGTTGTATTTTCTCTCATTGTCTGCTTGTGTTTTCAGGAATGTTGGCATGGGTAGTATGGCTGTATTTGACCAGTTTGGTGCATCAATGGCTCCCTTTGTTATTCTCTTGGTAAGCATTGAGGAATCTCTAAATTTTCTCAAATTTTTTTCCCCAGTCTGGTACTATCTGTAATTCTGGGCATGGTAAAGTCACAGATCAATTAGAATTAAGCGTGTGAGGTTTTGACCTATGATTAATTTCACAATATGCACTTACAGTGTAATTGAAAAAACGTAGTTGGGTTCAAAAAAAGGTTATATCATCAAAGCTAAGACCGAAGGGGAGCATGAGACGATACACAATTATGCTACTTTCATGCATATTGCAGTTTTCCCTTCCTGTGCACATGTTATGCATCATGGCTTTGGCATGTTGTTAATCTACATTGTAGGTGGACCAACTTTGCTATAGTGTGCATTTTTACATGTCTATATGCAAATGTAGTACTTATTTCGGAGTACCCAAAACCCTTTTCGGTCTTAGCTTCAATGATATGAACTTCTCGAACACAGCTACGTTTTTTCAATTAGGTGTATATTTATGTTAGTACTACATTACTTTTTTCCGTCAGAACACGACACATCCTGTACTACCATTTGGTCTGATGGGTCTCTGTGCTTTAATAGCCGGGCTGTCGAGTTTGACTTTACTACCAGAGACTCTTGGACAACAAACTCTAGAGACTCTAGCTGACAGAGATAAGAAAGATGAGCAACTTTATGACCATAGTGTAGCCATTAATCAGAATAAAGAGGAAAGTAAGCTATAAACATATTTTCTTCCTGAGGGTCACCTCCCATCATCCTATCCCTACCTTGTGTAGGAGTTGAGTAAAACCCTTTTTTAAGTGCCACTCACCCCTGATTCAATATTTTCAGTATTAATTCTACATGAAATGAATAGCTGAATGGTGAAATATTTTTATATGGTTTGAGGGATGCAACTTGGAGATATCAAGGTTTATACTTCCAATATGAGTCCAAAATTCAAAATTTAGGAAAGGCGAATCGACCAACAAACCAAAGAGATTTGTTAAAGTTGCACTTTATGTAATTCTTTAATGTCAAAAACATATATCTTTATCTTAGTTAATGAATTGGTCTAATTCTTTGTGTTTTAATAATAACGAAATCAAAGTCTTTCGTATATTCTATCATTGATCAAGTCTCGTAAAGCCGTTGTTTGTCCCTAGAGCATAAAACTCTTGGAATAAATTATTGTCAATTCATAATCTTATATATACTTTGTAAAGTAAATAAGTTATTTTAATAAACTATAAAACACGTGAGAATTTTCCCTAATAATGTTTAGTTAACTGATTTTCAAGGTGTTAAAGCCAGGAAATAAAATGGCTGCCCCTTCTGTTTTCTCTTGAACCCGTCAGCTTGAGGTGCGGATTAACTCTTTGTCATGCAGATGAAGGAAACAAGAGGGCCTCGAACGTCACTCTCGAAAATGTTTTTCAATATTTACCAAAGGATTGTGAAGTCGTGAACAGTATTTTAATATGAAACTACGAGATTAATTTTTTAGAGGTCGAAGATAGCCTTTTCACGGAACCCACTCATTGTGACCAAGCTCACAGGAAACTGCAGATTAAGCCTCGCTGTCTTTGAGCTTTTTTCCAACGACAGCAGAAACTAGAAAACTCCTGAAGTAAGGAACAGTAGAGTGAAGCTAAGATGGGAAAACATCTGAGTTGGCTGTTGGTTGTTAGTGGTGTTTTTGTGTCGGCATCGACTACGATTATCTACCCTCATTTTCAATGGGATCCTAGGAATCCATTGTAAGTAAACCGACGAGGATTTGTAACAAGTTTGTAGTTCACTGATAGCCACAAAAAAGCACGATACATTTGGCTTGCTAATCAGAGAAACGCTCTTTTGCAAACACATTTTGGTCTTGTTTGAATTGCGTTTTCGCAAATTTTAAGTAAGCAGAAGCGTCAAACTGTTGTACAAAGCCTGTTTTCGAGTCGATAGAAAAGTTTGTAAAAGATTTCCTTTTATACTAGTAAGAGATCAAATGTAGAGTTCCTTACAAAATAAATGTTCAATCTTTTGTCCGTTTAAGGAAAAGTTTTGTCTCGCAGCTGTAAGTTTCACCAAGAACTCAGAGTTACTAACCTAAACAAGAAAATTCGCTAGAATCCAGGTTTCTTCCTAAATCCGACAATTCACACAAGGAAAATTGTCGGTCAGTTAAATGCATACATTTTGAATACTTTAACCGAATGAATTCGCATTACAGCATATTTTTTACTATAATTTAAAGAATAAACTCTCAGTGTCCATCAAAATGAGTGACTTTTATGAAGAAAGTTTTAAATTTACTGTACGTGCTACAAAAAGAGTAGAGAAACTATTTAGCTGTCATGGAGAAAACCCATTTATATCCATAAACGGTCATATAAGTAGATAACATCTATTAAATTTCAACAAAAACTTTTTTATCGAATAAGTAAATATTTCGACTTTATACCAAACTCAAAACAAACTGAATAGGCTTATATAAAATCCGAACAAATGAATTTCAATGTATTGACTTTGAAAAAAAAATTCAAAGTGCTTGTCACGGATAAAGACTAAAGTGGCCGTTTTCGTAAATTGCAACCTTACGGCCTAAAGACGTTTAATTGCATAAGCTGATTTCAAAGGAACAAATTAATATTTCCTACACAGCTTGCTTGTTTGCTCAGCTGGCTACTTGAACAAAGTTGAGTATCATCCTGCTCTATTGCAAACAGTTGTTAATGGGACATGGATATTAATGGTCCAGGATACCATTGAATCATGCATACTTATGGTGTCGAATTACTTTTTCTTTGCCTCTAATTTCTCTTATTTCTTTTCTCTATATTTACTCTATCTTTTATTTTCTCTGAAGTTCTCTTTCAGCTTTTTCTTTTCTTTCCGCTTTTTTTTCCGTTCATTCTTCAACCTTTTCATTTCTTTCTTCCTTTCATTCATTCATTCATTCTTTCTCTTTTTCTTTCTTTCTTTGTTTGTTTGTCTCTTCCTTCCTTCCTTTCATTATTTCTTTCATTCTTTCATTCTTTCTTTCATTCATTCTTTCATTCTTTCATTCATTCTTTCTTTCTTTCATTCTTTTTTTCATTTTCTCTCTCTCTCTCTCTCATTCTCTATCTCTTTCTTTCTTTCTTTCCTTCTTCCTTCCTTCCTTCCTTCTTTCCATCCTTACATTTTTCCTTTTTTCTCGATCCTCACGCCTTTCCTGATTTTTTTACTGACCACTACATCTATCTTTATTGACATCATCTTCCAACTCGATCATCAGTTTCCAAGACAACCACTCCATGAATGTCCAACCAATGTCCCGAATCAACATCGTCTGTCCGAATCCCGCTCTTGTTCCCGCCAAAATCCAAAACACCATCCCCAAAGAACAACTATTTGAAAATATCTGGATAGTGGACAAGGCCTCATATGATGGATGTATCGTGGACACAAGTAAAAGCACCAATAGACTGGTCATGAAGTGTGATGATCCATTGAGTCTAAACTATTACACCATGGTGTTCCAGCAATTCAGTGCTACTCCGGATGGATTGGAATTCCAACCAGGGCAGAGCTATTATTTCATCGGTGGGTTTTAATCTCAGGGTAAATTTCCCGCCAAAAATACGCGCGCATGGCCTACGGACATTGTTAGCCAACAAGGACAATTTATTCATTTACTTTAACACTTCAGAAAATAATCCATTGACAGCTAGAGCGCATCCAGTAAAACCATGAAATAAAGACAAAGTTAATAATGACAAATAGAAGCTATTTTGTAGACTTATAGTTGCTAGCACTCAACCAGAACATTTATTAAACAAAAGGCACAAACGGTCTCTTGTATTTGTCTTTTGTATGATGAATATTCTCGGTTGAGTGCTAGCAACTATTACTCACTAAATAGTGCTATATGTCAGTATCAACTTTGTTTTGTTTCATTTTTTTACTGCATGCACTCTATTCGTAATAACAATATAATATATATATTAATTATAATGTAAAACAATTGATTCTGATAAATATTCCTTTACTATTATACATAGGTACCTCCGATGGAACCCAGACCTCCCTTGGCCGGATTTCCGGTGGACATTGCGCAAGTCACAATATGAAGATGGCTGTTTATGTTTGCTTTGACTCGAGTGGTATGTTTTAATAAAATAGCGCGATAATCGCACGGTACAAACTAACGACTAAAAGGTGTGCACTGATATCATGAACGTTTGTTGGAGGACACACAATTCGTCCAACATGGCGGCTATGACATCTACTTCCACTCTAATACTAATATGGAAATTTAACTAATTTCCCTCCAATTCATTCTTCTTCTCCAGATGCAAAGTGTCAGCCAGCAGCACCAACCACAGCAAGCCCAGTCACGTGCCCGACCCAGTCCACAACAATTCCTCAATACACAGGTGCAGGATATACCTCAGGGCCCAGTTGCACGAAGGATGTATGGTTCTATCCAACTGATAAATCCTTATCCAGTGAATAAGGGGATGCTTTTGTCTAATACATTTATGCACTGGATGAATTTTATCTTCTGATAGCGCTATCCGACATTCCACCGTCACACGTGCATCAATTCAACAGGCTTATTATCTTGGACCACTCTTATAACTTTGGCACTATAGAGTTGTATGAAAGGACGGCGAACCTCCCTATGGGGTTAGAAAATGCCTGCAAACAACATATTTCCACTAAACAAATGAAAGTATTGATAGGCTGCCAGCATATACCAAAGAGTCAAAAGACAAAAACATGGCGGCCATTTTGTTGCCTTTAACAATGGATGCTAATAAGACTGATCTTTCGTTAAAGTGCACCAACGGCTTACCCGAGGGGCCGCGAAGACGTAACGTACAATCAAAGAATTTCTGTTTTATTCCAGGTTCAAACAATATGATGTCAATCTCCAACAATACAGACCTGCTTCCACTGATAGCAAACCAAACCAACTTTATCCCTGAAATATTGAACGCTTTACAAAACATGACCACCAAACTGGACGCCGTCAAGAGAAGCTAGATAACTGTTCATTCGCATCTTCTGGGAATCAAGGTATGAAGCTCGGCTTTACCACAGGCAGCCCAAGCTTTGTTCTTCGCTGGATTGCTAGTTTTCGACGCAGCAAGCATCTAGTTGATGTTATGTATTCATAAAAGACAATGAATCATCACACCTAATACAATATAGAACGACAATGAATGCAATATATTTTTTGAATAAATACATCAACTGAGCTGCGTGCTATGTAGGTTCTACTTAGCTTTCAATCATTTCCAAGAAAATATAATAACAAAAGACAACGGCAGCCAATAGTAATACTCGTTAGAAAACGCTCAATGACCAGAATCAGCGTCGCACTCCATATTCTTGATCATAATATAAGCTGCTTTTTGATTCGCTACAAAAAAAACAGAACAAGGTTCTCTCAAGACACCAGAAACTACGAACGAGAGGCACTGGCTACTTGAAATACTGAGGCCTCTCTCTGGGCCAACCAGCCTCAATTTCATGTTTACCACCACCACCACCTCCCACGTGGTCTTCAAGAGATATGAATAAATGTGTTCGACTAATGGCATTTTGTTATCCTAGCGATTCCAGTACGCACAACCTGTGCGGCTCACTACATGGCTGGGGTAGCAAAGACTGGTATATACCCCATCAATCCCGATGGCCTTGGACAATTCGACATACTGTGTGACCAAACGACATCCGGCGGGGGGTGGGCAGTGATTCAAAAACGCTACGATGGCTCGCTGAACTTCACGAGAGGATGGAATGAATATCGTGATGGTTTTGGATCTCTGAACGGTGAATTCTGGCTAGGACTGGAGAAGATACATCGGTTGGCATCCACGCCTGTGCAGTTGAGAGTAGAACTAGGAGCTCCAGACGGCGAATCAAAGTTTGCATTGTACTCGGGATTCGAAATTGGAAATTCTACAAGCAAGTACACGCTCACCGCAGGAACATACATAGGTCAGAATCTTGAAAACAAAGATTAGGGAATCCGGATTTGTTTTGTCCGCGTTTGATACGGTCTTCCTTCCTTTCGGGACCATGGTACTATTACATAGATCTCTTTGCCTTTAGAGTATAAATATTTTCCCAATATGAAGAATAAGATTTGAATGTATCCATATTCATGTGTACTCTTCTACCCTGCTAGCAGACTCTCCCTCGTTGGCGATTTTTAGTAGAGAAAATAGGAGATTCTACCGGTCTAGGCCGTTTTCTTTGATATTATACCTCCCATTTTCTCTGCCAAGAATCGCCAGCAAGGAAACCCTACTAGTAAGACTCTTCTCGTGCACAACAGTTAAAAAAAGGAATACTCTTGAGAACGATACGTGGCCTGAAATAGGAAAACATTGCGGCTAGGGTAATAGTAGTCTCCTCTGCAGCCGTTCCATGTGTCGAAGCGTTTGGACCGACGCTAAGAACAACTGCAAGGGAGACTAGGGCAATAGACCGTATCAGTAAAAAGATCTATTCAAATTCAGTTTTCATTTGATCAACAGCTGGAGATGCAGGCGATGCAATGGCTTTCTCAGACGGCATGAAATTCTCCACAATTGATCAAGACAACGACAACTGGGGTCAACACTGTGCTAGATACTTCAATGGGGCGTGGTGGCACCAGATCTGTCACAAAGCCAGTCTGAATGGGATTTACAGAAACGGGTCCCATCCTGGCTACTTTGGAGATGGAGTGATATGGGAAACATGGAGAGGGTACCAATACTCGTTGACCAAGACAGAAATGAAAATAAAACCTTGAGGAAGAATTCTACGCTAATGAATTAATACTTGATTCTGGTGATGCGCGGGAAAACCCAGGGAAAGGGGCGATTTTTATCACAGGTAGCTAGAGCCATATCTTGTCCTCGTTCAAAGACATAGCCGTGTCTTAGAACAGCTGATTCAAAGTAAAATTTTAATGGAATACTGAGCAAATCCTGCATATGTAGCTGATTGCAGATTTATCCATTATTTTAGTCAGCTAGGATTTCGGATTTTACTTGTTATAGAGTTTCGGGATCTCCGCGTTCTAAACCACAAATTACATAATATACATACATAGAAAATCACATACAAAGCAGCTGTCATATTATTTGCAGATTCGGAGTCGCGGATCGACGGATTTGTATAGCCCTATTCAGCCCCCTCTGTAAACAAAAATGTACTTTGACAAGAGCAAGTGCGAGAACTGACCTGTTTAGGTTATTTAGACATCGTCTAATACAATCATGTTAATTTAATCTGGTAAACAAGTCTATTTGTTGGCAATTTAAAGATAGCAACATAACTAGTCATTAGGTTAACGTTATTAATTGCATCATTAATTTTTTTCGGTAGCAGCCGGTAGGTTTATCTCAATACTTTGTGGCGCAGAAGGCTGCGAAGGCGCTGACTGTGTACCATCCATTATCTTGACCTCCCCAGCCCATGTGGAGGAAGAAGCGGTGTTCCCAAGTTGTTTTTGCTTTGCTACACCACCACAGAAAACAGCTCCGGTACTTTTGGTACCTCTCCTTGTAGCGGGTTGCGACAGCATAGTGCATGGCTTTCTTTTTACCCTTGTGCCAGATACCAACAATGACAGGATAACCGGCTTTCACGTGATTGGCTGCACGGTCTTTGACCCACTTTTTTGTCAATCCTGACCAGGAGAAGGTGTGGTAATGGCTGTGTACTCGTCCACCAATTCCTCTGGCGCGATAAAACTTGATTATGTTTCTCATCTGACTGGGCTTGGTTGCTCCTCCGCCGAATAAGCAAAACGTTCCGAGCTTGCTACGAATTCCTTCAATGTATTTCTTGACTTTTGACGTCACGGTTCTTGGTGCAAGATCACAGTCACTACCATAAGTTCCCTCGTCAGTACAGGTCCAGAATCGCCCGCTGAAACCTGATGAAGGGCTGTAGTAGGCAAGACGATCATAGTAGCCGAGGATTTGCGCCCACGCAACAGGAGCGCAACCAGAGTAGCACCCACAGCACCCATGTTGGCTGTAGTCAGGGAAGAGGTCTTCTCTAGGTATCGACCAATGACTCCATGAAGACCAACGACGATTCCGATGAGAGCTGAGGTCAACAGAGAAATATTTCAAGAGCTGTTTTCCTCCTGATGCCTTGATTTTGAAATAGAACGAGATTTCTTTGTTTCGAAGTATCTTGCGGACTAGCTTCTTGTCGTTCCTTACTTCGAACTGAAGGTACCCGATGCCGTTCTTAGTTTGATGGATTCGCTTGGGGTACACATGGGTCTGGCTATCCTTGCAAACATCTACAAGTATCGCACACAGTTCTTGCTGTCGTTTTTCTGGAATAGAATGGATAGAAATCTGTTTGTGGTTCTTTTCCAGAGCAACCTTTGCAGTTGATCCGGGAGAAACGATCTCCGCGTCGTAGGCACTGCCTGGACTTTGATTACTTTTCTTTCTTTTTGATGTCTTCCAGACATCTTTCACTGACGCTGCGTGGTCTTTCCAATCTTTTTTGATGTCATCTAAGCCTGTTTGGACCATTTTCTGAAGCTTCCTCCAATCCTTAACCTATATGCAAAAATATTAAATATTGTTATTATACATATAGCTGGCAGCTTGGCAGAAACGGAGGACTAAATCCCGTCACTAAATCCCTAAAATACTAACCGGTGCATCAGCAATCCAGTCAAAAGTAGCCGCCACAGCAACGCCTTTCTCGTTTTCACACATGTACAATCCCATGGAAGTTAACCGGAAAAACTTGTGGCATTTCTGTCCAGCTTTTCTTGCTTGGTTGACAAGGACTTCAGTTGGTGAAGGTCTTGGACCAGATTCAGCATTTCGGTAATCCCCTGTTTTTGGTCCCGCTGACAGAACGAGGAACTTCTTGCCATGGCTGATCTCATAGTAGGCGATGTAGTTAAGGTCTAGGTCTTTGCGGTAGATCGGTACAATGGATCGGTTGTTAATCTTGGAGATGTCATTAGCACCCATGATGTCGAGAAGGGTTTCTTCGACTTCAAAAGGCAGAGTGATGGCGTTGGTTGACTGGAATACTGCGCCGATACATGCTAGGGTTATTACCAGGAGAAGCTTGAGCTTCATGTTGCGTCGGGGTTTACCACGCTGAAAAAGCCTTGTAATTTTCGTAAGTCTTGAAAACCTATTAAAAAAGTAAATGTGGTACGTTTTCTTGTAACAAACGCAAAATAATTTAAAAAGTAAAACTAATCCAAAGAAAATATTTACTGATATTTTCCTTACTTTGATTGCAAAAGATTTAGTTAATTGCTTACTATCAATCACGTGACTTTTTGGAGTTGACTGGGGGGCAAACAAACGGTTTGCTGGGGGGCAACTAGCGGATACTAAGTCAAAACATATCAAAATAAGTCCTCAAACTATTGTATTTGACTATTTTCACGACATCAAACCAGAAAATAAGAGATCAAAACAACCGTCCAGGATTCTACAAGCCATCAAAAAAGAGCTATTACCGGAAGTGACGACTATTGATAGCAACCTATTTCATGATACGAGGTTCTAAACCTTTTAAATTCAAAATCAAGATTAAAATCAAAATATAACTTTAAGGAATGAAAAGGTCTATTCTTCGATTGCACGTTACGTCATCGCGGCCATGTTGGTGCCATTTGACAAAATATTTCTCATTAGCATCCATTGTTAACGGCACCACAATGGCCGCCATGCTTTTGTCTTTAAGCTCTCCGGCTTGGGAATGCTTGCAACCATCAATAAGACGAAACTAGTTTCCGTAAATAATCTTGATTTTTAAAGTGTAAAAAATCATATTAAAGGTTTAAAACCTCGTATAATGAAAGAAAATATTGTTTGTCATTTCCATACACACCTTATAAATTACTTCACTTTTGTAGATGAAAACTGTAGGCAGTTCCTAACTTCTAATGAACATAAGGAACAATATCCTCTATTTATTTGAAACAAACACTATAACTCTGAACATGTTCATCTTCATCACATACTGAGTTTTCATATCAAATATCACATACTGGGGTCCATATCGTCGATCGCAGCGATCGTGGTGATATCGGAATGTTGTTTGTGTGGTTCTCGTGCATGTTTTTTGGGGTAATAAATAAGCCAACAGAGAAGAAATCAAAACACGATTGCAGATCGAATTAGAAACAGGCTATAACTAGTTCATTTATATCTCATGCTGAGTTTTCATATTGATATATATCCGCATATTTTAATATTAAATTGCCGCCACATAACTTCCCCTTTATTATATGGCGATGCTTTTATTTCCCTATTCACAGTTTAAATGTTTTGAAAAGCCGCAGAAATCATTTGAATAGATTAATAGGTCACTTGCATTATTGCGTCATTTACTACCACTACCAGACTCCATTGCGGCAGACTTTCTTTTGTTCTGTTAATTAGCACCAATTGTCTCACTATTCCTATGAGGAACTACAAATTTGAATAAGAAAGAAAATTTACGAAGCATTTTGGGAGTGGTAGTAAAATGACGCCATAATGCAAATGGCCTATTGTTATCGTTGAATAACTAGAGGAGCGCTAAACGCATGACAAAATACCGGCCGTTGACGTCACGAGATCTGGTTATAGCTGTAAGTACAAGTCTTATCCTGTCGGTCAAATGTTAGTCTTGTGATGCTCGTACGTGTCCTATTTTGAACTTGAATTACCTTGGGCTTGAACAACCCTCTGGTCATGTCCCGACCGACCCGTCACCCGCTACGCGTATAAACGACTCTTTCCGGGTGTGAAAAAATTCCTATTGATATTATTAAGAATATTTCATAAGTTTCCGCTGTACGTATTTATGTTATCCTATATGCTGGACTTCGAAACAATTGTCATTCTTTTACTCTTTTAGAAGTTTCTATAGTTTTTGACAGTTGCACAACGTTTTAGGACTTTATATGTAGTGTTAGGCTGCTAACTGGCGTTAATTATGCCCCTTCCACATACATCCAGATATTTTTAAAACGGATTTTTTGCTTTGTGTGTCGGCCTTCTGTCCACGGCTATCCGATAAATAAGCCACTCTAAAACGCTTACCAGAGTAGAAGTTTTTTTGAAACGAAACGCCGTTTTATGTTATCGTGTTGACGTCTGAAAACGGAACTTTTCGAAAATGCAGACGTCACTGAAATGGAGTACAGTGGCATCACCAACCAATAATGACACCAATTCAAGTGTTTTACGCAATATTTCAAAGCCGACAAAGAGGACTGGACGGGATGGGATTTCAAGTCCAAGCAATTGCGCGGACTTGAAATCCCGTCCAGTCCGACATTGGAGGCTTTGAAATGACTTCTCATGCTCATAATTATTCGACTTGGAGTAACTGGAACAAAAGTTAATTCATGATAGTTAGTTTTATCAAGCATTAATTTAATATGTTCCGAGCTTTCGGCCTACTCGGCCATCCTCACTGAGGATATAACAAACGAACAAACAAACTAGCCTAAAGCTTTCGCAACTCTCCCAGGTACAGGTACCACTGAGAGGATATGTAGAATATTTTCCCGCCATGACATCAGGTGTTGCATCAAGTCAGAGATAACTCAGAAACAAATCCTCTCGCGCCCGAAAGACCAGGTATCATTGGATAAACAGGTTGGAGTTGTATACCCTATCATCTGTGGGGAATGTGACATCAAGTATATTGGCAAAACCAGCAGATCTTTAGGTACAAGAAAGAAAGAACATCAGGCGGCAGTTCGCCTTCAAAAAGTGGACAGGTCTGCTTTGGCTGTCCATGTGAATGAGACAGGACATTCCATCGACTGGAACAGCGTAAAAATCCTATCAAAGGAGTCGAAATGGAATCAACGGAAGTGGTTGGAGGCATGCAGTATGGCAAAGGATAAGAGCACCTTATTTAATCGAGATAGTGGTAGAATTTTAACAGGAAATTATATTTGCTTGCTAGATTATTGATTTTTTTAAAAATAATTCTATTCTCATTTTCATTCATTTTTCATATATTATATATATATTATTGTTTGTTCGCTTGTTTTATTTTAATTTTAATTTTATCTTATTTTATTATTATTATTATTTATTTATTTTTCATTCATTCATTTATTATTCATTTATCTATTTCTTAGTTTTTAATTAATTTAGTTTAGGATGGACGAAAGTTCGGAACATATTAAATTAATGGTTGATAAAAATAACTATTATGAATGTAACAACAACCAAAAAGGAACTATTTGATAAAATTAATTCAGTCCTAGTTACTACAGAATCTTCTCTTAGTTTCCAGTAGCATCCCGTGGTCCAAATACAACAATGGGATTGGCTCCTTTCCTCTTGCATAATTGATGAGTATGAGAATATAATTTACCGATGCTATGACGTCTTAGCGTATTCATCCTCGCATTCGTGAAAACGGTGGTTTTTGTGGTTAGCCCTGAGTTAAATGACAGTGTTATTGCGAAGATTGAAACATGGTGTCCACAGGTGGTACATGATCGTAGAGGGGAAAAGATGAGGCAAAAGCAACAAAGAAAGGGTGGCTGAAAAACAGCAGCTGAGACAACTGAGAACCGATGATGCAACTTATACTAGCATTAAAAAGAGAAGAACGCCTAGTAATAGAAGAAAAAAGATTTCTGTTTGCTTACATTTGTAACGATCGGTATTTCTGGCAGTAGTTCTGAAGATGACCGCTTAGGCCGAAAAATCGACAAAAGTTAGCTGTAAGCTGATAATTATTTACAAGCACGCAATTTGATGTGGTTAAAACCGGACCCTTGTTTACGTTCACAACCATTTTCTTCCTCGTGAAAAATATTTATTATATAAGTAGGGGGGAAAAGGACCTTTTTTAAAACCGAACCACTTTTCAAATTGTGGAAACGGTCCTGTTACATCAAAGTGAGTGAACGAAACGTGACAACCAACTTTCATGATAAAGTTTTCTGTTACAGTATTTTTGCGAAATTTCTTTAGTCATCAAATTGCTTACAAAATACCTGGATAGATAGATCACACATGACTGCAGCCATGTGCAGCATTACTCTCATCATTTTGCTTAATTGAGCGATCACAAACGACATGCTTGGAATCCTGAATTCAAGATACATGCCATGCAGGTCAACAGACTTCTGAGAGAAAGGTTACATGGATAAGCCTTTGCCTGTGAAAATGTACAGAGTTCTACGCTGTTATCAGGATGTTTCCTTGAAGAGGTGTCTGGCTTCTTAGAGAGTATGTCGGCTTGGACACTCATGCAGTCACTACATAGATGCTCTGTGGAAAGGTGTCCGTCTGGGTAATGCCTCCTTTTCGCCTAACACCAAATATGTCACTACGACTACTCCTTCGCATAGAGTCTGTTTGAGTAAGAGCGTCTTTGCTTTCGGCACCCTTGTCCTTAGCTGAAGTTGCAAGTTGAAATTCCTTGGCAGTTTTTGTTTTGTCAGACGTATTTTTACTGTATCCAGTATATGCAACGTCTTTCATCCTTTCAGGCCCATTCATTGGTACATCCTTTGAAATCATTTTACGCATCTGTTGTAATTTCATAGATGTGGAACGATGCACACTGCTATTCACATCCAAAAGATTCTTGTCTGCATAGTAAGGAATCACTGACGCACCCCTTTGATGTTCTTCTCCAGGGTCAGGTAACTCTTCATCATAATCTTCCTTCAAAGACTCAAACAACTTACTACAATGAATTTTGCTTCGCTCCCTTGACCGTTCACAAACGACTCTAATACCTGAAGATGTCAGCTGATGTTCCGCTAAGGAAAAGCAAGATTCGTTTGCGGAAGACAATTCCTTGGCTGGCTTATTAGTACTATGGCTGGGCTTGGCTCTTTTAGAAGAGGCGGTTCGGTCATCAAGAAAAGGACCATTTTCTTCTACCTCTTCGTCTTTTTTGGATTCACAATTTTTAAGACATCAAACAGGAGGCTGCATTTTCTTTTGCTTTGGTCTTTTTGTCGTTTAACCTTCGCCTCCAATCTAGAGTTGCCCTCGTCTTTTTCTGCGGAGTTAATATGAGAAGTAGCTGATTTTGTACCACGACTTCGTTGTTTATATGTCTTTGTAATGGCTTTAGTATCTGTTCTATTAGCTTGTACACCGATAGTTGAAAGGCTCTTCTGCTTGTCAACAGAATCTGTAAAACTACCCTGTCGGCCAACAGAATTTGCATTCCAGGAAGGCCCATCCTGCCTGTCATCATAATCTTTATTCCAGGGAGGACCAACGTGCATGGCATCAGAGTCTTTATCAGAAGCAGCTTGCCTACTATTTCCCTTCAAATCGGTATTCGAGGAAGATGCAGTTTCATTGTCTTTAAGGTTGAATAAAGTGGACTGTGTTAGCCGTTTTCTTTTCACAACCAACTGAGTTGGAGTTGACTTCGGAGTTGGACTTGCAAACAAACATTCCTCATCTGTGGCTTCTTCAATCAAGAACGGCAAAGAAAACTCGTTTTGTGAAGGGGAGTCGGAATAAAGTTCAGAAGCCTTCCGAAATCCTCTTTTAACAGAAGGAGTATAAAAAGGTGAAGACGGACTTTCCATTTGAGAACTTTCACCTTGGGAACTTGATGAAGAACTTTGTGACGAGTAAGACATGTCATGTTTCGCATTTGACTGGTAAGAATCTATTGGTGAAGTACCGGCACCACTTGGTCGAAAGCGTTTCTTTGCAAAATTATCAGATTTTTCTTCAGACCTTCTTCTTTTAGATGGCGTAGTCCAGGGCGTAATTAAGACATCTTTATGACAAGTGGTTTGTTCAGTGGAAGAGGAAGTACTTGTTTCATGAGATGGTTCAGGAGCAAGTTGTCCTGGTGCCTTTTGAATCTTTTCCCTGTAAAATCTGAAACGCAGTTAAAAACAAATAAGTACAACAAATTTTGAGATTACTGTACGAATATTTTGGAAGATTGGGTGATCACAGGAATAACGTCTTACTTGATGACAGCATCGCTGGTCGTGAATTTGGTCTCATCAAACGTCAGTACTTGCAGTCCTTCGATTGTTCTTTGTCGCAAAAAGAGAAAAGAAAAGGAATAAGCCAAGAGCCTAAAAGAAGGTAGAATGGCCCAAGTGCTAGAGACAAGTCTAGTGTCTTGTTTCAGCAAGACAAAAAGATTTAGCCCTAGCAGTAGGATCACCCTACCTTATGAGAGAACATAAAGGTAGGATGACCCTGGAGCTAGGGGCAAGTCTTTTTTTTCTCCTTACCCCAGGTGACACCAAGAACAAAAGATTTAGCCCCAGCAGGTCCACCCTACCTTAAGAGAAACCATTCAAATGAAGGTAGGATGACCCTAGTGCTAAGGACAAGTCTTTTGTTTCAAAGGTGACACCAATGACGAAATAGTTTGAATGGAGGAACTAATGTATTGATGTCTTACCTTGCTCTTGATAAAGCAACATATGCCTGGCCTTTACTGAAGACATGTTTGAGATCAACCTGTGAACAAAAGGATGATCCTGGATGACACGACCAGACTTAAGAGAAATATAAAACAGGCTCCTGTGTTTGATACTCTGATCTAAATACCCTGGATGCTGAGAAACCACGAGAGAAGCGTAGGAAACCATGATGCGTAATATCTCATAAAATAACTGAGCACACAATTTTGAAAGTTCCCATTCATGGGTATCATAGGAATGTGAAAATGAACAAATAGAAAACAAGCGTGCGTGCTGTGTAATGTCATAAAGCACGCGGGGGTTGGCAGAACACGAGAGAAGTGTTAGGAGAAGCACGATGCGTAGTGGAGTGCTTCTCGACACTTCTCAAGTGTTCTGCCAATCCCCAAGTGCTTTATAACAGACAGCGAGCAAGTTTTTATTTCTTTTATGAGATACAAATTACATGAATGATGAAATTGAAATACAAAGTGCTCTTCTTATAAAGCACATGCTCTCAACCAATCAGAACGTGAGATTTAGAACAGTTAAATTTTATAATGATGAATAGAATGAACATGATTGTTACATGAGAAAGGTTAAATTATGACTCTTTATTGTAAGTACATCCTTACCTGTAACAGGTCAATACTCATTCCCTGGCTCTTATGGATGGTTATAGCCCAGGCAAGTTTAAGAGGAACCTGGATTCGACGTGCAAGAACAATTCCACTACTGTTCTCTAGGTTCCAGTCTACCACAGTAATAGTCTTTACTTTTCCATCTGTGAACTTGACACGTGGCCACTACAATATGAGGAACATTTTTGAATATCCATTATCATTTTTGTTATTCTTGTCATTCAAAAATTCATCATTACCACCATCCTCCTCCACTTCCTTCTCCACCTCCGCCTCCACCTCCTCCTCCCTTCCTCTTCATCATCATCATCATCATCCTACTCCTCCTCCACCTCTTCATCATCGTCATCAGATCATCATCATCAGATCATCATCATCATCATTGTAAAATCCCATATGAACACCCTTGGCTAATACAGTATACTCATTTGCAAGGGATTTTTTAATCAACTTATAACCAGGGGAGCTTATATTCGGGGGATGAAAATACCTGAGAGAATAAAAACACTCTATATTAGAATGAAAAGGAATATCTTATTCATTTTTGTTATATTCCCAGTCAATCTTTTATTTGTGCTTAGCAGACTAGTGGGCTTATAACTGGAAGGGTTTACACCTGTATAACTAGGGGGGGCTTATAACCAGAATTTTAGGTATATTATTTCATTCCTTTTGAATGATTCAACCTACCCCTTCCTCATCAAACTCTTCTACCACTCCTCTAGATCCATTTATCAGTTCGTCAGTAAGGTTCTTCAACAGCATAACCTGTGCACCTTTCTTCAATACCAGTTTTTCCATAGCTATAACATATTTGCTCAAGTTTTCCCTGTACGGTGATTGGCCACTATCACTGGCATAGTATGTCTTCTCTTCACCTTCAAGAGAATCTAGCTTTCTGTTATTGATGTCGTTTACACTTTTATTGTGAGAATACAGCTGTAAGAATACAATTCAAGGTAGTGTTAACTATTAGCACCCCAAACCATCTTGTTGACTAACTGTTGGTCAGCTGTTGGTCGGCAGATTATTAGCAGTTGGTCGACAGTAAGTCGACAGGTCATCACTACATAACAGGCAACAAAAAGTTGATAAATGGACAATAAACAGGCAATGAACAGCCAATAAACAGACAACAAACGGTTGACAAACAGTCACAGATGGTTTGGGGTGTCAATACAGAGTAGTTACTATTACCAAAAGTAGTCATGAACCTAGTAAATATTACAAAATCATTGTCGTGTTCAGAACATAGAAAATAGAAGCTGAGACCAAAAGATATTCTGGAAAATAAAATAATTATCCTCTGGTGTATACATTTTAGATACAATACACAATTGACGGATATAAAACAATTGTTAGAAGCCCCCATTATTCCTATCAGTACAACAATTCATGAATATATGTACCATAACTAGATACATTATGTACATACTTCCCATGTGTAATTTGAGGCTCGTGTAGCTTCTATGTTCTATGTTTTTTTTAAAAACTGCTTCTATGTTCTATGCTTTTTGGCTGCACTCTGCTTTCCCAAATATATGTTTACTTTGATAAACATCCCTTTGTTTTTAAATAATTAATATGACAAGTACTAACCTTTGTGGGTTCAATGTCACTACATTTAAGTGGTCTGTTGAGATAATTAAGCAGCTCCAGGGATTCTGGTGAAACATGCTGATATCTGACTTCGTTTAGAAGCCTAAGAGTACCAATTGAAAAGAAAATGAAACAGTCAACAAGAGAAAGAATGGGACTTGCTTTCAGTCTAGGGTATAAACTAGAGACTTACTTGATTAACTTTGGGTCTGACTGTCTGTATATCTGGGTCAGCTCCAAGCTATAATCAAGAACCTTGTCCCAGGAGCTACTCTGGAAACAGTAGCTGGAAAATCAAATATTATGCAATTTAAAAATGATTTTTTAACAGACTGAGAAAAATTATTGATATACATGTAGTTTGGTTTCGTATCCTTTTCAAAAAAACCCTCTCTTCTTTTATGATTTTTTCTACACAGTAGTTATGCATGCTTCTCTCTCTACTAGAGAGTTAATTATGGGGACTAAATGAGACTTCTGGAGATGAGAATCCCCACCAGCAGCCTTGAGTAAACAATAGTCTTTTTCACAGTTCCCTGTGCCATCTTCAAAGGTAGCTGTGCCTTTGCATCCAAGCAAGACATACAGCTGTACAGTGAGCTTGCAATGATAGAGACACGTGAATAATATTGTCCAAGTTGTTTAAAAAAGTCACTATCATTGCAAGCTCACTGTTTGTCTCGTTTCTATCAAAGGCACGGCTACCTTTCAAGATGGTGCAGAGAACAGCAGCGAAAGGGACTATTGTAATTTTATCAATCAAATTATAATTAATTAATTACTTGACTGAGGTTTCTCCAACTTTCTGTATTGGGGGGAGCTGAAAAAAATCTCCACAAAGAACAAGTTGTATTCCTCCAAAGGGTTTTTCAGATTGCCTAATTTTACGAGCTACAAAGAGAACACAGAAAAAGAGCAGTTTTAAGCTTTATGACAGTGACATGTACATGTACAATGCAATAGAACCCTTTACCTCCATATGCAAATTGCACATTTCAGACCATGTGACATTCCCCTGAGAATGTTCTTTTATGACAAACATGTTTAAATATTTACATATGAGATAATCAAGTGTTGTATCACATGGTCTGAATTGAGCACAACAAGCAACAAAGGTAAAGACTGAGGTCTATTGCAATGGAGAAGTTTTCTGTCCGTTTTCGCAGGCATCATGGCACACTGGTTTTGAAGTGACATCATTTCTACAGTACTTCACTATTTCAGATCAGCTGAATACGTACAAGGTAGTACAGTACAACATACTGTAGAGCTGTTTTGTTATGAGCAGGAAATATACAGTACTGACTTAAAGTAACATACATATTGCAACATGCTGTAACATGTTGTAACAATTCATCCAATCACAACATTTAGTAACAGTAATAGTCCCTCTCACAGTTCCTAGCACCATCTTGAAAGGTAGCCGTGTCTTGCACTGAAGCGAGACGAAAAGTGAGCTTGCAATGATAGAGACCTGTTTTTAACACCTTGGACAATTATTCACATGTCTCTATTATTGCAAGCTCACCATTTGTCTCGCTTTGATGCAAAGGCATGGCTATTTTCCAATATAGGCTTAGGGAACTGTTAAGGGGACTATTACGCAACAGCTGTGGATATGCCATACTCTTTGCAAATGATACAAAAATTGCTATCAATGTTATGGCCAAACTTGCCTTAATGTTTCAAAATGCAAATGCAAGACAAGTATGCTTACCAATATAATCAAGTTTGTCAAAAAGCTTTCCATCTAACATGGACACTTCATCAATGATTAGTACATTTGCACTTCTCCTGTTTAAAGACATTTAGAACATGTACAGTATAAAAATACACAACATAAATAGTCTGAAAAGGACATGGAATTTTTTAATCTGGGCATACCAGTTTTTGGCCTTTTGTCCTCTTAACACTATGCTATAAAGATTTTCCTTTGTCCCATTTCCAAGACCAATTCCAGCAAAGGAATGTAACGTTGTACCTCCTGCTTGAACTGCCGCTACACCAGTCTAAAAAAGAAAAGAAAAGAAAAGTCATGAAAAATCAGCTTTGCCACTCATCTATACTTTTCAAATGTACTGTACTGTAAGTTAAGCTATAGCCATCTTTGTGACACTATCAATACAAGGGGCAGATCCAGGAACTTTTGAAGGGGGTGACTATTACAAAATTTTTACAAGAAATTCAAGAAAAATGGGGTTATTTACTAAGGTTATACTGAGAAATTTGAGCAAAAGGGAGGTCACTAGTCACCTATCTTACCACCCCTGGTTCCGCCCTTGCACTATATTAACAAGACCGGAATGACGTCTAACCGGAAATGACGTCCAGCCCAGCTTAGAAGGAGATAGCATGCAAGCACAGCTATCAAAATATAAATTTCAACAAAAACAAAAATGACATACCAAAGCCGTGACGAATGTTCCTTCAGGCGCACATTTCTGTATTTCTCTCAACAATGTAGTCTTCCCAGTACCTGCATTACCAGTATAAAACACATTCTTTCCTTCACGAATCAAATTCAGAACGTATTCTTGCTGTGCAGAGAGTTTGACAGCACCTTCGCCATCACGAACAGGCTCTTTCCATTGAACTGGCGTAGAACCAACTTTGAATTTATCTTTACTATTGCCAACAGCAATATACTGAGATTCTGAAAAACCGAATTTTTTGTCTATGGCTTTTCGACGCTTTTCCCACCATGGGAACGGAGACCTTTTTGCTTTGGATTCATTCATCTTTTGGAGTTAAAGCATTGCTAATCATTAGAAAAGTCTAATGCTGGTATTTTGGCAAAAATATTATCATATTAGGAGCATTTAAAATATCTCCGATTCGTTTTCTAACCACGATACCTCCAGTTTCGTTGCAGATCTTGTCTACGGCAAAAACAGAACCAGTCTTCCAACGACAACAGGGAGCCCAATACGTTTCAAATTACCCTCTTCCCCTCAGCTACTTTCCCTCTTATCGGCCCCAGTAGTTACAGACAATGAAACGAAAAAAAATACATGTAAGGCATACAGTCGATTACACACAAGTGCAAGGACATCAACCTTAAGGTCAACCTTGACGTTGACGATAGATAAAACTTTATAAAAAATTAAAAAACACAAATGTTCCCATAATTGACAATCATTGAGGTGATAGTGAGAGCCAAATATCAGTCTGCATGAGAGACCAGGGATATTGAAATGTAAATTTTCCATTTTTGAAAGGAACATGAAACAATAAAACTCTTCCGTACTTTGGATTTTATTTTAAGCTGCACAGGTCTATATCAAACAGAATATACTGTCTCTCACATTTTTGTCTTTGAGTTTTGCATCAAAATAATAGAATTGAAATAAAGGATTTTGGAGAGCTAGAGAGGGTTCCCCCACTTTTGAGCCCAATCACAAACTACAGTATTTTAGCAGCCATAGGCAAACAAATCCACCAACAATAGATTTCTTGATTTTTTAAACCATCCATTGGCAGCCTTTCCTGCTCTGATTTAAAAATAAATAAAACTCTGATGTTTCCTTTTAATTTCGTTATGTTGGTCAAGATTATAAGAGACACTGTTCTAATTCAATTTTATTAGGTCACATATATCATGGATATCATGACATACAATTATATTGGTAACTTTTATTTCCAACTTTGCTGAAGTCTTCCAACTAATGCTTTGCATACAAATGTCAAAGGGGATGGGAGGAAATGGGATGAGAAGGGATGTGATGAGTGAGTAGAGATGTGAGATGTACAAATTAAATACTATGTTCCAAAACATTTATTCTATTATTCTGTTATTTGAGGAAGGGCTGAGGGGATTCACAGTAAACTCCAATTGAAAGTGTATAGTATATATTGACTGTATAGACAGGAAATATAAGCCCACCCTTCCCTTCTTCTTCACTCTATACTCAGACATAGGACTAAATGTTTGAAATGTCAGTAGGTATCACACTCTCTTTTCCTGCAAGTTGGCTAATCAGCAGATTTTGATACGGAAGACACCACTAAGTGAAGCAAGTGTTTCTGTTCATTGTCCAGGAACTTCCACAAGTCTTTTTCTAGATCTGCCAATTCCTGGAAATCTCTTGCCTGGCAGCTCATCACTAAAGACTGCATCAAAATGAACAATTCCTCGCTAATCCAGGGAACTGGACTGCCTTCTGTTTCATTATCCCAAAGGTATTTTTCTAAAGTCTGTGCATGCTCTGGCCGTATCTTTTGAGGACTCGGTTGAAGAAGCATTAGTAGAAGCACTCTGTTGATTTCACACTTAGTGATTATGTCCTTGTATGAAGTGTATATTGAATGACCAGCTTCACCTTCAAAGGATCCTCTCTCTTGAGCATAGTAAGCCATTTCAGTAAAAATGGACAGTGCACCATCAAAGTCACCTGAATGGTTCAAAATAAATTGAAGTAATGAACTTTAGACTTTTTTAAAAAAGGTTCTATTATTGCTTATAGGGGTGTGGTGGGGTGGGGGAATTGGTAACAGATCCTAATATTTTTCTGAGTTCACCCATGTACCCTTGAGTATTATTTCTTTGTCTACTGGCGACACTTGCAAGGATGTAAGCTTATTTAGATGTAATCCAAATAAAGATTTTTATTCGACTCAGGATGATGTTAAACTGGGGAAAGCATTATGCATCATTATTTTGATTGACGGAAACTAATTATAATAACAATAATAATAATAATAACTTTACACAAGCGCACTTCTAATCGGGGAGACAAAGAGTATGAAAAGCTGTTACATGTGTGAAATCATTGTTGCAAGTACTTGTCGGTTTTGGTGGTCATCAATCAAGGAGTTTCCATAACATTACAAAGGCGCGCCCCATGGCCTTCACAACTTTGTTTCCAATAATGTCATGGCAACAATTTGATTGATGTCAAACAAAACCTAATTTTGTTGCAATGCATGTGTGATTCTGAAGCGCTTTAACAGTTTTATTACCTGAATCAATCTTACAAGATGCAGCATGTCCCATGGAGTACAAAGCATCCAGAGGTGTCTGATGCTGTAGCTCAGCAGCATGATGATACTGCACCATCGCCTCAGTAGGTCTGTTCATACGCCTTAACATATCTGCCAACTCAAGACACAAACAAGCCCCAAGAGCTGAATTCCCCTGGGAACAATGTACTTTGATAGCTTGGTTATAAACATGGATTGCCTCAGTCAAATGTTCCTCAAATACAGGACATCCAAGTTCTAAGTTTTCCTGCTCTGCTTGTAGAAACAATCTAGCCGCTTCTGTAAGGGCTTCTACCTCACCAACTGAATTTGAAAGTGTGTTTTCACATCTCGCTTTGGCAAGACAGCAGAATCCAGCATATTGAGGGCAGTCCTCTCGTTTGAGTTCCTTGGATAAAGTCCCAAACTGTCCACTTGCTTCAGAAACATTGGGTTTCTTTAAAAATCTACGTTTTAGTTTAGCAGTAACTGAACGATACTGACCAAGGACGTCGAAATTACGATCCATTTGATAATGTGGATCAAATCATGATCTATATAGAGTTATTTAGATTTTCGTTTGTTAGATTTGATTCAGAGAAGACTTCCGTTTGCTCCCGCGTTTCTATTATCCAGCGTAATCTGTTAGTGGGGAGGGGTAGAGATGAGTTTATACTTGGACCAGATACTTCCCTTTTAAAAAAGCAATTGATTATATGTGCTATTTATTGTCAAAAATCATGATATAAAAAAATATATTGAGAGTTGTGAGAAATGAAAAACTTAAATGAAAGAGGAAATTAATTGAAATAATAGTAATCCTTACCCCTCCCTCCTTAATTCAAATTTTGGTTGCAAGACCCCCGCGAACATAACACACAAAATACAAGATGGCGGACCAGTGGAGTGGTTTTTGGGGTGGCCATTTACCACATCATCCACAGCCCAACGAACAATACAATCGATGGCAAAACCAGCCTGTAGCTTCTACAGCTCCACCACCATTAATGGGTCATCGACAACACCACAATTTCCCGCCTAGGAACCAAGTTAATTACCCAAGTTATAATCGCCCTTCTGGCTCCGCTAGTAGGCCTCCATCTTACAACAACAATTACTACGCTGCTCCACCAGTAGACCAGACGAGACTCGCTGGCTTTGAAGCAGAAAAGAGGTTCCCAAACGCAAAGGAAAGGATTCATAACATTTTACAAAACGCCACCAAGACTCATCATAAACTCACTTACAAATTTCAAAGGATAAATAAGAGAGTAGGCAAAGCTACACTGGGAATTCCTTGGCCAAATTTTTATTTTGAAGTAACTGGCGAAGGTCTTGATAAAAAGCAGGCTGAGAGGAGAGCTGCTGCTCTAGCCTTACTTAAACTGGAGGTAACAAATTCTTGTTATTGTCACAAGGACTCACATACCGAGGCAGGGGAGGGGGGGGGGGGGGGGGGGCAAGGACTAAGTGTTTAGGAGGTTGAGCTGGATAGAATATAAAAATGTAAGAACATCTAAAGTCTAACCTTGAATGGAATTGGTCCAGCCAAGGCTTGAACCAAGACTTCCCGCACAACAGACCAACACTCTTACCAACTGAGCTAACCGGGTGGCTTATTGTATTAGATCATCCAATCCATTCTGGTTCATAATTTAAATACAATAAATCACAACAAATTCTGACATTGTATGTCATATTTATCAATAATGATTATGATACGATGATATATAATGATGATGAATTGATATTCACAGGAAATGGGATGTTCAATTGGAGGTGCTGGAACTTCAATCACATCAAAAAAGGAAGAAATACAAAAAGAAGAGGAACCACAATTGTTATCAATCCCAGATAGCATGCTACATAGAATAGAAACAATACTATCAAGACAATATACTTCAAAGAAGATATCAACTGACCCTCTCCCTAAACATATCCCAACTTCATCATCATCATCATCATTGCCGACAACAAATAACACATCTCATGACAAGACACAAACTAAGATTGACAGCAAATGCACTCAATCTCCTACCAATTCTGATTCTGTAGGTGTTGACACTGTTCTTTTCTCTATGGAGATTAGGGATGTTTTCACAGGGTTGGAGTACAAACCTCTTAAAAAAGATGAAGAAACTATCATGAATAAGGCTTTACTAACAGAGTTACAAGAGCTAGAGAAGACAGAGAATTCTTTAGTGAGAGAGTTAAGGGATATGACAGATAATTTACCTGTTGCAAAATTGAGGTATTTATACAGTATGCAATAAATATTTCAACATGCTTCACAATCGTTACCATAACAATTGATATACTCTACATGTAGAGTAGGCACAGAACTCCCATCTCATAATGTGTAGATCTTCTTGGAGAGAGGAGATCCACAGTTCCTGGAGAAAAGTTCCTACTTGTTCCTACAGCAGTGCTTAGAATAATGGCCGGTCATCAGATTTGCAATGTCTGGAGCCAGAATTTGAAGTGTATTTAAGTATATTAATATATGACCAAGCTAAGACTTATTAATTAGTATTTGACTGGTCATTGTGACCAGCAATTGGCCAATCATACTAAGGACTGCTCAGCTACCTGTACATGTATATTATGTATAGCACCTATTATTTTGTGTTCCTGCCCACCTACCCACGTGATGCGATGTGGTTGTTTTTAGGAATGAGGTGACAAGCCTGATCAACAAAAGCCAAGTGGTTTTGATATCTGGTGAAACAGGGTGTGGTAAGACAACTCAGGTAAGATCCATATAATGATAACCTGTGTTGTACATGTACAGTATTTCTACTCGGACCAAATTGGATTTAGTTATTAAATCTGAACGCACAGAGAACATTGTCCCAAGGTGCTTTTAATGGTGGTCCTTTCTTTTTACACAGGGATCCCAACATGATAATATTAACCACAGGTATCCCAGACACTACAACCTGTGCAAAGTCCCAAGAGGAATTGTTTGAATTTCCATTTCAGTGTTAATTTTCAATTAAGTTTCCAACCAACCTTCTGACATCAGTGTCATTTTACTGTGCTTGGAATGCAGAATTACATTAACCTCGTGGTGTTTGGACTAATTCATTAATTATTAATGATTATTAATGGTACAGATCCCACAATATATTTTAAATGATGCCATTGAAAGAGAGCAAGGATGTTTGTGCAATATTATTGTTACTCAGGTAATTATACCCCAATTATATCATTATTTTATTTTTAGTCTTAATTGTTTCCTGAGGTTTTTTTCATTCCTATTTCATGTTTCAAATTTAAACCAGTTGCTACATACAGTTGTATAAGCTACTGTATAGCTGTCTTGAGTGCATATTGCTGATATTTTAGACAAAATTAACCCTCCTTTTTTTTCTTCACAAGGGTAGCACTTAATATCTAGTGGCTAGCAAAACTGTGGCCCTCATTCCATGATTAAATTGGAATTTAGGAGTTGCTTTTTGTGAAGGGAGAAAAACCAGAGAACCTGGAAAACCCTTGTAGCACAGGAGATAACCAACAAACAACCCTACTCACATACTCGAACCTGGGTTGCATTGATGAGAGGCGAGCGCTCACACCTCTACACCACCCATGCTAACCCCCACAAGCTTGCAAAAGAAACCTGTATGCCCAACAATATTGTGCCCTGTTTATTTATATATTTACTATTGTTATTGTGTCTACCAATTAATGTACCAGTACTTTCTCGAATTTAATATCATGCTTTTATCTTCTCAGCCTCGTCGTATTGTAGCCATGTCCATTGCAGAAAGAGTAGCAAGAGAAAGAGGAGAAAGCTTAGGCAAAAGTGTTGGATACCAGGTATGTTTTGTTATAGCCTGTGTAAGCGTTAAGAAGGAGGAGTGGGGTGGCAGAGAAGGAAGTGACTGAAAGGTGTGGGGTGGCTTTGTAGTAAGTAAAGAAAGCGAGATGAGGATAGATCTCTTTTAACTATAGTATAATCATGTTAGCTCGTACTGTAGGACTAAAAAGATTGACAGGTGTTATGTCCTACCGAAATTATTGGTTCTTGTCTGGCCCAACACTTCTTAGGCAAGTCCTCTTGACTGGTTAACACTGTATGTTGATCTGTTAAACTGTGGCTAATCATCATGTCCAGCCATTTAGGAGCTGTGGTTCTTAGCTCTGTAAAAAGAGGGGGATGAGAATCATCCACCACCTGGGAGGGCACTTTGACTTTCAGTGATAAATACCTTAACCCATCTTTTTTTGGGAGAGCCTTGGTAGCAAGCAGTTCATGTGATGTATTCATAAGAATTCAATGAATCTGACAAATATTACTCTAGGGAGAAAGACAATAGAATACAATAGATTTTCAGCCATCTCATCTTACCCTCTCCATTTTCACACTCAAAACATTAATTACAGTTCTACAACACAGAGATCAATATTTTATTGCTTATCTTTTAACTGAATATAGGTAAGACTAGAAAGCAAGATTCCTACCAGACCTGGAAGAATACTGTTCTGTACCACAGGTGTCTTACTAAGAAAGCTGCAGACTAATCCTAAACTTCAGGGTGAGGAAAATACTTCCTGTAGTTTCTTGTAGTATCGTAATAAGGAAATCACAAAACATACATGTATGTTGTTGTTTTTTGGTTGTTGAGGAGGGGGGGGGGGTGGGTGGGGGTTGGGGTGGGCATCTTATAAAGACATTTACAGTATCTCATGGAAACACAAGCATTTTGCTAGATGAAGAAATATATACTTTTTTTGGCCTTTTGAATATGTAACCCATCCCTCCCCTCTAAATCAGTCCTTATAAGATGACATGTTTCATATGTACATTGTCGTTTGATTTGTTGTTCTCTCGCTTTCTATAAGGGTTGTTGTCTGAGTTCTTTGGTTATCTTCCTTCTGTGAAACTCAACTTGGAAGTTCAGTGTTGCTTGTTGTAAAAACATAAATGTAGTAGGTATCCGGTCTATTCGATCCAGGTCTTTGTGATTTTTATTGATGACTCCTAACACCCTTGTTGTCACACAGCAGTTATTTGTTCACTTCTAAAGTTTTTAACTCATTCGTAATGTTTCCCTTACTCTTTTCACTAGGAAGATTTATATTTTCATGAAGAGAAAACCAAATTGGAAGTGAATATGGGGGCTAAAGAACATGAAACCGTAAACTATGATAGCACATCAGTCACACGTACATGTATGTACACATACAAAACTGAGTTCATTCGACACTTGAACTTTTTCTGAGATATTTCAAAAAGAAAACACTCTCAAGCGATGCCTAAATGTCTAACAACTATTTTATAACTGTGTTGAATTAAATGTGTAAATATGTGTATTGAATGTGTACATGTATGTATGTGGATCGAAAGCCTATCTAGGCGGATTGAAAAGACCTGGATTAAAAAAACTGTGGATCGAGAAGACCGGTATTCATGTAGTAGTAGTGTGTGTAGAAGGAACCTCATGGAAGAGCCCCTGGTTGTAAAATATAAATTTTATAAAATATTCATTTTGGTTTTAACATTATCCCCTAATTTTCCTAATTTTAGGAGTGAGTCACATTGTTGTGGATGAGGTACATGAAAGAGACATAAACACTGACTTCCTGCTAGTACTGCTCAAGGATATGCTGGTCACCTGTCCGTCAATCAAGATAGTGATCATGAGTGCCACAGTTGATGCTCAAAGGTTTTGTGAATACTTTGGAAAGTAAGTATTATAAATTTGTTAATAATACAGGGATAATGGTTGCTCATGGCTGGACATAATGACCTGCCAAACTGGACTGATCAACATCAAGCTGAACTAATATATAGTGACTTATAAATGATGTCACAAACTAAGGTGTCAGGAAGACTGCAAATTTACACGAAAAATAAATACATGCCTGCCATTTCAATAAAAATCTTAAAATCATTAAATTTTGTGTCACTGTTATGAAGCACTTATTACAATTCTTTTCAATTTGTTTAGTGTCCAGAAAAAGTGACACCAGTTTTGCAAATTTTCTGGATTTTGATTGGCTATAATTTTTTATCAGATCAGCTGGATGTGACTGGCTGAATACATGGAATTCCATGCACAACTTGTCCTTGAAGATAGGTTGCAGAGTGTAACACCACCTTTAAGTCTATGTGCTGTATTCCAATCCTCTCATTTCTTTTTAGCTGTCACAAGATTAACATCCCTGGCTTTACTCATCCAGTTACTGAATTTTTCCTGGACGACATCAAACAGATGCTCCCCTTGAAACCTGGAACAGTACAAGAATGGTTGCCAGGCAACCAGGATAGCAAGAGATTCAAACTTGCTAATGATGTTGGTTCAGAAGTATGTACAATCATTGCTTTTTTCCTCAGTTTGTATTTCCTCTCTTCTTTCATTTCTCTTCATAAATATTCTCCTCACTACAGGTCTTAAAATAATGGACAATCTGACAATATCCAGTCATGATCAAAGGCCAAATTAGTCTTAGCTTGGTCAGGCAATTATTGTAAGCCCTGTGCTAGCGTTTTAGCTTCAGCACCTGAAATCATTAAAGGATAATAAATATATAGAATGCATCAATGCATTTTGGACATTCTGGGACCTAGTAAAAATCCTAATTGTTCTTCTGTTGACAATTACGAATAGCTTTACTACAGGTTGACCATGTCAATTTGTAGTATTGGATTAATACTAAGTCTGATAAGGAAAAAGGCATTCTGAACACTAGGTTATATGTATGTACTTTGATCTACTGCTGTCCACAACTTTCTTTAATAGATAACAAAAGCAGTTTTCAAATTGTTTTACAAGAACTGGAAATACATTTTACATGTAAATACCACACTGTGCTACATAAGAGGACATACAGTACCATGTTAAAGCACTGAAAATTTGTTAAGGTTATCTTGAATTGGTATCTTTATATAGGAAGGGGAGGGAGGGGGGGGGGATTAGGTATATGCTATAGCTAGAAAGGAACTAGACTTATGTCTTTGTTTGTATTTATTTAATGTATGATTATATTTCTACAACACTAAACAATATTTCATTGATTTGTTCATCTTCACTATGAATTTCTACATTACAGTGCAAAAGTAATTTAAAATATGCCATTTGACAAAACGTTATTGGTGTAATATGTTTGGATTATAGTGAAATGAGCCATGAAGGCTTAATTGTAACAGTTTTTAAACTATTTTTTTTACAGGATACTGTGATTCCTAACCTTACCTTATCACCCCAGGGGCGGCAGAACTGTGCCCCCCATCCCCACCAAAAAATATTGGTTCTTAATCACTGTTTTACGGTGCATGCGTCTGCAATCAAACAAAGCATTGTCATTATCACACATGTAGCGTTAAATATAATCTTCAGTGCTCCCCAAAGATTTTAGCAGTGCCCCCCAAAGATTTTTAGCTTCAGCCGCCCCTACACCCACCCTACCCCTTTCTCCTACCCCATCTTCCTACCCCACCTTTGGTTAACCAAATTGAAATGCCTTATAATCAGTACCTCTATGCAGTTATTTATACTGACAAAAAAGAATAAATAAGCAACAAGAGCGTTGATAATCCCTTTGCACTCATAACCCTCATTTCTCAAACTTAATAATAACTTAATATTATCTTAGTTTAATCTCAACACCCCAGTTACATGTGGATTATAATATTATTGATGTATATGTGCACTCATTTGTTACATGTTATTGTAACATTTATATACTCCAGCTATATCCTTCTTTACCGTTGATCCAAAGGTACTAAGATGTTCAAGTTGATTGTTCAGGTATTTCATCTACTGACAATAATTTCAAGGTATTTGTAATACTTAATACCAACCTGAATGGATGGTGAAGCAAATCCCTTGATATGATTGTCAATATTGAAGTTGGAGGGGGTTGAAGAGCACAATATCTATGGGATATTACATTATTAGTAATGTGAAACCTCCATTTTCTTCTGGGTTCTACTGTAAGTTATCCTCCTTCCTCAAAACCCAATACACTGTTAGCTAACCATGCCCTTGTATATAGTCAGTAAGCCCAGAGGTCATTCCATGGTATCCACTCAGGGTACCACTGAGTCGTAATAGGGGAAGCACCCATTCTGCGTATTATAATCAAGGAAACTAAATAGCATTAACTGAAAATCATTTTTCCCCCTCAAATATGATTTTACTAATTTGGCCAAACGAGTCTTACATAGGATTTCACAATAACAATAATATAGATATGGGGGAACATGATACATTTCGGGTACATTAAAAAAAAACTAATAATCTTTTTCATGGATTTATCCAGTAGCTTTTGTCCCTTGTCTTCCGTACCCCTACCCCCTCTTTTACAGGACCCCCTCCAACTTTAATCCAATAATGCCTGGCCCTTTTTTCTTATTCTGCACCAGGGCGGTGACATCACACCTCCCTGGCCAAATACCATTAATAATTTTCTCATATTTTCTCATATTAAGTTTTTTCAGTAGAAACAATTTTCTCCTTACATAGTTTGTTCGTCCCAATTGTACTGGGGTGTTGAGAAGGCGAAATGTAATGTAACTATGACTATGCATTAAGTATGTCGTGGACTTGTTATAAATAATCAGCAGTGATGAATACCACCCCCTCCCCCTCAGCAATGATTGGTATCCTGAGACAGATCCAGGATGAGAGTGCATGGACGTAAGAGAGAAGTATATGTGGAAGGCAGTGATGGAATAGTGTTGGGTGGGGTGCTGCATAATTATACGGGGTCAAATGGTTTGGACACTAGCTGTCAAAACGTCAGTTTATTTATCTTTTCACAGTGTATAATTTACCCTTTTATCATTATCTTGTTTTACCAAATATATGCATTTTATCAGTAATTTAGTTATAAATTGAATATCATGTTTACTCTTAGAATTTCTTCTCTTCGAATTCTTTCTAGGGTCCAAACATTAAGTATCCGAGTGTTTCTCCTACACTTTAGTCCTAGATCTGTTACTAAACTGTCACTTCTCTACAGTTTAAAGAAATGAAAACCATGAAGCTATTTAACTGCTGAATATTGATAACAAGTTCTTTTGTAAAAATGATGAATTGGAATATATACTTATTATTTTCTTATTTCTTAACATGACCAAAAGGTGAAAGTCATACCTGATGCTGATCCAGAACTAGTTACTGAGGTCATTCTTTACATTGCAAAGTCATACCCTGAGGTAAGATATTTAATCTTGTTTAACATCAAGAAAATGAACTAAGAGAAGGAATTTCTGGCATCTGTGCTTGCCATCATCATAGGCACCTTTTGATGCTAATATTTGCCATCGTTTATTTTTATGCTTGTGCATGCACACTGTGCGCTCTCTACACTATTTGTTCACATTTTTAAAAATTTTTGAAAAATATATAAAAACATGAGCAAACAGCATAGAACGCTCGCAGTATGCATTAGCAGAAAAACAAACAATTAGATAATTCATTCTAAAAATAACATCAATAATTCTAAAAATAACATCAATAATTCTAAAAATAGCATCAATAATCTAAAAATAACATCGATAAGTCTAAAAATAGCATGAAAGATTGATCATGATGGGGTGCAGGGATTCCTTCTCTTGGTTCCTTTTCTCTCAGTAACATTTATTTATCAGTCAGAGTTTGGAGTAGTGGTTGTGTACTTGACTTTCACCACTGTGTCTTGAGCTCATTTTCTGAATGTTTCCTGTACAGTTGTTTAAGTCTATTCCTTGATTAGAGGTGTTTTGGGGGAGTTGTCCTGTACAGTCTATTCCTTGATTAGAGGTGTTTTGGGGGAGTTTTCCTGTACAGTCTATTCCTTGATTAGAGGTGTTTTGGGGGAGTTTTCTGGTTTTCCTCTATCTGCAAAAGCTAACACACTCTGTGGTAATAATTCCAATTCTATCTGTGAGTTACCTGTGACCTGAATTTGGGCAGCCCAGAATTTGTTTTAGGGTTTGAAGAAATTTGAAGGTTTTTTGGTATTTTAGTTGATTTGCAAGAGAGTACAAACAAAAGAATTGACATTCATTGACTTTCACGTCACCCTGGATAAAATCCTTTCTCATCCAATTAAAATGGAGACTGGAAGTTTCTTTATTCAACAAAATATGGCACAAAAGGTCTGCGTCAATTAATTTTTTCAATGTAATAAAATTTGCTGACTATGACTTTTATAAAATTTTGCATTTAGGGTGCTATTTTGTGTTTTCTTTCTGGATGGGATGAAATCATGGCCGTTCTTGATTTACTGATGGAGAAAATCCCTGATGAACAGGTAATACCAGAAAGATAATGGTGTAGAATCTTTCAGTAATATTGTTAATAATGCCGAAAGGGTTTCTTACTGAATACTTTTGATAACACTGAAAGGGTTTCTTACTGAATACTTTTGATAACACTGAAAGGGTTTCTTACTGAATACTTTTGATAACACTGAAAGGGTTTCTTACTGAATACTTTTGATAACACTGAAAGGGTTTTCATGTGTTGCACTTAAAGGGCTTCTACTGGTTTCCCTACTACCTGAATGCTTTCTTTTCTCTGGTTACTGTGGAAGGGTTTCTTACTTAATAGTTTGGTGTCGCTGAAAGGATTCTGATATGTTGCACTTCAAGGGTTTCTTTTTGGTTTTTCTATTACCTGAATGATTTCAATGGATTCTTTTTCTGGTAACACTGAAGGGGTTTCTTATTGAATACTTTGATCAGTGAATGACACTGAAAGCAATTTGATGCCTTGCACTTAAAGAGCTACTCCTTGCTTTGTCTACCACAATCCACCCAACCCATTTTTTGTGACATCGAAAAGGTTTCTAAAGAACATTTGAATTATAAAAAGGGGTTCCTGTATGAGAGGTTTGTAACATTGAAATGGTAGCCCTTTAAAACAATTAATTTATGCATCTCAGTCAACACACATAATACTCCAGTTTCAAGTTCTGTTTTGCTCAGCCTCGGTTTCGCTTGTGTGTTAAAATGTTCAGCTATTCATCTAACACCCGTGGCACTTAAATCAACTCGTATTGTTCCATAGTGCGTACATTCCTTACTATACAATGGGCCTTAATGAAAAAAACACACATCTCTACAAAATCTTGGCTAAGACTGAGCAAAGGCGAACTGAAAATAAGAGTATCAAACCTTTGTACATCCACAAGTTGAAACGATACCACAAGCTAGATATCTAATTCGTCCATCTATTTTACCCACAGAAATCTACCTTGACAGTTCTCCCGTTGCATTCCATGCTGGCATTAGCCAATCAGCAACAAGTATTTGACAGGTAAGTTATTTTCAAGACTATCTTCTGAACAGTATTCACCATTTTCCATACATTGGTTCACTGGTCAAACACAAAGCGCTCAAGCGAGGCGCCAAGGTACCTTCAAAGGGTTATTCAAATTTCAACCTTGCAACCTGACTGAATGCTTTGTGTTTGACCAGTGAACGGATGTATGGAAAATGGTGAATCTAGGTGTGAGCTGTCTTAGCTATGTTCACTAACTTGATCGTGATCTCCCAAACAGACCTGCTTCAGGTATGCGTAAGGTCATCTTGTCTACCAACATCTCTGAGACGTCCATTACAATTGATGACATTGTGTATGTCGTTAATGCTGGGAATCTCAAAGAAAAGACGTATGATCCCACGAAAAAGGTACGGATCTAACGTACTAACTATACTGTTAATAAAAGTAAGGGTACGGCTAACTCGAGTGGAACCTAGCGTGTTAGGTTTTGAATAGGGAGGAAAACCGGAGAACCCAGAGAAAAACCCTCAAATCGAGGGTGAGACCTAAGAAACTCTACTCACATGTGATGGCAAGTCCAGGATTCGAATATGAAACACCAGATAGGAGATACTCGTGCACTACCTCTCTACACTTAATTCACCATACTTGCACTTGGGATACAATCCGGCGAGGACATTTATTTATTATTTACTTATAATCAGTATTGCCGACTACAAGAGTTGAATTTCTCCAAACATGTTCAAACAAAACGGCATGAAGTATAGCTTGAATTGATGGTTTTCAACCACTCCCAAGGGAATTAAATAACAAATGACACGGCGGCCATGTTGGAGGATATAACAAAAGAATTCGTTGACGTGAAAACCATCAATAGCGTCGTCTTTTCTATGAAACAATTCCTTTATGTGTTATTTCTATTATAAGACATTGCATGTATATCTTGGCTGTAGGTGTCCTGTCTCGAAACTCACTGGTGCTCTAAAGCTAGTGCCACCCAAAGACGAGGACGAGCTGGCAGATGTAGGCCCGGACACTGCTTTAACCTGTTCTCCAGGAAACAGTTTGAAGAAATGGGTTCGTATGCCTTGAATTGATGAGTGTTCGGCTTTTAAAACAGAAGTAGGAATAGGAATATAAGAAGTTATTGTTTATCCATTTATGACGTCACCGAGAGAACAACCCATAATTTTACAAAGGAAAAAAGACAAAAAATAGCAGATAATGAAAAATTTCAATTATTTATGATTTTAGATTTTACATGGTACATTTCATTTCAAAAAGCGAGAGAATAATATCATTTGTCAACATTTCGTTGAAATTTAGTAATTCTGTCCCTAAAAAGCATCTCTGCTGTTTACGTCTCTTTCGACGTCGTCCTCTTTCTTTTATATAGTAGAAGTGGTACCTACATCTAGATGCTTCTTGTCTGTCAATCTCAGGGACTTAGCCAATCAGTGAACATTGCTTCCAGTATTCAATACTTCTAGTCAAGGTTTTCGGGTCAAAAACCACTGAATGTTTTTCTATCGAAAGTACTGAGTCAAACAAACGGGTTAAAGAGGTTCGAACAATTTCGTTTAATTTTAGGCACTGCGATTTCAACAACAGTGCGCTCATCTGCATTGAATTGAGAGAAATAACCTTGTGCGCCTCGATTAGTTCTGTACATGGATGCCATACTAATTTTGCGCATGTCCGTCCCGCATGTCCGTCCTGTATATCCGTCTCTCGCGTTGTTACTTTTTGAATTCTTAAAATCTCCTCGAGTAGTTACTAAAAATATGTTTTTTCTTCTCCAAAGAGCCATTCCAAAAGGCCGAAATCTTGAGAACGTCTCTTGAAGAAATCGTCCTTCAAGCCAAGGTAAGTCAACACAGTCATTTCCATCTCATAGAGCTTTCCATAACCCAGATTAACGAACCTTTTCACCTACAGTCTGTGTAGAGCCGTGTTCATATGAGTGGGAAATATATTCACTAAAATATGCGCTGACATTGAAATGGATTTCTGTTATCTTCAAGCAAAATGCGTAATTATGGTAGCACCCTCTGCAAGCAAATGTCAAGGTTAAGGTGCTATGAGACGGAGCAATGTTTTTTGCAACTTGTCGCGCAACCGGTCTGCAACACACTTTGCAACGGAGACGCAATCGTTGCCAAAAGCAGAAACGAATTCTGCGACTTGTTTCGCAACATTCTCAAGTTGCGCTCTAGGTTACACACTGCGATGCTTCATGCAACTTTGTTCAGAGAAAATGTCTCCGTGTAGTCGAGCCATTAAGTCCATAAGGATGTTATGATTTAAAGAGAAATAAGGTGCCCACATCTGCTCGACGTCTATTTCTATCAGGGATACCCTTGGAACCGCCTGTGATGACTACCTCTATCATGTCTTCAGTATTGAATGTCATCGCTTGCATTCCCTTAGGCGTCTATCTATCTTCTCTATTTTTTTCCCGTGTTCCAATGAAAACCTCGTTTCTTTTTCTTCCTGGTAGGTTCAACGGCCAGATTGCTCCTCTGAACAGTTTTTGTCGAAAGCACTGGATCCTCCCCCTTCAGCATCTGGTAAAATTTATATCAAGAAATTCCTAATCTTTACTTTGTCCCTCGCTGCTTGTGTGGAATGATTGCTAACCTAACTGCTAGTCATGAAAAACTTACAGCATGTACTCAGTAGGGAATCCCGTGACATTGAAATGGCTTCTCATTGGTTTTCGTGTGAGTCATCCACTCACAGCGCTTTCTTAGCCGGCTGTATGCAGTCGTATACGTTTTTGGTACAGCCGATTGACGTGTTTGCTTGAGGGCTCTTTCCCAGATGACACGTTCTAGCCTTCCAAACGTATTCCAAACGTCATTTCATAACTTATTCATTTCAGTTCAAAATGCTGTGTTTTTGCTCAAAGATATAGGAGCTTTAGATGACAAGGTAAAATACTGTAGAGCTTGATGGAATCAGACCCATTGCAACAAACCCATTGAACGTGCATACACCTAAATCCAAAATGGCACACGGTCGGTGAAAACAAGGCATCCAGGACCACATTTACAATATTTTCTTACATTTTGATGCCGCAAAATTGTTGTGTTCCTGAATGTAAGAAGAAAAGAAAGACAAAACAAGTGAAAAATGTGTATACTTTGACAACATATTATTTCTCTGTATCTGGCCCTGGATTCCTCGTTTTCATGTAACACACTCGGCCGGGCGCTATTTTGGACTTAGGTGCATGGAAGATACCCTTTTAGCTTGTACGTATTGTTTTGTTGTTTTTTTTAAATTTCAGACCACGTGTCATCCCCTAGAGTAATCTTTTCCATGTTTAAAGACCCATTGCCACTTACCGTGATGCACCACGGTCACAGGTGAATTTCGTGGTCCATGAAATTCAAAGATTCATATATTGAATAATAACTTAATAATAAATCGTTTTGCGAAATAGCAATAAGGCACAATAATAATTCTTTTACATTCTTTTAAGAGTTTATTCAAAAGGTTGGAATAAGCCTGAAGCGGGATGACGTTTTACCCCCGTCTCTAGACCATAATAGTTTTTAAAATTCTTTCATATTAAAATGTTTGACTCCTTAGAGAATACAAGAACAATAGTCATAATTAAAGAACAAAAGCAATGTGAAAAGGATTATGGTCTAGAGACGGGGGTAAAACGTCATCTCGCTTCAGGCTTATTGTTTTTTCAGTGGTGACACGATTCAAAATGTAAACAAATTGTGATGCATCACGGTAAGTGGCAATGGGTCTTTAACGGTTGCCCATAAGAAGACACGCGCATATGGACACGACTCAAACAATGAATCTTGTTCTGAAGGAAAATGACACGTGGTCTGAAATGGGAAAACATTACATGACGATTACATGACCCAATCTGAATGGGCCAGTCTATAATGAATCATTTTGAGTCATTTGCAGTCAAGTTGAATCTTGTCAACTTGTTAGTTTTCCATTCACTAATGCTGAGGCCCTGTATATATGAAAAATAGGATAACATGACCTATACAATGTATACTCATTTTTGATCCCTTAGGAAAAGCTAACGCCGTTGGGTCGCTACATGGCAAACCTCCCGGTGGATCCAAAAATAGCCAAGATGATCATATATGCTGTAGTATTCAGGTAACATGGATATCTTGGAAATAAAAAGATAATTTTCTCAGTGAGCATTGGACTAATTAGTCGTTTTAAAATTATATTCAGGGGGAGGGGATATTATTATTGTGAGTGACATTGAAGCCGATCAAGTGTTGCACTAAGTTCAAATAAATATTTTTTAAGCCTGGAAAATCTCTTTCTAAAGTCAAAAATATTCTTATAAGATGAATAAATAATCTCTGTGATTGAAATTAAAGCCATTAAATTTAAACACGTTTAATAATGATTAACGTTGATATATATATATTCTTAAAAAGGCTTTATTTAGATAATCTGAACCTCACTAATTTCAAATATTGTCCCACACTTTAAACACAAAGGCGTCTTTATTGGTATTTTAGATGTGTGGACTCTGTGTTGACCATCGCTGCCTCTCTATCTTACAAAGACCCATTTCTTACTCCTATTAAAAAACGCGCAGAGGCAGACAAGGTAAGTAGGATAACGAGTATTTCATTTCCAGTTAACTGGGGCAATTCAAATTTCCATTAAACAATGGATGTAGTTGGTCGCTACACCACCCCCCCCCCCCCCCCCCTTCTCCTTTGTCTTCTATGTACCGGGCCTTCAAACAGTACAGATAGCGAAGGAAAGGGCTGATTACACGTGAATGAATGTAACCCTAACCCTGCTCGCGCACTCTATTAAACGTTTGGAAAACGTCATCTTATGGGGGCCGGACGGATTAACTTGAACGGGCCTGCTCGTTTACGCGCGCTGTATTTATCATTTTTAGCAGGCTTTTTCAGTCATTTTTTACGACAAAAATTGGGTCACATGATTAAATGCTTGTTGACTGAGTTAGATCGGGCCAGATGGGAAAATATCTGGCTCGGCCCTCCTTCTTAGTCAATAAGCACATATTCAGTGAAGGCCAAACACCTCTCTCCCAAGCTCTGTTATTCATATATTTCTACTGCTGAGACCATGCCATTCAGCTAGTAAACAAATTGCGCTTGAGACCGGAAGCGACTTATATGATAAATTCCGTTGTTGGAAATTGGAAAGAAAGTAAAGAAACACAAATATTTTGGTGGCAACAGCAGCTCTCATCTTTATTTCTCAGAGACGCATTAGCTTTGCACGTGGTATGGACAGTGATCACGTGGCCTTGCTCAACGCGTACGAGGGCTGGGTCGAGTCGTTGTGGTCTGGTCAAGAAAGGGAATACGCCAACCACAATTATCTTCACAGAGGAACTCTGAACATGATTGAAGGTATCTCGCTCGTTAGTACAACGTTTTCTAACTCTCCTTTGGATAGTACATGTTTGTTTTCTCTCGATAGGAATGAGAAACCAACTTTATTGCTTATTGGCTGAGGTTAAACTAGTGCCCAGGGATGACTATCATCACCTGACCGATATGTACACCAGGAACCTGGAACTAGTTAAAGCTGTTCTGTGTGCAGGACTGTATCCTAACGTCATTAAAGTCGGTCTGGGATTGGAGTCTAAAGGGAGATGTGGGAAAAAGAGACTAAAGACTACCATGAGAACCAAGTATGATGTTTATCCATACTTCCATACTTCCTATCCATTCTCTCCTTCACTGTGTCCGTTCTGCTTTCTTTCCTCTGTTTTTTGAATGTTCGTTCTTTATTTTGTTCATTCGTTCGTTTCTTTTTCTCACGATGTTGATTGCTCTCTCGTATTTATCATGTCCAATAATCGTACATGCGTGCGTTGTTTCGTTCACCTTGTGTGTGTGTGTATTTTAGTTGGTTTTTATTTGTTGTTTTTCTTTTTCCTTCGATTTTGATCGTACTTTTTTAGTCTTTTTCTCACGATGTTCATATATGTTCTAGGAATGACGGGCGCGTAGCCATCCATCCTTCGTCTGTCAACAATGAAAAAAAGTCATTCAACACAAAATGGCTGGTCTACCATGAAAAGGTGATAATAGTTCACTTGCATCGCATCTCTAGGGTCTCGTGTCTTGCCATCGCATGTGGGCAGACTTTGTTGGGTCTCTCGTTAGGTCTTTTACTATAGAATGAGTTTTCTCCAGAAAACAGAGGTTTTGCACCATCGCGTGGTGGCAGCCATGACAGGAGGCACAACAATAAAATCGTTTTCCACTGGGAAACCGCAGTCCTTATCATGTAAATCAGATTAAGCCAATTTCGATTATTCCTGCCTGTCATGTCTGCCATCACGTGATGGTGGTAAGCCTCTATAGACCTTTTTAGCTTCGTATACAAATTGCCCATTTCTGACCACTTGACATTCCCTTGAGAACTATTCTTTTATGACGAACATGTTAAAATATTTACACATGAAAGAACCAACTCCCAAGAGTGCCATCACACGGACTGAAATGTGTCTGGTGTGTCCTTTGGTCAGTTGAGTTAAAATTCGATATTTAAAGATGTGCTTTTTCGAAAATCCTGGTATTTGTATGACTTTATTTTCGTCTATATAGATCCTTAAGCGGTTTTTTCAACTTTTTGCAACATAAACTAGTTAGTAAAAATCTGGCAAAAGCACTTCAAAATTAGAAAAATTAACCAAGTATGAGAGTGTTATATTGGAATACAGCAATGCAAAGTCACGACATGTCTGTAAGACCTCGCATCTTTACGGAGCTAGACCATTGCTTTTTTTCGTTTGCTATTAGCCCCTAACTTGGAAAATTTGCTAAATGAGGTGCTCTTTCCAATGATGTTGCTAATATCAAAAAGTCGCTCATATCATAACTTGCTCATATCAAAAGTTGAGAAAGGGTCTATTTATGAAGAGTGAGAGGCAGGGAATTTATCCAATAAAAACCGCGCGTTCTATTAGATCTAAGACTTTTCATAGGGTTTGCACCATCACGTCACGGCAGCCATGTTAGATGGCAGGAACAATACAGTCGTTTTACATGAGAAAGAATTAAATTCCCAAGAGCAAAGGGACCTTATTGTTCTGCCTTCCAACCACAGGTAGTCCAGGCTGTATTATGGGATGGGCACGTGATGGTGCAAAACCTCTATTGCAGACATGTGCGAGCTCATAACATCCAATGCCTTTTATCAGGTCAAATCAACCCAAGTCTTCATAAGAGACTCGAGTACAATACACCCGATAGCCATGCTTCTCTTTGCTGGTGACAGCTTATCAATTTTGGAGAAAGGTATATAAACGTGTTATTCGATAGCATAGAACGGTTTTCGTATGGCTGTGAAAAGCTAACGGCACGAACACGGTCATTTCACGGCAAGGGAACACCAGACCAGTCACATTGCTAGATACTTTACTCTCCATCCAATCAAATGCCCGGAACACGGCTCTACCAGACCAATCACATTGCGCAAGAAAAAAACCCCAATCAAGTTTCTAAAAAACATCGCGGCAAGGCATACGGCACCGACTTTTTCACAGTCATTAAAACTGCTTTAAAACTCAATCTAAACTCAAAGTGCTTTCTAATGAATGATTTTTTTTTTTTTTCTATAGCGCAAAATAAATCATAGCTGGAATGAATGGATGGTGTAGGACTGAGTAGCGTCATCGTAGCCTCATTTACTACCACTACCAGAATCCATAGCGCACTTTAATTTGTTTAAACAATTTGCAGCAATTGCCTTAATATTTTCATGAAGTGATAGACATTTAGAAATAAAAGGTTGTGAAGGCTTTGTAGCCTGCGTTCACCCGGTATAATCTGCTGTAAGTCGTTCCTTGCAACTGAAAAGAGTCCAGTAAAGATGAGCAATGGATCCTTCTCTAAAATTATCTTGAATGCAAGACTGTCGTGGAAATTCAGAAGAAATACACCAAACCCATCGAGAAAAATCCGTTGTTTTCTTTTGTGTTCTCATGCTAGCCTCGCATCCACGATAATTTTTAGAAGGTTCCATTATTACCCATAATAACTTAGTATTTTACTCCCTCTTTTCTGTAGCTCCGTATCCCAGTCAAGTGACTCTGGTCGTAGACGGCGATCGCTGGATGGGTTTCCTGTGCTCACCAAGAGCTGCTCATACGTTACAGGCTCTGCGGAGTACTTTGGAAAAGATGGTGAACCAAACCATGTCGGCCAGCAAAAATCCGGAATGGTTTCAGTTTCATACGGATTTGATAGGATGTGTTATGACTTTGCTGGAAACACAATCTAACGCTCAACGATGAGCGTCTCGTCCCGAAGGTGGACAAGGCACATCTCCCTTTCAAATCAGTTTCCACTACTTATCAACCAAAATTATTTGGGGAGGGGAGTGAACATGCCCAAATGGGGTCCAGAAATCAAATTTAACGACCTATAGGTTCAAGGTGACCCTTTCTGTCCTCATCAAATCCTTTGGTGGAGGGGGTAGTGGACATCCCATAGAGAACTTCAGAAATCAAATGGACAAGATCCTTTGTGGGAGGGTTTATTGGACATCCCTAAGACAGTTTCAGAAATCAAATGGACAAGAACCTTTGGGGGAGGGGATAGTGGACATCCCTAAGACAGCTTCAGAAATGAAATGGACAAGAACCTTTGGGGGAGAGATTAGTGGACATCCCTAAGACAGCTTCAGAAATCAAATGGACAAGAACCTTTGGGGGAGGGGTAGTGGACATTCCTAAGAGAGCTTCAGAAATCAAATGGACAAGGACCTTTTGGAGGAGGGGATAGTAGACATCCTAAGAGAGCTTCAGAATCAAATAGACAAGATCCTTTGGGGGAGGCGATAGAGGACATCCCTAAGAGAGCTTCAGAAATCAAATGGACAAGAACCTTTGGGGGAGGGGATAGAGGACATCCCTAAGAGAGCTTCAGGTATAAACATTGCTGCTAATACTTGGCACATCCTCATTTCCATTTATTAGCAAGCAAGGGGTAAGGAACGTCCTCAAACAGGGTCGAGAAATCGAACGTTACCCATCATATTCCCATCATTATCCCTTCATGGCCCAAATGAACATCGATACAAATGGAATACGAAGCCTGCATAATAGAGACATTAAATCATGACACCGTGCGCGCGTTAGCAAGAGGAAACGTTGTACCTGCCGTTTTCCGCAGTAGATGAAACACTCGAATAATAAGTCAACAGTAAAAATCTTGAAGCTGCTGTCAGGACGCATAGTAAGCAGTAAATATTTTTTGTCATTGACTTTTTTTGTTGTTACCATTAGACGTTTCGACTGTTGAGCGACAGTCTTTATCAGAGTACTATTTTTTTAATTAATAACACCAGCACGCAATACATTAGTGATGAGGAATGTTGTTCAGCCTGAGTCGAAACGTCTAATAAAAAACTCAGTGGCAAAAACATTATTTACTATAAATGAACAGTATTCGACAGCAATATTTTTTCTACTAACAGTAGTAGATTAAATATAAAATAAACTGTCATTCAACATTAAGTTTTAAATTAGGGTTGTCGTCGTTCGATCAATGTGTCATAGCGAATCTTGTCAAGGATCGTAGGAATTATTTTCATTCGTACAAAAATCTACCAAACTAGAAAAGAAATCCTATACTACGCGTAACAAAAGCCGAAGATTTCAGCATTTCTTAAATGCTACAGCTAACTTAAATATGGAACATCTTGGATATTCTTATTCATCGTGTGTGGTTGGTTTGCGTAAACATCCATATCCTTAAATCCATCAGTCAACGAAAAAAAAATTAGAAGATATAACTAGCTAAAAACTAGTTTGAGCTGCGTCGGTGTTTCTAATGAAACTAATGATGAAAAGGTAAATTATACACCGTGAAAAAGATGAAAATAAAATTAGGCAAAACAAAACAAATTTCATTCGAATCCTCGTTAATGTTCATGTTATCTTGCCAGCCCTTTAAGCTCTAAAAACCAAACCAGCTTAAATGCTATTATCTTAATAAATAATTTTATTCTCTCCTATCCTGATTACAATTGACGAGTGGGTAGCATTGAAATGGCTTCTTTGTATCAATCAGTTTATTCGTTTTGAGCTTTTTAGAGGCAAAGCTATTTATCTTGGACCAAATTTTTAAAATAAAGGAAGGACTATATATATCCCCTCTGCCACCTGTAGTGTACATCTTTCGTTAATAACCAGGTTTTTTACGTCAGTTTAAGACCACCTGACGTCAAATTGGCGTTGCTTTAATCGGATTCATGAAAGAACAAACGTTTTTACATGTTAACTTAATCACAACAATGAAATCCCTAATTACATCCTTTGTCGTCAAACGAACAAACTTCTTCTTTGGTTTTTGTGTAGTGACGTCGGAGTCTCTGATTTCTTTGATTTTTTTCTGATTGTGTTTGACGGCAAAGAAAATCGAATTAGCATTAATGCGGCCACATCCGATTAAATCGTCCGCTTGTGCGTTTTCGATCGGAAATTGCAATTATTATTTTTAAATCCCGGTATATCCTAATTACTTTAACGATAAGGATGATTCGTAGAAGACAAACAGACAAGGTTTATACCAACTATTCTAATTGAGGCCAATTAAAAAAATATATGTGAAGGTAATATATATATATATCACCCAAAAACATGGACTTATTTACTTCGTCATTTTCTAACTTTAATATTAACTCATAAAATAAATATTAACTTTAATATTAACTTTAGCTTTATCCATTTACTCAAGTTTGACAAGTCATTTCAAGGTAAAATTAATTGACTGTAAACTTTTTGGGGAAAATTCCAAAGTCGAGTAAACACTGACGATTATTATAAAATCGCCATGACAACGGGGTCAAAACATACCGCTGAAGCGACGATTTACATACTATAAGTGTAGAAATCATCGTTTGACGAAGCACCGGTTCACGAGGCTAAATAATAGCCATAATGGATGGAGGATTTCTCAGCCCTACATATTGATGGCTTTGTAAATCAGGATTGTTATTAGAAGCTTGGATCAGTGAGGAAGTTTAAGGTGCTGATAAGGAAAGATTGTTCTTGGAGATCCACGCCACTGACAAAGTACATGTTCATCGTCGGTAATTTTTTTAATTGGAAACCATATATATATTCGTATCAATTCGAAGTATTGTCTATACTGATTTGTACGTGGACAAAGATGTTATAACATGTCGGTGAATTTTTGACTATGGATTGAAGTATCGAGTCGAATATATGATGACAGCAGTTCGTCACACTTCCAAGTACTCGACGAACGAGCAAGATATGAAGAAGGACTCTAAAATCGTCACGTTTTACAAGAATATGGAGATATGTACTTCAGCGGATATGTCGTGACAATAACTCCACGTCGATACCGAAGTTTTGAAGTGCTATTATCAGAGCTGTCTCGCATAACAAATCTTCCACTAGGAGTTAGATATCTTCTGGATAGAGATAGCGGAACCCGGATCGAGGCAATTGAACAGTTACAAGACGGTAAAGCTTATGTTTGTGCTTCGAATTCTAAACTAAAGAGGCTGGATTACGGCAAGAAGAGCGGGGTATTGCCCCAATGGGGTTCTAAGAACAAGATTGAACTACCTGCGCTGACAAATCCACCGAAGATTCAGGGAAATCAGACTAGTTCTCGCTACGTCCCGCTTGCACATACTCGCCATGCAGGAACGAGAGAACACAAACAGGAAGCACCAAGAAACTATCAAAGGGTTTCTTATAAAGCCCGCAATGTGACTGTAATTCGAAATGGCCACAAGCCTAGGATAAGTACCAGAGTTTTACTAAGTAAACGGACGGCTCATAGCGTGAACCAGTTTCTTGATATGGTGAACGATTCACTTGGGGTCACCGGTGCTTCAAATGTTCGTAAAATCTACACCTCTAGAGGAAAGCAGGTTTACGAGGTTTCTGATTTATTCCTCGACGAAACTGGGATATTTATTGCTGTTGGGAATGAAAGATTTCGGGTTGATGACATTGAGAATATTCTAAGTGATGATAAAGGAACGCCTGGTAATAACAAGAGACGTGTAAAATCACTAGGGAAGGTTAGTAACACAGGTATGAAACACGAAGGAGAAAATAAACGAACTTCGAAGGAACACGATGATAAACCAACAGAACAGAGGTCAGAACAAGATAACAAGAAATCTTCTTTACCGGCACTGCCGGACTTAGAGGTTAGGAAAAACAAAAACAATTACGAGATTAGATCGAAAGCAGCTGATGGTGGTGATAATTATTCATCGATACCTCAAAAGCCTCAAAGCCCGAGACACAAAAAGACTGTAAGTAAACAAAACACTTCGACAAGAGAAAACAAAAACGTCGAACAGAGGATCGATGTGAATTCAAATAATGTCAAACTGCCTCAAATTGGGACAGGTCATAACTTGGTTACCTCGCAAGAACCACATCAAGCAACCACAACAAAGGGAAAGACAGACAATCAGGATTCCCCACGGGGGGTAGGTGAGGAGAAAGAAAAATTGAAAGAATCTGTTGAGAAAGAGAATATTGAAAAATATCCTGAACAAAAGGTTAAAAAAAGACCGACTAAAGAGTTTACCCACCATGAGATCGAAGTAGAATATTCTAGAGTAACGGATAAAAATGTTGAGGATGTTTACGACATAGGACGAAAAATTGGCGATGGAAACTTCGCAATCGTTCGCCAATGCACCAACAAAACAAACAAAAAAGAATTCGCTCTCAAAATTATCGACAAGAAAAAAATTAAAGGAAAGGAAAAAATGATCGATGATGAGATCGCAATCATGAGGAAATGTCGACATCCGAATATAGTTCGATTATTTGAGGATTACCACACACCAACTGATATTTATCTGGTAATGGAGCTGATCAAGGGGGGAGATCTCTTCGATGCTATTTCATCTTCTGTCAAGTTCACAGAAAACGTCGCTAAAACCTATTTTCGAGATATGTGCAAAGCCCTGGCATATTTGCACAAGCAGAGAGTTGTACACAGAGATATGAAACCAGAAAACCTACTTGTAAGTATACACTGATATGATTGGCTATTTTGACGCGCTGTCGGTTTTGTTTTATGGAGTAATGGTTTTGACGAAGATTAGTGTTTGTTTATTAGAGTGCAAACAATTTATCCGTGAAATATTAGTAATATTAACTTACACTATTTTATGCTAATTCTATTTTCTTTTGTTTAACTCGCACTATTTTGAAGCACTCTATAACTGGGGATTTAAATTAGTCTGGTCATATCTGGTTAAATCCCTTATGCATTATTCTCTCCGTTATATTCCAGGTCCACGAGTGTGCAAAAGGCCAGGCAATCCTCAAGCTCGCAGACTTCGGTCTCGCGGTAGAAGTAAAGGCACCACTTTTTACCGTCTGTGGTACCCCAACCTACGTCGCCCCAGAAATCCTCGAAGAAGAAGGGTACGGCCTAAAAATCGACATGTGGGCAGCAGGTGTAATTACATATATCATGCTATGTGGTTTTCCCGCCATTTCGCAGCGCCAAGCGCGACCAAGACGAGCTTTTCGACCTCATCCAAGCGGGTGACTATGAATTTCTTTCACCATATTGGGACCCTATCTCTGAGGACGCCAAGGAACTGATCTCTCATCTACTCGTAGTAGAGCCCCATAAGAGATACTCGGCTGAGAAGGCTTTAACTCATAAATGGGTCCGGCTCAGAAGTCCTACAGTAGGGGATCTCAGTAAAAACCTGCTTGGCGACGACGGTGTCAGGAAGAAGTCGAAGAAGAGGTTTAAAGCTGCCGCTCTTGCTATACAGGGAGCACAGAGGTTTGGAAACTTAGCGGATGAATTTCGTACTCACAGAGGCGAGAAATTCATTAGTTTATTGTAGATTATAGTAGTATAGTGGTAGCAAACATAGGATCAGATATTTATCATGTATTTATCATAAGAGCCATGATATCTAGACTGTCTCTTTTGATTGCTACGAGAAGTGATTGTGTAAATTGACCAGATTGAATACTACCATGTACACAGCCGCTCCCCACTTCTTCCTGTAAGGGGGAAAAACGAGGGGGAAAGTTTTTCCCCGTAGTGGGGTGGGGTGGGAAGCGGCTGTATGCAGACTAGTAGAATATACTAGAGGGATTAAAAGTGAAGCCTAGAACCTCCCACTAGCTCGATTGTAGGAGCGAGAATAGTGAACCGTACTGCGTATCACATGCATGGCATGAGCATTATAGAACTAGCAGAAAAATACTCAAAACTTCTCAAAGAAAAATAGAATGTCTCCTTTGGATTGACCTGATTTTTTGAAAGCCGAGATATCAAATATCAAACTGAGTCCGCTTTTTTGTAACTTTAAAATCAAAGAGTTTTTTTTATACTGTAAATGATATGATTTTGATATATATTTTCTCGGTCTTGAAGATATTGATGAAGGAAATTATATCCTATATATGTAAATATGTTCCTCTGGAACGTATTGTGATTCACAAACACTAGCTAAAGCCGCTGTTGAACAGCTAAGTATTATATCATTCTTATATATATTTAGTTATTATAGTCATTACATAGGTTTTCTAGACACAATAGAATATACAATGATCAATAGATTTATATATTATATGCATCTGATACAAGAATCGAGCTTGGGGGGGGGGGGGGGGGGGGGGATATAAGTAAGGGAAAATGGCGTGATATTTCTAAACCTTTTACAAACCAATTTTTTTTATAACGCGCAGTTTTAAGCGTAAGGGACAGTTTCAACGATTGCTACCACAACTAACCAATTTACGTTCTCTATTTTCACTCGCCAGCCATTAAATAATTAAGTTTAGTGAAGACCAAAACCCTGTGTAGTAGGGTTAGGTATGCCACGGAATGCCTAAAAGATCTGTGATTGTATTTTCTTTTAGAATTTTCCTTGCACTGAGAACTAAAGAGACACTTCTCGGAAGGAAGTGATTGACAAATATTTCAAAAAAGACAATTTGGCCAAGGTGGCACGCATTGCGCTGTAACTCAGTCCCTTTCGCTTCACTCTTGATATCTTGATTTTAGGTTTCGTAACCGTTCAGGTTTTCTTTGTGCACCTTCTACATACCATATCAAATTATCACCTGATGTTCAATGCAAATTATCTATTTTACTAATCTGTTTCAATTTATCATATGTTTACTCGGTACCTTTCGACCACTTGGGTCACATTTTTATGCCAATCATTTTATATTATTTTTTTAAATTGGTCACTATTTCAAAAAAATGGTCTTCAAGCAAACATCCTTAAAAAGAGTTAGAATTCCTGAGTAGAATTTATTTTTGTAACCAAAGTTGAGTAATAATCATAATAAACACGCCATATAAATGTATATTTTTCTTTTCTTTTTTTTTTTTTGGTTGGATCTTCTTAGCACTTTTTTCAAAAAACAATTCGCGATACGTACTGAATGACATTCTTCGTGTGAGTTGTATCAATACATGTGTCTTCTCATGCGCACCCGTTAAACAAAGAAATAATACTCAAGAGGATGACAGTCTGAAATGGTAAAATTAACAATGCGCCCAAGGTGAAGAAGTCAAAAGACACCTTGCAGCATGTACGTTGTAAAGGCAGCTCGATTTGGAGGATATAAAAATATGTTTCCAATTCTCAGGAGATTGAAGTTATTTAGTTTTGTCCTCCAAATTGAGCCCCTTTGACGTCACATGCAAGGGCTCTATTGGAAGTTGGTACACTATGATGCACTTACTCCACGAATAATGAAGATAGGATCATAGGACGCAAAAACAAATGGATGAACGAAGGAAAGGGATAAACGAATACGAGTGAAAGAATGAATAAATGGAATGAGAAAATGGATGGCGAATAAACAAGAGTAAACAAAGTTCTGTCAGATGCCTTCGATTTATTTACACTATTTTCACTACGTATACAGTAATTTACGAACGAGTGTTTTTTCAACACGTGCCAGCAAAATCAAGAGTATGTTCTGAAAGAATGAAAAGTAGAGAAAATCAGTATAGAAGGAAAATTACTGTGCGCCTTAAGATTTAAAAATAACATTTCTTGTTCTTTCAATTCGTACATTTTGACAAAAAGTTTCTCTCTGGAACTGAATAATTAAATTTTTACACATCCAAACTTTTAATTTTCGTTTTATATTAATTACTTGTGACCATAACATTTGTTTCATGAATGTGCCTTTAAAGCGTGATCTCTTAAAGAAATAGAAAACGCGCGCGCTTGCTGTGTGCTGTCATAAAGCACGCGGGGGTTGGCAGAACACGAGAGAAGCACGACGCGCAGCGGACACATCTCGAGTGTTTTGACAAACCCCAAGTGCTTTATGACTGCACACAGCACAGCAAGCAAGTTTTTTTATTTCTTTTATAAAATACGAAAGTGCGCGCGCGTGCAATGTGCTCTCATAAAGCACGCGCTCCATTTAGTTGACGTCACCTAACATAGTCAAAACCGCGCCAAAAAACGGTCATATAATCCGGGGGGTTGTTTTACCAGAGAATAAGTGAATAGATATTCATTTGTATCATCGTTTCTCCCCCTGATCTCAGTAGCGGTTTACTCGTAGTTTCAAATTTATGTGTCGTCAGCTAAAATAGTAACTTACTTACCTAAATTATAATTTAGGTGACGTGCACTATATTCAACAGTTTGACTGAATGCACTCTATTGTGATTGCTAGCTAGCTCTTAAGTGGTAAAATAAGAAACAAATTCAAAACCACACTGTTGCCATAGCCTTAACTACGCGTTGTGATTGGAAGAATTACTGTAGACTATGGAAAGCCATTTCAGTGTTACGGCATGTACCATGTATATGCCGTATATACCGTAGCGCACCGTAGGTTTGATATCAAAACCGCTATCTATATACTACGTGCTTCAGCTATAAAAAAAATGAAATTACGCCTCTGAAATGAGCCGTGTGTGAAGGAGAAACTAAATATCTTGTCTAAAATACCGCAACTTTCTTCAAAGACTGTTCCAGCAGTCCCTATGGCATTATTATGTATCATGATAATGTTCAGCTTAAAGGCTGGTTTTCACTAGCGACATAAGCGACGGAAGCAGAAGCATAGCATGAGCATAAGATCGTTATGTTCTAGTGTAAATAAATGTGACGGAAGCATAAGAGGAACAATAGGAAGTTTCCCTCGCAGGGGACTGAGTACGAGAATATGATTGGCTTACCACCTTGTGCTTCTGTGTTAGCGACAGAAGCATAAGAATCTGGTTTTTTACCAGAGACATAAGGGCGGAAGCAGAAGCATAAACATAAGAAGAAGGAAACCTCCCGTTCCTTCTGCTTATGCTTCCATCGATGTTCTGCTTCTGCTTACGTCTCCGTTTTTTGATTTTAATCGGAACTTAAGACGTCTTACGCTTCTTCTTCTGCTTCCGCTTCCGCTTCCGTCGCTAGTGAAAACCAGGCTTAAGAAAGATTAAGTTTTATGGTGTCATTCCCAAATACGCAAAGCATTCTATGGGCGAAGTATAGGAGTGGCAATTACCAGGGATTTTATCCAGATTCTCTGGTTTTGCACCCTCCGCAAAACCTTACAAGCTTAATTAAAATTTCATTCGTGAATTAGCCGTGCCTTTATTGTGATCAGACCAGAGGTTGTTTCGTGGTATCGCCAATAAATTAAAAACAACATATAAACTCTGAAACAGGACCTGAAACAATCACTGTCCATCACTCCCCTCACGCTAGCTCCACACACACAACCGCACTACATTCACTATACTACACAACAATCAACTCATATGTTGATTTTTACCGAGGGACGGCAAAACTGGAGATAGAACCCGGAGAAAACCCCTCGTGGCAAATGAAAGAATAAAACATCAAACAAACTCATTTCATATGTGTGGTTCAACTGGGATTTGCTGACGACCACGACCCCGGCGTGAACTACAGAACAGTGAGAGGGACAGTGTTAATACATTGGATTTTCTCTTGATGTATACGTGACTTCGCCATCGTTGCGCAGAAAGTCCTCCTTTTCAAAGTACACCGTTTGTATCATGTTCACCAGTAGATCTACACGGTTCTTTAAGTTCTCGGCCTGGTCGACCTTCTTCCTCCTTTTATACTTGGGTTTACCCATCGGATAGTTTCTGACTTTATTCTTGGACGAGAAAATAAATCCCCATGTACTCCAGCCAAGCCATACACGGAACTGGTCGGTCATGAAGTCAACGATTTCGTACTCATTCGATTGTAGGTCGTTGTTGCATTTCACCGCTTGGAAATTCTCGATGATGATCGAGATAAACATGTTGACGAGGACCCAGACAACGAGGAAGCTGTAGAAGAAGAACATGACAGGTGCTAACACTCTGTTCGTTTCTAGAAGACGTTCGTAACTAAACTTTCCAAGCATGACGCTTATCAGGGTTTCCACAGAAGACATGACTGTGTGGAACATATAAAGGTCTTTTGAAAACACCAAAACGCAAAAATGCACGAATGCCATAAAGACTATACCGAATACAAGACTAAAACACATTAGCTCCTTTGCCGAGTTCTTCAGTGTGGACGCAAGTAGTGACATTCGTCGGTTGAATCGGAACAGACGAAGAAATTTTAGAGATACCAGGAAGACGACGAAGGAGTAAACATAAGCAAAGACTTCATCGCTGGCCGCCAGTGGATGGAAGTTCACAAATTCATTGGGATTCTCGCGATATTCTCTTTGTGTCAGGGCGTTGATGCTGAATCTTACGAAGTAAAGCACAATGGACGTCCACGAAAGTGAAACTAACACAAGCTCCGTACAGTTCCAGTACTCCTTGAAATAATAAATAGGGCCAATGTTCATCATCCCTTTGATCAATTTATACGTGAAGAATATGGTGAAAGCGACAAATGCCAGCTCAAAGATGAGTACGAACAGTTTGAATTGTCCTGTGTAGCGGTCTATCCTCGTGACGAGAAGCTCGACGAATGGGAACGCGCCTCCACTGGCGGACACTTCAAGTATCAGAAAAGCAACGCAGTGCATGTTGGTATGCGGGTTGTATATCGTTATCTCGACAAATACCGCTCGACTCTGCTTGTCAATCCAGTTATGCGATTTTAACTCTTGAATTTTTCTCCTGGCCTCCTCGATCGTTGGTCCCAGGTCTTCGGCGTAACCTCCTCCACTGTAGAAGGCCAGGCGTCCGAGGAATGGGAGGGATTTCAGTTCAACGCTTTCTCGGTACCGCCATGCGCGATTGGTGGATGTGAAGTTGGAAGGAGCTTGCAACCATCCTGGTTTGAATTGCTTAGTTGTTTCTTCGGCGTCCCAGGAATAAGGCATATTACAGTCACGTAGAAAACCTTTAAACACATTTGCCACTTCACATGTATCTAAGGATGAAAAGGACACAAGAGCAACTTAGGTAAGGTCAAACCAAATGTCAACTTAGAGGAACCAATCTCGGGGGGGAAGGGGGTTGGGGTATTCAGTAACCACAACGTCTGGACGGGAAATCCTGGAATTTTGTTCTCGAATATCTCTGAAACTAAAAGTCGAAATTGCACAAACGAATACATTTGGAGAAAGAGTATTACAACAAAGTATATAAACATAATGATTTTTGTTTTCTTATTGTTGATGCATGCCACAGGCAAGGACGCATTGGGAGGGGATATATAAAAGTCCCTGATGACAACAGTTGTTACTTGAGAACATCCAATATGGTGGCCATGACGTTATATGAGCATAAAGATATCAAGACATGGAGCATTGCCATGGTGAGCATGTCACATATTAGTTTCTCACAGCCGCTTTAGCAACACGTACAGCAGTACGTTCATGTATTTATCATTTTCCAAACATCTATTTACTGGTCAAACACATATCCTTCAGTCGAGGTTGCAAGGTTCAAATTTGAATAATCCTTTGAAAGAACTTTGGCGCCTCACCTGAGCGCTTAATGTTTAACAATGAACATGAACATGAACAATAACAATGTATGAAAAATGGTGTATACAATGACTGATTTACCTGTTTTGACTCGTAACTGTCTAACCCTTGCAACTCCGATCCGCCATGACGTTCTGTCTGCCATGTATCCGTCGACGTCACCTTTTCCATTGTACCAAGGTCCATTGTATAAACTGGGTAGCAGAGTGTTGTTAGTCCAGTTCCAGAACTTTTCGATACCACTAACCTTTAAAGTAAAAGTACAGTTGACAAAAAAAGAAATTATTGCTAAAATATTAAGACCTTGGAATAATGGATGGAAGGATAGATGGATGAATGGATGGAAGGATAGATGGATGAATGGATGGAAGGATAGATGGACGGAGGGAGGGAGGGAGGGAGGGAGGGAGGGAGGGAGGGAAGGAGGGATGGAGGAAAGGAGGGAAGGAGGGAAGGAGGGAAGGAGGGAAGGAGGGATGGAGGGAAGGAGGGATGGAGGAAAGGAGGGATGGAGGAAAGTAGGGAAGGAGATAAGGAGGGAAGGAGGGAAGGAGGGAAGGAGGGAAGGAGGGAAGGAGGGAAGGAGGGAAGGAGGGAAGGAGGGAAGGAGGGAAGGAGGGAAGAAGGGAAGGATGGATGGATGGATAGATGGATGGATGGATAGATGGATGGATGGTTGTGTGAATAAATGGATGGATGGACAGTAACCCTCACCATAAGAAACTTTCTATCTGTCTGGTTTTTTGCTTTCTTGGGTTTATAATTAACCAGCCAGCTATTTCCGGTTCCTGTCAGCATGTTTTCAATCCCTTGATTCAACAAATTCGCGTCAGGGTCCTTGTGTCCGTAAGCTATCAACAGTACAACCCATACGAACATGGCGTACAAGACAATCTCTCGAATAACTGAATACATTTTACGTTCCTTGAAGCGGCGAATCCGGGCTTTCTTCAACATGGCCTGTGGGGGAAAACGACTCTAAAATCACTCTTTTTTAAGGCAAGAAGCAATAGACCTACTTACCTGCACTGTTTGTTGTCCCATTACAGACCATGTGATGCCACTCTTGGGAGTTGATTCTTTCATGTGTAAATATTTTAACATGTTCGTCATAAAAGAACAATTCTCAAGGGGATGTCATGTGGTCTGAAATGGGCAATTTGCATATGGAGGTAAAGATGAAATTAGATTAAGGACCACGGAGAGGCAACGCAAGTGAGTGCCTCGGATAGTGCGTAGACTGGTATTGTATGTATAAAACTAAGGACACTTTCCACGATCTCAAGTCGAACCGATCGGTCTGAGTGGCCAGTTCTCAAGTGGTGCTCTTCAGTTCTTAGGTGGTTCGGGCGACACTAGAGAAAAACGTTTGCGCAAGCGTGCAGTTAAGCACATTTTCTAAAAAATTTGAAGAGTTTGAGTGAGAAAATAAATGTTTGTTTTCTCCAAAAACATTTCGCGAGTATACTTTTGACAGACCAAGATACTGTATTAACAAACACAATATGAAAGAATTAGCCTTACGTTCCAAGAATGGACACTACGCTTTGGCATTTTATGAAGTCAAAACCTCCTCCTCTCCATCTCAATAACGCTCCTGCACGCAAAAGAACTTCTTGTGACATTTTTAGGGATATTGAGGTCACATATGGGTAACCATTAACTGCAATTGAATTTAAATTGAATTCTTGAAAACATTATGGGCTCCCATAAATATCTTCAACAGTTTATTCTAACTGAGCATTGAAAAAAATTGAAATTTATGCTTTAGGAACTATATGGAAGCAAAAACAGTTTTTTTTCTTCGTTGTTTAGGCGCTGTGCTTTTCTAGTTAGAAAACATGACACTAAAGGGAATGATAAGTGATTTTGAGGTCTCGTCTTCAAAAAATGATACGATTGTCCCCTTCACAGATCACTGCGCCATCTTAAATGGTAACCGTGCCTGTGCATCATCGATTCGAGAACAGCGGTGACCTTGCAATCATACAGACATGTGAATTACAGACTCTTTCGAAGATTTGGCGGCCATGCATGTTGCCAAGGGGTAAAACAGAGCTGACAAAGATAACGAATAATACATAGAGTATTGTAAGATTGTCTTTCTATTATGGGTAAAGGTGTGTTGACTTAAGCCATCTTTTTCGGTGTTGTATTCTCTTGTGGTGAGCTGTTAATATCAATCGAGGTCATTACTGTAACAAAGCTTTATTTGCCCCCTGGACGCCTAATAATGTCTTTCCATCCAAGAGGGCCGCCGTATCAACGAAATAGTCTGTTGTCCAAGGTGTTAAAATACCCATCATTGGAAGGTTACCGCCGTCCTCGCTTCGACGCACAGACACGGTTACCTTTCAAGATGGCGTAATTAACGTACTGTTGGGGACTATTGCTTGCAAACTCATATAACGGTTGGAAATGAATAAAATATTTAAATTGGCGCCTTAAAGATCTATTTTAAAAGGTGGTTTACCTCGTCGGGAGCCATGTACTTTGGTTGTTCAGCTATGATTGCATTTCGTCTTCGTCCTCTTAGATTCTGTTTCAGCCATTCCTCATCCTTCGCCAGCTCCGCGTTAAGACTTTCCTCACTTTTGTCAGGTTTCTTAAGAATAAGAGCGAAAAACAATGCAAAGCCAATAACCTTGAGAGGCTGGGAGATAAAGATATCTTGAATCAGGGATACGAACATAGCGGTAAGCCACTCTTCCTGGACTTTTTGCTTAAACTTCAGTCCATAGAGCAAGGTAAAGAACGCTGCAACGAGAGATGCGCTTATGCAGAGGAACCACGCCACGAATACGAACCACCAAGGAAGCAGGAACTTTGGTTTGGGCACTTTGATGAAGATTGGATCGCGTTTGGGCTTCTCGGGCTTGACTAGATGTGAGCTGTCGTTAAAGTCGAGACTGCATTCAGACACAGGGCTGGTAGATGCTGTTGATAATAAGTTATATACCATTCAAATAAACGTGTTTCGGAGCCAAAGACGATAGGCAATATAGGCGATAAGATTCAAGCATTGCCTTATTTCCCTATGACGTCACTGCTTGTTTATGTGGGGGATAGAATCGCCAAATCCAGAAGAAAATTCAACAAAATTTGCTCCTGGCGAAACAGCTTAATCTAAAATGTCCTGGTTTTCAGATATAATACGTGTTAATGTGTACTTAAAAAAATTCTGAGCGTTTACTGGCTATTCTACTTCTCTTCTTGGACTGGTACGGGTTTTAGAATAATTTATGGGGAATTTGCGTTGATTTGACCCCCTCCGACGACCATGATCCTTTGCGTTTAAGCAATATATTGTTTTGATGTGACGTCATAGTGAAATAGGGCAATTCTCACAAGATATTCTCTATTTGACGATTTTCTTTTCTTTAAGGATACTGGTTGATTTCTTGACTTCGTGATTTCTATACTGAATATCTTGGCAACGAAAAGAGATAGCAAAATAAAGTAGGGGCCATGCTTATTTATTTTTTAGGGCTTTCAAATCAGGAAGAGATCCTGTAGGCTTGATATGCACCTTATCATATGGAAAAATGATTTTTCGTTACAACACGAGAACTAGTTCTATTAAGGCCCCTCTTATTACTTAAATCATTCTTTATTAACCTTTCTTTCGAATATCATCCTGATCAAAGGGTTGCTGGATGTCATTCTTAAACAGGTCTTGTGACCCCATTTTAATAGGCGTGTGTAACGTTGGCTGTGTCGAGTGTTTTAGATAATGTTCATCCAACAAACGGTTTTCCATCAAAAGACACAGAAGATCATCATCATCGTAGGCCTCTTGCGGATCAAAACATAATTTCTTGGGGCTCATCAATAAATCTTTTCCAGGGTAATATTCCGAATAATCTGTTCCCGTGATGGTATGAATATCATTGAGTTTCAGTACGGATTTCTGGACCTCCTTCGCTTCTTCGCTCTTTTCGTGTGCAGGTTTTCGTGGTTTCTTTGGACGCCGTTCGAGACTTCGAAAAATTTGCGCGATGAGAAGATTAATGGGGAAGACGATCAAACTCGAATAAAATCCCACGACAACTGCATGCCACGTAATGCGTATGAAACCAGACTCAAAGATAACTGTATTGTTCTTTGATTGTGGGATATCATACCACATGACATTTGCCAACATTGTGCAAAGAAGGATAGAAAGACAACAAGTGACTCGTTGGACGCGAGTGAATTGACTGCGTGGAGGACGAAGAGCGATCGAAAACCACAGATGTGCATCAGCGAAATCCTTTTTTGCCCGATTGCGAAAGAGGTATGTGAATTCTTGAAGTTCTTCTTTCCCGGCTATCGGGATGATGCGTTCAACTTGGCCGTCGTCCTCGTCGCACGCAAACCAGCGGTAACACAAAAACACGAAGCGCTCATCAGTATCAATGTCCCGAATGATCACCTGATTGAGGTACCACGCAGGCCATGACCCAGAATTATCGTGCCATATTCGGATGTAGTTCAAAGGACCTAAAGCTTGAGGAACCGTGACAAAGAATGAATCCACACTTCCCGATTCAAAGACTGGCCTCTCCTTATCTATCAACGTGATTGGATGACTTTCTGCGAGTTCTCCATAAAGTATAATCGAGACATTGCTTGTGGTTGACCTTCCCATCCTGCCTGTGTATACTGTCACTTCGTAACGGAATCGATCTGTCGGGTCGTTATCAGGCACAGCAATAAGGCCCACTTTTGTAGTGTCTTTTTTGTCCCAGCGCCGAGCAAGTACCAAGGCTATCACGTACATCGTGGCTACAAGACAAACTGTAGCTAACAAAGCAGGAGATTCGTGAAGATTACCTAGATTATGTATGCTTTTTTTCAAGTCCAGTTTATTTGGGGGAATGAATAGGTCTCCACCGAACCATGTGAGATGCGTACATTGACAATGGGTCACTGATCTGGACGTCTTGTTCCCAATCTGCATGATCAGAACAAACCATAAAGTTAATATCATGATTGGAACCATTCCTCTTCCTTTGCAAGCCTCGCGTTCAGACATACATATGCAAAAAAAAATAGTTATTAGTTTAACTGCAACATTGCGAAAGAACTGGTACAATAGGCCGTTTGCATGATGGACTCATTTTACTACCACTACCAAATGACCTATTTGACTTACAAGATTGCTGCTTTGTCAACGAGGAATCTGTTCAAGGGTAATATTCCCTTGATTCGATTAGCATAATGGCATGAAACAAGTTGCAGATTTCTATCGTACCGGACGTCTTGCGGGTTTGATTCCTTGACCCGTCATTCCATTTGAGTACAGATGAGTTTACCAATTGATTTGAGGATTTTACTCTGGGATCTCCGTTTTTTCCCCTCCCCTTAACCTATGAAGCTAAATCCCAAGATCGAGGTAGCTGGCCTTGACGATAGATCAACGCAGAGGTTGTTTCAAGATTCGATGCAAATTTGAAGAAATTTTTTAAAAAAATTGTACTTATGTTAGGCCAGCGAACGAAAAATTCTATAAATTTTTTTATGTTAATGCTTTGAGCTAAAATAGGCCCTTTGCAGTTAACTGTCACGTGTCTGTACTGTAGGGCAAAATTTATGTTTTTAAATTGGTAATACTTTTAGGTACTTGTAAAGAACTGAATGAAAAGATATGTATCCAGTGTGTTAGAAAATGCGGTTTTTATTACGATCACGCGAAACAGGTTGTTAGAAAGTTTGTTTGCTCTCCAGTAAATTTCACCCATGGGAATCAAAATATTCATTCATTTGCTCTCAGTGAATTAATCAGCACGTAATTGCTTAGCTGCAAAGGGCCTATTTGCTAGCTTAACTCGTGACTTCAAAGAATCAATGAATTGTACTGATGGCTGTTATATATCAAACCTACGAGATCAATGTCTGAAGCATTCAATTCACGAAAAACTAGATGATTAACTATTTACATACTTTGCATCCTTCGCTTGTCCAAATCTGTTTAATTTCGCTCCAGAAATAGCAACCAGAAGAATAGACATCAAATGTGTAATTTAACTGCTGTTCCTGAGTTATATTGCCTTGACTGTCCACAGGAATCACTCCTATGAAGTAGTCCCCACTTCCATTGGTCCGTTCACTCAAGGCAAAAAAAGTGTAAGGTCCTGGACTAAGGATGTTGGATGACTCTTTGACGGGGTAACGAGGAAGAGTGTCAAGGAAGTCGTATTCTGTCAGGGTTGGTTGGGAATTGTATCTGAAGTAGACGTTGAATGTTGCTGATCTATTTTCTGGTATTATGTCTGCAATGATGGCATTTTCAGGACGCTCTAGGACGACTTTGTGGACTGCCATGGGCATCTCCTTGGTCTTCGGTGGAGTGGTAGTTATGTTCAGTTCTTTCTGTATATTTAAAGAAAAAGATAAATAAACAAAGAGAGGAGCAGAGCAGAGCAGAGCAGAGCAGAGCAGAGCAGAGCAGAGCAGAGCAGAGCAGAGCAGAGCAGAGCAGAGCAGCTGAGCAGAGCAGTTGATTCAAATTTGAACAGATAGCTTATTCTAAAAGAAAGATTGAAGACACTCTTAACAAACCTCTTCTTGTGGTTCCTTGTTTTGCAGAAAGATATCAATGGGAGACAAAAGACCTTCAATTTTTAGTTCCTGATAATTCTCACCCATCAAGACTAAAGACATGGCTGAGGACTTGACCATGCGCGAGGAGTTTGTTCCGCTGAACGGATTGACACTCATCTCAGAGATCTAAATAAGGAGGCAAGGAGTAAACTATAGAAGAATACCGAGACATGTACTTTAATTAGATACAGAAACCGTCATATACGCGCATCATCTTTTCCTATTTCAGACTACGTGACATTCTCTTGAGAATAAGATTTTCTGTTTGAGTTGAATCCATAATCATGCATATGTTTCTTCTCATGTTTCTTCTCATGCACAACCGTTAAACAAAGAAAGGATACTCTAGGAAATGACACGTGGTGAGAAAACATTACACCCAAAGGGTTTCAAACAACACTGGCCAATAGCGCAGCGCTCTGATTCTAAAAATAGATTAAAGATTCGGACAAACATTGCATTCTGTTTAACCGCTACGAGGATCATACGAACCGATTTTATTACTTTTACTTAAAGTTACAATAATAACCCATGTAAACTAAGATCAACTGCGATCGGCTGTGAAAATTATCTGCTGAAAGTAAATTTGTAAGTTTGTTTGTCCGAATTTCGCCTTTGTCTTCGTTTTTATATATGACGTCACGGTTGCGCTGCACTATTAAAAAGGTGCAATTGCAAATGAGTATTGAAAGCTAATTTTATATTTTTCTGACAATTAGTACTTACCACTGCGCTAACTTCACTGTCACCAATCCTTTCTATCATTCCTTCTTCTTCAGGCAAAACAAACCGTGCATTCCCACTAGTGTTTAGGTCGGCCTTTCCTAAATTATCTGACGTCGCTTTCTTGACTGACAACTGTAAGTATTTGGTTTTAAATAAGGTTTCTTTCTCTCCAGGAAGTTTGCTGACTAATGATGCGTTTGCTACAGAGTTAGTCAGACGTAACAAGCCCTGTGCTACGGCTTGAGCCTAAACAATGGAAAATAAGACGAAATAATTCTACCAATAGATTTTATTTCTAAAACATACATACACTATGCAAAAAGCGAAAATCCTCAGCAAATAAAATGTAAAAGCTATAGCCCACATGCAAGATATGCTTCGCTTGTCACGCACAAAGGATTCAATATTAGGCAGTCGTGCATAATATTTAGTGATTCGTGACAGGAGAAATGAATTAATTTAATTTAGCATAGTACATAGTACAAAGTGCATAGTACATAGTACAAAGTGCATAGTGCATAGTGCATAGTGCATAGTGCATAGTGCATAGTGCATAGTGCATAGTGCATAGTGCATAGTGCATAGTGCATAGTGCATAGTGCATAGTGCATAGTGCATAGTGCATAGTGCATAGTACATAGTACATAGTGCATAGCACATAGCACACATTGTTTTAGACGAATCAAAGGAAATAGGCCATTTTACCTTCATATGCAAATTACCCATGCCAGACCACGTGACATACCCCTGAGAATGGTTCTATTATGATGAACATTAAATAGGCCGTCTTTTCTTATGCAAAAACAATTCCACTGTCTGTTCGATCCCATGAACAATTTCTCTCGGGACTCACTGCAAGGGGTCTATTTACATATGAAAGAAGAGTGTCATCACATGGTCTGGAATGGGACAACAAACAACGAAGGTAAAAAGGTCTATTTGAGATGCTGATTACAATATTAAGAAAGCATGTTCACACCTTATGAAGATTGGCAGTATTTCCCGAAGGATTGGAGAACAATTTCTCCGAGGTTGCTGAAGCAGCAGCGATGAAACTACTCATGGTTGACAGCGATTTCTGAGAAGCGATCTCGATTTGTGCTGGCTCAACATCAGTTTCGCTTTTAGAAATAACTTCTACAGCGCGTTTGTATATAGAGAGGCAGGATTCCTGGCGGAAAAAAAATTCACGATGATTCGATTAATCAAAGATTTCAAAAATAGTTTGGGGGGATAACATGCCATGGAGAAAGGAGGATTCCGATTAGAAAAAGACGGAAGAAAAATCACGCATATAATAACCGGCCAGGAAGAAGGGGGAATCAATGCAGTTTGGAATCAATACAGACAACATGAGATATAGTGTACATTTGATTGAATAACGTATAATTTTCTCATAGTCGTCCAGATCGTCCCATTACCTGTGCTTCTAGCGATAGTTCTGCTGGTTCCTGGGCCACCAGCTCAAGCGACCCACTCAATTGTCGTACGGCTTGAATATCTCTTGGAACAACACCATCCATTGTTTTGGTCAGGGCAGTACGAACCTGTAATAAGGTGTCAAGTTAGCCGTAAATTGGAAGTATGATAAATAGCAGGCGGTACATTAAGATTTCGCGCCCTTGATATGTCAAGGCTATTAAAGGAAAGGAAAACAAAGAAAGAAAATGAGAGAAAGGTGAGGTGAGGTGAGGTGAAATTACGGGACTTCAACCCAGGTCATATCAGTCAGAAATAAGGGGTATAAAACCACGCCAAATGGTTTTAATATATTAATTAATCATATTAATCATAAATCTGTCAACCAATAACCACCATAGAGCAAAATCTTTACATACCTGTATTCTGTCTTGAATTGTCATCACACTTTGGTCCTGCTTGTTGACGATGCTACCAAGCACGGTTGTCAATTGAACTGCACCCATTATATCTCCTCGAGCAATGTTGCTTTCGAGTTCATCTACGAAGCCTAAAAGTCGTTTAGAAGTGATGTCTCCGGAAAGTGGCTTGACCTGTAATAAAAATACCAACTCCTTTCAGAATGTATGTACGGAAAAGGCAGGCTGTGTTGCATGAAACTTTGGCGGGTAAATTCAGTAATATATTTTTGAAATATGAGATTAAAGAAGAAAAAAGAATGAGGAAATAGGAAAGGAGAGGAGAGAAGGAAAGAAAAAAGAAAAGAAAAGAGTAGAGCAGGGGAAAGCAAAAGAGAGAAATATACCTTTATTTTGAAAGTAGTATCGTTGACAGCTCCGTAGACATCTTGAACTCTGACTATAAAATCTAAAGTGTAATTGTTCTCTTTTTCGCCAGCTGCGAGAATGACCTGCAGTTTGAATAAAAGAACCACGAGTGATCTACGTTCTTGTTTGGTTTCTGTGTTCAAGAACTGGATTGTGCGTATTTTCAACTATATATTTAATCGACTGCTGAAAAGCAGTTCTAGCACTGCTGGGTAACCGGCGGAAAAAGGTAAAAGTAACAATGTTATAGTAATAATAAATTTACAAGCAACTCAATGACTAAAGAATTAAAAGAGTTGTGTATGAATTTTCAAGCCAGCAATCACATTATTGAACATGAATGCATTCCCACTTACTTGCAAGACAAGCATCACCATGAGCAACACAAGCATCGCCTTGAACAACACAAGTATCACCATGAGCAACACATGCATCACCATGAACAACACAAGCACCACCATGAGCAAGACAAGCATCACCATGAGCAACACAAGCTTAGCCATGAGCAACACAAGCATCACCATGAGCAACACAAGCATCGCCATGAGCAACACAAGCATCACCATGAGCACCACAAGCACCACCATGAGCAACACAAGCATCACCATGAGCAACACAAGCATCGCCATGAGCAACACAAGCATCACCATGAGCAAGACATGCACCACTATGAGCAACACAAGCATTGCTATGAGCAACACAAGCATCACCATGAGACGGGAACGCCATTTAAAGTGGTTACTCGGGCTACTTGAAAGTCTAACCATTTGTAGATGTAATTACAAAGGTAGCACTTTCTCCTTGCTCAATACCCTGAGTGATAGTCCGGCCGGGACTGGAACCAAGACCTGCCGCACGAAAATCCGATCCTCATCCAATTGAGCCAACCGGTTGGCGGGCCAAAGTAGAAACCAGTATTCACGCACAATTTATTCACCCAATCGAAAAAAAGAATATCAAAGATTTTCGTCCATACCCGATTGTTAATGAGTTCCGGTCCATACCACATGAGTGTGTATTTACTGCTTGTTTGGTTGTTATTGTTCTTGACCAAGATCTCATAGGTCAGAGGAGTGTCCTCTTCGAACCATGCATTACACGTCACAGAGAACTTCGTGGCTAGTTCCTCTCCTTCGTTGGGAGTGATGTAACAATGGCCATTTATTGGTGGGGAATTGGTTGTGAAATTGTACTCGGCAAAAGCACTTGGACCTGCGTCAGTAAGTTTTTACGTAGTTAATAGAGCGGAATGGTTTGGAAACTCCATAGAACTTAGCTTTTGTTTTGTGTTTGATGTTGAACCGTACCATCAAGTGATACTGACCGTGCACAATGAACCAAAGCAACATTTCTGTGTCTTGGAAGCAAAGTTTGTTGCACGCAGCAAGTTCGCCTCTGGCTAAACTTGGAATCATCGGGGGTCGAACATGCGCGCGGGAAACATGTCTCTGAAAACTTGTTTCCTCGTTTAGCCAGGGCCTAAATGCAAATTATATGAAGCATTTGAATGTTTTCGTTCAAGTACGTGCTTTTCTGCATGTCTTGTTTTAGGTTTGTAAGTGCCTATAACCTTTATAGGATTATGATCAATTTTGATTTTCTGTGTGTTGGAGATAAATGAACAAAAAAAATCGATTGCCTAAATATTCTCTGAGATATAACACCTTAAAGTACGCAGTTTTGCCACGCCCCATCGATTTGGACGCGGGATATGGTACCTAGTTGGCATCGAATGATGTCACAACAAAGAGTAAAACAAAGTAGAGCTTGGCTGGGGTGTTTGAGCAACCAGCAACAACACATCTAGTTGGCATTTTCTCATATTTTGACCGAAGAACTAGTAAGATTATTTTCATATATTTGATTGTTAATGTCATACTGATCGCGTGACTATACTCTGATATATAATGACCCAGTTTGTAAACAGTGATTGAGAACTTGTACTAGCGAGAGCACGAAGAAATCAATCTATAAATCTATAACACTTATCAAAACATTCGTTCTGACGTCACCACTCAGCGAGACCTCTGCTCGGTCCCAGTTTCCCTTTATCCCATCCAAATCGATGGGGCGTGGCAAAACTGCGTACTTTTGGGCGTTATATCACCGAGAATATTTAGTCAATCAAAATTTTTCTTTTGTTTATTCATCTCCAACACACAGAAAATAAAAATTGATCATAGTCCTATAAAGGTTATAGGCACTTAAAAAAATGAAAATTATTATTGGGGGGGGGGGGGGGGGGGGGCAGGCCCCCCTGGCCCCTCCCCCCGCTACGGGCCTGATCATATAGCATTAATTAACAAATAATAACTATTTAAGAACGTTTTTAGGGAGACTGAAAAACTTCTATATTCCGTAATACTGTGAGCAAACGAAGCAACCTTTCCTTCTCTTTGCATGGTCAACGTCATATAACAATGAATAAAAACGAACAAAAACCTAGAACAATAGGTTTCCCAACCATTCCGCTCCATAAACTATGGCTTTTACAATCATGTACCTTCTTTACATTCCTATACTTAAATTACTTTTAGAAATGATTTTTATCCTCAGATTCGACCAAAGGTTTTGGTCTTCTCCAAGCATCAGAGAGCTTTCAAATTAGGCGATGCAACATTCACAATAAATAAGTATTTTTCTCTTCCAGATAGATTTTTCCGAAAAAACGTCGAAGTAACACAGGAAGCCCACTTACCTCCTTTTATCTTAACCTGAACTTTCAGTATATACGTAGCGTCTTGTTCAAGTGCATCTTCCTTGACAACAACAAACTTCAAATGATTGTCTGTAAGGGTTTGATCTGGCCAAAGCTTTAACTCCTGAGATTTTCCTTGAACGAGTTTGTAAGCAGTCCAAGAGTACTCAAGCATTGTGTCATCTTGACAGTCTGTGCAGTAGGCTTCTATTGCGAATCGCTCATCTGAAGTCATCTTACCTCCACAATTATATAAACATCTAAAGCAAAATTTTCATAATAAAATAGAAATAATTGATTAAGGAAAAAAAAGTGATTGAAACTAAAATATCCGCTCACCGTACAGACTGCGGGCTCACATCCCTCATGAGCGAACAAAAACAACCGAACGAGAACAGTAATTCAACTAGTCAGGTTTGAAGGAGTAAATTTTAAAATTTCAAGAAGCTGAGGGTCAACGAATGCTAAAAGGCCGAGTCAGAAGAAGATACATTGCTCCTACAAAGGTATTTAAGAGTTTATGTAAATAATTAAAGCTAAAAATTAGGCTCAAACTTGGTTTGTTTAAAGATGTTGAATCAAAATTTTCAGTGACCCTTGCAGTTGAACTCGCCTTGTAGTATCGAAGAGATATTTAGACTTAGGTAATTCATAGCTTTTGAATAATGTTTTGACACGAGTATTTTACTTCTTTTACGATAAATATGGCTCTAAAGAGTTGTCATTAGATAGAATATTTCTTTTGCTCCAAACATTTATCTCAGTAACACCTTGACTTATTTATGTCCCTGTGTGAAAGAGATTTTCAACAGTTTTTTTATCGAACCTAGAGCTGAAAGACTGAAAAACAATCCTATGGGCTGATTGACGTTAAGAAATAGGTCAAAAAGTTCGAGAAGAACTAATAAAGTATTTATTTCTGTTTGTTTTAAAACCACGTAAGCCATGCTCAGACATGACCGTGATTCTTGAATGGACCCTTATTAAAACTGTCGTGAGTACGAGGCTATTATGAAAATACAAACAAAAAGCCAAAAATTCCATCGAGAAAATGCGTGATTTCTTGTGTTTTCGTTTTAGTCTCGGATTCACGCACTTTTGAAAAGAATCAATTCCTGCATTATTTTAAAATGATCTATATTATTTTTGTCATTATTGCAACAAATACTTTGAAATAGTGCCTTACTTTATGTTAATATCTGGTGGATTCCCTTGCACAATTTTGATTCTCTGTGCAGTAGTTACAGTCCGCTTCTTGTCTTCAGGCGTGACTGCCACGCTAAATTCATAGTCAACCGATTCTAAAAGACTTCTGGCGCGAATATTAAACACAGGTTCGGTGCTTTCCACTTTGCCATTTCCTCGTCCAAAGCACCCTTCTTCTCCAATCCAGTCATTTTTGATTGGCTTACAGTACCATTCATATTTCAGATTGACGTCAGAATCTAAAGGATCATGGGATTTCGAAGCGTCAAGGACGATTTTCGTCTCCCATCCACGTGACCTAGCACTTCCGCCTTCAATCTTTGCCTCAACTAACGGAGTGGATATTTTGACGTACTGCTGGGCTGTGTTGGTTAAGGGAACCTCGGACAGTGTGACTGTAAGCTGTATCAGGTAGTAGCCTGGCTTTAGTGTGTGCTTGGGAACGGTGATGGAGGACTGATTCTGAATCACGTGACCTGGTAGACTAGGTGAGGAATGGTTTGTAATTTTATTATTAATTGGTAATTGTATTAATTTTGATTTTGTAAGTAAACGGATAAACGAAGGAAGGAAGGAAGGAAGGAAGGAAGGAAGGAAGGAAGGAAGGAAGGTAGGAAGGAATGCCATTTGTAATTTTTTTAATGCAATAATTTTTATCAACCAACCAACCAATACTATTTTCCCTTTGAGTATTATTACCTGATCCTTCGCTCTTCGTCTGGCGGCATAGACGAATTATGCACGTAGTATGTATCAGCTCTGAACAAAGACCATTGAAACACCGCTTTAACTTTATCACTGCACCAGAAATTTACTCGCGAATTGATTCTGAATCTTCTATCAAACTTGAACGGCAAAGCCTTTACGAGTGTTTTCCCGCCCCCGAAAAGCTCCACATTTGGGATGGAACAATTAAGGTCAGTTACCGCTACAGTTGTTCGCGCTGTTTTGTGGGATGCCTCGTTCCAGGCTGTCACCCTTGCGTCGAATGCAAACTTTGACTGGTGTTTATAAGTGTGCTGTACAATCGACGCATAGTATGTTTCAGAATCGAATGGAAGGTGGATATTTCGACTGAATTTTTTCAAAGCTTCTTTAGCAGAACCTCGTGTTGGTAAAGGGACAGTGATGTTGATGTTTTCTCCTGTGTCAAGAACAAATTCGGTTTTGTTTCCTGGTTGTGCACAGAATACAATAAAGGTTACATTTTCTCCTGATTTTACCGGACTGTTCGACAGCAAAAAGAGTCCAACAACCGACCTTAATATTATAACATTAGATGAATATTCTTCATTGCTTATGTCATTGTACACACGTACGCGAACAGTGTAGTTGCCTGGTAACGGATAGACGTGGTTGATTGTTGCTGTGGTTTCGAGTTTGCTTTCAGTGTTATCTCCAAAATGCCATTTGTACTTGGCACACGTACCGTGGACATGCCGGGCTCGAAAGAATACCGGGTACTCCAGTGGTAAAATATTTCGATCTTTCCCTCGTCCGTAAAGCCCTGGGGTAGAACTTTGGTCGGAGTGGAGAGCTTCCAATGTTAAGGTCTCTACTTTCTGAATTATCGATACACTTGCTAATAATCGAACATAACTTGCTTCGTTAGAGACGACCAAAGTCGCAATATAGCATCCTGGTCGTTTGTAGGAGTACGTAAAATTAAATTTACTGTGCGAGGAATCCATTTCTATCTTTTCTGAAGTAGAATTATCTCCAAAATCGAAGCGGTAGCTGGCATTAGAGGGCGGTTCATATGTCTGGTTGCGTTTAAATTGGAAATTAACGCTATTCTCAGGCCATTGTAAAGCATATCGAGGGATTATTGAGAAACCAGCCACAGGGTTCATGATCGACATAGTCGACGATACACTTGTATTACTACTGAATCGATTCCATACCGTCACATTGATGAAATAAACACCAGGAGTACTAAATCTGTTCTCAAAACGGATATATCTATTGTTCGAAAGGCTCCTGATGGTCTTAGTCTCCCCAGCCTCTCCGTAGGACCAGACTGAGGTGACATGAGAACCAGCCTGCATGGTCAAGAAGGCCATGGCGGGATAGTTGACCAGGACATAGGGATTCGGAAGAATCTGAGGGTTTTGGATCATTTGAATTAGGGTTATTGTTAGGGAGATGGTTTGCTCGTCTGTCACGGCGTTGATAGCCCGAACGGTGATTACGTATGTTCCAGGTTCCTCGAAATATTCCGGCTTGAGGGTGGCCCGTTTCTCAAGGTTCTGAATCGAATTTAAGATCTTAGCATTTTTTGAAATTTCCGCAGAGCAAGTGACAAAAGAACCTTTTAACCATGTCCAGTTTATTTCAAAGCTTTTGCCAAACACGCTTTCAATCTCCGAAACTGACTCGAGGTCTGTGAAATTCAACCCTTCAATAGGGTCTTCGACCTTAGCGATGGCTGTTGCAGATGCTGCACCCAAGCCATTTTCATTTTCACACCTTAGAGATAGCTTAAAATGACCTGTAGTTTGATACGTGTGAACGCGGATTGGTGGCCCTAGTAGACCATATTCAAGCTCAAGGGAGGAGTTGTCTCCAAAATTAAGTGTGCAGTCGAAGATCGCTCCTTCTTCCCAAGTTATTTTAATCGTAGTCTTTTCTCTATATTTGGTCGGTACTGCAGAAATCTTGAGTCCCTGAACAGGTTTTGGTATCATGGGTTGTAAGGCTTTGAACGACGATGCCAAAACAGACGACTTGCTTAACAGGTTTTTTGCTGTAATATTTGGAGTAAAAGTTCCAGGGTATCTGTAAACATGAGCTGCTACGCTATTATTTGAAGCAACTGGATCCGATCCATCGCCGAAGTCAAAAGTGTACCTCACCTCGGTTCCGTGTGTGATAGTTGCGGTGATGCTTACTTCCTCGTATATGTCAACTCTAAGTGTACCTTGGGATTGTATTACAAGACCTTTGATTGGCTCCTGGACAACTGCTTCAAAAGTACAAGTTGGCTGAGTAATGATGTTTGAAGCTTTTACCGTCACCTGATATCGCTGTGCGTTCGAGTACGTATGGTTTAAAGAAATCAGTACACCCAAGAGTGGAGATGTTAGACTAACTTCCGGTGATCCATCACCGTAATCGACCAAATACTTAACATCACTTCCGTTCGATATTTCCCAAAAAATTCCAACTTTTTTGCCAAGGGCAACTACTTTATCAAACGTCCCACAAGTAAGATCTTTTATTTTATACCGTACTGAAATTTGCTTAGTTAGGGTAACTTGACTTATTTGGTTAAAAGCTGTAGCCCTCATGGTGTATTGAGTTTTCTGGAAGTAAGTCTTCATAACTGATGTACTGGTAGTGAAAACATCCCCACTGCCGTCGCCAAAAGTGACATTATATATGACGTTACCCCCCTCTAAAATGTCAAACCTGACTTCAAACTGTTCACCAATCGCAACACAGGTAGGAACTATGAGGTCAAAGTCTTTGATTGCTTTCTGCGCATAAAAGGTTATGGAGTGGCTCAGACTGCTGACAAGATTGAATGCAGTCACGTTGACTACAACGTTTCCTTCTTTGATAAATGTTTGGGACCTCGAAACGGAAACTTTCCCTGAGATCAAATTGCCTTTATCGTGATAGACGTGGTCATTGATCTTCCATGTGAATGATAAGTCAGTTCCTTGTTCGGCTTGACTTCTCAACAATTTCATTTTGTCAACAGCCACAAACTTTCTGCCATTATAACTGCTATCAGCATCGACGTCTATGCTTAGGTTTTTCACCGCATCTTGTATCGTAAGATTGTAAAAGATGATCTCCTTGCTGATCGTATTTGTCGCTACTAAAACAACCTGCCTCTTTCCTGCAGTAAAGTTTCTATTGAATTCCAGTCGTGGATCATCGTATTTATGAACATAGTATCCATCGCTGAAGTTAACTGCATAAGTCACGTTATTACCAGCTCCTTTTAAGATCTCGAATCTAACGGTCGTTTTCGAAGGAGCAGGATTCGGAGTCGCTGTGATAGAAATATTGGATATTTTTTCTTCGACTAGGAATTCTCTTGTGCAAGTAAGGATAGATATAGGATTTGATATGTTTAAAGTTACTGTGTAGGGGCCAGGGGTTTGGAAGAAAAAGGAAAAGTTTTTAGAGTCGCAGACTGCCAGGAAACTTGTGGTGTCTCCTTGGATTGCCCAACTGAAAGTCAAGTTATTTCCCGTTTCGTACTCGGCAACAAATGTCTTGTTATCAAAGAGCTCCACACCATCAAATGGCTTCAGGCATTGCCCAGTCAAAGGCTCTATGACAAAAATACTGGAACTAGTTTTGATAACGACGGGACCAACGATTTCGCAAGTTATGTTATGTATTCCTCCCTTAGCAAAGGTGTGTTGTACTAACGTGGCACCCTCTCCCGAAAAATTCGATCCATCTCCATAGTCCCAAGCATATTGCTGGTTCGGGGCGAAGTTACCTGTCAGAGTGCAATTTAATGCCACAGAAACGTTTAAAGGTGTCCATTGTGGAATGCTCAGTGATAATGGATTCACGATAACTATGGTAAATGACTTAGTCAGGGTAAAGGCTTGGTTGCTCGCAATGACGGTAATGTTAGTCACTCCAGGTTCGCTGAACACGTGTGATGTTTCATTACTATTCACAAAAACTGCACTGTGATTGTTTTCAATGATCCACTTGTACCTCACTAAGGATCCAGTAACTACTGTTGCTAATAAACTGGTTTGTAATCCTTGATAAACCGGTTTGCCAGGTTCAGATAAATTTACGTTCAAGCCTGTTATTTCCCCACCTACTAACACATTAACGGTGGTGTTAACCGAGCTTATTCTATTGAAAGCCTCGACGTATAACTCATGTACTCCATCGTCGGGGAAACTCAGGTTAACCCTGTGTACGAATAAGAGATCTCCTAGATTTTTGTTGTTGACGTACGTATGAAGTCTCTCTTCGCTTGAAGATGAGTTTTTCAAGATCACCGTAACGTTTGTAGCCGAAGAAATGTTCAAAGTAATTTCAACTGGAAGGTTCTTCCTCGTTCCAAAGTAGTCAAATCCAACGGCGTAAACAACAGATATAGAGGTCACTTGCTTTTGTACGCCAACAGCTCTACTCCTTTCAACAGGAAGTGACGTCACATTATTCGTCGTGTTCACGTAATATAACACCACTCCTGTCTGGGTTATCAAGTGATTTGTTTTGAATGTACTTCCTTCGGCGGACACTGCTCTTAACAAATATTTCACAGCTATTTCTGTGTAGGGGTCACTAACTGTGAAGTTATAACCTGTCTTTATTTGGCCTGCAAGAATGGCGGTATATATTCGTACTTTTTCCGATCCATTTTGGTGTCCAATAAGTCCCTCTCCTTCAATTGCCCATCCTAAGATATCCCCCTTTTGAGCTTTGCAGGCGTTGTTTTCAGGTATAACAAATAAATTATATCCCTGTTGGATCAAAATATTCCTAAACTCACACACCACTGTATAACTCACTGAGGAATTCGATGGCTGGTAGAAAGATGAATGAAAGAAGCTGCTGCTGCATGTTGTAGTATTCTGACATTCGGAGCTTGATATGTTTAGTACTTGAGACACAGGGCATTGGCCTTTGGAGTCCAGGGTACACTTGCCCAACATGCATGTTGCATTGTTAAGGCAGTAGTGTTGACTACTTACAGCACACACGGGTCGGGCAACCTGTAGCCGAGAAAGGGCAATTCAAGTAATTCAAGTAAGCCTCTTATATAAAATAAAAGAATAAAAAAATAACTTTATAGAGGATAACACTTGACAGTATTCAACTGACTAACTCGTGGTTCTCTTTTAAAGTCTCTAGTTGATTAGGGATGGCGGGATTGCTACTGATTAACTTGGTCTTCCGGTGTAAATACAAAGGCAACTCACTTATTTTAAGACCCTGAGTGTTGGTCCGGCCTGGGCTTGAACCACGACCTCCCGCACAATGGACTGACGCTCAACTGAGATAACCGAGTAGTTTTTATGGTATTAAAAACTCTGAGAGAGAAGTTGATAGGTCGAACTATCAACCTATAGCCAAGAAAATATAACTTTGAGCAAATTAATTTTATTTGGTATAAGAGTGGTATGAGGCTAGGCCATTGCAAGCTCATCACCGATCGACTTCGCTGGAGCAAAGGTACGGGTACCTTTCAAGATGGCACAGGGAACTGTGAAGGGGACTATTGAATATTCACAAAAAGGATGTCATTTATGGGTGTCCAAAGAGTGAAAATTTGTTTGATCTTAGACAAAAGATACTTTATTTTAAAGGAATATGATGATGGTGATGTTACAAGTACTGATAATATATTGTTCTGCCTCAGACGGATAGTGAACAAATCCGGCACTATTCCAGTGGAATTAAACCTTGTCCCACAAACAACTAAGAAAAGCTATGTAATATAGCACTATGTGGTTTACCCACGACAGCAATAGATGATGATAATGTCTACCGCCACCTGGTTAGCTCAGTTGATAAGAGCGTCGGTCTGTTGTGCGGGATGTCGTGGTTCAAGCCTCTGCCGGACCAACACTCAGGGTCTTAAAATAACTGAGGAGAAGGTGCTGCCTTTGTAATTACACCTGCAAATGGTTAGACCTTCAAGTCTTCTCGGACAAGGACTTTAAACCGTAGGCCCTGTCTCCCAACCCTTCCTAACCTACAGTAAATGGGGGACATAAAAGAACCTGTTCGTGAAAGAGTAGGGGATTGTCTCCCGGTTCAACAGCCTATTCCAATTTGGAGGCATAACACTAACGTACTAATAAATCACTCATGTTTGTAAGCTGCATGCCTGCTAATAGCGCCTTAATATGCAGCCCGTAAAGTCCTCCACTGCAATGTAAAGCGCAATGAGACCATGGGAAATGCGCTATATAAGCACCCCATTTTTTATTATTAATGTATATGCATAGAAGGGGCTCTTTGCAAATCGTAATCATTAAATCATTAACTAAGGGGGTTTGAGAACCATGACTGACTTACAAAGATCGTGATTTTGCCTGCAGTATGACCATAGATTTCAAGACCAAGAACCATTGCATCACGTATGAACATCGAAGAGCGAAGCAAGAAAACCCCTGATGAGTACATTGCGAATATGTTTGGTACGATCCACTGCGGAACGGATGGACCAACGCCAAGGTAAGCTGGGTCTGTTGAAGTAATTTAGAAGATTCAAAAGAAATTATATCTCGGCTTTAATTGGTTTCCTGTGGAAAACTCAATTACTTTATTGTTATTTTTTAGCACAAATATTTTACTGACTCGTACTCGTACTCATACTATATCGTACTGACTCATACCCTTCTCTTCGGCACTCCTCCCTAGTCCCCCACCCCCTCCCCAAAGCGCCGCTATGAAGGCTAGCACATTATGATACCTCATAAACACACAAAAATGAAGCTAATCGTTGTCGGATTGAAAAGGGTAGGCAATCGAAGCTAAGACCGAAGGGTGTTCTTGGTATTATACTTATAGGTTGCTATCAATAGTCGTCACTTCCGGTAATAGCTCTTTTTTGATGGCTTGTAGAATCGTGGATGTTGTTTTGACCTCTTATTTTCTTATTTGATGTCGTGAAAAAGTCAAATACAATAGTTTGATATGTTTTGACTTAGCATCCACTAGTTGCCCCCCAGTCAACTCCAAAAAGTCACGTGATTGATAGTAAGCAATTGCAAAAAAATTATAAGTTTGAGATTTAACGCGCGCGCTGATTGGCTGGCTATCGTGTTAGTGTATAAGAGGGAAGAGAAGCTCGCGCAAAGTCCTTCAAAGATATTTTATAAAAATTATATAGAACGCCTTATTATGTCTCTTTACTGTGAGGTAAACACTCTTGGAGCTGCAGTAGAGCACTCGAAAAGAATAGAATATATAAAAAGAACTTTAATGTTAGTCGTATCAAGAAAGACTGATCGAAAACCGAGAATTGAAAGTAAAAGTTGTTGAAGACACGTTGTTTCAAACTCACGGATCGTGTATTTCATATACAGTCAACCCTCGTTACAGCGGACACCCTCGGGATCGTCGCTTAATGTCCGTAATAGCTAGCGTACGCAATAGCGAAAATTATTTACGGTCATTTCTTTGTCAGTATTTTTGTCGGGGATTTTTATCCTGTCTGTAAGAGCTAAGGTGTCCGTAATATCCGGATGTCCGCAAGGCGAGAGTTTTCAAAAAGTTTAGTAAAACTAGCTTCTGTATTCTATACATAGAATTTAAAAAAAAATTCAGTTATATAATTGAATATGCAAACATTTTAAGAAAAGAAAAAACACTTTACAAAGCACATGTTTATACTATCTTCAGGAGATGCATTCTGGCATGTAAACCATTTTTCACAAGATGTCATGACTTCTTGAGAATAAACACATCTGTTCACATTTAAAACGACCGTTTTCATCACAAAAATAATGCTTTCGTTTAGGGTATACCTTATTATTACAGCAGGAATCCAAATGTTTATATTTTAAATGATTTTTTTTTTTCGTTTTTACTCTTGTAAAGAAAATACTGTGTTTATTTGGTCATTCATTTGGCAGCTTACAATTTTCAGCTACTGATGAATTTCTGTTTTCGTTTTTTCTTCCTTTTGGATGAACGTATTTGAAAAGGTCGATGTTTGTCAAGTTGGCTTGCTTCATTTTTAATGTTTTTCTTGGTGATAATTATAGAAATTTGAAAATGATGTGGGAGGCGAAAATGTATTAAGGTAATAGATTAATGGATGACGCATCAGTTTTTCTAATGGAAATGTACCTCTGCTAAAGCGCTTTTTATTTTGACTTTTTGACAGTCTAAAAAGACAGTTTTTTCATTTTCTCGAGTGCGCGAAGTCGACGATAAAGGAAGTCGTAAATTTTCCAATTTTTATTATAGTGTTTAAAAAGGATGGGCGAGACGAGGTTACAATTATGTTAACTTTAAACCAACCAATAGAAACTCGATAACACTTCAAGTACATCGGAGAGCTTTAATCTAACTTCCATTATTGCGACATCTTAATGGCTGTGAAGATGGCTCATTTATTTTGAAAACGATTTTTAAATATCGTTAAATCGTTAAACTACCTCTTTTTTGTTTTTAACAATCAAGAGAATTATTGGTCCATTTTAACAGGGATGTGAAAGACCTTAACGATTGATCGGAAACTCTTTTTATAGACCCGTTTAACTTTCTATTTGTTTCTTTCTTTTTCTTTTTCTTTTTCTTTTTCTTTTCCTTTTTCTTTTTCTTTTTCTTTTTCTTTTTCTTTTTCCTTTTTCTTTTTCTTTTTCTTTTTCTTTTTCTTTTTCTTTTAGTTTCAAGTACGAACTCTTAGGATTTAACGTCAAATATTTTTAGCCTCGATGCTTTTTATTTCAAGTGGTGACCGAGTTAAGTTAGGAATATGTTAGGAACTCTTAGGATTTAACATCAATATTTTTAACGTCAATATATCTTATTTCAAGTGGTGACCGAGTTAAGTTAGGAATATGTATGAACCTTAATTTTGAACAGTACTCCAGCATACAGACTTTTCTCGAACACCAAACTCCAAAGTTGAAGAGGATATATAACACTTAAGTCTTGCGTCGAAGGATATGGTAGAGGCCAGGAACAAATGGTTGTCAGTCATGTCTTCTTGACTAGTAATCCTGATAATGGATACTCGAGTTTGAAGTGATTGATGCAAGGCAAGAACGGACTTAATGACTTGGCTCTTTTTGAATCTGAAGTGATGTCGGCTTGGAATGAATTTAGGGTAGAGTTTAAAGTGATCGATGCAAGGCAAGAACGGAGTTAATGACTTTGCTCTTTTTGGATCTGGAGTGATGCATAGTAAGCTGGAATGAATTTAGAGTGGAAGGGAAGCGAAGGGAAGGGAAAAAAGTGGAGTGAAGGGAAAGGAAGAGTAGGCAGTTAGAGTAGGAATGAATTTAGGATGAAAAAATGAGCAGAAGGGTGGATATGAGAAGAAATAAAGCATTCTGATCATAGCGAAGAAAGATGTAGCACAAGACTATAGATGTCGCCTTGCTTGAGCTTTAAAGAGAAATCTCAAGCAGCAATATTAGAATAAGTAAACATTTTTAGAGAGATTTCCGACCAGAAAGGCTGAAATTCGAAAATAATTGTGCAATAAAAAAAAAAGAAGAATTCAGTAGACGACTTCAAACTAAAAAAAAAATCAAACAGAAATAACAAATACTTGTGTTGGAAGGAAGAATAAAGATAGAAAAACTAAGTTTTTTTATTAATAATTGTTTATATAGGGCTACGTCTCTAACAGATAGGTATTATTTTTTCAAATTTGTTTCCTTAAACTCATATTGATAAATGAGGAAGTTAAATGATGAATACAATTATTTAAAGCAATATCGACGTTTTCTTTTTCAGTTTTGGTTATTATCTTAAATAAATTTCTTTAGCGATAGTCAACTCGAAAATCTGCAGTGTGCATGTTTTCAACTTGTATCGATTTTATCAGAATATTAAGTATTAGAGTTTATTTATCATTAATTATGTTCCCCGTTAGAGCAAAAACGTGATCTAAGATAGATATTAAAATATCCATTCTGAAATCTAGAATCTTCATGTAATATTTAACGCTCAATGGTTACTTCATGACATCTGGCAGAATATCTCTGGCGAAATAGCGCTAAGCCTCCACTGCAGCCATTAATAAAGTAATAGTGTCACATCCCGACTGTTGTGCGAGGCGTCCTTGAATAGCTTTTTAGAAAAAATGTTTTCTAGAAGCTCTAAAGAAATTGATCTACCAATTGGTCGGAAAGGAAGCATTTAGTGGTCGGGTCAGAAATAACACCGTTGGAGATAAAAAACAACATTGAATAGGGTTTAGTATTTAGAAATATATAGTTTAATCTCGGCCACAATAAGAAAAATAGTAGAAATCTACTTTTTTTTTTGAATTCATCTTGAATTTTGGAATAACGGTAAAACAGTATAAAAGATAAAATGAGTTAATTATTCGATAACGAAAAAGTTGTACAATACAAAAATATTCTTTTTCAAGTTTTTCCCGTAGTGGCGGGTGGGCCGGTTTGCCAATTCATCCGGGTGATTTGTTTTTGCAATTTTCTTTCTTTTTAATTTTTTTCTTTTTCTTTCTTTTTTTAATCAAAATAATTCCATTCATTTTAACTGTCTTACTTATTAATTTACTTTATCGTTTTAGTTTCCTAAAATTCGCAAGACAACTATGTTTGTTCGGGCTTTGATGAGTTTAATTCAATTCTCATAAAACGTTTTTTCACTTTCCCATATTTTGAATTTTTCTTCTTTTTGTGTAAATCGATGGCGCCCATTTTAGCTATATTACTCATTTATTTGTTTATCTTCAAGGAACAAAACTACAACATGAAAAGTTTTTTTAGTAGTTTCCTAAAATTCGCAACAAAGATAAAAGGTATTATTTGTTCAGCTTTCATGAAGCTTTCGTCTTTCTATTCAATACTTGAATAACAACGGAAGTCAAAACCACTTATCCTATAATTCATATTTATTAATACCTTCCTTATATTCCACTGACAATTTATTCTCATCGTAATCACTACTGGTTCTTAGCTTTTCATGTTTTTATCGGACCACTCTTTACGCAGTCCTCTAATGAACATGTTGTAAATATTGAAGAAATTTTTTTAAGAGGTAGTGTCGATTAAGATTTTGGGATATCAAGAGGTTTTGAGTGCAGTGATTAAAGCGAAATTAGCTAACGAAATAGAAACGAAGAGATAAGAAGTAATTAGAAATAGGAGGAGAGAAAAAGTGGAAATGTTTTGAATTTCGAGCAGTTTGGTTTAAAGAGAGAACGAAATGATGAATTGCTTTCCTAAAGTTTTTGAATAAATACATCAAAGTTTTTCAAATATTTTTATGAAGTTTCCCTTAAAGAAACGTTTCCCTTTCAGCGCAATCCAGGTCCTATTTCCCTACTAGTCCATATGGCATATTTTCATTTCTGCCGGCAATATTAAATATTTCGTGATTGATGGATACTTATAAGGCCTTTGCGTCTGAAGCTCTAGGGGACGAGGAAATTGGTTTCTTCCTAAGTTTCATTACTTAAAATGAAGATGAGCTTCGAAATGTTTTCTCCTGCCTATGTAACTTGACGTACTTTACGATAAGCGGTATCCGGACTGGATTGAAGTTAAAATTTTCGATTTATGACTGTTCATTGACAAACTACAAATTTAGAAGAAAAAAAAAATTTGAAATGTTTACTTTAGAGAGATGATCATATCGACTGAAACGGAAAGACTACGTTTTGAAATTTGTTTTCTAATCACCCAATTAAAACCACTTACTTACCCCAGTCGATTAGTTATTTTATTCTACTGTTAGTTGAATCTTAATATCGAGAAAAACACCAATATTCTATTTGTTATATTATATATTTTTCGAGATGAACCATCACTAAAACGAAAATAATTTCAGTGACTTTGATCGCTTGTTCAGTGCAGAATCAAACATATGCATAATATAAGAATCAGTTATCGAATTTAATTTTTTTTGTATATTTAGAGCTCAAAAGTAAGTCAGCCACGTGAACTCAAACTTTGCTGATTTATGAAACTGAAAGGAAATCTTTATATTCAACGTACTTTTTTTCTGAAAACACATTACCGTCCTCGCTTTAAATGTATTTTTCATACTGGAAAATGCTATTAAATATCGAGTACGTCTGTTCACATCCACAATCTACACAAATTATTTCAAGTGGTTGTCATAGCAAAAAATACGACCCTAGGCAGTGTTGCTAGGCAACACATAACCATCCACACGGAAAAAAATACAGAAAACGGAGCCAATTCATTCAGTATAAATGGGATTATAATCTATTTTCATTCAAAAGGAAAGCTTTAATTTTCTAGAAGCCATTGTTAATGATAAAAGAAAATATATACTTAGAGAAATGGAATGGATTTGTTTCTTTATGTATTGGTCAAATGAAAAATCGAGTCGTCGGAAGTATTCTCTGATATTACCTGCAATTGCAAACATTTCATTAATGTCATTTTTTTCTTTAATTTTCTAACTGACTTACAATAGGTTCATAGCAAACTTAATTAGTTTTATCCAGGTCTTTCCTCATGGCAGGATCTTTGCTGTTTTATATTTTTTGACAAGTTCGTTCTTTGACGTACGCATATGGCTGGCGGGTCTAACTGAATATTTATTTCACGATGTCACTTTAGTCACCGGCGGCGGAAAGCGCTGTCGATGTGTTAAAATCGCGACTAATTCTTAGGAAACAAAAGCATTTAGGAAACTAAAGATGAGATAAAATATAACTTGAAATTAATCCTTTGAATCATTTGAATCTATGAATATATCTATGTTCACTTGTCGACTTTAGTTTTTCTTACCTGGCAAAAAGATGTTTCCCCATTGATCTCCTAAGCTCCAAGTAGCTTGCATTTTCGTCCCTTGATAAACTTGAACACTACACTGAAACTCGGTTTGTGTTTTCACATAGTTTGGGCATGAGATTTCCACATATTTTACCGTTGAAACAACCTCTACATCACTGACCACAGGCTTATATACTCCAGATAAAGAATTTGTTAAAGTCAGCTTCTTTTTCCCCCATCGTGTCGGAGTGAAAGTAAACGGCAAGTTTATACTTTTCGGAGTAGAAAAGCCCGAGTCTTCATTGATATCAACTGAAAATCCAGGATCATTTATCGTTCCGTTCGTGTAGACTGCAGTTATGCTTCCTTCAAGAAATAGCTCGAAGTTCTTTGCGGTTTTATTCAGAGCAAAATGGCCGATAAATACCGTAGAATTGTACACTGTATTTGCTTCTGTTCCACCACAAAAAGAACTGCTCTCTCCCGTGCAGTTAACATTACAGTTACTAGCAGGGCCATACGCGCCGTAGGAGTTTCCACAAAGGCACAAGTTACCATTTTGTAGTGCTGCGTATTGAAAGAATAGCCGTCCACATAGTCGGACGCAGTGTTCTGGTTTCAGAAGTGAAGTATTGTAGTTACCGGCCAATAATGAAAACTCTCGATTTGAAAGTTTTTCAGCAAAGCAACCAAGTTTCAATGAATCTAAAAGAGATATATTTCTGGTTATCAGGTTGTGAACATGACTAGCTGATGTTTTTGCTAGAATAGGGTGTTGAATTGGCATTGATTTTATCCGCAGTAGAGAATTTTATACTCTTTTATTTATCTATTTATTCTTTCTGAGAAATTGTCGTATATGTTCGCAACAGAGTTTTGACGGTGGAAATCGTTTCAGATAAGTTGCCTGGAGTTTTGTGCAATCTGCCTTTACAAAAATAAAAGAACACAAGAAAGAAAAGTAAAAAGCAAAAGGCAAACAAACACAACGAGACCGAAACACACTGCAATTGAAACATAGTATAGTAAAAAATAGCCAACACTAATCTATTTGTTTGATATGTTTAGAAACGATATCAGATATGGCTCTTATCACTTTAATATTCCGTTTGCAAGTTATACAAAAAAAACTATATCTAAGAATATGCCCTATTACAATTTTTGCAGAAGTTTTTCAAGAAACATCTTTCGCACATTATTACCGTCGATATTCCGTCGCTATGATATCTGGGGACTTAGTAAGACACGAATAATTCAAGTGTTGGCAGCCAATTCAGATTGTTTCCTTTCCTTCACTTCGTTTGAGGATTCTAACACCTTTATCGGTAAATGCATAAGGCAGATTTATTTTTGAATCTTGATATTGAGGTAAAAATTACGAAGAAAATTGTTAGTATTCCCAGATAAACTCGAACGACTTTTTTGAAGAGATTGAACTTTTTCCTCTGAGGCAGAAAATGAAGTACGGGGGGTGAATGGATAACTCAAAAAGAAATTCGCAAAATTACTTTCTTCAAAACTTTTTGGTATTTTTCCACTGGAAAAGAATTCGAAACAAAATCGGTCATATAAATTATTTCTGCTTAAACAAAGCTGTATTTCTTTGAATTTTCATGGATGATTTACTTTATTTGAATGAATGTCGTCGAAAAAGCGTATGCACATTCAGTATAAAACTTCAAAAACAAAGAAATATCAAAACATATTTGGTAAATTTTGGCAATTTTGAGAAATCAGTGTGTTTTTTACTGGGTCTAAAGAGTTCTGGAGCTTGAAATTCGATGAAGTTTTCGAATTTTCGGATAAGCTTGGAGCAGGTGTACTCTTGCTACTGGCACTATGATCCGATAACACTTGCTTATTCTCACAAAGCTTTCGTCCGTATAATTGATCATTTACTCACCAATTGTGTTGCATGATTCCGGTGTAGAGCAACTAGATTCCCTCAGTCCAAAAAATAGAAACAAAAGAGCGAAATTCCATGCACAATTCATCGTTATACCATCATTTCTGCTCAATGTAGTCTTCACTTCCTTGGGGGTTGCTAAGAAGGCACGATTTGAAAACAGCAATCTAGATTAAAGATTCAAATGTTCAAAACCCTTCATGAATAAGCTGCTTATTAATTCGCTGACATTTGAGCTAAAACATCACGTTCGGAAGTAATGACGGAATTTTTTCCGCTCGGTAAAATCTCTGATGTAACTGTATGGCAACTAGTTTTAGTACAACTGTATGGTAACGAAGCTGAATGGACAGATGCAAATGATTACGAAGTCTGTTTAGTTATTCCCACTCACATGTCATTACCAGCTGCCCTAGAACTTTGTCAGACCAGAGAGCGACCTGATTGGCTTGCCGGTTTGGCCTCGAAAGCGCTACGCAAAGACACAAGTCAAGCCCAAATGGACCACTGTTTTCCCAAATTGACTACCAGATTTTCAAGATCAATTCATCTCGCAGGACATTAGCCACAAAATTCTGATTGGTCCGGTTTTCGGTTTTTCTTAAAAACATTTTTTCTTATATTTTTTCCCCGAAAGTTGGTCCGGTTGATACCGTGCCGGTGGCTACTGACGGCCCTGCCTTGCCTAGAAAGGTGCCCCAACCTTAGCAGTATTTTTCTTGTGTCTTTGATATACTTGTTTTACGGACTTCAGTTCCTATCCCGCCAGCGATAGAAAGCTTCACTATTATCATTAACTTTTCTTTTTCACCTTGCACACACTACAGTTTCTGCCTAAACCGACAACCGGTATCTTTTTATCCCTATTTGTATCTATTTTCTATCTATTATCTATCCTATAATGGCCGCTGTAACGTCACGTGAAAACGCTCTATATTTAGTTTTTATTTCAAATTAACGAGACCCACAATGCCCTTTGGTCTTGGAATGCACCATTCAGTATGCAGTTTTCAGTATTCAACCTTTTTTGAAATAATGTATATGCATATTCAGCTATTTTTGAGTTGAAAATTACCCAGAATGCATGCGATATATTGATAACAATATTTTTGCAATGGGCTGTATATATATATATATATGTGTGTGTGTGTGTGTGTGTGTGTGTATAAAAAATAAATTTTAATGCAACGTTTTGCTTATTGGTAAAATATATTCATAGGGTACAGTGTGAGCATTAGATATCTGGAATCTGGCTGACTTTTGGTTGTATATGTATATATATATCAAGAGAAAATGAACTATATTCTCTTGTATATATATACTGAAACAAAACATTCTGCGCGCACAACGTACCACGTATGCATTTGTCTATTTGATATATATACAGTATGTGTATTGTATCTTAAAAACCTTCAAGCAGAGAATCATAAAGAAACTTTTTTAAGATAGAACAATGGAATAGATTCATAAATCATTCACTAACAAATACAGCACAATGAAAGAAAAAAATCCATTTGAGCTTAAAAAATTAGGGACTGTTTCTCTCATTCAACGCGTATTGAAAAGACAGATCCCTGTTTACGGTGTTCCATACCGCGACGTCTTCCACCGAAAGACTACTGCTATGATTAAGAATTACTTTCAACCGAAACGGAAGCCGCGAATGAATTAAAAGCACTAAGAAAGTACTCTAACCTTTCCGATTTTTGCAAATTCTTGGTCATATAATTCCTTTGGGCTTTCCAATCTTATTCTGTATATTAATTATTCTGAATGTTTTTCACATCGACAAAGTCAGCTAGGTTTAAGTCCTTCTGTGTGTAAGTTGACATTTTTTTGTTTGTTTTACGGAGACAAACTTAGCATTTCGAGATTAAGTTTCACCTGGTTATATATATTTGCTTAAATGAATTTAAGCGAACTAATAGTGTTAACATGCAACACAGCAGAAATATTCTCAATTGCAATCTTAAATCGCTTTTAAATTTTAATCTCTCGCAAGCCTAAATTAAGGTTAAATGGTCGATTTCAGACGCTTTTAGTTAAATCTTCTTTGTTGTATACTGTAAATAAACATGGGCTTACAGGAAATTAAGTAAGTTTGACAGAAACTAACGTTTGCCTTGTAGAAAGTGACATATAGAAGCAGCATTGAATAAACAATTTTCTAACTTTAATTTATTAGCATACGAAAAAGAAAAAAATGTCTTCTGTAAAATGCTATTCAGTTATGAAAGTTTCCTAGCAAAACTTTGACATTTTATAAGCAATTTCTAGCTTGCGTAATAATTATTGCACAGGTTTGGCGAAAAGCGAAAGCTCTAGAAAGCTTGCTATTGAGATAAAATGATATATTAGTATAGCGACAGTTTTAACATCTACTAGAAATGAAGATTTCCTTCTAGACTTAAGTTTATTAAACCCCAATCGCACAGAATGCTCAGAAGGCCTGAGAGTAACCCGATAGTTACGTGTGGTGATATTAACGCCAAATATCGGATGATCCTAAAAAAAGGCATTTTTAACGAGTAGGATTAGGATTAGGATTACTTGATTGTTATTATTATTATTTTCATGTAAAACTGAATTTATCTTTAATTCAAGTAGCAGATTGCAAATTACCTAGTTACCAGCGAGATTTGCAATTGTAAAACAAAAAGCATCAAAATAAAGTTTTCATTATTATTTTATTAGTATTATTATTACTGTTGTTGTTGTTATTATTAGTAAAAGTACATTATTACTATTACTATAATCTATTAGCAGTAGTAATACTACTACTAATAATAATAACAGTACTTGATAGCGCATTCTGCTACTCAATGCGCTGTGGAGATAAAAACGAAAATAATAGTGAAATAGTTCATAGTAGCAGTATTAGCGCTAATATTATCATTTGCCCAATTCATCTATAGATATGTCTTTCTTTCTAATCAATTCTCTTTCATTTCTTTGCCTTGCAATATTTGAGGGCGAAAGCAAATGTACTGTCGGGAGCGCATTTCTACTTTTAAATCCCCAATACTATGCTGCACTGTTAATCGGTTGTTTCAAAACAACATAATATACTTATACTTTATTGTGGCAGTATAAATAAGACCCATATCTGACTTTTTTCTTCACTAGACTCTGAAGATGACTTCCACACAGGTTGTCGAAACGTCAGTCACATCAAACAGTCCTTCTAAGGATTACATCCACCCGGATGATCATAACATAAATATTATCTCTTCGAGAAATATTGTTACTTCAAAAAATATCCATTCACCTGGGTTCAGACCATTCATTGTAATGTAATATACTTACTCAAGCTATTCCAAAATAGCACTGAATCACGGTGCAAGACGTAGAGGAGACTCCAGGAGATAAATATCTATTTTTACTACTGATTGTCAGTTGTCAGCCTGTATCTTCATTGAAACCTCTTCATTACCTGTTCATCTAGGTATATAAGCAAGCTTTTTCGTTTTGTGCGACTGACACTTAAAAGAAGACTAAGCACGTAATTCGCCCGAATTTTAATTCAGCTGAAACTTTACTGGAATAATTCCTTAAAGGTCTAACAATCACTGGTTAACGTTTTATCCTGATATTCGGATGGGAAGTATTATGTTTTTGGAAGTATTTTATATTTTCACAGGAGTATGTGACGTCATACACTCAACGCTAACATTTCTTTGTATTCTGTAATCAAGATATCCGCTGCAAACAATTAATCCGTAAAACACTAATTACTAAATAGTACAAAATAGTGCTAATTAAACAATAGAAAACAATGAATTTTGCATGAAAATTTTGCAATCGTTTCCCAGAGAATCAAATAACAAAAAACACTGCTGTTATCTTGGATGATCACAACAAAATAAACCAATTCTCGACTTTCACATCCCCATAATACTTTGCGTCATTGGGGGATAACCAGAGGGTAAAAACCCACTTATTTTGCTGAAGGCTGATCAGAGAATGTTGAAAATACCTTGTTTGGTATCCAAAGATAAAATGAAGAAGTAAAAAAAAAACAGAAAAAGATAGAAGCTTGAAGACGTTTAAGGTGACTGCCTACTTTTGGAAATTGATTTAAACTTTTTTAAAAACTTCGATTTTCCCAATTGAAATTTAATGCTGATTCCAAATCTGGAAAGAACAATAGGGTGTCCCGAGCTCGTTTTCGAGATAATCAGCATTTAATGAGAGCCTATGCACGAGCTTTTGGAGTAAAAATTACACAAACGGAAGTGATTAGAAAAAAAGTAGGATCCATAAGATAATAGTTATTTGCAGACTATGTGATTGCACGAATGAAGGCTAGTCAATCATTCTACAATAATACATGGATATTTTTGACAAAAATACAAAGAGACACATTGATTTATCATATTTCGTAGTTTCGGTGCTCTTGGAAAATCTCATAAAGTCGAGCAAAAATCCCTACAAAAATCAATTTTTTCATGTGTTACAGATTTAAACTTTTTCTAAAATGTTGATATAACCTAGAATTTTAGGAGTTTTTTCGAGTGAGCTATTAAAAAATATAGAGTCCCGTGCAAAATTTGAGGGTTTTGCCTCAAAAGAACGCGTATGGTTCTTCAATAAAATCTTGTAGATTTTTCAGCGGTTTTTGAGCGCGCGCTCATTGTGGGCTTAATTCGAACGTTCAAAAGTAGGCAGCCACCTTAAGGTAAATTTTAAACATTTTTTCGTAAGTCAATACATTTTCTGTAAGACCAAAACTTTTCATGATCTGTGCACGCAAAAATAATTTGGAATAAACTGATAATCAGTATTGTACAAATAAAAGCAGGTATAGTATAAATTCAATTAAGAAACATTTCAATTTGGGACAGTTTTTTGATTGGTTACCCCAAAAGACGCATGGCATTATGGGGATGTGAAAGTCGAGAATGGCAAATCTTTTCTAAAATTAATCCAACATGGCCGCTATAAAAACCAACAATTTTGAAAATAGTTCAGTAAAGGAATCCTTTATTGAAAAAATTAAGAGAAATTCGATTTTCCCACTGTCTCTTTAAAGTGGTAGACTATTGAAAAGAGATTCAAATGTCCCCCCTCATTTTTGAACCTTTTACTCCGTAATCCTACTGCTTGTCTTGATATTGTAATTGGTTTTGGGAGGAGAGGAGAGGTGTAAGAGACGCTTGAGTTGAGTATGGCAGAGAACACTTTAATGATAAAGGATTTGACGTTATTTTCTTATTTGTGAGTCTTTTACTCCATAATCCTAGCCTACTGCATGTCTTGCTATCGTAACTGGTTTTGGAAGGAGAGGAGAGGTGTAAGAGACGCTTGAGTTGAGTATGGCAGAGAACACTTTAATGATAAAGGATTTGACTTTATTTTCTTATTTGTGAGTCTTTTACTCCATGATCCTACTGCATGTCTTGCTATCGTAACTGGTTTTGGGAGGAGAGGAGAGGTGTAAGAGACGCTTGAGTTGAGTATGGCAGAGAACACTTTAATGATAAAGGATTTGACGTTATTTTCTTATTTGTGAGTCTTTTACTCCATAATCCTAGCCTACTGCATGTCTTGCTATCGTAACTGGTTTTGGAAGGAGAGGAGAGGTGTAAGAGACGCTTGAATATGTGTATGGCAGAGAACACTTTAATGATAAAGGATTTGACTTTATTTTCTTATTTGTGAGTCTTTTACTCCATAATCCTAGCCTACTGCATGTCTTGCTATCGTAACTGGTTTTGGAAGGAGAGGAGAGGTGTAAGAGACGCTTGAGTATGTGTATGGCAGAGAACACTTTAATGATAAAGGATTTGACGTTATTTTCTTATTTGTGAGTCTTTTACTCCATAATCCTAGCCTACTGCATGTCTTGCTATCGTAACTGGTTTTGGAAGGAGAGGAGAGGTGTAAGAGACGCTTGAGTTGAGTATGGCAGAGAACACTTTAATGATAAAGGATTTGACTTTATTTTCTTATTTGTGAGTCTTTTACTCCATGATCCTACTGCATGTCTTGCTATCGTAACTGGTTTTGGGAGGAGAGGAGAGGTGTAAGAGACGCTTGAGTTGAGTATGGCAAAGGACACTTTACTGATAAGAGGTTCAAAGTGTTTTCTCATTTTTGAGCCTGTAATTAATCATCTTTGCTCTGAATGTCTTGCTTTTTTAATTGGTTGGGAGGAATAAGGCAGTGGGCACTTTAGTGATAAGAGGCTCGAAGTGTTTTCTCATTTTTGAGCCCTTTACTTCATATTCCTACTGTATGTCTTGCTATCTTAATTGGGTATGGGAGAGGGAGGGGTAAGACACACTTAAGTATGACAAAGGACACTTTAGTTACTTTTTCCTCATTTTTTAGCCTTTATACTCCGTCATCTTTGCACTGGATGTCTTGGTTTTTTTAAATTGGTTTTGGGAGGATAAATGTTTCACTATTTCTTTCCAAATGACAATCATCAAATTTTTCATTTTTCTTGATTTTCTGGTTAATTTTGAGAATTTGTTTAATGTTGTTTAACATTCGGTAAATAACACTCCAGGAAACTATTGTGTGATTGTCAGTTCCTAAAATTAACCCGAAAATCGAAACAAACTTTTTGTTTATATTTGCAGTTTCGCTGTTGAAGAAGGCCGACAATTATATAAGGTGAGCTTAAAAATAGATTAATATAAAAATTAATAGTTTTAAATCCATCGTAAACATCGTAGAGTTTATGGAAATAATAATCATGGGAAAATGTCGAAATGTTTAATTTGTTCAGTGATAGTTAATAAGAAAATCAATCTGTCAACCAGTCTTCCAAGTGGGTGAAATTACACTATAAACAAAATTTGGAATTTTCCCGAGTCTTCAAAGTCATTTTCACCATCCATTGTCTTTGTCAGTTAAGACAGATTTACGATAGCATAAAGACGGTCAATATCAGGTGATAAAATCTCTAGTTATTCATATCTTACACAAAGACTTCAAAAGTTTTATTGAAATACAAAGATGTGACAAAAGATCGGAAATGAAGAGATGCGAAAGAGTTGCTAAGGAAGTTGTTCCTTTTGTTGTTTACTCTTTTTTCAGGCTAAGAAAAAAAAGCCTTCAAATTTTATCGATACCATGAAAAAATCTTTGAGTTAATTAAAATCAAGGTGCGGCTGATTCACAGATCGAACCCCTAAACAACATCTGGGCTGATAAACGTCCGGGCATGGGGGAGGAGCGGAGGAATAGGGAGGAAAAGCGGAGACCCCCGGGAAAAATTCACTGAAGAGAGAGACCTGACTTACTCTACATTACTGCAAGTCCAGATATCAAATTCGAGACCCCAGATGTGACAGATAAGTGCACAACAGCTACGCCTTGTTTACGAAATCGAATGTTCAAACCTATAAAATCATTTATCAGCAGAATAGTATAAGTTGTTGGGTAATCTTTCAAAAATCGAAACAGTTTTCTCTGACGAAGGGAATCGGTAAACTAAGAATTCCATTCTTCTACGGTGTTCAACATACGTTTAATTTATTTTTGTGTATTTCCTATTAGAGAACTAATAACTAGGTATAAAGATATAATAGACAAACGTTAGCTTACAAATGATTGAATTAAAATGCCAATTATAAAATACCTTGATAGGCCGACTTGTCTGTGTAAACAGAGGCAGATATAACCGTAAAACATGCATAAACCAAGCTCGTTTTCATAGCAGAGATGTTACCTCTGGCAGTCTTTGAAGCGAGGCTCTATTTTTTTCATCATTATTTACATTCAACTCAATATCTTGCCTCTGATTGGCCGAGAACATTTAAGATCAGCCAATCCCTGATAGCGTGTGAACTGTATGTTTTCTGCAAGTAAGGAAACCCTAGCTCACGTTAGCTCTCTTTTTGATCTCAGCGGTTTTAAAGAAACGAATGAATGTATCTAACTTCGGCAGTTATCACAGCCTCGGTCTTGAAAGTATTACAATATCATGCTCACATTTAATCAATTAATAATTTATTGCTAGAAAACGATTAGGAAAAAAGATTTATTTCATATTCCTATATGACTCGTTTTAATGATCTCTAGAATTTTTTGACAAGCAAATGACAAATGTCTGGCACACAAAAATAAATAAATGAAAAAGAGAGAAAATGGACGGAGAACCGAGCTAAGACATCGATAAAATCGGCTTCTTATTAGCAGCACAACAGACAGACTGTGACCCATTACCTATAAGAAAAGCAGTGACAAAAGTAACCCCACAAATAGGAGAGATCTTCGATATTATAGAAAAGTCGAAGTTCTGACATCTCATACTATATGACACAGAAGAAATGACATTAAAAATAAAATCTAAGATTTTGTGCAATTCTGAATAGATTTGAGAGCTTGCTATTTTAACACATTATTCCTCCTTTGGCTTTGTATTTAAAACATTCAAGACAATAAGATGTCTCAGTAATGGGTTTTGGTCTTTAGAATGACAAAGACGTTGCCATGAATTATCCGATTGGCGAGGATGGTTGTGCTAAGTAATAACCTTTCTAATTGTCGATCGCAATTATCAGGTCACATCTTTGTGGCCCTGAGGGCGTCTGCATAATAGAGGTACCACTGTATTTACTGTAAAACAAACCTCTATTCAGCGAATGCCCTGTATAAAGCGGACACCAGGCAGGTCCTGAGGTAGCACAGCAGATTGTGGTTTAAAGATTGAGAAAAGTCGTAGGTGCCTGCAATAATCATATGCAGAAAATTTGAAAACAGTTTGAACAGACTAAAGATTTTATCCAAACCTGTTGAGCAACAGCTTTGAGCTGTATGTTAGTTAGACATCTTGATAAAAAAACACTGGAGCTCCTCGAAATTCTATATTTAGATGATAATAGGTTACTGCGCAGAAGTTTGAACAACGTAAAAAAAACACTGATTAACGTTTGTTTGCCATGGATTTATAGCTTTTATTTTTATTTAGCTAAATGGAAACGCCTTTGTCCATGTCATTGAAGAGGATAACTTTGTTTTTTTGAATTAGAATATTTCTCCCTTGCTGTGGTTCAAACCGAACCTAGTTGGCAGCAAGTTAAATTGCAGAAGAAAAAAAGAAGTCAGTTGAAACGCACTGTGATTATTTTGAAACCTATAAGTAAAATGCTTTATTTTTAGTGCAAACCTTTTGGCTCGTTTGCATTCATTAAACATTCAACATGTTTAAAAAGTTTCTTCTGGCCGTGAAAGCTAATGTCCTTGATTTGTTGTCATGCTTTATGGCATTGAAAACGAGCTGCAACATCTGTGGGGGAAAAGCTGATATATAACCATGGGCTTTTCAAATCTTGTGTTTTTACTAAAAATTCTATTAAACTAGTTTAGTATTCATAGTCCTAGATAAAAAAACAACAACAGTCACATTTGAAAAATAGCTCTCAGCTGTTTTCACCCTCAAGGTTTTTTTTTTACCCGCAATAAATATTAAAACTTTAGGAAATTGTCAACACACAAAACCAAAACATTTGCTATCGGCCATTGTTTGAGGTGCCGATTTTGATTTGTTTGTTTAACACGCGATTGTGTGAGTCCTACAATTTGTAAAAAACCACTAGAAGTACACCCGGTCAATACTTCATACCTACGGGCATTTGGTCCCCTAAGGTGAAGCGCAAATTTAAAAAGAAACAAGGAGGAAAAATAAATGATCATTAATGTAGTTTCATTTGTTTTGCAAGCGTAGGCGTAGTAGTAGCATAAGAGCTATCGGAAATGAACCTCTGTACTAAAACTCAGATAATTTTAACTAGATAACTTTATTTAACGTCGATATGTACAATAAGCCAAAGACTCGTCATAAATTCATTCGTGCTCATATTTAAAAAATCTAAAAAAATATATGAAGATATAGAAAAATAGATAAGTTACAGTGCTTGGGAACGAGGTTATTCCGGGCGAAAGCATCGGTAGTACAATTCCAGCCTGAGAGTTCGTGGGTTTGATTCCTAGCGAGGTCGGAAATGAATTTTTCCGAATTTAATTCCAAGGGTTTTCGCCCGAAATACCCCGTTCCCAAGCACTATAACTTATCTATGTTTCTATATCTTCATTTATTTTTTTCCGGTCCGGTATCCTAAAAAATCGTGCGTTCTGATTGGCTGTTTGAGCGGGCGGTATTTTGTAAGTATCTGCCCGCGCGCGCGGTCCGGTATCCTTTGCCGCTAAACGACAACACAAAACGATTACCAAAACAAGTAATAAAAATACGGGAAAAAAAAAAAAGTTACTTACCGTCCTATAGTCGGTCCGGATAGGGAAAAACTGTGCCCTCGGTCTTGAACACGGACCTCGGCCTAACGGCCTCGGTCCGTATATTCAAGACCTCGGGCACAGTTTTTCCCTATCCGGACCTCCTGGCCGGTAAATGACATATATGTATTTTATGTGTGCTATGCCGTCCACATATTCTCATCATTGTAATAAAAAAATATGTGAATATGAATACTATAATGGTACTATAATTGCAAGGTATCTTTCCAAATTTGCCATTCACGAATCAACGAATCAACCTTCATATCTAAAGGTATAACTAGCTAAATCTAGTGTGAACCTTCATATCTACCAAATCAAATCATAGCCGCCATATGACCGGCGCGCGCTCTGATTGGTAAATTAGCGTGAGCGAGCAGCATTCATAAATCGATGGTGCACGCTGACTGAAAAGCGTGCGCTCTGTAATGAAGATTTCGTTAGGAAAAAATCAGAGTTTGTTTCGATTAACGAATATTTTAAATTATTTTTATTATTTTATTATTTTTTATTTTGCTATGTATAAAAGAATTGGTCATTGATTAGAATGCTCACATCGAATTTTGGGTGCGTGTGAGAGGCTGCTACACACGATGTCATAAGCGCAAGAGTCGCATGAGGCGTAGCCGTAGCGCACTCCGTCATTGAGTGAGTATCAAGACCCGCGCACACAACGGATCTGTTGCGCGCGCACACATGACGAGTCGCATATGGAGGTTGCTATATTCGTTCGTAATTGGTTTATACGTCGACATTTGTTGTTAATGAACGTCAATTAAATCCTACTATATGTTTTAAGGGATGGACATTTAAAATTTATGTTGCACGATATTTCTTTTGTTACAACTCATTTACACAATTTTTTCGTGTTTGCCTGAAAATTCTTTTCTGAAGTTAGAGGTTGTACGATATTTTTTTCGTAGGTAAAGTGGTTTCTCGATATTTTTTGGGGGGAATTTACGCAACCTTCCCCTCAATTACCTTATTGTCCGTCCTTCCCTATCTATAGTAAGCTCATGTAATCACTCAGGCGGAAAAGGGATGAATGAACTAACGTACACATGTATAGTTTATCACTTTTTTAGTTTATTACTTTGTTTTAAAGGAATAATTGAGCTTTATCAAGGATTTTTCGAAAAATTGTTTTAAACAAGGGTGAAACACTATTGAAGAAATAGAAAACGCGCGCACGTGCTGCGTGCCTTCATAAAACACGCTGGGATTGGCAGAACACGAGAGAAGTGTTAGGAGAAGCATGATGCGTAGAGGAGTGCTTCTCGACACTTCTCGAGTGTTCTGCCAATCCCCAAGTGCTTAATAACTCCTCACAGCACAGCAAGCAGAATTTTTATTTCTTTTATAAAATGCGCAGAGCGCATGCGTGCTGTGTGCTTTCATAAAGCACGCCAATCCCGGGGAAAACTCCAATATTTCCTGTGCTGTGATTGGTTCTTGAGAACAAAGGAAGATACCGGAAGTAAAAATTACAGTACTAGGGAAGATAAAAACAAGATGGCGTCTCGAATTAAGTATACCAAAAAAGCCTATAGGGCCGGATTTTTCAAAGTTTTGCCGGTTTTTTAATGGGAATTGTATTGATGTCCATCCAATAGATATTTTCGGAATTAATTTAACTGAAAAAAATCTTCAAAACCTAATTTTCCAAGCGCAAATTCACATGCTCGTTGAACATCGTCCGCCATTTTGAATTTACCTAGTCTGTCGTAATGCTCATGTGCGAGAAACCCAGAATCTGGGTCTTCCGGTTTGGAGTTTTCCAGAGCCCAATTATTTCGTCAAGCATGCGCAGTAAGAAATAAGGGCTCTTGGTACGAGATTGAAAACACGCGCTCCCAACCAATCAGAATGCGAGATTTATAACAGTTATTGTATAATACTAGTTAATTCTAATATGGGGAGACTACTCCGGTATCCAAGATCTTGCTCGTCGTGGAAATTTCACCGTGTGATCCACTTTGCTCACCACCTATGCCATGGTATGAAAACAAACTGCATTGTTGTTTTAAATAGCGTCATGTTCTCCGCCAATAATTTTTTTTAGAGTACCACGGGTCCGCCATTAACGTGGTTGTCCGATCGAGCATTGGACTTCCTTCATTCAAATATTAATAATGCTGGATTACTAATGTGGCATCCGAAACCATTTCAAAATCCTTTTTTCCCTTAAAAGATACTTTCGATTTCAAGATACGAAGCAGTTTACAGTTTGTTTGCCATCCAGCAGAGCCTTCCCCAAGGGACCTTGATCTGGATTGATTAATAAATACGGTGAATGTCGCTGATAGCCGATGGAAGATCATTCCTGCAATAAACTATTTTGACTTCCTATCGGGGGAAATATTTAAACTAGAGTGCATCTCGATCTATGATCCCATCAGATTGCTAAATGACAATATGATTTAGGTGTTCTATAGTGTAATGTTGTTGTTGAATCAGTATCTTATTGACAAGAAGCTTTTTTGGTAAAATTGGTCATATAATTAAAATTTTATAAGTTAAAAAAAATAAAGCTGCCGGGAAAAAAACATTCCATATTTTAGGAAAATAATGTCACACACCAGTCAGCGCGCGCGCGAGTTATTTCAATGGGCTTTACTAGAATCTGATGGAACAAAGATTTATTGAGAGATGCACTCCTCCGGTATTTTTCCCCTGTTCCTATTTTTTTAAATTCAAAACATCGATTTATTAAGTTGGGGCGCGGTGATTTTGTCAAAACTTAGAGAGTTTTAGATTTACGTTCACGGCAAACGTGAAACGTCAGTTGACCAGTAAAAAGTTATTTTAAATTACTGAAAAAAAATCGCAAAAACGTCCAAGTAGTAGAAAAACGAAAGAGTATTTGCTCTTGGTGAGAAGGTTTGTAAAAGGTAAAGTAAAATACTGGAAAACGATGAAATCGTGGTCACGTTTGCTGTTTGCGGGGAGAAAAAAAAGTCAATCTAAAACTCTACTACTACCGAACTATTCCACCACACGGTACAACAACAACAACATCAGCTTCTCCACGCAAGATGAAGGTATAAAACCAAAACTGTAAAATTATTGCCCTTGGACTGTGTGACTTACTATTGCCGACATAATGGACGCTTGTAATATGAATAGATGTACATTTATATTTTTTTTACATTCATGTTATGAAGCGCGCGCATTTAATTCCCTGCCTCGCCATATTTAAGGAATATAAAAGGAATATTTGTTGTTCCTATATGTATATATTTTCTTTTTCTTTCGTCCACATAACTATATATTTGTAATATAACTACAACATAGACCCCCTCGATGAGCGTTACGCTCTTGGGGTTAATGTAACGACAAAATATGTTTAAATAAATAAAAAATACATATAACGCGCGCACATGTATCCGTACTTTTATATGAACGCGCTGGTTGCTGTATGTGGAGCACAAGAGTAGCAAGCTTAGCAAAACAAGGCTTAGTTGCGAGTGTTTCTCTTGCATTTCGAGTGCTCTACATTTCTCAGAGTGCTTTTGTCACAGTACAGTACAGTGTTTAATGTTCGTACATCCAGTTCTGGCGGCAGGAGGCTGGTAAGCACGAAAGAACCGCATGGGTCGCACGAGGCGTAGGCGCGAGTGCAACTCAAGGTTCTTGAGCGATTCAGCAACCTTCCAAGTGCATCCAGAACTGGATATACGCACAACTAAGCATTGTCCATTGCTTTTATAACATAGCAAAACCGTAAAAAAAATATTTGTTGATCAAAAAAAATAATTTGTTCTACCGATGATTTCATTACATTGCGCGCTACTCAATCACGTCAACGTACACCATCCATTTCTGGAAGCGAGCTCGCAGCTGTTCAACACCAAACATATCTAGTAAATTATATATTTCTATATACTTTTCCAATAGTCTTTCAATTCTATTTAAATTTTACAATGATTATTAATCTTGATAATATAAGTGCGATTTCATAGTTTTAGTTTAAATGATTTTCTCTAGTTACAAGCTAAGTATTAGAGAGCTTTAGATTTACGTTCACGGCAAACGTGAAAAGTCAGTTGACCAGTAAAAAATTCTTTTAAATTGCTGAAAAAGAATCGCAAATAAGTCCAAGTAGTAGAAAAACAAAAGAGTATTTTCGCTTGATGAGAAGCTTTGTGAAAGGCAAAGTAAAATACAGGAAAACTAGGAAAACGTGCTCACGTTTGCCGTTTGCGTGGAGGAAAAAAGTCAATCTAAAACTCTCTAATATGTCTAAATGTCGTTGAAGTATCTAATTAATATTTAAATTTATATGGGATTTTATCGCAATCATATATTTTAAAAGCCACAAGTTTATACGTGTTTCACTTTTAGGTGTTTCCCTATTGAAATTAAGGACTTTCATTACTCTCATCGAATATGTTTTAAACGACTTTAAGTGTGCGTGTCTCTGTCCTCTGATACTTAAACACGGTAGCCAGCCAATCAGCGCGCGCGTCAACTATTTAATGATATGGATATACAGGAGCTTCGTGAATTTAAGATAACGTTACGCCACCTATATTATATATATCTATTAATGGTTACGTTAAGCTTCAACGCTAGGTAGGAACACTGAAGAGGCTTAGTCGAGTCTTACTCTTTCTTTTCGAGAGTGCTCTACAGCTTTAGACACCAACCGCGCCCCTCTTTGGTAGACCTAAATCAAATCCAGGCCAACTGTCCCAGTAGAGAATATCACATAAACGCCTTGATTGACACTCACCAAAACGACGACGAACCCCCGCGAAACTTTAGAGAAACACTGTAAATGCTACAGCCATACATATATATGAGCTCCAGTAAATATAGACCCTACATAACAATTGGTTTCCAATTATCAGAAGATTGATATTTTATTGTTTTGTCCTCCAAAGTGAACTCCTTTGACGTCACATGCATGGGATTTATACGATATTTTTAATAGAGTATAAGGTTACACATAACTAACCATTTGCAGCACGGTACTTTGTTGATTATGCATGCTGTTTGGATGACGGACTTTGAAAGACCGCGGATTTGACTTGGATCCAAATAACTGCGAGTTTCCCCTAGTCCTGACTCTCCAGAGGAGATGTTTTAAGCCTTGTCGGTAGTTTTTAAGACAGAAAAAATAAATACAAGGGTTTACTGCTGAATTTAAAAAACCCATGTAAGTGACGAGGAAGTGAATGAACTCTGACTTGGCCTGGATATCTGGGGGGATGTTCCATTGCCACAGTATTTGAAATAGACAAACAAAGACGTAAAACGGTCCCCACAGACCAATAAATGCTATCACAATCAACAACGATGTAAAAGAAATATGATTGTTTTTTCTCTTGCGAGTAACACGCTGCTGATCGCGGAGCATGCTCGCGATATTTCTTGAGTTTTCGTGCAGTTTGTATATTATAAGAGAATATAACATAACGATGCAAATGGATGGGATAATGAATGATACTACTGCAAATACTCCAATAAAGATAGGAAAAGATGACTGGCCTTTTATTGAGGGCCAAATGTTGATGCACTTCGTACGGCCGTTTTCCTCCGTTATTCGGAATGTTACAAGATAGGGTGAAAACAACGCCATGGCGACAATCCAGGTTATTGACAATAGAACCCTGTTAATAACTGGTCTAGAAAGTGGTGGATGAACTGGATATGAAACAGCCAAATATCTGTTGATTGCTATGATAACAAGACTCAAAACTGACACGACTGGAGATATATCAGCAAGAAAGAAACAAACTTTACACAGAACGTTACCAAGCTGCCCATCCGCAAACCAGTCGTTGGGTCCTTCCGCTGTTAACTGTGATATCCTTACTGGTATTGCAACCAATGGAATAAGTAGGTCTGATACGGCCATGTTGACGATTACGTAGTTGAAATTTGTCCTCATGGCAATATTCCAGTAAACGACGGCTATGACAAGTAGGTTGCCGACAAGTGAGCATATCAAAAGGACGGAAAACAGGGTGACTTTTGTGCTTACCCCAACAACTAAGTCTTTATAGACATCATGTTCGATGGAATTATTCTCCATATTTGACGACCTTCTGAAAAATCAGGAAAGAGTGCAAGTCAAATGTCGCACAACCAATGGCAATGAAATAGAGAGTTTTATTGTTATTTTACGTCCTTTAGTGCGGTGTGCCCACGTACGACAATAATTGGTTTTGCCAATCCAACTGGGCCATAAGCTCCTTATCATCCTTATAGTACACTCAACAAAATTACTCGATTCTTATTGGTCGAGAGGGGTTTTCTTCTTATCAAAATGATTTAAGTTAAAGGTTTTTCCTTTATCTGTAATTCTCCCACTCCCCCCCAAAACGGTTTAACGACTCCTTAAGGAAATTTTTTTTTTTAAACCAAACGTAAGTTATAGCATTGCGAAGTTTGACGTCTCCTTCGCGAACAGCCTTTCAATGACCATCAATCAAAGAACTGAAATAAAGATGTTAGTTAATCCTCTAAAAATTCTAATAAAGTCCAAAATTCCCCTCAAGGTATTGTGTCATTTACTTCAATTATTTGATTGACAGTCGTTGAAACGCTAGTGGGCGAACAACGAGACATCAAAGTTCACGGTTGGAGGGTCGCACTTTAATGATTATGGTACTTTATTTTTGCCTTGGATTTTAAGCACATGAAATGTTGGTTAAGTACAGTAAAAAAAATCGGAAGCTTTTAGACTTTATTTCCCTGTGCCGCACAAGAAAACTTAATTTAATGTGTAGGGATGTTTGTTTTTTATTAGTTAAAAAACAAAAATGTACAACACGGTTGCGTGATCAACCTGGATCGGTTTAGTAAGATGTTAACTTGGATATAAAATAAAATAAAAACTGAGGCAATCGGTAGTATTCTATCCTGACATCGTATTCCTTTTTTCCGTGTTAATTACATCTAGTTGCATTAGTTGGTGTTTTTATATACACTTATTTTAATAAAGTTAGTCACCTGAAAAGCTACAAAGCTGAGACCGACAAGGATTATGGATAGATACAATTTACATGTTTCAACCGCTTGATAACTGTTGATGGACTTGAGATCTTCTACCAGTTACAAGTTAACCTCCTCTGAGCATCCTCAACTGCTGCAGTTTGTGTCAAAAGCTTCACTTGTTGGATAGATTCTCAGCGATCAAAGCTTTCTAGGTTTTTGGTGACTAACTTTATTGAAATAAGTATATATAATAGGATCTTGGTATAGTTGTCCTGTCCTGATTGGTTAAAAGCGAGCCCACTTTACTGAGATCAAAGCGATAAAAGACATGAACTTTCGAGAAGATCGTCCTACCTTGCATTCATTTTTTTGAGGACAAGATAGTGCGATAGAGAATACAGGAAATTAAGAAAAAAATAACTTGAGGTACATGAGGGTTTCACTTCCTCAAAACATTTTTGATGAATGTGATAACGAAAGTTATTATGGAAATCATAAAGAGAATCGCCTTTTATTGATTTTTTTTCGTATGTCAGACCAAAATATCACGATAAAATTAAAAATAAAAGGGGAAAAAGTGAGTTTAAGTGTTTGTGTTTAATTTATCCTAGTTTTATTTGGTTACTTTTTCCCTTCTACGTAAAAAACGAGATAACACAATTGATTTTTAAAAGCTTTGAGCCTCCGTGTCTCTCAACTAATTTTACTCTGTTCTTTTTTTATTATTTTTATGTTAAAATGAAATAACTCTTTTGATTATGATAATTGATTATATGTTTTAAGGTTTTTGTTTTGTGCCTTCACCCATAGCTGTTTACCTCTCAAACAATTTTTACTTTACCAAGGTTATTTTTACTTTCTATGGAAAATACAATAGACGTAAAACAATGCTGTATGATAGATTCACTTTTCCCGCGCTTTTTACTATTGTGTGTAAAAAATATATATAAATAATTAAATTAAATAATTCATCAAAGATATATCTCGAGGTTTCCGCCTTCTCGCCTTTGTCGCTCAACTAATCTTCGCAAGTTTCTCCTATGTTAAGAATAATTTGTTTTCAAAACTACATCATTTATAGTTAGTTAATTTTGTTGAAGTGGCTGATATGTCGGAAGAGTACGTACGTAATCATTTGATAATCTGTAATCGCAATTGCTTTTTTTTTCTCGTGTGCTCAGCGGGTATGGTAACTGCTGATAGTATCGGTGTAAAAAAAAGCCTTGACAATAGTTCCTAACGGTTATTTCGAGGAAATTAAATCGGCTTAACGCAGGCTAATAGTTCCCGACGCAATTGTAATAGGTAGCCGTGCCTTTGCACCGACGAAGCGAGACGAACGGTGAGCTTACAATGACAGAGACATGTAAATAATTGTCCAACGTGTTACAAATTAAAAAATATCTATCTGTATATGGGAATATACACCTGTTTCAATAAACGTTGTCATCGTCAAAGGCGATAAGCGATAGACAATAGGCGAGAAGTGATAGGAGCTAGGTCATTCCATGATCCAAGAATAGCTGGAATGACTCCTGTTTCTACTTCTTATTCTCGTCAAGAACATGGACCTTAGTGATGAGACTGATTCAATGTTCTTTGTATTCAACGATACCATTTCCATGGCGGAATGACCTATCGCCTATCGCCTTTGGCGATGACAACTTTTATTGAAATAGGTGTACACAAACTATTTATCGTTAGTATATCAAGAAACTTATGCAGCTGCAAATTAACAGACTCCGAAAAAATTCATAGTCTTGAACGGTATTTAAACCCGTGAATTTTTTCCGAGCCTTTAAATTTGCACCTGCATAAGTTGCTTGATATACTGCTGGGCCGTTTTTGCCTTAAAATTTCAAAATTTAATTAAATTAAGACCACTATACCCATCTGCGTATTGTATATTTTTTTCTTTCATTGGTTCTGGAAATCATTGCCTGTGCACCTCCCCTACAAGATCCCTGGTTACGCCCCTGTAATGCGAGGATCAGCTCAATTTGATATATGAAAAAAGCCCTATCATTGCAAGCTCACCTTTCGTTTCGCTTCGCCGGTGCAAAGGCACGGCTTTCAAGATGGCGCAGAGAACTATGAAAGGAACTACACTGTATTTTGATGTCATTTGTTTTGATCAAGAACAAGAAATTCTTGGAAATTCAAGCAGTAAACAAACAAATGTCAAAAGTGGCAAAATCCTATCGCTTTGGAAGATATCTGAGAATTTGAGGGCAAATATCTTGATGGTTTTTCAAGTTAACGTTGTGAAATTTGACAGTAAATATATGTTGGTTGGCAAGATGTTGCCAGATGTTGATTTACTGCAAAATGTAGCAACTTTAATTTATTATATCTCCTGAACTAATGAAGCAACTACCCTCAAATTGTATCAACAGTATCAAATATTATCAACAGTTATGACTTCTTTATATTTCTTAAGTCCAATAGTTTATGGCTCAAAAGTTGATATTTTTCGAAAGATGTAAATAGTACGCCCACCTATATGAAAGTCAAAAAGACTACACTTTACAGGACAGTAGGAATACATTATGCCTGCTTAGCAATGCTACCAAATATTAAGCTAGAAAGATGAAAGTGTTCACACCATATCTTATGCTATTTTTAGCGTCATTTTAGAAAAGTTAATTAGTTAAATTAATTAGTATTTGAAATATATATTAATATTTGAGCGCTCTAACATCAACTTGCAGGAAGAAATGACATTAAGCAAAAACCCAAGGCTCTAAGCTAAAAGGAAATGAGTATTTTACAACCAATATATTAATAATTTGTTGGCGACAGTCAATGTAAAAGAAGCAAATAATGGCCTGGCTTCACAGGCATAAATAATGTGTCTAGTTTTACGAAATAAGCATGTGAAAAAAGAAACATTCCAAGTATTTATATTTACATATATTCATAGTTTGATAGTAGTTTTGCTTACCGACATCAGGAACGAAATGCAGTGAAATTCAAGGTCCCCAACAATGGCCTGTAGCAGCAAAATGACAATATCTCTAAGAAGATATAACTAGCTAAAAACTAGTGTGAGCTTCGTCGGTGTTTCTAATGAAACAGTAATGATGAAAAGGTAAATTATACACAGCTAAAAGATGAAAAAACTTACTGAAGTTTCGGATGCTAGTCCGCCTTCGTCGGAGTAAAAGAGCAAATGAGAATATGTCTATTTAAGAAACGCTATTATGTCTTGGCCTTCGCAAGCTGAATATTTCTATTTAAGAAATTAGCATGTGAAAAAAAAATCCTTTAAACGCAGTATTACGATATCCGTACTCAAACTGAAACGTTTGTCGGAGATCTGAAATGGGCGATCTGAGACTAAGCTGAATTTCAGTTAATGCTTATATATTTTTTCTGGCAAACTGAAATACAAGAAAAATCAAAATTTTAACTCCATTGTCATTTATTATTGTATTCCAATGTAAGAGGAAACTACGCCTATACGTTGTTCAGCTGTGAATATTACATTACAGTTTTCTGATCTCCGACCGACAACGTTTTTTTAAATAGGTAGTTTTTGGTAGTTTTGCGTGGCTAATATTGAAAAAGAAATGTCACAAGAATTCTTTCGACAAAAGATAACTCGCATCCAAGATAGCTTTGAGGAGGGTCCATTATCCCGAGATTAGTTAATAATATATTTGAAAGCTTCTTGTGGTTTCAGAGAGAGGAAATATGACAAGCAAATTCACAGAACTTGGGTTTTGGAATTTCGAGTGTTTTGATCCTCAGCAAAATGAAGATATTTGAGTTTTCTAAAAAATGATAAATGACGACCCACGTGAAAACGATCGCTTCAAAATAGTTAATATCTATATCCGTAGTAAAGAAGGACAGTAGACCAACTCATTTCATTCAGACTGTCATTCTCTTGAACTTTATAATATCGATCGTAGAATAATATATTTTTCCGGCAAATTTGATCATTTTTGGATTATAGAACATTACTCCAATATCAACAATAACACTCACACCGCAGAGAAAAAAGGCTTTTAGTATACATACCCAAAATTCAAAATTCAACTAAATGTCTGAGGCATTTTTCATTACTTGTTGTTGCCGGCCAAACGGCCAAACTGTTGAAAATGAAATGAGTTTTTGTCACTTGGTAAAGATCTATATGTTAAGTGTATGCTACATCGAGTGTATGAGCAGATTAAAAAATCTGCCTCAGTTGGGTTCTCGCGGGACTCACTGACCTCTCGTTTCTTGTTGAAAATGTTTTCGTATATCATAGAGACATAAAGATAAATGAAATTTATATCAACTGAAATTCTGTTTTATGAGACGTGCGCGCATGTCTTGTGACAAAAACACGCTGGGCCGGAGTCGTATCAGCATCAGTATCTGTTCTGTTCCATTGTTAACAGCAATTAGTATAGTAGGAAATCGCACGATCTCGAGTACAATTTGGAAATTAAGGTGGCTAAAATCAGTAACGGAAAGCTCCGACCAGTATCATTCAAAGCGCGCTAAAACAGACTTCCTTTCTTTACAGCTATTTGATTTTTAGATATAAATTGGTCAATTGATTGAAGTTTAAAATATTGGATATGGCATGCCGATCGTCCTTATTATGCAAAAGTTATGGGGAATTCCCGAAAAACAATTTTTCGGGTCGGTCTCAAAAAATCCCACTTGGCTTTTGTCCAAACTTAAGGATGTTGTATTTTGAGTCATGCCCTTGCTGAGGAGTGCGTTTCAAGGAATTATATCTAGCCGATTTAGAATTACGAAGCTCCAAAATTGGTTGTTGATTTTTCAAATTCAATTCCATATCACTCAATATTCAAAATTTCCCCCTGGAATTTCGCATGAGAAATTTTAAATATGTTCTATTTTATGGTATTGCGTTTCGAGGCATATCCATTCGAAACTACAGTTTGGCAAATGTAGAGCATTTTCATGACAACATTCTCCGCACCTATAAGATTTTAGTTAATTCATATTCCTCGGGAACGCCTCCATAGATTTTAGTAAGAATTTCAGCACATGAGATACGCTATATATACAACAAAATGCATTTGTTTTGTTTCGGATACTGAATTTTTAAGTGGCGAAAAAATAACGTCAAACAATTGACCAATTTGTATTTAAAAATCAAATGGATATAAAGAGAGGGAATTTGTTTTAGCGCGCTTTGACTCGTTGCAGATCCTCAAGTATAAACTCATATTTGGCCAAGGTATATCTGGTGCAGTTTGCAATACAAGTGGAGGAGTCGTACTTCAAAATTATTGTATCGAGCCACCTTGAATATTACCTAGAAGCTTGTAAGATTTTCGTCTTTGACGTGAGAATGACTAAAGAGTTGAATGACCTATTTACAGAATGTGAAAGTCTCCATAGTTTTTCGTGAAAAACCGGCTGAATTCATAACTGCATAAATTATTCTTAAAAATTATAAGTTTATGTGGTTTTCGTCTTTGACGTGAGAATGTAAAACCTCCATGCACTGACTAAGAAGTAGAAACTTACTTACAGAATGTGAAAGTCTCCACATTTTGTTGTGAAAAACTGAATTCATATGATAAATTAATCGGCTCAATTATTAGAAGCTTATCTACTTATGAGATTTCGTCTTTGACGTAAGAATGAAAAATCCCCAAGAACCAAAACTCTCGAAAAATTACTTCCAACGTGTCCGTTACTACAATTTTTGAAGAAACTTAATTCATCATGCTAAATTATTCCAAATTATTAGAAGCTGATGAGATTTACGTATTTGACGACAGAGTGTAATGACTTCTTTCTTGGACATTCTTGTAAAACCCTTAATGGATTTTAGATTACATACCTTATATATTTAACGATAAATTAAACAATTTTCCAAGGAATGAAGGGATTTTATTCGACTTCAGTCAGGTCATAGCCTGATCTTTCATAAAGCATTAATTTGCCATACCTTGAGATGATGTAACTCAATCGCTTTGCCTGAGTAGTGAGTATTTATACTAGTAACAGAATGGTTTTCGTAATCGCAATTTTTCTGCGGTAATTTTTGATCTGAATTATTTTTGATTTTATTTCTAGTTTATGGTTATTAATTGGGGGTCATTGGAAACATGCATTCTTAATATTTATAGCGAGATCTATGATCAAGAAATATAAATAGCTTTTAAAAAGATATAGGATACCCCTAAGCTGTTTTTAAAAAAGCTAGTCAAAACGAAACGGTAGACATTAGTTATTACACAGAGCAGATTATGCTTTTTCTATCTCACTGTCTACCCCATTAACCACTATTACCTTCCACTAAGTTCAGTTAATTTAGTTCCGATAACCGCGATTTTATCCAAAATAGAAGAAAATTCAGACAATCAGATTAAAGTTTAGTTTTTGATCTTATAATCAGTGAGTAACTTTGGGAAACATGATCAGCGACTGACCGACATTAACAGCCGTTTTCTCTAAGTACGAACACCCAATCTGGCTCTAAAACATCTTGGAAATCTGAGATAAATATCTGAATTGCAATGAATTGCAATGAAACGTCAGTCACATCAAACAGTCCTTCTAAGGATTACATCCACCCGGATGATCATAACATAAATATTATCTCTTCGAGAAATATTGTTACTTCGAAAAATAATATCTGAATATCTACATTTTTTCGTTTTTTTTTTTTTTTTGCTATCCTTTTCCGACAAATAAAAGGAAATCGCTATGAAAATCTATTATATGTCGGCGAGAGCAAGTTTTTAGCAATTTTATATTTACGACTATAAAAATGTTTTTAAATATTTTATATTTAATTTTTTATTTTCTGTAATATATTCTTTTAAAAAATCAATAAAACCGAGAGAAGGCAAAAAATTAAGGCTACTTGAGCAATTCATATAAACGACAACTAGTTTGTCTTAAATGTCTAAAAATTTCGAAAAAGAAACATTCGTTCTCTTCACAGCGAGTGATTGCACAGTCTCATAATGTAGAAGATTGTGTCTGGGAAGCTTTCTAGTCGATCAATAAAGAATTCAAAAGTGGAATTCGTTTGCGGAGAGAGGAAACCGGATAACAAGGGGAAAAAAAAACCAACGACAGGAGAAAACCCACAAGAAGCTTTTCTCTTATCTAAAGGCAATTCCAAGAATTGATAATAATTACGATTAGGGGAATTAGGAATGAATTAGAGATGTCAATAAGTAAAGTTAAAGTTTTAATACGATTTTATGAAATAAAATGGACAGTTTTAGGAAAGCAATTATTTTTTGTAAATTGGTAGTTTCTAAGCCGTATTTAATGAGTAGATGACGACTAGTATTAGAGCTAGTTTAGACTGCGTCGGTGATATTAAAGTTAAAACAAAGGTGTCGTGGTAGATAATCTTTTCACCGTAATAAGAACAAGAGTAACTGACGTTTCGGACGTTAGTCCTTCGTCGGAGTCAAAGTCATTGACTCCGACGAAGGACTAACGTCCGAAACTTCAGTTACTCTTGTTCTTTATTACGGTGAAAAGATTATCTACCACGACACCTTCGTATTTAATAAGAACGAGAATCGGCAAGTAAAGAGGGTTAGCTTGAACGTGCTACAGATGTCGATTTTCATCACTATTAATCTTGAAAAAAAATCGAATAAAGAAGAAGGAGAAAAAAGAAGAAAGAATGAAGAGAAAACCAAATCGTGCCTTAATTAATTAAAGTGGAACAACTTTCATACCTTTCAGTTGAAATTCTTGTGAAGTAAAGACAATTTGCTATGTACACGACAAAATGCAGAGAATTAAACACAAGCGCCGGAAACAACAATGTTTTCCAACTCGCCGTTCAATGTTCAATCTCCGAGGACATACTGTTTATGCTTAGAATTAGGTTAGGCTCTAAGCTTTATTCAATAAGTGTTAATATTACCATCAAGCAAACAATAGAGAGCTGACAATAGCCCTACAGATGAAGCAGCCGGTAATATGAAACTTAGGAGAGAGGAGATCACTAGAAAGAATGAAAGAAAGAAGGAAAGAATGAATGAAAGAAGGAAAGAATGAATGAAAGAAGGAAGGAAGGAAGGAAGGAAGGAAGGAAGGAAAGGAAAGGAAGAAAGAAAGAAAGAAAGAAAGAAAGAAAGAAATAATGAAAGAAAGAGAGAGAGAGAGAGAGAGAGAGAGAGGGAGAATGAATGAATGAATGAATGAATAAAAGAAAGAAAGAAAGAAGGAAGGAAAGAAAGAAGGAAAGAAAGAAAAACAGAATGAAATAATGAAAGAAAGAAAGAAAGAATGAAATAATGAAAGAAAGAATAAATGAATGAAAGAATGAATGAATGAATGAATGCATCACTTTTATTTAAACACGGTAGTTCCATAAGTTATTTACATGAAAGCCGTATATGATATGAAAGTTACTTACATTGGAATGATCAAAATAACATAAATCCAATAAAATAGTTAAAATTAATTGACAATTTGCCTGCCCGATAATAATTCATTTAAAAAAATTTTTTTATATTGAATACTTTAAGTTATGAGGTAGTGAGTTTCATATCATCGCACCTCTATATGAAAGTGACCCTTTACAGTACTTGGTCTCTGGGACACGATGAATCTCGATATTTAGTTCTTTGTATCTTAGTCGAGATTTATAAAGAACAAAAGACAGAAAGAAAGAAAGAGAAAGGAAGCATCATTCACTGCACTTCGTTTAATCAAAACTTTCTCAAATTCATTAATAATTCATAGGCTCGGTAACCAATTGAGAGACACTTTTCAGATCACGTGGATGGGTTTTGAAACCTAATATAAAGCCATTTTCATCATTAGTGTTTGAACTATTCTTAATCTACATATTTGTCGTGGGTGTCTCCAAATAGATGGAAGAATTTCTCATTCACTTTCCACCCATTTGCATCATTTCTTGACCTCTTTCCTCTCCAATACTTACTTCTTATACTTCTATCTACTTGCGTAATCAATTTTCACAGGAATTGTTGGGAATTTCCTTGAATTCCCAATTCTAACACCAACGTTGGGATTTATTGTTGGGAATAAAAAAACAAAATTCCTAACAAACTAACATTGGGAATCAGTGCCACGTTCCCAATTTCGTTCTCTCTGGGAATTGGATAGGAATTCACGTTGGGAATTCAAGGATATTCCCAAACGAATTTGCCATTTGGGAATCCGGTTTTTTCCCTGTGTTTTTCTTTTCTTTTTACTTTGGACTTACCATATCTCAAACCTGCGACCCTTTGCTTGATAGTCTACTGAGTGATCCAGCAACTATGTCAACGAGGAATTTGCCGACAAAGTTGGGATTGATCTATATTTTATTATTTTTTTCAAAACAACTGCTCTACGTATATTAAATAAAAAAATTAAAAAAATAAAACCTCTTTTCCTGCATAATAAATTTCACTCAATGGTAATTAAGAGTCAAAGTGTGTTATTTTTCAGTCTTTTATATTTCATATATATATATATACAGTCGAACCTCTGTTAAGCGGCACTCTATTAAGCGGTCACCCCCTATTCAACGGTCACTTACTAAAGTCCCGAATTTTCTCTCTTATGTATACTGTAAACTTGACCCCTATTAAGCGGTCACCTCTATTAAGCGGACGCGGTCACCATATCAACGTACCAATTTGTAAACTTGCATTGTATTTCACCTTTATAAAGCGGTCACTACTGATTACACATTGATGTATTATGACACCAAATACATAAAACATGTCAACGTTCTTTTAACAGTTGTTTAGGTAACAAACATCGATAACAGATGTTCGTATTTTACGTCACTGTATATAAAGCAAATCCGCAGCACTAGCCAGTTTGTTTCGGACAGTTAATCGAAAATTCTTCTTTCACCAACTTTCGTTGCAGCCATTTAGACGAAAAACTGTCCCCTTCAAATATATATTCGCAAGGAATTTCAAGGCCAAAGCCACCACCTCTGTTTACTCGCTTGCCCTTGATTATGACTTTTCCACAGTTCGTAGGCCTCTTTAGGAACTTGCTCACCCATATAGCCATTAGTCTCGGAATATGACCAATAACTTCGGATTTGTTAGTCAGATTGTTTGGATGGAGACTCGTAGTTTGCGGCGAAGGCTGCAGTTCCATTTTGCTGGATTTTTCTCTTACGACGCCTACAGCATTTGAATCTTTGACATTGTTCGGCTCGCGCATGAGTCTATAAACGTCTTCCAGTGTTGGTTCCCACTCAGTTTGATATTCATGATATCCCCGAATAAAAGAATTCACCTTAGTCATTTCTAGAGTCATTTCAGCAAGGTTGATTTCGGACGTAGTTAAATACAGCAAATTCGGGTTGAGTATTTACGCGCTGTTGTAATCAGTGGTTGAAAGAACACGTTGCGAAGCAAAATGCAAGCCCGTGCTAGACTGAGTTGACAGCCTTATCGCGCTCGGAATCAGTGTAATTAGCTAATCGCTAAACTAATCTGGGACTCGAATTTCTATTCAGATTATTCAGGCTAAGATTGCTAAGATGTAAGTTCGTAAAAGCACTGCTTGAAATGATGTCTTTAATGCGGTTTTGTACAAATTGCAAAGCCGAAACTAAATATAGCTGTTTAATCTGTCAAGCGCCTGTGTGCAACAGACCAGAGTGTGCTTTGTTTCTGCCTGAGGAAACTCCGAATTGGAAACTTGGTGCTCGTGTCTCGAGATGTTTGTCCTGTAACACAACAGCAACAAACAGCGAAGCGAGAGATAAAGAAGTGAAAGCAAGCAATGCACATAGTACATGGAAGGGTCCACAGAAAAAAAGCAAGGAAACTGGAAAGAGAAACTGTTTAAGCTTACAACAAAGAGTTGATATGATTGACTATGCAAAAACTCACCCAAACGAGGGATATCGCAAAGTCGCGGAACACTTTCGAATTGGAAGAACGCAAGCGCAAAGAATCTTGAAGGACAAAGCAGCAATTCTTGCTCAATATGAAAGCAATAAGCAATCCAGCAGGCAAAAAAGAGTTCGTACAGCGACATACGAGGAAGTTAACAAAACTTTGTGGGACTGGTATACATTGTGTAGAGAGTCAAACATACCAGTTAGCGGCCCTATGTTGCAGGAGGAGGCACTTCTAATTGCAGAAAAGCTCGGTATTAGTCGTTTCACCGCCTCGAATGGCTGGCTCCAACGATTTAAAGAACATTACAACCTTAAAAGAATGGCAACTGCCGGCGAGGACGGAGATGTTGGCATGGCCACCCTTGAGAGTTGGAATGAACGCGTTAGGGAAATAACTCGAGGATGTATGCCAGAGGATGTGTGGAACATGGACGAGACTGGAAGCTTTTGGAAAGGCTTGCCTGAAAAAAGCTTGAATGAAAAAGGAAAACGGTGCAGTGGCGGGAAGAAGGCCAAGCAGAGAAACACATGGGCATTTTTTGTAAATGCTGCTGGGGAAAAGGAGGATTCAATCGTAATCGGAAATTCTGCAAAGCCACGTTGTTTCAAGAATATGAAAGATATCAAACGGCCATATGGTTGCTGGTATTATTCCAACCCGAAAGCATGGATGAAGACCGAGATAATGGAAGAAGTGCTGAAGAGGCTTAATGCAAAGTTGAAGAGGAAAAAGCGTAGCATACTGCTGTTCATGGATAATGCTCCCTGTCACCCTCAAAGCCTCGCGGACGGCCTCTCCAATATTACGATCAAGTTTCTTCCCAAGAACACGACATCGAAGACGCAACCCCTTGACGCTGGTATTATAGCGAACTGGAAGGTGGAATACAAGAAGAAGCTCTTAAGATATGTGTGTTCCAAGTTAGAAAGGGACACTAATGCAAGCGAAATTGTGAAGTCCATAAATGTATCTATGGCAATCGAATGGGGAAAACAAGCCTGGAGTGAGGTATCCCCAGATACCATAGTGAAGTGTTTCAAGAAAACCCATATGTATCCACAGGAAGAAGAAGAAGAGGACGATCCATTTGAAGGTGAAGACGAGCTACCAGCCCTGCAAGAGCTCATAGACAAGATGGGCTTTTCCTTTGATGCTGACAGATTTATTTCTGAGGAGGAAGACATAGCCGTGTGCCAGGGATTTATTGACGATTCCGATCCAAATTGGAGGGATGACCTACGGGAGCAGGTTCTTGATAACGAGGATGTTGAGCTAATGTCTGTCTCATCTGAAACTGAGGCCATGGAGGTGGAAGCCGATACTGACGAGTTTGATCCAGACCTCAAACAACCCGTTATCAAGACGGTAACGGAGGCAGAGGTGCTCGCCGAACAGCTGAAAGACTTCGCGCAATTCCATGGTCACGAAGAGCTGTCGCTAGCGCTTAGCAAAGTGAATGACATGTTTCATGAACTTAAGTTGTCTGCCCCTAAATTACAAACAACCATAACCGAGTTTTTTTCATAATACTATACTGTACTATAAACAAATCATGTTTACACCAGCGATGTGAATTTTGTGATTTTTATAGCAAGGACAAACCACTGTATCGCACAGTTTGCGACGAAAAATAATATTTTGAGTGAGCAATTTCGCACTTTATTGCTCTATTTTCTAGTGTTACTGTTTTCCAAGAATAAAATGAACATCATTCGTGATCAAATATGCACTCTTTTGTTAATTGTCTACAAAATGTGGCCAAAATAAGTAAAACCTCTTTTAAAGGGTCAACCTCTATTAAGCGGTCACTTGGATAAGTCCCGTGGGTGACCGCTTAACAGAGGTTCGACTGTATATATATATACACTCCATGTCAATAATGTTGTCCACCGAAAAAAGACATTTACACATTTAGACTAAAAGAAATATTACGTGTTTCCTCGAACGTTCTGGCATAAAACAAACGCTGAAATACCATTCTCCATCTTAAATCCTCACTAAAATGGTCGGGGCATTCTGGATTTTTGATTCAAGAGTTGAATCTAAATGTCGTTTTTGGTGGATACGTTACTGACATTGACTGTATGTGTAAACCTGTCCAACTATTCAAATCTGAGAGTACAAAAAACGCAGGAGATTAGCCTAGAGCGAGTATATATATCTTGTGATATTTCTATAGGTTATTTTGTACAGTAAAAAACGGTTTCAGTGAAGGCTAGTTTTAAATATTCTCTTAGAAGCCTTCATTTTGGGAAAACATTAAGCTCAGTTGGATGAAAAACTTATTAGGCATTTTAGGGTGGAATGGGAGTGTTTTTTCCCTAGTCTTTGTATATACAACAACTCAAAAAATATTCCACTCGTATTTCACCCTAAAATGTCTAATAAGATCTATATATAGAAAACATTTCTTATTAGCATCTATTGTTAACGGCACGACCACAATGGCCACCATGCTTTTGTCTTTTAACTCCCTTGGAAATGCTTAGTACAACCCATCAATTGAAATACCACAAATTGGTTTTAACCTCCGCTGATTAAAAATGCATGGTTACCTAGAATATCGATCGTTAAACCATTCTTAGTTTTTTTTCTCCTCTCCTCTCCTCTCCTCTCCTCTCCTCTCCTCTCTGTAACTCTGTAACAGAAACACTTGCTAACATTGAACGCGATTTCATAGCTTTTAAAGCTTCTGTAGAGGGTGAACTGTTTAAGACAGTTGAAGAATTTGCTAGTTTGAAAGATAAATTAGTTCACATTGACAATAATCGTAAAGCGTTACTAGCACACGTAGATGATAAAATTATTCATCAAGACAACGAAGTCAAAAACATCAAATCCACTGTACAAAGTATAACCACCGATGTTAAGAAAATCGCGGAACAAAACAGTCAGCCAAAATTCAGAGAACTTAACAATACAATTAAAGAACTTAAAAACGAGAACGCAGAATTAAAGAAAGAACTGTTCTTGTTAAAGGAAATTATTAAAAAGCACGAAGGTCTTCTAGATCCAGTAAATTCCTCAGTTTCCGGCTTTTCAATCGATGTGTCTACATCTGATAATAATCCATGTGTAAACACCAACAGTACTAGTCCGACTAGTATGAATACAATTGCACATACTTCTAATTCCTCTATTGAAGCTAAACAAACAAGTTCTACATCAAAGCCTGAGACTGTTTTATTGTTCTGTGACTCCAATGGAAAGTTCATTCAGACTGATCTATTATGTCCCAACCTACATGTAGATCATCGCACTACATATTTGATGGATCATGTTTACAAAGAATTAAATCAACCAATTCCTCATCAACCAAAAACCATCGTTCTTCATTGTGGTACTAACGATCTGGAAAAGATGTCTTCAACAGAACTCATTCAGAAAACAAAAAATCTACTACAAACAATTGAAGTCACCTATCCAAACACTCGAATCATTTATTCTTCGCTTTTACCAAGACAAGACCTTTGTCAGGCAAAGGTCCTTGAAGTTAATAAAGCTGCTGAAGAGCTTTGTAAATCCAATAAAGTCCATTTCCTCGACAATAACCATATCAATCAAACCTATCAATTTTATGATCACAAACATTTGAATCAACGAGGTTTCAAATTTTTTGCTAAAAATTTGAAATCTGCAATTTATGATTCCACGCCCAGAACCAAAAAATCTAATCCTACTCATCAATTACAACGTCGTCCTTCTCAGTCCACGCCATTAACACTACCATTCAAGTCTGCTTTTCATCCAAGTACTCATCACGACACTATGAACAATCCTCATCACGACACTATGAATAACAGGCATTACCATCGTTCTTATGCGTCAGTGGCATCGTCACCACCATTAGCATCACATCTCTCTCCGCATTCAAGAACACAACAACAATGGAACAATATAAATTCTATGAACTCTCATCGCTCTTATCACAAATCTCCAAACAACAGTCCTCCTGTTATGAGTTCTTCAAATATTCCATTGACGCTTAAATCCTTAATCCAGCAGTTACAAATGTTCGTTAGTGGATAAGTATTACCTACTTTTTAAAAGTTTTTTTTATATTTATTTTATTTTATTTATTTTTTTATTTTTTTATTTTTAAATTTTTTTTTTTTTTTTTAATATTCATATTCATTTTCACTTCTTTTATCTTAAATTACTAGATTCTATTTTTAACTTATATCTATTTGTGTATACAACTATTTCGTAGTTATTTTCGTAGTATTTTCGTAGTTATTGACATATTATTGTCAGATTTATTTTCCTGGGAAACTGCCTTCTTTATGTCTGCTTCGTTCTTAGCGAGAGGGTTTTTGTTATGAATATTGCCAGGAACATTTCGTTTTGTACCTGGAATATGAATGGTATCTTTAGTAATCTCTTAGGGGATAAAACTAAATACCTTGATTTTATTGATGTTGTTTCAAAACATGATTTCATTTTATTGTCTGAATCATGGACGTCATTATGTCCTGACATTGATGGTTATTCTTATTTTTCTATCTCTTCAAATAAGAAAGATCCAATAAGAATAAACAATGGTAGGACGTCAGGTGGATTAATATTTTTATTCAAAAATTGTTACAAAAATAACATTGAGTTAATCAAAACCTCTGAATATGTGATTTGGTGTAAGATTTCCAACCTTTCGTTTGGGAATGCAAATAGTATATTTGTGTGTGGTCTGTATATCCCACCTGACAATTCAAAATATTTCCAAGATGAAATATTTGAACAACTAGAAGATGATATTGCCACTTTTTCAAAAAGTGGTAATATTATTCTTCTAGGAGATTTTAATGCCAGAGTTGGCACAGTGGAGGATTTCATTTGTAAAGAAGACAAAACTTTCACAAGCGATTGCAATAGTTTAGTTCTTGAATCAACATTTAGAAAAAACTTTGATGGCAACATTAATAATCACGGAAAAATATTACTTAATATTTGTAAAATCTTTGATTTACGCATTCTTAATGGAAGAACTTTAGGAGATTCTTTAGGAAAAATTACTTATCATGGTAGAAATGGTGTAAGTACTGTTGATTACATTATCGTAGATCAACATCTATTTCAAAATGTTAAGTATTTCATTGTTGATAAGCCAAATTTTCTTTCCGATCATAGTCCAATCTGTACTTGGTTTAATTTCGAAACTTCGATTCCATTCCAAGATAACAACATTACTGAAACTCTTCAAAAGTTGTCTCCTCAATATGTTTGGTCGAGTAACTCAATTGAACCATTTCAACAAGCGATGTCTTCACCTTCTGTGAAATGTTTGATACAAAAGTTTTTATTGACAGATTTTCCGTCGTCTAACAAAGAGTGTATTAATCAAGCGGTGGAGTGTGTTCAAAGTATTTTTAATAAGGCTGCTGCCTTATCTCTAAAACTGAAAATAATAAAAACTAAACGTAAAACAAAAATGATTTGTAACAAAAAATGGTTTGATTTTGATTGTAGAAAAGCTAGGAAAGAACTCCGCAAACTTTCAAATAAAAAACATGCTGATCCTCTAAATATCAATCTGAGAGAGCAATATCATCAGCATTTAAAATCCTTTAAAGAACTATTGAAATCAAAGAAAAAGGAATTTCACGAAACGAAATTATCATCATTGGAAAATAATTCTGATAATGACGAATTTTGGAAAATTTTAAATTCTGCGAATGAGGAGTATAAAGAAGAAAACATTCCTCCAATTACCGAACAGCAATGGATAAATCATTTCACTTCACTTCATTCTAGGAAGCAAAATTCTTCATTACAGGATTCTTTAGTCGAGTCTTTACAACAAATGGAGCAAGAGAATGATCAGGCAATCAACCAAGATCTTAATTGTCCCATTCAAAATTCAGAAATCGAATCTGCTATCAAATTACTTAAAAACAACAAAGCGGCTGCATCTGATAAAATACGAAACGAAATGATTCGACATAGCTTTCACGTTATGCTTCCGGTTTATAATAAACTTTTTAATCTGATTTTGCAATCTGGAATTTATCCGGATTCGTGGTGTGTTGGTTCTCTAACTCCCATTTTCAAAAGTGGTGATAGAACTGATACAAGTAATTATAGAGGAATTTGTGTTTCGAGTTGTTTGGGAAAATTTTTTTCCGTTATTTTAAATCAAAGACTACTAAATTTTACGCAACAGAACAATATTTTGCACAATTCTCAAATTGGCTTTATGCCAAACTTCCGAACTTCAGATCATATTTTTACTTTGCGTTCTTTAATCGATCAACAAGTTATTAACAAAAAGAAAGGAAGAATTTATGCCTGTTTCATCGACTTTAAGAAAGCTTTCGATTCTATATGGCATGAAGGATTATTACTTAGATTATTACAATACAATATTAATGGTAATTTCTACAACTTAATCAAAGATTTATATTCTAAGTCATCGTGCTTCGTAAAGATAGGCTCAAAGCGAACTAAGTCATTTCAGTATTCACGTGGCGTACGACAAGGTTGTATCCTTAGTCCCTTGTTATTTAACCTATTTTTAAATGAGCTCTCAATATCATTGGAAAATAATAATAACACCGATTTTTATATTCTTCCAAATGGTCAAAAACTCACCTCCCTTTTATATGCTGACGATCTTGTTCTTCTATCAAAATCGCAAGTTGGTTTACAGAACTGTGTTAATCTTGTTAATAATTTTTGCAAGAAATGGCAAATGTCAGTAAACGAAAAAAAATCAAAAATAATGATCTTCTGTAAAAAAGAAACGGACAGGATAAAACAATCACATTTCATCTTAAATAGTAACAGCCTAGAAATTGTTAAAGAATTTACGTATTTAGGCGTTCGAATAAGTTCTACTGGTAATTTTTCCTGTCACCAAACTAAATCAAAAGAAAAAGCTCTACATGCATTTTATAAAATCACAAATAAAATTGATTTTAGGTGTTTGAAACCAAAATTAGCTTGTAAAATATTTGATTCACTAATTAGACCAATTTTAACTTATGCATGCGAGATTTGGAGTGTATATCAAAAGCACGACTTTGAAAAATGGGACAAAATTCCGATTGAAAAAGTTCAACTACGTTTTTGTAAATATTATCTTGGCGTAAGTAATAAGGCTTCGAATATTGCTTCACGTGCTGAACTTGGACGTTTTCCTTTGATAACATTTATTGATAAACTTTCTTTAAAATACTTTAATCATCTTCTATGTTTACCTGATAATTCTCTATCAAAACAAGCTTTACTTATTTCCAAGTCTTTACATGCAGAAAATAAATCTTGCTATTATACAAACCTTTTACAAATGTTATCTTTTTATAACATAGAAAATGAACTTACAGATGTCATCTCTAATTCTAATTTGGAGAAGTATTATGTAAAAATGCAGGAACTTTACTTCAATCATTGGAAAAAACTCGTAAACAATTCAAGAAAATTATGTTTTTATAAAACATTTAAGGAATTTTATGAATATGAAATTTATCTGGACAAAATTCAAAATTTTGAACAAAGAAGGCAGTTCACCAAATTTAGAATTAGTAATCACAAATTAGCTATCGAAACAGGCAGATACAACAACCAAAATATATCAAATGATCAACGTATCTGTCTATTCTGTACGAATGATGAAGTTGAAACAGAAATACACATGTTGTGTAACTGTCCTCTTTATGATCAAATTCGCCGACGATTTTTTGATATGATAGAACCTGAAATATCTGTTGATAATTTTAAAGATCTTAACATAATTCGTAACTTAATGATCTCTACCAATGACAAGGTTATTTTTATTTTTCTAAGTTTATATACAAATGCTTCATTCTTAGGAATGAACCATAATAATTGATGTAACGTATTAATGATTACTTTTGATAAGTTTATCTTTGATTATTATTACCATTCAATTAAGATTTTAGTATATTTGTAATACTCATACCTTCTCTTTTCCCTTTTTTTAAATATGTTACTTTACATATAGACAGATATAGATATATAGATATTTTTCTTATTACAATGTGTTTGTAAAATATAACGACAACAAACAAAAAAAAAATCCCTGTTAATGTTCAATGCTTTAGCAATACCTGTAAACCGTAGGTCATGCCAATAAAGCTATTTCAACCTCTCCTCTCCTCTCCTATATATATAGATAGATAGATAGATATTTTATATAAATCTAGATAAAATAAAACAATAAAAATTCCTGTTAACGTTCAATGCTTTAGCAATACCTGTAAATTGTAGGTCATGCCAATAAAGCTATTTCAAACCTCAAAACCTCTCCTCTCCTCTCCTATATATAGACAGATATAGATATATAGATATTTTTCTTATTACAATGTGTTTGTAAAATATAACGACAACAAACAAAAAAAAATCCCTGTTAATGTTCAATGCTTTAGCAATACCTGTAAACCGTAGGTCATGCCAATAAAGCTATTTCAACCTCTCCTCTCCTCTCCTCTCCTCTCCTCTCCTCTCCTCTCCTCTAAGGTTGTATCCTTAGTCCCTTGTTATTTAACCTATTTTTAAATGAGCTCTCAATATCATTGGAAAATAGTAATAACACCGATTTTTACATTCTTCCAAATGGTCAAAAACTCACCTCCCTTTTATATGCTGACGATCTTGTTCTTCTATCAAAATCGCAAGTTGGTTTACAGAACTGTGTTAATCTTGTTAATAATTTTTGCAAGAAATGGCAAATGTCAGTAAACGAAAAAAAATCAAAAATAATGATCTTCTGTAAAAAAGAAACGGACAGGATAAAACAATCACATTTCATCTTAAATAGTAACAGCCTAGAAATTGTTAAAGAATTTACGTATTTAGGCGTTCGAATAAGTTCTACTGGTAATTTTTCCTGTCACCAAACTAAATCAAAAGAAAAAGCTCTACATGCATTTTATAAAATCACAAATAAAATTGATTTTAGGTGTTTGAAACCAAAATTAGCTTGTAAAATATTTGATTCACTAATTAGACCAATCTTAACTTATGCATGCGAGATTTGGAGTGTATATCAAAAGCACGACTTTGAAAAATGGGACAAAATTCCGATTGAAAAAGTTCAACTACGTTTTTGTAAATATTATCTTGGCGTAAGTAATAAGGCTTCGAATATTGCTTCACGTGCTGAACTTGGACGTTTTCCTTTGATAACATTTATTGATAAACTTTCTTTAAAATACTTTAATCATCTTCTATGTTTACCTGATAATTCTCTATCAAAACAAGCTTTACTTATTTCCAAGTCTTTACATGCAGAAAATAAATCTTGCTATTATACAAACCTTTTACAAATGTTATCTTTTTATAACATAGAAAATGAACTTACAGATGTCATCTCTAATTCTAATTTGGAGAAGTATTATGTAAAAATGCAGGAACTTTACTTCAATCATTGGAAAAAACTCGTAAACAATTCAAGAAAATTATGTTTTTATAAAACATTTAAGGAATTTTATGAATATGAAATTTATCTGGACAAAATTCAAAATTTTGAGCAAAGAAGGCAGTTCACCAAATTTAGAATTAGTAATCATAAATTAGCTATCGAAACAGGCAGATACAACAACCAAAATATATCAAATGATCAACGTATCTGTCTATTCTGTACGAATGATGAAGTTGAAACAGAAATACACATGTTGTGTAACTGTCCTCTTTATGATCAAATTCGCCGACGATTTTTTGATATGATAGAACCTGAAATATCTGTTGATAATTTTAAAGATCTTAACATAATTCGTAACTTAATGATCTCTACCAATGACAAGGTTATTTTTTATTTTTCTAAGTTTATATACAAATGCTTCATTCTTAGGAATGAACCATAATAATTGATGTAACGTATTAATGATTACTTTTGATAAGTTTATCTTTGATTATTATTACCATTCAATTAAGATTTTAGTATATTTGTAATACTCATACCTTTTTTTTTTTTTAAATATGTTACTTTACATATAGACAGATATAGATATATAGATATTTTTCTTATTACAATGTGTTTGTAAAATATAACGACAACAAACAAACAAAAAATCCCTGTTAATGTTCAATGCTTTAGCAATACCTGTAAACCGTAGGTCATGCCAATAAAGCTATTTCAACCTCTCCTCTCCTCTCCTCTCCTCTCCTCTCCTCTCCTCTCCTCTCCTCTCCTCTCCTCTTCTCTCCTCTCCTCTCCTCTCCTCTCCATCCCTCCACCCCTCCATCTCTCCACCCCTCCATCTCTCCATCCCTCCATCTCTCCATCCCTCCATCCCTCCATCCCTCCATCCCTCCATCCCTCCATCCCTCCATCCCTCCATCTATCTTATTAACATAAGGACAAACAGTTGATATTCAGTTTTAAATTATATTGTCGATATTTTGCTGGCTTTATGATAGAAAATGAGGGGTGAATTGAACAAAAATGGCAATTGAAAAGGCCATCATAACAAGACAATATGGTAGGCTTGCCCGCAGTGAAGAAGGAGAAGGATCAATGGAATATACATATGATTACATTGTATTACATAGTTGATAAGAATACAAGGCTACCTCTTGTCTCGTTACTGGAAAGTTCACCTGATTATACTTTTATTGTGTTTTTTTTTTTGGTATCAGCACAGCATGCACCAGTTCCATTTAGACGCTTGATGGTTCGCTTCACGACCTCCTATCATATACTTAATTTGTCTTAGACGAAGTTGTACATCAACTTAGTTCCAAATACTAAGAGTATATATGCATGTTTATCTAAGTGCATAATTTGACATTCACACATTTTACATACACCTAATTAAAAAAACGTTGTCAGTTTCAAAAAATTCTATATAATCAAAGCTAAGACCGAAGGGGAGCATGGGAAGACAAACAATTATGCTAATTTCATTCCCTGCACATTTTATGCATCATGGCTTTGGCATGTTGTTAATCTAGGTCGACCGACTTTGCTCTACTGTGCATTTTTACATGTCTATTCTTGGTTTTCACCTACGTCATATCATGAATTTCAAAGACGTAAATTCGCATTATAATGAAATAGAAGTTTTATATTCTTGTAAAGTGGTCCAAACTACATATTCTGCCCAAATTTCGAGGCTGTAAAGCATTTAGATGCGGAACTAGAGGCGAATAAACATGACGCAATTGTTTGTTAAAATGTATGGAGCGGCCATTTTGGTGTTCCAAGTTGGTACACCATCATGGCGGACGAAATTCCAAAGGCTTAAAATGATAGAATATTTAATATTTTTGACTATTTTTCACTTAAATATACTTTGAATAGATATTTTAAACGTGTCTGAGGGAAAATATTTTATTTAAAGTTAATTATTTTACTATTTTGATCGCTATTTAGATAGACGTGACGGCATTGCGTGACACAAACTCAACCTTCATAACTCGGGAACCAAACATCGAAATGACTCGAGATTTTTTCTTGTGACTTATAACGCTGACTTCTAATACATACTTGAGAAATGTCTTTATACGATCTATAGCTTAGATTTTGATGTTTTGATGACGTCATGTGAAAACCAGCAATATGCAAATATAATACATTTCGGAGTACCCAAAATCCATTTCGGTCTTAGCTTCGATGATATGACCTTCTCGAACCCAACTATGTTTTTTCAATCAGGTGTATACACATACATACATATACATTCTGTATATATAAATGTTCATATAATTATTTCGATATATTGCGTTACTGATCCTATTATGATATACGTTATACATATTTACATCAATAAGATATAAATCTAGCTTCATTCATCTTTATATCATAAAAGTGTTGATTTTTATTTGTCTCTTTGTTTTGTTTTTCACTACGCAGAGCAAAACAATTGTAAATGTATTTTACTGCAGCCGGTTGTAAATTATGGGGAGGATCTATCAACTTCAGGAAGAATTGGTCCTCTGTAAAAGCCGTAAGGAAGTCAATGAGTTAGCCGTACCGACTTTGATCAACTTAGTGGTTTCGTTGTGGTGAGTTACGGGACGACCGCTCTCGATATTAGGTAGAAGCGTGATGTGGATCTATATCTACTCTCTGTGTTAAACTGATTACTTGGGCTGCATTTATAATGATTCTATGACAGGTGTCACTCTCTAATCAATGTGATATGATTGTCGAACCATAATTGGCTGAAAGAATAAGTAAATTCCTAAATGCTGTATTTAAACAACAGGTATTACTAGTGAAAATCTAGGAATTAAGTATAGCTGAAACTAAAGCTAAGATATGACTATATATGTATATCGTAAATTTATAGTAAAGTCTAAAAGGATTATTCATATCATAAGACTCTAAAGAATAATCCTAAAAATAACTGAGCAAATGGGTAAAAACTGTGTAGGGCGTAATCAGAGGTACAAATGCTAATGAGAGGAGCTAAGAGGTTTACTTGTGAATTCAATGCATACCATTATCTAAAGTTGTGCGTGATTATAGCCGTGCTGAAATACTATGTTGATAGTTTTATACATCTAATTGATCATTCTTTATCTTGTCTTCATAAGCCTAAGTAATGGTAAATAGAAAACTGATGCCTTGCTAAGTCTGTAAAAACATTCATTATTTTGTCTCTCATAACAAGTGCTAGACACCGCGCCGTCGTTACGTTATTGCAGTCTTTTTTTCTTTATTGATCTTGTTCTTGTTTTTCTTTTAAATTATTGAATTATTCATATTTACTTTTTTTTAATTGTTTTTTAACATTCCATTTCCTTTTCTCTTATCTTTCTCTTTTTTTCTTACCGGCTTATTTTATTTTATTATTATTATTCTCCCCCTCCCCCTCCCCCTCCCCCTCCCCCTCCCCCTCCATTATTTCTTTGTAAGCATGCTTTGGATACTAAATAGAATGAATGAGTAAATGACAAAATGTATCAGTTATTTCATATTTCATAATTATTTTCAGTCATTTATTTCTTCCTTTTTCGTTCCATTACTGACAAAATAAACGATGTGTCTTTTTTTCTTGCAGAACGAAAGAAATAAGAAAACAACTTCAAACAAGATATCGCTGAATCCACACGTAATAATTCATCACGCTGAATGTCATGGTTTCATTTAACGTGTTGAGATTAATCTACCATAGTACACGACTTTCATAATTCAGGGTTTTGTTTAGAGAAAATGATGCCATTTTATCAGTGACTAGCGATGCTCAGTTTGAGAAAGTACTACGTGAAAACTATTTCTGGAAGATTTTGTTAAATTTGATTGAATACCAAAGAGTTGGAATGTCAAATCGAAAATATTTATCACTGGAGGGCTTGTTTTTTTGCATATTCAAAACTTTAACTGCTCATATCTTTCAAAAATTATTTAAAAAGGGTTTTCACTTCCAAAATCGTTATTCAACTTATTGTTAACTAGCATTAGCCATTTACGAAAGTCGTGTATTGGTTGCGAGCACAGAAATACCTTTCTTTATACACCTAAATCCAAAATGGCGCACGGTCAGTTGAAAACGAGGCATCCAGGGCCAAATTTACAAATTTACATTATTTTCTTATAATTTGAAGCTGCAAAGTTATTGTGTTCATGAATGTAAGAAGGACAGGAAGACAGAACAAGTGTAAACTTCGCATTGTCTCCATTTTATTTATTTGCCGATTTGGCCCTGGTTGCCTCGTTTTCATGTGACACACTCAGCCGTGCGCCATTTTGGACCATTTTGGATGTATTAGACATTCCGTTTTTGAGAAAAACTGGCTCAAAGTTTGCAGTGTATTTCTGCACCGTTTTTTTGAGACATATTTTCAAAAATAACGTCTATTTACATTCATGAAAACAGTTCGACAGCGCACTGCATTTCTTCGTTTGCACGTTACGTCATCACTGCCATGTTGGTTCCATTTAAAAAGGTTTCTCATTAGCATCTACTTGTAACAGCACCATAATTGGCCGCCATGTTTGTCTTTTTACTCTCTTGGGAATGCTTACAACTCATCAATGAACCGTTTTCTCAAGGTTGCGTGCGCATCCAAGTTTAAGGACCTTGACGGGCCACGATACCAGAACACGAGTATTATCATGTATTGCTATGAAATTTTTTTCGATAAGATTTTATTAAGTTTATTACTCTCCTCTTTAAATTTAAAACTGCCTTCTCAATTTTACTGAATTTGCGTTTTTCAGTTTTGTGTCCCGTCAAGTTGGATGCGCACGCAACCTTGAGAAGACGGTCGATACCTACTCTAAACAATAGTAAAATAATAGATTCAGTTCTAGTTTTATAATATGCATCCCACATGGAGAAGTTATTGCTTATTGCTTAGTCAGATCGACTTTAGTTTTAAAAGGTTATAAATATTCTGCTTCTAGATCCCACGTGGTTAATTCTTGTTCGGGATTAGAAGTCAGTATAGATATCTTTTAATCTTTAAGATTAAGTTTCTGATTATGTTAACGTTTTAGATTAGTGTACTTCAGAAGTGGAAGAGTGTGATAATGTGCTCATTGTGTAAACGAAAATTCAATAAAATTGCTATTGAAGAAATGTTTTGTCTTTGATCTATCATTGGTCATCATTCTATTTGAGTCTATAAAGTTTGTGGGTTATAATCCTAATACTGGTTTGGGGTTTACTGGTAATGAATGCCTTATAGTTAGGGTTAGAACCCTAGCGCAAACCCTAATCAACTAGGGTATGCACTAGGGATCTAACCCTAACCCTAACCCTAACCAAAAGTTAGGGTTAGAACCCTAGCACATACCCTAGTTGATTAGGGTTTGCGTTAGGGTTCTAACCCTAACTTTTTGATTTTTGATTTTGATGTGTTTTATTTTTTATTTTTTATTTTTTATTTTTCCAAAGGGGGTATCTTTGATCCGACCCCTTAAGAATCTTATTAAGAATCTTATTAAGACACTTGGATAGATAGATACTAAGTATTTGTTTTAAGTTGTCTTAGTGTCTAGTGTCTAGTGTCTAGTGCCTAGTGTCTAGACTCTAGACTCTAGACTCTAGTCTCTAGTCTCTTAGCCTCCATCGTCCCCAACCGACCTCCCTGTAAGCAAACACTTCATCTACCTCTATAATACCGACCTCACTAACCATTTGGGATGCTGCTGTTTTTCGTTGCTCAAATACAAACCGCACATGTGCAGTACGAAAAAATAGCGAGAAATTTAATTCTCTTGGGACTAAAAAAGCAAGAAAAGGGTCAACTATTGTATGTTTAATAATATGGGATGCGAAGTTGAATGCAGCAAATTGCAAAACGCACATGTGCAGTACAAAAACACAGCGAGAAATTTAATTCTCTTGGGATTAAAAAAGAAAGAAAAGGGTCAACTATTTTACGTTCTATAATGTGGGATGCAATATTGACTGCAGCAAATTGCAAAACACACATGTGCAGTATGAAAACACAGCGAGAAATTTAATTCTCTTGGGACTAAAAAAGCAAGAAAAGGGTCAACTATTGTATGTTTAATAATATGGGATGCGAAGTTGAATGCAGCAAAATGCAAACCGCACATGTGCAGTACGAAAAAATAGCGAGAAATTTAATTCTCTTGAGATTAAAAAAGAAAGAAAAGGGTCAACTATTTTACGTTCTATAATATGGGATGCAATATTGACTGCAGCAAATTGCAAAACACACGTGTGCAGTATGAAAACACAGCGAGAAATTCAATTCTCTTGGGATTAAAAAAGCAAGAAAAGGGTCAACTATTTTACGTTCTATAATATGGGATGCGAAGTTGAATGCAGCGAATTGCAAAACGCACATGTGCAGTACGAAAAAATAGCGAGAAATTTAATTCCCTTGGGATTAAAAAAGCAAAAATGGCTCAAGAAATTTACGTTTTACAATGTGGGATGCAATTGTGACGACACTTTCCCTACAGCAAAATAGGAACCACACATGCGTAGTACAATAAAATGACCTGAATTTTAATTAAGGTTCAAATTAATTTACATTTAACAATGTGGGATGCTTTTATTATTATTCTTTACCTAGAGCAAAATTGAAAGCGAGCATGTGCATTACCTAAAATTTAAGAAAAATTTAAATTTTCTTAGATCAAGAAAGCTCCAAAAAGTTGTGAATTAATTTATTGCTGGCGCCAAATTTAAACCGCGCATGAACAGTACGTAAAATTTGAGGAACATTTTCAAATTAATTCTGGAATGAATAAAGCAGTGACTGGGTCAAACAGCTTATGTTTTACAGTGTGGGATGCTGTTTGTTTGGTTGCTTAAATAAGAATTGCGCATGTGCAGTACAGATTGTGGATACTGTGGGGAACTATAAGTCTCGTCTAAGGATGCAAAATTATAATATTACAGCACAATAAAATATGACATTCACACCAACAGTGTGAATACACACCTACAAAACATTTACAAAAATTTCAATTTCTTTGGCATAAAATAGCACAGCGCACTGATTCTAAAAATAGCTTAAAGATTCGGACAAACATTGCATTCTGTTATACCGCTACGAGGATTATACGAACCGATGTTATTATTTTCAATTATAGTTACAATAATAACCCATGTAAACTAAGATCAACTGCGACCGCTTTTTTTAGCTGAAAGTAAACTTGTGAGTTTTTTGGTCTGAATTTCGCCTTTGTCTTCATTTTTATGAAGTCACGGTTTCTCTGCTCTATTAAATTGTACAGAAGATAACAGCAACATTATCATTTTAACAATGCGCGACGAAACGTTTCTACCCAATAATAAACGTACATTCGCTGTACAAGAAAATAAACTAAAATCCAATCACTCTTTTTTGAAAACTCACTTGCCATCACCGACGTCTTTACTTTTGGCATGCTATTTTCAACTTGTGGGATCCATTTTGGAGTCGTGCGCATGACAGTTACGTCGTCCATATATGTGTGCGAATACGTGTATGGTTTATCTAATTCGACCAAAGGTTTGTTCACACGTGTGAACCTCAATTTCTCATTTCTCCACTGCGCATGCTCAGCATTGGGATGCTAACACTCTAGTAGTTTGTAAACATGCGTTTGACGTAACCACCCAAAATGGTTAAGGAAAAGGAAATAGAAAAAAGGTGTAGATAGCGGGCTAAGGTCTTAGACGGATCGATATAGGAGCAAAAAATGGAAGTAGGACAGAGCAAAAGCAAGAGTGGGTGGAAAAGGACTTGGAGAGCCGGGAGAGTGGAGAGAAAAACGGGTAGATGGAAAGTGGTAAAGGAAGAGTGGAAGTAGAAAAGTAAAAGTGAGAGTGGAATGGTAAAAGAAGAGTGGAAGAGAAAGAGTGAAGAGAAAGAGTGGAAGACAAAGAGTGGAAGACAAAGAGTGGAAGACGAAGAGTGGAAGACAAAGAGTGGAAGACAAAGAGTGGAAGAAGACAAAGAGTGGAAGACAAAGAGTGGAAGACAAAGAGTGGAAGACAAAGAATGAAGAGAAAGAGTGGAAGTTAAGGGAAGGAAAGAGTGGAAGAGGAAGAATGGTAAAGGAAGAGTGGGAGATGACAAGTGCAAGAGAAAGAATAGGAGAGGAAGAGTGGGAGTAAGATTGGGAGAGATAATACCTACAAGAGACATTTGACACTTATTTAAACCTTTTATTGAAATGTACTTTAAACTTGTCAATGATTTGATATAATATTTGTGAATAATGTTAATTTTATAACGAACTTACAGTCAATTTTGCAATTATTAATGGTGTGAAAATATAATCAAATGCTTATCAAATATAACTATTTCTACCCTTAATATTTATTGCTACTCTATACAATGTACAACAACTTCTTCAAGATGCTTGTTAGCATGTAAATGTTTCTGTTTCTAAGCTACCGTACATGGGGTCTAATGAAACATGGCACTTCCTCAAGTGCCCATGACAGCAAAAAAATGTGTGTTGAATGGTCTTGGTTATACAGTAACTTGCATGTGCACAGTTCATTCTAGTCTTGTAATGATATCTCAGGAATGTAGGAGAATAATTTTTACTGAGGGGGGTGGGGCTAAAATGAAAATTAAGTTGTTTAGAAGTTTTTTTGAAATTATTTGAAATTTGAAATTATATGCTTAAGAGTGCATACCATAAATCTGTGAAAAATCTTAAAAGTTTTTACAAATACTGTAAGTGCAAAGTTTTATATTAGAAATGAATGAAACATTACAATTTGAACTACTGAATTGTATAGTTACCCAAGCATGAACTCAATCCCAATACTCCTTTTTACAGTTCCATTCAGTGACCACAAATAATAGCTCCTAGCCGAGGCTGGAGTTACCACACAAGATAAACTGTAGTTTTGCTATGAGCGGAAACTCCAGCCTTGGCTAGGAACTGTTATTTGTTGTCACTGAGTGGAACTTTAAAAAGGATTATTTACTGAGTTTACTAATTTTTGCAAATTTGTACAATTTTCTTACCAAGGTTTACACAAATAATATATGGTATGCGAATCTTTAATGAGCACTGATTTGAGCTCAGACAGTCCTTCAAAGTAGTTCATGTATTTCTTCAGGTAAATTTGTTTTTATGTGAATGTAGAGACAGCCTGCTCTTGGACAAATTTTCATTGACCAGAAGATATTTCTTCCATATTCAATAGCAAAATCAAATATGAAATGCATGCAGCAGAAAAAGAGGTGATGAATAATCTTTTTCTCACTAAAAACATGTATCTCTTCAGATTATTTATATTTTGATACTGACAAGGAAACTGCTCTTGGAGAAATCTTTGTTGATCACGAGACCAAATCATTTATATGCAGCACTTAATCAACCAAGAATTTGCAATAAAAAATGAGATGTATCTAAATTTGCACCAATATGAGGCCAAATAATTTTTAAAATTTGAATGTTTTCTACCAAGAAATTCCGCTAGAACATGTTGTCTAGTTTGAGAAAATATCCTTACCTCCACCACGGAGGAAATTTGTAAAAGTACCTCTACCCCCAGAAACTTCCAATTTCCTTCTATACAAATTCTGTAACCCCCTCGGCGGGTGGGGTATGGATATTTTTTGGAATTACACATTATTAATTCATTTACAAATTTTGTTCCATTGTCCTAAAGAGCCTGATCATAACATTGGTATTAGTTATATATTGAAGAGATACTTTTAATGATTGATCAGGAATTGCATTTCTGTGAATCATAAACATTGAATTAACAATTTGGGTCATGTGACTACTTCTCGTCATGTCATCGTTTAATTTTGGTTTGGTAATTTGTGATGCAATAGACCTTATTCGTGGTGTGACAATGTTTTCCTAATTCAGCATGACAAACCTCTAGGGGAATGAAGAGCTATTGTTTTGAAACTCATCGGGATATCATCGTTATTCCATTCATATCCATTGGGATACTTCTGGATTTTTCGAAGAGTAAAAACAAAAGAAAATGAATCCCCTGGAGGTTCGTCACGCTGAATTGGGAAAACATTGTCACACCACGAATAAGGTCTATTCTTGAAATTCCAAAAGACTTCAAATCAACTTAAAACTACTTTCACAAAGAATTTGTGAGATACGTGTATCTGACATGGTTAAATTTATGTTAATGCAACCCCCTTATCATCTAATATGGTAGAATATGATTATTTGACTTGTTACACTGTCAGCATAATTTAGAAAACTCCTATAAAAAATGGGAATTTTATACGGCAAGACAATTTACTCTACATTCATATATTTATCAGTTGAGGGGCATATCCAATATAATATTGGGGTGCCTACAGCCTCGCCTTCACACTAGATCTTGATGTGCCCCTTTCAAGTAGGAGAAGGAATGGTAACTCCTTGAGGTTAGACCGTAATGAGGTTAAGACTAAAAACCCCAAAGTTAGTGCAGACACTAACTAAATGAAATTTCTGAGAATTTTCTGTAGGATTTTTACCCCTCACAAGATTAAAGCACCACCAATTTATAAATTTCAAAATTCGAATTATAAGATTTTTGCATATCGTTCGCCGCCAAAAAGGCAGCTTAGAAACCCTTTAACTGTATAATTACCTATCATGTACTTATTGACTTAGTGGGAGGGCCATAGGATTTGAGCAGGGCTGTAAAGATTCGTACGGCCCTGCTCGCTCAAAGCCGTACACCCCTGCTCATGTCATTTCCCCAAAGTTTTTTTAAAGAGGGCACGCCTGGGCAGATAAAGGTCATACGATGAATATGCTTATATGGTTATTTATACTGACATTATTGATCAATAGATAGCACAACTGGTTAATAAACAACCTAATTTACTAAGCCCATTAAGGACAGAACTATTTTGAAGGAGAATTTTGTCTAGTCACTTTGTGCGCCAAAACATGAACCAGGTTGTTTTCCTTTTGGCAGCAAATGAATATGAGATGCTAACAAAAATATGCATCAAATCTGATAGCATGTCATGAACATATTAAGAATTAAGTCAACAGACTGCTATATTCAATATTATTTATAATAATAGTGGTCACCAACATGAAGTTGATGGACAAGAACAATAAGCCACTTATCAATGCTAAAAGCTACAGGGATGGAGGGGTAGAGTGGATGTTACAGTCAAATTCCCTCGGTACCCCCAGGAGTAAACAGAACACTGCCTACCCTTGGGGAAGTGAGCAAAGCTGAAACCTCTATGCATGTATTTCCCAGAGTATGTTTAACACCATAACCTCTCCTGTGGCTTAAAATTATAATATGACAAGTTTTCAAAGGTAACACACCCCACCCTGCCACCCTTGGGTCTCAGTTGATAAGGTCACCAAGTATCTCATACACATACACCAGCATGCCATAATCACTTCCTTAGGAAGTAGAGCACAGAATACTGAACATGCAAAAACGCATTCTTTTAGTTATTTATGAACTCTTTTCACATCTGCCATCTTTGGTTTCACAGCACTTGGTTTGTCACCTTTGGCCAAAAACAATTGGCAACATCATTTGAAACTACCTATCTAAATTCTGCATTGTCAAACATTACAATGCACATTGTATAACAGGCAGACTTTCTTTATGGCATATAGGAGTAATCTTGATCATGACTGGGCTTATTACAAACCAACTGTTCAAACCAAGATGGCCACATTGTGAAGAGAAAACAAAACACAATTCATTTGTATATACATGTAGCTATTAATACCTAACAAGTTTATTCTAGCCTGGCTAATAATGAAATATTTTAATATTATTGAGTAAAAGTGAATCTTCATTATTTTTTATTCATACCCAGGTACCCTTATTCTTCTTTGTTGTCTTTTTCTGGGCTCCACTGGGATGAATCTCTTCATTTTCTCTGATCTCTACACCTAAACTGGAGGAGGAAATAGATCTCATTGGAGTCTCTTCTTCCTTGGTCTTACCTCCTTCTGTACTGGGTTTGCAGTATGGCTCAATAATCATATGTCTGTTAAGTACTGACCATCGTTGGAAGTACCTCTTCACATGTCGATAACTATCGAAATACAACCCGCCGACAGCAAGTGCAATGAATAGTCCATTCAACATGTATGCGAACTTTACTTCGTCTGTTGTTCGCTCGGCAATGGCAGTGGGTGTGGAGCTGACACGTGACCATACGATCCAGGTAATGGACGTGAGGAGCATGGTGATGAAGGCGATAAAAAGACCAATGTGAAGCCAGCCTTTGGTGCTTACACTTGGGAATTTCCACTGCAAAATAACAAAATAACAATAAAAATGAGGTCATACACGTACTGTAAATCTTGGGAGCATCATTTTACTATATGTATATATCTCAACTGTAGATTGTTTAGAACAAATGGACCTCTTTAGGTTTATGGTCATGATGCCCCCTTGTCATGACGCCCCCATGTATACCATGACACCCCCAGTCTGTACTAGTCTTTAGCTTTATCTAATGCCTTGCCATTTCATACCATTTGCCATTCTCTTGAGTATAAGAATAAGTTAAAGGAGTGAAATTATTCATCTTGAAACTCTTTCCATCTTTTTTCATAGTTCTATTTCAAGGCTAGATGCAAACTGCACGTATGCTGAAACGTTTTGTTTTTTGCTACTTTCCATCAAAATTAATCAGTTAATAATTTTTGACTGACACCAGTGAAAAACCAAATTCCTATGGGCAACTGACAACTATTGCATTTCCATGATATTAAAAATTGCATAACAACTGTAACACCTGCAGCACTTAGCCTTCCCATATTTCAAGGATGGCTAATGAACATGTAGAGTCAATAAAAATGTAGAATGGGGTGCTGTATACACTTACTTTCCAAAGAGATTTGATCTTCTTTCTTCTTGTTTTGAATTTGTATTTACACAGTTCACAGTATTGATTGCCTGACTTTGAAATCCAATTCAGTACACAATTCTGATGAGCATATTTAACAGTTCCCATACACCGACATGTAATCATTAGATTCTCCTCCTCCTCGCCACAGTGACAGATCCGACACATGATTCCAGAGCTGTCATTCAATCTGTTATAGCTGGTGGAGGATCCTGGTGAAGTCAATAAAGACTCTGTTTCAGATGGCTTCACCTCAACATGATCAGAGTCAGTGAGAAGTGGAGACTTTTGAGTGCTTTCCTTGGGTTCACTATCAGATGAAGATGATACGATATTCGGTCCTTGATGAATACATATGTAGCTATCCCTATCCAAAGTTATGTTTGATCTTTTGATCTGTGATAAACTGCTAACAAATGAGTCTTCAAGAGAGGATTCTAGAGAGTCAGTTGAATGTCTTGTAGATTGGCAAGTATTTTCAGATATTTCTTCTGCATTACCAGCACAATTAAGTTGTTCAATGGAATTTCTACTGGAGGCCATCTCTGGTGAGGAACTGATCTGCAATAGAAACATAACAATAAATAAACACCCAAACACATGAATAAATAGATGGAGGGATGGATGGATGAATAGATGTGTAGAAGAATGAATGACTAAATGGATGGATGGATGAATGAATGAAGTGATGGAAGGAAGGAAGAATGTCTGAATGGAAAGATGAATGAAGTGATGGATGAAGTGATGGACTGATGGATGAAGTGATCAATGATGAAATGATTGAAGGATGGAAGAATGTCTGAATGATGGTCTGAATGGATAGATGATAAATGGTTAAAGATGGATGCATGGATAGAATATTAGAATGAATAAATGGGTGGATGAATGGATGGATGGCCTGACAGAGTAACTGATTGATGCACATTATTCATTCATTCTATTACTTCCACGGATTACAGTACTTGCATGAAATAACCCTTTTGAAAACATTACAAGATTCTTTATTTTACACAAACAACTGGCTTGCTATTACCAATTTCCCCTTGCTTATTTCATAATTTTAGACTTAAAATTTGTACAAAAGCAGCTTTTGTACAAGTTTTAAATCTAAGATCTAAAAAGCTTTTTGCTGTTGTATCGCAGTGTGGGACAATCACAACAGAGCTAGGCTCCAAACTAAGTGAAAGCCCAAAGATCGAATTAGAATTTAGAAGTTGATTTTAGAGGAGAGAGGAAACCAGAGAACCTGGAAAACCCTTGAAGCACAGGAGAGAACCAACAAACAACTCTACTCACATATGACATTGAGATACTGTAGGCAGGACTCAAAGTTGGGCCGCATTGGTGAGAGGTGGCGCATTAGCAGTGCATGCCACCAGTGCTTCCCAAATGAAATAAGCAAGGGGAAATAGGTAAAAGCAAGTCTTTTGGATCAAGAGTTAATATTGATAAGCATATCATAGTAAGTTACTTTCCTGTTTTGTGTCAACTGTTTTAGACATCCCATTCTCATAAAATTATTTCTTCCTTCACTGGTAAATCTTACCAAGTGATAAACAGCACAACCAATATCAATTAAGTAACAAAATAAAAACTTAATGAAATAGCCTTACCTGTATTCCCAAAGGACTATGCGCCTTTGAATGATGAAACACACTTCTATACATTATATTATAGTCTAGCCTTAATTCAATAATTCCAACAGTCAATCACACTTGAAAACAACAAGCTAATACATTCTTATCATACTGTACATTTAAAATACTGAGTATCTGCACAGGCTTCATTTCAATCAAATTTTACTGGTATTCTTGGGGGAAAATGAAAGGATATTCCTCACATTTTCTTTTACGTACATACTCAGGTAAATAGGTGTCAAATTCCAGCAATTTTGCTATTTTGAGTAATCATATTATTTCAATTTGGTTGATGTAATGATTAAGATCAGAATATACAGAATATTATTTGAATTTGAATGCCTTTATTCAGCAATATGTTACTAGGGATGATGTAGATATAGCATCATGATGACTGGTTTGGTTACCAATGTACTCAATGAAATGGAATGACAAATAAATTCTAATATTATATATATGTTATTGACCGTGACACCTATTGTTAAGAATCTTTAATAATAAGTTTCAGCTTCCAGCCTGATGCCAAAAGCTTACAAAAAATCTGCATAAGAATTGCAATAATCATAATAATTATTTATTATTTATATACACTAGTGCTCTATAGCCCTTAACAAGATAAAAACTATAAAAATTAACTACAAAAAAATCCATGAATATATAATAAATTGGGGAAAAAGAGAAATATGAATAAAAAAAGGATATAAAACACAAACTAAAAGAAAATTGAATTGAATTTCCTGAGCTTTCTGGTCATGGGGTAATATATATGTATTCTATACATTCTTTACAAAAAATATTAGGTCATTCCTAAAATAAACTCAAAGACAAAGATGTTTTAATAAGGATTAAAGATTAAATTCATACTGTATACTGTAGTATAATTTTCACTTTTAAAAATTAATTATCATTCTTTTAAAACCAGTTATATTAAAAAAGCAAGTTTAGACAAAAATCTTAAGCACTCATATTGACTCACTTATATTTTATCTTAAGTAAGGTAATGATTTAAATTTTTAACTTTTCTTATTTTTTTCCACAAGCATATGTTTTTAGCTTTGTTGGTCATCCATTGGTTTAGTATTGAGAATTCTTATTTTTTATTACTTAGCTATTTGATTATTAAATTAAATAATCAATATACTTGAATCAGCAGAAATACCTAAGAAAACATGACTGCATTGCCTTAAATAATTTCACAGCATCAGCAATGTTGACAAGGCATACATGATATGCACCCAAGCTTGACAAACTTAACATGTAGCCATAGTTAAATAAAAAGTATAGTAAAGTTGACAGGATTAGATGCAATTGCAGAGTTCTATGAAATCTGTAAACAGAATTTCAAGTTTATTAATAAAGATTATTGCATATCCCTGGTGAGTATAAACTGTGGTATTACCATATAGTATATGAAACTTAAAACATGTACAGGCCTGCATAAACATTGAAATGTCGTGTAACAAACAACAATACAATCAGTTGAGGTCATGAAATCTCACATCAAGATAAGGTAACTTGACAATTCCAAATAAGTACACTAGTATTACATGCAATATATTTATCATAAATATACCCCCCCCCCCCAAAAAAAAAATCATAATTAAGTTTTGACCTAACTATGATCAGACTAAATCATGTGTATACAAGCCATCATTGTCACAAATTTGGAATTTATTTGATACTAAAATAATGGTGGGAAAATGTCATTTTTTAATTTAAAAGAGAGACTATAGGTATAAAATAAAATAGAGAAGAATATATATTAACATGTATTAGATTTCTTCGCAGCTACTAAGTCTTATTACTCCAATAGAAGAAAAATTAATTTAAACCTGTACAATTTGTTTCAATATCAAACACCTTAGTTTTCATTTTGGAGACATAAGATCAAATAACAAAATAATAAAAAAACTATTCTGGTTGCTGACTCTCAAGAAAGTCCATATTGTGAATAAATCACCCTTGGTCAATGACAGCCATAATCCATAAATTCAAGAACATGGGAAAGAGAGAGTTTTTCATTATGATTATGGCCAGTCAGCTCTCTTGACACTTTTAAAGTACTTACTATATTTATAGCAATTAGAAGTGAAATAGTTTTCTAAGATCAGAAAGACTTGTTTTAATTAAACGTGTTTAATTTAATTAAACAAGTTTAGAATAAATTACAGGATTTTACTGCAAGAAAACCTTGATCATAGAAAAAGGCTGCTCATCAGACAGTAGATCTGCTGAAGTGACAGAATCTTAATGTGATTTTTTTTAAATTTAAAAACAGGGAATAGGAAAATGAAATGAAATAAAAATGAAATGAAAAGTGGGATATAAAACAGAGAATTGAATAGAAATCTAAAAAAGAAATGGAAAAGAAATACTGTAATATTAAAGAAAAGAAATGAAAACAGAAGGAAAAGATATTAACAAAAAAAAAAAAAAAAAAAGAAGAGAAAAAGAGAGAGAACAGAGGAAAAGAAAATGGGAAGAAAAGAAAGATGAAATGATAAGAAAGAAAAGAAAACTAAATAAAGTATGATTAACCTAAAAAATGACAAAACTGAAATCCTGAATAATTACTATGTTTATACATGTATGCTTACTGTATGTATGCCTTGCAGTTCACAATTTGGATTTCACAAGCATAAGCATAAGAAAATGGATAAGTTCCCATTCCTTTAGCTAACGCTTATGCTTATGCTTCATGCAAGCCTGGTTAACACTTGTGTTTCTTTAGTCTTATGCTTATGTTAAAATGTGAACCAGCCCATAATGTGGAGTACTGTTTCACAACCTCTTGAGTGATTAGTTACAGTAGGCCAATTTATAAACAATACAACATTCATTTGGACAATAGCCCTAATAGGGAAAAACACATGCCAAGCTTCATAAGGTCAACAAATATGTCCCAAACATGCACCAACCAATGTCCTAGTTTTGAAGTCACTTTTATACAGGGTTCGATGTAAGAGGGGTTTGTTATATAATTTACTCATAAAACACTGTGACAGTATAATATGCAAAAACATACTAAAAAATGTAAAAATATGATATACTTTATATATGAACGTGATGCTCCGACTGTGCTACAGCGTCATTATCAAGCAGAAAATGAAATTAATTAGAAATGCATTTTTTAAGTATGGAAAAATAAATATTGTCATCTATCCAAACTAATGTCTTCATGCTTCTCAATAATATGTTTACCAATAGCTAAATTCTTATGTTCCCTAATCAGCGTTGGTGCAAGGGATAGACTTGTTTTTGTTTCCATGCATGTTTCGATTTATATTTTGGGGTCTGTAGAATATTGGTGTTGTTAAAATCTATTTAAAACTAGCATTTTATAAACTTTGTAATGCAGAGATTAGATAATATTATACAAATCCAAATAGGTATCATTTAACAACTCCTTTATCAAACCAAACATCAATTTTATAACCCTGAAGCAACCCCTTGGCTGATCAAAGAAGAGCATGTCAAATACAAATTGTGTGTTATGTTCTGTGAAGAGTGGAAACTGAAGAAATCTAGACCAAACAAAGCACAGAATTACCAAAACAAGTTAACCAACAATTCCCAAGGGCATTTATGGTAATTCCGGCATATTTCTTTCGAATAGATAATAGATTTATTATCTTGATATACTGTTAACAATATATTCAAATAAAAAAATAATAACAAACAATTATTACAGTATATAGGTAATTTCTGAGAGCTGAGCTTAGAATAACCATATTATAATACCTCTCTAAGTACAAAAGTAAGCGAAAAGTACGAAACCACAAGAGCAGAATATTCATTTTTTTAAATTTTGAAGGCCATGAGTTTAGCACGTGCTTGATTAATTATTGTTTTATATAAGCATATGATATGATTTTCTTGCTACAAGACTTGAACATAAATCAAGTATAAAGACTTAATTCTAAGATTAAAAATAAGAGATACAAAATAGTAGATATTTTCAGAGTTAAAACAACAAGGGACTTCCCCTGGCTTTTAAGCTTTCAGTCGTCTTGGTTGAAACGAGGCTTGTAAAAAAAATTATTTTTGAACAAAAATTCTTCCTCGCTTGAACAAGGTCAATATTGTTCACTGAAACTATAAGCTACTGTCAACTTCACTGTGAGCCGCGTTCAAGGATATCTAAGAGAGGCTGGAAGAGCTTCTTAGTGCTTCTTTTATGGCGGAAAGAGAAGAAAATAAGCAGCTCTTTCAGTTCTGCCTTGATATTGTTTATGAATAGCATGAATAATCTTATAAAGCTTACATTCCCCAAAAACAAACAGACGAAATTCGTACAATAACGACGAGGGAACAATAAACAGGCTGAAAAGAAAGTAGTCGGCCATAAGAGGGTGAAAGAGACGGTGAGGAATAAGAAGAGTTGATAACAGATGGTTATGAAGGAAATGACCGAGAATATATAGATAGAATTACAGGAATATTGTCGTGTTTGACATCAATAACAACAATGCCAACAAAGAAAACGGCTAGGTCAATAACTCGACGAAAACAAGTCTTAAACCTCTCATTTTCTTACCTGTCTATTTGCACTCATGGTTGGAACCACCAACAGGATTATACCTTGGTAATAACGCTACACGGCGAGTTGAACTCAACAGGAGAGAAGAGAAAATCCATAGACAAGCGCTTTACAACCTCATATCTTGGTCCAAATATGTCGGTCTTGACAGACTTAACTCGGAGAGGAAACACAGGCGTTTGGTCGCGTCAGATTCGAAATTTTTAAACAAAGGACACAAAAAGCTAATAAATTTGGTTCAGACTTGCGTTCGAAGCCCAATATTTTCAAGAATAACCGACAGAAAAGAGGCTAAAATGGCCATAAGGCAGCACATTAATTCATGCTTTTGTTTTGTGACGAACAAACCATGTCGGCTGCAGTACTTGACATGTGCGAAACCACCGCTTCTGATTGGTTGCTTATATGGATGGAAATGTATACGGTAACCGTCAGGTCAACAGTTTGGAACAAATAAGAAAGAAAAAATGAAGAAAAAAATTAAAAATATCTCATTCTATCAATCACAGTAGGTCTAGCTTAATTATACAAACGATGTACTTAGACACTTCGTTTAGTCACCAAATATGATTTCACCCAATTTGCAAAATTAGTCTAGACTTGACGGGTATGGTCAAAATCGCCCATCCGGTAGTTTGTAGTGCTAATATCTTTTTTATTTGACTGATCGACTTAAGGTGATAAAATATCGATATTCCTGCAATAAAGCAATATGTGACTTAGTTTGAAGGCAAACCTCACGTAATTTGGGGTTCCTGTGGTACGGGGTTCAAGAAGAGCATTTTTTAGGGACCTCCCGTTCGCACTGCGGAAGCTGATAAATCACAGTATTCGTAAGCCTTTCTTTTTTCTGATATTTTTTTTTTATTCTTCTTTCCTTCCTTTTCTCTTTTGCTCTCTCTCTCTCTCTCTCTCTCTCTCACACCTGCTTTTGTTCCTTTCTTTTCGTTCCTCTACCCCAATTTCTTGTGGCTCCTTTGTTCTTCTAGATTTTTTTGTCATATCTCAGCTTTTGGCAGCAATTGGTGCGTCGTTTATTGTCACTGTTCCAAGAAATAATAAATGTTCCTTTTATCTCTTAGACAATCCTCTTAAACTCGTCTAATAAAATTTCAAGGAAAGAATCATGTTCCAACCCTTGCATCATTCTCTTAGCAGTGCAGTTTGACTAAATTCCAGCAAAAACATTATCATGCTGCGCCGGCAATTATTGAAAAGTGACATCTAAATTACGCGAAAAAAACGCATCATGAGAATTGGCCTAATTCAGCTATGACGTCACATCAAAACAATCTATTGTTTAAACGCAAAGGATCATGGTCGTCGTAGGGGTCAATTCAACGCAAATTCACCGAAAATTTTTCTGAAACCCGTATCAATCCACGAAGGGAAGTAGAATAGCCTGCAAACTCTCAGTATATTTTTTAGTACATGCATATTAACACGTATTATATCTGAAAACCAGGCCATTTTAGATTAAACTGTTTCGCTAGGAGCATATTTTGTTGAATTTTCTAACATAACTGAAGCAGTGACTTCATAGTGAAATAGAGCAATTGTTTGTTATTCTGTATATCCCTTAGCTTTATCCATTTCGAGACGACAAAGCAAGGAAAACATTAGGTCTTTACTATAGTTCCTTAGATACGGGAACGTGCCTCACTAGCTGGGAATGTTATTAGAATATAATATCAGGTCGACATTTGCCGGACTACATTATCTTGATTATCCTAGCTTATCGTCAGTGATAATATAGGAATTCATATGATTAGGTTTTGCAAAGTGAGAATAGAAAGAAAAACCTTTTTAGAGAAGGGTTTACTGAGTGATATATTGCAATCAAATTGATTTCTTTAAATTCAGAAAGGAGGAAAAATAATTAAGTCATTGGTCAGTAACTATTGGTAACTCCTGGAAAGTTATTTTTGATTTAAATACGTGAAAAATCTTATTTCTAGCCAGTCGACTGATACGTAATTTTGATATTCACGTATACAAAAGTGACTCTCCTATCTGAAAAAAGCAGTGAAAGTCAATGAATTGCAGTAAAAGGCATGGAATGAATGTTTACTTCTGCTCAGACGTAGTCTCTACAGACACCCAGTATCGAGCATTTCCGTGAGAAGCCCTCGAGGGGACAGGTGCTGGTTCAAAGTACGTCTGATACTCTAGGGCTACATAAACCAATACATGATCAAGTCCCTAACCAGGACCATCTTTATGACCTAGTGAAAGCTAAACGTCCGTTTCATTCTAGTTCTTCCTAAGCTTGTTACGTGCGTGGAAAGGAAGTTCACTTTGACAGGTAGACAGGTAGGAAGAGCCAATCGTCACATTATGTCCGACAGATGGTTTTTGACGAGTTCCCTTCTAGTTGGCAATATCGTAACTCAAGTTTTTACGTCATTAATTCTCGCCACTTCGTTTTATGTTTAAGTATATTCAAGTTCGTTGAGTACAGTTTTTAATCAAGATCGATTTAGTGACAAAAAAAAAACATACTAAGACAGCGCGCAAACATGGTGCTAAACTGGAGCTTTCGGAGCGCGAGGTTTTAAGAGGGGGGTGATGGTGGCGGTGGGAAGTAGGAGGTGACACTTAGGGCTATCATGCAGTCAAGGGCATTTCTTCGTTGTGGTGAACACAGGCTTACTTTGAGCTTGCGACACTAACAAAAACCAGGCTTTACGCCACCGAAACCGACGGAAATCGAAGAAACGTTGATTTAGGAGCTCGAAACTAATGACAGTAAAAAAAGCAAGAAGATCATTATACTATTATTAAGAACAGTTGACGTCATCAATGGTAAAAAAATTAATTTTGTGGGATCATTAACATTAATCTGATAAAACATTCGATCGTACTATGACGCAATAAAGATGAGTACGGATAAAAAACTTTGCAAAAGCAAGTGTTTTTTCTTTTTGTAGAACTCTTTTGAGCCCCTCTTGTTTTTAATCTGTAATGATTGCACGCGAGTAGTATGTGATCCCTGCTGCGTTCCTGATTGTGTGCGACAGACCGCTAGCGTCGGATTGAGTGGTTTTATTAAACACGTTTAAGTAGTTACTAGCAACAGCTTATCATCTTAACGTTAAATAGGTAGTAGATTAAAGAAAATTGGATTCCTTTTCCATTGTTTCCCTTTGGCCTCTATTAGTGTTTAATTGGCTGGTGTGAATCAGGAAGCACGTTTTGTTTCGTCGATTAAGTAAAATCCCTCTAAGCATAGTTAATAACCTACGATAAAGAAAGCCCAAGACATTTAAAATACTGATCGATTTTAATAATTATTAGTTATCGCTCTCGTTAATATTATCATATTATTTTAGGAAACCACAAGTGTTTTTTCTTAAGATTACTCAATTCAAAATACAGAGAGTCGTATCCGTTTCGTTTAGTGGACCTGATCTTAAGTTTCTTCCAGATAATACCACAGGCAGCCCAAGCGCATCACTATACATTGCTAATGGAATGGCAAATAAGCTTGTTTTCTACGTGTGGGTTACCTGTGGTGTCGAAATTTGAGGGGGGATTTACAAAAGAGGTTGCCAAAGATATTCGGTTCTATATACAAAGTACTGTACTTCACCAGTATTTGATTGAATAAGCGAAAATTACTTCACTAACTCTGTCTCCAGGTTTTGTCATCCAAGTTTCTTAGATCTGGATGCGCATGCGTGCACAACCTCCAGATGAAATTCTAACTTAACTAAAGTTGCGGTATAACAGTATTGCAACATATCGCGCAATAATAAAGCTAGTTGCGGTATAACAGTATTGCAACATATCGCGCAATAATAAAGCTAATGTTCCTTATGTTACACTGACTACACGCGCAACAGGTTTTCTTCGTTGCAAATGGTAAAGAATTTTTTTCGATATGCAACAAAGAGAAGTTGTTGTGTGCAGGGTGTTAATCCCAGCAGCGTTTCCTCTCGATTTTGCAAGGCGACTTGTTGCATGATTTTTCGCGCACCTCATAGCGAAACATGAGAAAACATATAAGAACCAATTATCGACGCAGACAAAGCGTGATGAAACTTTACCCTTGATGACTAGACCTGGTTCTGGCGTTCAAATTTTAATGAGCAGAATTTGAAAATGAAAAGGAAAAAAAGTCACGTCACGCAAAGCCTAAATTCAAATTCGATTTCTGAGTTAGCCGCGTCCCGACTTTGAAATTTCAGGATACCGATAAATTTGAAGTCTTTTTTATCTGACAAGATATGGCCCAATTAAATGTTCAGAGCTCAACCCAGTCTTAATAATAAGGTACTGGATTGCTTGGTCGTATGCAGTCAAAAATCAATCCATCTTTTTCTCAAGTCACTGACAAATGCCTGTAAGTAAAAAGGCCCCTGAATTTAAAAATGCAATTGGATAGCAGATATCGGAGTTACACTCTATTGCCTTCAGACAATTGTTACATTTGGGTCAGTTTCTATACATTCATTGTATTGACCCAAATGCCTCGACTTGAAACAGTTGTTTGAAGGCAACAGAGTCTAACTCCTACATCTGCCATTGACTATCCAGGTTTCTGATTAAATTTTAGCACTTCTAAGCTTTAACTTATGGATAAACCGTGTCATGATAAACAGTCTAAATCTATATTAGATCTACCCTGCTAGCAGACGTCTTTTTCTGCCCACCGTTTTGGTTGTAAGCTGTACAGCCTACTGTCAGCCCTACGGAGGGGAAAAAATAACCTATGCTCACAGGGTTTACTAGATGATAGGCATTTATTCTGATTATAATGTCTAAAGAGGAATTGACTTTTGGTTCGCAAGTATTATTAATATCCTGGACCTAATTGGAGATGAAGAACACGAATCGCATTAAAGTAGTTGGTGTCAGAGTGAATATTGTGAAATTCACGGCGATTTACTACACTATCAAATCAGGTTTTGAAACATGGTAATGATGTAAAGCTATATTACATCCTCACCCTACCCCACCACCAGCAACAGAATTTCCCAACATCGTCATTGGTCAAATACAATAATTATTCATTAACGAGGTCTTATTAATTATGAATTAGAGTGCAAACAATTAATCCGTGAAACACTAGTTACTAGATAGTACAAAATAGTGCCAATTAAACAATAGAAAACAATGGAATTTGCATGAAATTGTGCTATTTAGTATTACTAAAGTTTCACGGTTATATTGTTTGCACTCTAATAATCCGTAAGACCACAATAATTATTTGGTTTTTTTCATGGGCTTTCCGAGTGTACATGTATTTCGATTCAGAGACTGTATTGGTCGAATTCTTCAAAAGACCTCTTTAACTTGGGCGCTGTTTTCTCATTTCATGCCATGTGTCATTTTCTTGAGACAAAGATTCTTTGTTTCACTTGTATCTATATATTCAAAATGTCTTTTCATGTACAAACGTTAAACAAAGAAATGATACTCTAGAGAATGACAGGTGATCTGAATTGGGAAAAAATCACAACCAAACTGAAAAGGTCTGCTAAAGTTTTTCTTCCTGTTTGAATTTGGAAAGCCAAACTGATGAGTTGGGTAGCATGAGTTTATTCTACATTCCATTTCTCTTAAGAGAGAATTCTTTTCGTATTCAAGCAGTGAGCGCCAAAAACTATTTTCTTGAAGAAAGCCCTGTTGTACAAGGCTAAAATCTTGTTATTCAGAAAGTTTGACTCGTTTGGAAGTGAAGATGACCGATGAAATTGGAATCAAAGTTTTAACCCAAATTGAAAAAAAATTATTCGAAAATGAGGTTTAGGCCTTCATTTGCTTATTTACCATATCTTTTCTAAAAAAAGCCTGACAAAGCAACATTCTGACACAAATGCAACAAAACATCTTTGTACAATTGAAAATACCGCTTCAAACAGGCATTTTATCATAGTACATCAGTTTCTAACTGATTAAAAAGGATTTGAGTGTTAACCCAAAACGAAAATGGGATCAGAACTCATACCAAAGTCTAGTTTTTGGCGCTTTTTGCCCTTATTGCTCACTGTTGAAAAAAAATTCTTCTTAACCTAATAATTTAATTCATCCATCATTATCAGCAGTCTCAGTAGTGCTTATGCTTTATAATCAGTCTACAAATCAATCCTTCTCAAACATTATTTTACAAATTGGCTCCTCTTTCTGTGATCTGATTGGCCAAATGCTTTTTCTTCTGCAATTCCATTGGCTCTTCAAATCAGTGCAATTTAAAACACAAAAGCTTGTGATTAAACTGCACTACTGAGAGCCAATCAGATTGCAGGATTTGGCAGTGATCATCCGTTACTATTGTGACTTTTTTCCTCATTCCCATCCACTCAGATGTTTCATTCTTTCACTAAGGTTCTGCTGAGAATAGGATATGACTATGCTGTCTGCCCAACAGAGCTTGGGTCATACGAAAGGTGGATAGTGCTATCTGATAAATTTATGAGAGGACAGCATGGAGTTATCCAATGGATTAGGATTTATCCATAATACATAGTGCCATTCACCCTTCATACAACCAGACCGGGTTTACAACTGTATTTTTACATTACTCTGACGTACATGTTTACAAAAACTCAAAAATCATTGTCAGATAAAAAAGGTTAAATCATCCAAGCTAAGACCGAGGGGTATTCTGGGTAGTCCTGGGCATTTGGAGATTGTTTGCATCAAGACACATGCATGAAGAGTTACAAAATGCTTGTTTGTTAACTTGTATCTATTTTCAATAGCTATACAACTGCTTTATTTAAAATGTTATTTGCCCTTTTACTGCAATATTTGATACTCTGCAAACTCGGACATTTCAATAGCTTCTTGTGAAATTGTTTTTTCACTGCCGCCAGTCAACAACATAAAAGGTACCAACTGATTATTTTTGATTGACGGCAACGAGAAACCAAATTTCAGCCTGCGGGGTTCGCATAATATCAAAAACCCAGAACACCCTTTAGTCTTAGCCTTTATGATTATTTTAACCTGTTTGAACCCAACAACAACTTTTGAATTTGATGTATCCAAATCACTCATTACATCCCAGTCCTAATAATTTAGCCATGTAGGTATTTTCAAATGCTGATCGGCCGGTACTGAGGGTTGCTGTACATCTCAATTATCTGAGGCCTTGTATCACCAATCTCTAACAGCCACAGTAAACCATTATAGAAGATCTCATGTCTCATGTCATATAATACGTTATTATACTACTTCTCTCAACACAGGAAACCCACATTCAGGATTTTTAATTAGAGTTACCTCAATTAAGCCTTGGAATTAAATCCCCTTTATTATTTGCACATGTAGCTTGCAGTATGTACAGTCAGAGAATCTTCACTTAGTGGATGGAACACCAGCACAACTCCTTTAATAATTTCTTTCTTTCCATTGAAAAAGCAATCCATTCAATTCACATTTTCCCATTTATTGTAACAGAAGTCCTCACTCATTTGGTTATTGGCATGTCGCACAGGTAACTTGCCTGGTTGATGTCTTAGTAAAACATTTTCGATAGATACGTAAAGAGCCGATTAAGAGTTACAATTCCTCTTTCCTTCTGCTTTTCATTTTATCTAACCTTTTCTGTAGGTGGTCGTTTACTGTCTCCAGTTCACTGACTTCGTCTTGAGCCTTTCGAAGCTGAGGGGGAAAATAAGATTATATAAACAAAACAGCTGGTATGACAATTAATCTACATTCATCTGACTCATTTACATGAACCTACACCTTTAAATTGAGCAATTATATATAATCATTTTAGCAGTAATGATGAAAAGGTAAATTATACACCGTGAAAAGATGAAAAAACTTACTGACGTTTCGGACGCTAGTCCTTCGTCGGAGTAAAAGAGAAAGAAGTGGTAGAAAGGAGTGTATATATGATAGAATAAGACAAAAGAAACCAATGAGAGCAAGGTAGGCAAGGAAACAAAAACAAACAATCAAAAGACAAAAGGAAAGGTTAGTTGAAAATAAAGCGTTCATTAATCCCGTTGGGACTAAGAGTGCCCAATAGGTGAATAAGCCGCATTTCTTTGGTCTTGCGATAATCATTGTTGCCGTTAAGCAAAGAAAGACCGAAAACAATGAAGTCAGAAAGAGAATGGTTAGCTAGATTAATACGGCAGGAAACTGGTTTGGTGGGATCGTTATTGCGAATATCATAAAGATGATTGCAAATGCGATCACCAAGACGGCGGTCAGTCTTGCCCACATACAAAAGATTACAGCGGGTACATTTAATACAATATACAACATTAGAAGTGGTACGAACAAAATGGTCAGTGATTTTAACAGTAGATTTAGGACCGACAACAGAAGTGTGAGAGGCTATGTGAGGACAAGTATAACAACGTTTACGAGAACAGCGAAAAGTACCAGGTTCTTTGTTAGAGGGAAGAACTCCCTTGACCAAGAAAGAACGGAGATTACGATCACGTTTATAGGAAAAGAGAGGGCGGTTGTTGAAAATAGCAGAAGTGCGGGTATCAGAGTCAAGCAGAGAAAAGTTGCGGTTAACAATAGGCTTAATGGAAATGTTAATAGGATGATACGTAAGAGTGAAAGGAATGCGGTCATTAGAGGGACGAGTGTGAATAGGATGATACGTAAGAGTGAAAGGAATGCGGTCATTAGAGGGACGAGTGTAAAATTATTTTAGCACTTAAGGAGATGGAGTTTCAGCTCATGTTGGGTATATGACAAATGACATTAAATATAACATTGAATATTTTAAAAGTATTTAAAAAACCAGTTTATATAACATAACAAAGTTTTGAACTATAATTCATAAAAACTTGAAACTGAAAATTTGAAGTTTGAGTTGTACTTCATAATCCTTGTATGGACGAAAGTTTAAATTTTTTTAAAAAATATACCTCTCGATTTAATTTCCTATTTTCTGATTTAAGATCATCCTCTGTGCTAACCTAAATAAAAGGAAAAAGAGAGTAAAAATTTGATATTAATAAAATATTATTAATTCAATTGCCCTATTTTATAATAATGTCACATCAAAACAAACTATTGTTTTAATGCTAGGGATCATGGCCACTGGAGAGGATGGAATGATAACAAAACATCTTAAATCACAATGAAATTTGGTTTATGAGCTGGTGAAGGCAAGGACAACTAAATATTATACTAAATATCTCAAAAAAAGAAAAATAAGCTTAACTTTGTATCATCATTTTTAGCTGATGTAAAAGGGCAATTACAAATATGATTATTTACAATATTAGACTTAAGAATGTTCGCAGGGAAATTGTTCAAAAAATAAAATGCTTAGTTTATTCACCATTAGGAATAAATTATCACTGACATCAGATATGCATGAGAGTGGAATTACGCTAATAAAAAATACATGAACGTTTTTGAATTTAGGTGTATATCATGAAACCTACATGTGTCTTACTGATGACACTGACGTCAGTAAGATTAATAAATAACAATGCTATTAAAGTATATGATCGATAAACTTACTGCTGTTTCTGCTTGTGTTTTGTAACGTTTTACTTGGCTTTCCAGTCGCATAACCTTTAACAAAAATATCCATTTCATTACTACTGACAAAACATGCGACAAATCTTACAAATACATGTGTAATTTTATTCCTCTTTGTCTCTGTATAGAAATATTTTTTTAAAAGTTTCAAATTAGTGCTGTGTTTCTTGATTACAAACTCAATAATATTCAAGGAATAGCCTCATTTTCACAATAATCAGAAATACCAATGTTAAAGTAAAGAATGTACAGCGTCAACAACACAAACACTTTGGAATCACACAGACCTTCACTGGAACATATGAATATTCTGCACAAAATTGAGGCTGAGCCTGAGCAACAGAGAACGCGAATTTGAAGCATTCGACATGAAATGTACTGTCTGACAGTTAAGGAATAAAGTTTTGTTTCACTTGTGTCCTGAGCTCATTTTTGCTCAGTGTTATAAATTCATATGGATTGAAAATAGTCCGATGATATTATTATTCTATATATGTATGTAAACTGAAGCCCACAACACCCAAACCTCCCTCAGTAACCCCTTCACCTCTAGAACATATACAGCATCAACCTACCACTCCTTCAAGTTTGGCATTTTCTTGTTCCGCTTTTTGCAGTTTTATTCTAAAGTCATTTATTTGCCTGGTAAATTCTCCTAATAATTCAAAATGAATATTATAAATTATGTTATTCTGCAAGCAAAGAGAGAGATGTAAGTTTACATATAGGGTATTTGACCCATAAACACTTTGACTTTTTTCCAAGTTATTATTTTTCAAACTTTTTATTATTTCAAACTCTCTAAAATGAAGCATTGAGTTCAAATACACTGAGTGATCAAAATAAATCTCGTTAGATAAATCTTAAATCATTTAAGTGTTCATAGTTTAAGTGTACAATCTAGAGAATCACTAGAAGTACTGTAGGGGAGGCAGAGGGGCTTAGATTTAAAACTAAAGTACACAACCATGTAATGTACAAGACAGACCAAGAGTGTATTTGATTTTTAGATGGGTGGGCAGACACCTATGCAGACATTCTTAGGGTTGTCACATCATCATGTTTATCTTCACAGTCCTAGAATATGTGTGGCTTAATATACATACTCCTGAGTTCCTCCAAGTCTGCCGTGATAGCCTTGGGATGGTCTTCTTCTCGTTTAAGGATTAATAATTCATCTTGAAGTTTGCGCAACTAATAATAATAATAATACTATATAAATACTTCACATTTAACAGTTGAATAGTATATGACTGATGCAGTAGTCTTATCATTAGTGCAATAAAATAATATGGTGTCTTAAAATTTTGAATTGAAATCCCTAAATCAAGCCAAGTTTTTTCATACCCTGTAATGCCCCATAAGCCTCTGGCTTAGGCCTCATAAATTATCGCATACGCTATTTTTCTTAATTTTTTAAATAAACAAACAAACAGACAGACAGTCAGACAGACAGACAGACAGACAGTCAGTCAGACAGACAGACAGACATACAGACAGACATACTTCATGCACATGTGATGCCACGCCCTGGCAGGAATCAAACCCAAGACCCAGAGGTGAAAGGCAAAATGTCTTACCACTATCCCACCCTTGAAGCCTAACATTCAGTGGAAAAGTGGAGACATGGTCGGGTCAAATGTAAACACCTTTATTTACCTCAGCTACCAAAGCTTCTTTCTCTTCAGAAACTGACACTTTTTCACTACTGTCATGGCTGCCTGAGCGGCTTCGATTTGATTCTGATACACTACCTCTGTCTGTTTAAGTGCAAACCACAAATAAGTCAGGACCATGATTTTCAGAGTTTCATCAAAAATCAGTAACAAGGTTTATTAGAAAACCTCAGCGCAGACAAATAATCATATAGCTTAGACAGTACATGTACTCTGAATGATCAAGAACTTTTCTTTATTTTTATTGAATGGTAGCTGATGCCATGACACAATGTATCACTGAACAGAGCACGGGAAAAGCTGGGGTTTTTTTGGGAATCACATGTGTACACTAGTTTTAGGTTGTGTTATTGTATGATAGCATAGATAATAATAATGATATACACTTATTTCAATAAAGTTAGTCACCTGAAAAACTATAAAGCTGAGGCCGACAAGGATTATGGGTAGATTCATTTTACAGATTCAACTGCTTGATAGCTGTTCATGGACTTGGGAATCTTTTACTGGTTACAGTCTCATCTCTTCTGAGCATCATTGAGCTGCAGTTTGTATTAAAAAAGCTTTGTATATATATGCTTTTTTGATATGAAAAGTTTCCCATGATGCTCAGTGATCTCAACTTTCTAGGGTTTTAGTGACTAACTTTATTTAAATAAGTATATACAGTACATGTCCTAGTAACTTGAAATACAGTACCATGTAATGAAAATTTTTTATTTATTAAACTGACATTTTGGAAGTTAGGCCTTTGTCAAAGTAAAGAACTAGTGAGTACATGATGCTATGTAGGGTGCCCATGACACCCGTGTGTAGGAATGGATTGATAAATAATTAATGATAATTTAATCTCGCTGTAAAAAAATGGGGCTTTTAAGATTTTGTGCACCCTCCACAGGAATCAAAGCTACTCCTCTGTGGTTTTATAATTATTTTTAATCCAGTTTACCTGATCCAGATACAGCCATCCAACTGTTAACATCTGGATGGGTTGATTCTTCCTCATCTTTTGAACTTTCATTAAACATTGACAAGCCCCTTTCCTGCAGGCCAAACACAGAATTAATAATAATTAAACAAGTATTGCAATACTAATAATTACAGAGGTAAATTTAAAGGGGAACACCACCTTGAGAGAAGCGCTTGTGGAATAAAAGTTTATATTATACTCAACTTATTCTTAAGGCCTTAAGTCCCTCTCTTTCATAGCTTTCGAGAAATCCTGCCTGAAAGTAGCGATAAATTGAATCCCAAAGAAATTCTAGTGACACAGTCTCATCCAGCGATGGTTCTGAAGAATTTTTAAACCTTTCCTCGGAAGAAGAACTCATTATTTTTGTGTTTTTCTTCTTTGTTTTGAACTTTTTTCTCATCACTGATATGATTGAAGCATGCAGTGATGTCACAAAGAGCATCTGCTGACCTATTGAAGGCTCAGTGTTGTATTCAAAATGGCGGCCTCCTGGGATTCAATTTATCGCTACTTTCAGGCAAAATTTATTGAAAGCTACAAAAGAGAGGGACTTAAGGCCTTAAGGCATTTATGTGTTGGGTATTTTTGATTTTCTGATCAGTTTCTTTTATGTCTTAGAGTCTCATTCACATTTTCCAAAACCTTTTAAAATTTATTTATTTCAGACTTCACCATTTTGCTAATTTCTGCAACCTCTCTCCAACTATGGTAATAGTTTTTCTGTCATTACTAATTCAAACATACCTGATAAAAGCTCATTGCATTAAAAAAATATTGAAGGTATAATCTAAAGCCCATGCACTTACTGATAACCAATTATCACGGAATTCTATAGCATCTTTGAGACGTTGGATTTGTTCATCTCTTTCTTTTATGGTCCTTAGATGTCTATCACATTCCTACAATCATGAAAAAAATATATTAGTGTTTGATAGTAGCACTCAAGTTAGGGTTGAATAATACTTAGGTCTTATTTGGGTATCTAATCTTTTCGCTACCTTGCACTTTCGCTACTTACCTAAAAGGTCGATTCGCTACTTAATAGAAGTCGATGCGCTACTAATAGAAGTTGATTCGCTACCTTATGTCAAATGTTAAATATCACAGTATCAGTAATATGTATTACAGATATATTAATTTTGAGTCCATATCGATAAATTTAAATTGTGTTTTACGGCATCAAAACTTCTATATTTGGCCGGTTGTCATAACTGGTTATTATGGTGGTAATTATGTCTCGTATTTGTTCTCACCTTTGTTTTATCTTTTAGTTCATTTTTTATCTCGCAGGATACTTCCTCTTCTTCTGCCATCCTATGGAGAACATAAACATCTTTGAGTAAGTATATGGTGCAAAGGGTTAATTTCTATCACATACATGTATTACTAACATGAAGATATAGATAAGTTATAGTGCTTGAGAACGAGGTTATTCCAGGCAAAAGACCCTTGGAATTAAATTCAGAAAAATTCCGACTTCGCTTGGAATCGAGCCCACTGAGAGCATCGGTAGTACAATTCCGAAGGTAGTGGGTTCAATTCCCAGCGAGGTCGGAAATTAATTTTTCAGAATTTAATTCCAAGGGCTTTCGCCCGGAATAACCTCGTTCCCAAGCACTATAACTTATCTATATGATGTATGACATCTTCATGTATTTTATAAGTGCTATGCGGTCCACATATTCTAATCTTTGTATTACTAACACATATTTTATATTACCTGTCTTTGAGACAATCCACTTGGTATAGCAATGCTTGTTTCTCATTATCAAGCTGGGCTATGGATACCATTGCCTTTCGGTATTTTTCTTCTGCATCACGAAGATTATCCTGTAACAACGACATTATTAACATTTTAAACAAAACTAAACACATACATATCCTCTTTCATACATGAAATATTATGTGACCACAACAGACCAAGATACAGTACCTAGTGCACCAAGATTATCCTGTAGCATTTTTAACAACGATAAACATCTATATCTACTTTCATAATATCATCCAGCTGATTTGAGATAAAGTTTTATTCAATCAGAGAAAGTTTGCAAAACTGTGTCCTGTACGTGTAATTACGAAAGGGGCCCATCATGATAAGTATATTTCAGGCATAAGGTACATGCACATACATGTATTGTATTCATGATAAGAAATAGACTTAATAAGTTTTCACACATTAAAATTGTTCCATGATCACTGGACTAGAATGATCATGGGACAGATTAAGGATTTTCTTAAAGAGGGGGTTCTACATTAAAGGGGCATCTGCCTGTAAAAGGTGACGAACCAAAAAATCCAAGAGCAGTACATTCTGTTTAAAAAGAAATTTAAATTATCATAGGGGAGGGAGGTTGCAACCCCCACAACACTCCCCCTGGATCTGCCCCTTTGATCAGAAATTTTAAAGACAGTTTTCTTAAGTACTCAAAACTATTTTTAACTATTTAAAATTATTAGTTTTTAGTTCAATGCCATCATGTTTCAATACCTGTACAGATTTAAGGACCTTCTCTGGAACAAGTGGACCATTTGCTTCAACATTTTCATCATTGACAAGATTACTGATAGCACCAGCAGATACTGATCGACCAACACCATTATTGGTGATCTATGACACAAAACACAAATAACGTTTCAACTGTAATTTTCACTCTTGAAAGACGAGGGGCTTGCTGAACTGAAAGGTTTCACCATAGTAAACCTAGCTGCAGAGCATGAGCACTAAGCATAAAGTTACAATCTTTTGTTTTAAGACAGGTTTCTTGTGGGCCTGTACTATATGAAAATATGTAACAAGATCATAAAAGCACCCCTCCTGTAATCATTTTGTAAGAATATAGTCATTTACAGTACTTCCTAATCACATGTGCGAAATCAAATGGCTTGTCGTCACAGCAAAATGTATTTTGGTTGAAGTTATTCAAAGCATTTTCATGACATTCTATGAACACATGCCCTTGAAAACTCGGTGTTTTCTGACAATGTCAATGACATGGAAACACTTAAATTGATGTCATACAAGCCCACTACAGTATTTAGTCTGAAACTATACTATTTTGCTTGTAGTTGGGAAGCACTGGGTTCCCTGTAGTTTTGCTAGTCATATATTGTTTAGTTGTACAGAAGTAGTTTAATGCAAAAAAATGAATATACAGCTACTGTATATTTCAAGAAAGGTTGGTAAAGGCTTTGTTCCATGCTGTTGCATACGAAGTCCTAACTGCATTATGGAGGATTGAATTCAATCTGCAATAGGTCACAACACAATGGGATTTTTCAAAACTTGACTGCATGTTTTTCTAACCATATTTTCTGGTGCTGACATTATTTACCCATGAATATAGTGCATTTTGCATTTCAACCTTACTAAGTAACATGCAATATGCAGTATGTATGTAGCATGCAAGACGAAACAAGATCCTTACCAACCTTTTTCAAAATATCTGTATACACTTATCTTAATAAAGTTAGTCACCTGAAAAGCTATAAAGTTGAGACCAACAAGGATCATGGGTAGGTTCATTTTACACGTTCAACTGCTTGATAACTGTTCATCAACTTGCGAATCCTTTACCGGTTACAATCTCACCTCTACTGAGCATCATCGAGCTGCAGTTTGTATTAAAAAAAGCTTTGTATATAAATATGCTTGTTTGTCATGAAAGTTTCCCATGATGCTTAGTAATCTCAGCTTTCTAGGGTTTTTGGTGACTAACTTTATTGAAATAAGTGTATTTCTAGATAGAAAATGGTGATTTCAAATGTTAATTTGTGCACTTGATATACTTTTATGTAAAAAACATTCACTATAAGTATTGAACTATGAATAACTAATGTATATCAAGCTTGAGGACTGATATGTGAACACCACAAAGTTTAGGAGCTAAAAAGAATTCTTACCTTGAACTGCTTGTCCATTTCATCCTCGGCCTTCAAAGAAAGAGGATTTAAAATAATATTCAAAAAACACAAAGTACTGTACAGCTGGGACAAGGATGGGGAAAGGCAATAGACCCCTTGCATGTGACGTCAAAGCAGCTTGATTTGGGTGACAAAACAAAAACATTCCAATCTCCTGAGAATTAGTAGAGTTTTGTTTCCAAGATTGAGCCGTATTCCTAAGTGCTGCAAGGGTCTATGCAAGTATACTTATCAATTAGACAACAGAAAGTGACGTGCCCATTTCGTTATAGACGCACGAGAGAAAATATAAAGAATGATTAACAAGCGTTAAGACAACATGAGGCATAGCTGGAGTGCACTCTAGCTTGTTAAGAGTTCTTTATATTTTCTCGAACTAATATATTGCGAAAGGGCAACATAAATAATTCAAAGAGTGGAGTACATACTGAAATTGGAGCTTATTCAACCACAAAATCTGATTCAACCAACTAACACCATTAAAAACTCAAAAGGTTTTATGTACTTACACCAAAACAAATACATTTAATTATCAAATTATAAATAATTGATGGCAAAAAATACTTGACAGAAATCAAATACGAAACAAGCCTGTCAATTGGATACAGAATTGCTCTGACTTACATTTTTTTAACACAGAATTTCTCAGCCAAACTCACTCCAATCTTTGGTAGGACATGAAATTATCTTACAGACTTACATTTACCTCTTTTTGCTGGCGCTCTAACTCTTTCATTCTTATATTTCTAGCTTCTGCTCTAGCTGCTCTTTTGGCAGATAATCGTGCCTCGGCCTGAAAAACAGAAACATTATGACATCAGTACAGATATAATTACCATACATGTACGTCACGAAGTGAAAGCCATAAAGATATAAGTAAATGATCATAACCTTTTGTTTGATATTTTAAGCAGACGCTGAGCTGATCAAAGTCAGTGCAATGCTAACGCACAAACTTAACCCTGAAACAAACTATGGGTTGATCTAAGTCAGGACATGGCTAACTCACACACTGAACCCTTAAACAACTTCTGGGCTGATTTAAGTCAGGGCATGGCTAACTCAAACATTGAACCCTAAAACAACCTCTTTGGGCTAGTATTCTCAGTCAGGGCATAGCTAACTCACACATTGAACCCTAAAACAACCTCTGGGCATATCTACAGTAAGTCAGGGCATGGCTAACTCACACATTGAACCTTAAAACAATCTCTTTGGGCTAGTACTCTCAGTCAGGGCATAGCTAACTCACACATTGAACCTTAAAACAACCTCTGGGCTTATCTGCAGTAAGTCAGGGCATGGCTAACTCACACATTGAACCTTAAAACAATCTCTTTGGGCTAGTACTCTCAGTCAGGGCATAGCTAACTCACACATTGAACTTTAAAACAACCTCTGGGCTTATCTGCAGTAAGTCAGGGCATGGCTAACTCACACATTGAACCCTAAAATGACTTCTGGGCTAATTTAAGTCGGGTAACATTTCACAGACTAAACCCTGAAGCAAACTCTGGGCTGATATAAGTCAGGTCAGGGCATGACATCAAAAAAAACCCTGCTATGTTCTTTTGCACAGGAACATTCAAATGTTGTATTTTACAATGAATCAAATTATTACACACAGAGTTTATCCTGAAATAAGGGTATCAGTTCCTATATTCCTTTCAAAAAGTACCAAGAAGTGCAGACATTGTTCTAGGATTTCCGTACGACTGTACTGACTTTTTATTTACTCAGTTTGTTTAGTTAAAACAACCTTTCTCTAACTCAATTGAAGCCTTTCTTACTGCTGATTAGAAAACTAACTCAAGAAATCAGATTTTTTTAAAGAGCCAGTGAATTTGTATGGGGTTCTGAAAAAAATGGCTGACTTTTGGTTGCTATAACATAATCCAAACAACCCAACAAATTTTGGGCTAGCACTCAAGAATCACTTGGTATACGGCACCTAGTGAGCTGGTATATCATACATGTACATAATGGAATAACAATACTGAATGAAAATATCAGTAACAATATCCTAAGAAACAGCATAACAGTGCTTTGATCAACAATCTTTGTGACAGCGTCTCGTAGGTATATTCAAGTATTGTACATGACATACAATATACTCCATTAACACTGATAAACGCATTGATAATAATATGCCACTAAACAATAAAGCATATCTAGGAATAAGTTCATGCTTTATATTTATAAGAACCCACACTGTGGAACTATGAAGTGCTATGCACTCAATTCAAAAGGAATTTGAACAAGATATAATTCCAAGCTATCAACCCCAAGACACACATCTAGTCAATACTAGACTCAATTATGAATCCCATACAATATAAAGAATGACAACTTTATATACTATCGTTTAGTACTTTTGTGTTACGCAACCAATGTATGTTTGCAGTGTTCTCAATAAAGGTCACATGAAATAACATTAAAGACTCTGTCAAACAATGCTCTCAACAAGTCCTTGTTACGATAAAAACATCAAGTTGTAACATGGACGATTTCTGTACTCAATACAATAAAATCTTTAGAAAAATCCTAACTTAAATTCGGCCCGTGTAGGAATCTTTCAGATAATTATTAAATATAATTGTTGGAAATCTTTTACACCAACAAAGTTTAATCTTACACAAACACTTTACCAGAAAGAAAACCGACTCTCACATCTCGACCATGAAAAGACATTTTTTTCTAGTGATAATATTTCAAGCTAAATCAATCAAATTGAAATCATTTGAACAGGATTTAACAGATTTGACTGTGTATTCAATCGGAACCGATCAAAAATCTCGAACAATATACGATACAAAAATCAGATTCGTTTAAAATGACGAGAAATGACGGCCAAGCCTGTAAATTAGGAGTAGACACGAGAGAAAGGTTATTGATATTCCCTCAACACACTACGTCCATCAAAAAGACAGGAAAAGCATTATCTAGCTAAAACGCTATACTTAACTAAGCAAAACATCGTAAAGGATCGGACTTCTAGTTAAGAGAATGCTTCTCAAATTGTCATCCAGTTGATAAAATTTCCCGTCAAAGTCATTGTATGGAATTTTAACTTACTTCATGTGCGATTTGATTCAGAGTTTGATCTTCGGTAGCTGACGACCCTGTACGGGTAAGTCTCCCTCTTCTAGCAGCTTGTGAACTCATGTTTGAAAGTTTAATCAAAGTTGCAGCAGAGAGATGATTTTTCTTCGACGTTCTCGTCCCCTGAGCAGTCAACAGCCAACAGCAACAGTTCCTTTCATAAACTTTTGGCTTTTACATCGGTATTTCGTCTTTTCAGAGGTCGTTTGAAGATTTGTAAAACAAAACAATGTTTCTTCAAGGATCCCTTAGCTAGAATTAGTTGTTAGAAAGTTTCTTGGGTGTTTTTAAGAGGAGTAAAGTGAAGTATTTCTTGCCCATGTACGAACTTCCGACATGGTTGAATGTCCGTGGAACAGCAGCAAAATTCCTGCGCACGCATCAGTATTCACTATCAACGCTGACTTGGAGTCAGTGGGCTCGATACCAAAAATGGGGTGCGGTGCACCCCCTCCCCTCAAAAAACTGTATTACGAAGTTAATTAATAAACTAAGTAAAAATTGCTTTAGTTTGCGCCCAAAACTGCTCATAATACGTTTCGGATTTTAAGCGTATATAGGGTATTATTTAAACGACTTATAATTTAGCTTTTTGAGACTGGGTGACCGAGGCCCTAAGAGCGGTTTGTGGGTGTCACCCGGGTGGATTCGTGCGTAGGCGGACGTGCGTCGTGCAGTAGAAAGTGCAGCAGTTCCATACTAATCAATAGAAATTAATGACCTATCACGTGGTAGTTCGTAAAAAAAGGGAATTTAATTATTTTTGAGTGGCCTGAAGTCAATGGGTGAAAAAATAATGATGTAATGATGAGAATATGTCGACCGTGGTGAAAAATAAATGAAATAAATATGGTAAAGGGGCCCTAATGAACCTCAATCGATCCCGTGTCTCCCGTGCCTAGAAAGGACGTTTCGACGTATACGCTTCGATCACGCGATATTTTCTTCGGCGATTCCCGAGTCACGGCTGACTCCAAATATCAGGGAATGAGTGAATGAACATTCATTTGTATCATCGTTTCTCCCCCTGATCACAGTAGCGGTTTACTCGTAGTTTCTAATTTATGTGAGGTCAGCTAAAATAGCTAGTCAACTATTCAACAGTTTGACTGAATGCACTCCTAGACCGCTCAAACAGGAATGAACTTAGACCTGCTCAACCAGTTAAACAGGTATGACATTAGACTTCACGTGGACATAAGATTATGGTCGCGTGACAGGGCTGTGCATCGATAGAATTGACCAATAGGATTACTAGGCGCCAAAAAGAGAACGAGGTACAAAGTTCATTCATGGAAAAACACGGCAACAAAAACGTAAACATCGTACTTTACGTTTCATTTATAGAACGCAAACTCAAGGGATACATACATTTTGTTCAAATCCTGTACTTTTGACCAAATAACAAAAGAAAATGACTGAATCTCAAGACGTATCAGCACCCAGTGGTTGTACAACCTTTCTAGAATTCGCCGATGTCTTGAATATTCCTTTGAATCAAGGATATCTGAATCACATAAGCGAGCAGATCAAAAACGAAACTCAGTTTGATCTCAACGCTTTGGACGTGGGAATTAAAGATTGTAAAACCCATGAACGATTTAACGAAAGAAGAATACAGAACGCTCTATGGCGAGCTTGGTGGCGACAGAGATCTACTCGCTTTAATTCTAGACAAAAAATATATCCTCGTGAACTTAAAGAACAACAACTCGAATCAGTCGGTGAAGAGATAAACCTTTGGGGCAGCGTAATAGGTGATATTCCTACCGAATACTCCATTCCAGATGATCTTGAAGCTCATGAACTTCCAGTCATCGGCACTTACGTAGATCCCTATATCATTCCTGGATTTTCGTACAGAGTTCGTTTCTGTGGGACCCGACAGAAGGATTACTTGTTTGATGGGAAAGCTTTAAGATTGGACCGTATTGGTGCTGGTTACGGCAAGAGGCTTACTTTTGAAGATCATGATATTCTTAACTGTGAGAATTTCTTCTGGTCAGATAGTAACCCCGAAGGAGGATTTGCTTTCTCGATAAATGTCGTCAGCGAGGGTCAAAGATTCAAGGTATTTGACCACCTCAGCCAAGAAGTCGGAGAGGTCATAGTTAACGAGGGAGATTCACGATCCAAAGTTTTGTCTTCGAGAATTGACCACACAGCAACAAACCTTGAGGTGCGTGTGAATCTTAGAGGCAATATCGCCTTTCTGTTATCAGATGGTGTTCCCGAGGCTCTCCGTGGTAAAAACAGTAAAGTATTTGTAACAGGAAAAGCGAACATGATCAACGTACCTCAAAGCAAGAATGCTGTAATACATGAAATCACTGAAGTTACAATCTCAGGAGTAGGGGTCTGTGTACTACATCAGGCATGATTTAATAGTACTAAAAATATACTTTATATATATATATATATACTGCGTTTTGCGATCATTTATGCATATATACAAGTATATCTAAAGTATATCAGAAATCATGGGATGTCATCCCTGATATTTTTTCCAGAAAGCCCTAGTGATGGACAACTTGAAAACAATATCAGGGATCATATCCCATAATTTTCGATATACTTTTGATATACTTGTATATATGCATAAATGGTCAAAGTTTATGCAAACCACAGTGTATATATTGAAAATATTGAAATATTGAAAATACAGCCTATCAGAAATGCAGAAAAGCTATTGTTATTTGACAGGTTTCCAATGCTTCTTCCCATCAGGCATTGCAACCTAGGCGTATTTTCAATGTTTGAAGTAAAATAGTGACTATAGTGACTCTCAGCATACCATGGAATATCCCACTTGTCACCTGTATTTTCTTGCACTGGCTTGTCTGATGCCTTCGTTATGCCTTGTGGAATATTTCATGGTATAGTATATGCTATACATTTTTTATTCTTTGTGAATATTTAAATATTATCTTATAAATCACTGTAATTTTATTTGAATAATTTTCAAAAAATTCCTTTAACCTGACTAAATATGATCATGAGTTTAAATTACAAAGTAATTACAAATTGTACGAATACGGAAGATATTAAACGATTTTAACTGATTCCAATTTCCTGTTTTCACTTGATGTGATTTCTTTATATTCCATACAGCATGTTGAATCACAAGTTTTCAGTATTATATTACACTTGACAAAATTTCTTGATTCTGATTGGATAAGAGGAGTAGGATGAATCACAAATTGTACTCTGTAGAGTCCCAATTAAATTCCTCAATTTTGTTGAGTTAGTGTATTATAAACAAAAAATTGCAGAATGTTCTGGTACAATTCGGCATTTACAGATGCTGTTGATGTTTTGAGAGTTCTCAAATTGAACTCACCTTTATTAGTCTCCCCCCAGCTACTTTCAGTGTCGTCTGGAGAAAGCATTGCATGACGACACTGAAAGCGGCTGTGGGGAAGACCGCCTAAAAGGCTCATCCACTTTTGAAAACTTTCAAAACTTTACTCATACATTTTTAATTGTACTCGAAATCGTGAGATTTCCTATACTAATTTGGATGATCAGTGGTAGACCACCATAACAGATGAGGGGGCTATAATATATTAGTGCATGGAGGGGGAAATGTAGGGGAGTTACTTTACTTTGAGAAGGTGGTTTAGGGGGCATTATCATTATTTGAGGTGGGCTGAGAACTATTGCAGGGTGATAAAGTGGGGGGGAGGGGGGTTATGCAATTGTTGCCTCTACCATGGAGGGGGTGTCGTGATTTTGCCAATCCCCCACACTAATAAACTGAAAGCCTGCTAATCAGATTCAATGCTTTAAGTATATTTAAAAAAAAGCAAGACAATTGGAAAATAATTAAAAAGAAACTAGTTTACTCACTCACCCTTTCCGCTGTTCTTGTTATAATTCTTTATAAATCCATGCATTGGCTTTAAACATTTCAAAAATAGACTTTATTGAGAATTGCTTGGGATATTGTACATAATATTATACATTTTGCATATCTTTAAATAAGGGAATGTCCTACTTATAGAATGCAAACGCTAAAAGTGTGCAACAAATATCACTAAATAGTGTTATTTTATGCTAATTCTATTGTTTTCTTTTGTTTAATTTATAGTGCTATTTACTACTAAATAATGATAACTATTGCACACATTGCACACAGTGTTTGTACTCTATTAATACCAATAAGTACTGACATGTTATCTTAACAGTACAACTTATACATCACAGTATAACCTTGGATAATTTACTCACACAGACTTTAATATTTTTTACCTAAGACTATCAATGCCTATTATATCTGGTGCATTATATCTGGTGCCTATTATATCTAAGGCTTAACCAATAATGGACCATTCGTTTTTTATTGGGGGGTTGGGGCTGCAGTGAGATTTGAGGGGGGGGGGGGAGCAGGTCACCAAAAAAACAAGGCACATACCACTTTTACAATAAACAATGAAAAACAAGGGATGGGCCATTTTTTAATGCAAAAAAGGAGAGGGGGTTTAGTTTTCTTGAATACATTCAATCCAATCTCCCCCACCTCCCATCTGCAATAAAAATAAATGGTCCTGATTGTATATTGAAACCTGTGAAGTGTCATATACTCAAATACTTCCATAATATAACACAATACTATTTTAAGAATAACTTTTTGAATTTCAAGATCAGTTTTCCAATGAAAACATTTCCATATTCTCTTGCCTCAGAACAATTCAGCTTGGCCTCAGAGAGTGTTGTTGTAGATCTGTCCTCCGCTGGCAATATTGTTTTGATCATTTATTCTATATGATCTAGTATTTTACTTCTGTTAAAAAGAGGAAAAATAAATGAATGGAAGGAAAGACAAATGCAAATAGAATTTCTTAAAAACGTGACTCGTTCTTCCAGTTGATGGTAAGAAGATTTCAGATTGTGTGTCATTCTTTTTGAAAATGATATAAGATTCTTTGTTTGAGTTGCATCCATATTGGTGTGTATTCTCGTGCACAATGTTTGAAGAAAGAAATAATGCTCTAGGGATTGACATGGTCTGAAATGAGAAAGTCTATATTATGTTGGCAAGTCAACTATTCTGACAAATAAATGATACTCTAGAGAATGACATGGTCTGAAACTGGAAAACATTATGGACAAGTCAGTAAAGATTATGTTAACAAGTACTTACTGTACTGACAGTAGTAACCATACGCTCCTCGTGGACACATGCACATGTTAGGCCGAACACACTTGCCACCATTTTGACATTTTCGAAGACAACGAGCTAAAGAAAAATAAAAAAATCAATACACCTTTTTATACGCAATCATTTTGGGTGCGTCATTTGACGATAAGGACATACCTTTTTCGCATCTTGAACCATACCATCCATAAAGGCAGGAGCAGGCATTTGGGGCATAGCAGTTACCATCATTAAGACAAGGACGGCTGCAGTAAGCTAAACAATTAAAGACAATAAAATGTTATCAGAAAAGAAAATATTGGAAACATAATCAAATGGCAGCTGAAAAGAAATTAGAGAAGCCATGCAAAATAATTTTGGTGGATGCCAAGAATAGCAATTTAATGTGCAAGAGTGCTCCTCTACCGCATTGGCAAGTTAAAAGCAAGCACGTTTCTATGCACTATTTTTGTGCTGAAGCTACAGAGTGTTGTTAGTATGATAACCTCACACACAGAACAAAACTTTTTGCGGTTATAAAAAGTAAAGAGCACTAGCTTCATGCAACAAAGAAAATTCAGGTGGTAACAAGATTTGCTTGCAGTTTGAAATACCACAATGTCACAAGGTAAGTTGTACGTTTTGGCTGGTCAATTTACCACACCTTACAACAGGGATGACCTACCTCATTGTCATTGGTTAATTGAAAGAGGGGGTAGCTAGTCTCCTTTCGACCTTACAGGGTTTTGATCCTAAAAGCTTACCCAGTATGCAACTTCTCGAATTCGGGGAAATGCTTTCTAAATTATCTTACCTTTCTCACAGTGCTTGCCTGTGAATCCTCGAGAGCACAAACATGTGTTTAGCCCAACGCATTTGCCTCCATTGATACAAGCAGGAAGACAGGCAGCTATAAGAAACATTGACAAATACTAAATTATCAATAGATATTTTGTATTCTTTTTATTCCTATGTCAGACTGAAGAGGGTACCTATCCTTCGAATTTATGTGAATATTCAAATGGTTTATTTCTTCATACTAAATGAATTTTAACTATCAACTATGGTTTCTTGAAGAAGACCGTCAAAAAACATTGAAATGGATCTCGTTGAAATAGATCTCATTTTCACTTTACAGTCATTTCCCCCACTTCTTTTTCCGTTAGTGCCTTTTTTTTCCTTCTAACATTGCATTTTTCTTTATTGTTGTCTATATTTGCTCCTTTCACGGTGAATTTCGTTACCACTTTCTCAAACATCTAACACCATTGCGGGCTAAAGCATTTTTGTTAACAACAGCTTGATAAACAAGCAAGTCGTCTGGAGAACTGTTTCACTGAGTATGCAATGTTATTAGACGCTTGGGAATAAGTCGAAAAATTAGGCGAAATGAAATGCGCAACGATAGGCACAATGAAAGGCGCAGCAAAAGGGACTACGAAAGGCGCAACGAAAGGGGCCATGAAATGCGCAACGAAAGGCGCAACGAAATGGACCACAAAATGCGCAATGAAAGTAGTAACAAAAGGCGCAAAGAAATGCGCAACGAAAGACGCAACGAATGGGACCACGAAAGGTGTAACGAAAGGGACCACAAAATGCGCAATGAAAATAGTAATGAAAGGCACAACGAAAGGTGCAACGAAAAGGCGCAACAAAAGGAGAGAAGTGTGGGAGGCACAATAAAAGTACCAATGACAAGGGCAACGAAAAACGCAACGCAATGCGTAACGAAAGGCGCAGTAAAATTATAAATAGCAGCCGCAATGTTAGGAAAAAAGAAGCGTTTCTTCATGGCACTTCTAACATGTGTGCAACTTGTCAGCGATATTTACCTCTACAGTTAGGTGGTAGGTAACCTGGTTGACATTTGCAAACATTGGGACGAACACAGGAACCACCGTTTTGACACGACGAAGAACAAATTGCTGCAAAACGAACAAAAAGAACCATTAATGCAAGGTCTATAAAAAAAGCAATAAAAAAACTAATTTATTCGCATCAGTGAGTGCGAAAAGATATACTGAGGTTAGCCCTATCGTTATTATCTCGTGAATATCTCCTAGGATCGAACTAGAATTTAGTAGTTGGTTTTTGCGGAGGGAGGAAAGCCGGATAACCCGGAGAGAACCAACAAACAGCTAAAAACAATCATCTGGACATAAGAACAGCTGGTATATATAGAAAGGTGCAAAAAATAAATGAGATTTCAACATGGTTTGATACTAAAAAAACCACGCGGTTATATGACACATTTTTTCAACGTCGAAAGTATGCCACTAGCAATGACAACGTCGAGATTGTCATGGTCCTTCAGAGGCGGATTTAAGGGGAGGGCCACATCCTACATCCAGAACCATGTCCCCCCTTTAAGTGTTAGGGATTCTTTTGTGAAGGACGTCGTCATTAAATTTTCTCTTCCCTGATTGATGTCTATGATTTTGTTTTATCAAATCTCGGCTTCCCTTTCAGATTTTTCTGTACCCACTTGATTTTTTTGTTTATGATGTGTGTGGAAAAACTCGCATCAATGGTTAAAATAAAACCCTTTTTCAAAAAGATTAAAGTGGCCTGAAGGAATAACGCAGCTCTCTTGGCTAAGCCTCCACATTACTTACGTTGTTGGCATTGTTTTCCTGTGTATCCTGTTTTACATTTACAAGTGTCTGGTCCAACACATCTTCCTCCGTTATAACACTTCACCCTGCAGCTGACTGTGAACAAGACAAAAGAAAATGATGTAGAGAAATGAAAAAGGAAACAAATGGAAAATTTGAAAAATGAAAAGAAAATGGGAAATGATCCCATGCAGAAGGCATTCTTCATGATCAAACAACGACTTTGAGGATAGATTAACAAGTTAAATCGACTAAAATCGAAAATGGTAAAAACGGGAAATACATCTCAGGTTTCGCACACGACCCCTTTGACAATGAAGAAACAAATAGAACGAAATAAAACTTCCAATGAAAATACCTTTGTCACATGTAGTCCCATGGTAACCAGCCTTGCATCGACATCTGTTTTGGCTGGTGCAGAAACCACCGTTCACACATGGCTGCGAACAATGACCTGGTGAATTGAAAAGAGAGAGGAAAAAAAAAATCAAGTTTCTGGTTTTTAATCCGACCTAAAGTAGTGAAATAGAAGCCTTGTTATTTCTGACTAACCTGGACAGTCCTGTAAATTACAAGGTTTCTCTTCATCTGTTTGAAGAGCCTGCAGACATTCTTTTCCAGGTGGACTATCGTCCAGATTGACGCACATCATAACTCGTCGACGTACACCATTACCACAGGTACGAGAACACGGTGACCAGGAAGACCATTCCGTCTCCACTGAATGATGAAATAAACGATTAAATGGAGTAAATGATATGCGTTTATATAGTATTGCGTGAGGTGAACTCTCTCCTCTCCTCTCCTCTCCTCTCCTCTCCTCTCCGAATTATACCTACAAACAACAGTCTGGTAGCGCAGAATGAAGAAATGGATGGATGGAGGAACCAGTATTTATACCTTCATAAATGCCGTTTGGCATCCCTGATCCTCCTACTTCAAGTTCACCTGGAGAGTAGCCACTACCCGCAATATTTTGACGATTCATTTTCTGCCGGAGAAAAAACTATATCAGATAGTCGACATTAGCAAAAAAGAGCACACATCCAGCCCCTCCCTCTTCTCGGTCTCGGCTTTACCTCACCAGAAGGAAAAGCGTGTTGCATGGATTAGGATCTGTAGAGAACCAGTATACATCTTCTTCCTCTTTAGAATTTTTATTACTCTTTATTTAGTAATATTTAAAATTCCAATGAGGTATTGCATTTAAACTCCTCGCCCTGCCTGCCCCGCCCCACCCCACCCTTGGCTTTCGGTGCATTCATAATAGGAAAGTGGGGAAAATCAGATTAAAAATAAATCTTTTTCAGGATTTAAAAATCCGGTGGGATTGATAATGTACAATGGATGACCTTACCGATGAGAATGAAGGATTGGAACACTGCTGCTTTGCCGCGTGGATATCAGGAATGAAGTACAGCTCGTCTATCTCAATCTATCAACCACATAACTTAATGAGCAATTGAAGATAATGAAATATGAAAGGAATGTGTGTTCACTTGGAAACATAAAAGCGTTTTTACATGTTTGAGATTCTAGTACAATAAAGAACAATAGTTATTCAAAGTGGTCGCCATACTCCAATGTATCGGTGTAGGCATGCGATAATCTAAAATGGGAGCTCTAGAGATTAATTTCCTATTCGATCTTGGAGAGATTCACTCATCCTGCCCAGGAATGCCTGCATATGGATCCCTTGCATTGATTTCCTAGAGGGATTGTTCTGGGGGACAAAACAATAGGCAGTCTTTTCTTATGCAAAAAAACATCCACTGTTTTGTCCCCCAGAACAATTTCTCTTGGGACTCAGTGCAAGGGGCAAGTGACAAATTTGGTGTTGTTAGAAATGCCTTTCAGAGCAATTCCGAAGTTGGAACAAAAACTGGGTCGAGTTGGCAGTGCAATGCATCATGGGACTGTTTTAGGACATATTTCCAAAATGGCGTCCATTTCGTCCCCTTAAACAGCCCCACAATGCACTGCTACGCCAACTCGACCCAGTGTTTTCTTCAACCTCGGTATTTTTCTGAAAAGCATTCTAACAACACCAAATTTGTCATTTTCGTGCTCCAAGTTCACCTAATAAATGGAAACTGGAACAATAGTAAATTCTGGATCCGAACTTTACAGCTTGAATCCAGTATAGACTCTTTTAACCTGAACACAATGTTTTTCTACTTAAGACCACGTGTCATTCCATGGCGAATAAGATCCTTTGTTTGAGTTGTACCCATATACGTGTTTCTCCTAATGTGCAATTATTGTTAGCTATAGTTAACAATGATTACTTACGTTTTTCTGTCCACGATCGTAATCATGGAAAGGTTTCCCCAAATGAATTGTACCTGAATGATCCGGAGCAAAGGAAAATCGTCCCGGGAGAGACTTAACTCCAACCTTCTGACAATCCCAATACATTGTAAGCTGTTTAGCCCGAAGACTAAAGGTAGCACTGTGCCATCTATTTAATGAAATTTCCACGTCAAAATCCAACGACCATTGCCGGTGCGCAGAATCCGTGCTCTTGGCCAACTCGAAGGTCAAAAATCCTGACGCTAAACGAAGGCCAAATTGGAGCTTATTCGCGAAGTCGTATAACGCTAGCAGGTAAATGTCGGTGTATTGCACAGGGCGGAACATTACGGAGATTGAATACTCGTCGGGGAAGTAGTACTGAAATACTTTAGAGGTCGGCAGTGAGAGAGCTGTTGCACCTTGTAAGGTCACGTGTCTAGCTATTCTTGTTCGTGTTCTGATCGGCATGATTCTGTTTGGTTGGGGACTGAAGTATTGGCCAACATTCTTTATCCCTTAGATTAAAAGTAAAGTGATACCATTAATAAAAAAAAGATAAATTAATAAATTTAAATTAATATATATTTTTTTTCATTCCTGATCCCTTAGAAGGTTAAAAGTAAAGTGATACCATTAATAAAAAAAAGATAAATTAATTTTTTTTTTTCATTCCTGATCCCTTAGAAGGTTAAAAGTAAAGTGATACCATTAATAATAAGAGGACACCCTTCAATAAACGGACAGTTGCATGGGACCCAAGATTTTTCTCCCATATTTACTTTCAAACAAACCTCTATCCAACGAACACCCTGTATAAAGAGGACACCAGGCAAGGTCCAGAAGGTGACTGTTTAGTTGAGGTACCACTGATTTACTATATAACAACCTCTATTCTGCGGACACCCTTTCAATTACTTTCAATATACTAAATAGACCATTTGACTTTATCGCACTAAGACTAATATTAAACCCGCGATCCTATGCGGTCAGTCAGAGTCCTTTTTTTGAAAAACATTTTCCAGAAGCATAAGAAATGAATATAGAAAGATAGGGGACCTACCATAGCAATTAAAGAAGTTACATCTTCTTCCCTCTTTTGCAGCGCCTTCGCATTTCTCCTGGACACATTCACGCGTTCTCCATTGTAGCCCATCGTCACAGCTCTTTGTACACGTCGACCATGAAGACCAAGGTTTCCATCCTATAAAATAATACCATCAGTTCTTACACTTGTTTTTACTATAAGGCAGGTGCTACATAAAAGAACAATTGTCCCCTACGAGGCGCAACAACACCATTTTGTGATGAAAGTGACGTGATAGACCTGTTTCGAGTTTCAAATTACCGCTGTGTCCTTGATTAACAGACTCATTCACTCAGGGTTAGTCACGAATCAGTGTCTAAATATTCACAAATACCAACGGTAAAGTAAAGAATGCACCTCACAACTTCAACGAAACAAACACTTTGAAATTCCACGGACCTTCACTGGAACAAATGAATATTCTGCACAAACTCGAGGCTGAGAACTCGAACATAATAATAATAATGATAATAATAATAATAATAATAATAATAATAATAGTAAAAATAATAATAATAATAATAATAGTAACAATAATAATAATAATATAAATGACTTTATTGGTATAAACTCAATAGACCCTTTTCGAACTCCAAATTAACGCTGTGTTCCTTGATCACATTCTTATTTGCACAGGGTTAGCCTCGTATCAGTGTTTAAATATTCACAAATACTAACGATAAAGTAAAGAATGCACAACTTCAACAATTCAAGAAACACATGTACAGCGGTAATTTGGAATTCGAAAAGGGTCTATTAATGCAAAAAGCATTAGTACATGGACTACACAAGAAAACCATAACAAAAAAAGGTTTACCGAAGTAAATGACCTATGAAGGGTCTATTTTGGGTGTTTTGTCTGAAAATTGCAAGCACACTGTTCACTAGAGGGAAGAAAAATGTTTTCAAGTGGATCCGAGAATGTCATGATCAACTGACTATGGATCAGCTAGGCAACCCGCCCCATCCCCCCTTTTTACAAATGGTGCCGCCTATGTTACAGAGTGCTAGCTGAGTGCTATCCTTCATCGGATCCAGAGCCTCTATGGATGGATTCAGTATTTCGTGTGAAGTATTTTGAAATTCGAGTAAAAGAAGTAAAAGTCTTCACTTCCTTTCATGTAGCCACAATGGCGCGTTAATCAAACGCTTTGCATATTAATCGAGGTGCTGAATTTAAGTGTCTTCTCGTTAGCTTTCCTTCCTCATTAAAAACCAATCAAGATTCCGACCAACTGCGGTTTTCCCTTCCCGTCTTGCTACAGCTCTTTCCCGGGTCACCAAGAACTTTGACACGAAAATAAAGTTCCTTTTCCATGGCTAATATCCATGATTTTTCCAGGCGCGAAATAGTATTTTATTTACTGGCGAGAATTACGCCGCCACCACCTCACTTCTCGCAGACGACTAGTCTTGGCACCAAACAGCCGAGCAATGCACCATCTTTGGCAACAATCTATCCAAATTGTGATTTATGAATAACAATTAAAGGGATTAGAATAGATGTTCTCAGGATATTGAATAATTGAATAGAGAAAAAAAATTCCCTATAATTGATGACCGGTTTTGGGATTCAATTGGGTGGTGATGAAGAGTTCATAACGCATTAATGGTCATTTTGGTTGACGAGGAAGCTTCTAGCATTCGTTCAATGTTGAAATTTAATCAAAACCTTGTAACAACCTCGGGGCTGATCGAAATCAGGGCACGGCTAATTCACGAATGAATTGGAATTTAGCGTGCTAGGTTTTGCGGAAGGAGAAAAACCCGGAGAACTAGGTTCAATTTTTTTACCACTTTTGACCTGCTAACTTCTGATCTTCCTTTCTGACGGCACAAGCGTACAGAACGACTAGGCCTTTTCCCTAGTCAACCTTTTGACGAGAGAAAACTGATTCGCAGGGGAGGAAGTTTATTTCGGTCAAGTTGTAACTAAATTGTAAACGGAGGTAATGCTAAATTTAAATTACTAGTATAGTATGACGGTGAGCTTCTGTGTGATATTGTCCGGCTGTATGAAAAAGACAATTGAGTTTTCTCATTCAAACTTTTCTTATCCTCGCTCTACTACGTTGAATCAGTTTTCGTCGATCGTGTTTTTGGAGTTTTGCTCAGTTCGGTTCATCAGAAGTTCACTATAGAAACAAGTGCTTCAGCCAATCACGGCAAGCAATCGAAAGACGAAGTTCGGTCAGGCAAAAGTTAAGCTAGAGCTAAAGCTAATTATACACCGAACATCGGAATTTAATCCCTCGATTTTAAGCTGGATAATCTAAAACAAAGTGAGTCCTTGGCCACGGCTAATGGGATTTTAGTGAAGAACATTTGAAGTATATTTTACTGTTTTACATTTATATATCTTTTCCACTTCGCTGGAATTTTTGTAGATATGAGAACGAAAGCAATGGAAACGCGCTTTTATTCTATTTAAAAGCCGACTTACAGGTTTTCTAAAGTTGTACTATTACAATACGTTGCTTGACCAAGAGAAATTCTGCAGTCTTATTCCCGTAAGAGGTCATAAACTACTTCTATTCTTGCGAGTCGCTAACTATAGCGAGCTGTCATGAAAACCACTCGAATAAATCAGATTTACAGATCGGGCCGAATCTTTAGCTGATTATGATGGCGTCTGAGGTCTGAACCCTTGAATCAATGGTGAGCCGAGAAAGGTGAGATTGGGCTATAAGTATAAACAGATTTTCTCGGGGAATCAAACGACGACTATTATCTTTATTTGCAGTTTCATTAGCTCCTGTAAGTAGGAAATTGTTTGTAATAAATAACAAGGTTAAAGAGGCCCTTTGACTAAGCCTAAGACTGTGTAGATTAGGTTATCGAATGAGTGGGAAACAGGCATATTATTGAAAAAACGGTAGGTAAACGATAGAACATGCCGTGCCATTGAAATGGCTTCTCATTGTCTTCAAGTACTAGTAATTTATCCAATCACAACGCGTAGTTACGGCTACGGCCGGTAAGATAGTTTCCGGTGTGGCTACACTATATGCGAGATTTTGTTTACTCTCACTTTAGTTGAAGAATAATAACGTGTTGGTTGTCAAAGTATGTGACTAATGTTTATTTGGATTAAACACCAGTTGAGCACATCAAGTTGTTTTCGCACTCAATTTGGATTGTCCAAGACTAGAGTTCAGTGATTAACGATTTCTTATCTTTCCTGGCCACATCGACAACAACAACAGAAATAAGAAAACATTTCAGAACTTTGTAGTTTTTTTCCCGAGTTTCTTTCAGTAAAAGACCAATGAAAAATAATTTCTTTACTCAGTACTTCCTCTGCTTATAAATAACTTCATCATATATAACAAGAACAACAAGAACAACAACAGCAGCAGCAAAATTAAGACTTGCGTCACTACCTGTATAACAAACTATACAAAATTCAAACAATGATATTGAACAAAAAAACTACGCTTATTACGAGTATATATTCCGACTCACGCCAGGAAAAGTTCACCAATTTTTCTAGCGAAAAGTGAATTATTTTCTAAAGAATTTTACAAGCAGAATATGCACTGTATCTGAAAATCTTTGTTGTAACTGGTTTTAATTTAACAGTGAGAATTACAAGAATGATAACAGGAAACACTATGATCGACCGATTGATCTTTTTCTCTTGTTACCAAAGTTATCTTACAGAATTCCTCCACGTCTTTTGGACTTCTATGGGGATACATTTTTGCCACAAAAAGCATTAAGAAGGAGAAGGAAGTGCTCATTTCGATGAAGAGAAAAAGGTGTGGTGTCCTGATTGCACTAGAAATGGGCGGTCAGGAATTTTATGTCGTAAAAATAATACCTCTTTGAGCTACTTTTAATGTATTTTCATTTTCAAGTTATTTAAAAACTTTCAAGTTTTTATCGATATCCTGAAACAACCTCTAGGCTGATCTAAGTCAGGGCACGTCTACCTCTCTTTTGTGTGATAGGAAAACCGGAGAATCCGAAGAAAAAAAAAGCTAGGATCAATTAATTGAGAGCCGACCGTTATACATACATGTTTAAGGCTGAACGTAGAAGTATTCGTTCGAGGATGGAAGAGGGAGAGGGAAACTTACCCTTAAAAACAAATTAAATATCAAATTTTTCTTTACGATAAAAAATGAGACAATCCAATTAGAATGATTTAATGCGTAATCCAGTGCGTCAGTAGTAAACGCTGTTTACAGCAATCAACTTCTTTGATTCTCATCTTCAAAATATTTCGGAGTATTTTCGACTGTTTCGAGTTTATAGTGTGTTTGTACAGTACAATCAGAGTCAGAGGTGACGTAATATTCCTAGCCGTCCAACTATAAAAAGCGGCAAGCAGACAGATCGTAGAGGCAACAACTAGTTAAGACGTTAGACCTTAATCACTGGATAGACTTACACTTCTAAGTTCTGAATGTTTTCAAAAGATCGATTTCACTGCATTCTCGGGACACTAATGATTAGTTTTGTCCGTGTGCGGCCTGACAATTGATCCTGGAGTCATTAATGGTCGGTTAAGCGTAGAGGTTAGACAACTAGAATGTATCCTAAGAGCGAGGAATTAAATGCACCACATGAAGCCCGATTTAACACGAGTAAAGAATTTCAATTGCTTACCTAAAGTGAGTAGAATTTCGTTCTCATTTTCCACGGTTGCAGGGGAAGTTGCAGCGAAGGCTGTTTCGTATCGCGCCACCAACGATCGAGATTTGGGCTCAAAAAGCATGAATAAGATATGTATTTCTCCTTTATATACTTCTGAATAACATCTACTCTTCTCGCCGAAGCCGTATACCTTCACCGTAGGCCCAGGGTGAGTCTTAAGCACTTCATTTACAATCTGCTCGCCTTTTAAAATTCTGATTACTTCAAAGTCAGCAGCATAAAACTGCGATTGTGGGTCGACGGCATACAGACCTGCTACCTTGCCGACGAACACAACTTGAACTTTATAAGCTCTTTCCCCAACGCTCATTTGTTTCCAGCCATTTAAGAGCAATATGCAAGGCTGTGCAATGTCTGTTAGCGCGAGTAAAATTAATAGCATCAAACTCCATCTGCTTGCGAAACAGTTTCTAAAAGTCTTCATGTCGGGGAAAACGTTGGAGACAACTCGAGTGAACGACCCAAAATGAACTATCTTTGTTATCGCCTGTTTCCTGTGACGAACTTTCCAAATCGACTCGTATCTCTTTATCCTTTTAGTCTTAACAGATTGAATTACTGATCATCAGAGCTCTCGCGAGTCGAATTTCTATAACGGGTATGCCCACAGATGACATTAAGTCAAGCCTCTGCCACATACCACGAATTCAATGCGTCGGTGGTCGAGCCTGGGTGTCGACCTTGCAAAGATGATGGGGTACTGTCCTGACAAGATGGTCGCTGCGAGAAATACCTGCGCCTAGCCGAGATAGAAGATAATAAACGATTAGTCATATATTAGTGACTTAATTAATGTCAGTCTGTTGACGCTTTAGGATGATTTATTGGGTGTCAAAGAGGAACCTCTCAGCTGTTGCTCTGTACTTTACGGCGCAGCGCACTCCTTGCTGACAGCACGAGCACAAGACCTCTTCTCTACTCAACTAGTACCGCTATCCAAACAAAAAGAACGCATATCTATATCGTTATATTATATTTGTGTTTACTGTCAACAGAGGGATAGCCTTTTTAATGATATATAACAACCCTTTGACATTTATTTCTAATTGGTCCAAAATCCAGTTAAGGGATTGAATATCACATGTCAGGAGTACAAGGGCAGTCACGATCATTTTCGTGCTCCTTTACCAATACTAATACACTTGGATGAGACATAGTAGACTTGCTAGACTTATCCTATTGAAGTTTACGAGCGATTAAGTCGTTTCTCAATAGAGCAAGCGGGATTTCAAGTGCTAAGTATTAGTTCTTTTGATCATCGATATCTGTGCTATCACTCGCTGCAGGAGTTTTTTTGGTTTGATTAATCGCGATGTTTACTTTTAAAACCGCATCAGCAGTGATAACACTAGCTCCATATGCGAACCCCGAGGGCTGGTTCACTCAACAACGCATTTTGACTTAAATAAACTTTCGCCATTTATGAGGCACGGCCGGGCGATTGTAGTCACAGACTCTAAGTCTAGTCTAAGTGCTTTATCTAATTAGGCTTTTATGGATGTTTAACCCCAAAGCCCCACACATATAGTCAGAAGAACGGTATTCGATACACGTTTTGTTAATCTGATGACGATGTTGAGTGCGGTGATAAAAAAACACACATCTTTTCGGTACTAAAAATACTTTCTGCCTCTGAACACGTTTATTGTAGCGTCATGCTAATGCTATTAGTCACCCTCAACTACGTTGGGGGGAGAAGTGCGTACTACTTCTGTCATCAAATTTACCCTAGCAACGTAAAAAGCTCTACTGACAGCCCCTACTGCTCTGCAACCATATATCAACCGCACATCTTCAGCCATTGAACTATACGTTTGCCACGTTATCCCTGATCCTAACAAAGCTTTGATTTAGGTATCGTAGATTGATAAGTTTTACACCGTAGTGAAAATAGAAAACTGACGTTTCGGACGTTAGTCCTTCGTCGGAGTCAATCCCATTAGGTATATGGAGCATGTGCAAAGATACACAGAACAGAAGCATCAAGTCAAAGTGAAAACGTGCCCGCGCCGACGTGCTTCAAAAGTCCTTCAGTTGAGATATAGATAGATATATTGATTAACAAACTGCTATATTTATCCGGCAATATTATTTATTCTTTATATCTCTAGCTCATTTGAAAATACAAAGCATCTTAAAGGCTGCACAAGTTGAACTAAAACAGAAAGTTTATGACCTTTAGACGAGTTTGTTTTTCTGGACATTTCTTATACCAAGTTATACTTCTGTAGAAGAATATTCGTTCTATTCTGAATATATAAGATTGTTTTTTGGGTATCTTCCTCTAAACTTTATATCACTAATTTACTGATAAACAACTAGAATCGAATCTAAAGAGGTCAAACGCCTGTGTAAGTGGTAGCATTATCTGCATATGGACGGTTTAAGTTTCCTGTTAACGGTGAGTGAGTACCTTTGCGTTGGATGGATGGATGGACGGACGGAGGGAGGGAGGGAGGGAGGGAGGGAGGGTTGGAGGACGGGGAGCAATGAAGCCGGGAAGGGGGGATGGAGCCGAGGGAGAGGTATTGAGGGAAGGAAGGGAGGAGGAAAAAGAATAAAGGAAGAAAGAAGAAAAGGAAAAAAGAGAAAAAGAAAGAGAAACTAAGTCATGGCCTTTAAATAAACCTTTGATTTTGGACGAACTATAAACCTAATCTTGAAAACACACTTGCTCTAATTGCATTGAGGTTGATCTAAGATCTATAAACCCTTAAATCTCAATTTTGTCTGGCTTATCTACTTGGTCTCAGTCTTATAGTAGAAAGCACTGGCAATTGACCTTAGGAAGGGCTCAGCAAATTATATCTAATATTCCCTGAAGCAAACTTTTATCATTCCAAACTAGAAAATGTTCATTCTTTCAATTTTTGTGACATTTGTTTTTCTTTAGATATAACTTCGTAATTTAGTTAAGTAATTTAGTCGATGTCATAGATAGATACTATTTCGAGTGTAATCAGGATAAAAACCGATCATGATTCATGTTCTTAATCTTTCATCAAAGAGTTTACATGTTTAAGAGCCTTCTTTCCTTACTTGAAAATCAAAGTCCAATCTCAAGGACGGAAATTAAACTTAGCAATTGATGACAGCGAGAGAGCAAGAAAGGAGTTCTTCTATTGATGATTAGCAATACAGACTTTTACAAACTTCCTTCTTATACTTTAATGGCATCTTTTTTTGTATTTTTTAATACTGGTCAACAAACAATTGTTTCAAGTCGAGGTTGAAATTAATGAATAAAAGAATCAAGTTTAGTCTCGACTTTAAACCATTGTTTCGTGGTCAGTCAATCGAATTCGGGATGAATGAATGAAGCCTTTATTTAAGAATAAGCTAAGTAAATAAAGCCAGGGTAGTCCCTTCAGAGCTAATTAAAAATCTGCTATCCATGGGAGCCCTAGCAAATATTTACAAAAATAAATAAAGATCAAAAGTTAATACAAAAGTTATGTTACATACATATGTATAAAATATAAAAATCTATATCTAGGATAGGTCTATTGATCCTGCCTTCTGTCATGGCTGCCGTCACGTGATAATGCAAAGCCTTAGATAGAAGAGATGGTCTTGATAGTTATTTTTAGAAAAATGACAAGTGCGTTTAAAATCCACAAAAACATATGAACGGACTTCAATATAATTGAACTAAAAGGTTGTAAGAATTGACATACAAAGTAAATACCGTCCAAAGCAATGCTGTTTGTTTTTCTACGAAGCAAGTTTTAGGCTTTCTTATTGGCTAAAATCTATGAAGCAGCAAGATCTGCATTTATGGTCTCGTTTGTTTTAAGATTCCTTACGTTTTAGACGTATGCGTATGAAGTGTTCTATTCGATGTACTACTTCGACGATACGGTAGCCATCTTAGATCGCAAGGCATTATGAGGCGTCAAGGTGAGAAATAAGGCTTTGTTAGAGTAAAGACATGGATTTAATTTAAACGCTCACTGCAAAATAATACACCAAAGGATGAATTAAGACGGAACATCGTTCACCTTTACTCATAAAAGAAAGACAAACACAAAACTCTATATATTTTCCGTTATCTTTGCTTTGTTTTGCCCTTTTTTTCGACATCCTCTGTCTATCCCCTTGTCTCCGCTACCATACAGCTCTCTCTACTATCTGTCTCTCCCATCCCCTTGTACCCTGGGGATCCCCTAGACATCCCCTGTCTATCCCCTTGTCTCCGCTATCACACGACCCTCCGGCTCTACTATCTATATGGCTCTCTAATTCCCTTGTCCCCTGGGGATCCCCTAGAAATACCCTGTCTATCCTCTTGTCTTCCCTATCAAACAGCCCTCTCTGCTATCTATGTGTTTCTCCCAACCCCTTGTCCCCTGGGGATCCCCTAGACATCCCCTGTCTATCCTCTTGTCTCCGTTATCATACAGCCCTCTCTACTATATGTATCTATATGTCTCTCCTATCCCTTTGTCCCCCGGGGTATCCCCTAGACATCCCCTGCCTATCCCCTTGTCTTCCCTATCATACAGCCCTCTCTGCTATCTATGTGTTTCTCCCAACCCCTTGTCCCCTGGGGATCCCCTAGACATCCCCTGTCTATCCTCTTGTCTCCGTTATCATACAGCCCTCTCTACTATATGTATCTATATGTCTCTCCTATCCCTTTGTCCCCTCGGGACCCCCTCGGGATCCCCTCGGGATCCCCTACACATCCCCTGTCTATCTTTTCTTTTGCTGGGACAGCATTCTCTTGGAAAAGCTAAGGAGACTGCCCCAACCGTCACCCTTTCCGTTGCGCATGTGTGAGCGTTACTAGGCACCCAAAGAGTACTAATTTCCTTGTAATTACCTAATCCAATTAACCGTCAGACAAGACTAGCGACTAGAGTTATATCGGCTTTAATTGCAAGGAAACCCGCTGTGCAAAAAGAATTATCCATCAGTGTTTTACAACCCTTTTGAACTAACCTTGGTACATCATTTCATATTCCAGATTAGCATGTCACATATCTAGAGTTTTTTCCTCGGTCCTCGGTGACCTACCAAACGTATCGTGTGTACGTGTAGCTGTATGTGTGGCCGTCTGATGGAACGGCTGGCGTTATTTCAATCATCCAGTCTTATACAATCAGCTTGTACTGATTATCAATGAATAGCTTCGATGGTATAGTCTCCTACTCAGGCGCTATTAGTGTCGTCACGCAACGCTTAGCTTAGCTTAGAGGAGTGAGTGTTGCGTGACGACACTTGCACCACGTTGGAATGCAGCTCAATTTGGGGTATATACAAAAGGTTTCCAATCCTCATGAGACTAGAGTTATTTTGCTTTGTCCTCCAAACTGAGTTTCTTTGACGTCACATGCAGAAGTGACTAAGTAGCGTCAGAATAAATGAACAACTTATGATCCACTGTGATCAAAATCGACAATAACTATGATACACCTAAAAAAATGTTATGTGGTCTGTCATCTTGTCTAGATGCTAGTATCCCTAGCTTCAACTTGCTCACTAAGGTCAGTTCGTTCAGTTTATGACTGCTGTGAAGTCATCGATAGTCTTATTAGACGCTGATCACCTTCAGGGAACGTTTTACATAACTTTCTGAAAAGTACTTAGAAATATAAGAAACTTTACAGTCCATGGTAATAGAAACTGAGGATACAAAAAGTAAATAGTTATTTTCGGATTCCTTTCTTAAACCAAAACTTAGTGCTTAAATATATTCATTCTAATTGGACGAAAAGTGTGTCATGGCAATGACAGATACGCCTGCACCCTTAACCGATGGCGGCCTATTCCTTCATGTCAGGTGCACAATTACTCCTCTTTTTATTCATACAACCCCGCGCGACTTTCTTCAATATAAAAATCTTAATTGAAGTCTCAAGTCTAATCTCTGTTTTGCAATGAAGCTTTTTGGAATTCGTCAAAACCACTGTGTTCCTTGATTTCAGACTCAGGTTTAATTACCTCATTTCAACGTCAAAATATTCAACGGTACCAACGGTAAAGAACGCACAACTTTGATAATACATGGACGCTTTAAAATTCCACGGACCTCAGGTCACTGGAATGTATGGATTTTCCACGCAAAATCGATTAAAACTTGGGAAAAAAATTTTCTATCTGGGTTTCCTGTTGCAAAACAGCTAGCCCATTAATAAAAAAATACCGAAGCATAAAAATAGACGCCAACGAATGCCACAATTACATTGGTTGTACACTGATCTGCTGTGTTCGACGGAAAACGTAGTGCGTAAGAGAGTCTGACAGTTTTTGAAATCGGAAGGAAAGACAGATGTATGACGTAGAGATTGTAAAGCGATTGATGGGGTTTTGATAATAAATGGTAGGGGTTAAAATAAACAAAAAAAAAAGAGAGACCCTGTAGAGCGCAAATCTGCCCCCGCTACATTGCGTACTCACTGTCATATCTAAGACTTTAAGCGGATTTTTATCTTCGTGGCGATGCCTTTCATTTTTATATTTTAGGATTTTTTTTTCATTGGTACTAAATTAAAAATGCATGTATGGCATGCATGTAAGATGAAGGCAAGTTTGCCGTTAACTAAATACCAGAGATGTAATTGAAGGAATAACCGAAGTGGTTCTGCTATCTGCTCTGCTATCACAGAATAGCATTAAAAAGACAAGAGAATATGAATAGTTCATTTTTCTTGATTACAGACGATAAGAACCGGATGTAAAGTAAATCCCTCAGCCAGCGCATGTAATCAAGAGAGTACAGACCATGTAATCCTAATGCTTAGTAATAATAATCCAGTATTTTACGAAGGATAATAATGTTTTAACATTCTGGCCACTTTGTACTTTGAACACGCCATTTTAATATCTTACGATTTTTGAACCTCTACGATATCCGGGACGTACATGACTGTTTAGCCAATCAGAGATAATTAAGTTTACATGGCCTGTGTATATAAAAGGGCTAAGATACCAACACTGCCAAAAAGAAAATCAGTTTATAAGCATAAAACAACTGAATTTTCGGTTTCCGTTATTCTTCGGAATTAACTCTAACACTGAGTTTTATAGGCAGACCGTGAAACTTGAGCCCTTCTCTCTCTCTCTCTCTCTCTCTCTCTCTCTCTCTCTCTCTCTCTCTCTCTCTCTCTCTCTCTCTAGTTTCTTTCTTCTTTCCTCCTTTCTTTCTGTGTTTCTTTCGATGCTATAGCCCAAGTATTTGTAAACTATTTTAACTTTAATAAATTCTTTGTTAAAATGAAAAAGACTGAATTCCGAGACAATTATCAAAACCGCTGTTTCAATTGCTAAAAGATCCCTGTTAAATTTACGACAAAGAACTCTCAGAGCTTAATTTGATATTTATGTAACAACTTCGTTTGGTACAGGAAACGTGGGATATTGCATTAGTGGGAAACATACGGTACTGACTTATAGCTCGTATATGGTGGCACGCCATGCATGCCGTAATATTGAAATGCCCTACCAGTTTTTCGAGTTAACTTAACCAGTCATGCAACACGACACCTGGTTAAGTACACACAGCTAAAGTACGGTAATTTTATATCACTTCCCACTCTTACGACATGAACTCGAAATTTAATTTAAGCGTGTTCAGTTACGGCCATTTACGTAATATAGAATACTACATTTATAACAATAACCATCATTCATGAAAGCTTTTAAATACATACCTTATGCGTTATAAATATATATTTATATATATACTAAGTTTTGTCTGGCTTCGTTTCCAAGTATCGGACGTATTTTCTATTCTAGTGTAGGCAATGGAAGCGTAGACAAGTGTGTTGTAGGGCCGACTGACTGACTCATATATAAGGATAAAAAGTCGTGACTTTACAAATATTATATCGCCGTCATTTTAATGTATTTGCGTGGCTTGTTTTGATCCAGTAAGATAATGGTGTAGCCTTTCCCCCAAATTAGCTTGTACACTTTTAAGAAGTGTTATCTTAAGAAAGATTATCTTCAAAGGAAAATAAAACTCTGCTAAAACTAATAATTCCTCGTTATAAAGAAGCAAATTCCGTCACACGATTTCAAGTGGTTTGTAAACAGGATATAAAAATGAATTCCTTCGGACAAAATTCAGGATCGCTCCTCGTTGGAAAGAATATTTTGGTTAAATCTCGAACATCGAGGATTGTCTAGACTGATACGACGTAAATATCAGAAGCAACGAACAGCAAAGCAAACAAAGACAATGAGGAAGGAGTTAGAAATTAGAAAATGAAAGTTAAAAAGGAATTGAAAAAGGAAAAGAAGGGAAACGAAAACCCAGGACAAGAGAGAGAGAAAGAACGAGAGAGATAAAGGCCATAAGAGAGAAGGAAAAAAGAATGAATAAAGACACATGCTCATATGTCATAAGTGGCGTCATTTTACTACCTGTACTACCAGAATGCTTCGCAAGCTAATTAACTCTCCCTCTTTTATTTTTGTTGAATTTTCTAATGAGAATAGTTACACGATTGCCACTAGCCTGCGAAACGGCTCTACGTGGGAAAGGACGTGGGGAAGGGTGGTAGTGGTGGTAAGGGGGGGGGGGATGCATGGGAGAGTAAAGGATGGCCTTTTCTTCTTCCCCTTTCCACAGTGCTCCTCCCCCAAACCCCAAACCCCAAACCCCAAGCCAGAGAGCAGCTACACAGGCTAGATCGTCACTGATACAGTGATTTTCGTTTAAGTGGTAAAAAATTAGCCGTACGAACTGTAATTAAGCGTAACGTATTCCCCTTCCCACCGTAGCCCTAAATACGCGAAATAATTGAATGAATTACTGGAAGACAATGAGAAGCCATTTAAATGTTACAGAATGTAAGATATTACCGTACCACGATTCCCGTGGAGAAATTAGAATCTTATCTTCCTTGAACCGATTCGAGTATCATTTGGTAAGTTCACCTTGGCCGAATGGTTGTCATAGTAATGAGATGGCTGCAAGGTCACATGAATTCATATACTAAATCTGCTGTTTCTTTTTCACGAGCTCAACAACGATTGGTTCGTTCATCGAAGTAAGGACCTATGTTGGCATGGTAACAATACCTCCTAGCCTTTACGTCACGATATTTACAGTTCTCGTTCGCGTGAAGGAATTAGAATGTTTTGCTTTTCGTGTGGTGAGCATATCCTTTGGTATCTAGTTTGTATGGCCCAAGGCTGTTTGCCCTCCAAACCTATAATTTCAGATCACCTTTCTCTCTCTCACTGCAAATTCAATACAGTCTACAGCAAGATGACAGCCAAAGATTAATCACAGAAGCTTGCCCTTTCACAATAGCTTTTTCATACCTGATATAGCAGTTATTTTTTTGATTTTTTGACTGATTCAATGTGAAGATTTTAAAGCAATCGAGCAAGGAATACCGAAAGAAAGTTTAGTCCTCGTTCTTGACGATAATTTGAGTCATTAAATTCGATTTATCACTTCAAACCTTTAAACGAACTGTCAATGAAGTTGATGGAGAGGGCACATTTAATCATCATTGGTTGGCTGCTGCTCTAAAGATGTATATGTGTGTATATTATATTATGAATAATTAATGAGAGAGAACCAGGTAGAAAAAAAATAATCTGGTCACACCAAGGCGGGAAGTCGGTAAATCGGATACAGAATCGCCTTCATTGGCATTCAACTTAACAGGAAAAAAACTCACTTCAATCTCAAAACGATTTCTACTTGATATTCCTAGACATCTGATATGCAATAAACAGATCGGTCGTTCATGCTGTATATACATTGATTACTTTATATTACGAAAATACGACGAACAGCAATGGTTTTGCTTCCATACCATGAGAATCTGTAAGTATAATATCTGGTTTACGAATTGTGGGTCTAATCTCTCAGTCAAAGGCTAGCGAGCAAAGTTCTTACTGACACAGGAAGAAGCAACGCAATAGCTCCATTTAGAACAGAGTACTTACGGACGCTGCGGTACGAATTATATCATGGAACTGGTCGAATTTTACTTGCTAATTTGATTGAAAAAACCTATATTTAATTTAAAATAATTCAGTACAGTATGATTATTTATGAATCCCAGAACTCGTACATCTCTCTAAATCTCTATATATTTGATTATTTGAAACCTATATATTATTCAGGATAATGTTATAATTTTTGTATATCTCGAAGAATGATGGCTTAAGTTCCTTATTTATTTTTTATTTTTTTAATTTAAATGCACGGGTTTCCGAGAGATATCCTTCCAGATGAGATTACAAGATGTTCATAAAAATGTCTAATCCTTCAGCATTAAGTATAAAATTGAACAACGCAGTTTAACTTATTAAGACATTACAAATGTTTCGCAATCTTCAAACTAACCTTAGCGTAGAACGGTGTCTGTAATCCCCTTCTTTATCTCTTGTTTTCTTCCCTATCAATCCCAGCCCTGCCGTTAGAAAGCCAAGCTGGTTGAATACCTGGTTTTCAACGGATGAAAACCCTACTACTGGCCTTATATCAGCGCCTAGAAAGTTCATATTACGTGGTAGTACAAAACAAAATTCTCCTCTCTCGGCGGGACATTCTGGACGATACATCGTTCGGTCGTGCAGCTCCTAAGGGAGCAGTTTGCACGGTATGTATAGAATGTCGATACATTGGAAGCGAAAATGCTCCATCTCTGCAGACATCCATCTTTCTCGCAGCTTGACTCGTCATGAGGTCAGCGGTCTCGTCCTACATTGACTTGGCCTTCGACTATAAAGTCTGAGATGAAGTTGTATATTTTTTCAAAACTTTAGCTGTTGGAAAGAAAATACATTAAAAACATCTGTAAGTCGCATTTTTAGGGCCGGGAGTAGTTTTTTTTTTTTTGCGTTTTGATAGTTCTCCAGACTCCCACTTGTTGTATATTGGTCTTCACATGACCCACAGCGGCAGACATCTATGACCAGTGGTTCATCATAACCCACACGGACAGTTAGTACGCGTGAAGCCAACTTGACTACCTCCCGAGTGTTTATGTAGAAGAAAATAAAAGAGATCCTGAAGCCAAAAAAGGGCAAAATGTGTGGATTCCTAACAGCTTCGGTAGCTGCAAGAGCTGTAGTGATTGAAATGGCTAAAATGAATGGAATAATTGAACCAGTGTCTTGGTGGAATATCCGTGGATCAAAATATGTTGTGTGTCCTTCTCTCTGCGGTGCAACACCACCTTGCGACTTTTGGTTGTGTGTGGTTTTTTTTATCACAATGTATAACTTCTAGACAAAGCTTCCCGAACAGTAGAGCTCTTTCAAAATTGTCTTGAATGCAAGACTAACAGGAAAATAGAAGTTAAATTGAAAAGTCAAATTCCGCTGATCAAAAGTGTGGTTTCTTACGTATTTTCCTATTAGTCCCATTGAATCGTTTCAATTTAGAATGAGATAAATAAGGCAATGCGCCGTGTGGGATGGGCTCGGATATCAAATAAGAACATACGTAATAGGTAAATTACGAGCCTTAGATGAAACGACTGAAGAAGAGTGCCATACAAGCCTTTCACAACTTCAAGTCGCGTAAAAAATGAGCCAGCTCAACTAGAAACTGTGGACAGCTGTTTTGGCCTGTATTGGGCCTCGTCAGCACAGTGTATCCCACAATTTAGAATGGTGTATTTTTCATGGGCAAAATAACTTCAAATATCGAATACATTTTGGATAATTATTTCGAAACTAAAGAAGAAAAAAGAACGTTTCGTTTAAAAATATTGCTATACGCATGTGAGATTTATTGATCTACATTCACCTCAACAGAAGGATCCCAGCTATGCTTGAGGTTTTCCTGATGGAATTTGTCCCACCAACAAACTAGAATTCACAGATGTTTTAGTAGTTATCAATCTTTTTCATTACCTTGAGAATGCATTGATTCTAAGGAATACATTTGCAATTTCCAGCAATGTGTCTGTTCAATGGTGAGTGTCAAAAACGCATTTTAGCACGTCCGACGTAGCAACAGTAACTAAGGTAGAAAAATGAATGCGGGATTGCTGTATTCTCAGGCTTTAAAATCTTACCTTGTAAAGCAGATATCACAGCCAATCGTATAAAAGGCATCAAGCATGCATGCATCCATACTGATGATTTAAGGACATGATAATCCTCCATTCATGAATTCCCATGAGAAAATAATCTAGAAAAAAAGAACAAAATCATTTCTGCGCCATAGCCGTAACTATTTTAGTCAGGAAATGCCGAATAATTACTTTTGCCTTAATCTTCATGTTTTATATTGTCACTTTCGATGGACCAATTCCGTTAACGCAATGTTTTACTCAATTCAATTCTACTGGGAATACATTTCTTTCTCCCACTAGGGGAGTGAGCGTTGCGTGACGACACTAGGGAATTGAGCGTTGTGTGACGACACTAAAAGCGGTTGCGAGGGAGACTAGGTTAACATTTCGTTAGCCGAATCGGTCTATTGGTTGTTTCTGTTATCATTATCATCGTGATCATTTTAATGAATATTTTTTTATTATTAGTCGTTCCGAGGTCGAGAAAAAGACTAGGTCGAGATGGCATAACAGTGAATTGTGGACTGTTTTAGGGACATATTTCCAAGATGACATCTATTTCATGGCAATGCCAAAGCGACCTCGGAGTCGAATGGCAAATATTTTTTCTGGAGCAGATTCTATAAAGATTGATTTCAGTAAGCAGAGTTTTTTAACTTTTTGTCATTTTCTTTCTTTTTAAATTTGGCTTTTTACTTTAAAATAGGTGTGAAACGAGTCAATTTAATTCAATAGTGTGTAGCATGGTTTGCGGTTAACACTAGCTCTAAGGGTTCAAGGGCAAACACTGTGGTACACCAGGTTTCAGACGATTATATAACACAGTGTCATGAACATATTCAAGTCATGTATTAAACTTCACGAAATCAACAGCCTTCAGAAGTTAGAGAAAAGAAATGTCCCAAGGTCCAATAACGGCCTCTTGGGTAATACCATGAAGACCAGGTATGTCGCGCATGCGCAGCAAAATGGCCCCTTGTTGAAAAAGTGTATTAACGGACTAGAAAACTGAATAGCCCAGCATTGGGTATGTATAAAGTGGTCCTATAGCAAAGCGTGTTGCACACCGTACTTGATTATTTTCAGTTCAAAGCAACGATAAAGATAGAAGTTGACGTACAAGTTCATGGGTATAGAAACTAAACAATAATCAAAACAATTAAGAAGCGTAAAACGACGATCATACGTTGACTGAATAGATTGCAGAATGTTTTGAATGGGAACTTTCGTAAATGCCGGACACAAGAATATTTTTTTTAATAAGCTATAATCTTTAGTATATTATTGATTTAGTTTCTTTGTTTCATTTTTCTCAGGATTAAAATTTTTTGTTACTTTTCCTTCAACATTTAGATTAGAAGTGAAAAAGATAACCTCTACTTTCATTCTTAGCTAGAAGAGTATCATTTTTTGTTTAACGGCTGCTCATGCAAGAGGTCTAGCAAGCTAAAGAGGTCTATTAACTTTATGCAATTATTTTTCTAAAGTTTGGCTGTCCCTACTGGTTGCTTAGTAGTTAATAGTAACGCGTAGGTGGTGGTGGTGGGGGGGGGGGGGGGGGGGGGGGGGGTTGCATAATGTTTCTGTAACATCTTTTACTTCTTGATACAGGTATTCCTCACATAAAATAATTTTTCTAGGTTCCATAATAAGTTAAGATCGTATGACTAATGCATCAAAAGTTATTCTTTTGTCCATTTTTATTCATTAGTCACGAAAACGGAACATTTTTCGCCGGTTGCACATGACGTCATAGCAGCCATGTTGGAAGAATTTAGGCGAAAGATTTTCAATAAATCTTTATCCTTATAAATCAATAAGTCTCACTTCACTTCCGAATAGTACAAACCAAATCATTTGGGTTTTAATAACATAGAAGTATCCCTCGAGATATGAAAACAGCCTCGTCGAATCGTCAACCAAGATGACGGCAATGACGTAAAACGCACCTGCTCTATTGGTTTATATAATGATTTTTTAATCAGCAGTATTGAGGTTTAAACAACATTCATTGATTCATAAACTAATTGTGACATCATGAAAGAATATTATGGTGCGCAGTTAATGTGTTATCCCATCTCGAGCAGAAATTAAAGTCAGTTTCTTCAGTCTACTGTGAATAATACTCACTGAAAATATAGAACTACTAGCTATGATCGCTTTTCTATAAACGTAGAGAAAAACTTCAGTAAGGTAAGCCGGATATAAAAAACGTTTTAAGAGGAAATTTGTTTTCAATAATGACAAAATTTTGACCCCAATTTTCGTTTTGGGTTAACACTCAAAACCTTTTTTAAACAGTTACAAAATTATTATGAAATAATAATAATAATAATAACTTTATTTAAGTCTCTATCTTCTAGCCGGGCACAAGTACCCTACTAATCGGGGAGACTGATGCCTGTTTGAAGCGGTATTTTCAATCGTACAAAGATGTTTTGTTGCATTTGTGTTAGAATGTTGTTTTGCCAGGCTTTTTTATAGAAAATATATGGGAAATAAGCTAATGAAGGCCTAAAACTCATTTTCGAATAAAATTTTTGCTTGGGGTTAACGCTTTGATTCCACTTTCTAAACTCATGAATATTTATGAGGAGAGAAAAAAGCAAACTACTACTGTGACGGTGGTTTGGAAATGTGTTCTTAATTTGCATTAAACTTCGTAAATTTTTTCTTTTATTTTCTCCAAGAAATATTCATGAGCTTGTGAAGTAATTTGAAACACTTGAGAGAGTCTTTTCTCCGATTTCCACTTCAAAATCAGTTAAAAAACTCGACTGCGCCTCGTTTTTTCAACTCACTTTTCGGTGTTTGAAAAGCGGAGGAAGAACTCTCTCGCTCGGTCATCTCCACTTCCAAACAAGTTAAACTTATATATTTCCATATCATCATTTTGTGTATTCTTGTACTTGAGTGTGAATTCTGCGAAACTAAAAACTTGTGGTTTTAACTTTAACATTTTATTTGTTTCTATCATTTTAAGATTTCAATTATGTTTCGTCAAGCTAATTTTGTATCGGAGAAAGATAAGAGCTCCAAAAAACACTAACAAAAGAACTTTTTAATGTAATCATCAAACGAGTTTTGAAACTAAGAAATTTAAGGATTCGAAATTACTATTCTCTCTTAACCCATGCAAGTCGGGAGAAATTTAGATTTAGGAAATATAACTTTTCGAGGATTTTCTCAGGCTTGTTGTATCGGAGAAAGATAAGAGCTCCAAAAAACACTAACAAAAGAACTTTTTAATGTAATCATCAAACGAGTTTTGAAACTAAGAAATTTAAGGATTCGAAATTACTATTCTCTCTTAACCCATGCAAGTCGGGAGAAATTTAGATTTAGGAAATATAACTTTTCGAGGATTTTCTCAGGCTTGTTGTATCGGAGAAAGATAAGAGCTCCAAGAAACACTAACAAAAGAACTTTTTAATGTAATCATCAAACGAGTTTTGAAACTAAGAAATTTAAGGATTCGAAATTACTATTCTCTCTTAACCCAAGTCGGGAGAAATTTAGATTTAGGAAATATAACTTTTCGAGGATTTTCTCAGGCTTGTTGATTCAAGCTTATCAACTGAAGGTGACTTCTGAAAGTTTGATTTGAGTGAAACTATAAATGGCACTTTATCAAGAAATTATAGACGTTTACGAAATCAACGAAGCAAAACCCGTACCTTTTGAGCAGAACAGTATGTATGTTTTTTTTCCATTTCCCAAATGATATTTTAGAAAAGAGTGTCGAAAAAAAAAATACTTTCATTACTATTCTGAGCTAGGAATGTTTTCTTGGTTTCTTTGTTTCTTGGTTTCTTTGTTTCTTGGTTTCTTTGTTTCTTGGTTTCTTTGTTTCTTTGTTTCTTTTTGTGTGCCCGGGAAGTTTAGTTATTCGCCTTTTTTTACTTTAAAAAATTGGTAATATTCAAACTCTCAATTGGATATTTTTCTTTATTTGTTTTGAATCGTCGTAAGTAAATTCCGGCCGTGTTTTTGAAGTGAAGTGAAGTGAAGTGAAGTCTACATCTCGCATCTGCTCCATTTCAAAATGATTAATTTCTGTTTTTCTATTACAGCAAGACCACATCCTGGTACGACTCGACATGTGGTGTCAAGTGCTAATCGTCTTGGCAGTTGCCATGCCATCAGCTCAAGCAAACAACTCCTTCTTCAAACATTTCGGAGTTTTTGATGTAGAGCCCGGCCACGCTTTGGATGGTCACGTGATCAAGTCTCTACCACTGTTTAAAGCAGATTGCATGGCGACATGCAAAGAAACACTGAGTTGTTTTTCCATCAACACGTACAAAGATCAACACAGTAACAACCTGTGTGACTTAAATCGTTCAACCAAAAAGCAAAGTCCGAAATCGTATTCCAAAAGAGTAGGATATGACTACTCCGAGCCATCGGTAAGTCGGTACGATATGAATAATCAGTAGAGTCTTTCAAATCTCCATATTTTGGCCTCCATTGTAATGTTGTAAAATAATTTTAATATTTGGCACTTATCTCATTATCTGCTCCTTGTGATGAATTAGCAATTTCAGTTTTTTTTTTACCTTTAATTTTAAAAAATTATTTTCGTTTATTTTCCATATCCCTCTGAACCATTTTTCAACTTGCAGGGGCGTATCCAGGATTTGTAGTTGGGGGGGGGGGGGGGGTCTTACATACCAAATTGTTACTATGACGTCGTAGGACGTCAATATGACGTCATAGCAATCTATTGTTTTGACGAAAAACAATTATGGTCGATAGAGGGGAAACAAAACGAAAAGACGGCTCCGAGAAGCGAGAATACTGATTTCCTTAACTGCTTAAGTTAAGTGTAAACAAATCTTCACACACTGCATCAACGGCCGATTAGATTTTTTTGCCTTTGACCCTGTGACCCCCATGGATACGCCCCTGACTTGTATGAGGATAACGCAAGGAACTCACTGATCATACAGGGTGATCCTTTTAGTTCTCAACGCAGCCTATGTGCTAATTCAAAATTATCCTTAAAACATTGTCTCAAACAGAAAGGTGAATTTTGTTTGAAGAATGACTGTCCTACAAAAGAAGGTAATTATACGAAAATTCGTTAGAAAAAAATGACGAAAGGCAAACGAAAAAAAGAAAGAAAGGATGGATGGATGGATGGATGAATGGGCAACAGAAAGAGATAAAGAACTGACATTTTATACTATTCAAAGTCTTAAATGCCTACTTCTACGGTCCACATTTGAATATAATATATATGATTAGATCTAGTGAAAAGTCATGTCATTTGTCGCCTATATATTTCTAGCGTTACCAGGCAACTGGTACAATTTCAACTCGTCCTCGTTCAAGTACTTTATCAATACAACAAACTGGGATGGTGCACGAAAACATTGCCAGGAACTCGGCGGTGATTTAGCTTCATTTTCCAGCGAGACTGAGAACAAGTTTGTCTTTGAAACCATGTTGCATGGTAAGTTACTTTGATGAAGGTGCGTAGGTTGGAATCGTTCTTGTTTGTAAGAAGAATACTTTAATACTCATTGGCTACTGAAACTTGTGGCCCTCGTTCCATGTTGGAGACGAACGGGAATTGGAGTTTATTTTTGTAGAGGGGGAATAACCAAGAAATTACTCCCCGTACATATGATGATTGCTGTAGAAGTGTGGCTTGAAATAAAAAATAGTTTATAAAGAAAAAGAGATATAGAAGAAAATGAGATATGGGTAATGATGGTGAAAATGGAATGATGTAGTCGAAGTGGTGTAAATGGTAGCCAACGGGTCTTGTAACTGAGATATAAAATGTAATGCTGCTGACTATGGTAGCTGAAGTGATGTGAATGGTAGTCAACTGTCATGATGTAACCGAGATATGGAATGTAATGATGGTGACGATGGTAGCTGAAGTGATGTGAATGGTAGTCAACTGTCATGATGTAACCGAGATATGGAAGGTAATGATGGTGACGATGGTAGCTGAAGTGATGTGAATGGTAGTCAACTGTCATGATGTAACCGAGATATGGAAGGTAATGATGGACGTGACGATGGTAGCTGAAGTGATGTGAATGGTAGTCAACTGTCATGATGTAACCGAGATATGGAAGGTAATGATGGACATGACGATGGTAGTTGAAGTGATGTGAATGGTAGTCAACTGTCATGATGTAACCGAGATATGGAAGGTAATGATGGACATGACGATGGTAGTTGAAGTGATGTGAATGGTAGTCAACTGTTCATGATGTAACCGAGATATGGAAGGTAATGATGGTGACGATGGTAGCTGAAGTGATGTGAATGGTAGTCAACTGTCATGATGTAACCGAGATATGGAAGGTAATGATGGTGACGATGGTGTTGGTGTTGGTCAGTGGTGGTAGTAACGATGCTTTTAATGCTGAGGATGATGGTGATGATGGGAATGGTGACGATGAAGATGGTGTGATGAAGACGACGGCCATGACAGTGATGATGATAATGACTATTAAAGGGTTTTTCTATTCCTTTGTGTGTGTTGTCTCTAGATCTTCACATAACAAATGAGGGCAATACTCATTTGAACTTCGATGGAACAGATGCTGGTTTAAGGTAACTAATTTGTTTCATTAAGAAACAAATTCAGTACAAAAACGTTTAAGATTAAGAAGTCAAAATATACGTCGAAATCTTACATTCCTGACTTTAGTATCGATCGGTCAATTTGTAACATTAATCTTTAACATTAAACTAAAGTGATGTTCTAACAGGGCCATAACTAGGGGGAGCACGGGATGCACGTGCACCCCCCATCTTTTAAAAGCTTAAGGTCCGCTCATCTATCTCCTATTTGATTTAAAATTGCATGTAAATGTTTTTTGATTAGATGAGGACCACTTCCCATCTGCATATTTTAGCATTTTTGAGAATTACTCACTTATTCTTCTGCAATATTTTTATTATATTTTTTTTGGTTACCTTTTTTTTTCTTTTTTCTTTTCTTTTTTTCTTTCATCTTATTTTTTTGTTTCTTGTTTTTTGTTTTGGTTCTGCAAATTAAATCATTGCCTGTGCACCTCCCCTGCAACATCCCTGGTCACACCCCTGTCTATCCGCTAGCTTCTTTGATTGAGTACCAAGTGAACTTGAACACATGGGTAATAAGCGTTGCTATACCCCGTCTTTCACCACTTGCTTGGTAGGTTCGATCCCTGAACCACACATCACGCGATTAGATGTGCTGCGGTTCTTAAATAAATGTGGCATTTCTACCGAGTGACTCTTTATCCGAGCATGCTCAAGTTCCAGCGCGATCGCCATAAAAGTAAATCGCCTTTGTTTCTTAAACAAATATTAGCTCTTCAAATTAAATGTTTATTTGTATGTGGTGAAGGCCTAAATATTTTTTCAAAACTCTCTTCTTGCTTGTTGTTCAAGTCTTAAAGGTGCAGCCCAATTTGAAACTAAAGACAGTAAGCCTGCAGTGTCCTTCAATGGAACAAGCTACGCCGAAATACCTAGTTTTAACTTAATTAACACCGACTTCACGATTGCTGTCCATGTTTTTCCGAGAACAAGCTCTTCGAAACAAATACTGTTGGAAGGCTTCACAGGGTCGTCTTCTATGTTTGAAATTGGTATTGATAGTATGAGTTCAAATGGCATCAGCCTTACAACCTCAAACAGTGTCATAAAATTATATTTCAAAGGGTAAACAGTACGACAGTAATGCACTTGCAATTCTTTGTTAACGAATGATATCCTTCCCATATATCCGGGATTTTGAAATTTTGACTGCCGGGTTGGCAATTGTCTTTCGATGAAAACTTGTGTGTTTATGCGTATGAGAATATATATATGAAATATATATTTATACTGCAGTTGTAATGTATCAAACTGAGCTGATCCTCGCAGTATATAAAGCCCGGGGTGGACTCTCTTGAAAAGTGGGTAGGGGGACTCGACGGATGGTTTTAAAAATGACCCTAAAATGTACGCATAAATTAACTGAGATGCTGATTTCAGGACCTAAAAGGTACGACCACATTTAAAATGACAACATTTCCAACCATATTCTTGTATAACGTTTGATATTTTTCAAAACGAACAAATCTGACCCTAAAAGATACGGAGTCAGCCGGAGACCCTAACAGTACGCGAGGTCTCATTTTCGACCCTAAAAGGTCCGTCGAGCCCCCTACCCACTTTTCAAGAGAGTCCCCCCCCCCCCCCCCCCCCCCGGGCTTTATATACTGCGAGGATCAGCTCAATTAAGATCTCTTCTTGATCTGCCCTAGCGTACCATCTTCATTTTCTGGTACATTCATTCTGAAGGAGTTTGAGTGATTTGAATTAATTTAATTTAAAAGAATACTTATTCGTCGAATAGACCGTTCAAGTCAGACATCATCGTTTTATTAATTATTTTTATTTATGGCATTTGTCATATCTTTTACAGAATACCAGATCAAAAATGGACCCACATTGCATTCACATGGAATTATAACACTGGAAAAGTTGTACCCCATATCAATGGTGAACATTCCTCATCTATCGCTTCAACATCATCATCTCCAAAATCGTTTCAAGCAATGAATCCTTTCTACCAAATAGGTAAGGGATTAGACGGTTGGATGAGCAACATGATTGTAGTCCCTCGGATTTTGACGGTTCAAGAAATAAAAGACCACTTCAATGGAGGTATGTCATATTTAAAAGCAAAACCAATAATATATGATTCTGACAGCAGTTTATGAGCTAAACTGAGATGTGATTTTGAAGAAATATATATATTTTAAGGGAAGCTAGCTATAAAAGGCATTCTTAGATGATTTCTCGGCCATGGAAAGAGTACTCTTATTGAAAACATCATCACAGTGAAAGATCAAACTATTAGTGTAGCGAGGGTGGGGCATGGGGTGGGGGGAATTTTTTAGTCATACATTTGATCTTCAAAAAATATGACTAAAGAGAAGGAAATGAAATTCAGCTTATAAGGAACACCCCGGTCTTTAAAATGCCCTAAAATGTTTGTTACATAATTTTGTTTTAAAGTTTTTATTACAAGGGCAATGATAGTGAACTTTGTGACATACTTTAACACACAAGCATTTTTTGGCTATCTGAAGTTAAGTTTCCTTCGAGCATTTTGTGTGACTATAAGATAAGCCTTTAAGGATTTACAGTAAATATAGGGGTACCTCTATTATCTTTTTTTTAAATAAAACTCTTAACTTCAGTTCCAGCCATATATCCGGATACCTCTATTAGCTCTTATTTTTTAATTACAAACTCTAAACTTCAGTTTCAGCCATATCTAACGCCATAGACACCCAACCATCCATTCTTCAAGGAGCTTGGATTGGGTTAAATGATAAGGTAACCGAAGGAAACATTCTATGGTCCGATGGATTACCGCTGACCTACAAGCCAAATGAAGAGCTTGGCAACTCTGAGAAGAAAGACTGTGGATTGTTTATTAAGATAAACAGAGATGAGAGTGCCTGGAAAACTAAGATATGCCAAGCAAATGCTACTTACATTTGCAAAAAGAAACAATAAAAACACATTTATGTTACCAACATGCTAACAGATCACTTTACTAAGACAAAAATCTTTACTTGCCTCTCATAAGATTTAGTGCATCTCACCATGCTCTCATACATTTTTATCAGAACAAAACAAGGTGAAAAAAAAGAGAAAGTTTTTAAAATGTTGCAAAATTCAAGGGACAATCAAATAAATGCATGGGGTTTAAGAATGATTTTACATTTAAAATCGACTTTGGAACATTCAATTTTTTTTAAAACATAATCAAACTTTTACTCACTTAGTCACCAATAACATTTTGTTAATTTACAAAAATAAATAACATCATTTTTTATTTTTTATTTTTGTTCTTATTTTATTTATTATTGTCAAAATTACTATACTGTAATTGTTAATACTTATGGTCATAGTTGATCAGTATTCAAAATGTGGCTTATTTGCAACTAATTCTCTACAACTGATGCAACGTCACTTTGGTTTCAAAAGTGAAATGTTGCTTTACAATTATTTCCAGCTAAAAAATAAGTTTTATTGATATTTGAAGTATCCAATGCTATAAATAACTTTAAAGTCCTTTAGAACAAGAGATTTTTTTAAATATATGAATTATTGCACCCTTGGCAACAATAAAAATTAATGTTTTATCAGAATAACCCAAAGGATAGGAAACATCTTGTGAACCATTTTACTCAGGAGCTGTTTTTCTTAATATTCTTAATCATAATCATTTTGCACAATGAAAAGTTTAATAAAGTGCTCAAGGTTAGCTAATTAAATGGCAATTGACTACTACAATGTTGTCCAATTGGGTTCCCTGTGGATGCCATCTCTATATAAAAGTACATACTAGGAGTAACCTCAGGTTAGGAAGTGCGGGCGTAGAACATTGGTGGAAGATATTCTTGATTTATTTGAGGCTGGAATAGCTATTAAATATGTGGAGAGGCAGATGCAAGTGAATATTTATTGATTTGGTTGGCCTGCTAAGGAAGGTTAACCCTGTGGATCGAATTCCCTCACACACACATGAAAACCTGTTTGAGCACTGGCTTAATCTTTAAGTCTGCATTCCTCACATTCTTTACATTCCAGTTGGAAGTCAAAAACTCTGAAAAGCTGTCTCTGATATTCTATTGGCCTAGGCCCCTTGGCGTTTTCTCGTCAAGATTGTGCTTGCGTGCTCCTGTTGTCGCGCCTGCAATAAGTTTGCAAAACTTTGCCAACCATGATCCTTACATGGCGATGATGACAATAATATACTAACAGTATTGAATCATTTTTTACAACTGGGATTCCTGTGGTTGTATGTCCATGAATTAATTAAAATATCAGCATTAAAACTTTAAAAACATTACTACTTCAAAGGCAGTGACAATGATGTGCGAACTTTTAAAGTACTAAGCTTATTTGTAATACAAGTAAGTTTCATTCAACATTTTATTTTTCTAAATCACGAAGCACAGCTTTATAGTCCACATGCAACAAGTCCTTCGTCAAAAGCTAAGATTATACGCAGTTTTTCTTTAAATTTTAAGTGTAGAAACAAACTTAAGTGAAGGAAAGGAAGGCGTTTGTCGTTTGGACTAATTTTTGTATTGTTTTAGTGCAAATTAATAACGTGAAAGTTGAAGTTACTTACTCGAGTCACTGATCGACCAGTCATCCAAGCATCTTCCACGATCTTCTTGAACAAATTTGTTTCTTGAATTTTAGCCGGGAGATTTTATATCAGCTACCCCTAGGTTCTGCGTACTTTTTCTCTGTCGCAAGAAGTTTCAAACAATGGGTATTGGTTTAAATAATATCGTTCTCGTATTTTATACAGTTGATCAGTTCTCGAGTTGAATTAAACCCTGTAATGGGTTTCCTGTCTCAACACGTGATCAGAAGAGAAGAGAAGAGAAGAGAAGAGAAGAGAAGAGAAGAGAAGAGAAGAGAAGGGAATAGAAGGGAAGGGAAGGGAAGAAAAAAGAGAACAGAATGGAACGGAACGCATAGACTAGTAATATATAATTAACCTAAGTTTTGACTGTCATCACAGCACGCTACAGAAATAGTAATAGGGAATGATTAAGAAGAGAAGAAAAGAGAAGAGAGGGGAATTAACTGAGTATTTTCAGTATTCTTTGTCCATGGGATATACCAGCCCTTTACAGCGGTGGGTTGCATAAATCCCTCCCAAAAAATATCAAGCAAGCACTTCACCTAGGAAATAAAATGCAACCTCTCATTTCAGTAAAGAAATCGATCAAACACACAAAACATTTCGTACAGGGGTAAATACAAAAAATTAAATATCATGCAACATAAATTCCTGCAACCTCTCCCTAAATTATATAATGGTCTATCCCTAATATTTAAGTCTTGACAAGCACCAGAGCCGAAGGACAAGGTTACCATGTCAAACGCATGGCGAATCATGATCAGGCACCCCCAATTTTTCAAACTGATCCGTCACCTTTTTGATGCTAGACAATCAAACTGGAAAAAAAAACTCATTTTTATGTTCTATTCGGCTTTAAATCCCCAGCTGTTTGAATAGTTTCTCTAGATAATTTCTGGCTTGGAAACAACATTCAGAATACAGCTTGGTACCACCCAAGTCCAGCCCACTATGTATGTCGCTAATGTATTTTTTGTCAGACATTTCTGTCCTTTCCATTTAACCAACCGTCTTCAAATCATTTAAAACGGTAAATTTCCTTCCACCACTTTGAAAAATAAATATCACCTTTGTCTTTGACATTGTACCATCGAAATACTCAATATGAAAATAATATTGTTTTGGTGTATATGTCTATAAACAAAATATTCTAATATAATCAGTGCTTGCTCGCTAATGCTTACCAACAGGCAGGCAGACAGGTGAAAAGGAATTTGATTTGAATTTGATGATTAGTCACCTCCCTTTGAAGTAATAGTAAGAATTTTTAAGATATTATTTGAATTACATAAAAGGATGCCTGGTGATGCCGTTCTGAATGTAGGTAATACTAACACCCCTTGAATTGTTCTGGTTCTGCCACTGATACTTTATTTACAAATCCAATTAAACCACTATCTACAACAATTTCCCAACTTGAATGACATTTCAAATTGTCACATTGGAATGGCTTCAAAGATGTGATGCAAATGGAATGATTCAAAATGAGAAGATCATTTGTCCTACTGGGTAACACACAACAGGCAGAACGAAGCCTGGGAGTGGATGAACAAACAATGAATGGTGAGATGAAACAAAGAACCCAGCTCACATGTAGAATAATACACATTGTCACCATAATCCATGCTTTCTTTGTTTTTGGTAATTAATCCAATCCCAAGCTTTGTTCTACCAGTGGACACCGACCCGTCCTGCTGGCTGTCAATTCATTAATCGCAACTAGTCCTAGGGCTTAATAAAAAATCATACTACATCTAATTTATTAGTTTCAAATGACTAAATGATGCAAAAACTCCTTCAAACCCTGTTCTTGAGCAGATAGTTGGTCTTGTTGTCTGCCAATTTTCATTTTGAGAAGACATTTTACAGTAACTTATAGCGGAGCTCCCGCGAGCGGAGCACCATACCTAAGAAAAAATGGTAAACTATCGAGTTGATTTTTCATGGCTTGGCTGACGTCACTTCCGTCCGTACGTCCGTACGTCCGTCCGGGCGTGTAAACAAGAATCCTGATTGGCTGGTTAGATTATCTTTTTTTTTTGGCGGGAATGTCGACGCGTTGCAACATCCGGGTACACATAAAGGTAAATCCGGCTATTAAACTTTTGTAAAAAACGTTTTACAATACCGAAAGATAACAACACAATTTTTTATTCAAGCTTATATTTATATTTATATTTATTCTATTTACGATGGAACCCCTTTCCGAAATCGATATGTCGAAAGAAAGCTCAAAGGAGAATGAAGCCAAAAGAAAGGCCAGAAGTAAAAGAGTTTTTTCGGAAGAGGAAAAACTCTGGAGGCGTGAAAAAGAAAGGCAAAGACGAAGGAATGTCGCCAAAGAAAAGCGGCAAGCAGAGAGAGAGAGAGAGAAAACGCAAATCCAGGCGGGACTTCGATTATAAACAAGGAGAACATGATCGTGAAAGAAAAAGGAATATGAGGCAAAACTTGACGGATGAACAAAGAGAAAATGAACGAGAAAGACAAAGGAATTATATATATATTATAAAGTAGAAATTATGCGTTCGGTGTGTATATAATGAATCAGAGAAATAAGAGAAAAATATCATATGCCCTTGGCAGGATTTGAACCCACGTCTTCGGTATTCTAGTCCGATGTGTTAACCACTACACTACAAGGACCAACCACGCTGGTAACGCAGCCAGAATATGAAATGTAGGGTATTCGTGAGGATCCCAGAGCGATATTTTTTCTCTATAGGTAAGTTGAACACCGTAAATGTACGCAGATATAGACATAGTAAAGTAGAAATTATGCGTTCGGTGTGTATATAATGAATCAGAGAAATAAGAGAAAAATATCATATGCCCTTGGCAGGATTTGAACCCACGTCTTCGGTATTCTAGTCCGATGTGTTAACCACTACACTACAAGGACCAACCACGCTGGTAACGCAGCCAGAATATGAAATGTAGGGTATTCGTGAGGATCCCAGAGCGATATATATATATTAGTTTGTTAACCAGAAATGGGTAGTTTTCTCCAGGCGTTACTATTTCTTGTCCGAGAAACACTGGGCGAAATGAAACTCTTATTAAACACAGGTAGCCCAAGCTAGGTTTCTGTTGTATCGTTGATTTTTTCCTTCCCGCAAACGGCAAAAGTGACCACGTTTTCATCGTTTCCCTACATTTCACTTTACATTTTGCAAACCTTCTTGACAAAGACAAGTATTCTTTTGTTTACTTACTGCTTGGAGATTTTTGCGATTCCTCTTCACTAGTTTTAAAGAATTTTTTAATGGTCAACTGACGGTTCACATCTGCCATAAACGAGAATCTTAAACTCTCTATTTTAAGAATATGTACGGCGATCCTTAAAAACGTCAATAAATTTGTCAAAATGTAAAATAAGGTAAAGAAATATCAGCTCATTCGCAAAGCCTCGGTAAACGGTATTACTCTTTCGATGTCATTTCTTTTGCTCAAACTACAACACTGTGAATAATGCACAAGTTCAACTATTCCACGAACTGCACAAAGTTTCACCTCATTCCCCCTTTAAGGTAATTCCCTTGAAAGAAATTTTGCCAATAACTTTGTTCTGAAACTTTGCATGGACATTAATTCTGTTATGGACAATTAAAAGCTGCAATAAAAAGATGAGGTCACCATTCTCTTTTTTTGCCAGATGCTCTCCAAATCTGTCAATTTATGGGTTTTATAGTGAAATACGGTAGCAACCGGAAGCTGTAATCAAGAACTTTTATTCCCAGTTAAAAGTACTTTCATATAACAAAAAGTACTTATAACTCAAAGTTTGCTATATAATCTATACTATTAAATTCATCAAAGCCATGCATTGGATGACTTAAATTCTTGAATTATTAGTGAAAAATGCAGGCGGTGCGCCTCTACGAACATCCAAAAATTGAACATGTCTACTCTTCCCGTCAAAATATTTCAAAATCTGTCCAATAAACTTTCTCTCATATTTTGATATATAATGACGAGCATCGCATTTATCAAAATTCTGAAATAAAAAATGGGGGTCACCATTCTCGTTTTCTTTTATTTCTCTCGAAAACTACAACTCAAAATAGTCGAAAACTGACACTTTTCCAAGTGGAGACTGGGGCGAATCAGATAAAAATCGCAATTTCTCTACTCAAAAAGGAGAAAGAGTTAAGATTGTTTTTGAACGTGTTTCTTATTTAGTTTTCGAAAGCAAAATGCCTAAACTTTGTTAGTTCCATGTTTTTAATTGCATGCGCAGTGCAAAACAAGGGAATTACCTTAATAGCACATAAAAGCATAGATTTTACTTAATCACATGTATGTGTGTGATCAGGAGCGAACAACTGAAACAGTTTTAAAACTCCAGAATTTGTCATCACTATTCATTCCTCTTATTCAGCGTCAAAAACGTGTTTTGTGAATTTTTTATAATTTGTTTTGATGACCTTGGTTAATGTAGTGGCACTGTTAATTTCCGCGTTGATCCCTACTATTTTCAATGCCTAATGAAAACCTTGTTCGTGATCATAACTTCAGGGCATATTCCTCTTAACTCTAACTTCAAGTGTATTCAGATTTTCAGTTTTCTCGAGTGTTCACGATTCACCCTAAACACGAAAAATCATGTTTGAGTGTATCTAGGGAAGTTTTGCTACTCATTATATTTTCTTTTCTTAAATAAATATTTTAGTGCTTAAGGCTCGCTAGCCAAAAGATCGTGAGTGTACGTGTGTTGATCAGTCCTGAAAGAGGCATCGTCGTTGCAGTTTGACATAAAATTCAGCCGGTAGCAGTGAAAGAACCATCACTGTCCGTGGGTCGCCTTCTTATACTGTGAGTTATCTTAATAGTTCATTTTTTCTCATTTTTTCTCAGCCCAAGTGATTGATTTAGTTGATCACTGAATATCTCAGTAAAAAAAAATAATAGAAAACCTGAATCAACTGCCTCTTGGCCGATGTGAGTCAGGGCAAGCTACCTACAGATCGAACCTGAAACAGAATTTGGGCTCAAGGCACAATGCACGTTTAACTCAGAAATCCAATCCGAAGGTTTTGCGGAAGGGAGGCAAAATCGAATAACGGTGGAAAGGTGATTTTGTTTTCTTGCCAATCCAAACAACTTTTTCCTTACAGTTTATTTCAGTCGTAGCCCATGCATTTTTGAGATTTTAGACGGAAAGTTAAATTTTTTAAATCATCTCTAACATAGATACGTGGGACTTGGCTAAAAACTAAACAAAAAAAAAAAAAGATTGCGATCATCGAGGCCTTAATTTTTGTGTTGGTGCAATTTATTGATTAGCCAGATATCTAACAAGTGCCATTTGACCACTTACCCACAACAATAGGCAAATAAATTAACAATTTCCTGATATAAGTGACTTAAAACTCCATTATTGCCTCCTTATCTTATTTTTCACGAAAAGCAAATATCTAATGCGAAATAATTAATCAGTTAATGCTTGTTTACCACAACAGATACCGAGTCCTAGCCATATATCTCTCAGTATAACTGAAGCAGCTGGCCTCGAGAGTGAACTAAAAGGTTATTCCTCAACGAAGACCTCTTGTTCAGTGCAAGCAATCTTTAACTTTCTTTAAAAAAATTCATACGAAAAAAATTCAACCATGAACAACTGGGTGAGTTTTAATTTTACTAACTTCACCGATGGAATATTGTGGTGGAATGAGACTTACTTTTTGCCGGAAGAAAAAGAAGCATTGTCCATACGAGTTATCAAGATTATAGCATACTGTCTTCTTTTCCTGGTTTCTCTCTTTGGAAACGTCTCCGTTGTACTAGCGGTTTCCAGAGACAACCGTTTGAAAAGCACGACCAATATCCTTGTGGCAAACATGGCAGTCAGTGACATTATCCTCACCCTCTTGGAGATCCCCCAAAAGATCTCGAATATTATCAGAGCACATGAAACGGCGTGGCTCGTACATGGTGACTTAGGGCAAGCACTCTGTAAGCTTTTGCCGTATATTGCCGATGTCTCCTTCGCTATTTCTTTGTACAGCTGTATTTTTATTGCCATCGATCGGTACTACGCTGTGGCTCATCCATTCAAGGGAGGCTTTAGCAGATCAAGACTCAAGTATATTATCCCAGGAATATGGCTTTTTACCGCTGTGCTTTGTTCACCCTTTCTTTATAGTTACAAACTGGTGAATATTATGGAGAAATTGTATTGCCGAGAAGAATGGTCCAATGGAGATGTAGCAACAATGTTTAAGATTCATTTAATCCTTTTCATTGTTCTAACGACATTTCTCCCTATCCTTTGCGGCACAATTCTCTACTTGCTCATAGTTTACAAAATTCGTAGGTACAAAGTCCCAGGAGTTTGCACAGAACAATCGGAAAGAACGAGAAGAGATCGGCAGAACCAGAATGTCTTGAGAATGTCCGTAACAATCATCACTCTTCTCTCAATCTGTTGGTTGTTTTTCGAAATCTTGAACATTTTGGAAACTTTTACAAATGTGATGAATAATCTTTCTCCATCTGTCAGACAAACATTACTTTTTATTTCAAATTTTTTCCTGTTAACAACATGCACTCACCAGTTTTTTCTTTTTTTAATTTTTGTTGATATTTACCGCCAAAATTTCAAAATGATGTTTAAAAGTTGTTTTTGTGGATGGCGTCGTTTTGTAAGGATAGGACCTGCCCAGCCTGATTCTACTAATTCTACTGAACTAGTTTGAACGCGCGAGCTTGGCAAATCAGCTATTGTACCAAAGAAAATTAAGCATATTAACAATTTAAGTTAACAATTAGCATCTGCTATCATAAAGAAATTTTTATTAAACCTTCTTTAAAAAGGTTTACGAGAATAGACCTAATTCGTCGTGTTGAAATGTCTTCCCATTTCAGACCACGTGTCATTGATCTCTAGAATATCATTTCGCTGTTTAACGGTCAGTGCAGGGCATGAAGAGACATATGAATATGGATACAGCTCAAACAAAAAAAAACTTGTTCATTTCTCTAGGGAATGAAAGTTGGTCTGAAATTTGAAATAATTCCAACACGACGAATTAGATCTATTAAATTCCTTTTTCCTTCACCGTTGAGTAGAGATTACCGGCAATCTTTATGCCCAAATAGGGTCCAGAGCTGAACTGAAACCAAAGACGGTGCTATTCAACTTTGGTTCATTTGCCAAACACAGCATACACTCAACTGACTAGGGGATATGCGTTACAAACTTGAAACTACTCTTTGTTTTGATTTCGATTGAATGCTTTGTGTTTTAACAGTAAGCGATAAATAAATACATTAACAAAATACTCAGCAGTAGCATGAAGTGTATATATTAAGAAGTGCGTGTGTTTCGGCGCGTGTTACCCTCTTAATTAAAATAAAAATTCATTTGCCAAACACAGCATACACTCAACTGACTAGGGGATATGCGTTACAAACTTGAAACTACTCTTTGTTTTGATTTCGATTGAATGCTTTGTGTTTTAACAGTAAGCGATAAATAAATACATTAACAAAATACTCAGCAGTAGCATGAAGTGTATATATTAAGAAGTGCGTGTGTTTCGGCTGGCGTGTTACCCTCTTAATTAAAATAAAAATTGTAACTACTTTTTTGCTTGTTTTCGATTGAATGTTTTAATTTTAACATAGTAAGCGATAAATATTAACAAAATACGCAGCAGTAGCAAGAATTGTATGATATATATATAGATATATATATAGAGAGAGGCCCAACACTTAGCCAGTGCATGCATGCACACCTGAAAAACTGACAAGATTATTAAGGTAAGAGAGGGGGGGGGGGGGGGTGGGGAGGTGTAGGGAAGGAGTGACAGAGCTAGGGGTGTGCACAAAGCGCTAAAACAGGAATTGACCTTTTACTAGCAAAGCATTCCAGTGTGAAATTCAGACCCCCTAAGTGTGCTGATGTTAGGGGGGGGGGGGGGGGGTATCTTTTCATAAAACAGGTTAGATATAGATATATAGATATCAGTTTGTCTGGCGTGTTAACCTCCTAATGAAAAAAAAAGCTTCTAAGGTCTAATGCCATTCATAAAACTTACAAATTCAGAGGACCATTTTACATATACTAGCTCCAGTACAGTGCCACTGACTTTACCATTCCGGTCGATCTGCAGAAACATTCGTGTCGTGCTGTAATCGAGGTGGACGAGTCTTGTTTTCAAAACCTTGATGTGCTGTGCATCTCCTTGTTAACTACAATGTTAGCAGTTCCATACTCACGAGGAGAGCAACATAATCTTAAAAAGCTGCAATTACAGAGTTCTAAATGTGAGCTATTGTCACGTATGGTTTTCTTAACATTCCCAAGTGATACCAAAAATGGTCAATCAGACCATAGCTAATATTAACTAAATGCTCGGACGGACTACCGTGAGAAATTCGTTGGGAAAAGAGCGGGGAAACCAGTTTGACTGTCGAAAAATGGTACATGTACACGCGTCTACCGAAAGAACTGAAAAGAGCGGGGAAAGTGGATTACGTCAATCGGAAGACCACTAATCACACCGACTACCGCGAGAAATTCGTTGGCAACGATTACAACAGAGGTACTCACCATTTAAACCAATCCAAAATTGGAAATTCGCTCGCCGATGGTAAGAAAAGAGCGGGAAACGTTGACTTTCGAAAAATGGTACATGTATACACTCGTCTACCGAAAGAACCGAAACGAGCGGCAAAACTGTGCATGGATTACGTCTGAAGACCGAGTTTTCCGTAACTTTATTAATTCGGAATGATGCATACCACTTATTTTCCAACCGAAATTTCCGGTTTTTTCGGGTATTTGGTAAGCACCCCAAAATTTCATCTTCATCATCTCCTAGTGGGGCAACAAGAATTAACTCGTGCACTACTTTCAACCCTTTTTTCTTACCTTTAGACTCAACATGCTTCTGATATAGTACTATGGGTAACTTTACTTCAACTTCACACTAATTACTTCACTGTTCAGGAATACTTATGTAGGCAAGTTTATTTCAAAGCTGATAAGGTGCATCAATGCAAATCCTTTTATAAGGTTTCCCCCCAGATGGGCAATGGAAAAGCATGGAAATTGTAGAACGTTTTTCCTTCAAAGACCACGCTTTCTTCCTTTTTATTAATATAAGTTTTCGAAGTTTTTCAATTTTCAGTTTTTTAAATACAAGAGAATATGAAGTAAGAGAAGGAATCCTACCTATATAGTTTTGTAACCATCATGTGCACAGTTTGATGCTATTTTTAGCTTGGAGATATTTTGAGCGAAGAACCTGATTGGTTGATTTCTTGATGTTAGGCGGCTTTTAGTCTTGCAGTAAATAAACACCTGTTTTTTATCGCTTTTCGTATCCTAGAACGAGGCTTTAAAGAAAGCATGATTATTGCGCGGGCATGGTAACGAGCTAAAAATAGCATCAATGATACTAAAAATAGCATCAAAGTGTGCACATGATGGGGCACGGGATTCCTTCTCTTAGTTCATTTTCTTTTGCTAAATAATATTTCCATAAAAGACACAAAACAATCGATAATTGATTTTAGATTCATCTGTCATGTGACAGGAACACATCTTTCAGCCAATCAAAATTCTTTTTCTTTACGTGTATTTCATCAATTTCAGTATCGTCTGTCTCCATGGACGGCATCTCCTCCGCTTCTTTTTCTCGTTGACTCTTGCGGACAACAGGACCTGTTGCCTCAGTTTCGGATTCACTATCGTCATCTTCCATGCTAATGTCTGTAAGAAAGAAAGAGAGAACGGAAAGAAAAGCTTAGGAAAGTATGCTATCCCGGGAGTCCCGAAAAAAGGGGACGAGAGGAAAGGGAGAGGATAGAAGTGAAAAAATGGGATGATAGGAAGAGGACGTCATAAGCAGAGAGAAGAAGGAAAATAAGAATCATGACGAGTGTCTCAGGAGTAGAAAAATATTTCGACGGGAGTCTATAAGAAAGGAAATGCAAAAACATTTTGACAGTTCGGAACATAGATTAGTGAAAAAGTAGAAGCTCTAACTCACCATCATCTGTACCTTGCTCGTCGGTATTTGTGCCGTCATTTCTGCATAAAACAAAAAAAAAAAAAAAAACAGGAAGTGAAAAAAGGTAATAATAATATTAATTAATGAATAGTAATAGCAAGGTTCTTGCATAGCGTAGCCCGAGAGGATATGAAGTAATTCTTACTCTCTTGCGTAGCCCCATAAGAGCGTTTAATATGGACGCTTTCCTGCCTCTCCTCGCCCACTCCCATAATGACCAGATTTTAACATGTAAAGTGTCTTCTATAATTACCTATCGTCTTCTTTGGAAACCAGCATTGACTTTAGGAACGATAAACACAAGGTTGAGACAGGAGGAAGAACATGCGATGGTATTTTCATCATCTAGTTGAAAATAAAAATAGGATAAGTTTTTGGGTGCTTTGATCAAGAAGAGGTACTTTCTTTTTTACAGAAACCCCCTTCTCTAACATACTATCTTATCCAATAACCCTTCATGGCAGGATTTGTTTCTAATCGTTTCAGGTTGGAAGGGAAATCATTGAGAACATTTTTTGCTTTATTTTAGCGGTTTCTGAAATACGTTCACAACATAAAACTTCTATAAAGAGGTTTTTTATTAAGGGTCGGGAATCAGAGAAAGCTCCAGTAACTGAGAAAAAATCCCCGTCTTAAACTACCATTAATAGCTTTGTGAATTGTAAAACGTTCATTTGGGTCCCGCCAGGGCTTTCCAGGAGTTTGTGATATTCTACTATTAATATCAAAACTTAATGAAAACCCTGCACAGCGTTGCTGTAGACCTGATTATTAGGCTGTTCTTACCTCACAAATAGCAGCAGATTTGGGATCTCCCTGAACAACTTTACCAAGAGGTTGGGCAGAAGTTGACTCTCCAACTAGAATAAGGGTAACAAGAATGATATAATTAATGATGGTAATTGAACTGAGTGGAGTGCAATTTGGATCAAAATCATACGAGTGATTACAAAATTGCACGACAGCGTAGCGGGAGTGCAATTTGCTAATCACAAGTATGATTTTGGTCCAAAATTGAACGACACGAAGTTCAGTTACCACTTAATCATATCCTTTTCGTAATCATTTTGTTTTATCTTATTGTTTAAAAAAAAATTCTTTTAAGATGCGATTAAGAGTTCCAAATGATGCGATTTGGGAATTAATCGCACTCCTTTGAACCAATCAGATTGCAGGATTCGGTAGTGATTACAAAAATGATATGATTAATGAGGTAATCATAATGATAAAATGACCACTGTATGGAAAAAATTTCCGATGATTACGAAATTCTCCAATAAAAATACCACAGGAAGCCCAGAATCCGTGTTTGTCGCGTGTTTAATGATACACTGATGGAGGGGGAGGGAGAAATCCAATAGCACAGCACACTGATTCTAAAAATAGCTTAAAGATTCGGACAAACATTGCATTCTGTTTAACCGCTACGAGGATTATACGACGTCACGGTTGCGCTGCGCTATTCCAATATACCCAATCTCGTACCCAGAGCCCACGTTCCTCTCAGTCAGCACCGAGAAATGAGAGGTGCGTTTCTCGGTGCTAAACAAGAGGAACGTGGGCTCTGGGTACGAAAGTGTAATGGACCCTTCTCAAAATTATTGCCATATTATTAGTTTTTGAAGGTTCATTTGTTTTTATTTATTAATTTAATGCATAGTCCACTTACCACTCTTTGAGGGCATCCCAAAAATATTTAAGAAATCTTGCTTAGCAGAAGAGTCATCTTCCACAACCTGTACACATATTAATTTATAATGCATTAGGAATGATTCCATATTAGGAATGATACCATATTAGGAATGATTCCATATTAGGAATGATACCATATTAGGAATGATTCCATATTAGGAATGATTTTGATATTAGGAATGATTCTAATATTAGGAATGATTCTAATATTAGGAATGATTCTAATATTAGGAATGATTCTAATATTAGGAATGATTCCATACTAGGAATGATTCTAATATTAGGAATGATTCTAATATTAGGAATGATTCCATACTAGGAATGATTCTAATATTAGGAATGATTCCATACTAGGAATGATTCTAATATTAGGAATGATACCATATTAGGAATGATACCATATTAGGAATGATTCCATATTAGGAATGATTTTAATATTAGGAATGATTCTAATATTAGGAATGATTCTAATATTAGGAATGATTCTAATATTAGGAATGATTCTAATATTAGGAATGATTCTAATATTAGGAATGATTCCATACTAGGAATGATTCTAATATTAGGAATGATTCCATACTAGGAATGATTCTAATATTAGGAATGATACCATATTAGGAATGATTCTAATATTAGGAATGATTCTATTGGGAATGATTCTATTGGGAATGATTCTAATATTAGGAATGATTTCAATATTAGGAATGATTCCATACTAGGAATGATTTTAATATTAGGAATGATTCCATACTAGGAATGATTCTAATATTAGGAATGATTCTAATATTAGGAATGATTCTAATATTAGGAATGATTCCATATTAGGAATGATTCCATATTAGGAAATTATTATTACCATCCAGAAAAACTTACACTGGGCAGAGAGGGTCGTTTACGCTCATCATTTTCGTCTTCAGTTACGAGAGTGAAGAGTTCCTGTGGAGAGAGATTTAAGAAAAATTATGAAATTGGAGTCATGTACAATAGTTGTACATGGTTGAAGAACTTAAAGTGCTTATAAGCCTTTGCACAATATTTTCAGAATTGATTCTTTAGATAGTGAATAGTTGATTGTGAAAATATTTCGTCATTTGAATGTCTGGTCTTTGAGATACGAAAGTTGTCCCACAAGCACAGGTACTTGGTAAACCCGATAACGGTATATTATAACGCAGACAAAGAGAATCTCTGAATTCTTGTTTATTCAAAGTAAGTCCCTGTTCTTTAATTGGTATCGCATTGAGCCATGAGCTTGCTTGCTTTGTCTCTTGCTTGAGTTACTTGACGGAGTATGCCAGGTGGTAATGCTACATCGATTTCATGTATTTTCGATTTAGAGATTTCAGCTTTTAGTGATTGTTGTTTTTTCACATCTTCTGTGGTCGCATACATACTCTGCGTTTTAATAGCCTCGGTGTGTGAAGCTGTTATTAGAAGTGATGCCGCATATTGCTGTGGAGCCTCTTCTTTTAGTGCAGGCATCCCTAAACCGCTTTCCGCAGGGAATAAGGTAAAAAGCTCTTCAGGTAGTGGTTCCGTTTGACCAAAAAGCGCTGGAAGAAGCATTTCATTTATCACATTATCAACAGGATCAGTATAGTCCTCAAAAGATTGAATTGTTCGCATGAAGTATGTAAACTTGGATTTGTATCCCTTTGTAAATGCGATATAGGCCGATTGTGGCTGGCACCTTGCAATCTCTGAGAGGGTTTGTATTTTTCCACTTGTAGGTTTTCTCGTTGCAAAATTTTTCTTTACAAATCTTTGATCCAATAACAGCTCCAAGGTGACGTTTGCCTTCGCTTGTGACGTTTACCTCTTCTCCAAATACCTGTTTCGCTCCCAAAGCCAAAGCTTCCGACTTCACGATCAACCAGCTTTTGGACCCATTAACAATATATCCATACTTTTTGCCTTCTTGTTCAAGGTGTTTATACCAATTAAATAAAGAGACATTTTTTTCTGCTCCCGCAGAATCATCAGCTAACCACACCTGCTTTACATCAGGAATAGAAGTTCTTAAGGTTTGAATTATTGTGGATGTATTTACCGAATACCGATCCTGAGATAGGATCTCTCCACCACCACATATAAACAACCCTGGAAGAGCTTTTTGTAAGTACAAGGATATTTCTTTACAGGTAATCCGGATATTATGCATGGCTACTGACCGGTTCATCTGATTGAAGGCGTTACTTGCATCGATCAGTTATAGTACTGCATCTGTATCCTCTTCACTAAAGATACGACTCATTGAATGAACAGCGGCTTCGGCCCCTCCACTGTGTCCAGTACAAAATTGTAGGGGACCTGCTGCTTGTTTTAGTTCTTCTTTAAAGAATGCAGACACTTCACTGCCGTAGAACCTCTCCTACTACTATGGGTCGAATTCCGGGATTCTTATCTAAAGGTATGAGCCTGCATGCGGTGTAGCTTTCTAGTAGGATTGGATGGTATGAAGATTTTAATAGATTTCTTCTCTCAGTAGTTTTCCTTCGGCGTCAAAATTCTTTGAACAGAGTACTCTTCGGTAAAGCTCGGCATCCATTCCTGAAGGTCCGGCAGATCCTTTTGTCCTCATTGCTGCATTTTAGATCATTTGTTCATCGATTAAGTCAAAGATACCAGGAGGATTAGATTCCAGGGGACCATTCAAGAGGCTTTCATCTTCGATGTCAGCAGCTGAAGGATGTTTCTCTTTGAGCTCCTCTAAGACTTCGGGTGATAAAGTAAGGACACCTGTAGATGTCTCTCTGTCAAGAAGTTTTATAGCGGCTGATAGCTTTCCTTGCATAACTACATTGGCGAATACTTTGGATATATCTTTCATAGATCTTGCTTTCCTCGTCTTGCTAAACCTGCTCTGTATGAACCTTATTTCTTTCAAAAGGAGAGATAGGTCCCCAGCTCTCCATATTATTATTATTATTATTATTATGTTAATGATAATGATAATGATAACGATAATAATAATATTAATCTTAATAACAATATTATTATTATTATTATTAATAATAATAATAAATTTAATGATTGACAAAATTACTGGAAATTCAGTATAGTTTACATTGTGGTTTTATAAATTGCAGGGTTATATTTGACGTCATTTACTGTATCTTGCTATAAATCAGAATAAATGATAATAAATAAATATATTTATTGGGTAATTAATAAAGTTGAACTTTTTTTCCAATTTGGCCCATACACTAGTGAATGAATAAATGAATTTTGTAAACCATGCGAATATGCCCAAAACTCCTGAACACTAAATCATACCGTAAATTATCCTACAACACCAAGAAACCTAACTATGATAAGAACATGATCCTTCAGCAAACTAAAACCTAAACGAAAATAATACCTATCGCTGGGGAAAAACACCCATAGACCCTTTACCTTAGACGCACTGTTTCCTCATTTCACACCACGTGTCATCCTCTAGTATATCATTTCTTTGCTTAACGGTTGCGAATGAGAAGACACATGAATGTGGATACAACACAAACAAAATGGCGTATTCTGAAATAGAATACATTTTTGATGTCTAATGTCATTTTTCTTACCTGAATCATTGTGCGAAAGAAGAGTTTTGAAAGCGTTATTGGCCTGTCTTGGCTTGATAATGTTGTAACTTTACGGTCAAAGACGGCAGAAATGACAGGCGCCTTGCATGATACGAATGGCTGAATCGCTACAGGATTAGGCGTTGACGGGTCAAATATATACACTAGAGTAGAAAAAACAGCAATGATATTAGTATGCAGAAAAATACAAGTAGCTTGATGGATGGATGGGATACAATGTAGAAGAAAGCCTTTATGTTCTCTATATTGGTATCGAAACAGTGATAGATATAGGTTGAGTCGATAGACATAATAGGTTGAGTCGAAGATACATATAGTTGAAGCCAATATATATCTCCTCTCGAAAAGCTTAGAATGATAAAGACGAAGAAGGTTTTGTGGACATTCCAAGGCATTTGAATGACATCTCGTGCCCTAAAAAACTTCGTGTTTTTCTTCTAAACTATCAACTTACTACAAATAATTCTTATTGCTATAGATGAAATGTTACAGTGGCGTAGCTAACGCGCGCCTTTTTGGCGCCAAAGTTTCTGCCAAAACCACATTCACTTCATCAACATAAACCATAAAGGAAACCTTTTAGTTGCAAAGGCCTGACTGTTCTCGAAGTATTAAGCAGGATTACGAAACAAACTTACAGTGAGTCTTTCTGTCAAAAGTGACGAAAGCAGCAAAGTGTTTTGTGTTTGGATCAGAAATCAAGTGACCCACTTTCGCCTCTATAGTCCACAACACTAATAGGAAACAAAAAATATTTATAACATTAGTAAATAAGTACTGATTTAGGTACCCCCTCCACACGTCAAGGGCTACTAAAAATGCTAGATACTGGGTGACTCTAGCGACTACTTCTATACACAATATAATGATAGTTTACTTTCGAATAAATATGGGAAGCACGGGTAGCGTAGCGGTGAGAGCGCTCGCCTCTTACCAAGGCGACTCGGGTTCGATATCAGACTCGGTGTCATACGTGAGTAGAGTTTCTAGTTGGGTCTCTCCTGAGCTTCGACGGTTTTTCTCCAGGTTCTCTGGTTTTCCTCCCTCCACAAAAATCAACTCTTAAATTCAAATTCAATCAAGGAACGAGGGCCACAGGTTTGTCAATCACTGGATAACGAAGTTTTACCATCGTAAAAACGACGATTTTTAATTTCTTTCATATTCACGACAGTAATTTTGAATACGAATTTTAGTATTACACTTCAAGTGAGATTCAATAGTCAGCTTCTGAGAAATGCTTCGTTTGTCACACACAAAGGATTCAATGTGAGACTTCGTGCATAATTCCCAGTGATTCGTCACAGGAGAAAAGTAGAAATGTAATTGAGCACTTACAGAAGCTTTGTACTGAAACTTTTGCGTACAATAAGATAAGCATATGAGTTATTATTTTTTGAACTCATGCCTTGCCATTCACATCTTACCAGAACAGGTGAGGAGGTTCCACACGATCAGATAATGTGTTGTGGATACTATCAGGTAGTGTGAGGAGCTTTTAAATCCAAATGCAGTACACCTGCAGACATGAACGAGAGAAATGATAAAGATAAACAAAAACAATGTACTCAGCAATGGCGTCTCTTTTTTTTGGTGCCATGCGCTTTTATAGTGCTTATCAACCTTTTTCAAGCTTAATAAGCATACTTTACCTTATTTTATCATCTGGGAAGGGCAGATGTAGAGTTTTTTGTAGTACATTAGTGTTTGGTGTCCACAGGGTAATCACCTACATAATAATAAAGAATGGAAAATAATTGATTTTAGAGTAAAATATGTGAACTGTGGTTTGTTGGTGTCTATAGTGAGAAGGAGGAGAGAGTGTTGTAGGATATATTGTATTCTTGATCCGCCTACTTTATATGGCTGACTTTCATAAGTACTAGCGTCCAAGACCTACGTACATACAGTATCATAACTGTAGTTAAGGTTTGAGTTGCAAATAACATATATATCATACGTATCACATGTATTTTTTGGTATACAAACAAGACTTCAGCTGAGTGTACTAAGAATGTACAAGTGGGGCATTTAGTGGAGCGCCACAAGAAAGCACTGTTTAACTATTACTTCTTTTTAAAAACTATTTTATTCTACACTACTGAGCTTTAATCATCATCATCATTATCATCATCATCATCATCATCATCATCCTCATCATCCTCATCATCCTCATCATCATCCTCATCATCCTCATCATCCTCATCATCCTCATCATCCTCATCATCCTCATCATCCTCATCATCCTCATCATCATCATCATCATCATCAAGAGTATTTTATATAGCGTCAATATCGCCTGGCTTCAACAACGCTTTACAATATATTGATAATGAGAAAAGAAATTTGGATAAAACTGAAAAGGAGGTTTATATTTGAAGCTTAAATTAAATTAATTTAAAATATTAGTTTAAATAGATCATTAAATTTATCTAAAACTACAATAATATACATTTCATTCCTTACATTTCATTTCATTTCAACATATTACATTTCATATTACATATTGCATATAAAATTTCAATATAAACTTGTACACAGATCAAAACAGTCATCAAGGAAATTAAGAATTTAATATGATGAATTTAATATCGGATGAATTTAATATTTCCTGATGGTACAGCCTTTCCCACTTTCATATTGGCTGGACTCTTAATGGTGTGGTATGAATAAAGTTAAATTATATTCTGACCTGAGCATAAGGTATGGCTAGGAGTTGACCATCTTCTGAGAACACAGCATCCAAACATGGTGTATCATTATAGTATCCAACTGACTGGCATGCCCACACAAATTTTGTTCCTATCAGCAAGTACATGTTAATAGTATTAGCATGATTTATTAACTACTGGAAGTCCTTTGGTTTGAGTGACAGGTTAATTCCAATTTGATCTGTGAGTTAGCCGTGCTCTGACTTTGATCAGCCCTGAGATTGTTTCAGGGTTTCATCTGTGAGTCAGCCGAACCATTACTTTGATCAGCCCAGAGGGTGTTTCAAGGTATATTCTGTGAGTTAGCCATGCCCTGACTTAAATCAGCCCAGAGATGGTTTCAGGCTTTCATCTGTGAGTCAGTCGTACCCTTACTTTGATCAGTCCTGAGGGTGTTTCAAGGTTTGTTGCGTGAGTTAGCCATGCCCTGATTTAAATCAGCCCGGGGATTGTTTCAGGATTCAATCTGTTAGTTAGCCGTGCCCTGACTTAGATCAGTCCAGAGGTTGTTTCAGGATTCAATCTGTGAGTTAGCCATGCTCTGAGTTAGATCAGCCAGAGGTTGTTTAAGGGTTCAATCTGTTTGTTAGCCATGCACTGACTGAAATCAGCTCAGAGACTAAATCAGGGTTCAATCTGTGACGTGGGATAGCCATGCCCTGACTTAGATCAACCCAGAGACTATTTCAGGGTTCAATCTGTACATGTAGGTAGCCATGTGCCCTGACTGAAATCAGCCCAGAGGTTGTTTCAAAAACAAAGAGACCCGAGAACAAAGATTTATACACCTTACCAGCAACACCTTGTTTTTCATTTAATACCCAGACTTTGAATTTCCCATCATTTCCTGCTGTGACAGCCATTGTTGCTTCGTCATTCTGACTGGCTGGCTGAAATTTTACTGCTACCGTACGATGATCATGAGGGGTGTCAATAACTGTATTGATGGAGTAGCTACATATAAACACGAGTAAATGCCATTAGCATACTGTACATATCACTTTAAGATTGGAATTTATTACACAAAAGCTTTTTGGGGCACTGACAATGGTTAATGACAAGATGTTTCCTAGCAAATCACAAAATCTTTAGCACCCTTTTACTGGTGCATGGACTTTATTAAGCTTGCCTTTAGAAATAAGATTGATTACCATTTCCATTGGCCATGCCACAATCCTATGTACCTAGATAATTAGCCGTTCCAAGGTTAATGAAAAAACTGGGTCCAGATGGCATTGCAGTGCATTTTGGGATACTTTAGTGGATTAAATGGGCACCATCTTCGAAATATGTCCACTAAAACAGCCACAAAATGCACTGCGATACTAACTTGGCCCTGTTTTTTCCTCAAGCAAGGCATGGCTAATAGTTAGCGAACTTCTCTGATTTTTGCAAAGAGAATTTGTTTTATTAAATGGTACAATGTAAGTGATTAGATGCGAGTGTGAAGTTTTCTTAGGATTACATGTAGCTTACCACTGATTTGTTGTGTTAAATTCCCAAAACTTTAACCGTGTCTCCTCTGTTGTACAATGGTCATTCCTATGTTCAATCTGTAACAGTAAATTACAGGATTAAATTTACAATTTTATAGTACACTCAACAAAATTACTCAGAAGATGCAATCATAGCGTTAATTGTACTGCTTAGGAGTCCCGATTTATGTTGCTATGGAAACACGGACAAAACATGGCAAGACAATTATTTTCTATCATTTTGTACTTAAAAAACATATAAATAAAATTTCAAAGTCATAATAACTAATCTTTTTTATGCATTTCAGTTGCTCCATGGACTGAAAATTGACCAATCTGACTTTATTCTTCACTGGACTCTGAAGATGACTTCCGCTCAGGTTGTCGAAACGTCAGTCACATCAAACAGTCCTTCTCAGGACTACATCCACCCGGATGATCATATTACTTCGATTAACATTCATTCACCTGGGTTCAGACCGTTCTATACAATAGGACAGAAAATTGGCCGCCAAATAGACAAAAATAAAAGGTGTTGCTTCACATTTTTTACTGAAATTTTGTTGAGAGAACTATAAACAAAAAAATGCACAATCTTCTCGTACAATTCATAAAGTTTTGAACGTTCTTTAATTGCACAGAGCCTAAAGGCTTGTGCAATATACACAAGAACTTGCAAGACTTTACTCGTGCCTATTGATTTCCAAATTGTTCTCAAGATCATGCGATTTCCTATACAAAGACTACAGCTGTATATGTATTATTTAGTAAAGCTTGGTGATGATATTCTTAATGACACTTTATTAGCAAGTTTCCTGGTAGAATATCTAGACAGTAGAACAGAATAGAACTATATTCAAATGTGATAAACTTATCGGAGTTTCTATTGAGGGTGGAAGTACACTAATTGGATATACATCCCAATAGTGCTTTAAGACCATTATAATTATTATAGTGTCTTAGTTGGATGTGATGGTTCAGTGTTTTCCCATACCAGACCACATGTAATTCCCTTGAGTATTATTTTGTTTTACGCATGAATTTTTGAGTAAATGCATTAAAATGAAACTTACAGTAGCCATCCAGTTACCAGTCTCACTGAACGCCACGTAATGTATCAGGGTAAAAAACAGCTTTTCATCTTCTGTCTGGGAAATCAAATTCTGCTTGACGACATCGACCTGCAAACATGTGCACCGAAAAGGAACAATCAGTATAATAATGTAATTGAAAGAAATCTTTAAACCAATTTCTTATTCTTCCACCACCCAGACATTTCTAGACCCAACAAGATTTCTCATAACTTTTGAATGACTAAAGCAATTGACTCAGACGTCTTGAAGCTAGTAACGAAGATGTTGCAGAGCAACAGTACTTAGAGGTTTGAGTTTAATGAAGGCATGAGAAAAAAGATAGAATTAGTCAAATGCCCTTTAGCCTGGATGTCCAAGAAAAAGACATTTTTTATATTGATCCTTTGAAATATGATCCAACTTACATACTGTATCTGGAATGTGCTTAATTTCTGGGCGCAAGAAATTTAATGCTTACAAGTATTCTATTGGGGCTTTAAGTTTACAGCCATTCTCAATCACACGCGCCCTCTAGTGATTGTTTCTGTCATGATGAAGAAGGTTTTGGTGGTTGGAAAACACAAAGCTATAAGGGCACACGTGCCTATAGGATGTCATGGAAACGCCTTGATTGACGTCCACCAAAAGCTCCTTCGTTGTGACAGAAACAAAAGTTAAAGCGGCATGTATGATTGAGAATGGCTGTAATGCAAAAATATGTGACGTCACTATCTTCGTAAAGCATTTCCATGATTATAATGCTATATTTTACTTACAACAAAAATGCCCCTGTCAAGATAAGGGTCGTAAAACTGGAGAATTCCTGGCATGCTGTTCATCACCAGTGTCCCAGTACGAGGGTCAATAACAAGTTTCCTTTGCATGAAACTAGCTGGAAGAGAGGTAAGAAAAATATAGAACATACAAAAATACTAAATAGATATATAACCTTACATAATACAAATGTGAATCTAAAGTTAGAGACTGTGCTTCCCAAACAAGTGCAAAATCAAACAATTTGCCATAGTGACAAAATAGGGTTTTGGAGGATGAGATGTCAACTAAATGATATTATGACAACTATAATTTTTTAAATTCAAGACCATTCACATTTTCTCTGATGAGTTGAAAGTAAATCTCTGCTGTATTAATAGAAAGGATGGTGCACTTCTTACTTTTCCGTAAGCCTTGTATGGTGTGCTTTGGACTAAGGTCTATACCAGACACAAGCTTGATAACTGGAAAAAAGTTGGAATTTTGAATTTAGTTAAAAATAGAACTGACTATAACTTGAACTACTAATGATACAAGCATTGGAAATGTCTTGACATTAATTAAAATACTGAAACTATACACATATGACTCACAATAAATACAATAATTATCATTCAAAGTATTTTCTGTTTGAAAATGCCAAGATTAGCCAAGATAACTATGAGAACATGTGCACGCATTATTATGCTTCCTTGAGCTGTCAGAAAATGACTCAGAATGATTGATAGAGAGAATAAGAACAGCCAAGAAAGCACAAATTTGATTTTTTACACACCGTTATCTACATGACTGACTGCAATCACCAAGTCATCATGGCTACAAGCCACATGATTTATAGGAGCACCCATTCTTGGTAAAAACTGTCTTGAGTTAGAACGATACTGCCAAAGAACCAGTACAGCTTCTTGTCCTCCAGATATCAAATACGACCCTGTGAGCATTAATGAAAAAGCATGAATAATGAATGAAGAAATATGAATGGATGAATGAATGGATGAAGGAGTGAATATATTGATGGATGGATAGATGGATTGTTGGATAATGGAATATATAATTATATTCCTGGGCCCGGTTGTTCAGAACCCCGATTAAACTAACCTAGGATTAGGCCTAAGCCGGGTTAAATTCTCTAATCACTGTTTAGTTAATCTGTGGTTTAAATATTGTGTTTATAGCTAGATTAATAGTGGGTTCATTAACTAACCCCCAATTACGCGACTTAATCTACGATTAGCATCCCAAAATGCCCTAGTGTTTATGTTATTTTCAAGATGGCGGCTTTACCTAATGAAGCTAAAATTGAAAACGAAGTACACTGTAAACGTTGTAATAAAAAAAAGAATGCAAAAATTAGTTTTATTGCATTGGACTGCTGCCTTAGCCAAAAAAGTTGAGGAGAGTTCAGAGGTTTCCTAGATTAAAATTTAAACCTCAATTAGGTGATTTCATCCAGGTTTAGCGTTAATTGGGGTTTTAAACAACTGGGCCCAGCCCTTTAAGAACAAATAAAGAGGCTGTCATCTAGTTGCCATAGTTACCGTACCATCATGCGTAAAGGCTACAGATGCCAGTGGGTGTGCATGCCAATGGAGCTGCATCGTGACAGGTTTTTTGGTCTCTATTCCTTGCCTGGATAAATAAAATGCTGTTGAAATAAACCTTTTCTGCACAGTTGCATTGTGGTATAGCTTGGGTGCAAAGAGCAGTTTAAGTTTCATATTGGTCCAATACACCCAACAACCAAAGAGGGATATTTAAGACTAAAATAATTTTTATTTCAGATTTTCTCTGGAACAATACAGTAGGCAATCAAATTATCTTGGTTGTTACACTGCATTGAAGTGTCGAGTGCATCTTTAAGATGTACAGTAATAATTATTATTTATTGATTATCAACAACTCACCAAATAATTATTCGACCATTTTTGTCTCCTGCCGCTACACATGCTTCATTTGTATGAAAAGCCAAACAAGTAAAGAGAGAATCTTTATACAGGAAACTGAAAAAAACATTTTTTAAATATTGGTCAAAATCAAATAAAACGTTGAGCAGTTTTCACTACAGTAGCTTTGTAACCTATGTGTAACTAATAGTACTAGTGTTGAATAAATCATTGTAAAATTGTATACAGCTCTAATATGCATACAGTATGGACATTTCTCCTACTAAAAATGCCAATTTGATCAAACCCTGAAGCAACTTCTATGCAACTTCTAGCAACTTCCATGACCTAAGCCATGGCATAAGTCATGGCATTTAACTCACAGATATCATTGAAATTTAGCTTCACTTGTTACTGTAGGTCGCTTGCAGATGGAGGAAAACCAGAGAATCCAGAGGAAAATTTTCAAATCAAGGAAGAGGTGTGAGAAACGCTACTCACATGTGATGTCAAGTCCATGAATCAAACCAGACACCCCATAAGTGAGAGGCAAGCTAGTGTACCTGTAGGTTTACCTCACCCTTGTAAATGCAACCTTTTCAACTATGTACTGTATCTGTATATCTTGCACATGAGACTCAGTTAATCTACTGTACACGTAGCTCCCGATCCAGTGGCATTACCTTTTTGCTTCATTAGCTTTTGTGTCCCAGATACCAAGTTCTTCCCCATTTTTATGCAAATATGCTATGTACCTTCCCTGCAAACACATCAAACAAAACAGTTACTAAAAAGTATGTACTGTAATATAAATATTATAAGGAAGCAGGTCCAGGCCGTACGAAGCATGAATAGCGCTATCCAACAGATAAATCTTATCCAGTGGATAAATTAATTGGATAACCGCATCAACCTATCCACTGGATAAAGATTTATTCACCAAATAGCGCTATCCATGCTTCGTACAACTGGCCCCTGGGACATAGCGAGGACCCAGGAATTGGCTGTTCAACCGGAATAAGAAAAGTAAAAAAATAAACAATCTATTATGACATTCAATTATTTTAAGTAATGCTCCTAATAAGAACAACAGCGCTTTCTATTGTTCTGTGGCATATCGCTTGCCCCACATCAGAATTTTGAGATTTTCTACTACGGGGGATGTATCAACCTATGGAGAGATGTTTGTGAAAAAATATGAACTAAAAGTCGCTTCTTAAGATGTTTACTTTTGAGTTTGAGGTTTTCAACCAATCACAACACCCAAAAACGATAGAAAGAAAAAGCCTCAAATTTGTCATTTTCCCCACATAGAATTTCTGTCGTATTGATCGAAGCAAAGAAGATTTAAAGGGATTTAAAGACTAAAAGGGAGTTTGTCAGTAGTTAAATATCACAAAAAAATAATTCTCCAATTTTCATGTTTCGACCGATAAGATTGGTTTAAACAATACTAAAATTATCACCTTTCTACATTCTATGCCGTTGAGTGCTATCGTTTTTATCTGCATCGTTACTTAAAAGTACTGAATCAAAAAGTAAGGGGGCACATGCTCATCTCCTTACCTAGTGTAAGTAAGCATGGGTGGTGTAAAAGTGAGAGTTCTCACCTCTGACCAATGCCACACATGTTTGATTCCTAGACTTGACTTTTTAATGAACATGTATGAAAGTAAAGTTGTTTCTTGGTTTTCTCCAGGCTCTCTGGTTTTCCTCCCTTCGCAAAAACCTACTTCTAAATTCTTATTTGATCTACATGCCTTGACATCATTAATACGGATATACTGTAGACTGGAGTGTAAGATCTGACTTTGTCTAATTAAATTATTGTATACTAGTGGTACTACTTGTTTACTGCCTCCTGGCAAAAATGAGCCATTACATGTACTTTTTTATGTTTATTTAAACAAATTGAAAAATGACTTATCTCTGGAAAAGACCAAAATCACAAAGAAAATGACTTTTTAAGCATTATTTCTTTATATATATTTTAAGAAATCCTACCAAATTGTGTACATGGTTTTAAAAATATCCTAGAAGAACAGACATGAATTGGAAATTAATTAGTACATGTATTACAAACCTTTTTGCTGAAGCAACAGTGTTTGGGTAATCCTGTAAATTTGAATAAATTCTTCTGTTCTGGTTTTCCATTTTCATCTGTTTTTGTCAAGTGGACCTGTATAAGTGTGGGTTTCCATCGTCTACCTTTAAAATAAAGTCATAAATTAAATCATATTCTTTTTAACTGATATATATATATATATATACACCCAATCCCTAAAACTTTGACAATAGACCTTATTCGTGGTGTGACAATGCTTTCCCAATTGAATGTGACAAACCTCTAGGACAATAAAGAGCTATTGTTTTGCAACTCGTCGGGATATCATCGTTATTCCTTTCGTATTCTTTGGGATAATTTTTCGAAGAGTAAAAACAAAAGAAAATGAATCCTCTGGAGGATTGTCACGCTGAAGTGGGAAAACATTGCCACAATGCCATGAATAAGGTCTATTTAGCGATATATATACATATGAATATTGAATGGGTAGAACCGTGGTGAAATAATGATAGATATGTTGATCATCACAGTGAATGAGCGATCTAAGCGAACGCTATAAAGAAAGACTTGAAAGTGACTTCACTTTACAAGTCTTTCTTTACAGTGTTCGCTTATATCGCTCATTTACTGTGATGATCAACACATCTATCATATATACATATATAGGTATCCCATTGTCTTTCCTTGAAAATCCAGGTATGACAAAAAGGGGGATACACATATCTGTATATATATTGTTGTGTCAAAGTGTCAAAGTTTTAGCGATTCAGTGTATACACAAATATATATATTTATATATATATTGTAAAGATTGGATTAAAGACGAGACATGTTCACTGTAACTCCGAGTTTCGTGCTTACGCACTCATCAGACAGACTTTAATGAAACATATTCCTATAAAAAAACTGGATTCCCAAATTGGGAATTTGTTGAGAATTTCTTTGAATTCCAAACGAATTCCCGTCCAATTCCCAGAGAGAATGAAATTGGGAACGTAACACAATATTGGTTTTCGAATTGGAAATTCAAGGAAATTCCCAACAATTCCCAATTTGGGAATCCGTTTTTTTTCCTGTGTTTGCTGTAAGTTGGAAAAATAACTATATGTGAAACACCATGACTTCAAATCATTTGAAAACATAACCCCACTCAATGTTTTATAAATTTTCTACATTGTTACATCTTTACCATCCCATTATTGAAAATGGCTGCCATATCAGTAAGAAGATCTTTTTTAAACCTTTCTTTCCAATCGCATAGAATTGGTAGAGGCATTTTATTTTTGAGAGCACACACTGCTACACATAATATATGCTATGCTTCTTTATTTCATAATCAGGTAATTTCCACATGCTGTAGTTAACTGCACACAATACAGGTGCACATTTAATAATACTCCATCTGATCAATAATGTATTTATTTGCAATTAGCTTTCACTTGACATGCAATTTTATGCCAACTGCGTTGTATAAAATTTAATATGATGTATCTGTGTTCATTATGTATACCGCAGGGTGGGGGGTGGGGGGCAGAGGAAATTTAGGGGGGGGTCATAACAATTTTCAGGTGTTTAAGGGGGAATGTTAAATTATTTTTGCAATGGTATGGGGATGCAAATTTTTCTGTCAATAACAAATGACTATTACTAACACATTAAACTCAACATGAAATTTAATGAACAGGATGATTGTGCACCACTATTTAAATAACATTGTAATCTTGATCATCATCATCATCTTCAATTTTATCACTGTTGTCATAATCACTATCATGTATAGGAAAAATGTTATAGCTATAACTTTGACCCCGAAATTATTCAAAAATTATTCAACATCCGTAAACTGTGTTTCTCCCTTGTTAGAGTCCTATATACGTGTTTCCTTTACATGCCCTACTTCCCATTACATAGATAAGGATAGTTAGGCTTTAAATACAAGACTTTAAACTTTTATTGTAAAACTCCCTGAAGAAGTCTACAGAGTTAGACAAAACGTAGTGCTGCTCATTGGTTCCTTTCAAAAAAAACTTTTCTTTAATGTTTAAAAAAATAATCGTTACTGAGGAGGAAATGGAAACCGACATATTTCTCTTCCAGTTCCGTATGTGTCACGATCAGGAAGACAGTCTATAGCAAGCTCTCATTACCAGTCATCGCAATGGCTTGCATAGGAATGTGTAGGTATCAGGACAAAGAAGTGTTTGTATTTAGGTATATAGGGGGGGTACAATTGTTTTGACATTAAGTGGGGGGGGGGGGGGGGGGGTCTTGAAAGTTTGGAGTATTTTTGAAATTTCCTCTACCCCCCTATGGTATACATAATAAACGCAGCCTAATACCAACACTTTTATTACTTTTACTATACCTTTGCAAACTTTTTTGATTATGAATAAGGAATCTTCATGATTGGGATGAGAAAAAACACCAAGTAACTCAACACTGAATTCAAGTTTCTGAGAACAAATTTATAAAGTTTATAAGCTTTAGTTTTTAGACAATCATAACAAGAAAGGAATCATAAATTATGACAGACTTCTATGGACATCATAATATTATTAAAGATTAACCCAATTTAAGTCACAAAAAGTACACTGTCAGTCCCAAGGCTGAAAATAATGACAAATAAGTTGCCAGTCATGATGACCAGCAAATAGGCTCTTTGCAGATCAGTAATCACATGCTGATTAATTCACTAAGAGCAAATGAATGAACATTTTGATACCCATGTGTGAAATATACTGGTGAGCAAACAAAATTTCTACAACCTGTTTCGAGAGATTGTAATAAAACTCCATTTCGTAACATGCTGGTTACACATCGTTTCATTCAGTTCTGTACAAGTAGCTAAAATAAATCACCAATTCAAAATAAAATTTAAAAAATTGCTTACCAGTACAGACACCTGAATGTTATTACCGGCCTATTATTTTTAGCTCGGTCATACTGTACCTCGATTCTGGCTCAACATTACGAGTCAAAATAAACGGCAAGGCAAAGATTTGACTAAACAAGTTCTATTCTAGTTGGATATTGTCCAGTCATTATTTTAAGTCTAGAGTCAAGAAGTCTTTAACATCTATTATTAAGCTACATATTGCATGATAGACATGAGATACAGTACCTTGAGTAATGCACCATCAATATAGTCCCACACTATCACCAACCCTTCATTACAACATGATACCAGCTACCATACAAGAAAGAAAAGAAAATACGAACTTACATGCTTGTAGTCAATCACTATTACTGTACAGGTACTTCTATACTCATACTTGTACACTAACTTCAATGGTAAACTACACATCTGACAGCATATAGGGTACGATACAAATACAATAAATTTTTTATACAAAGATTTAACCTTAGATATCTTATGATGTTATGGACTATTCCTCATTTATTTGGGATGAGAACCCATGAGAAAAATAATACCCCACTTTATGTTGTTTCATAAAAAATTATCATAGGTATCATTTTCCATGCCGTTAAATTGTAAAATTGATGTTCGACTCGATTTTGTTTGTGTCACCCCTATTTTGAAGCCGAATTTTTCAATGCTCTTTCCCCTTCTTCAAATCTCCCCCTTCCTTGGTAAAAACTGAAAGGTCACTTAGAATTTAGTATTTCTGGCAAAGTTTAGTACAAAAACAATGTAATGTAAGATAATTAATAACTACTCATAGCTGTATATACACTGTAAATATGTGATGATGTTTGTGCCAAAGCTAGACAGTACATTGAAAAGATCAACATGTTTCAATACAATAAGTGGTTAAATTATTATTATTAATACCACACCTTATAAGAATAATGTATACCTTATTTTGTTGTAATTAACCATTTAATGACGTGTGTAATTTGAAACTTTTCTCTTACTTATACATGTAATTACAATATTCTGTCATACTGTAGCATGACACACAAAAGTATGATTTAAATAATGCATTTGCATACTTCTTTGCGTGGGCTTTTTGCTGGCAAATATGAGCTTTTACATGCCTTATTTGACCAGTAAAACCAGCCAACTTTGCACCAAATATGTCAGGGTAACATACAAAAGTCTGTGCAAAAAAGTATGAGAATACATTATTGCCAGTCAAGTTTTGCTTTATAACATGCTGTATTACATGTACATTTCAGCTTGTATTCATACCTGTAATTCATTTTTAGAGTTAACACTAAAGCCAGTTATATCCTTTGCATGTTTAAGTTCTCTAACTACCTCTCCTGTTTCAGTGCTGTACACATATATCTTGTTACCACCGCAACAGAAAAAATGTCTGTAATTGAAATAAAACAAAAGTCATCTAGAGGTATTAGTAATGTTTAGAATTGTCAACTAGCTACTCGGGGAACTCAGAAAAATTCTGAATCCATCTGACAGGAATTGAACTGTGACCTTCAAGATAGCCAGTCAGATGCTCTACCACAGAGCTACAGAGAGACTCATGTGGATAAAGTCTCGAAACTTAAACGTAGTGTGTTTTTAGGGCAATGTGACCGCCACAGGGATCCCAAACTAAAATGGAACCTCAAACCTTGAAAATTCTCACGCTATTTCTTTATTAAACGATTCAACAACTATGAGGTTCAATAAAGAATTAATAAAGAATTTGTGCACAAATCAAGAGATTTGTGCATGGTTTCAACTATCAGGGAACGGATTTTCTAATCATCGACAGAACTACTGTTTAAAACTTTAGTCGAACTCAAGGAATTCTGTAATGAAAAATACCATGTTTTAAGAATTAAATGAATTTACGCTCTGAAAACTCATACATATGGGAAAAAAGAAATCAATGCCGAAATAAAGGCCAAAATAAATGGTTTAATAGTTTTTTCTTCGACATGAAAGTCACATAAACAAACACACCATATCCGATCATATCATATCAAATAATACAGCATTTCATACACACTATGGCTCACCTCGAATCTCTACTAAACTGTACAGGTAAATTTACTAATGTTTCACCTCCAACAAGCTGAATTGTACCTAAATTTCTCGATTCTTTCTTGTAGGATAACATTTTTACGACATTCTATCTTCTTTATTGCTGCACGTGGTCTGCTAATAACCGGTCAGCGGTAATAGTTCCAGTCTTCTTCAATAAAGGAAGCCCGCGCTAAAACAAATGCAATAGCGCTAAAAGAACGAAGAGCAACTGTCATTTATCTTTTTAATGCTATTTTTCCTTTCCTCCCTAACTATTTCAACCGTTTATTTCCTCGCAACTAAACGAAAACTTAATGAAATCTTATTAAACTAGATTATAATGATTATCTCCCTTGTCCGAGATTTTACATGACGCCATCTTGCTTTAGGTCTTTTTTTCAATTCAGTCAGTGCAATGGACCCTACTTGGAGGGATTTGATTACATGTTTCGAGTTATGTCCATAAGACCAGCTACTTGGAGGGATTGTTTTACATGTTTCGAGTTATCTGCACAAGGTCAGTATCTGCGCGCCATTAGTGTAGGGTCAGTGCTGTACTAGACTCAACAAATCCTCTCTTCCGTACATCCCGTTAATACACATGTATGACCGTCTTTATGGCCATGTAGAAGTTGGCGATCAAAGGCACGCTTGGTGACCCTGTCTCCAACCTAATAGCGCGTAATTCGTGATTGGAGTCCACCCTTCCCCAAAGGCGGATCCAGCAAAAAATGTAGGGGGGGGGGGGGCAAATTGAGTTGAGGGGGGGGGGGGGGGAGCTAATTGAGTTTCTTCCGTAAACACAAAAGCATTTTTTTTTTTTGCTGAAGAGGGGCTTTAGCCCCCCTTTGCCCCCCTGGATCCGCTCTAGCTCCAGTTCAAACGCAAGGGCTCGGTTTCGCATTAGAATTCAAAACCTCGGGCCCTCAAGATGAATAAATTATCTCCGTGATTGACGTCTGAAACCACTAAAATGTTTGAAGGCTGAGCTCAGATAAATATATTTTTCTCACTTTGAAAGAGAGCGTTTGCTTAAAAAAGGTCAAGGATATAGCCTTTACCATAATTTGAACGAATTTTTAAGCCTATTCAGAAAGTGGTTTGACCAGAGGTTTCTGTTTAAATATCATGAAGTTTAACTTAGCTGAAAATGCATCAAGATGAATAAATTATCTTCGTGATTGACGTCTGAAACGACTAGAATGTTTGAAGGCTGAGCTCAAATAAATCTAAAAAGTTTAAGCCTTCAAATATCACTTCAGATTTGCAAATTCATTTTTAGTGGTAGAATCTGCAGATTCACTAAAGTGTATATCGAGGGGGAAAAATATTTTCAAAATTACTTATATGTGAACAATGTTTAATAGTATGGTTGCAATATTTGAAATATCCAAAATGGAAACGAGATGACGTAATTTCAAACCTAATTTATTTATACAATAATGCTGTTGTGGAAAGTACTCACATTTCCCTATCAATTTATAATAATTTTAAGGAAACATATTATAAGAAAGATTAATCCAAAATATTATATCATTCTTTGGTAGTGGACAAAAATCTTTCGATAAAGTCAACATAAACTTTCTTCTGAGCTGATGCTGCTGGAACAAAGTGCCCTGTGAAAAAAATGAAAAAAAAAATCGTCATCCTAAAAGCTCCGATTTTCTCTTCTTCAAAAGGGAGTCCGTATAAGAAGAAAATTCCAATTTAAAGCTACGGATTTTACTCACTCAATAAGCAAAAACAGGTTACTCGATAAGGAAAGGGAGAAAAAACGATTCAAAAAATATAATGATAAAAAGGTAAATTATACACCGTGAAAAGATAAAAAAACCTACTGACATTTCAGACGCTAGTCCTTCGTCGACTTTTTATCATTACTGTTTCATTAGAAACGCCGACGCAGCTCACAGTTTTTTAGCTAGTTTTCTTTTCTGATTCAAAAAGGTGTTACTCACACCTGTATAACATTTTGATTGATTTTGATTGATTTACGATTAAAGGAACATATAAAACACCGTTGTGCTGGTGAGAAGCAAGCTTAGGAACACGAGGTGTACTGAGCCGAATGTTTCTCTTGCTCTTCAAGTATTTTGGTAGGATATTGCTAGATTGGGTAAGTTGTTTTTTTTACTATAGACCCCTTGCATTGATTTCCTAAATGAATTGTTCAGGGGGACAAAACAATAGCACCGTCATTTCTTATGCAAAAAACATTCACTATTTTGTCCCCCAAAACACCACTCGAGACTCAGTGCAAGGGGTTCCTTTTAAAATCATTTACCTCCTGAATGGCTCAATACAACAGAGTTAACAAATAGTTTAGCCAGCTCTTCACTATTTTCTGTAAAACAAAATTAGTTAAGATGTCTATAAATAATATTCCCGTTGTGCCTTCGTACTTAATTTCTTGATTTTGGCAAAGCCATATAGCCCAGGGTTAGGGGATAGTGTTTTCAATTGACTAGTGCATAATTTCACGATTCCAAAAAGACATGAAATTTTTCAAGAAACGTTTCAAACAAGTTTTATTTTCCTAAAAAGTTATAATAGTAATGTATTTTGGTCATTTAGAAAAAGATAACTAGACAAAACAAATGGAAGATTAAACTGAAGTAATTTCAATCGGGGTTTCACGTGTGCTTAACAACCACGCCGAGTGGATCCGCATATACTGCTTTGATAATGTGATGACGAAATTTATTGTCAATTAGAGGTCAGACACATAAACTGATGCTTATTCGTTTTTCACAATAACAAAAACGGTGAAAACTTCTCATTTTTAGTGATCAAAACAACCAACGGAAAAAGCGCGGGCTCGATCGCAGGCTCGAGGCTGTCCCCTTATTGATGATAAGAAATAACCAATCAGCGCGCGAGAAATTTGTGTTATTGTAATAAAAATTCTCGAGGGTACCAGTATATTTTTTTTAGCAAGGCTTAAATTTCGAGATTTTTTTTCAATTTTCAAAAGTCCCGAAAATTAAAATGCTTCAAAATAAGTACGAATAAGGTAGTAATATGTGCAAGAACTCAACGCCATTCACATACAACACCAAAATCGGGAATAGAACCTGGGTCGCAAAGGACAGTTCTTCCCTCCATGCCACACATATAGTAGCACGTTTTCATTTTTTTCTCTTACCGAATCCCAACTCTTCTTTCAAGGTCTTCAAAAACCCTCCATATTTTATTGATAAAGCTAAAGCCACGGACAATCGTGTAATATTGCACGCAATATTACAGGCGATGATGCTTAAAGTGGGGTTGTTTTTTTCCCAGCAACACATTGCGTCGTGCGTTGATATTTCTTACCTACAACATTGCGCGCTATGTTGTAACTTGTATCCGTAGATTTTAACTCACAAATGAAATCGGGATTGAACTTGAGAGTTTTTGCAGAGGGAGGAAAACTAGGTATAACTCTGAGAAGAACTCAAATCACGGGAGAAACCTAACGAGCTCTGCTTATATCTTATTTCTAGTCCACGATGTTGAAACTGAGACCCCAGAGTGGTGACCTGCACTACTGCTAGGCTCTGAGAAAAGGTATTCGCGGGACCGGGAAAACGAAAATATAGTGCAGGATCCGGGAAATTAGAAAAAAATCTTACGCGATTCGGGATATGGCGTCAGCCATGACTTGGAAATTGCTGAATTCATGCAAGGACTAAGATGTGGAATTTTGCTTTCTGATTTTTGGGAAAAATACCTTTGAATATGTTAAATGTGAAAAATTATATATTTAAATGTCTTAGGGCATGGGATTTTGAGCAAAAATAGCATGTGATTTGGGATCCAGACCCCACTTTCAAACTATGTACCGATCCTTGATTTTCCTCCAAGGTGGTCACAGGGTAAGGAAAAAAGTCGGGAATTAAACACAGTTACCTTTAGGAATGACTTTATCAGTGTCTCCATAAACATGCAATGTAGGACATGTTATGGGCTTCTCATAATAAATCTTGTGTGCTGATGATCTTGATTTGAAAGATGCCACCATGATAGCAAAATCAAACTTAAAAATACCTTTAATATAGAATGTAATAATATATAGTGTTACAATCAAGTATCAATCAAGTTTTGAGTACCCAAATTCCACAGGTTTTGATTAACATTTAAAAGTGAGATTCTAAGTATGCAGCCCGTAAAGTTCTCCACTGGTCATAAATGTAAAGCGCATTGAGACGTAGTATAAATGCACTACTCTCTACTTTCACATTCCCATAATACTTTGCGTCTTTGGGGGATAACCAGAGGGTAAAAACCCAACTATTTTGCTGAAGGCTGTTCAGACAATGGTGACAATACCTTGTTTGGTGTCCAAATTTAAAATGAAGAAGTAAAAAACAGAATAAGATAGAAGCTTGAAGACGTTTAAGGTATGTAAATGCCGACACGGACGAATAATACGACGACTTTATCGCACGTGAACGGGCTTACGAGTAATCGAGGAGATTTCGGGAATAATTTTACGGACAGCACTTGACGACGAATTGAAGTTTATTACAATCCAAGAACTTGTCGTAAACTAGAGTTAAATGATACAAAGGGCATAACTTAATTACTAAACTAGAAACCTGCATAACATTCCAATCATACCATTACGGAAATACATGCTTAACAAAGAATGATAAAGAGAATCACAATAAACATAGAAAACTAACATAATATTCTAGCGTAGATGAATTACATTGAGAATAAAATACTATAAATGTAGCATAAACTTATAGGCCCTTAGGCGTAAAGTGATAACATATAATACACACCCATAGGTATAGTGGGCTTCCAATCATGCATTTTAAACTATAACTTATTATAATGAGAAACAAAGCGTACTTACATAACAGTCCCGCTTGCCGAGGTTAAGATATAGGTTATTGCTCCAACAAGGTAACTAAGAAACTATTCTAAACTCTTTGATCACGAATAGATGTGTTCTCGTCGACTTCATACACTAATACTAACGCTAAGTGGAATTGAGACGTGTTGTAACTAAGTGAAACGTTAAGGATATGACGTAACTAATAATAGATACAAAAATAAAGTGTTCGTGGGCGGGGCTGATAAGCCTTCCTTTACAAGGTAAGTTTTAAATTTTTTTTCATAAGTCAATAGATTTTCTCTAAGACCAAAACTCTTGATGATCTTTACACGCAAAAATAACTTGAAATAAACTGATAATCAGTATTGTACAGATAAAAGCAGGTATAGTATAAATTCAATTAAGAAACCTTATCTTAATTTGGGACAGTTTTTTGATTGGTTACCACCAAAAACGCAAGGCATTAAGAGGATCTGAAAGTAGAGATTAAAAGAACCTCCCATTATTATTATTATTTATTTATTACTACTACCACTACCAGAACCCCTTGCACACTTTCTTTTGTTCAGTTAATCAGCACCAATTGTCTAACTATTCTCATGAGGGAATTTACGAGGGCGGATCCAGGGGGCAAAGGGGGACTGCAGCCTCCGTTCAGCAGTAAAACAAAACAAAACTGAAGAAATAGATGGGAGTATATGTAAAAATAGATGAAGAAATAGATGCTCTTTTATTGTTTTTTGTTGTGTTGATGAAAGAAACTCAATTAAACTCAACTCAAATTTTGGCTGGATGCACCCTGGAATACAAATTTGAATAAGAAAGTGAATTTGCCAAGAATTTTGGTGATGGTATAAATGACAATATGATCATGCAAATGGCCTATTATGTAACTTAATAAAAGTCTAATAAGTCCATCATACCTTGATCTCTCATGGCACATAGAATAGATAATAAACTGGCTCCTTGACTGAATCCAAAAATGCCTAAATGTCAAGAACATTTTCTTAATAAGAAAAGCTTAATTCACAATCTTTTATAGTAGCTCTTCCCAAAACATGTTCATGTTCAGTTCAGAAACATTTTGTACTTACCATCAAAGGGACCCTGTTGAAACAAAAAAGAAATCAGGACAGGCATTAAACAAAAAGATACTATCTAAGGGAAGGTACATTTTTTATTTGGGGGTGGTGAGAGGAAGGCTCGGGCTTCAGAGGGAAGAGTCAACATTAATAATTTTGAATCTTTTAAATAAATTGTAAAACCATTTTATTTTGACGAAAGCTGTTTCCTCAAGTGCCATAGGCACTATGGGGCAAGTGCAAGCAAGGCAGTTACCTTTGTAAAAGTAAAACTTTATGAGGGTCTCAATTTCAAACTTTGCGGTGGTGCATGCCCCTGAACCCCCTACTTGCTTCTGCCTTACCGCTTTTTTGCCTTGGTAAGCAATTAAATGTGATGTGATGCAATGCAATGCATTGTGATGCAATGCGATGTATTGTGATGCAATGCAATGCATTGTGATGCGATGCAATGCAATGTGATGTGATGCATGCAATATGATATTACCTGTTCTTTAAATGTTTTAGTTACCAGTGCAAGTGAGCTATCAAACCCTTTATTTAGTTCTGTTGGTGCAAGAGGGTCGTATTCATCATCTGCAGTAGAAAACCACCATCCATAATCCTCTGAAGAATATTAATATGTTTCTTAATCAATCTACCTTTTTTTCATTTATCAATCCTCTTCTCCCATTCCTCTCCTCTTCCCTCTTTCCCATGTCCCTGGCACTCTCCCAAACAACAAAATAAGCTTGACCCTTCACAAACTTCTTTTTTTGATGTGGCTCCACTCCAATACTCCAGCACTCACCCCCTCCCCAGTAAAATGTACAGTCTCTCAAAGTACTTCACACACACACATATTCAGTCTTCTGGGAGTTTTCTGGGTACTGTTCCTTAAAACAAACAAAAAATTAAATGAATATCACACTAACCATTTTCATCTGGATTTGCTATTTCACCAGATACCGTTTTAGGGATTTTATTTGGTGCTGTTATATACACTAAAAACAAGAGTTTGAAAAAATTACGAAGATCTTCATCTCAAACAATTGCAACTGGAAAATCCTTCTCGATCTTACCGAATTCCAATGGCAGCTTCTTCACGGACTTTCTAAAGGCTCCAAGTTTTTCTCTACAAACTTTAGCATTTTGCCTTTGAGTAATAAACAAACAAATAGACAAAAAAGTATACGCATTCAATATAATAACATAAACAAATAAAGTGGCTATTCGTACGTCAACCGTACATTTCCCGCCGTGACACTGACCACTCAGACTACAGGACAATTAAGTGTCGCGAAAGTGAGTGGGCTCGCTACTGAGTACAGACTCATCAAATAAGTTTGAATCAAAATATCATGACTGACATGAATCACATAACTAGTCTAAACAAAACTATCGTCATTAGGTTGGGATAGACGAAATCGACGAAATTTTGACTCCCTTGAGAACAGCAAATACAAGGACTTACAAAATAATGATCTAATATCTCAGTACCTGTAGCCATGTATGCAAAGAATCTATAAATTATAAAAAAGGCAACTTTAGAATAATGTATTAATCTCATACTCTGCATACGTTAGTCAGATTTACCTTCAAACAATTTTTGCTCACTGCGTCCGCCATCTTGGAATTTCCACAGGAACCCCACACGTTTCCTTCAAATATGTTTTAGAAGTGAGTGGGATACCTGTGTACTTGATAATCAAAACTTCGAAATGGTCAGAATAAAATAAATAGATTCTACGCACGGATAATCCTGATAAAGCCCTACGTGTTATTTGCTGTAGCTTTAGTATATACGTTTTTAGTCCTTTATCAAAAGCAATGTAACTAATGCTAGGCTTGGGCTGCCTGTGTTAAAACGAAGGTTGAAGTCCAACATGGCTGTCAAGCTCTTAGTTTTTGACATGGCAGGAACAACAGTCGACGACTCAGTTAATGGACTTCCATTAGTGGCTGTTGCTATGCAGGAAGCTTTTAGCAAGCATGAGCTAGAAGTAAGTATCGATAAAGTGAACGAAGTTCGTGGAATGGAGAAGAAAAATGCTATCAAAAATGTTCTTCAAGCCTTGAGAAAAGAGAGGCAAGGTGATGTGGCGGTAAAATTTCAGGACGACGACGCGCTCGTTGATGCAATTTTCAAAGACTTTAAAGAATCAATAAATACTCACCTTGAGTACATCGATAAAGAAATTCCAGGAACAAGTGAAACATTTCAAATAATGAAAGCAAAGGGATTAAATATTTCGTTAGGAAGTGGATTTCCACACTCAGTAGTAGAAACAATAGTTAAAAATCTAGGTTGGGAAGGCATGATAGATTACGTTTCTAGCGCAGAGAAGGAGGGACATGGAAGGCCTCATCCGGCAATGATTCATGCAGCAATGAAGTTCTGCTCAGTTGGAGATGCGCGGTCTGTAGTAAAGGTTGGAGATACGAAAGTTGACGTCCAGGAAGGAAGGAATGCTGGGTGTTGGACTGTAGCCGTGCTCACTGGGACGCAGACTGAGGAAAGTTTGAGAGATTCTAAACCTGATTTTATTATTGCAAGTGTAGCAGATTTACCTTCTGTTTTATCTCAAATTGAGGTAAATTCATAATTTGAAAGAAGTGCAGATTTGATAAATTAAAAAAATTACAGTAAGGGTACTCAATACGAGATAAGTGATTATGGTTACTGTATATTTAGTAGTCATGATCTCTTATGTAGGGGGAATGTTATAGCAGTTTTTGATTTCTGCGAAATCGGTAGCTGCAAGCTGCACCCTAAAATTAGATTTTTTGCTACGGTCAATCAAAAATAATTTGTTGGTACCTTTTATTTTCTTGACTAGCAATAGTGGCTATGAAAAACCCTAGATTTTATGACGGTTTTGGCCGCCATTTTAACGAGTAGGCAAAAGTCTAGAAAGCGCGGTTACAAAACCCCATACATTCTTTGTAAATGTTTATCGAGTGACGGCGAAACAGTGTTAAAAACTATCAGTTCTTGCTTTTTCTCTTTATTGTGGGCAAAAATACTCTCGATCATTCAAGGTACGGACATGTTTTAATCATAGCAGGAGAGCCAAGCTCATGGGATCAATATTTCGATCGATTCGAGCCGATTTTTGTGAATCGTCTGGCACCGAGTCCACGTGGATGGATTCGTGCAAATCAAAACAAACACGAATAATAACATTACACTTTATCTTCTCTCTAAATGTGCAATAATTAAGTTGATAGAGTAAACCAATGAAGTTGATAATTACTTATGTAACGTTTTAGGATGGAAACTACTTACAAATACGAAGACTTCTTTGATTTACCCCTGGGATCCTTGAAGGATTATTAAAGCTCAGAGGTCTTTCATCAAGTGGTAGGAAAGTTGAGTTGGTGGCTAGGGCTTCCTGCTTCTCCACAAAGAGTTAATTAACTTAATTATTGCATATTTAGAGAGAAAATAAAGTCTATTGTTATTATTCGTGTCTGTTTTGATTTGCACGAATCCATCCACGTGGACTCGGTGCCAGACGATTCACAAAAATCGGCTCGAATCGATCGAAATATTGATCCCATGAGCTTGGCTCTCCTGCTATGATTAAAACGTGTCCGTACCTTGAATAATCGAGAGTATTTTTGCCCACAATAAAGAGAAAAAGCAAGAACTGATAGTTTTTAACACTGTTTCGCCGTCACTCGATAAACATTTACAAAGAATGTATGGGACTTAAACTACTCTTTAAAATGGCGGCCAAAACCGTCATAAAATCTATTGGTTGTGATCGTATTTCAATCAATATCTTTTGGATCAATTTGTAATCATTTTATGGCTAAATATCGTAACACCATAACCAAAACCCTATGGACCCCATACATGCTACATGTATCTCACATTTTTCCGCAGGTGTTACAATATTTAGCCATAAAATGATTACAAATTTATCCAAAAGATATTGATTAAAATGCATATATGCATTGTATTCAATATACAATATATGCATTGTAATCCTCTAGAAAATGAACTTATTACCTGTCTGTCTTCCTAACATAAAATCATTTTGTGGTGATAGAAAAACATACACACAGGCAAAGCAGCTATACCAGCAGACAAATAAACAAAAGCAGATACAATCAACAAACCAGAGCCTTACAAAAAAGGTAAATATTTCTATAAGTAATTACAGTTAATTTATTTGATGTATACTGCATCATTAAGAATAATTATTTGCAGTTACTGTAGAAGTGACGTTTGAATGCTCAAAGTAAAATATGGAGACGAGAGATATTGTGAGTAAACTCCAAGCAAATATTATCTTTACCTCAGTTGAGGTTGTAGTTAAGCTAACAGGAGACAAGAGATGACTTGTGGCAAGTTTATATCTTTCCCCTAACCCCCATGTCAATATTTGAAGGGTAATGCTAAGATAAGTAAATGCCATTGCCTGTAATACATTTTGTTAGTTAGATGTTTAGTGAAAATTTTCAGGTAGTTTGTAGATGTGACCCTAAAGATTGCAGGTACCAATAAGAATCACCATCATTCAAGAAGCTTTTTATTTGCCTTTTTAAACTTATTACTAACAAAATTATGTACTCCAAATATTTGTAATTACTAATTACAAACCTTTTAAAAAACCTATTTACAAAAATTACTCCAAATACCAAATATGAAAAAGGGTTCATTGACAAAATGCAAAAGATATTTCTGGCCTAATCTACAGTAAGTCCAGCATAATCTATTAAAATGTCAGCTGCCTTCACTTTCAAAGATGCTTCTTGGTGTGCATATTGATCATACTTGGCCAGGAATTTGAGTGCTTGATGGTTGCAATAATGTAAACTGCACTGCTGCTACCTTTGGCATCTAAAAATTCCAGGGTAAATGAAAATATGGTCTCAAAACTATCCCAGCAGATTGGCTTAGTTCTGCTGTTTTTAACATAGGTTATAAGAAAAGCAGCCCATAATATTTTTTCCTCGCAAATTACATCTTGCCATGTATGGTACCTTAAGATGAAGAGCAGTCTTGAACATCAAGTTCTGCATCAGTCACATGCCATATACTCGGCCATCAAAGCCTGACCTATACTTTTACATTTCTGACCGCCATTCAATATCGTGATTGCTTTCTGAGAAACTTTGGTATTTTCACTTGAAAATCCCTGCACCAAAGTCATTAGTAGTAAGGATAGAATGTCTGTCTGAAATTCTGTCATAGGCTCAAGCAAACAATCTCTTCCACTTAACAATTTAGTTTGTATCATATCTTGTGGTTTTACGATACTTTTGTCTTGTTGCTCTGATCTGCAGTTCCTGTTAGTCCTGTTAACATGAGTTGAGAAAATTTCTATTTCATGCCACTTTGATGCACTGAAACTATGGTTGTTGATGTTAAATAAAGGTTTGACAATTCTAAAAATTCCTCTACCACTATGTTCTATATATGAAATCTCTTTGACAGTTCTCCTTGGGATTGTCTGCATCTTGTTATCCAGTTCATCATTTCCACTAATAGGACAACTAATGTCATCTTTTGAAGGCAATTCAATCATCTTGGCAGACGATTTTGCCAATTTAGTCAACCGATTGTCATTGTCACCCATCTTGTCACTTGTTTTTGCATTCAAAGACTTCACGCCGTCACTGCTTTGTGCGTAGTCGTTTAAACTAATGCAGTCTTGTCTAACCAAATCACCTATTCCATCGGGAATGCTTGCCCATCTTGCCATTACCCCAGACAAGTTCTTCCCAGAATGATTACTAACCAGATTGTCAAATGCGTCACTTGTGTTTTTGAGTAAGTCATCGCTTGTCAAAACACTTATGGCACTAGCGAGAGAGGTTTTCACTGAATCAGCTGTAGTTTCAATACACTGAACAACTTCATTCAGATACGTTGCTGACTTTTCCTCCATTAATTGTTCCTGTATTGTCGCTGTCTGCGCAGGCACCCTTGCCGATAGATTGTTTACAGTCGTCTTGAGTTCCTGAACGGTATTTTCAATATCGTCAACAATTCCATGGACCTTGAGTACGATCTTAGCGGTGAATTTTAGAGTTATTTTCAAGTCTCTAAGAATTACTTTTATGTCTCGAATCGTGCTAATCAAACCCCCCATCTTCTATGTACTTACTCAACCTGCTTTGAGGCGGGAGTACTCGGCTCGTCCAAAGATCTCGATGCACGGACCACCGTTACTGATACAGCTCTAAACGAACACACAGCTTGGGCAGATGAAGGAGAGATTTGAATTGCTCATCCTATTGAATATTTGCAGTTCCAAAATTTCCTTTCTTGCAGTGCTACTTTTTACATTGATAAGATATTTTTGCCAGTGGAAATGCTTGTTCAGTCGGACTGCGCCCTTTTCCCGGTTTGTAGAAAGAAAAGAATGACAATGCAATGAATTCTTATTGATCAGGTGTGTTCCAGCTTCTTTTCGACACTGGTTTTGGCTAGTTTGAGTCAATCCAAGAAAGATTTTCAATTTGTTATGACAATAAGGTTTCTTAGTCGAGTCTCAAAATAGTTAATGGACTACGCCTTTTCGGAAGCTAGTTTCCCTAACTATCAAAATATAGTGATCGTTATTAAATAGAATTCTTAATCCGGCTCATGAATGGAATTAACCTGCTTTGTTGCACTGAGTTTGTGTCGAGATTTTTGAGTCTCTTAATGGCAGACTTCTTTCTCAGCTAGACAGTAAGCGTCTGTCATGAGGACTACGCCCTTAGAGAAAGGTGTGTCCAGATTTACTGTGGCAAATATTACTGAAATATGTTAATAAAAAGCCTGGTCTAAGTTAAGGAGGCGTTACGAAGAATATTTTGACTTCTTCAAGGATGGACTTTTAGCAGTGCCACAGCAACTAGTGTTGCTTTTTAAATTTAACTTATAATTATAATTAAAATTGAAACATTTAATTCAATATATTTGACACAAACGGATGCCACCGTCATCGCTTATCATAGCATTTTATTGCGAAGTTGCAAGGTTCTTTGATTCAACGATAAGGAAACCTAGACCACTTGGTGATAACATTATAGATCTGTTGAGTATATGATTACACGTGTACTCTGTGTAACATACTAGCAGTCATCTCAGTGCTTTTCGAATTTAGCTTCTCAGAGTCTCTTGTTTACATAGCTTAGCTTAAGGTCCTAAATTACGTTTTCATAATCATTTTTTATGACATGAACACCTGCAAAATACCTGTTGACACAAGAGATCAATATTCCTTGTACTTTCGCTTCGATGGTGATAGTGTTTTTCACTGTTAAATTAGTTACAGTATAGAAATTAATTCTCTAACTCTGTGATTATAAAACTCATTAATGAGAATCAAAGTTTCCATCTCAGAGGAGGATCCACATGGATCCAGAATGCATTGCGAGTGAAATATATATTTTTTATTCTAACAGCTAAAATTTATATTTTCGAAATTGAAAAATCAATTGTACTGAAGTAGAGTGTATTTCATACTTCTTAACGATATCTATTTCTAAATTCTTCAAGAGATTTTAAAACACTTATAAAAAATACTGCAATACTTTTTGAGTACTTTCAGGTTCAGTACAAATCCTACAACTGGTTACTTTTATTTACCGAATTAGTCGAACATGCCTTTATCGAATGCGAAACCAACGCCCGTTTAGTATCAGTAATATTAGTGATTAAAACGAGCATAGGCTTTTCAGATCTTTTTTTCTAGGTTCTAGACAATCTTTTTAAAGCACCCATGCATATGAGGGTGGGGTCGTATGATGCAAGATACAACAAGATATAGGAGACACGAACCGTGAAAACTATTGTCTAGTATCAAGAGAATTTGCAACGAAATTGCAGTTTATTTTAGTTTGAGGTTTCGTCATTAGTACTATTCATTATCAGCAATATTGTTAAAGGTTGTCCATATTCTGGTTCATTCCCCGCCCTCAGTCCTTGCCCCCTCTCAAAACGACCCCGTCCTTGGCTATTATAAAAGTTTCAAGATCTTCCATCACTGGAAAGTTTAGAGAAAATTAGACGCACATCTGCTTGAACTCGGGCTTCATAGCAGAAAATCGAAAGAATTCTTCGTGAACATTGTCATCCTGTTAGATGATTGATACGTATTTAACGTATCATTATACGTATTTGCTCTTTTAGAATTTGATAGTTTTAACCCTAAAATCCAAAATTGTAGAAAATCAAAATCCGGATTTACTTCTAGGATCGGACTTTTTCTACGTGGAGTGTGGGATCGAGTAATAAAATTCTTTGTTATATCAATTTGAAATCAATATAGAAATTTGAAGATTTACTTGAAGAATTGCTTTGACGCCGTTATTTTTGGAAATTAAGAGATAACGTGGATTTTTTGAAAGGAAACGGGTAAAGGAACACAGTGATAATCTGTACCTTTATGCCACTTATTTTCACCCTCCCTTTCTTTTATATAAAGCAGGAAATCAAAAAGACGTTCGAAAATCCATCACCTGCATGTGACCATGCACGATCATGTGGTAAAACTGAAAGAGAGCTTTTTATCCGTTACCATAGATACCGCAGGCAATATATAGGGCAAAAAAGTCTTTATTGTAATTTCTAAAATAAAGCTTACTTTAGTATCCTTTTAAGTGTTGTGGTCTTTGTAAAACTCACTACTCCGCCCGCACATCTTCACACGCTACAAAGGGAAGCCTAATGCGGTTAATGTAATATCTAAGAGTGTTATGATCGTTATAGAACTCCATTTAGTAACACTCCTTCCCACACGCTTCAGGGGGACACTTCTGTCGATGTAATATCTAAGAGAAAATTTTATTTTACTGTGGTGTCCTTTTGAATGTTGTGATCTTTCGAGTATTCCGCACTCCTTCACACGCTTCAGAAGTACGCCTTATGTCGATGTAATATCTAAGAGAAAATAATTTTATTGTGGTGTCCTTTTGAGTGTTGTGATCTTCTGGGTATTCCGCACTCCTTCACACGCTTCAGAAGTACGCCTTATGTCGATGTAATATCTAAGAGAAAATAATTTCACTGTAGTGCCCTTTTGAGTATCGTGATCTTCTGGGTATTCCGCACTCCTTCACACGCTTCAGAAGTACGCCTTATGTCATGTAATATAGAAGGTAAAATAATTTTACTGTGGTGTCCTTTTGAGTGTTGTGATCTTCTGGGTATTCCGCACTCCTTGTCACAGATCTGCGCGGGATTGCTCAAGGTCATAAAACACTTCAATCATGAATCTTCCTTCTTTCTCGTTTCCCTTTATTAACCAAATTATTGTCAAAGAATAATCCTCTAGTCATAGAAAAGAATTCTAATTACTATGCGATAACTTCTAATCTTACAGAATACTGAAAGTGCACAGTACTTAAAGGCAGTCAGTGTTCTTACTTTTTTAAAAATATATAACACCTTTGACCAACCTTTTAGTTCGTTTATCTTTCCTCTTTGTCGTCTCTTGTGTGTTCTCACTTACGTTCCCTTTCTTCTTGCATTTAACCACCACTTTAAGTAACTTCAAACCATTAAACATCTTCTACACTGAAACCAACTGGACTTTCCCCTCCTTTGAGTCTTTTAACTTGCTTTAAAATTACTTCTTCGACTCAGTCCTTGTGCTGGTACTTTCAAACTTTTCCCTTTAAGTTAATTCCAAGCTTTATCTGGAATTTTCTTTGAGTTACTTCAAACCTTTAACTGGAATTAGCTGATCCGCTATTCTGGATTCTATAAAGGCCCACTGATGAACTTCAGGGGTGAAAAGAACTCAACTGTTCCTTCGTGGAGCTTTCAAGACTTCAAAACTAACGTTTGACGACTCAGATTCTACAAAACTGGGCGTATTTAAGGCGAACTCAAAATAAATTACCATAACTGTTCTGAAAATCCCACGTGAAGCGTGCAAAAACAAAATACATTTACAATTGACAAAATTCTATCAAAAAGTGCTGAAACAAAGGAAAAATTCAATAAATATTCTAAAGGTATTCTAAGTAATTCCGTCACATTCCTTCACACGCTTCATAAGTACGCCTTAAAACGAAGTAATATCTAAGAGAAAATAATTTCACTGTAGTGCCCTTTTGAGTGTTGTGATCTTCCGAGTATTCCGCACTCCTTCACACGCTTCAAAAGTACGCCTTATGTCGATGTAATATCTAAGAGAAAATAATTTTATTGTGGTGTCCTTTTGAGTGTTGTGTTCTTCTGGGTATTCCGCACACCTTCACACGCTTCAGAAGTACGCCTTATGTCGATGTAATATCTAAGAGAAAATAATTTCACTGTGGTGTCCTTTTGAGTGTTGTGATCTTCCGAGTATTCCGCACTCCTTCACACGCTTCAGAAGTACGCCTTAAAACGATGTAATATCTAAGAGAAAATAATTTCACTGTGGTGTCCTTTTGAGTGTGTGATCTTCCGAGTATTCCACACTCCTTCACACGCTTCAAAAGTACACCTTCAATCGATGTAATATCTAAGAGAAAATAATTTTATTGTGGTGTCCTTTTGAGTGTTGTGTTCTTCTGGGTATTCCGCACTCCTTCACACGCTTCAGAAGTACGCCTTAAATCGATGTAATATCTAAGAGAAAATAATTTCACTGTGGTGTCCTTTTGAGTGTTGTGATCTTCCGAGTATTCCGCACTCCTTCACACGCTTCAAAAGTACACCTTCAATCGATGTAATATCTAAGAGAAAATAATTTTATTGTGGTGTCCTTTTGAGTGTTGTGATCTTCCGAGTATTTCCGCACTCCTTCACACGCTTCAGAAGTACGCCTTCAATCGATGTAATATCTAGGAGAAAATAATTTCACTGTAGTGCCCTTTTGAGTGTTGTGATCTTCCGAGTATTCCGCACTACTTCACACGCTTCAGAAGTACGCCTTCAATCGATGTAATATCTCAGAGAAAATAATTTCACTGTAGTGCCCTTTTGAGTGTTGTGATCTTCCGAGTATTCCGCACTCCTTCACACGCTTCAAAAGTACGCCTTATGTCGATGTAATATCTAAGAGAAAATAATTTTACTGTGGTGTCCTTTTGAGTGTCGTGATCTTCCGAGTATTCCGCACTCCTTCACACGCTTCAGAAGTACACCTTCAATCGATGTAATATCTAAGAGAAAATAATTTCACTGTAGTGCCCTTTTGAGTGTAGTGATCTTCACGGTATTCCGCATTCCTTCACACGATTCAGAAGTACGCCTTTAATCGATGTAATATCTAAGAGAAAATAATTTCACTGTAGTGCCCTTTTGAGTGTAGTGATCATCTGGGTATTCCGCACTCCTTCACACGCTTCAGAAGTACACCTTCAATCGATGTAATATCTAAGAGAAAATAATTTCACTGTAGTGCCCTTTTGAGTGTTGTGATCTTCCGAGTATTCCGCACTACTTCACACGCTTCAGAAGTACGCCTTCAATCGATGTAATATCTAAGAGAAAATAATTTCACTGTAGTGCCCTTTTGAGTGTTGTGATCTTCCGAGTATTCCGCACTCCTTCACACGCTTCAAAAGTACGCCTTATGTCGATGTAATATCTAAGAGAAAATAATTTCACTGTGGTGTCCTTTTGAGTGTTGTGATCTTCCGAGTATTCCGCACTCCTTCACACGCTTCAAAAGTACACCTTCAATCGATGTAATATCTAAGAGAAAATAATTTTATTGTGGTGTCCTTTTGAGTGTTGTGATCTTCCGAGTATTCCGCACTCCTTCACACGCTTCAGAAGTACACCTTCAATCGATGTAATATCTAAGAGAAAATAATTTCACTGTAGTGCCCTTTTGAGTGTTGTGATCTTCCGAGTATTCCGCACTCCTTCACACGCTTCAAAAGTACGCCTTATGTCGATGTAATATCTAAGAGAAAATAATTTCACTGTGGTGTCCTTTTGAGTGTTGTGATCTTCCGAGTATTCCGCACTCCTTCACACGCTTCAGAAGAACGCCTTAAAACGATGTAATATCTAAGAGAAAATAATTTCACTGTGGTGTCCTTTTGAGTGTTGTGATCTTCTGGGTATTCCGCACTCCTTCACACGCTTCAGAGGTACGCCTTAAATCGATGTAATATCTAAGAGAAAATAATTTCACTGTGGTGTCCTTTTGAGTGTTGTGATCTTCCGAGTATTCCGCACTCCTTCACACGCTTCAAAAGTACACCTTAAATCGATGTAATATCTAAGAGAAAATAATTTCACTGTGGTGTCCTTTTGAGTGTTGTGATCTTCCGAGTATTCCGCACTCCTTCACACGCTTCAGAAGTACGCCTTATGTCGATGTAATATCTAAGAGAAAATAATTTTATAGTGGTGTCCTTTTGAGTGTTGTGTTCTTCTGGGTATTCCGCACTCCTTCACACGCTTCAGAAGTACGCCTTAAAACGATGTAATATCTAAGACAAAATAATTTCACTGTGGTGTCCTTTTGAGTGTTGTGATCTTCCGAGTATTCCGCACTCCTTCACATGCTTCAAAAGTACGCCTTAAATCGATGTAATATCTAAGAGAAAATAATTTCACTGTGGTGTCCTTTTGAGTGTTGTGATCTTCCGAGTATTCCGCACTCCTTCACATGCTTCAGAAATACGCCTTCAATCGATGTAATATCTAAGGAAAAATAATTTCACTGTGGTGTCCTTTTGAGTATAGTGATCTTCTGGGTATTCCGCACTCCTTCACACGCTTCAGAAGTACACCTTCAATCTATGTAATATCTAAGAGAAAATAATTTCACTGTAGTGCCCTTTTGATTGAATGATCTTCTGGGTATTCCGCATTCCTTCACACGCTTCAAAAGTACACCTTAAATCGATGTAATATCTAAGAGAAAATAATTTCACCGTAGTGCCCTTTTGAGTGTAGTGATCATCTGGGTATTCCGCACTCCTTCACACGCTTCAGAAGTACACCTTCAATCGATGTAATATCTAAGAGAAAATAATTTCACTGTAGTGCCCTTTTCAGTGTAGTGATCCTCTGGGTATTCCGCACTCCTTCACACGCTTCAGAAGTACACCTTCAATCGATGTAATATCTAAGAGAAAATAATTTCACTGTAGTGCCCTTTTGAGTGTAGTGATCTTCACGGTATTCCGCATTCCTTCACACGCTTCAGAAGTACGCCTTAAATCGATGTAATATCTAAGAGAAAATAATTTCACTGTAGTGCCCTTTTGAGTGTAGTGATCATCTGGGTATTCCGCACTCCTTCACACGCTTGAGAAGTACACCTTCAATCGATGTAATATCTAAGAGAAAATAATTTCACTGTTGTGCCCTTTTGAGTGTAGTGATCCTCTGGGTATTCCGCACTCCTTCACACGCTTCAGAAGTACACCTTCAATCGATGTAATATCTAAGAGAAAATAATTTCACTGTAGTGCCCTTTTGAGTGTAGTGATCTTCTGGGTATTCCGCATTCCTTCACACGCTTCAGAAGTACGCCTTATGTCGATGTAATATCTAAGAGAAAATAAATTCACTGTGGTGTCTTTTTGAGTGTTGTGATCTTTCGAGTATTCCGCACTCCTTCACACGCTTCAGAAGTACGCCTTGAATCGATTAAATATATAAGAGAAAATGAGCTTTCTCTAGTGTTCTTTTGAGTTTTGAAGTCTTTGTAAAACTCCGGGTATTCCGCACTCTTTCTCATGCTTCAGAAGAACGCCTTCTGTCCATGTCATATCTAAGATAGAGAAAGCTTATTCTGGACCGTATTTATAAGTATCCTGTTTTCAAATGACCTTTTTTAATGGTATCATTGACCGGATTTAAGGGTATCCTCGTTTGGAACCAACGTATTTAAGAGTATCTTTTACAGTATTTGATTGTTTTCTTATTTGAAATGGCCTTTTTCAATAGGAATCCTTGAGCACATTTCAAAAAACATTTTTCCAATTCATCTTTAATATAAGTTACAATGGCGTGTTTCGAGGAGTCTACATCCCGGGCGTTGAGTGCTGCTCAAAGCCCGCTTTCACAGCCCAAGTTACATACATTTACTGTATTTTATGGGGTCCTTCTCCGCCCTAGATATAGTCTTCCCCAGCATTGTATCTTGCATTCACTTTGAAACCCATTAGGAAGCCAAGAGCGGATTTTGAAAAAAAAAACACTAAACGGCCTCAAACCGCGCTGAAACTTCGCCAGACGACTGAACAAAGTAAAAGCAACAACTGCAAGTTTTAAGGCAAATCGTTGAGTGAAACATTTTATTTTCGTAACTTTATCATAACTCCCATACATTCCCTTATAAACAATACACAGGAACCTTGCTTGATACGGTGTGAACGCACCCTAAATAAGTACATTTGTGACTTGCCGTGATCTTAAGAGTGAATGGACAATAAATAGCGAGGGGGGGGGGGGGGTGTAGGTAATTAATGACTTTCAAGAGTATTTCGGGTGAAACATTTTATGCTCGTAAATCCAATATTTTTTAACGACAAAAACAAAACAAATGACGCCATTGATACGTATTTTACTTGCTCTCTTAGAATTGACAGAATTAAACCTAAAATCCAAAATTGTTGAAAATTTCAATCTGGATTAACTTCCTTGGATCGGACTTTCTGTAAGTGGAGTGTGGGATCGAGTAAACAAAGTTCTTTAATAATTTAACTTAAAAACAATAAAGATACTTGAAGAATTGCTTTGAAGCTGTTATTTTTAGAACTTACTGATAAACATGGCTTTTATAAAGAGAAAACGGCAAAGAGAACATATCGAGGATTTGTAAATTTGCCATTTCATTCCATTTTTATAAAGCAGGAAATAAAAAAAAGACGAATATCCCTCCCCTGTGACCATGTAAGAGCATATGGTAAAACTAACAAAAGAGCGCTCGTACAGTTACCATAGATACCGTAATATATGGTAAAAAGAAAGGGATGAATATTCTGTATAGTATGCATAATGTATTTAAGTGGAAACAAGTGTATTAAAAGCATATATGTATGTATGTGTTTATTATATTTTAAAACTATTATTGTTATTTTATGTGCTTAAATATGAACAACTCAATCACCTGGACTACTAGTATCCCATCTAGCCATCTCGTAAGGAACGCCTTTATCCTGTTTCGTTTCTCTGGATATCAACAATCTAGCAATCTCAATAGGATACTAGATGATGAAAATTGAATAAACTTTTTCCGCTTTACGTTTTTTACTTAAAAATACGATTTTCTTTACCGTATTCGATTTTCCATCGATTTTGGACAAGTGAATTTTAGGTGCGAAAGTCAGAAGTTCATTTTTCAATGACCCCCTTGTTAGTCCCTCTGTACTCAATCGAACAAGAAAGATGCCACACAAGAGGCTAGCAAGGACAATAAACAACAGCTTAATCCTGTTTCCTTTCTCTGGATATCAACAATCTAGCGATCTGAATAAGATGCTAGATGATGAAAGTTGAATAAACGTTTTAATTTATGCCTGTAGTGGATCTACAGGCAGAGAAATTCAAGATTTTGAAGTACAAGTCCTTCCCTGTTCTGTAAACAGCGTTTATAAGGGAATGTATGGGCAGCATAATGGATTTTTGACTATTTCTTCCGCTTTACGTTATTTACTTAAAAACACGATTTTCTTTACCGTATTCTATGGTGGATCGATTTTGGACAAGTGAATTTTAGGTGCGAAAGTCAGAAGTTCATTTTTCAATGACCCCCTTGTTAGTCCCTCTGTACTCAATCGAACAAGAAAGATGGCAAACAAGAGGCTAGCAAGTACAATAAACAACGGCTTTATCCTGATTCGTTTCTCTGGATATCAACAATCTAGCACTCTGAATAGGATGCTAGATGATGAAAGTTGAATAAACTTTTTAATTTATGCCTCTAGTGGATCTACAGGCAGAGAAATTCAAGATTTTGAAGTACAAGTCCTTCCCTGTTCTGTTAACAGCGTTTATAAGGGAATGTATGGGCAGCATAATGGTTTTTTTGACTATTTTTTCGGCTTTACGTTATTCACTTAAAAACACAATTTTCTTTACCGTATTCTATGGAGGATGGATTTTGGACAAGTGAATTTTAGGTGCGAAAGTCGGAAGTTCATTTTTCAATGACCCCCTTGTTTTGCCCTCTGTACTCAATCGAACAAGAAAGATGGCAGACAAGAGGCTAACAAGTACAATAAACAACAGCTTTATCCTGTTTCGTTTCTCTGGATATCAACAATATAGCAATCTGAATAAGATGCTAGATGATGAAAGTCTAATAAACTTTTTAATTTATGCCTGTAGTGGATCTACAGGCAGAGAAATTCAAGATTTTGTAGTACAAGACCTTCCCTGTTCTGTAAACAGCGTTTATAAGGGAATGTATGGGCAGCATAATGGATTTTTGACTATTTTTTTCCGCTTTACGTTTTTTACTTAAAAACACGATTTTCTTTACCGTATTCTATGGTGGATCGATTTTGGACAAGTGAATTTTAGGTGCGAAAGTCAGAAGTTCATTTTTCAATGACCCCCTTGTTAGTCCCTCTGTACTCAATCGAACAAGAAAGATGGCAAACAAGAGGCTAGCAAGTACAATAAACAACGGCTTTATCCTGATTCGTTTCTCTGGATATCAACAATCTAGCACTCTGAATAGGATGCTAGATGATGAAAGTTGAATAAACTTTTTAATTTATGCCTGTAGTGGATCTACAGGCAGAGAAATTCAAGATTTTGAAGTACAAGTCCTTCCCTGTTCTGTTAACAGCGTTTATAAGGGAATGTATGGGCAGCATAATGGTTTTTTTGACTATTTTTTCGGCTTTACGTTATTCACTTAAAAACACAATTTTCTTTACCGTATTCTATGGAGGATGGATTTTGGACAAGTGAATTTTAGGTGCGAAAGTCGGAAGTTCATTTTTCAATGACCCCCTTGTTTTGCCCTCTGTACTCAATCGAACAAGAAAGATGGCAGACAAGAGGCTAACAAGTACAATAAACAACAGCTTTATCCTGTTTCGTTTCTCTGGATATCAACAATATAGCAATCTGAATAAGATGCTAGATGATGAAAGTCTAATAAACTTTTTAATTTATGCCTGTAGTGGATCTACAGGCAGAGAAATTCAAGATTTTGTAGTACAAGACCTTCCCTGTTCTGTAAACAGCGTTTATAAGGGAATGTATGGGCAGCATAATGGATTTTTGACTATTTTTTCCGCTTTACGTTTTTTACTTAAAAATACGATTTTCTTTACCGTATTCGATGGTGGATCGATGTTGGACAAGTGAATTTTAGGTGCGAAAGTCAGAAGTTCATTTTTTAAAGACACCCTTGTTAGTCCCTCTGTACTCAATCGAACAAGAAAGATGGCAAACAAGAGGCTAGCAAGGACAAAAAACAACAGCTTAATCCTGTTTCGTTTCTCTGGATATCAACAATCTAGCAATCTGAATAAGATGCTAGATGATGAAAGTTGAATAAACTTTTTAATTTATGCCTCTAGTGGATCTACAGGCAGAGAAATTCAAGATTTTGTAGTACAAGACCTTCCCTGTTCTGTAAACAGCGTTTATATGGGAATGTATGGGCAGCATAATGGATTTTTGACTATTTTTTCCGCTTTACGTTATTTACTTAAAAACACGATTTTCTTTACCGTATTCTATGGAGGATGGATTTTGGACAAGTGAATTTTAGGTGCGAAAGTCAGAAGTTCATTTTTCAATGTACCCCTTGTTTCATTTTTGGCCCTCTGTACTCAATCGAACAAGAAAGATGCATCAGACAAGAGGCTAACAAGTACAATAAACAACAGCTTAATCCTGTGTCGTTTCTCTGGATATCAACAATCTAGCAATCTGAATAAGATGCTAGATGATGAAAGTTGAATAAACTTTTTAATTTATGCCTTTAGTGGATCTACAGGCAGAGAAATTCAAGATTTGGAAGTACAAGTACTTCCCTGTTTCGTTAACAGCGTTTATAAGGGAATGTATGGGCAGCATAATGGTTTTTTGACTATTTTCTCGGCTTTACGTAATTCACTTAAAAACACAATTTTCTTTACCGTATTGTATGGTGGATCGATGTTGGACAAGTGAATTTTAGGTGCGAAAGTCAGAAGTTTATTTTTCAATGACCCCCTTCCTAAGCCCTCTGTACTCAATCGAACAAGAAATATGGCAGACAAAAGGCTAGCCAGGACAATAAACAACAGCTTAATCCTGTGTCGTTTCTCTGGATATCAAAAAGCTAGCAATCTGAATAAGATGCTAGATGATGAAAGTTGAATAAACTTTTTACGTTATGCCTGTAGTGGATCTACAGGCAGAGAAATTCAAGATTTTGTAGTACAAGACCTTCCCTGTTCTGTAAACAGCGTTTATAAGGGAATGTATGGGCAGCATAATGGATTTTTGACTATTTTTTCCGCTTTACGTTTTTTACTAAAAAATACGATTTTCTTTACCGTATTCGATGGTGGATCGATTTTGGACAAGTGAATTTTGGGTGCGAAAGTCAGAAGTTCATTTTTCAATGACCCCTTGTTAGTCCCTCTGTACTCAATCGAACAAGAAAGATGGCAGACAAAAGGCTAGCAAGGACAAAAAACAACAGCTTTATCCTGATTCGTTTCACTGGGTATCAACAATCTAGCAATCTCAATAGGATGCTAGATGATGAAAGTTGAATAAACTTTTTAATTTATGCCTCTAGTGAATCTACAGGCAGAGAAATTCAAAATTTTGTACTATAATTCCTTCCCTGTTCTGTAAACAGCGTTTATAAGGGAATGTATGGGCAGCATAATGGATTTTTGACTATTTTTTCCGCTTTACGATATTCACTTTAAAATACGATTTTCTTTACCGTATTCTATGGTGGATCGATTTTGGACAAGTGAATTTTAGGTGCGAAAGTCGGAAGTTCATTTTTCAATGACCCCTTGTTAGTCCATCTGTACTCAATAGAACAAGAAAGATGGCAAACAAGAGGCTAACAAGTACAATAAACAACGGCTTTATCCTGATTCGTTTCACTGGGTATCAACAATCTAGCAATCTCAATAGGATGCTAGATGATGAAAGTTGAATAAACTTTTTAATTTATTCCTCTAGTGAATCTACAGGCAGAGAAATTCAAGATTTTGTACTATAATTCCTTCCCTGTTCTGTAAACAGCGTTTATAAGGGAATGTATGGGCAGCATAATGGATTTTTGACTATTTTTTCCGCTTTACGATATTCACTTTAAAATACGATTTTCTTTACCGTATTCGATGGTGGATCGATGTTGGACAAGTGAATTTTAGGTGCGAAAGTCAGAAGTTCATTTTTTAAAGACCCCCTTGTTAGTCCCTCTGTACTCAATCGAACAAGAAAGATGCATCAGACAAGAGGCTAACAAGTACAATAAACAACAGCTTAATCCTGTGTCGTTTCTCTGGATATCAACAATCTAGCAATCTGAATAAGATGCTAGATGATGAAAGTTGAATAAACTTTTTAATTTATCCCTTTAGTGGATCTACAGGCAGAGTAATTCAAGATTTGGAAGTACAAGTGCTTCCCTGTTCTGTAAACAGCGTTTATAAGGGAATGTATGGGCAGCATAATGGATTTTTGACTATTTTTTCCGCTTTACGTTATTTACTTAAAAACACGATTTTCTTTACCGTATTCTATGGAGGATGGATTTTGGACAAGTGAATTTTAGGTGCGAAAGTCAGAAGTTCATTTTTCAATGTACCCCTTGTTTGGCCCTCTGTACTCAATCGAACAAGAAAGATGCATCAGACAAGAGGCTAACAAGTACAATAAACAACAGCTTTAACCTGTTTCGTTTCTCTGGATATCAACAATCTAGCAATCTGAATAAGATGCTAGATGATGAAAGTTGAATAAACTTTTTAATTTATGCCTCTAGTGGATCTACAGGCAGAGAAATTCAAGATTTTGTAGTACAAGACCTTCCCTGTTCTGTAAACAGCGTTTATATGGGAATGTATGGGCAGCATAATGGATTTTTGACTATTTTTTCCGCTTTACGTTATTTACTTAAAAACACGATTTTCTTTACCGTATTCTATGGAGGATGGATTTTGGACACGTGAATTTTAGGTGCGAAAGTCAGAAGTTCATTTTTCAATGTACCCCTTGTTTGGCCCTCTGTACTCAATCGAACAAGAAAGATGCATCAGACAAGAGGCTAACAAGTACAATAAACAACAGCTTTATCCTGTTTCGTTTCTCTGGATATCAACAATCTAGCAATCTGAATAAGATGCTAGATGATGAAAGTTGAATAAACTTTTTAATTTATGCCTTTAGTGGATCTACAGGCAGAGAAATTCAAGATTTGAAAGTACAAGTCCTTCCCTGTTCTGTAAACAGCGTTTATATGGGAATGTATGGGCAGCATAATGGATTTTTGACTATTTTTTCCGCTTTACGTTTTTTACTTAAAAATACGATTTTCTTTACCGTATTCGATGGTGGATCGATTTTGGACAAGTGAATTTTAGGTGCGAAAGTCGGAAGTTCATTTTTCAATGACCCCTTGTTAGTCCATCTGTACTCAATAGAACAAGAAAGATGGCAAACAAGAGGCTAACAAGTACAATAAACAACGGCTTTATCCTGATTCGTTTCTCTGGGTATCAACAATCTAGCAATCTCAATAGGATGCTAGATGATGAAAGTTGAATAAACTTTTTAATTTATGCCTCTAGTGAATCTACAGGCAGAGAAATTCAAGATTTTGTACTATAATTCCTTCCCTGTTCTGTAAACAGCGTTTATATGGGAATGTATGGGCAGCATAATGGATTTTTGACTATTTTTTCCGCTTTACGATATTCACTTTAAAATACGATTTTCTTTACCGTATTCTATGGTGGATCGATTTTGGACAAGTGAATTTTAGATGCGAAAACCAGAAGTTCATTTTTCAATGACCCCCTTCCTAAGCCCTCTGTACTCAATCGAACAAGAAAGATGGCAGACAAAAGGCTAGCAAGGACAATAAACAACAGCTTAATCCTGTGTCGTTTTTCTGGATATCAACAATATAGCAATCTGAATAAGATGCTAGATGATGAAAGTTGAATAAACTTTTTAATTTATGCCTGTAGTGGATCTACAGGCAGAGAAATTCAAGATTTTGTACTATTATTTCTTCCCTGTTCTGTAAACAGCGTTCATAAGGGAATGTATGGGCAGCATAATGGATTTTTGACTATTTTTTCCGCTTTACGATATTCACTTTAAAATACGATTTTCTTTACCGTATTCGATGGTGGATCGATTTTGGACAAGTGAATTTTAGATGCGAAAACCAGAAGTTCATTTTTCAATGACCCCCTTCCTAAGCCCTCTGTACTCAATCGAACAAGAAAGATGGCAGACAAAAGGCTAGCAAGGACAATAAACAACAGCTTAATCCTGTGTCGTTTCTCTGGATATCAACAATATAGCAATCTGAATAAGATGCTAGATGATGAAAGTTGAATAAACTTTTTAATTTATGCCTTTAGTGGATCTACAGGCAGAGAAATTCAAGATTTTGTAGTACAAGACCTTCTCTGTTCTGTAAACAGCGTTTATAAGGGAATGTATGGGCAGCATAATGGATTTTTGACTATTTTTTCCGCTTTACGATATTCACTTTAAAATACGATTTTCTTTACCGTATTCGATGGTGGATCGATGTTGGACAAGTGAATTTTAGGTGCGAAAGTCAGAAGTTCATTTTTTAATGACCCCTTGTTAGTCCCTCTGTACTCAATCGAACAAGAAAGATGGTAAACAAGAGGCTAGCAAGTACAATAAACAACGGCTTTATACTGATTCGTTTCTCTGGATATCAACAATCTAGCAATCTGAATAGGATGCTAGATGATGAAAGTTGAATAAACTTTTTAATTTATGCCTCTAGTGGATCTACAGGCAGAGAAATTCAAGATTTGGAAGTACAAGTCCTTCCCTGTTTCGTTAACAGCGTTTATAAGGGAATGTATGGGCAGGAAAATGGTTTTTTGACTATTTTTTCCGCTTTACGTTATTTACTTAAAAACACAATTTCCTTTACCGTATTCTATGGAGGATGGGTTTTGGACAAGTGAATTTTAGGTAGGAAAGTCAGAAGTTCATTTTTCAATGTACCCCTTGTTGGGCCCCCTGTACTAAATCGAACAAGAAAGATGGCAGACAAGAGGCTAACAAGTACAATAAACAACGGCTTTATCCTGATTCGTTTCTCTGGATATCAACAATCTAGCAATCTGAATAGGATGCTAGGTGACGAAAGTTGAATAAACGTTTTAATTTATGCCTCCATTGGATCTACAGGAAGAGAAATTCAAGATTTTGAAGTACAAGTCCTTCCCTGTTCTGTTAACAGCGTTTATAAGGGAATGTATGGGCAGCATAATGGATTTTTGACTATTTTTTCCGCTTTACGTTTTTTACTTAAAAATACGATTTTCTTTACCGTATTCGATGGTGGATCGATTTTGGACAAGTGAATTTTAGGTGCGAAAGTCAGAAGTTCATTTTTCAATGACCCCCTTCCTAAGCCCTCTGTACTCAATCGAACAAGAAAGATGGCGGACAAAAGGCTAGCAAGGACAAAAAACAACAGCTTTATCCTGATTCTTTTCTCTGGATATCAACAATCTAGCACTCTGAATAGGATGCTAGATGATGAAAGTTGAATAAACTTTTTAATTTATGCCTGTAGTGGATCTACAGGCAGAGAAATTCAAGATTTTGTAGTACAAGACCTTCCCTGTTCTGTTAACAGCGTTTATAAGGGAATGTATGGGCAGCATAATGGTTTTTTGACAATTTTATCGGCTTTACGTTATTTACTTAAAAATACGATTTTCTTTACCGTATTCTATGGAGGATGGATTTTGGACAAGTGAATTTTAGGTGCGAAAGTCAGAAGTTCATTTTTCAATGTACCCCTTGTTTGGCCCTCTGTACTCAATCGAACAAGAAAGATGCATCAGACAAGAGGCTAACAAGTACAATAAACAACAGCTTAATCCTGTTTCGTTTCTCTGGATATCAACAATCTAGCAATCTGAATAAGATGCTAGATGATGAAAGTTGAATAAACTTTTTAATTTATGCCTTTAGTGGATCTACAGGCAGAGTAATTCAAGATTTGGAAGTACAAGTGCTTCCCTGTTCTGTAAACAGCGTTTATAAGGGAATGTATGGGCAGCATAATGGATTTTTGACTATTTTTTCCGCTTTACGTTATTTACTTAAAAACACGATTTTCTTTACCGTATTCTATGGAGGATGGATTTTGGACAAGTGAATTTTAGGTGCGAAAGTCAGAAGTTCATTTTTCAATGTACCCCTTGTTTGACCCTCTGTACTCAATCGAACAAGAAAGATGGCGGACAAAAGGCTAGCAAGGACAAAAAACAACAGCTTTATCCTGATTCTTTTCTCTGGATATCAACAATCTAGCACTCTGAATAGGATGCTAGATGATGAAAGTTGAATAAACTTTTTAATTTATGCCTGTAGTGGATCTACAGGCAGAGAAATTCAAGATTTTGTAGTACAAGACCTTCCCTGTTCTGTTAACAGCGTTTATAAGGGAATGTATGGGCAGCATAATGGTTTTTTGACAATTTTATCGGCTTTACGTTATTTACTTAAAAATACGATTTTCTTTACCGTATTCTATGGAGGATGGATTTTGGACAAGTGAATTTTAGGTGCGAAAGTCAGAAGTTCATTTTTCAATGTACCCCTTGTTTGGCCCTCTGTACTCAATCGAACAAGAAAGATGCATCAGACAAGAGGCTAACAAGTACAATAAACAACAGCTTAATCCTGTGTCGTTTCTCTGGATATCAACAATCTAGCAATCTGAATAAGATGCTAGATGATGAAAGTTGAATAAACTTTTTAATTTATGCCTTTAGTGGATCTACAGGCAGAGTAATTCAAGATTTGGAAGTACAAGTCCTTCCCTGTTCTGTAAACAGCGTTTATAAGGGAATGTATGGGCAGCATAATGGATTTTTGACTATTTTTTCCGCTTTACGTTATTTACTTAAAAACACGATTTTCTTTACCGTATTCTATGGAGGATGGATTTTGGACAAGTGAATTTTAGGTGCGAAAGTCAGAAGTTCATTTTTCAATGTACCCCTTGTTTGGCCCTCTGTACTCAATCGAACAAGAAAGATGCATCAGACAAGAGGCTAACAAGTACAATAAACAACAGCTTTAACCTGTTTCGTTTCTCTGGATATCAACAATCTAGCAATCTGAATAAGATGCTAGATGATGAAAGTTGAATAAACTTTTTAATTTATGCCTCTAGTGGATCTACAGGCAGAGAAATTCAAGATTTTGTAGTACAAGACCTTCCCTGTTCTGTAAACAGCGTTTATATGGGAATGTATGGGCAGCATAATGGATTTTTGACTATTTTTTCCGCTTTACGTTATTTACTTAAAAACACGATTTTCTTTACCGTATTCTATGGAGGATGGATTTTGGACAAGTGAATTTTAGGTGCGAAAGTCAGAAGTTCATTTTTCAATGTACCCCTTGTTTGGCCCTCTGTACTCAATCGAACAAGAAAGATGCATCAGACAAGAGGCTAACAAGTACAATAAACAACAGCTTTATCCTGTTTCGTTTCTCTGGATATCAACAATCTAGCAATCTGAATAAGATGCTAGATGATGAAAGTTGAATAAACTTTTTAATTTATGCCTTTAGTGGATCTACAGGCAGAGTAATTCAAGATTTGGAAGTACAAGTGCTTCCCTGTTCTGTAAACAGTGTTTATAAGGGAATGTATGGGCAGCATAATGGATTTTTGACTATTTTTTCCGCTTTACGTTATTCACTTAAAAATACGATTTTCTTTACCGTATTCTATGGTGGATCGATGTTGGACAAGTGTATTTTAGGTGCGAAAGTCAGAAGTTCATTTTTTAAAGACCCCCTTGTTTGGCCCTCTGTACTCAATCGAACAAGAAAGATGGCAGACTAAAGGCTAGCAAGTACAATAAACAACGGCTTTATCCTGTTTCGTTTCTCTGGGTATCAACAATCTAGCAATCTAAATAGGATACTAGATGATGAAAGTTGAATAAACTTTTTAATTTATGCCTCTAGTGGATCTACAGGCAGAGAAATTCAAGATTTTGTAGTACAAGACCTTCCCTGTTCTGTTAACAGCGTTTATAAGGGAATGTATGGGCAGCATAATGGATTTTTGACTATTTTTTCCGCTTTACGATATTCACTTTAAAATACGATTTTCTTTACCGTATTCGATGGTGGATCGATTTTGGACACGTGAATTTTAGGTGCGAAAGTCAGAAGTTCATTTTTCGCAGTCCACGCTAGTGTTTACTAGCCATCATCTACATTCTACGAAAACTGTTTCATTAGAAACATCGACGCAGTCCACGCTAGTGTTTACTAGCCATCGTCTACATTCTACGATAACTGTTTCATTAGAAGCACCGACGTAATCCACGCTAGTGTTTACGAGCCATCATCTACATTCTACGAAAACTGTTTCATTATAGAAACACCGACGCAGTCCACGCTAGTGTTTACAAGCCATCATCTACATTCTACGATAACTGTTTCATTATAGAAACACCGACGCAGTCCACGCTAGTGTTTACAAGCCATCATCCACATATTTTTGGGAATGGCAATGTAAAAGGGCAGGCTACCAGTCATTTGAATTTTTTTATATTTTATTTTTATGGTCTTGTTAAAACTGGACTAACCATACTGGGCACGGTCGTACAATGGGTGAATAACGATATCCGATAGCCTGATAAATCCTTATCTGGTGGATAAGTCGATGTTGTTGCCCAATACATTAATCCACTGGATGAGATTGATCCATCGGAACAGCTCTCTCCACCCTTCGTACAACCGGGCACTGGTGGCTGATGCCCATTACTGCCCGTTTGAGAAAACGTTTTTAAATGTCAAAACAAACCCTCAGGGAAATACCATTTGGACTGAATACAGGAGTACGATATTTATTCCTCCTACATTAAATTCTGACTTCATTGTAATATTATGTTAGCTAGTTATCAACATCGATTAATTACAGTGAAATACATTATGATTAAACCTCAAAACTAATACAAATATTGTTATACAATTAAAAATAACAAGAAACACAGTGTTTGAAAGGGAATTTTTTTAAACTCACAGAAGGTCTTAAATCATTCCATATTGATATGATGCTTGTCAGTCTGCATTTCCAGGCAAGAAACCTTTCTGCATGCTTCGATTGTCCATTGTTTTTCAACTTGCTTTGATGATCTCAGGGAATGAAATGGTTGTATATTCCAAGAAGGAATATGCAATTTTAATTGATTCATTTTAATATTTTTGATATATTCGTAGTCGTTATCATTATGGCTATCGTTATAAGTAAATCAGCTTCATAGACCTTTTCTGAGTTCAATAAACAGGATGCACTGTGGTCTAGCTTGGGTGCATATAGTGAACGAAAGGTGGTTGTTGATTTTTTATTACGCTCGGTCTGTACTTCAACCAACTTGTTCAAGATGATCTATAGTCGTACAGAACTCTCGCTTTATTAACAAAACCTAATTATAAAATGTTAATTTTAGCCCTAGGAAGTCAGAGATACACTGGCAAGCAAGAGACGATCAGCATTTGGTGTTGGTTATCGTCAAGTACTGCACAGATTTCTGGTATTTATTGGTTCGAGTACCATTCTTGGTTGCACCCTTATTCCTGATGGCCACAAACGTATCGTGGAAGATGGTTTGGTAGTATTTGCTGGATGCAAAGGTGTGATAACCAGAGCTTTGCAAGACATTCTTGAAAACTGACTCATAGTTTGTGATGGTCTGGAAGGAAAAAAAGGTGAGTTAACATAGTGGATGATATGCAGTGGGACCAGGGACGGATCTAAGGGAGGGGTGCAGTGGGAGCGCACTCCTCCTCCTCCCTAGATGAACTTATATATACTGCATTATTGGTGTTTGAGTTTGTAAGCAAAGGTAGCACCCAATCCTAAAACAAAAACCCTGAATGGTGCTCCCCACCACCCTGGAAAACATCCTGGATGGTGCACCCAATCCTAAAACGAAAATCATGGATTGTGCACCCCACCACCCTGGAAAACATCCTGCATGCTACACCCAATCCTAAAACAAAATTCCTATGAATGGTGCACTCCACCCTCCTGGAAGTCATCCTGGATGGTGCACCCAATCCGAAAACAAAAATCCTGGATTGTGCACCCCCTTAGAAAAACTTTGCCTTGTGCCCACTAAATTATAAATTAAATTTTTAAATTAAAATTAAAAAAACAATATTTTGTAAAATTTTCAAAACATTTTGTACATCTTCTATCTTCGAGACATATGGCCGCCATGTCGTATTTCCTTCAACTGAACAAAAGATATTTCTTTCACAAACCAACATTGGGGTCATTAACTACAACATGCCATTCTCCGGGAAATGTCAATATAAATCTAAAATCAGGGTTATTTTCTATTACCGTTGAGTACAAATATCCTTTGCGGTTCATGGCCAAATATCGTCCAGATTTGATACCTTTTATCCTTACCAAACCAGAACCAACTGAACTGACTTCCAACCGAACTGAAAATTAAATGACGGACGATAAAACCGTAAAACTCAAAACCATTGCCTATTTATGTTTGTCACAGTCGCCATGTTGGATGAATTTAACAAAAGATTCGTCATTAGTCTCTTTTGTGATGTCATCCAATATTGTTATTTCGTTGTTTTGGGAATGATTGAAAACCAGCAATTGAACGTAACGATAATGTGTCTAAAACGTAATGACAGATTTAAAAATCAAGAAATTAGTGGATAATATGATAGATCAAGAGAATATGAACTAAGAGAAGGAATCCCGGTGTCCCATCATGTGCACACTTTGATGCTATTTTTATTTTTAGCTTTCTTAAGGCCTATTTATACACGGCATGCCATAGGAAAACCGAGATTGGGACTGAGATTGACCGAGATTGGGACTGAAACAAGTTGATTCCAAAACAAAATGACGGATTTCCATGTGAAAACGTCTTTACCGGTAATTAAACACGAAGTGCAAAAATTCTGAATGATGTCATCAAATAACAAGGTAGACATGATTATTTACTGCACTTTTCAACTGTGTATGGTGGCATTTTACGAGAAACATTTGCTGTAATGACGAGTAAATCGCTCGCGTTTTTTTCGTGCCGCGTACGACAAGTTGTGCTCGTGTAAATGGTACCAAAATTTGCCGTATACGTCAAGTCGCGCGCGGCAAATCGCGCCGTGTAAATAGGCATTTACGATGTTGAAGTGATGTTCCAATCTGCCGCCCTCAAGATGGCGATGTAGTTCGGTCGATGAAAGCTTTGGAAAATATATGTAAAAATACTCCAGAAAGTTGAACAAATTACTACTTCAATTTCCTGTCGTATTTGCCAAGCTTTCGACGTGCACAATCATTTTCAGGGCAGAGTCGAAAAAACGGAAAAAAGCCCAAAAACCTAAGCAAACAGCGTAGAGCGCGTGCAGAAAAGCAAATGGCTTAAAGTGCTTATGAAGTGAAAGTGAAGCATCTTTTTTTAAATTCTCTAATCAATCTTTAGCACTTCCTTAGTAAGTTTGTGCAGTTTGAAAGGAATTTGACTACGGGAACATATTTTTTTTGCGCTTTGAAATCCGGTAATATGGCTAAAATTGTGCGACAAGGGACTGGGTCGAGTGACGTCAAGGGGTTGACAAACGCGACCAGGGCACAAGTGACATATGTGAAAATACTTGAAAACACTAGCAAGTTGGGTTTGTTGCTGTTTGGTTTGATCCGGTTCCAACGCTTGCAATGTCTGATACTGATGATTCTGCTTCATCACGAGCCAGTGGGGAATCGGAGGTGGAAAGTGAAGCCGAAAACTTTGTTGATAATATATTTCAACCGTACCAACACGAACCTCTGGCGTCCCAAGATGAGTACGAAAATGACGAAAACGATGAACACGACGAAGATGGGATTCCTTATGCTACGTTAGAAGCCAGAGTTGAGAACAGAGATCCAGTAAGCAATTGGTAGGTTTTATAGTCACGTTTTGGTTTAATGTTAGTATGCATGTAAACATTGCTTTTTATAATTTGACAATCAAGTTCGATTCATTCATTCATTCATCGTCGCGTCGTCTGCATTCGAAGACGCAAAGATCACACCGAACGTTTTCTTGCCTTTCTTAGTTTAATAAAACTTTAAACTTTCTGAATCACAATTTATTTTCACGCAAGATTAGTAATATTTCATTGTATGTTATCGGTTGTAACTTAGATTTTGATTGTAAATAATCGCGAGACAGGTTATTAGTTGTTAATGCAGATTGTTGTATTATACTTTGTTATGTATGTAGTTGTATTAAAACTATAAACTTACTCGAGTGTCTTGTTTTCAATTGACTTGGATTGTCTTTTGTAGGTGCAAATGTGGACATTGCAATGTGGAAAATGTTCTCGTTTCGCGAGAATTTCGATGCTGCCACGAAGTAAGGCCAGCAATTGGTCTCATGTTATTTGACGCGTCGATCGAGCGTCATTCGTGTATCACGCAGCATGAAGACTTTGCTTCACTTGTGAACAGGACTGTACTGAAACAGGCTGGCCCTTTATTTCGAGAAAAAAATGGCAGAATGTATCGACGTAAAGGAAATCAATCAGAAAACGAGTAAGACAAAAAGTTTATAATTATAACTTTTTTATTCTTGTGCATGACATATCATAGGGAATGTCTTTTCATATGGAAGTCAGTGACAAATGAACTGCAATGTGCTGTGTTTACATAAATCCTTTACACTAAAAATTGTTTGACTTCAGGAGTGGAAAATAAATCTTCTTTCATCAAATAGTAATGATAATATTCCACAATGGTCAGGTTTCTTACAATCCCATATGAATAAATATGTTTATTTCACATTGTAGATACCTCAGAGCAGTGGCATACAGGTGGCTGATACGATGGTTGTGTGGCCACCTTGGATGGGACAACAGCAGACCATTGTCAGCATGTTTGTATCATTATATTAGGACAACATTTCCAAGCACCAACTGCCATGGATATGCAGGATCACGAGAAAGGAGTGACTAGTAATATGCCTCAAGAAGCTGTTAGATTGTTCGTGTTTGCTATAAGACTCATAACTTTCAAAGCCAAAGAGATACAAGGTTTACAAACCATAACTACAAAAAATGTCACAGCACTATGGTGTAAAATAGCAAATGTAACCATGTGACATTGTCTTTGACAACATACATGGAGTTTCCTAGAAAAATTTATTAATTACTTATTATTATTATGTATTGCTTGCTATTTATTATCATTAAAAAAAGATCATAAATTAGATGCAGTGACCGGTGTTTCATTAGTACTTGTGGCTATAGTACATCTGGAGCGTGAGTGACCTTTCATTGGCTGAGAACATTTCTTGCATGTTCTAGTCTTTCTGTTGGGGTTAGAACTAGAAGGGACTGTGGCATGTTCACTTTCTAGAACTTGTTGTTCTTGGGCTGCAAACAAACAAAAATTACAAAAATGGTAAAGTAAATGTATTTCGGCAAAAAATTACTCACTGATTGTATTTGAAAGGAAGCCTTTTATTGAAGACCAATCGCTTTTTCATTTTCAATCATTCCTTGTGTTGATTGGATTACTTCAAGTTTAACTGAAAAAAATGTAGGCAGTATTATGTAGCTTACTCATGACTAACCTGAAGGAAAAAGTTCAATCCTTAATGCTTTACGTTGATGGTGTACATGGATTGCTGCTTCTCTTCCTACTCTATCAGCAAAGGACTCAGTAAGGGTTTCTGGTGCTTGCGGCTGGTATTTTCTGAGCATTTCCATTCGCTTTTCAGATTCCAAACAGAAAAGAAGTTCTCTAATTTCATCAACATATACTGTAAAATAAAAAATAAAATAAAAGAATCTACAATAGCTCAATGGGTAGCATCATTATAGTAGCTTTCTTACCATATGTAGGAGGGATTCCAACTTCACGTACAATCTCTTCACCAAGCTTAAACTTTGGGTACACAACTCTGACATATGGTCTGCCATCTTTTGTTGTCTTGGTTGTTCGCTGGAGGTTTTCATTAAAATGAAGACTAGCCAAAATTGTTCTACAAGGATGATAGTAAAATGACAGTAATAAGAATATATAGTGACAATAATATTTATATCATTATTATCATTAGCAACCAATTCATTTCCACTTATTTGGCCCTGAAAAAACATTGGACCTAACTAGTCAGAAAAGATTTACTTTACTTTTTTACAACCATCACTTGGCTGTATAGTGTGCCCTTCAGTATGTAATAAAATATTATCATTGGTTTCATAAAATACCTGCAATATGTTCCAAGCCAGGAAAAACAAATCATTTTAGGATGCCAGTAATTTAGAGTAGAATGGAACCCCTCTAGGCAGCTTGTTTGGGCCTCAGGTGACATTTTTTTGACATCAGCTAGAACTTGTTTTTTCATGAGAATACTCTCCAGCTTGTCATAGGCCTTTGAACCTGTCAGAAGAAATACATGTTTTGCAATCAGGCAAAAGGTATACACAATCCCTGCTAAAAAGAACAAATTACAATTCATGAAAAATATAAGTGCATTTAAGCAAACAAAATTTCTTTGACACTCACATCACTACCAGGTTCACATATTAAAAAGAACCAGGTATGGGGCGTATAAAAAAATCCAATATTGTTTTGGGTCCAATTTTGTACTTCGTTTATGCAGATACTTTTCTTCAAATGCACTAGATAATGGTGTCAGTGACACGGAAACTCTGTTCATGTCTTACCAACTTTCAGCCATTTCCTTGGTTGCAATGTTTCATGTGCACACTTTGTAAATAATTTAGATGGATGATCAGTGTGTCTGTTGCTCACATGCCTCATAAAGGATTCCCACTTGGCAAGAATTAACTCCTGGAAGTTGAGTTTGGTAGTCGTAGCACACCAGTACAAATGGTTTCTTACTGCTTTCATCCAATATTTTATACTCTCAAAGTCACGTTCTTTGCTGGCTTTGAGCATTTTCTTTGTTAGGGATCGAGCAATATGCCAAATGTCATAATAGTGTTGAGTACTTGGCTGACATTCCCTGATCCACTTTGCAATACCTCGATGTCGATCAGATATGAAATTTGTAATGGTAAGTCCAAGGCCATCCATGAAAGCAAAGCATCTCTTAGCTCCCTCCAACTCCATAGCTTGGCTGCTGCCAACTTCATTTGACTAGTATAATAAGAAGTTAGCAATTTTGTCAGATTAACTACTTTACATTTTATATAAAATATACTACATATTTTTTAAATGAAGAAAAAGCTTTCTACCATTTAGAAAAAATTTCAAATATTTCCATCTGTAAGATATTTGAGACTTCAAAACTCTGACGCTTGAGATAATCTAAATGTAATCAGCATTTCTCATTTGCATTTTTAGCCAACAGCACTAATGATATTTTAATAATGTCAAGTGACAACAAAGAATATAGCTTCAAAATTCAAAAACATGCATAAAAGTACTTACCTGTAACAGCTGGAAATGAACTACTTTGGAAATACTACAGTTGAACATTGTATATATCCCAAACTTTGCAGAATGGCCCATGGAGTCAAATCTTCCATCACCACTCCAAAAGTTGTCCTTCACATTTTTCACTTGATTGACAATTTCCGTTGTTTGATTTTCCCAGTGTTTAAGAATTGTTGGGAATAGTAGGTTCTTCTGATGCGCAAAATATGTCCTAATAGAATACGCAGTAAGACCAAAATGTCTCAGCACCAGTAGAACCCTACTGACAGAAGCACCAGCCATAAGGATGGAAAAACTCAGCAATACATTTCCCATAGGATATTTTCCTAATGAGCATGTTGGCTGACTGTCCCACTGAAAGGACCCTTTACACTCACTGCAACGTTGCTTCACTGTTACCATTGTTCCATTTGTTCTCATTTCTACAGAAGGTTTCCCACCTCGACACTTGAAGCAAAACATAGAGAACAACTTTAAAAGCATACAGTGGAAGACTATAAACTTTGGCTCATTTTGGCTTTTGGTGTTGGGTTCAACTCTGAAAGATATCAAAAATAATAAAATATTATTAATAATATAATATTACTAGCATTGTAGGAAGCTTAATATAATATTGTCATGCCCACTCTTTATCATTATTATGATCATCACAGAACTTACTCAATTGATTGTGTGGTTGTCTTGTGGCTTTCTTCCTCTAAATTATTGATATCTTCTTCCATAGCAGCCCAGTCCACATCTTCTGTGTCCATAGGTTCAATTTCGCACTCGGCATCGTCTAGATCTTCTAGTTCTTGTCGCAGGTGCTCGCCATCACTTTCCTTTCCTTCGTCTATTTCATTCGTGTCACCCTCTCCCTCAACATCGAACCGTGGGTTCTCTCTCATCTGTAAAAGCCCAAATAAGCCAAAATCAATTTTCTATTATTTTAATCACCTTTATCAATAAGAAAGGGGCAGTAAACTTTAATGGAGAATATTGAACGAATAAATAGATCGCCCATAGAAGCCTTTCTCACCGTTATAATTTCTGTTTGTAGACGAGAGATTTTCCCCCGAAGTCGACTGTTCTCCTTTTGAACTCTGTGTAATTTCTTTTTCGTCTCAATACACTTTCCACATGACTCTCGAGGGTTAGGGTCAACATTAACGGTAGCTGTCTGAGGTAAGTAGGAAGAAGTACAAGTGGTAGGGGTTACAAAATTTGACGTATCATCATCTGTGTTCACAATGGCGGCTTCGGAATCAGTTTCGAGATCGACCTCCGGCGATTGAGCTGGCGGTTGATGGGCATTTCGAAGAACCTAGCATTGGAAGAAAAAAATGGATATGGTAAGAAAAAAGCTTTCGACAAATAGTCATCAATAATTTTTGAAGTCTTTTTATTTTAGTAAAACCAAAACACCGAAACACAGTGTTCATAGTTCATAACAACGAGCTTTCATATGGTCGACTTACTTGTCTTCGTTCTCGAGGCGTTTGTAACTTTGTTGTTTGAGGAGCAACAGAATCCACGGTTGGTATTGCATCCTTCTCCAGCCTTTTCAATGTTGGTATATCCGATTTTGCTTCGACTGAAATGTCTAAGCGTCTCACATAACAAGTAGGCTCAAAGTGAGCAGAGCACAAAGCAGACGTCGATGTTGGGTAGAACTTGGGCCTATGTTTACGAACAAATCTCACCCACTTCGCTTTTTGAGATTCACTAACAGGAAAACGATGCATCGAGATACCTGGTGTGTAAGTTGTATTGGTACACAATATTTACCTCCACGACGAACCAGTTTCGTAGTGTCGTCCGCCATGTTTAGTATAGTTAGTAGAGACATCAAACCCCTTGACGTCACGCATACTAATTAGGCCGCGCGAAATTTGTCGCACAATTTTAGCCATATTACCGGATTTCAAAGCGCAAAAAAACATGTTCCTTTGGTCAAATTCCTTTCAAACTGCACAGAATTACTAAGGAAGTGCTAAAGATTGATTATATGATTTAAAAAGGGGGGCTCATTTTCGCTTCATAGCATCAAACTGTGCACATGATGGTTACAAGGCTATATACGAGGGATTCTTTCTCTTAGTTCATTTTCTCTTGGATATATTTCATTTTTTTATCGACGTTCAGGATATTGAAAACTGCACTCGAAATCATTAGCCTTTCCGCTCAACCCAATGTTCTTTTGCTCAAGCGCTATTGTAAAGTCATGATGATGTCATAATATGACGTCACGTACGAATCGAAAACAATACCAAGCTTCTTTACACTCCGGAAATCTTTAAGTGTTAAATGTTCAAGTGGTTATACAGTCATACTCACTTATACGTTGATATAATATAAATATATTTATTGAAGTGTCTAGTCGTTCTTAGCACTTTCGCACTAATTGGGGACACCTTTCACTTATACACTACCACTACATTCAATGTTCTATGCACACGACGCTCAACTCATGATAACATAATGATTTTTTTACGTTGCTATCAGGAGTTCAAAGATTCAGTTTATTATTGGAAGTTTGACTTTCATCCTAAATTGCTTTAAAACTTGTAACGAATGTCGTAAATGTCAATTATCCCGGTCTTACAGTACGGCGTACCTCAAAATGTTCATTTACGAAGGGAGATTTGAGCAAAACATTTAACCTCCTGATCACAGAACAGGTTAAAAAGGTAGCTACAACTAAAGAAATACACTTTTGGTCTTGCCAAAAACCTGTGAAGAACTAAACAAACTTTTAATCCGAGCCCAGATTTCAAAATTTGCAACGTTCGTTTCAATTCATTAATGAAAATTTCAAAAAACATTTGAAACTGAATCTTTGTACCTCTATAGGAACGCATGAGTGGTTTTGATTGTAAAGAACGGAAAGCAGCTGTTTGGCACATGAAAATACAGGTTAATCATGACAATGCTGTGCAAAGTCGTAATAATTTCCTTGTTCTTTCTAACAAACTATTCACCTATTTCAATAAAGGTTTGTCATCGCCAAAAGCGATAGGCAATAGGCGATAGGCAAAACGTAATAGAAGATAGGTCATTCCAAAACGATCCATGAATAGCTGGAATAACGTGTTTTTCTTCTTCTTATAGTCTTCACGAAGAACATGGACCTTAGTGTTGAGACTGATTTGAAATCAACGAAACCATTTCCAGCCATGTCAGAATGACCTATATCTCCTATCACCTTTGTCGATGACAACGTATATTGAAATAGGTGTATGTTTCAGCGAAACAAAAAAATGGCTCTAATCTTCACAATTGGAGGTAGTATGTAGTTGTCAACTTACTGTACTGGTCGTTGCAGTTTACTGTGCCTCCAACTTGCCCATTCTGGTTGATCTGGAGAAACATTCGAGTCCTGCTGAACAGTTTTACTTGTGCAGTGATCGAAGTCGTCAGTAGTGAAGGGTTTGGGCTTACTTTGAGAACACTGACAGGCTGTGCATATGCTGAATGGCCTCCGTTCTTCTCGAATAATGCTGCCAACTGCATACTCACGAAAAGAGCAATGCACATCTTAAAGAACCGAAAAAGCAATTAATTTTCAAGTTAGTAGGATGAACATCATAAAGCCATAGTTCTTAAAAACTTCCAATATCGATTTTCACTGGAAAATTTTATAAAGCATGTACTGAACTTTGAAAATGCATTGCAACGCTTAATCACACTACTAACTTATACAAATAATCTCGTAAATTTAATTTACCGCCGGTCTATTTGCAAACAAATCACAAAATGATTTTTAAAGTAAGTATAGCTTTATAGTAAAATTTTGTCAAAAACTTTGGAAAACTGACTTTAGTGAACGATACTTGATACAACATACCTTGATGGAAACCATGTCTTGCAAATTGTATGTGCACTGTTAGATACAAAGACTTTTCTTGAATCAGCTGTTACTTCTGCAGAAAACTTCTCTGTGCACAAGGCATCAGTTTGATGACGAATTTATACCATTTGCAAAACTGGGTGTAATAGGACACAGGAACTTTAAAAACCTAACTTACCACACCTTTGAAAGTCGTTATGCCGGAATTAATTTACATTTTAAATCGTTTATAAAACCCCAGTTCCTTTAAAAAATTTTTTTTTTCATTCATCAAGATTATTTCAAACCGATATCAGTTTCTCGTATAATTTTTCGAAAAGCGTGGCAAACGAACGTGGAATCACTTAAAATTCGGATTGTCCACTCTTTGATCGCTTGGATATTTTTAGTTTATTGACTTTGAACTTAAAATAGAATAATAGAAGGAATATGCTGTGTTGAACTCGTAGGAAGTACTTTAGATGCGCCACTGATTGGTCATCAATAAATCATCTCGGATAAATCATATGCACACCAATAATACTCGAGAACGGTGAAATTTCTACATCATTCGTTAATGTTGCAGGAATGTCCTGTTTCTAGTTTTTATCCTTTTCTTTTAATTCAAAAAATATATTCCTCTCATTTTGGCGTTTTGATTCTTCAAGCTATGCTCAGGATATTTGACCGATTGGACTCGGAACGCCACTCGAGGGTTGTCGACACAATGACAATGTTAAAGTTAAGTTAATGCTCCTACATGACTTGAAGATTATCAGATATCTATGGCGTTCCAATCCCGCCAAAATTCAATGTTGACATGAAACATTCAACTTCATGCATCAACATTCAAGTATATATAATACAACTTCGAAGTTCAGTTTTCAACCTTAAAAAACTTGGGATTGAATATTCAATGCCAAACCTCAACATTGGAGTTTACATGCTCCAACATCGAACTTCACAAACAGGAACTTTCAACTTCATTAATTAAACTTTTAATTGAGATCGAACAGGCTCGAACATCCAACTTCATTTAACAACTTGGAATTCGTAAACTCTAACTAACAACTTTCAGGCTCAAACGTTTGAACCCAAATTTTTGAATTCATTTAATTCGATAGCGTAGATTGTACGTTTTGGATGGACGTTATATATTGCATGTTGCAATCGGATCAGTTGGAAGTTGAGTACTCAAACACGTACCAACTCTGCCAAAAAGTATCATATGTCAATGTGACGTCATTGACGAAGGCTTGTGGGAACATCGTAATACGAGCGCACACTTCACTGAGGATTGAAACTATGGCTTACCGTCAAAGTATTACTCCCAAAGACTACATCACGCTAGAAAATCCAAAAAAAATCTCTCTCTCTTTCCTTGAACTGCAACAAAAATCCAACATGTCAAAGGAACGATAATTTCTCTATCATAACATGTATTCTGAATGCCACCATGCCAAATATTTCCAGAAAAATCCTGGCTTAAAGTCGAATATTTGATTTCTTCTACTAGTCTAAAAACAGCGTGTGATCGATGGTGTTCAAACGGCCGTTGTGAAGCGTGAGCGGGTCACGTTACATACTGCATTCTGATCGATTGGCAACAAACCCAAGTTAAGTCTGTCGGGGAAGGGGAATTTGTTTCGAGCTTTTTTTTGGATTTTCTAGCGTGATGTAGTCGATATCAGGTGCTAAGTCTCTAGCCTTCCCATTATTTGGGTAGAGAAGAGCGGATTTTGGAAAAAAACCATTAAACGGCCTCAAATCGCGCTGAAACGTCGCCAGGAGGCTGAACAAAGTAAAAGCAACAACTGCAGCAAGTTTTGAGGCACATTGTTGAGTGAAACATTTTATTTTCATGACCTTAATCATAACTCCCATACATTCTCTTATAAACCATACACAGGAACCTTATTTGGGCTGCCCGTGAGTCGACTCTTAATCTCAATAAATCAATATCCACTATATCTTGGAGCTCATTGATAGCATCAATTACACTTCGCAGCGAAATCTGCGACATATTGAATTACAAATTCGAATAAAATTTACACAACTACTACTCCCATGGAATAATTTTAGCTGTACAGCCGGGTTACCTGTGGATTGTTACATCATACTGACACTCGACACTTTTTGGCGGTCGTGGTACGCACAATGATACTCAACTTTCAAGATGACTGAATTTGATTTGAAACAGTGATGTTGAAGGACGAGGCTTTGGAAGTTGTTTGGAAAACTTGAATGTTGATGCATGAAGTTGAGTATTGGAGGACGAAGTTTTAAAAGTTACAGGCAAAACTTGAATGTTGATGCATGAAGTTGAATGTTTCATGTCAACATTGAATTTTGGCGGGATTGGAACGCCATAGATATCTGGGACAAAAAAAACCGTTAATATTTTAAAAGGAAGGCATGGATGTTCTTTGTTCTATGCAGATGAACTTATGCTAACGTCATGGCTGATCGCCCTAGTTTAAAGTGGCACAAAAAGCCCTATTTCTAACTACTGGACTTTACTAAGCCTATTTTTTGTAATGTAATTAGCGTTAATAGTTAGTAAACTAATAAGCTGGTTAGTAGGTCGGCGTATATCCACATCGTTTTCTTTTGTGTGTATCTATTTGTCTATTATATCTACTTAAAACTGTTTCACGGTTTTAGAAAATTGGTTTAACAATATTACTGCATGATGATTAGTATCGGATAAATTTGAATCCGAATTTTTATTTATTCGGTTAGGCCTACCGTCCACACTAGCGAATCACCGAAAACGAATCAGTTTTTTCGAATACGGTCTCCAGATTGGAACAATTTGAAAACGCCGGCTAGCCGTAATTAGTGTGGATGGAAAACTTTTTATTCGGTTTCGGTTTGATAATTCGGATTCAAGTTTATCCGGCATAGTGTGGACGTAGCCTAAGGATTAATTTCACGAGAGTTTTCAAAGTTTTGAAATTGCCCGAGTCGCGAATAGTTCTTGCTTTGTGTTGTTCGGTAATTGTATTTTAACCTAAGTAACAGGTTCCCAGTCAACTAGAGACAGACAAGTGATTTGCTTACTAAAAATATTTTTAAACTCAACTGACAATTTTCGATATTTTGGTGAATATACCTCACTTGGTTTTTGAAGAAAAACAACAAAAAAATAGTTTGGGGAGAAAAAACGTATTTTTAAATACTTTTTTTCTAAAAACACAGGTTGTTTAAAACACAGCTTTCAAATACCACTTAAAATAAAAAAATCAAGTGTGTATTGGGGAATCCCCTAAAGATCTCACTCGCGTGGGAGGACATCCACCCACATGAACAAGGTACTTCCTGCTGTAAGAGTGAAAATACATAGCCCTTGAGAAATAAAAACCGCAAGAGGTTGTTTGTTTTTCATAGAGGTTTCGAACCACCACGTGACGGCAGCCATGTTAGACGGCAGGAACAATACAATGTAGATATAGTTAAGTAGATATAGGTGTACTTTAGAGCTAAAATATGTATAGATTAGAATAAACTTTGTTGAAAAAAAAGTAACATCTTTATTGTATATATATATTATAAGTTCTACACAATTATAAGATTTACACAGTTATACATAGTATCTATATAGTATCTATAATTTTTGTATCAATGATGCCATTCATTCTTATACTGTTCAGTAACTCAACGAGAATAAGTAGATGGTTTAACTCTAAAATATTGCCATTTCCGTTCCGTTTGATGAACCCGCCAACTTCAGCTACTATCGTGGGATCAAGGGCGCTAGGGCAAAAATTGGTGTTTTTTTCATGTTCATTCAATGTTCATTCTTGGTTATTCTAGGGGATTTGGATTAACTTAACTTATTAACCGACGCGTTCACTTACGTAAGCGGTCACGAAGCAGGTATAGGATACAGTAGTTCGTTATGTACGATTGAACCGTTGGTCACAGCAATATTTTTGGCGTGTATAGACGGGAAAACTGAACAAATCAAGCCAGCACATAGCAGTACAGATACGTAACAGTTTAAACAGTTTCTAACGTTTAAAAAACACCAATATAACAGAGTCTAACGGCTAAAAAACACCAATTTTTGCCCTAGCGCCCTTGGTGGGATGTACATGGTTGGCTACCGTCAATCAAGCATTGAAATCATTGTCGGTAAGAGGCTTATTAAATAGTTTATTTTTAGTTTAGTCTATAGGGGACTATATAACTTCGTTGGCGTAACGAAGATGAAAAAAAAATAGGTTCGGGCATGTTCTTTAGCTTTTCAAACGGTTTTAAAAGAGGCAAAGTAACAATTTGGGAATAACAAACGGCGCTTCGTAAACTGAGTTTTTTACTTGACATGTTTCGGCAAAACGTTTGCCATATTCAGAAGTACAAAGAAGCGGTTGATTTGCATAGTTTTAAACTCGTTGAACCTGTAGCTTAAGCCACGATTCTGGTCAGATCTAGCCCGGGCTGAATTATTTCTTCAATTCTGCTAACTTGATGTTTTTAGTTATGAATCTATCGCTGAAAAAGAATATTTTCGAAATCGAACCATAAAAGAGAATAAGGACTCGGATTATTTCTAGCCCTTGTTGCAGATAGAAAGTGAAAGTCTGGCTTGATTCGTTTCTAAACTTGGAATTTTCAGGTGACAACAAGAAGCTCTTGGAGCGTGGGTTGCCCGATGTGCGGGTATGCTGGAGCTTATTTACCACCTAATCTTTGTTTTGCGCCGTTATTGGGGGAAGGGGGTACTTTGGAACAGTTTAGGAGTATCCATTTTTTCAGAACTTCCAAACACTACTGATGTGGTTTTGTCGACGGAGAAAACGTTGCGTTACTGATGACACTAATCTCCATCTCGAATTACACAAGAATCTTGACCTGACTAACACTTGTCCCGTCTGACGAAATAAATATATTTATTTTAGGAACTCGTTAAATACTACGCGGTAATAAAGCTGGTAACTTTGGCCTCCAAAAGAAAATCACCAGAATAGTGTTATAGTACCCAGAAGTCTTTACGGCACCACCCACTAGTCCTTTGCGGGCATATGTCAGTAAACTTTGTCAGGAAAGATAGGAAAGCATAGGTCTACTTTTCGTGGAGCGATATTGCTTATGAGACTGATTTCGCTAAAAAGATTGCCTATTTTGTTGAAAATTTAAATCTAAAAAAAGAAATAAAGAAAAAGAAAAAAAAAGAAAATTTTATGTGGATAAGATGTGATTCGAACCCACCAAAATATAATCAAGAAATCGATTCAGCTTTGCCATACCCCCGAGACATCCGCAGAGCTGAGGCGGCGTATGGACTTCGGACCTGACGGCGATTAAATCCTTCTGCCCTTGGGTGTACGAATTACGCAAGAAAATGTTCTAGCCGAAGCATCAGGGGAGAGACCAGCCGGCCCCCAGACCATATCGGCTAATCCCTTGCATCTCTGCCACGCACGGAATCGGTTATAAAATATTGTTAAAAAGTCTAGTCTATCCGGTGCACTGTTTTGACGACTATTGTTATGCTGATTCACCTGGATTCGTGGTCCAGTGGATATATCGTTGTCGTTCAAGATACTGAGTCAGGCTCGTCTGAGGAGGGTTAGCACTTGGATGGGTGACCTAAATATTATACCTACTCACGCTTTTGCTACTTTTTCCCCATCTTTCTTTTTTGATTTTCAAATAATAAAATACAGAAGCGAAACTTTCTATTTTTGAGTAACCTATTCCTATCTACCCAAATCCGTCAAATTCAAATCTAGCTCAAAGGAGAAATCCTTGGATAAAAAAAGGAACTGCAGCCATTCATTAGCATTTTCATTTAGAAGTTTAGAAGTTTCATTTTAAAATCCATCTATATATTTAAACAAAACCCAACTTACACAAACCAAACTTAAAACTAAAAAAAAAACATTTATATGCTTTCTATAATCGTTAACTGTGCTAGCATTGTTAAATTAATTTTTTTTAAAGTAAAAAAATGTTTTTAAATAAATGACTTAAAATAACTAAGGTGAAGGCGATCTGCAACGGGAACGGTAAGTCTAGAAGTTACATCGACAGAAAGCGTCCCCCTAAAACGTGTAAAGGAAAGCGGAGCTTTACAAAGATCACAACACTGGAAAGAACGATAATATAACAAGTTATCGTAGAATTATAAGTTGTTCACCGTAGTGAAAATAGAAACTGACGTTTCGGACGTTAGTCCTTCGTCGGTGTTCAACTTATAATTCTACGATAACTTGTTTCATTAGAAACACCGACGCAGTTCACTAGCCATCATCAACGATAATATAAGGTTTTTTCTATTAGATATTACATCGACAGAAGACGTCCTTCTAAGACGCGTCAGGGAAAGCGGAGAGTCCGGAGTTTTACACAGATCACAACACTCAAAAGAACGATAGTATGAGGTTATTTCCTTTTAGATATTAACACACAATATATCAACACTCAAAAGGACAATAATAAAAGGTTATTTTCTCTTAGATATTACATCGACAGAAGACGTCCCTCTGAGGCGTGTGAAGGAAAGCGGAGTGTCCGGAGTTTTACAAAGATCACAACACTCAAAAGGACGATAATAGAGAGTTTTAGATTTACGTTCACGGCAAACATGAAACGTCAGTTGACCAGGAAACAATTATCTTAAATTACTGAAAAAGAATCGCAAAAAAGTCCAAGTAGTAGAAAAACAAAAGAGTATTTGCGCTTGGTGAGAAGGTTTGTAAAAGGTTAAAATACAGGAAAACTATGAAAAAGTTAATCACGTTTTCCGTTTGCGGGGAGAAAAAAAGTCAATCTAAAACTCTCAAATATAAGCTAATTCTCTCTTACTAGATATCACATCGACAGAAGACGTCTCTCTGAGGCGTGTGAAGAAAAGGGGAGTGTCCGGAGTTTTACAAAGATCACAACACTCAAAAGGACGATAATATAAGCTAATTCTCTCTTAGATATCACATCGACAGAAGACATCCCTCTGAGGCGTGTGAAGGAAAGCGGAGTGTCTGGAGATTTACAAAGATCACAACACTCAAAAGAACGATAATATAAGGTTATTTTCTCTTAGATATTACATCGACAGAAGACGTCCCTCTGAGGCGTGTGAAGGAAAGCGGAGTGTCCGGAGTTTTACAAAGATCACAACACTCAAAAGGACGATAATATAAGCTAATTCTCTCTTAGATATCACATCGACAGAAGGCGTCCCTCTAAAACGTGTGGAGTAATGGCAGTAACCGGAGTTCTACAAAGATCACATCACTCAAAAGGACGATAATGAAAGCTCATTTTCTCTTATATATTATATCGACAGAAGACGTCCCTCTGAGGCGTGTGAAGGAAAGCGGAGTGTCCGCAGTTTTACAAAGATCACAACACTCAAAAGGATACCAAAGTGAGCCTATTTTCTCTTAGATATTACATCGACAGAAGACGTCCCTCCGAAGCATGTGAAGGAAAGCGGAGTATCCGGAGTTTGACAAAGATCACAACACTCAAAAGGACGTTTATGTAAGCTTAATTCCCATTAGATATTACATCGACAGAAGGCGTCCCGCTGAAGCGTGTGGAGTAATGGCAGTATCCGGAGTTTAACAAAGATCACAACACTCAAAAGGACGTTTATGTAAGCTTAATTTCTATTAGATATTACATCGACAGAAGGCGTCCCACTGAAGCATGTGAAGTAGTGCTGAGTAGCTGGAGATTTACAAACATCACAACACTCAAAAGGACGTGAATGTAAGCTTATTTTCTATTAGATATTACATCGATAGAAGGCGTCCCTCTGAGGCGTGTGAAGGAAAGCGGAGTGTCCGGAGTTTTACAAAGATCACAACACTCAAAAGGACACGAAAGTAGGCTTATTTTAAAAATAACAGCGGCAGAAGGCGTCCTCTGAATCGTGTGAGGGAGTACGAGGTATGCAAAGATCGCAACACTCGAAAGGACATTTCAGTAGAATCCACTCAGTAGAATCCATTAATCGCATACCTTTCACACCATCTATTTGGCCGAAGTTTCTATCAAAAGGAAATTTGACAAGCCGGAAATAAACAAGAAAACGCCAGATTGTCCATTAGTATATCGCATATTGAAGACCAAAGTTGCAGCTTCCTTGGTTGTTATCATCACATACTACCGTGAACTTGATTCAATTCAAAACAAGACGCTCTTGGAGCGTGCACTGGGTTGCCCAATGTGCGGGTATGCTGGAGCTTATTTAACATTTAATTTTTGTATATTATTTTCCAGAACTTCCGAATACTACTGATACGGTTTGTAGACGGAGAAAACAAAGTTGCGCTACTGATGACACTAAGTTTTATATACTCTCCATTTTGAATTAAACAAGAATCTTGACCTGACTTTGACCTAACTATGCATGCTTGTCCCATCTGACGAAATAAATTTATTTATTTCAGTGTTTAAATGCAGTGCTTATTTGTTATTCGCTAACAGTACTGAAGTTCACCGGATCCCTCCATTACTGATCATATTCTTCAAATACAATTTTTTTAAATGTCCAAAGGGCAGTGAAACTCGGTTAGCAAAACTATTCAAAACTTAGCGAAATAAAAGTACTTACGGCCAAAGCTACCAGCTCTATTACCGCGTAATATTTAACGATAGATTCATGTATGTCTTATTAGATAAAAAGACCTAAAGTCGTATTTTCCTTTGGGTTCTACAACCCACGCGATTGAAGTCAGAATACTGCCGACTGAGTAGCTCTATTAATACAGATATATATGTAAATTACAATCCTAGAAATGATCTTTTACTGCAATCACATGACTTCTAAAGCCCGGAATTACTTCCTCAGCTGCTAAGCCATTCAATGAGCCTTAATCTATGAACGCGTCATCCAAATCCAACCAGATACTATTGGGCAATGTAAGTGAATGCACTTTTCGCTAGACGGACGAGAAGACCAAAAAAAATCATTTTACAACTGGTCTGCCACAGGCAGTTTCTGGGATTGTCCACTCGCCCATACTTCTAGCAATCTGAGGGTTAATAAGCCTGAAGCGAGATGACGTTTTACCCTTGTCTATAGACCATATTCGTTTTCACACTGCTTTTGTTCTTTAATCACTTTAATCACAATTCAATAATTGTTCCTGTATTCTCTAAGGAATCAAAAATTTTAATATGAAAGAATTTTAAAAACTGTTATGATCTAGAGTCGGGGGTTAAAGATCATTTCGCTTCAGGCCTATTAATTGACTAAATGAATAGATAAAAAAGCCTACAGCAAACAAACGAATAATGAAAAAAATTAATGACTTAAAAATCGTACGGCCAGCTGAGATTTCCTTAACCCCTTCAGAAGTATGAAGGAGCTAAATGAAAGCAAACAAACAAACACTGACAGCATTAAACTTTGTTTTCCCATTGCAGACCACATGTCATTCCTGTGAGAATAGGATCCTTTGTTTCGTTTACATCCAAACAAAGAATTAATGCTCAAGAGAATGACACATGGTCTGAACTAGGCAAATCATTACGCCCAGGCTAGAAGGGAGCCTGGGGAGAGTAGATGTCTGAGACGAACGTCTTACAGAATTCTAATAATAGGGATGATACTCGTGACTTGGTCTCATATGACCCTCATATCGGCGAGGAAAACATGGCTTTTGCTAGATTTTTTCTTTACTTCTACGTAAATGTACTCTTGAGCCTTTTCCTTGGCTCCTCAGCGTTTGAATGCGCTAAGAAAGGAGTCGTAAATAGCCCTCAAAAACTTCAAGTTCATATCGTTGCCCATACACATGACGATGTGGGATGGTTGAAGACAGTGGACGAGTACTACTATGGTGCGAATAATTCCATCCAACATGCTGGGGTACAGTATATCCTAGACTCCGTTATCCCAGCACTAGATGCTGACCCGAATAAAAGGTTCATCTACGTAGAGATAGCATTTTTCAAACGTTGGTGGGATCAACAAGATGTGGCCATGAAAGAGAAAGTCAAGAAGTTGGTGTTGCAGAAACGACTTGAGTTCATTAACGGAGGATGGTGTATGAACGACGAGGCATCCACTCATTATAATGCTATAATTGATCAAATGACTCTGGGATTGAAGTTTATTAAGGATACTTTTGGGGACGATGCGAGACCGAGGATTGCTTGGCATATTGATCCATTTGGTCACTCTAATGAACAAGCATCGCTTTTCTCTCAGATGTCGTTTGATGGATTTTTCTTCGGACGCATAGATTACGCTGACAAAGACTTGAGACTGAAACAGCAGAGGATGGAGATGGTCTGGCGTGGAAGTAAGACCGGAAATCTCGGCAAAAACTCCGATATATTTACGGGTGTTTTGTACAATGGTTACAACCCTCCCCCAGGTTTCTGTTTTGATCAGTTCTGTACAGACCCGCCAATCATGGATGATTCAAACTTACAGGATATGAATGTGAAGCAGAAAACAGAAGAGTTTATTGAGTATGTCTGTGATCAAGCCAAACACTACAAGACCAACAACGTCATGCTTACAATGGGTTCAGATTTCATGTACGAGAATGCGAATTTATGGTTTAAGAATCTTGACAAGTTGATGAAGTATGTCAATCAGCAGGTAAGTCATTATATATACTTGCACAATATTGTGTGTGTAGTGTGAACTACCTGTTGAGTTTAGCATAAATAACAAGGGTCATAGACCTTCAATGAATCAATTGAAGACCTGCCATGCTTACAAAAGATATAATAGAAACAATAAACAAAAGCCAACTAGTCAATTATAATAATATGTAATACTAATAAATCTGATTACATATATATATTTTTTCTAATTTTGTATATATCCTAGCTAAAGTTATTTTATAAATGATCATGAAATTGTAATAGCAAGACACATCAGTAGACACATGCCATCATTTTGCTTGCATACGAGAGCTTTTTTAAAGTTTGTTAAACTACTGAGCTCTCATATTTCGTTTGGTAATTCATTCCAGGCAACAGCTCCATATCATAAAGAAAAGGAGCATTTCGTAAAAGCTTCTCACTTATCCCGAAGAATACTAACGTCCTAATCGTCATTTTCACAAAGCTTTTTCGGTAATCCAATTTATCTACAGGTTCCTATCGTTTCATAAAATAGATTTAGTCTTCGTCATGACAGTGGCTACTAATATAAATCACGCTTGTGATTGTTCTAGATTGAACTCTTTGAAATGATAGGGCTTGAGTTTTGTTCAAAATCCAGACAAAAATCCATGACGACTTAAGGAAAGGCCAAAACACACCAAAACAAAGCTATAGAGGTCTTTTTTGGCTTAAAATTTATTTAATATTTGATACATTTTCCACCAATAAAATTTGATTTTTATATTTTTATTTTAGCTTTAAGGACATAATTGTCAGGCAAATGAAGTAACAATGATAATTCCTTGATTTTATTCTTACTTTTTACATACCCAATCATATTCTTGTTAAAAAAAAAAATAAAAAAAAAATATGGGTTATCCCCATATTCATTACCTTGCTATATTATAAGATAATATAAGTGCTTTAGTGAAACATAACAGATCACATAAACACATTGAGAAAAATGTTGAAAATATACTAAATGCAACCAAAAACCTACCAGAACATGAACAGTATTATCCTACACATTTCTGATAAAAACTGGTACAATTGTTGTCAAACTGTTCTCATGAGGGGGGGAAATTGAAAATGAAAATGTGCACTGTACTGTATTGATAGTAAAATGACACCATCTTAAAATAAATCACTGCCTTTTAAAATGTTCTTATTTATCTTTATTTTTATAGGACAGTAGAGTAAATGTATTTTACTCAACACCAACAACCTACTTAGAAGCTTTACACAACAGTAACCAAACTTGGGGCCTAAAGACAGATGATTTCTTTCCTTATGCCGACTGCCCTCACTGTTATTGGACAGGGTACTTCACCAGCAGGCCCGCACTCAAGAGATATGTCCGATACAATAATAACTTACTCCAGGTATATCATATTTTGTTCTTTCTTGCTTTGTTTATTTTCGGAAACTATTACAAGCATTGTGTATAAACAAGCCAGGAGAAAATGGTTGCTCAATGGCTGGACATGATGATCAACCACAGTTAAACAGATCAACATGTTATCAGTCAAGAGGACTGTCCTAAATAGTGTTGGGCCAGACAATTGCCATATTTAACCACACATTAGTTGACAGGTCATTATTTATGGTCCTGATAAATCAAGGTCTGTGATCTGGTCTTCTTCATTTCCGACAATTGTTTCAAATGAAACTTCTTTGTAATCCATTTAGTTTTAGCGTTAAGTACTGATTAAGCATTTATTTTGCATAATGATATGAGGAGTCATTGCAGAGTCTCCCTAGCCAGAGGCTTATCTGCGTATGTACATGACACACTCATTCTCACTAATTGTGGGAATAAAATGATTGGCTGAGATAAATATGTTACTGATTGTACTCTCTCCTGATTGGTTGTGGTTTTTGCTATACATGTACATCATGATTGGATAAGTAAATGTAAAAGTGGTCACCTAATTTAGTGTACATGTACCTCCACTGTAAAGTACTTATGGAACTCTTTTCAGCTATATTTGTTTATTTCTCAAAAAAATGTCGTTCAAAGGGTTGCAAACAACTTGAAGTGTTCAATGGAGAGGCACAGTCAGGAAAACCCTCATCTGATCTGCTTCGTCGAGCGATGGGTGTGGCCCAACATCACGATGCAGTCAGCGGCACATCCAAGCAACATGTTGCTGATGACTATGCTAAAAGACTTGCTATCGGAGCTGCAGATTGTCAGGTGAAGAAAAATTACTATAAGTAAAAAACTGAAACTTTTTGAAGCTTTGTCTACTTAGGAAATGTGGAATAATTACTCAGGTTAGCAGGGGTTTTTTTGTGAGCAAAAATGACATTGAAATTGCTTAACTGCTTGCAACTTTTTCTTCAAGAAGTACATCAATGAAGAAAAGCTTTTCATTCTGTACATCGCAGAATTCCGTGAAGCAGTACAACTAAAAGTTTCAATTCATTGGTTAAGTAGGTCAGATAACTGTCAGCAGCGCTAAAGAGGTTTTCAAAAGATGAAACATGTTGCGCACAACATTTGCGCCCGGCGTGTCATGCTGCACATGACATCAAGACCGAATTGTAGATACTGATTCCATTACTTAACTCACGGAGACTAAGCTTGGTACTCAGTTTGGGGGAGCGGGGGATTTCTTAATTTTCAAAGAGCTTCAATCTTTGCGATCATACAAAATTTACGCAAGACATAAAAATTAAACCGATGAAATAAAATTTTAAAAAGTAGAAAAGAGAGGTACTCAAAACTATGCATATAGTATATTTGATTTTAACTTGTTTATCTGTCTATTATTTCAGTCACTGATGAGCAACGTCCTTGGTAAATACGCAGTGAAAAGTAAAGGCGCCACACCACCCGTCTTCACCTCGTGCGATCTTTTGAACGTCAGCTACTGTCCATTGTCAGAAACAAGTAAAAACTTTGTAGTTACTGCTTATAATCCCCTGGGTCGAACTGTTTACTCTTATCTGCGCATTCCAATGGCCTCCGGTTCTATTGCGGTGTATGGTCCACAAGGACAGCCCGTGAAAAGTCAAGTTTTACCCATCTCAGATGAGACCAAATCAGTGCGCAAACAACAGAACTTATCCGACAGCAATTCCAAGTACGAGCTCGTGTTCCAGGTGAAAATTCCCGCCCTGGGTTTCGCGACGTACTTCGTGAACCTAACGAAATTTAAATCGAAGAATTTCAAAGCTCGTAAAACCCAGGTTGAAGAAGTCTTACCCTTGAACGACGAACCTATAGTGATCCAAAACGAATTTGTCAAGTTGGAATTTTCCAAAGAGACAGGTTTACTGTCCAGTATGACGAATTTGGAATCCAAACTAACGTCCACTGTAAACCAGCAGTTCTTGTGGTACAACGCAAGCATAGGGAACAAAATCAGTGGCCAACCTTCTGGTGCTTACATATTCAGACCTAACTCCTCTAATACCTTTAATGTATCACCTGGAGGAAAAGCCCAGATTAGTATCATGAAGGGTTCGCTTGTACAAGAAGTGAGACAAGTCTTTTCGCCGTTTGTGAGCCAGGTTGTACGTCTGTATACTGGTCGGCGGTATGCGGAGTTTGAATATACGATCGGCCCCATCCCTATTCAAGACAATCTTGGAAAGGAAATTATATCTCGATTTGATACAGATATCAAGTCTGACGGAGTGTTCTTTACCGATGCTAATGGTAGGGAGATGCAAGAACGAAAGAGGAACTTTAGGCCAACGTGGAAACTGAATGTCACAGAACCAATAGCTGGGAATTACTACCCCGTGAACAGCAGGATGTACATCAAGGATAGCAGCAAGCAGTTTACTGTGCTTGTTGATCGTTCACTCGGTGGTGCTAGTATTAAAGATGGTTCTGTTGAAATCATGCCACATCGGCGTCTTCTTGTGGATGACAAACGAGGTGTCGCTGAACCTCTCAATGAGTCTGGAATCAGTGGAAAAGGATTAATTGTACGTGGAAAGATGTGCGTATTTTTGGCCCCGCCGGCTAAATCAGCTGCAGTACATCGTGAAGTTGGTGAACAAATGCTTTTGGAGCCTGTGGTTAGTTTCGCACCCTATCCATCCACGGTAGAAAAATGGATGAGCCAGTACAATACACAGCACAGCGGTCTCAAGTCGGAACTTCCCGCCAATGTTCACTTCTTGACGCTAGAGACCATGGATCAATATGTCCTTATAAGGGTAGAACATCAGTTTGAGGCAGGCGAGGATGCCAAGCTCTCGGTCCCAGTCAACATCTCCTTCGATGATCTCTTCACCGATTTTGACGTCGTATCGACTGAAGAACTGAACCTCGCCGCTAACCAGAACATTAAGGACAAGAAGCCTATGAACTGGAACATCAAGACATTGAAGAAGATAAAAAAAGGAAGAAAACTGCACAACAAACATCTTTCAGTGAAGTCTTCTATCGAGCTACAACCAATGCAAATCCGCACGTTCAAGGCAAAGATAAAGCCACGCATGCGCAAACGATATCGCAAGTTTTTCAGGCGACAGCATGACCGCCTTTCTTTTCATAAGCAGTAGTAGGCTGGGAAACATATTCTAAAAATAATATAACTGGAATATAAATATTGTATCATATTATTCATAATAAATAGTAATACTTGACTAAGTGTTATATAGCTTGTTTATGATTATAGTTTACACCATTTCTTATTATCGTTTGTTTATTTGTTTGAGGAAGATATATAGTTAATAGACGGCGGGAGGGGGGTTTGGGCGCCAAAAATGTTTTACAATTTCAGACGACTTTTCATTTCCTTGAGAATAAGATGAGTGTAATCCATTCCTGGGTTTCATTCAGCTGATAAAGTCTTTTAATCTCATCTACTCCAAATGGTGGTCAAACACTGACTAACGTCTGCTTTCAACCAGAAAGAATTCTATTGAAAACTGATTCGGCTGATGAACAATCCCCATTAGACAGGAAAAATAAATGATGTCTGGTGGAACCCAGCAATACCGCAATACCACATGTACCCTGCTTGCAGTGATTGCTCACCTGAGTTTCAGGGCCGCGGAGGGGAAGGGATCGGAGAGGAGAAAGGAAGAGAAGAGGGGCTAACTAGCCTCCAACGCTATTCGGGATTGAATAGCTTTGAATAACGCGCCTCAACATGATTTATCCAATTAATTTTACTTTTTTACGATCTTAAAGATTGACATTGATTGTCGGATGTTGTCGAAGGGGAAGATTCATTCCAAATATTGCGATCTTTCTACTAGATATTTAGCATCGAATTTATAGACCATGTTCCTTTCCTCTTTCGGTGCACCTTCAAACGAAAACTTTGCTGTGTTCTTCATTAAATAGTAACCTTCTCTCCGTTTCTCTACCCCCTTCCCTTGGGCTTGAAACTCAGGTAAAAGATTATCAGAAACGAAGGTTTAATTGTGACTTAAAGATTTTAGTTTAGAAGCAAGAGTACATGAGAGATCAGTACTATGCGGTGGTGTCCTTGAAGTTCCGCGCCGAGAATCGATGGAATGGAGCCTGAGGTGAGTATATGAGGAAAGAACGCCTGACGAAATTCTAACTCTTGTTATGATACTCGTGACTTCAATGTGACTTGTCTGCAAAGTTGGCGGGGAAAACATGGCTTTTGCTAGATTTTTTCTTTACTTCTACGGAACTGTACTCTTCAGTCTTTTCCTTGGCTCCTCAGCGTTTGAATGCGCTAAGAAAGGAGTCGTAAATAGCCCTCAAAAACTTCAAGTTCATATCATTGCCCACACACATGACGATGTGGGATGGTTGAAGACAGTGGATCAGTACTATTATGGTGCGAATAATTCCATCCAACATGCTGGAGTACAGTATATCTTAGACTCTGTTATCCCAGCACTAGATGCTGACCCAACTAGAAGGTTCATCTACGTAGAGATAGCATTTTTTAAACGTTGGTGGGATCAACAAGATGTGGCCATGAAAGAGAAAGTCAAGAAGTTGGTGTTGCAGAAACGACTTGAGTTCATTAACGGAGGATGGTGTATGAACGACGAGGCGTCCACTCATTATAATGCTATAATTGATCAAATGACTCTGGGATTGAAGTTTATTAAGGATACTTTTGGAGACGATGCGAGACCGCGGATTGCTTGGCATATTGATCCATTTGGTCACTCTAATGAACAAGCATCGCTCTTCTCTCAGATGTCGTTTGATGGATTTTTCTTCGGACGCATAGATTTCACTGACAAAGACTTGAGACTGAAACAACAGAGGATGGAGATGGTCTGGCGTGGAAGTAAGACGGGAAATCTCGGCAAAAACTCCGATATATTCACAGGTGTTTTATACAACTTGTACATGCCTCCATCCGGGTTTTGTTTTGATCAGTTTTGTGCAGACCAGCCAATCATGGATGATCCAACTTTAGAAGACATGAACGTGAAAGAAAGGACAGAAGCATTTGTCCAAACTGTCTGTGATCAAGCCAAACACTACAAGACCAACAACATCATGCTTACAATGGGTTCAGATTTCATGTACGAGAATGCAAATTTATGGTTTAAGAATCTTGACAAGTTGATGAAGTATGTCAATCAGGTAATCCATTATATTTGCAAGTTACTTGTAGCCTCAGCTGCATTAGCTCTATCCATTCAGTGTTTCTTGGCTTGGCTAGATTAGTATATGTAATAGGACTCCATGCTGTCCAATTAGGAAATAATTGGATGAGGAAAATTCTGAGGACTGACAAAATTGAATGAGGCTGTTAGAGGCCGAGTCCAATTTGGCAGTCAGAGGAATTTTTTGAGTCTAGTTATTTCTTGATTGGGGAGAATGAAATCCAATATCCTATTAATTATATATAATTCCAATTAAGAAAATAATTGGGCAGTTACCTATAATTAATTTTATTATGGGATTCATGAGAAGCTGTATAATTAAGCCTATTAATCTGTTAGCAATAAATGAAAACAATTTTTGTTTTGAATCAATAAGGTTGAAAATGCACTTTTGTCACAATTATTTTGGTTTTCAAAACTGGCTTTTTTAAAGTCATTGTATTTCCAACACTTGACAAGTTACTTGTGTTACAATATATTGATCATATATCTTGCATATTTGTAATGTTTACTTCAAGATATTATGTTCCTCTTCAATAAAGTGCTTATGGTATCTTAACTACATGAAAGCATGCACATCTTGAAACAACTTGTACTCTGGGTTAAGTTCTAGAGGCTCTTGCTCCAGTGTTTCTCGGCTCAACCATAGGATTTATTATCATACTATATCAATTTGTTGTGACATGTAATTTTTCAATGAGCTAAGAAGCACTAGAGCAAGAGAGTTCCTTGTCAAAGTATTTCCTGCTGTGTTTAAGCATAACCAACAAGAGTCATTAACTCTAAGAATTACTTTACATTTTTTACATTTTTTTACATTGGTTTCAGAAAATCTATAATCTTTTTTACAACATTTTCAAATCAAAGGTTCAATTATTTATAGTAACTGGTACTTCCTTTTTTATTTACCTCTTGGGAATTTTTTGTTCGATTTCCTATTAACATTTTTGTATTATGATAGACCATTTGCTTGATGGCATCATTTACTACTACTACAAGAATTCCTTGCACACTTACTTTTGTTCATTTGATTAGCATCAAATTGTCTTACTATTCTCATGAGATTTTAAAATCAAATTCTGTAATATTAATGGCATAAATAACTTCATCCTGAATCTTGAATCTTAAATGAGGGAATAAAAATTATGAGAATAAGAAAGAAAATTTGCAAAGTATTTGTGTATTGATAGTAAAATGACACCATCTTAAAATAAATCACTGCCTTTTAAAATGTTCTTATTTATCTCTTTTTTTATAGGACAGAAGAGTAAATGTTTTTTACTCAACACCAACAACCTACTTAGAAGCTTTACACAACAGTAACCAAACTTGGGGCCTAAAGACAGATGATTTCTTTCCTTATGCCGACTGCCCTCACTGTTATTGGACAGGGTACTTCACCAGCAGGCCGGCACTCAAGAGATACGTCCGATATAATAACAATTTACTCCAGGTATATCATATTTTGTTCTTTCTTGGTTCATTTATCTATCTTATTATATCACTTCCTTTTTTAATCTATTTTTGGAAAAAATATATATTACTAGTATTGAGTATAAACAAGGTGGAAAATAATGATTCTGCCACATATTTGGACTGAGCAACATGTGCCTTGTCAATGTGACCAGTCAGGAGGAACTGAAACTAAGAGGTGTTTAGCTGGACAATTACCAATTTTGGCCAGACACTATTAGTTGACAGGTCATTGTGTTCATAGCCTGTTAAATCAAGAGGTCTTTGGTTTTATCCATCTTCATTTCACACAGTCTTTTCAACTGAAACTGAAAATGTGGAGTCATTGCAGAGTCTCTCTAGGCAGAGGTTTATATGTTTAGATATAAGGCGCCACCCAGTTAGCTCAGTTGTTAAGAGTGTCTGGGTTCAAGAATCGGCCGGACCAACGCTAGGGTCTTGAAATAACTGAGGAGAAGGTGCTGTCTTTGTAATTACATCTGCAAATGGTTATACCTTCAACCGTAAACCATAGGCCCTGTCTTGCAACCCTTCTTAACCAGCTGTTAAAAATGGGGGACATATTAAAAGATTATATAGGCCTTATGCCTAGTTAACTTTGCAATATTTCTCATAATTGTTGTTCTAAGGCTTGTAAACAACTTGAAGTGTTCAATGGAGAGGCACAGTCAAAACCCTCATCTGATCTGCTTCGTCGAGCGATGGGTGTGGCCCAACATCACGATGCAGTAACCGGCACCTCCAAGCAACATGTTGCTGATGACTATGCTAAAAGACTTGCTATTGCCGCTGCAGATTGTCAGGTGAAGAAAAATTAGCATAAGTAAAAGACTGAAACTTGTTTAAACTTGGTCTACCATGTTTACATTTACATAAAGCAAGGGGGGATCCAGCCAAAATTTTAGGGGGGGCTAACTGAGTTTAGGGGGGACTAACTGAGTTTAGGGGGGGGCTAATTGAGTTTTAAAAACAATATAAAAAAGCATCCTTTTTTTTCTGCTAAAGGGGGGCTTCAGTCCCACTTTGCCCCCCCCCCCCCCTGGATCCGCCCTTGTAAAGGACACATGTCGTATGTCACATTGCCTGGTGCAACATAAGCCGTCGATGCGATTGCAATACTTTGTATTTTTTCGTACGGCAACAAAAAGCGAGACAAGTTCAGCAAGGAACATTTTCCAGTGTAGATTAAATGAAATTTAAATAACAAGAGAAGAGAGGTACTCTAAGCTATTCATATAATATATTCGATTTTAACTTGTTTATCTGTCTTATTTCAGTCACTGATGAGCAACGTTCTTGGTAAATACGCAGTGAAAAGCAAAGGTGCCACACCACCCGTCTTCACCTCGTGCGATCTTTTGAACGTCAGCTACTGTCCACTGTCAGAAACAAGTAAAAACTTTGTAGTTACTGCTTATAATCCCCTGGGTCGAACTGTTTACTCTTATTTGCGCATTCCAATGGCCTCCGGTTCTATTGCGGTGTATAGTCCACAAGGACAGCCCGTGAAAAGTCAGGTTTTACCCATCTCGGATGAGACCAAATCAGTGCGCAAACAACAGAACTTATCCGACAGCAATTCCAAGTACGAACTCGTGTTCCAGGTGAAAATTCCCGCGCTGGGTTTCGCGACGTACTTCGTGAACCTAACGAAATCTAAATCGAAGAATTTCAAAGCACACAAAACCCAGGTGGAAGAAATCTTACCCTTGAACAACGAACCTATAGTGATCCAAAACGAATTTGTCAAGTTGGAATTTTCCAAAGAGACAGGTTTACTGTCCAGTATGACGGATTTGGAATCCAAACTAACGTCCACTGTAAACCAGCAGTTCTTGTGGTACAACGCAAGCATAGGGAACAAAATCAGTGGCCAACCTTCTGGTGCTTACATATTCAGACCTAACTCCTCTAATACCTTTAATGTATCAAGTAAAGCTCAGATTAGTATCCTGATAGGTTCGCTTGTACAAGAAGTGAGACAAGTCTTCTCGCCGTTTGTGAGCCAGGTTGTACGTCTGTATACTGGTCAGCGGTATGCGGAGTTTGAATATACGATCGGCCCCATCCCTATACAAGACAATCTTGGAAAGGAAATTATATCTCGATTTGATACAGATATCAAGTCTGACGGAGTGTTCTATACCGATGCTAATGGCAGAGAAATGCAAGAACGAAAGAGGAACTTTAGACCAACGTGGAAACTGAATGTCACAGAACCAATAGCTGGGAATTACTACCCCGTGAACAGCAGGATGTACATCAAGGATAGCAGCAAGCAGTTTACTGTGCTTGTTGATCGTTCACTCGGTGGTGCTAGTATTAAAGATGGTTCTGTTGAAATCATGCCACATCGGCGTCTTCTTGTGGATGACAAACGAGGTGTCGCTGAACCTCTCAATGAGTCTGGAATCAGTGGAAAAGGATTAATTGTACGTGGAAAGATGTGCGTATTTTTGGCCCCGCCAGCTAAATCAGCTGCAGTGCATCGTGAAGTTGGTGAACAAATGCTCTTGGAGCCTGTGGTTAGTTTCGCACCCAATCCATCAACGGTAGAAAAATGGATGAGCCAGTACAATACACAGCACAGCGGTCTCAAGTCGGAACTTCCCCTCAATGTACACTTCTTGACGCTAGAGACCATGGATCAATATGTCCTTATAAGGGTAGAACATCAGTTTGAGGCAGGCGAGGATGCTAAGCTCTCGGTCCCAGTCAACATCTCCTTCGATGACCTCTTCACCGATTTTGACGTCGTATCGACTGAAGAACTGAACCTCGCCGCTAACCAGGACATTAAGGACAAGAAGTCTATGAACTGGAACATCAAGACATTAAAGAACATAAAAAAAGGAAGAGAACTTCACGACAAACATCTTTCAGTGAAGTCTTCTATCGAGCTACAACCAATGCAAATCCGCACGTTCAAGGCAAAGATAAAACCACGCATGCGCAAACAATAATATCGCCCATAGTCTTCAGGCGACAGTACGTCCATTCATAAGCAGTAGAAACAGAGTCTAGAAGCAAAATAACTGGGAACGAAAACAGGTGTTAGTTTCGGTATTAGAATTAGATCATTTCTACTTTTTATCGATTTTATTCGTTTGTTTGTTAAACAGGGCGTACCGAAAACGACGAACCAAAGAAAAAAAGGGGGAAAGTAGGAAGTACATATAGCTCAAAGAATTTAGTAAATAGAAATAAGTGTTTAATATGTGAGAGGATTGTTAGTTTAAAAGGAATTATTTAGCAATTTGACACTTGAAGGTTACAATTTGTAATTAAAGCTAAAATATCTTTAGTTATATTAAAAAATACACGCCAATGCTTTTTTCTAAATAATGATAATAACAATAATAATAATAATAATAATAATATAATATGATTTATATAGCGCCTATACAAGTCGGCTCTAAGCGCTGTAAAATATATATAAGTTATAATTCAAAAGCTAGTTTAAACAAATGAGTCTTAAGGTCTTTCTTAAAAGTTTTTAGACATGAAATGTTTCTAAGAGGAGACGGTAGTGAATTCCATAGAACAGGAGCAGACACAGAAAAACAACGATAACCATAAGATTTAAGATTGTACGGACAAGTAACAAGAAGCAGTTCCTTAGATGAGCGGAGAGTTCTTTTAGGTTTATACACAGTTATGAGATCAGACAAGTAGACAGGAGCCAGACCATGAAGTGCTTTGAAAGTGAGGAGGAGAATCTTGAAATTGATGCGATGTTTCACAGGAAGCCAATGCAGAGAACAAAGGACAGGAGTGATGTGATTATACTTCTTGGAAAGAGTTACAAGACGAGCAGCAGAGTTCAAAACATATTGTAATTTATCGATTTGAGCATTAGGTAAACCATATAGAAGAGAATTACAATTATCGAGCCTGGATGTCACAAAAGCATGGACAAGTCTTTCAGTAGTATGGACGGAGATAAATTTACGAATACGAGCAATGTTACGCAAATGATAGAACGAAGTCTTACAGATATTATTAACATGAGGAACCATTGACATCACAGAATCAAAGATTACGCCAATATTTCTTTCATTACAGGATGGTTTGATAACCTGATCACCAAAGTGTAGAAGAGGAGTAGACAGATGAGGATTATACTTCGAGGACAAGATAAGGAGTTTAGTTTTTTCTTTGTTAAGTTTAAGTTTATTTTCAGTCATCCAGTCATTTATTTCACAGAGACAGGCTTCAATTCTTTTTATAGTTAAGTCAGTAGAAATATCATCATTGCAACTGAAAGGCATAAATAATTGGGTGTCATCAGCGAAGAAATGGAAGGACATTTTGTGACGACGGAGAATATCAGCTAGTGGTGACGTGTACAACAAGTAGAGAAGCGGACCAAGGACCGAACCTTGGGGTACACCACAGTTTATATCAACAATTTTAGAGAACGAACCATGAACAGAAACATACTGCAAACGATTACAGAGATATGACTTAAACCATTTAAGAGCTGTTCCACAAATTCCAAACTTTGAATACATACGATCAAGAAGAATAGTGTGATCAACAGTGTCAAAAGCTGCAGATAGATCCAGAAGAACCATAGCAACACCAGAACGATTATCAATTTCTTTAAGGATGTCATTATGGACACGAGTCAGGGCAGTTTCACAGCTATGAAGTTGTTTATAGGCAGACTGAAGAGGTTCATGCATGTTGTTAGATGACAAATAAGCACAAAGTTGATCAGCAACAACTTTTCCAATAATTTTAGAGACAGTCTTGAGATTTGATACAGGACGGTAATTAACGAGTTTTTCATGATCCAACGATGATTTCTTAAGAAGAGGTTTGACAATACCAGTTTTAAAAGAAGGAGGGACAGAACCATTTATGAGAGATGAGTTGACAATCCTACAGATAACAGGCAGAAGAGAAGCAGATTTATCTTGAAGGAGACTAGCAGGAAGAGGATCAAGCTCACAGGACTTTGACATCAGTTTACTGGAGAGTTTAGTTAGCTCATCAATAGTCACGGGAGAGAAGGAGTCCAATCTACACCTAGTTGTACTGGAGTCCAATTCAGAGACAACAAGAGTTGACATAGAATTTTCAGAAGTAGGAAAACCATTACGAATATTGATAATTTTATCTTTAAAATAATCGACAAAAGTATCAGCGAGAACTTGCGACGAAGAGGAAGATGGTAGCTTTTTTTCAGGAGTTAAATGTAGCAGATGATCAATAGATTTGAAGATTGCGTGACAATCAGAACCAGCATCAGAGATTAAATTTGAGTAGAAATTCATTTTAGCTTCGAATATTAACTTTTTCACGAGGTTACTTTGTTCAATATACAATTCACGATCAATGGCTAGTTTAGATTTTCGCCAGCGCCTTTCAAGCTTTCTTTTCTTGATTTTATTGGTTTTTATGACGTCATTATACCAGGGTGCTTTCAGGCGTTGCGTGACAATTTTAGTACATAACGGGGCATGTTTATCAAGCAATGATTTCAGAACAGAGTCATATTGAAGGCAGAGATCATCTAAGTCAGCAGCAGGAGATTGTATTAATGACGATTGAGATAAATCACGGCTAAAATGATCCATATCAATAGAACGAATTTTACGATAGGCCAGAGTACGTATAGAAGCACAGGGTCTGGTGACAGCTAACTTACAATGAACAGCAAAATGATCAGACAACACGGGATCACGGATATAAACATTCTTAACAAGCAAGTCATCATTCCTAGATATCAGGAGATCAAGAACATGATTGTTTTTGTGAGTTGGTTCAGCCAAGTTATTCAAGATAGATAAAGTAAAACAATCGAGTAAATCAGTAAAACGAACAGCGTAGACATCATTTGGGTTATCAACATGGAAATTAAAATCACCAACAATTAACAGTTTACCATTGAACATAGAAAGAGATTCAAGCAGCGACGAAAATTCTTGGAAGAACTTAGAAGTTGATGAATTATTTTTCAAAGTAGGCGGCGGTCTGTACACAACAATAAGACGGACTTCACTCGAACTTCCACGAAGAGTAAATTCCAAGTGTTCGAAAGAAGAGTAAGAAACAGTAGTGTTAATACGTTTGATTTTAATCGATTTCTTGAAAAGAAGACCAATTCCACCACCAGAACGATTAATTCGAGGACAGTGTTCAAAAGAAAAACCATCTGGACAAATATCGCGAGAAGCAAAGTCACTGTTACTATCATTATTCCTAAGCCAGGTTTCAGTCAAAGCAAGAATATCAATAATAATGATAATAATAGTAATAATAATAATGATAATAACAACAACAATATTAATGATAATAATAATAACATAGCAATCACAAATATATATATGAATACCTTATGTACACGGAAGAAGTTTTAAATGATGATAATAGTGATGTTAATAAGATAACAACGAATTTATATATAATAATAATAATAATAATAAATTGACAATAACAATAATTAAAAATTTTCAACTACTAATAATAAGAGGTATACAAAAAATAATAATAATAATAAAAGAATATTTACATTATGTACTTTGTGAAAATTTAAAGAGAAAAAGTTACTATTTACAAAAAACTAAAAAAAAAACAAAATGAAAAACAAGCATTATAAAAAAGTCTAAAATTATCTAATATCGGCAAGGTTAGTATTAATGCTAAAGTCCAATAGAAAGTCATTTTCGTTCTTATAAAAAGGAGTGCGGGAGCCTCTAATGCATGTAATTACAGCTTTCAAAATCTCAAACGACAACTTTGTTCTAATATATGTTATTGTGTCAGAATAGCTTTGTCCAGTTTTGTTCGCCAGTTTATCCGCTAGAGTTTTTAGGAAAATTTGGCTTTCCTTGCCCATACCACCATTGGTCCCAAAGATAAGCGGTGTAAATGAACCCATTTCCACTTCCAGAACTCTCTGTTGATATTTTTCTTTTCTTTTCTTGCTCTTGTTCGTTGAATATTGATGAGGTGGTTTTCTTCTGGTTGCACTTGGAGTTGACATGCGACACTCGTACGTCAAAAAATGCTGTCACTCCTCGTTGCCAGAATCCCCCCGCTTTGATATCCAGGCGTGCATCTTCGCTTGTAGTCGTGGATTTTAGGTTAAACCGTTCTCCATTCAGTGGAATCAGCCGAGGCTCGGCTTGGACGTTATGGCAGACTTTGCTCAAGAGAGTGGTTAAAAAGTCGCGAACATTGTCATGTCTTTGGGCAATGAAGCCTCCTTTCTTGCAGGATAACGCGTGATTGACGTCGAAAGACGAGCCACATGGACAAATCAAAGGTAGATCACTTAGGGGCATGTTATATCGTAAGCGCAAGGCATCTCTAAATTCTTGCTTGTTAAGGATTAGGCCTTGGTTGTCATAAGGAATAGTGTTTAACCAGGAACTTGCACCTTTATCTCTTGCTTGATCGATGTAGGTTGCCATTTCTGGATTCATCATACCGTCGATGCGCTCGATTTTCGACTTTGTCATAATTGCTTTCAAACTGCGATATTGACTCTTGAGATCCTCTGAGTCCTCCAAAGGTGTTAAATTTTGATCTTTTATAGACTCGGTGTTTCTAGATGTTATCAACTTCGATGCTGCGAATTGTTGAGGCGAATCTTCTTTTAAGCAAGGAATGCCCAAACCACCCTGATTTGGAGTTAACGTGACAACTTCGTGCAGTGAATCAGTTAGGGGCTCCTCTTGACCAAAAAGGGTAGGTAGGAAAACCTCATGAAGTACCTCTTGAATAGGATTCACAAAGTCTTCAAAGGATTCAATTGTACGCATGCAGAAGGTGAACTTTGGTTTGAAGCCTTTCGTAAAGGCAACAAAGGCTGCCTGTGGTTGACTTTTGGCGATTTCAGAGAGAGCCTCAAGTTCTTCCTTCCATTTTGCAACCTTTTCAGTGCAAAATTGCTTCTTGTAACTTAGAGATCCAATCACAGCTCCTAGATGACGTTTACCTTCTGTGGAAATGTTCACTCCGTCCCCGAAAGCTCGTTCAGCTGCTGAGGATAATTCGTGGTTCTTTAGAATTAGCCAGCTCTTTGATCCATTCACGTGGTATCCATATTTTATTCCTTCCTTACTAAGGTGTTTGTACCAAGCAGAGAGTGTATCGAGATTTCCTGCTCCTGTAGAATCATCTGCAAACCAGACTTGTTTGACTGTCGGGAAGCTTGATCTTAAATTGCTTATCATCAGAGAGGTGTTGATTGCATACCAAGGCATGGCCAAAGGGTCCCCTTGTGTTGTACCTTCTTGCGATAGGATCTCACCACCTCCAGTTATGAAGAGTCTTGAGGGGCTTCTATAGGTGTTTATTATGTACAATGATATTTCTTGGCACGTGATCTGAATGTTATGCATAGCAACATTTCTATTCATCATGTTGAAAGCGTTGTTTGCATCTACCAGTAGATCCCCATCCGTTTCTTCTTCGGAAAAGATGTCACTCATGGCATGAATGGCTGCTTCCGCTCCAGCGGTGTAGCCTGCACAGACTTGCAGAGGGCCTGCTGCTTCTCTGATATCGTCCTTAAAGAACGCAGAAATTGCTTTCCCGATGATTCGTCTAAGAATTTCTCCCACTCCAATCGGTCGAATTCCAGGATTCTTATCAAGAGGTATTAGCCTGCTCGATGTGTATCCCTCGAGAAGAGAGGGACTATATGATAGTCGTAGCAAGTTCCTGGTCATGATAGCGATTTCTTCTCGTAGATGTTTTCCTTCATTGATAAAACTCTTTGAGCAGAGAATTCTATGATGTTAATAATGATAATAATAATGATAATAATAATAGTAATAATAATGATAATAATAATAATAATAATAATAATAATGAAAATAATAATAGTCATAATAGTCATAATAATAATATAATGATGACTCAATATGGTTGGTTGGTTGGTTACCGGATGCTGTGGGTGGTGGTGGTTGTGATGATGGTGATGTGATGATAAATTATAATAACTTATAATTACATTATAATAACGATAATAATAAGCAATAATATTAATAGTAATTTGAAAAAATTACTAATTTGTTAAGAGAACAAAGGAAGCCTTGTTAAACGAGACTGATAAAATAATAAAAATAAATAAAAGTAAAAGAAGTATTGTTTAGATAAAAGGCAGATAATCTCATTGTTTTTCACCGTGCAGCAAGGTTGATTATCACATGTAGAGGTACGTTTGATATATTTTTTTTGCTCTTTACGTTTTTTCTATTCTGGAATGTAAATAAAAACCTAGTTTTAATAAAACTTTTTATAATGTTATTATTATTTTTGTTTAACCCAACAACCCTAAACCTTTCGTTCTTTTCCAGGCCTCTCATCTTATCTCCTCTCCTCTCCTCTCCCCTCCTCTCCTCTCATTAATTATAATTTATAATCCTCTAATTAAAAATTAATTATAATTCATAATTAATTATAATCCATAATTATAATTAATTATAATTTATAATCCTCTAATTAATCATAATTTAGTATGTTTGTAATACTTATATCTATATTTTTAATGTGTTATTTTACATATATATAGATAGATAGATAGATATTTTATATAAATCTAGATAAAATAAAACAATAAAAATTCCTGTTAACGTTCAATGCTTTAGCAATACCTGTAAATTGTAGGTAATGCCAATAAAGCTATTTCAAACCTAACCTCTCCTCTCCTCTCCTCTCCTGCTTTGAAAAGTAGGTTCCAGTAAGTTTTAATTCTACTCACTTTTATTTAATGTTATATATTTTCGTAGATTTGATCAGGGAGGGGGATTTGATGACTTCAATATTTTGTGGCTTCTCGACAGCAATAGAGAGACAATCGTACGATGCCAGGTAAAACATCTTGCAGTAATTCCAACTGTCTTAACTTAAGAATGGTGCTAAGTTAATAACTCGACGTAATAAGTGCAGTGGCGGTTACCGGATGCTGTGGGTGGAAGGTGATGATCACGTGGTTATGATCACTTGAAGAGGACGATGGTGGTTGTTGTGATGATAGTAATGATGATTGATAAATATGTTAGCCATGACAGTGGCGATGATATTCATGACAAACATCTTTATAAACAATTGATATCCTTTAGGTGATGCTCCAATGTTAATATTTCATAACACAAGCTAGCAGAATAGCATAATAATCTAAAGACACTCCTGTAACGCTACTTGACAGACAAAGAAGCGTGACTTACAACAGGATGTAATATAAATGTATTTAAGATATAATAATTCTAGACTAAAAAAGATTTTTGTCATATTTGTTTTTGTAACTTTTCATTTTCAAGGTATCAGTGTATTCATTCATTTACTTATACTTTTCATTGGTCGTTGAATTCAATGAAGTTTGCAACTAAACCATCGATAATTTTGAAAGTCTTCCAAATGGTGTTAATATCGCGTTCAAAACCTCAAAATCATTCCTCGTAGGATAAGACGGAAATGCCTTCTTCCTTGGCGGGCATCCAGCTACGGTTGTTACAAAACAAAACTGTCTTCTTCTTCTTTTTTATTTCTTTTTCTGCTTTTCCATTCTGGAAATGATGATGCTTTACCGGAAAGCATCAAGAATCAAACTGTGAAGCAGTTTAAGTGAGCCAGCTTTATTTATATATTTATAATGATAATTTATTGTATCCTGCTGATCGTGATGCATCCTGTGTGCAAATTTGCTAATTATACGCTTCTTTGGTCATGGTTGTCTATGAGTAATATCCGTTGAGCCTAAGAGGTTCGTTCTAACAGCGTGGGAAAACTTCAATGAGCTCACTACCTAGATTTAATATAAACAAACGAAACCTTGCAGTTTTTTATTTTGTTAAAGTCGTGAATAAATATGGTCAGATAGTGTGTTTTCAACTATTGCATTTTATTTTATTTTATTATTTCATTTCATTTCATTTCATTTCATTTCATTTCATTACATTTCATTACATTTCAATCCATTTCAATCCATTTCAATCCATTTCAATCCATTTTATTTTATTTATTTATTTTTTTTTTTTAATATATATATAGTCTTTAATCAATAATTAATAATAACAATAATCTCTAATCAATAATTAATTAATTATTTTATTTTATTTCATATTTATTTTTAGTTGTGTTAATCACAGTATAATAACTTGAATACACTTTGTTTCACGGGTTGATTCAAACCCGTTTTTTTCATTTTACTCAGTATGAACAAATTTATCTTATAAAGAACTAACGGCAATAGAAATTAATTTTTATAATACTTAAATACTTTTAAAAAGCTAAACAGTTGTCAAAATGTTTGTCTCCTGCTTTCTTTCTTTTCTTTTCTTTCTTTCTTTCTTTTCTTTTCTTTCCTTTCTTTCTTTCTTTCTTTCTTTTTTTTTGTGACAAATTTTCCACCAGACCTAACTTTCTGACAGACCTGAACATAGATTACGTCATGGTCTAATTCAAAAGTAAGAGCCATGACGTATGTTTAATATTGTGTTCATGTTATGGAAGACTGCCTGATATATATATATGTCTGACTTCTATATTTACTTAGCATTTTAGATATTTTTGTTCAACAGATAACAACTCAGTATCCAATGCTAGCCTTGCAAGAAAGAAGAACAGAAGAAAAATGTTTTTAATTAAGGTATGAGATAGACCTGCCATTATCGAATTAGTCAAAAACCTCTGTGTTCCTTGATTACAGACTCGTTGACACAGGGTTAGTGTTATTTCGGTGTCTAAATATTCACAAATACCAACAGTAAAGTAAAGAATGTACAACTTCAACAATACAAACACCTTGAAATTCCACGGACCTTGTGACTGGAATGCATGAAAGTAATTCCATACGAAATCGAGGCTAACCCTGTAGAACAGACAATTCGAGAGTATGTTTTTGAGTGCATCTTATTTTATTAAATAGACATAAGTGTTTTAGAGTACAAACACTAAACGTGCATGAAACGTGTGCAATCAAAACTTTGCACTTATTTAGTAGTAAATAGTGCTAATTAAACAATAGAAAACAATAGGATTAGCATAATTTAGCAGTATTTAGTGGTATTTATGTTGCACACTTTTATTGTTTTTACTCTACTGGGAAATACGCCACTCGTATTTTTCGTACAAACTAAATCCGGGACCTAAGTAGATATTTTCCATATCTTCACTAGTGAGGATATCGATGACGTCTTTTTCAATGTTTTCAACAACCTTTTTCTCGTGACTGCATGTGTCTATATAATAAAAAGAAAATTACACGTGGGCTTGAAGATATGTCACCAATCGAAAATAAACTTCATATCTTAATCGCGCCACAGTGTAATATCCTCTATGTATCTTGCACTAGCTACTTAGTATATCTTCTTCTTCTTCTTCTCCTCCTTCTCCTCCTTCTCCTCCTCCTTCTCCCTTTTGTTCTTTCTTTTCTTCTTTTCTTCATTAGTTTTTACTTCTTCGTCATCGTTTTGTTTTTCTTCTTCAGTGTTATCGTTATCTATTATGATATTTTTTCTTTTTTGTTGCTGCTTTTGTCGCTCATTTCCTTCCTTCTTTTCTCGTTTTTCCTTTTTTTATCTTTCAGTTTGCTTTATATCATTATCTTCTTGTTCTTTGTTCTTCTTCTTGTTCATGTTGTTGTTAATGCTCTCCTATCTTCATAGCATTCCAAGTATTATCTTGCCGTTCTCATAACCATATCAGCCTACACCTTTCACCAAGGATATGCTCAGCCAACCAGTGTTCTTCGAACAAAGCCATCAACACAGTTGTCCAACTTCCATTCAATAAAACTTAACACCAAACTATTCAGCAGAACACTATTATTTCTTGAAATAAATCAGAATGGTGAAGTCAGTGGAACAACGAGGTGCAGCAGTCAATTTGGTGAGCCAACTTTCATGACAATTCAATATTTTCTAACGAACTTAAAGGGACACTGTCAAGAGGTGCGCATGCGCGAGTAAGCTTGAAAAAATTGGGCTAACGAAAATGAAAACGAAAGCATCTGGACAATATAGAATATACAAAAGAGTGGCAAAAGCGCCACAAGAGAATATATTTAGAAGTAAATACGTTTAAAGCCTGGCTGGATGCAAAATTCGTAGCAGGTTATGAAAAGTGCAGTGGTGATGATTTCCCAGCTCATTTGTTGTCATTGGAATTACGCCGAAGAAGGTAGATAAGACGTGATAAAGTGTATTTTTACCCATTAGTGATGGATTATGATATGCTTTTGTATTTGTCCTTTGCCTTTTGTTAAGTGACGAAGACGTGTGTGAACGAAGAGTTGTTGAAAGTCCAATGGAAGGGGACGTAAGCGGTCAGTGTTCCATTTTTTGACGCTTTTTATCGCTTGGATCACCTTCCTTTGAAAATATTTAGCTTTGTAAACAGCTCTGTTTATGTGAACAATCAAAACTTAAAAATAAATAGCTAAAAGTATTGAAATTATTTCCATACCGTACATTCTGTAATAGCTCCCTTCATAACAATATCAAGTGCCTTGTCTAAAATCAAGAGCGTTACTGCACATGTCATCCATTGACAGTGTCCCTTTAAACTGAGCGGATTTCGTACCAGTGGGAACGATTAGTTAAACAAATTCATAGCCAGCCATAGCCTAGTCGTCTGTATCCGTAATCAAATGTTAGCAGAATCGAACAAATGCATTCTAGGAAGCTATTTCAAAGTTACTGTTGAGGCATTTCTCAACAGTATTTGAGTTAGTCCGTATATCCGTCGTTTTCAGTATGTCCAGTGTCCGTGTGTTCCCTAACCGATTAACCCCGCGCGCCGTGTTGTCTGTCATGTGCTTTATTGTGAGTCGTTCATCGTTTGGTAAGTGTTTGTTCTCTCTTAATTTTCATCTTGTTTTTGTCTTCTATTTGCATTGTTTGTGAGCTAAATGTGCCTCGCTTGTTCGTGGTGTTATACGTGTTTAACTAAATGTCTTTTTTCTTAGGATTTTACTTCTGAATTGTGTAAAACCAATCGATTTGAACGTAAACATTGTTCTGTAATAAACCTTCTACAGTTACTGTGTAAATACTCTAAGTCAGTAGAGTGATTCCGTGAAACAAAATTTAGCTATTAACGCATATCAATGTGTAATAGCGGTTATAAGTGAGGCAATTAAGTATTGCAATGAAAGTTTATTGACTGTATTTTATTACTTCGTTTTTTAAAGTCTAATGAGTAATAACTTGTACTAGTTTGTATTAATGATTCTTATACGCTAACATCTATTTCACGGGTTTATGAAACTCACTCTACCATATTTTTCCTACTTATACTAAAACCAATCCACGGCATATTGTACAGTGTACTTACTTCCGTACTTTTCCTACTAATACAAAATATCTACGTCATGTGTACCATGTACGCGCTTAAAGTAATGATCAGTACCGTACTTTTCCCACTCCCTTTATTACAACGTACAAAGATGCAAGGGTGGCTTTGATTTTTTTCAAGATATAAGCAGAATCATCATTCCCTCTGTTTAGGCTGGACGTAATTACCATTAGTATTATATGAAAGAAGAGCTGACAACCCGGAGCTCGAGCCAAATGTCGGTGCCGCTTAATTGGTCTAAATATCAACGAGTGTATATATTCAAATTCAATGACCGACAACACTAGTCAATGTCTCTCATGGACCCTTATTAAAATTGTTTTGAAAGCAAGACTAACGTGAAAAAAAACAAAAAATGCCACAAATTCCATCAAGTGAAAGTGTGATTTCTTTTTTGGCTCCATGTATCCAAGATAGTTAGAGAAGGGTTCATTGGCCGTTTCATTATAGCGTCATTTGACTACCACTACCAAAGTGCTTCGCCAAGTTTTCAAATTTGTTTTTCCTCGTGAGAATGGCATACCATCTCTGAATCTGATTTCATTGAATACTATACTATCACTTCCAATCCCATTCCTTCCCTCCTCTTCTTTTTTCATCCCATTCCATCCTATTGAAAATCCCTTTCTTTTCCATCCCATCCTATTCAGTCCTACCCAATCTCTTCTCATCACATCCCAACCCATTCTTTCTGGGTTTATTTGCCAGACGGATGGTGTTATCTTAATAACGCGCAAATACAACTAAACATTATCCTAACCCGTCCCATTCCTTCAGGTTTTACTACGGCCTCCATCTGATCATTAACTAAATAATTGAATCTCCCTTGTTCCTCTTTAGTTAATATGGAAATGAGAAATGTCGGCAAGGATTTGGTAAGAATTAAAGGAATAAAGTCTGGACGATATTTGGCCATCAACAGCCATGGAAAGGTCTACTCCTCGGTGAGTGAAACGTTTATTAATTAGCTAGTGGCTAGAAAACTTATGGCCAGATTGAACCAAAACGGCTGCAGCGGTTAGGGATAGGAAGATGGAGGGGGGAGGGGGGTGGGGGTGGGAGGAAGGGGGCGAAGGGTAGGTGAAAAGGGGTAGATATTGAAACACCATTTCTTCCTCTACTTATGGCCTCTCTTCTTCCCTGTTCCCCACTTCCTTCTTGTCGCTACGCACGCCAATACTTTGCGTCTCTCAATGCTTTCAGATGACTGACAACGACGAGACGGTCTTCAAACACATCATCGACAAGGCATATGAATCGTTTGCTTCATATAAATACTACAGAAAAAAGTTATTTGATACGTTTGTTGGCATTAGGAAAAACGGCAAGACCAAGGATGGCCGAAGGACCAAACTGTCTCAGAAAACCGTCCAGTTCTTGACTTTTCAGCCAAGTGGAAATCCTTGCTGATGCTACCTTCTTTTACCTTGAAAACCGGGTTCATTTTTACTTGAAGTAGATATTTCCCAAGATACAGTTGAATGAATGCACAGGTATTATGCAATGCCTCGGTTTGAATACACAAAGTGTCCTAATCCCATTTCCCAGCCGTCATGTTGACCAATCCCATAATCCCAGCCTAAGTTTTGCTTAAGTCTCAATTCCATTCCCATTAATTTTGATTGCTTTTCTATTTGGCTTTTGAATAAAATCCCATTTTCCCAGCCGTCACTGTACCCCTTCAGGACCCTCCTCACACTCATCATCATGATGTTTGTTTTATTGGATGATTTGAAGATGAGACAAGGTAGGATTGCTAATTATCTGATATATCAGCACCTCTGAGTATCTCGTTGTTCAATAGTCCAATAAAAAAGAAAATTGGTAAAAATCATAGATTCCTTGCGCACTCGGCTGTATCTTGGAAAAGGTCGTCCCTTGCAGCACGTTGGAATGCAGCCCTCCGTAAGAATTCTTTTACGAACTACGAAAAAAGTAAAATTTTGCATGAGTTTGCTTAGCTACTTGTACACTTGAGCCCATACCACGTCCTGTGTATATCTATCGTTTAGATGGTTTAGAATGAGAAAACATGACCTTAAAGCTGTAATAGTAAGGTTTCGCATCACGTACCTACGCCCATAACACAGCTTGGGCTGCTCGTGGTTAGATGGCAGTTGGGATACCCGTGGTTAGATGGCAGAACAATAAAATCCCTTTACTCTTGGGAATCGAATTCTTTCTCGTGTAAAACGATTGTATTGTTCCTGCCGCCGTCACGTGATCGAGTAGTGCAAAACGGCTATAGATCTAATGCACTCTTTTTTATTTCAGACCACGTGTCATTCCCTAGAGTATCATTTCTTTGTTTAATGGTTGCGTATGAAAAGACACCTGAATGTTATTTAAATCAAACAACAAATCTTATTCTCAAGGGAAAGACACGGGTTCTGTAATGGGAAGACATATCATATCTAGGTAGATAAGGTCCAACCATTATGATTCATTTCGGTCTAATTTGTGTGCTGTAAATAAAATCTTTGACAAGTCCAGCAATTTAGGTATTCGTAAGTTATGCTAGACCAGAATGCTAGATCAAAAAGCACCCCAGTAGAAAAACTGACCTGTGAGAGTACCCAGGTGTAAATATTAAGTTTGAAAAATAAAGATTTAGATTTTGGAGTTCTTTTCCTTTTTTCCTTCCTTTTTTTTCCTTTTTTCCTTCCTTCCTTCTTTTTTTCCTTCCTTCCCTCCCTCCTTCCTTCTTTCCTTTCTTTCTTTCTTCCTTTCTGTTTTTACGTCTTTTTTCCTAATTGTCTTTCCATTTTTGTTTTTTCTTTTCAATTTCCTAATTTCTTTCTTGCCCCAATCCTAAATATATTTATACCTAACGCTTCGCTTCATTTTTCTTTCCATGTGACGTCATGCGACACACGCATGACAAGCTTATGTTTCTGCAAGATAGTCCCACAAGTGACAATAGTTCAACAGGTCTAAGAGTGAGGTAGAAATTTTTGTTTTAAATTAATGTGTTTTTTTCAGATCCCACACGGAAGAGTGCATCAAATATGCTTGCATGCATATCAGTTTTCCGATTAGGTAAAATGACTTAAATTAGCAACATATTACTGCTATTTTACTAAGAATCTAACTTGTGATTTTTCGTAACTTTTACCTAAAAAAACAAGTGCATTCTGCTAAGGAAAGTTATTAAGCAGTGTAAAATTTGAAGCTTTCAACAGTGTTTTTTACTTTTTAATTACATAATAAATAGTAATGAAAACTGCAGAGTTCATATTCTTATATCCGATAAGTGAGAATTCAAAATATCTGGCTCTCAAGGGAATTAAATGTTCTCAAATCTCAACTACACAACATGTGAGGTTTGACTTTTGCTGTAGGAAAAGAGACGCAACTTTGGAATCCCACATTGTACAACGTAAAGTGATTGACTGCTTGTCTACGTTTATATTCCATGGGAAATAGATTCTTCGAATACATTTATTGTACTGCGCATGTTGGGTTACTATTTTGCTGTAAAGAAAGAGGCGTAACCCAAGCATCCCACATTGTAAAACATAAACATCCCATACTATTAAACGTAAAATAGTTGACCCTTTTCCTGCTTTTTTAATCCCAAGAGAATTAAATTTCTCGCTATTTTTTCGTACTGCACAAGTGCGATTTGCAATTTGCTGCATTCACCTTCGCATCCCATATTATTAAACGTAAAATAGTTGACCCTTTTCTTGCTTTTTTAATCCCAAGTGAATTAAATTTCTCGCTATTTTTTCGTACTGCACATGTGCGATTTGCAATTCGCTGCATTCACCTTTGCATCCCATATTATTAAACGTAAAATAGTTGACCCTTTTCCTGCTTTTTTAATCCCAAGAGAATTAAATTTCTCACTATTTTTTCGTACTGCACATGTGCGATTTACATTTTGCTGCATTCCCCTTCGCATCCCATATTATTAAACGTAAAATAGTTGACCCTTTTCTTGCTTTTTAAATCCCAAGGGAATTGAATTTATCGCAAAGTTTTCGTACTGCGCATGTGCGTTTTGGATTTGAGCAGCGGAAAACAGCAGCATCCCAAATGGTTAGTGAAGTCGGTATTATAGAGGTAGATGAAGTTTTTGCTTACAGGGAGGATGGTTGGGGACGATGGAGGCCACTAGACACTAGACACTAGACACTAGACACTAGACACTAGACACTAGACACTAGACACTAGACACTAGACACTAGACACTAGACACTAGACACTTAGACACTTAGACACTTAGACACTTAGACACTTAGACACTTAGACACTTAGACACTTAGACAAATACTTAGTATCTATCTATCCAAGTGTCTTAATAAGATTCTTAATAAGCATTTGGAGAAGCAAAGTCTTTCGCCTCTATATTACCAATTTCATTTAACATGTGGGACCAACTTAGAAAAGAAAAATTACGGACATGAGCACTTGTCGATTTCGATGTTTTTTTTAATTGTCAAGAGAATCCATGCTTTGCTTGCATGTCAATTATCCTCAAATTTCTTATGTGCTTTGTTAATTTATTTCATATTACTTCATATCTCTCATAGGATACTAGTTCGGAAAACCACACATGCGCATTGTTTCTTTTTGATCATAGAGACCACATCATCAAGCGCAATGATTTTCCTTCTTAAAGAACGCACATGCGCAACCTTCTTTTTGATCATAAAAAAATTCAAGCTCTGAGTACATGATCAGCTATCCTAAGCCTTCTCATGTGGGATCCAAATTGTCTTGGCCACACCCCACTTTAGATGATTTATTATTGAGCTTTAATTCTCAGCACACTTAATATATTAATATCGATTTCAATAAATAAAGTACAACACTTTTCAGTTAACAATTCTTTTATTATTACCTTCATTCACACAAAGGCATTCACAAACAATTTTTCTTGAGTTTATCATGAGTTCTTTTCCTGCTGATAAACTAAGAAAATAAAATTTAAATTATTAGATTAAAAATTGATAGTTAAGTTATAATGAGTTACACGTTTTCACTCGGACTCGAAATGGCTAATAAGAAGGATCATGGAAAAATCATTTACGACAACAATTGCAATAAGCCTGAAGCGAGATGACGTTTTACCCGCGACCCTATACCATAATAGTTTTTTAAATTCTTTCATATTAAAATTTTTGATTCCTTAGAGAATACAGGAACAATAGTTATAATTAAAGAACAAAAGCAGTGTGAAAAGGATCATGGTCTAGAGACGAGGGTAAAAATGTCATCTCGCTTCAGGTTTATTCATGTTCACTTTTGATCTGTTGTAAGAGGACAAATTAGACGTCATCTTAGAAACATCTTCCAATCATTCACTGCAAACCACAGCCTATTATTTACAGCATTAGCGTTAGCAAAACTAATATTTCTAAGAAATATATTGCAATTTGCCAATGACAAACAGAGTGAAAGATGCCATGTTCATTTCTTTCATTAATTAAAAGCATGAAAGACAACTTCCTTGTAATGAACGACGTTCTATTCCATGTGGGATGTCAAAAAGTACTCTGTAAATGTTACTCCTAAGACTGGAACAAAATTAATTCAGTCCTATGACTGAATTAATTTTGCTCCAGTTACTCCAAGTCGAATAATTAATGAGCATTAGAAGTCATTTCGAAGCCTCCAATATCGGACTGGACAGGATTTTAAAGTCCGCGCAATTAGTTCAAGTGGAGCTAATTGCTTTGACTTGAAATTCTGTCCGGTACTCGTTGTCGGCTTTGAAATATTACTTCTAAGAACTTTCAAATTAACATTTCTCGAAACTATAGGGGATGTTTGATTGCAAACTAGATTTACATAAATTAGTAACTAGAATTATTTTGGTCGTTTCTGTGACAATTCTCTTTTCTTTTTTCCCAATAACTTGAGCTAAAAAATGTTTCTTGGAACTTGGCTGGTTTGATTGCAACGGCTGGATTCACAAAATTAATGACTAGAATCATTCTGGTAGGCAACTTCACCTCAAGTGGAGTACAGAAACCTGCTCTCGGCACACAGCAAAGTAAATACCTAACAACAGCCATTAACATCTGAACTTCCGCCAAGGCAACGGAACAAAAATGCAACCAATCAGCAAGCATTGAGCTGATGACTGGACGTGGGTTTTCACCTTGGAATCGATCAAAGATATTATGAGTTTTGTTTTTTTAGGGTATTTTTAATCTTTTCTTTATGGGGGTGAGGGGCGTCCCTGTTGCCCCTCCCCTTGCCACGGCCCTGTCATCGATATTTGCATTCTGTACAGCTGAGTTGATCGCTTTCCCTGAAAAGGATTATGGGTCAACTATTTTTGGTTAGCATTTTCCAAGTAAAGACGGATAGTACGATAAAGTTTTCTCTTGTAAATATGAATTAAATTCTTCCATAGGTTCAAATAGTCTTTATGATCAATTTAAAGAAAGAAGAACACATGTTTCTTAGGTTTTCTTGGCATAATTTTGACAAGATGCTAATCAAAATATAACGTTGCATCCTCGATCCTTATTGATTGAGTTTGTCCCGACGGTCAACTAGTCGGATACTGTAGGATTCGCATGAAGAAGCCGGCGGTTTCCCAAACGATTAAACAAGAAAATGAAAGTCAACAATCAGTGAATCAGACATCAATTTTAGAATATGACAGAAGGCAGTCTTCTCATTAAGACTATAAAAGCGAACCTTAGAACGACAAAAGTTCATAACAGCTCTGATGCTTCAGAAAACACAGTGGAAAAATCGCACACTAACTGAAGCCTTTTCCAAATGGGAATACTTCTATTTTGTGTTGTTGCATGGGCGGCCTATGATGCTTATAGAGTCATTCGACGTTTTCCTCCTCGTCTTTTTCCTAATCCTCTCGCACGTCCTCTTTCTACCGTTGTCGCAAACAAAACAACATCTACTTGGTCCAAACAAGAAGAATGCGAAGCGGCAGCGGCGGCTTTTTCTGTCATCGCTGGTGTAAAGTTTGTCAGCGAAAAGGATGTACAAAAGCAGCTTGAGCTGGGCAAGAAGGTGACACCAGTCGAGATCAAGGATGTCTTCTATGGTCGACTCGGCTCTTCCCAGGACCAAGTTCACGACCAACAACAACTGCTTTACTACATTCCGGATTCTGCTTACGATCCACAGTACGACCATGACTTTACTAACTACAAGGGAGATGACACTAACTGTACCAGAGGAGACTATCCTTACGAGAGACCAGCTGGTTGGAACAGGAAAGCTGTGAACGTGATCGGCAAGTATGAAGATGATGTTTGGTTGGGACAAACAGGCTGGAGGGATGAATCTTCCCCAGGAGAATGGCCAGTATCCTACCATGGGACAAAAATAGAGAACGTCCCCAGTATTGTGGCCGGTGGATACGACACCAATAAGTGTGTGCGTAAAGCATATGGTTCTGGTATCTACTCCACACCAGACATCAATGTAGCCGAAGATTATGCTACCAATTTCAACTACAAAGGAGAAAACTGCAAGTGCATCCTGCAGAACCGAGTCAACCTCAACGAGACGAACGAGCATAAAACACCCCACGGGACATACTTTGTAACTCCTGATGATGATTACATTCGTCCCTATGGAGTGTGTATCAAGAAACCTAGATAAGCTCGACCAAGACAAACTAGAACAGTACTTTTTATTTGAAAAGTAGCAATATATCAAACTAATTGAATATTTGGGATTCGGGTAAGTTACATAACACGACTTAAAAACTAAAATATATAAGAAAACTTGAATCCCCACGAGGAATATGCATAATTAAAGTATTTGGGATTCGGGTAGGTTACATAACACGACTTAAAAACTAAAATATATAAGAAAACTTGAATCCCCACGAGGAATATGCATAATTAAAGTATTTGGGATTCGGGTAGCTTACATAACACGACTTAAAAACTAAAATATATAAGAAAACTTGACTCCCCACGAGGAATATGCATAATTAAAGTATTTGGGATTCGGGTAGGTTACATAACACGACTTAAAAACTAAAATATATAAGAAAACTTGAATCCCCACGAGGAATATGCATAATTAAAATAGCGTCACTTTTTTATGAGAAACTATTTTTAACTCCGAAAACCGTGTTACTGACATTTATATTACATTTGACTCATTTCCTATCAATGTAAACATGTCTGTGAAAATAAATCGCTTAATCAGTTTCAGAATTGTTCCGGTTGTTTCTGCGACCACATACATTCTCTTTCAATGTATATTCCAAGAACTTCCAAAAATAATGATAATACATTCTTTCAGAAATTTTCAGACTTTTGGAGGCTTGTGGTTCTTTTTATACAATCACGTTCAACTTTCACAAACTTTCTAATATTGAGGTGCTTTATCAGACGAACCTCTTTTGCTAATTAGATTAAAACTCAAAACTCGCCCCAGTCTTTTGCTCGTTTCTTAAGTAGTCAATTGTTTTGGTACGACAATATGACGGCTGTGACATCACGTGAAAAAGCTCTAGAATTGTAGGGTGAATCAAGAAAAGAAAAAAGCATGGTTTATAAGAAACTTTTGTTAAATGGCACTAACTCTCCCCCGAGAGGCCGCGAAGACGTTACGTGCAATCGAAGAATTTCAAATTTTCTAAGGTCGATGAACGACTACCGCCCGTTTGCAAGTTGGCTTCATTTTACTACCACTACCAAAATGCCTCAAATTTGTACTTCCTAATGACATAACAGACAATTGGTGCTAATTAACTTAACAACAGAAAGTATGCAAGGGTGCAAGTCTGGTACTGGTAGTAAACAATGTCATGCAAGTGTCCTATTGAATGTTGTCTTCTTCTTTTCGTCATACACAGGAACCTTGTTTGGGCTGCCTGCGGTGTTTCGAATTACAGGGGAACAACAATTAAACGTAAATGACTCCCCTGACGTCACAGTCATTAGCATACGACAAAAATAAACTTTTATAACTTTAAAATGCATTTTTCAGACTGTGAAAAAAAGTGGGACATTGAGCAGCTCACTAGAGTGGAATCAAATCTCGATAATATTGCCAAATGAATCATAGGCACTTTAAGAACACGCAACATCAGTAATTCTCGGTACTGAAGCATCCTAAGGCTAATACAAGGACTTCCATTTGATCTCGTTTTGACAGCCCATCAAAAACCAGCCAATCATCGCGCAGGAAAATATCTGATCAAGCAGTCAATCCAATCTAATTAGTGTCATGCTAAAAATATATATATATCTGCCGTAATCAGAGAAAATAGCTCTGAATCTTTGCTTTCCTAGCAAGCGCTACGTTATGGACTAGCAATGCATTTACAATTTTACGTATACTTATAACAACTACTCTAGGGTCAAATGCATGTTGCATCAATTCTTTGATGAAATTATCGCAAAATGATAGCTCTTTGCTCGCCGATAAACAACTGAAACTAGGACTGCCAGATCAAATACAACCATTCTTTGCGCGCGTTACCCTAGATCACCAAGAGGTTCAATGAATCTATATTATATCGAACGAAACAAGAAGAGCACAGTGTTATAACCTCTTTAGTAACTTTTCAAGAGCTACTTGTTATGTCAGGCTTCGCTCACTCGGGACCAATATAGTATATACAAGCTTCATATTCCTGCATACATGACAACCCTTTATAGTTTCAACATTTAACACTAATAGAATTCTACAACACAACAGGATTTTGATACGTGCAGTGTTCCGGTTAGGATGTGACGCAAGCAATGCTCCGGGCAAATGGATTCTATTTGCTAAAACCCTAGTTCGAGTCAATTCCATCGGCGGGTATTTGGCGTATATATTTTTCAATTTCTTTTCGCCTTCCCAATGATCCACACAGATTATTGTGTTTTTAAACGTGATCTTTAGATTGTCATTTCGAATGAAAAAAATGATCGTATTTTTTACGCAGTTCTAAGACGCTTGGCAAGCAATAAAATTTGAATTATGGAGCTTGGTTCCTATGGCTGATGCTACATCCTTTCACACAGCAGTTATACTTTGGCATTTTTGTTGACGGTGGTTAACAGTTCGATTCACTAGAAGAATTTGGAAGAGATCGAAGCACTTGCAAGGCGTAACTCGACCTAGTCCCCAACTCGTTTTTGAAATGCACTATTAGGATGCTCTCCCGATCCAATCGGCATAAATAGAGTAGAAAAACTTATATGCGTTGCCGCTTTAAAAAGGAAAAAAAAAATTTAAACATTGTTGTTTTGTTTTCATTTTTTGCTGTTCCTTCTCTTGTTATCGTTTTGTCCTTCATTCATCCCATTTTTCGTCTTCTTTCTATTCTTCCCATTTTTCTTCTTCTCTTAATCCCCTAATCAACGAAGCATCCATTCATCCATAATTTATCCATCCATCTGTCCTTCCTTCCGTGCGTCCATTCATTCCCGTCAGACGTTTCCTATAGCTGCTGTAAAAGCAGTAAGGTTAATACGTGCCACCTACCTGGTGGCCTCTTGACCTTGACTCGGGAACGAAGCATGCTATGGTTACCGATGTCGATGAATGACCATATCAGTAAGAATTGCAGCAAAGCTTTCAGAGGACTTTGCAACTCAGGCAAATAAGAAAGTTTCTTACAACCGATACCACTCAAATCCTAGTCTATGCTTTTGTCACACCTCACGTGGACTATTGCAATTCACTACTGTTTGGTCTGCCTGCATACCAACAAGATCGTTTGCAGAAGGTGTTTTATGTGGCAATACGAGTTCTATGCTTCATATGATCACATAACACCAACGCTTATAGAACTTCTTTAATCGAAATGTTTTGTTGGGGAAGCCAAGGAGCTTGTTTAGAACTGACTTCTGTTTTTATCCTTGACATAGCACCAAATATCATGAACATAAAGCTTGAAGAATTATTACAAAGCAAAACAAAAAAGACATGACATAGTCAGTTGTCTTATACAGCATACAATCAATCAATGTGGCATAGCTTACCACAGTACAGTATAAGAAAGTCGTGGCTGTTTTTGTACTGTTCTTATTACAAAGGATACTCAGATTGTACATTTCAACACATATGGTTTTGAGGTTGCACCTGTGACAAGTTGTGTTCTTTATACAGTAAAAATATAACAATGAATGTTTATTTTAAACAGTACATTTATATGCATCTTTTCAATAAGTGAACAAAATCCCCAAATTGACTTGCGACCCCCGTTTTCTCCATATTTAAGCAATTAGCTTCTACCCTACACTCCAATTTTACTTTTGACCCCCCCTATTAATCTTAGAACCCCCCTCCCGATAATTATTGCACAGTCCCTTATCGCCAATTTTTGCCAGTAGTTTTGACTTACAAACAAATGCATGTTATCATTTCATCAAATGAAATGATACTTATTGTACGAACTTCGCTTCCACATATATACCTCTGATTGCCCCATCTTAGCCACCTCTAATGGACCAGCATCTCGTGGCCACAGGCACACGCATCTGGTGGCCCCTTGGCCATGGCGCCTTGTAACGAGGCATGCTATGGTAACGAAACTTGGTAGAATTGGTGAGACTTTTATTGTCAATAATCTGACATCGCGACACGGTGTGACGTCACATATCACGTGACTTACGAACCAAACATTTTCGCCGATTTTTGCGAATTCCTATGACAACGAATGCTATGGTGACAAAACTTGTTGCATTGGGTGAAAGTTGTGTTGTCAATCATCTGTCAACGTAATATGGCATGTCACTTCCACTTCCACACTATTGTCAGAGTGATAACGAGAGTAAATACGATCATTTGAAAAAAGGATACTCTTAAATATGGTCAAGGATATACCTTTGAATATGGTCATTTGAAAAAAGGATACTCTTAAATATGGTCAAGGATACCCTTAAATACGGTCATTCGTAAAAAGGATATTCTTAAATATGGTCAAGGATACCCTTAAATACGGTCATTTGATAAAAAGGATACTCTTAAATATGGTTATATTATTGCCATATTATACAGCTGGACTGCAAGTATACCACACTAATACTATGTCATATTATACACCTAGACTGTAAGTATACCACACTAATACTATGTCATATTATACACCTGGACTGCAAGTATTCCACACTAATACTATGTCATATTATCAACTGGACTGCAAGTATACCACACTAATACTATGTCATATTATACACCTGGACTGCAAGTATACCACACTAATACTATGTCATATTATACACCTGGACTGCAAGTATACCACACTAATACTATGTCATATTATACACCTGGACTGCAAGTATTCCACACTAATACTATGTCATATTATACACCTGGACTGGAAGTATACCACACTAATACTATGTCATATCATAAACCTGGACTGCAAGTATACCTCACTAATACTATGTCATATTATACATCTGGACTGTAAGTATACCACACTAATACTATGTCATATTATACACCTGGACTGTAAGTATACCTCACTAATACTATGTCATATTATACACCTGGACTGTAAGTATACCACACTAATACTATGTCATATTATACACCTGGACTGCAAGTATACCACACTAATACTATGTCATATTATACACCTGGACTGCAAGTATACCACACTAATACTATGTCATATTATACACCTGGGCTGCAAGTATATGTGGGTGGCATGGTTGGCGTAGTGGTTTACCGTTCGCCTCTCACCACTGTGGTCCGGGTTCGAGCCCCAGCTCAGACTGGATCATATGTGAGTTGAGTTTGTTTGTTGTGTTGTTCTCTCCCTTGCCACGAGGGTTTTCTCCGGGATCTCCGGTTTCCTCCCTCCATAAAAAGCAACATGTGAGTTGAGTGTTGTATGTTGTAAATATAGAATGTAGTGGTAGTGGTAGTGCGTGTGGAGGGAACCTCACGGAAGAGCCCCGCATGGGGAGTTGTGGTTGTAAAATATAAGTTTATACCTCACTAATACTATGTCATAATATACACCTGGACTGCAAGTATACCACACTAATACTATGTCATATTATACACCTAGACTGTAAGTATACCACACTAATACTATGTCATTTTATACACCTGGACTGCAAGTATTCCACACTAATACTATGTCATATTATACACTTGGACTGCAAGTATACCATACTAATACTATGTCATATTATACACCTGGACTGCAAGTATACCTCACTAATACTATGTCATATTATACACCTGGACTGCAAGTATACCTCACTAATACTATGTCATATTATACACCTAGACTGCAAGTATACCTCACTAACTATATCATATTTATACAGCTGGTCTGCAAGCATACCACACTAATACTATGTCATATTATACACCTGGACTGCAAGTATACCTCACTAATACTATGTCATATTATACACCTAGACTGCAAGTATACCTCACTAACTATATCATATTTATACAGCTGGTCTGCAAGCATACCACACTAATACTATGTCATATTATACACCTGGACTGCAAGTATACCACACTTATACTATGTCATATTATACACCTGGACTACAAGTATACCACACTAATACTATGTCATATTATACACATAGACTGTAAGTATACAACACTAATACTATGTCATATTATACACCTGGACTGCAAGTATACCACACTAATACTATGTCATATTATAAACCTGGACTGCAAGTATACCTCACTAATACTATGTCATATTATACATCTGGACTGCAAGTATACCTCACTAATACTATGTCATATTATACACCTGGACTGCAAGTATACCACACTAATACTATGTAAAATAAACAGTATGAGTGGCAGTGTTGTATCAGATATACAAACTCGAGGAGTAGACAAGAATTTGTAGGTCATATTATACACCTGTGCTGCAAGTATACCACACTAATACACTTATTTATATTTATTTATTTACTTATCTATTAGTTTTTGTCCAAATAAGAAATATTTATGCTAATCGACACAAAGTAATGATGTGACATATATTGACCAATTGGCTTGAGCTTACGTTCACTGTCGCTTCCAAAGAGCTTGTTATTCTTTACCGACAACAAATTTGCTTTTTGTTTTTTCTTCAAAATCATTGATTGCTTGTTTGACTGAATCATGTGATGATAAAAATCCCTTGATGAAATAATAACGTAATTGTTCTTAAGTCGAAACTACTGGCAAAAATCGGCGATAATGTTTGGTTGTTAACCCACGTGATATGTGACGTCACGTCAGATCACGTGGTCAGATCACTCACATCACAAGGCTCACACAAAGTAAGAAGTTTCGTTACCATAGCACTTATCGTAATGGCTATTGGCAAAAATCGGCGATGTTTGGTTCGTAAGTCAGGTGGTATGTAACGTCATGCCATGTCACGTGGTCTGATGATTGACAACACAAGTCTCACCAATTTTATCAAGTTTCGTTACCATAGCATGCTTCGTTCCCGAGTTATGGTCAGGGGACAACAGAGGCGTGTGTGGCCAGGAGATGCGGGCCACCAGATATAGGTGGCACGTGCTAACCCCTTCTCGTTAAAAATGGACAGGGAGGCAATACTCTACTCGTTTGAAAGAGCTTAGCACAATCTTTAATAGAGTGCAAACAATATATCCGTGAAATATTAGTAATACTAACTTACACTATTTTATGCTAATTCTATTGTTTTCTTTTGTTTAGTTAGCATCATTTTGAACCATTTATTAATTGGTGTTTCATTGATATAGAGCGAAGGCATTTAACCCGTGAAATAAAAATTACTAGTCTACATATAATAGTCAAAAGAAAACAATGGAATTAGGGTCTACTAATGTGTATTAGTCTAACATCTATTCACGGGTTTAATGACTTCACTCTATCGTTTGCATTCTATTCAATTCAATTTAGCCTATATTACCCAAATCTGACTCTATATTATGACCACTGCATGACCACTGCATTGACCAACTACTGCAGGAAACATTTAGATAAATGATATTTTTTTAAATATAAATAAGACTGCCGCAATACTTGTGTAGTTTAAGCTGGATTTCCAATATTAGTAATTTGTTTTCAATATTTCATTATTTTTACATATTTTTTTTATTTTTATGGGCTCATAAAATATTAAAATGTTTACTACAGAATTTGAAAAAGGACAGTTAAAAATAGGAATGATCACAAACCACCTATAGTGAACACCATCCAACATGGCTGTCACTTTTATTCCCTTAGGAATGATTACAAACCACCTATAGTGAACATCATCCAACATGGCTGTCACTTTTATTCCCTTAGGAATGATTACAAACCACCTATAGTGAACACCATCTAACATGACTGCCACTTTTATACCCTTAGGAATGATTACAAACCACCTATAGTGAACATCATCTTACATGGCTGTCACTTTTATTCCCTTAGGAATGATTACAAACCACCTATAGTGAACATCATCCAACATGGCTGTCACTTTTATTCCCTTAGGAATGATTACGAACCACCTATAATGAACACCATCCAACATAACTACACTTTTATTGGGAATGATTACAAACCACAGGTAAAATAGCTGTCAATTCATATGACTGTCAATATTAATATCTATGTCTATGTCTTCAAAGGGAATAAAATTCCTTGCCCTTAAGCCTATTGTGTCTGGGAAGACTTCCCGACTGATTAGAACAGTTTGGTTAATAAAAACTGCGTACCACCATTTTATTCAATGGTTGCCAATAAACACTGTACACCCAAATTCACCACAAAATAAATTCGCTTTAAACTGAACGTATATTTTATGGGCTAAAATACATTTTTGGGCAAATATTTGACAGTTAAAATGGCGACCAACCATTATCAACAATTTTTCTAGACCCGCAGTCTGCGTGTGTGCACAATGGTTTTATGTGGTTTCCCAAAGCGTTTTTTAAATACTTTATTTCTCCGCGGTGCGTTCATCAGCTCATGTAAAAAATGCGAAAATGAGCTGTGATGTTTTCTAGAGAAAACAATATTATTAAATATTAATCATTTTCAGAGTAATGGCATTGTCATGGTTATTGCGCAACCACCAAACACTACAAGGACAACCTAACCTCATTGCGTTTTGCTTATCAAAAACATTACGCCTCGGCAAATTTAGGAAATCTAAACAGACACTGATGATTTTAAAATATGAAAATATTAGTAGATATATGTATGAGAACTTTACAATTCGACTATATCTTTGGATTTTTTGTTCGCTTTCCATTCATTTTATTTTTTGTGTTTTGAAATCCTTTTCCCCCCTTTGATCCTTCATATTTGATACACACATTAAATCCATCAATTGATAAAATATAATGCATAAAAAGGTGACAGATGATAAATGGATTTTATTTTTTTTAACGTTAGTTTAATCGACGCATACTTTTGATTGGAGAAGGATAATTTAAATTTTGTACACTTTGATGACGTAGCAGTTATATCTTTATACAGAATATAACTTTAAAATATGGCGAGAGTCATGCTTTAGACATTTTTATGATTCAAATATAAATGAATAACTCAGATTATTATGTTGTAATAGTTTTAAAATCAATATCTGGGATTTTTGGAGCGGTGTTCAGAAGCAACGAGATACAAACTTAATAAATAATAAATATGAGGTACTGTCGCAGACTTAACAAGAAAAAAGTCTTACGTAGTATTTGACGAGGTATTTTAGTATTGGTTACAAAGATTTCAACGAGTCACTCGACCAGTATACCACAGGTATACCACGATGAGAATGCGGTGGAATCCACACTATCAACGAGAACAATGATGCTAACAGATGGTACTGTAGAAAAGAATATAAAAAGAGCAGTGGACGTGACTCAAGGTATATTTCAAGCCAGCAAGTCCATTGAGCAACCCTGATTTGAAAACAACCGTCGAGAATGGCCTCAACACGTCTTTTCGTTCTCCTCATCATCGGCACTGTCCTTCTCTGCCAGGTTTCAGGGTTCTTGGAGGAGATGCTTGCCGAACATGAATGTAAGTACTACACGTATTTACCCATTAAGTCGATAGAGCTGTATTGGTATGAGTGGGGAAACATACGGTACTGACTTACAACAGAGTAAATAGAGTTAACTCTGCTTACAACAAGTACACAGTACGCTATGTCGTAACTTTGAAATTCCCATTGTCTTTCAACCAATCATAACGCGTAGTAATGACTTGAGTAAGATACGACACAGCTACAGTACGGCTAAAAATTGTCCGTATATTTTCCCACCCTATACACACAAAAAAAATACGATCTAGTCTCTAGAATTTACCTTGACGCCCACGTAATGAAAGTCGCTTCAGTTTTGCTCACTCGATACGAAGTTTACTATACTTATAGGTTTTTAGGTCTTCGCTCATATTTCTTCAATGGGACTATTAATTTTAAAATAATTTTGACTGAAGTGCAATCGGAACACGAGTGAAGGAACTTATGCGCATGCGGCTATAAAATAAGTCCGTATGCAAATTATCCAAAACTTTCTCGATTAAATTTTTGGTATTTCTTTTGTGGTTCAATGTTAGTGATCTCGCCTCAAAGATAATTTGAGAAGGGTTCATTCCTGGGACTGAACATGCTGAAAGGCACGCATGCGCACATGTTTTTCTCCATCGAAAGTTAGAGTTTTCCCGCCAATCTGATTCATAATTTCCCGGATGTCAAGCAAAGATTTGATTTATTTTTTCTTTCATTTACAGTGCCGGCAGAATACAAGAGAGGTAAGATATTCACTAAACGATCCGCCATCTTGAATCTTTATTTCTTTCGTCTTGAGAATTTCTATAGGTTTCAAGCAGCAGATAAAAGTCTTTGAAATTCATTATCTGCTGCAAACGGCGATCAAACATTGACCACCATGTTCTGCTAGCCAAAATGAATACTACTGAAAGTTGTAATTTAGCTGATGAGCATTCTGTGCGGGACAGGAAATGCTGTCAGGCAAAGTTCAGTAGTTAGACCGCCTGACGAAAGTACTATTTCAAAAAGTCTCGGGTTAGATCCCGTGGGAACGAACAGAATACCGTCGAACATACCATGGCTTGCCTGCATATCCCGATTGGCCGTATTGACTAAACACCCTAAAGAAACATACCTAGTTATTTTTACTTACGTTTGAGACCTTGAATCACTGATCGTTAACGCCTGAAGTCAGACTTCCTTCTCAACTAGGCCAATCAGTACTAACACGGAAAAAATCCGATTCGCTCAACAAGAAATTGTGGGACCACATACGGGACCAGCTTCCTTGTCTATATCTCTCTCGAATGCTATACAAAGTCTTTGTGCTAAAAACATTTGTTCCTTGATTAATGGTAGGATGTCACAACGCCTACAGCTCCTCAATCTGTGGAAAGGTAAATGAAAATATTAATTAAATGTTAAAATATTATCGATGGATAATCAAGCAAAGTGCTCTATAGCAGCACCTTTCCATACAATAGTGCAATAGTATGGGTTCTATACTAGTTGTTAGGACTGTGTAGTAGTAAAACGCGTTCGTCTTTTACCACTGTGAGTCCCACGAGTCGTGACGCCGCATACATATAGAATTTTTCTAATGTGTTGTTCTCTCCCTTGCCACAAAGGTTTTTCTCCTGCATGGTTCCCCGGTCTTCCCCCCTTCACAAAACCATCAGAGCTGTGTGCTTAGAATATTGAATGTAGTGGTAGTCCCCTCTCTATCCCACACACAAGATCAGACAAAATAAAAAATGGGATTATCGCAAAAGCACCGCCGTCTCTGCCGTCCCTGATTAATCACACGTTATTTGCAGGTCATCACGGCTAGTGACTGTATAAAAAAACCCACTTCTCGCATGGGATCTTTTGCCCGATCCAAGTGCAAGGCTCTCTGTGGAATTTGCTAGGCCAAAAGGTAATTCAAAATATAAACCAGAATTAATGCTGTTCATGTGAGTCTGCAGTCAGACCATCCGCAGCGGTTTCATTCCCTTTCATGTAACATGAGATGTGAGCAGAATATAAAAAACATTAATCAAAAAATAGTTGAAAACCTATCTTTTTTGAACATCTAGTACTTCTACTGCATCCATTAAGCTAGTAAATTTTCACATCACTTTGTTTTGCGAATTGTCTATTTAACATTATTTATTTTTAAGTGTATTTTCCACAAGTTTTATATTGTAATTATGAACATTCTATACATAATTATTGTAAATATATATTTTATATTTTATTTTATTTTATATATATATATATATAATTTGTTTCTTGTAGGTTATTATTGCTATATAAATAATAAAGTTATTATTATTGTGTGATCCTGCACTATGGAACGAGCGGTATCATTCAATTTTATGTGAGCCTGCACTAAGAAAACAGCGGTATCATTCAATTTTATATGAGCCTGCAATAAGAAAACAGCGCTCTCATTCTTAAATAATCGCGATGAATTTTGTACCACTCTTAAATGAGATAGTAATATGCTGTTTCATTGATATTTTCAATACTTATTTACGATTTTTTGTTTCTTACTAGGCTTAATGTATGTGATCGTACCATCAACGAACCGACTGGATATGTATATGCTAATTAAATAATCATTGATTTAGACAAGAGATGAAGAAAATGAACTAAATGAAATAAAAAGCATTAAAATCATGATTTATTGTCTTTGATTTTTAAGCTGAATTTCCTAATATATATTGACCTGCAGAAGGTTTGCAGTTATTGCTAATGTGAACCGGCAGCCATTTTGAAAGTCAAATTGTATCGTATCCGATATGGCAGCCTTCGACATGCTTTAGAAGGTGGTTGCTTTTTAATGCATATACTCTCCTGGGTGGACAGCGTAAAGCCTAACAGTTTTTGCAACTCACTTGAAAAGACTACTGATAGATCGAGTTTAAGATTTAGAAGTTGTGTAGGGAGGAAAAAGCTGAAAACCCTTTAAATTTGTGGCCTGCGTCATATCCGGAATTTTCTTCGTATTTAAGAGGCAGGCTATAAGTTTTTTTATGGTTTTCGCATGGTTGTCGTAGGGGAACAAATCAACGCAATTTTACCCAAAAATTGTTCTAAAACCTGTATCAACCCACAAAGAAAAGTAGAATAGCCAACAAACGCTCATAATATTTTGTGTCCTCTTGAAACCATGGCCAACATTGTACTTCATGTAGCATGCGAGCATGTGAATCCGAGTCAAATTGGGTGCACGCAGAAACTGCTAACGTGAGGAACAAACTGAAAACAAAGGCAGCGTATAAACCTCATGGCCATAGTTCAATTAATGTGTCCCGTGATACTTTGACAAAATAAAGACTTTTATCAAGTCTCGCGTGCATGGAAACATCTGGGGGAAATACTATGAACTTTTAACCTGATTTTTAAGTGGTAAAACCATACTACTTTTAAACTACCTTACTGATCGATAGACTATAATTAGATTACGAAGTATAGGAATATAGAGATATTTATTATATCATATAAGACATGACTTTTATGAAGCGCATAATTTTTAACAAAAAAGTCACTAAAATAAAACCAAGAGAAAATGAACTAAGAGAAGGAATCCAAGTGCCCCATCATGTGCACACTTTGATGCTATTTTTAGAATCATTGATGCTATTTTTAACTCGTTGCCATGCCCGCGCAATAATCATTCTTCCCTTTAATGCTTCGTTTCGGCTTTTATGAGGGACGTAAACAAAATAAAGAAAGTGTCTTGCCATTCCATAACCATTTTACAAAAATGACACTTGTTTCTGCTCTTAGTAGTGACAACATGGCTTCCGTGAATGGCACTTTGAAGGCATACTGTGAAGTTATGCTTCGAACAAAACTTCGAACACGTTAACTAATGCCAGTGTATACATTTTCAGGCTGAGATATTAATAATAACAGAAAGGTCTTGAAAAGAACGCGTAGGAGAAAAACTTTGAGAAATATCATTCATGAAAGTGCGCATGCTGACGAAATCCAACTATCTCATCTTCACTTTTCTTTATCATTTTTTCCCTTCCTTTCATCCTTTCTGCGTTCGTTCGCGTTTTATGCCTCTCTACCCATGACAGTAAATGAGACAACGACTGTTTTTAGGATTGTGGGGTAGAGTAAGAAGTACTCAGATAAAGGTCAAGCATTTCATAGGTTTATAATCCTATATACGTGTCGTTCGTTTATTCAATTGAGCAGTTTTCGTATGACTGTGAAAAGCTCACAGCACGAACACGTTCTTGACACGGCTAGGGATACGCCAGACCAATCACATTGCTCGAGAATTCACTCTCCATCCAATCAAATACCCAGAACACGGCATAAACACGGGCGGACACGGTCACGCCAAGATCACGGCACTTTTAGACCAATCATATTGCGCGTGAAAAAAATCAGCCAATTAAAATTCTAGAAAGGTCACGGCACGGCACTGAGCTTTTCACAGTCATACGAAAACTGCACTTTGTTCGTTCTTTCGTCCCTTCCTTCTATTTTTTCCTATGAAAATCTTCTCTTAATGCTGTCCATTCCAGCAATAAAATATCAGAAATAAAATAATCCATTTAAAACATCAAAAAGTTAACATTCTTCTTTTCTCCATACTTTTAGTATTGAAGATTATTCCAGATTTTCTTGGTCAATATAGGTTTATCAAAAATTAACGACTTTCAAAATCGTCGTTAATATATATTTACAAAGCGTTCGATACAAAACCATACGTAGTTTGGGTAGACCACACTGCGTTTGGTTACAGAAATATACGTAGATATAAAGAGATAAAAAAATTGAGTGTCAGAATGATGTCGTTGAGGTAAAGGTATTCGATTCATTATTCATTAGTTTTTTTATCCTGATCATCCTTAAGAAGTGGTTTCAGATCAGTTGTTTTAGCCTTTCAATCCTATGTTAATTAATTGATGATGATCTGCACACTCTTTTTTAAAAAATAGGATTAGGATATCGTCTGGATGATAATTATTTAGTTATTAATAATAAATGATGATCATTATCGGGTAATATGCTTAGGGTTATAGCATAATGGAAACCCAAATCTGTGACTAAATCGATGATTTAAAAATAGAAAGGAAAGAAATGGCCGTCTTTGAATTTTGGAGAAAACCCAGAGGAAAAATATATTTGAATAATAATAATAAAAAAACACACAAAACAGGACAAGGAAAGCATAAGGAAACTGAAGAAAACCAAAAACGAAAGAAAAGTTCGACAACACATTTCCTTTGATTTGTTTGATGAGCTTTTATTCCTCTTCTTGGAGAAAACCCAAAGGAAAAACAAAATTGTGAAATAATAATCAAAAATACAAAACAGGACAAGAAAAAAAGGATAAAAATGAAAAGAAAAAAAGAAACGAAAAGAAAAACATTAATAAACTAAAAAATATACGTATTATTATGAGATGCAGATTGGACTTAAATCAAACTGAAAAGTTAATGTTTCATTCGTTTTTTTCCCCTCCAGATCTCAGAGTTTCCCGGAATGTTTTCAAACGTTTGCAAAGTTAATTGATATATTTAATAAAATCTGTCCGAGATAGAATAACTACAATTAATTCCCCCAATATTGGCTGAAAAGATTCCAACAAGTCACTCGACCAGTATACCACAGGTATACCAAGATGAGAATGCGATGGAATCCACACCAAGAACAAAGATGCTAACAGATGGTACTGTAGTGACTCAAGGTATATTTCAAGCCAGCAAGTCCATTGAATAACCCTGATTTGAAAACAACCGTCGAGAATGGCCTCAACACGTCTTTTCGTTCTCCTCATCATCGGTACTGTCCTTCTCTGCCAGGTTTCAGGGTTCTTGGAGGAGATGCTTGCCGAACATGAATGTAAGTTATTTTCCCCCTCCCATTTTTCCGATAGTTTTCTTGGCTCTTCCACTCTTTGGTGACCTGATAACGTAGTATCCTGGTTGTGCCCTTTATAATATTTAATACACATATAATGTTGAACACAAACCCATCTGATTTGAACTTAGCAAGGGTATTCGAAACTAATATTTTGTGTGAAGAAGAAAGTAAGGTACAAAGCACCTTAAAACTAAAGAGATGGCTTAGATTAGAAAATATAACTAGACTACTATGAATAATACTACAAGGGGGAGGGAGGTGATTTAAGGGGAAACTATAGCGCCCTTAGCCACTCCCTCTAAAAGTTCCCTAAGACCGTATCGAAATAGTCCAAGTCATGCACGATTTGATTTGATAAAATTCATCACATATATTCAGAATCCCGCCTTAGAAAACAAAATTTTTTAGGGTGTCCTTAATAAATATCGCCAATCATTAAATTTTTCCTCGTTTTTCTTCGACAGTGCCTTCCTATATGAAGAGAGGTAAGCGTAACATATTATTGATGATGACTAGAGTGTAGGGCTGTTCAACCGCAAGCCGATTAACCACATACGAGTAATCACATTTCTTTGAGTGGGTATCACTCATTGATCTATAATGTAAATCTTTATTGATCGGGAATCATTATGACATGAGTCCATTAACGCCAGTACGATAATTTATAAAGTTTTACCTGCCATTTACCTCTGTTGTAAGCAAGAGATATGGTATATCTACACCGAAGCAGTTCGTGTCGACAGGATGTTGCGCGCGACAGTTGTGAGAAGAAATTCACAGTCAATTACACAGTCAAAAAACCTTACAGAAGCGAATGTAGCATTTGAAATTGCTTGACTTGCTATAAGTTAAATGTAAATTTTACTCAGTTTTTTAAAGTTCTATTTTTAGCATTTTGGGCAGGGTATTCCCCTTTAACACCGCCTTCATTCGCGCGCGCGCCCCATCACTAGAAAAAATATTATTTTTAGCTATTTCCTTTTGTTAGCCCTAAATATTGTGTTTATCTTTGTTAATTATTCTCTTCAGGATGTTCCAACCGATACGGCTCTTCTATTTGTGGAAAGGTAAAATTTCTATTCTTTAGGATTCTTACATTTATTTTCAAAATCACGCGACAGACAATGCTCAATACGTCGTGTTATCTGGGTATTTGGCTGCCGTCAGAGATAGACCTCTTTACCTTGGGTGTAATGTTTTCCCATATCAGACCACGTTTCGTTCTCTTTAAAATAATTTTTGTTTAAGTTGTATCCATATTTATGTGTTTTCTTATGCGCAACCGTTAAACAAAGAAATGATACTGTAGGAAATGGCACGTGATCTGTAAGGTAAATTGGTCTATTTGATGGCCAGAAGCTAACACTCTAACATTTGCAGTAAAATTGACTAAAATAAGCCACGCGTTATTTGCAGGTCATCACGGCTGATGACTGTATGGGATCTTTTGCCCGATCCAAGTGCAAGGCTCTCTGTGGACTTTGCTAAGCCAAAAGGTAAAAGACCTCACGACAAATCTTTGCTAAATTTCACTATGACGTTATATGAAAACAATCCCTGGAATGCTCTTAAAGTGCACGGCTCAAGCCATCGCCCCATCACTTTGTCAACTGTTCAACTTATCGTTGTCGCTTGGATCAGTTCCAGCAAGTTGGAAACGTGCCAACATAACGCCTGTCTTCAAAAGAGATGACCCTTCTCTTGCTGCAAACTACAGACCAATCTCGCTGCTGTGCATTGTCTGTGCATTGTCTTTGATCAATGTTACAAATACTTGTCCCCATTCCTGTACCACCTCCAACATCGATTCCTTAAAGGGAAGTCAACAGTAACGCAGCTACTCACAGTCTACCATGACATTGTGGAAAATCTAGCAATTGGCAGAGAAGTTGACGCAGTCCATCTCGATCTATCCAAGGCGTTTGACAAGGTATCGCATCCGTTACTTCTCAGCAAACTGCAGAGCTATGGAGTCTCAGGCTCACTACTGCAGTGGTTTCAAAGTTATCTGTGTAACAGACAACAGCGTGTCGTCTTAGATGGAGCATTCTCCGACTGGTTACCCGTAACATCTGGTGTTCCACAAGGCTCCATACTTGGACCGCTACTGTTTCTTATCTACGCCAATGATATGCCAAACTATCTTCAACGTGGTTCTAAACTTGCCCTTTTCGCCGATGATTCGAAGTTTTACCGAATCATAGACTCAAGATCCTGTCAGCAATCTCTCCAAGACGACATCGATTGTGTTGATTCCAAAATGACATTCAACACATCCAAATGTAAAGTCCTGCACATGTCAAAGAAAAGATCTGAAGTCGACACCAACCAGTACCACCTTGGTAACCAGGACCTCCAGCAAGCTAGCCACATCAAAGACCTTGGAGTCACTGTCGTAAGTGACATGACGTGGGGCAAACACATCGAATACATGTGTGCCAAGGCCAATAAGACACTCGGCCTCGTAAAAAGAATCTGAGGAAGAGACATCACTGATGTAAGAACAAGAAAACTTCAATTTTGCTCGTTGGTGAGGCCCAAGCTAGAGTACGCCTCTAGTGTCTGGTCGCCATACACTGCAAAACATCGCAGGCTGATCGACAATGTACAACGTAGAGCTACCAAGTTCATTTTGAACTATCCTGAGGACAAGACATACACTGAGAGGCTCAGCTACCTCGAACTGCAGCCACTGGAACACAGAAGAGAGATGTCTGACCTTGTTATGCTGTAAAAGATAAGGAATGGGTCTACAGAAACCCAACTTAATCAGCATCTGCTTCCAGCTACATCAACCTACAAGACGCGTAGCTTTGACAAGAACAACCTCGTCCAACTTACAGCACGCCACGAGCAGACCTACTATAGGTCCTCAGAGACGAACGGTGAGCATGGAATGATACGTGACGTGAATAATTGTACAATGTGTTAAAAGAAAACAAGTTTCTTCGTTTAGGCCAGGGCCTTATAGCTCTACTCCGCTGAATTCAAAACATTGTTCGAATAGGCCATTTGCAAGATGGCGTCATTTGCTACCATTACCAAAATGCTTCATGAATTTTCTTTAAATTTAAATAAGAGAGAAAATTCATGAAGCATTTCGGGAATGGTAGTGTTTTTCACTCGTGTTTCATTGTTACGTACACTGTGACGTAATCAATAGGTTACCACACTGTGACGTTTTTCCTATGCTCACGTAAATTACCAATGAATCATTAATTGACAAGGGCCAAATATTGGAATCCTTATTCTTATTGTACCATAAACATATTGTCAGATTCTTTGCGGTTGGCTTCGTTCTATTGTATAACTTGTGTTGTTTTTTTGCCGTTGTTGTTTCTATAGAATTACGTAAAATTTATTCGGTACTCAAGGAGATACAAGAGAATAAAAGCACTTTCAAACATGAAGACATAAAGAATTTAAACAATGTATAATTCTAAACGAACGAGGACTGAAAAATCAGTAGACATCTCACATCTAAACCTTCATCCCCCCCCTCTCCCCCTCCTCCTGAACACAGACACCCCAAACAATTTTCTAGTTATTACGGTATTCTCAAATCAAAATTATATATCTCAACGAGAAAAAAACTGTTTAACCAAATGGTTGCGTTTCGCGCTATCTAATTTGAAGCAAACAAGAGTGTAATATCGCGAGTCTGTTGAGATTTCAGTCTTCAATCAGCAGAGAACAGCTGCTCAGGGTCCATGTACGTCCTTCACACGTGCGTAGAGATGGTTATTTACCCAGTGAAGGGCATTTGAGCAGGTTTAAAGTAATAAGACACCGGTTTTGTGACGTACTTGTTTCTGTAAACAATAACCATATGTTCGGAGATTAATATCTATAGCACTCGAGTTTCTGAATTCGGAAAGTCTTCTGGCCCAGATACTGATAATTGACCGATTTACGAGCTATGTACGAGATACTGACGAACTAAACGCATGAGAGGACCATCCACTGGCACCAATATATGTCAAATGATTATTGAGCTATACCGTATCCAGAAAGGTATGACTGACTAGAATGAGAAATTTTTTTAAAACCAGTCTTATATGGTCTTAATGGTATCCAACTAGAAAAATTCTGTCGCTTCTGAAAAAAAAACGATCGACATAATTTTACCCCTAGGTTCATTACCAAATGGGTGAAAGCCGGGCTTATAAAGCAGTTCTAGTTGTAATAGAAATATCCACTGATTGGCTCCGTAGTTCAATGGACGAGCCTCACTCAATTGCTGTTCTTTCCGACTATTTCTTCTCTTTCGCCTTTTTCATGGTTTCTTTGTATTTTCATATATTATTACAGGGATTTCGGCCACCATGAAATAACGTATCTAAACAAACTTTTTTACATGAATGCTTGATATTGTGCATATAATAACAGAATAATACATGAAGGCTTTCAGCCAAACGTACCGCACAGGCACAGAGGATAATGATAATGACATGGACGCTTGGAGATATGAAATAAGTTTATGTTGTGGTGTTCAACTCGATTTCGCACTCATTCGCTGATGCGCTCACTCGAGAGAGATCGATTTGAACTTCATATCTCCGCGTGCCCATGTATATATAATATCTCTTGATTGTGAACGCAATTTACCATTGCATGTTACCATCTGGGTGGTCGGTTGTACGAAGAGTGGATAGAGTTATCCCACGGATAAATTCTATTCAGTCTGGATAAATTTATTGAATAACAGCATCGATTTATTCACTGGACAGGGATTTATCCATCAGATAGTACTATCGACCTTACCTTTCGTATAACCGGGCCCCGGATGATTTGGAAAGATCGTTTTCAATTCGCGCCAGGCATTTGCTCTTGGCGAATTACTGGGGCGGGTTGTCTTTGCTAGTCTGTCCTTCGAAAACTGAATTGGAATGATTGGCAACTGTCGATGTAAAGCTGGATAATCTGAACTTCTTTAATCCGTCTTAATTATGCAATGTACACAAAATGTTGTTTGTTAAAGAGGACAGTTTAATTAACCTAATCCTACGATTCGATCTTTACTTTATTTCGCTTTTGTTCATTCCATGCATTCAATATGCACGGCAATTAACATGTAATTTATAATTACCACTCTACTTTCTCTACTCTCATTTAAAGAACTTGCTATTTCGTTATTCGATATCGAGCATCTTGTTTGAAATCATTTCTCGGGCAGTAGAATGAAGAATGACATCTTCAAGACAGTTACGAGAAGTCACAGCGTGATAAGACAAAAACAGCTTACGAAGCCTTGTTGGCCACAATTAATAATTCTGTTTTTGCCAAACTCGATCTTACAGATCAAAAATACCATATTTTAAGATGTTGGAAACTTCACAAAAGTTGAGTTTATTACGTAAGTAAGTACTGTACGTATAACTCAATGTTCAAAAATGTCAAGGCATGGCGTCGATTTTGCATAATATATTCTTTTCAAGAAGTTATTATTAGTCTCATCAAATTAATACGAACTAGTTTACGTCGCTCGTTATTAAAGTCGAAACGGAAGAGAAACCGCTTTTCAGATGAATCGAATTTTTCAAATGATCGAATTTCAGATTCTACAATGTGTCTTTAGGCCCTCATATGTATGATGCACTACTCAACGTATCTAATTATTCCTGTCAGGAAAAAGTACACTATTTCAGGTACTTGACTGTTTGTTTAGCTTTCAGAGAAGCTCGACTCTTCTGGGGTACGTACATGTACATATACAAGGTACAGAGACAATATTTGGAAAAGATAGAGTCTATAGACAGGAAAATTTCAACGGTTTTCTGCCTGAACAGCAAGAGGTTATACGTCAGTGTCCAATCTAGGTAAGCACCTGCTAGAGGTGAACTTCATTTTAAGAAAATTGAAATCTAGGGTTTTTATCTTTCCAGTTCACAAACAAATTTTAAATGAGAGGCACTGAAAAGATTCGTGTCTATGGGTAGGGAAATTCTCTCCAACGGTTTTCCAATATTCAAGGTAGGTAAGTGACACCTGCTAGAGGCGAACTTCATTTTAAGAATATTAAAATCTAGGGTTTTTATCTTTCCAGTGCCATAAACAAACAAAGAAAGTGAGCACGACAACAGAAGCTTAAAATGGCTATAACTATCGCGATATGTGTTCTCGTCGCAATCAATGCCATTCTTTCTCTGACAGCGACCATTGCAAACCCTCTCATCATCCTCGCCATCTTCAAGACACCAACTCTTCACACTCCTTCCAACGTACTTCTCTGCTCTCTGGCAATCTCGGACTTCGGAGTTGGGCTTCTTGTACAACCTATGTTCATGGTTTACTTGACTACGACATCACTTTCCATGCGAGTCGTAAAAACTGCAACTTTTTTGTTCGCAGGAGCGTCATTTTTTACCATGACAGCCATTATTGTCGACCGTTACCTTGCTCTGGTTCTACATCTAAGGTACCAAACAATCGTGACGAACAAACGTACTCTAACCTTTGCTTTTATTATTTGGATTGCGAATGTTCTGGTTGCGATTTTTAACGGGACAAGGACCTCGTTCAAGCATGACATCAGTTCTATCATCATTAGTTTTGTTTCCCTCGTTCTGTCGTCTTATTGTCACATCCAAATCTACCGGATCGTTAAGCGACATCAACGAGAAATCCTCAAACAAACGCGGTCAATCTCTCTTGGGTTTTCGTCCTCGTGTCTTCCAAGAATCAGGCAAGGAAAATCGATCGTCAACTTGTATTACATCCATGGATTGTTCATTTCATGTTGTACACCGTATCTTTTTGTTCAAGTGTGTTTGTACTTATTTGATATTTCTATACACGACATCGCTCTTCCAATTTATTTTACAACAACTTTGATCTTTTTGAATTCGACTCTGAATCCGTTTTTGTTTTGCTGGAGGGTACAAGATATAAGATTAGCTGTAAAAGACATCTTCAAAATTGGTAAAAAACAATGAATACATTGAAGTACTCATTGGAAAAGTATTTAACAAAAGGTAATGGGAAAGAACATCTTACAAGATGCGGCGATAACGCGCATTAGGGCATTCGCTTCTTTCCAATTCTGCCGTCAAGCAAGTCGCACCAAAATAATCCCTAATATACAAAAACAAATATCAAAAAATATCAAAAACTTGTTCACCGAGCCGTTTACATTGTTACCGGAAGTTTACTGTTGTTTTAAACACGACTGCATGTGCAAAAAGCTTCGAGGCATTTCCTGATGTCCGTATCCTTAATATTTGTGGAACATAATATTACTTTACATCGGCTTTCAGTTCAACCCCGTTGAGCTGCGCCACTGCTGTAATTGCGGTGTTGATAAGCGATGACGATATTTTTTACTTTCTTTATTTACTTTTATACAGGCATTGTCCCCCTATTAAAGGATATCCAATGTTAAAGGCCTATGTTGATCAATTGCCGATGTTAATGTACTTCGCTGGTGTTAATATACTACATGATGAGGCAGATAAATAAATCCCGAATTTTAACTGAATTTTAACTGTTTTAAGCATGCTATTTTCACGTACCAGGCACTTATTCTTAGCCCGAATCAATCCCACTCTGTTAGTAATTAAATTTTGTACATTTTTCTAAATAGTGCAAGAGAAGAGATCCCGTTAAAACAGTGCAGCAGCGCCTAAGTACTATGCTTTTTAATACGAATTTCTTTCCTATAAAAGATTCAAAATTCTCAAAATTCCTGAACATTCGCTTCCAGCTTCCTCTTTAATTTGTTAAAAAAACGAATTCTTTCCTTATATTGCAACATTATTGTGCTTTTCAGTTCATTTGAATTTGCGCGTTGCTCCAAATATTATAAAAATTTGCTTAACATTGTATTTGTATGGTGTGCGTGCCGTGCCGTGTTGTGACCGTGCCGTGTTGTGACCGTGCCGTGTGCTAGTATTCCAATTGGGTGAACAGTTTGCTATCTTGTGAGTACGTATATATTGCTTTAACCAGAGTTAGTACGTAGAGTTTGAACTCTGCTTTAACAAAATTTTCACACTCAATACACCTTTTTACCTTGGGTGTAATGTTTACCCATTTCAGACCACGTGCATTCTCTTGATAATTATTTTTGTTTAACGGTCGCGCATGATTCAGCGAGCATCCAACTAGTTACCAGTTTCCCGCGCAAACTCGGAAAGAACAATGATGATCGTAGATGGGTGAAGTGTATGTAGTCAAATCAATTACGTAATGCATGCATAAAACAACAGTTTTTGATCGAGTTAAGCGTCAGCACTCACAAAACTTTTCTTGATAGAAATTTTAGGATACGCGGTCCTTAGTTCTTGAATATAGTCTGTCTTTAGTTGAGAACAAAATGACACGTCTAGGAACTTAAGCTTGCTACAGTTGGCTGTTAACCTGAATAACACATAATAATTTGTGTAAATAAAAAGGTAATTCATCTTACTTCGATAACGCGAAGAGTGGTTGCCCAATAGACCTTATTCGTGGTGTGACAATGTTTTCCCAATTCAGCGTGACAAACCCCAGGGGAATGAAGAGCTATTGTTTTGAAACTCGTCGGGACATCATCGTTATTCCTTTCGTATCCTTTGGGATACTCATGAATTTTTCGAAGAATAAAAACAAAAGAAAATGAATCCCCTGGAGGTTCGTCACGCTGAATTGGGAAAACATTGTCACACCACGAATAAGGTCTATTCTCCCGAACCAGGGCCACATGCATAAAGCGCTCAAAGATACCTTTTTACCGGTAATAAGGAAATGCAATAAATGATGAGTAAAACGCGATAGTGTAAAGCGGTTTCATCACAGCTGTTGTGTTGTAGTAAAAGACAGAACAAGAGATTGGGCTGCCTGTGGTTTCATCAGTTTTAATTTGGGCGTAAGGTTTTCCCCATTATAACCAAGAATTTACCCTAAGTGTTTTCTACTCTTGGTTCACACCCAACGATTATTGCAGATGCTACTCACTTTTTGATGACGGCTTGATCAACTAAAGATGTTCCTAGAATATCTAACTGTTCCATATCAGGACAGTGTTCTGCTACCGCATTAATAATCCCGCTGTCCATCGAACTAATAATGAAAACAATAATAACAAATAACCAGAAGTACTCTAAGGGGGTCCTGAAGAGATAAAATATAATCTGGGATTTGCTCGTTCTTATTGGGATAATGGGAATAGTCTCTTTCGCATTTCTCTGAGCCATCTTGTAAGGTAGCCGTACTGTTGCATTGAAGCAAGGCGTAGACACGGCTACCTTTCAAGATGGTGCCGGGAACTTGGAAAGGGACTATTCATTCATTGGAACCGAAAATGGGATATAGGCAACTAAGCATTGGAAGTCGATTTGCCAAATAGGAATTCCTGACTTACCGTATCGCAGCCATAAATAGCTTCTTTAGTCGTGAATGACCCTTGACAAATTTTTGTATACATTCAGTAGAACATACAATGCTAGTGCTGCAAATAGAAAATTAGAATAATAAAATGACATTGATGATGACGATGATGAAGATGGTGCTGTTACTACTGATGATGATGGTGATGATGATGATGATGATGAAGGTGATGATGATGATAGTGATGGTGTATGATGATAATGGTGGCGAAGGTGATGATGATGGTGATGATGATGATGATGGTGATGATGATGATAGTGATGGTGAAGGTGATGATGATGATGATGATGGTGATGATGATGGTGATAATGATGATGGTGATGATACAGATGCTGCTACTGATGATAGTAATGGCAGCCATTTTCCCAGCCATATTGAATCTGTTATATGAGAATCAACTTACCACCATCCAATTTCTAATTCCTCGAGTAAGGGACATCCCTGAGCAAGACAAGAAATACCCTCAGATGTCAATGACTTGTTCCTCCAGAAATCAAGGGAAACCATATTTCTGTGGGAGAATAACATGGGTTTTATGCAGCAGAACACATAATATTAGTATGGGAACTGAATCTCGAGTACAATTAAGGCGAGTGCAATTAAAGAACTTTCAAAACATTACGAGTGTCTATTAATTCCAAATTATACGAGAAGATCGTGCGATTTTTTGTTTATAGTTCACCCAACAAACTTTCAGTAAAAAATGCGAAGCGACACTGTTCATCTTTGTCTATTTGGCGGTCGATTTTCAATCCATCGCGCAACTGAAATGCATAAAAAAGATAAGTTCTTATTAGTTTTTACGGCTTTTTCTTTTTTGCCGCTGTTGACATTGTTTTGGCCTTGTTTTTATAGCGACTTAATTCGGTACTCCTACGGAGTACAATTAACGCTATAATTGTACTCCTCTCGACCAATCAGAGTCGAGTAATTTTGTTGAGTGTACTATAACATACGAAATAACTCGAAGATTAATTTTACTAAAACATGACTATTTAACGTTTCACATGGTGTTTAACACATGGTGCATTGTGGTCTAGCTTGGGTACAGACAACATAAAAGGCATGATCAATAAAAGATGTTTGTACCCAAGCTAGACCACAATGCATCATGTGTTCGCAGGTTACATGCCTGAATGTCCTGGAAGACAATATACCTCGTTACCTTGAGGGTAAATGTAACCCATTTCAGACCACATGCCATTCTCTTCAGAATGATTCTTTGTTTGACTTGTATCCATATTCATGTGTCATAATGTTCTAGGGAATGACACTTGGTCTGAAATGGGAAAACATTACACCGAAACAATATTTTTGGGATAATGCTTGAAATCAACGGTTCTATCTAAATTTATTATATAGTTTGGATAGTAAGGGCGCTGATTGGTCGAAAACTTTATTAGTAAACGGAGCACAGTGCTGACGCCAAGCACAAAGTGATGCTAGATCCCGCGACCGTTTCTATTTAAGCGCAAATTAATTTAATATCGAAAAACAATTAGTAACTTTATAATAAAACGAATAAAACAGCTTTTTCCGTGATCCATTCAGTAATAAAACACTTATTTGTTAACTGTAATGATGAAAAGGTAAATTATACACCGTGAAAAAGATGAAAAAACTTACTAAAGTAAGATATTTTAGTAAGTTTTTTCATCTTTTTCACGGTGTATAATTTACCTTTCATCATTACTGTTTCATTAGAAACACCGACGCAGCTCACACTAGTTTTTAGCTAGTTATATCTTCTTATTTGTTAACTGTTGTTGTTAATCATACCTGCAGTTTGCCGTCACACAGTAAATGATTTCATTACATCGGACAATCTGGATGCAAGCACCAATATTCAAGTGTTCGAGATCATTAGAAGATCTAAAAAACACCATCAAACATAGCATTCATTTATTGAACACATGGTGTTAGTCTTAACTTCAAGTACAAGTTCAAGCAAGAACAACCGGGCGAAATGTTTTCTTATATAAGACCACGTATCATTCTCTTGAGAATAGGATTCTTTGTTTAAAGTTGTATCCATATTCATGTGTCTTCCCATGTGCGACCGTTAAATCAAGGAATGATACTCTAGGTCTCATAACCTTGGTCTGAAACGAGAAAACATTTCGCCCAAGCTAGAAAGTACCGTTTACCGTAAATGTTTTACTGAAAATTCTTTTCCTGTCCTATTTGAACCAACCTTAAGATAATAAGTAACGAGTCATCTGTAATATTCACACGGTATAGATTCAATCTCTTTAGTTTCTTTAATGCCTTGAGATTCACAAATCCCTCATCAGTCGCGTTCATACAAGAAGAGAGATCGAGCTCTGTCAGAATAAAAATAACACAAACAAGAATTTTAGCGGGTAGGTAGATCAAATGTTGCAGGAATGTTGAAATAGTGGAAGCTGTGAAACTTCATTCCTTTCAAACAAACGTTCGTGTTACGTAGAAATAAAGTGCAGACCAGTGAGTAAAACGTTGCAGCATACTGCACGGAACTCATGATAACATCCCGGTAATATATATATAATATAACACAGCTTGCAGAACGTTTCTGACGAACGCGGGAACGTTGCGAACACGGTACGGTCAAGGGGGCGTGATAAGAAACCGACAAGGTCACGGAACGACATGTTTTGTGATTAATTTTTCATTTGCAGAAAAGCAACAAGCTTATTAATACCCTGAAGCAGCCTCTTGGCTGACCAAAGTAAGGGCACGGCTAACTCACATATTGAACATTGAACTGACCAACCTCTGGGCTGATCAAAATCAGCTACCTCAAAACCTGCTGGCTTTTGCAGAGGGATTAAAACCGGAGAACATCCTTGCGGAATCAAAAGAGAGACCTGACATGTGATGCTGAGTCTACGCATCAAATTCAAAACCACCCAAGCCCACAGAGGCGAGAGGCGAGAGGACAATGGACAACAAACAAGTAGTGCACTGCAGTCTGACTACTACAGATGAATATAATGTCTGAATGATGAAGTCTAACTTTACAGACTTACCTTCCAATTCTGGACAAAGCTGGGAAATCCCACGTACAACATTATCATCTACAAATGTACAGGCGGACAGACGCAGACAGACCAGCTGTCCGCAAGAATTCTCTAGAAATCTAAAAAAAATAGTTCGAAAAACGAGAATTGAAGATTTATGATAATCATGTGTAGAATTGGAAAGTGGTCGAAGGTGTAAGTGTAGAGGTGGGAGAGCTAAGAAATAATTTATTAGTATTAGATGAGTCATTCAGGGAAACTGTGGGAAGTTTACGATGTTTATTTAGTTTCAGGGAAGCCACTTTGAAGGGGAAAATAGGGTCAAATAAGTCTTTCATAACAAATTCCAACAAGTTTGTCCAGGGACGTCCTCATATGAGAAGATCCGGACGCGATCCAAAGCAATTTCTTCTCAGTTTAAAAAACAGATTTAGAGAGGAGAGATGGGGTTACCACTGGAAGTGAAATCCTAGACTATGTCCTCAAATATCTTCAAAATAAAAATTCAAATGTCAGAAATCACTCAAAATCGGCTTCCTATTTTTGGACTATTGTTTTGACCTTGCTCCTCAGTTTCACTTTTACTTTAAGTGATTCTCAATCCACGATCTCCAGCACAAACTGACCAATGTTAAACCAACAGAGCTAGTCGGGTGGTGGTCTATAATGCTGCTTGTATTGCGTTCTTAAAGGCGCAGGCACACGGTGCAACATTGCGCGCAACATTGCAGGAAATGTTGTATGCAATGTTGCTGAAGTAGGATAGTTTTCTACTTCAGCAACATTGCGTGCAACAAATTGCGTCATGTGTCATGGCTCGCAACATCAATTACATGCAACAATGCACGCAATGTTGCACCGTGTGTCTGTAGCTTAACTAACTGATTTATTCCTTTGGCTGTAATGGCGCTGTACGGACCGCACCAAGATAAATTTAGTTTTTCTGTGTTGGTACATCTACTGCATAATCCTCTGAGAGCAACGTCACTCATCTGTCAACAGACGATGCAGACGAAAAACTAGTTCAGTAACAAGTGTCCCTTCATCTGGAGTTCATTCTAAAGACCCACTTTCACTAACAAACAAAATCACTGTTTACATTAAATATGTTATGATGTGAACCCATTGAAAAACACTTCTGACAAGGGAGAGAAAAAACGTCAGATAAACTTTCTTTACATGTTGCGTCCACGGGAATCCGTATCGAATCAGCGTAATTTAACCTTTAGGACTAATAGTGAAGAACGGCAAAGGTTTTACCATAAAGCTACCATTGTGACTCTTAAGAGTGAAACTGCTTGGTTATACAAAGCAAATCTGTCAACGTACCACAGTCCAGTATGGCTGTAGGTCCAGCTCCTTATACCAGACAGGATCATAGCAGTGGCGAAGAAATAACCTGAAAAAGAATCAATAAACCATTCATCAAGACACTCATGCAGTATTTACCTACAGTACCACACCACAGGCCTGTGCTACCCGATGTTATTGAATCTGGCTAAGACGGAATCTTGCGCTAAGAGCAGTTTTCATATGACTGTGAAAAACTCACGGCACGAACACGGCAAGGTATACGCCAGACCAATCACACGCTCGAGTATTTAATCTCCATCCAATCAAATACCCGGAACAAGGCATCAAAGAAAAAAAACAGCCATTAAAAATTCTAGAAAGCATCGCGGTCACTGCACGTCACTGAGCCCAGTTTTCACAGTCATCCGAAAACTGCTCTAATGAATTGACATCACAGCCAATCACAGCCTATTTTATACTACCATAATCCTACAGAACAAGAAATATTTTGCCGACTACCACACCTTAACCAAACTTAAAGTCAGGATGCATACCATACAGGACGTACCTACATGTGGCAGCTGCCCTCGTCAAGTCATGAAATCCAAGATACATGAAAACTAAATGGACCACCTCATTCTGGAAGACAATCAAAAGATATGGAATACGACTGGGCGGGATTCTACGCGTCTGCGAAGGGCGGATAGCGCTATCTGGCCGATAAACCTTATCCAGCGGATTATCTATTGGATAACAGCATCGACTTTAGCATCATCAGTTAGATAAGGATTTACCCGTTGGACAGCGCTATCCGCACCTTCGTACGACCGGACCCTGATGTTCATTTTCATAATTTTACTCTTTGAGGAAAAAAGTACGAAAAAAAATAGATAGAGGGACGCTTGTCCCCAGTAACCAGACATTTTTTGTAATTTTTTGGACACTTTTGGACGCCTGTTATTCTGGTTCTTTTCATCGAAGTGTTTGCCAGGCTTATATTAGTAAAATTGAGATGCTTTGTCAAATGGCAAAATATTTTAGCCAATGAGATTGAAATTTACAACTCTCGCTATTCTCTTGCTCGTTTTTCAAGTGGCCACTAATTTTTTTCGGTATGATAAAGAGTAACATTATGTTCGAGTCGTATCCATATTCATGTACTTTTGTCGTGCGCAACTGTTAAACAAAGAAATACTACTCTAGGGAATGACACAAGGTCTGAAATGGGCAAAACATTACGCCCCAAACCAAAAGGTTCTATTTCTCATTCCTATAGGTTGAGGGAAATAGAGCTTGCAATGCAGTGCATTGTGGGGCTGTTTTAGGGTGCATATTTACAAGACGGCTTCTATTTCGTCCCGTCAAACAGTCCCAAAATGCACTACAATGCCAAATCGACGCATTTTCCCCCTCCTTCTTCAAATTTATCCAGGAATTAACAACAAAACAACATAAAAAAAGAGAAAACATCTTACCGGAAGAAGATCAAAATAACCATTATTAGATGACGTCACAACATCTGTGATTGACAGCTTCTCCATAAGATTTGTTGCAGTATCTGTAGCACAGGACTTTGACACATCATTTGATTGATAGATCTTCAAGTTGCCAGTAGTTACAGCATTGCCAAAAAGTTCAACCGCATCGAGTTCAGTGTAGTACTCAAGATGTTGGTGATGGAATTCCAAACGTATAACACTGTGAAAATTAAAAAGATATAGAAATATAGATAAGTTATAGTGCTTGTGAACAAGGTTATTCTGGGCGAAAGACCCTTGGAATTAAATTCGGAAAAAGCGAGGTCGGAAATTAATTAGTTTCCAAAATTAATTCCAAGGGTATTTCGCCCGGAATAACCTCGTTCACAAACACTATAACTTATCCATAATTCTATATCTTTTTAATTTTCATGTATTTCATAAGTGCTATGTGGTCTACATATTCTCAACTGTGAAAATTAGTTTAGTTAGTGGATTTACGCAGACATCAGACCAGGGTTCGTGCTACATATTCGTTACAAAACCACAAGGACTTTTTAAGCACTTTTCAAGCACAAAAAATTTCAAGGACAAAGTTTTTTGTATTAGAACGTGGTTTAAACATTGATTCAATGTTACTGAGTGCAGCTAATTCAACAGGGGCCACTAGCTTAGATAAATAGATCTTTAATATACGCATTCTTACCAGAAGTACCCAGATATTCAGCTAGGCTATTTACGAAATATACGAAAACTCTTCAATCAATTTTAATCGTTATATATTTTAAGCAAAGTTAGAAACAGCACTATTTTTGCATTAAATTCAAAGAGTATTCCAGGAGTTTTGGCGTTTTTCTCATTTCAAGGGCTTTTCAAGCGCCCTTAAAAACGTGTTTTCAATTCAAGGAGTTTTCAAGGATTTCAAGGAGTAGCAAGAACCCTGGTCAGACAACAGCTGGATACAGGATTAAATAAATCATTCCTTACTAGACAAAATCTTAGCGACACTCTAAATTCGCGATTTCAAATCGCAAACTTCAAACTTATAGTGCCAAGAACAGTGAGGTGTTGAGAAAATCAATCGGCCAAGACCACTTGAGCGTAATGTTTTGCCCATTTCAGACTACGTCTCATTCTCTTGAGAATAAGATTCTTTGTTTGAGTAGTATCCATATTCATGTGTTTTCTCATGCGCAACCGTTAAACAAAGAAATAATATTCTAGGGAATGATACTTAGTCTGAAATGAAAAAACAGTGGAATAGGTCTATTATTGAGAAAATAACGAATTTAGTGACCATTAAAAAGGACTAAGTACTAACGCCTATTGAACCAGATCGACACTGAATGTATAATATTATAATACTGTTAAACTGAAGTCAAAACCAAGAAACTGTTAATTTTTTGTTAATGTTACTTAGTAAAGTCGTTTTGTTATTTGAATTTGTGCGCATTTGGAAACGAAACTGGGCGACTTAGAATAGAATTTGCTCGCAAGATAGCGAGATTGTGCCGGAAAAACAATGATGCGAAAATCAAGAGACCCTTAATTACTGAGAAAACAAGAAATGTGATGGCCATTAAAAAGCAGGGATAAAAGACGTCGTTACTGAGAACATCAAAGCATTGGCGCCGACAGTTGACAATATACTCAAGTCAAGACCAAGGAGCTTTTTTAATGTTACGTACAATATAGCTTTGCTGATGGAATTTGTAAAAGAATTTCCGAATTATTTATTTATGATTTTTTCGCACGGATCGGGGAAATATATCGCGAAAATTTCATGTAATAACGTATAAGTAGGGCAGTAAAAGCCATGTTGAAGTGAGGATATGAAAAAAATGAACTCGGATTTTTTCACTTGATTTCAAAACCATGGTTCTTCTTATCATTTAAATATACTCTGGCCTTTAAATAATTTATACATAATATAAAGTATGTGTTATGAAGATGAGGAAAGAACGTTACCGAGTGGGTTTTTTGATACTTTTTAATGGAGGTGACATTGATCTTGATAAAGGTGGACATTTCTGAGGTCGGCCAGACCATAACTCAACCCAGCTGTAAAGTGAAGAGAAATAGAACATGAATGAATACAAAAATGAATACAAAAAGGATTGAAGATCAGAGATGAATACATGACGATTGAATAAAACAAACAAACGTACAAACAAACAAATGAATGAATGAATGAAAATACAAATGAATGTACAAATGATGAAAGAATAAATGAACAAATTACTGGTCACATGGACTGGTCACAATGACTGTTCACACATTGACTGTTCACACATTGACTGGTCACACATTGACTGTTTACACATTGACTGGTCACACTGGCTGGACACATGGACTGGTCACATGGACGGGTCACATGGACGGGTCACATGGACTGGTCACATGGACTGGACACATGGACTGGTCACATGGACTGGACACATGGACTGGTCACATGGACTGGACACATGGACTGGTCACATTGACTGGTCCTATGGACTGGTCACATGGACTGGTCACATGGACTGGTCCCACTGACTGGTCACATGGACTGGTCACAAGAACTGGTCCCATTGACTGGTCACATGGACTGGTCACATGGACTGGTCCCATTGACTGGTCCCATTGACTGGTCCCATTGACTGGTCCCATTGACTGGTCACATGGACTGGTCCCATTGACTAGTCCCATTGACTGGTCCCATTGACTGGTCACATGGACTGGTCACACAGTCCAATGTGGCCAATCATCATGTAGAGTCATTGTTTTGCCCTGGTCACTAACCCTCCATTTGCAATGATGATTGGTTCTACTTGGTTATCCTCTTTTAGTGCTAGTATCCTGACTACAGCTCCTGGGTTGTATGTCTCTAGAATATGAATTTTCTTGGGATACACAGGTTCTTCATAAAATAGATCTAAAAAATAACCCACACAATAAAAGGTAGATTTCATATGCTTATAGAGGATAGATACACACTTGTAAAAAGTTGCCCAAAAATATTTTATAAAAGCAATACAAAACAGTTGCTTATGTCTCTGTATTGTGATATGAATACTCTGGGAGCTGTACAAGTAGAGCACTCAAAAAGCAAGCGAAACACTTGGCTACATGTAAGTCTCTTGTTACTAAGCTTGCTTCTCTTGTGCTCTACAGTTCCCAGTGTGTTTATATCACAGTACAGAGAAATGTTGGTTCTCATTTGTGCTTCTCTATTTATCTCCAGGATCACCAGTTTTTCACACTCTGTAAAAATCAACTTCTAACTTCCAACTGAAATTCAGTGGAAGAAGAGCCACTTTGTGGAATTGAACCATGATTATATTCCCATTATTAGCACGACTCTTGCTTAGTACTTGTTCTACTATAATACAGCTCTAAATAAATTATGTATTATTTGCATATCTTACCAACAAAGTCAGTACTAATGAAACTACTCTTTGACTTTGAGACAACTTTAAATTTGGAAGGTGCTGAAGGTGCATAAGTCCACCAGGGACCATATGTCCTCTGAAAAAGAATGAATGGAAAAATAACAATCCTACTCGTTTACCTCTGGGGTTGTACTCACATATATAGCCTATGCTGTAACTTAAAATAACAGCTGCCGTCAATAAGTAGCCAATAAGTAGTCTTCGATAGCATTATAATTTATAGTATGTTTTCTCTTCAACAAGATATGGCTTTTTTTTCAAGCTAATATTGTCTGAGATAGGGTCAAGTAATTTAGATTCCAGTGACACACATCCATACTACTGAACCACCCCTAGTACCCCCAACCACCCAGTCTTTAATTTAGAGAATAAAGGATCAGGGCTGAGCTACACCACAGAAGTTGGTGAAAGGGAAAAGGTTTTCTATTCTTTCTTTTCCTTTCCATTCTATTACTGCTATTTAATTAAGCATGCAAATTCTGTAGTTGCAATTTGCCTGTTGGAATCTATCTTCTCCTCCCATACATATATAAATGCAACCTTTTATGGTTTATTACCATTATGTGTCTCATGAAATTATTAAAGACACACTGGTTCAGTATCATATCAAGCTTAAAAAAATGCATGGAATGGAACGCTGTATACATTGAAACAAAGAGTAAATATTATAGCATTGCTGAAATATTTATACCAGAACGAATGAAGTCTGAAAGTCGCCATAATTCGGGTAGCTTTTTGCCTGTCCAGCAAGATTAGAAGCAGAGTAGCTAGAAGACGTGTTACACGAGTACTGACTAGAAAAATCCAATACTTTCTGAGCCACCTGACGAACGGGACGTACTATCGAAGAATCTGCTTGGAATTCTTTACCATTGTTTTCCATTTTAGCAATTATTTTAAACGATTTAAGCTAAACGGGCAGATACATATGGTTTAAATCTAAAAAGTATGATTTTTTTTTGACTTCAGGAGTCATTTTTAGCTGCTCAAGTTGTTGTTATTTTTGCATGTAAAACAATCCGCCATTTTGGAACTCAGTGAAGAAGCCACAGGCAACCCAATCCTGGATTTGTTTCGCTTCGTAGCAAACTATGGCCGTGAAAGTAAAAAAAACCTAGAAGATGAAAAAGAAGAAGAAGAAGAAGAGGAAGAATTTGCTAGAAAAGAAATAGGGAATTAAGAAGGAAATAAGGGGGGAATTTGAATTGCAGCTGAAACCTAACCAGAGTTGTGTTCTGGCTAAGCAGGTCATAATTGCGCAATTTGTACTTTAAAACAACGTAATAATACTCAAGGGGGAAATTAAAAGGTGCTCATTTCGTAGAAATAAGTGCTAGGGCCATGTGATTGATATGAAGGCGAAACTCTCACGTAAGCGGCGGTGGTCTAGATGCAGGAGTGAAGGATGGCCTTTAACCAGCCTTATTTGTTAAAACGTGGCTGGCTCAGCAAGAGTCACATGCAGCGGGCGACAAACACTCTTCTGTTTTTTATATTTCAGCGCCACAGTTTAATCTATGTACTTTCGATAATATGGAGGTCTGTTGACAAAATATAATGGATCATGCATGCATTTGGCAATGAGTGGGGACTTTTAGCCAACCTAGCCTATCGCTAATACCACCGCAAGTACAGCAGTAGCACAGCTCAATAACGGAGTCGACTACTGACGGTGGAACGGCGAAGTGAAGGCGCCTCTTTCAGCTACTATACAGTCGGTCTGAAGCACAAATCTAACCAGCTGTTTAAATTAGTTAGGGTTGGTTTTTGAGAGGACCGCTATCCTTTATCGCCGGGTGATTTAGGGGGTCAGTCAAGTGGGGTGGGGATCGAGAGTTGAGGATTCCATTACATTTTGAGTCAGAACCGTCCATGTTTAGGGGCCGGCTATATCTCACTTTCCTTGGCCAAGATAATAATAATATTGCATTGCTACCATACGTACTAAAATTGAATTATGAAACTTTGTTTCAAGGGACTAGTAACTATATACTATTTCTAAAAACTCTTGGTTACACTCAACACAGTACTCGACCTCATCCTCGTTGAGAGAATCAATTTGATGAAACTTTGTTACAAGGGAATAGTAAAACTACTGTTTCTAAAAATCTTGGTTACACTCAACACAGTACTCGACCTCATCCTTGAGAGAATCAAGACAGAATGGGACAAGACAGCAGCATCCAAAATAACAGCCAAATGAACACAACAACCCAGCCAGGGCCCAATTCGTCGCTCCAACTTCAAGTCTAGTACCCCTCTCAACACATTTTCTGCAAACATAGTAGTATTTCCGATTCTTAGCACAAAAAGGAATAGCATCTGCTACAATGCTTGGACCCGATTGAGGCTTTTCATCTGGAAAGGGAAGGTACGGCGATACTGTGCCATATTGTTCTTCTCGATAGTTTGTCTTAAATGGGATAACTGAATTATCCACATCCACAATTGGTTCCTGCTTGCGTGGACGGTCCTTAGTTTGTACTTCCTGGAAAATAGGAGTGATTACTGCTGGTTGGACTTGCAAAACCTGGTGGGGCGTTGGTTTTTCCAACTCGCCATGACTATTCTCTTTGGGTATTGTTACGAGCGGGGTATGGCTTAGAGCGAAATTTCTTTTGGCAAAATTCCCTGGAGGCTGTTGAATTTGTAGAGGAGCAAGAATCGTCTTTCTGCCGTGTAATTTAAAGGTGTTTTCGATTCCTACGCGAGGTAGTAGTCCATCAAAAGACAGCACTGTCTTTGGTGAGTCCTCCTTCTCGATCGACGCCCTTTCATTTTGAAGCACATCACTGGAAACGTTTGCCTTAGGAGACGCTTCATTGTCTTCATTTATTCGATTTCCAATTTTCTTTGTCATTCGTAAATTATTCTCTCCCTTCAAAATTGGCCATTCGTCGAAACTGGCCGAATGTGGGCCATTTGTAGTTTCCTTTAGTTTTGGACGTACGATGCCAGGCAACTCGGTGAGAAATTCTTTAGGCTGCTTCCTAGTTTTGAAATGGTTGTCTACAAATTTGACAGTGGACTGCCTGATCGGGTTATATACCACAGTACTTTTTCTTACTTTTTTTACTGTTTTTTTCTTCTTTGTGTTCATTTTTGTCGAATTCTTGGCAGTTTTGATGAGCAATTTGAATATCTCGGGTAATAATTCTGGTCACTCATGAGCATTAGAATTACGCGCTGTGATTGGCTCGCAGTCTTTTGTGTGACGTCAATCGTTCGATGACCGTATCATGTGCGTATGAATCCATATATAGTATACTTTGTACGTAATTAGTAATCAGGCGGTAAATCGTAGTTATTATTATTCTATGTTTTTTAACCAAATTAACTGCTGAGATCAAAGAGAAAATCGGATTTCCATTCTTATTCCTATACGTTCATCGAGTCTTCATCCTTGGAAAATTCGTATGCACCTATTTCAAGAATCTATTGCCCCCCCCCCCCCCCCCCCCCTCTTACTCAAGTCTTGTAGTATAGTAAGCTGACCCCGTTTCTTTGCATTCTTGGTAAAACCTTTGTAATAATCACCCCCTCCTAAAATACCTGGATCTGCCACAAAATAAATATTTTTTGAAATATCGCGTGGTTTTTAACCACTGTATATAACTGATGAATTTCTATGCGTTGAGCTCTTATTTACTGTGGTATGGCTGTAGTTCCTATAGTAATCCAGATTTCCTTATATCTCTTGCTTTTTCTTTTTTCCAAATCCATCTTTTTCTTTTTGTTTTTTGCCTTCCATTCGTTTCCTGGCTTGAAATAAAACATTATGATCTCAGTCTATCGTAAGCGATGACAACATTTGGGGTACCTGTGGTTTAATGAACGGTTACCAAGTCCTAATAGTTCATAAAGTACTCAAATTCACAAACCGAGAAAAAAATTACGCAGAAAGATTTCCTCTTCGACATCAAATCTGCATTTGACTTCCTCTTTAGATTCTTCTTTGTATTAGGATAAGTCCATGTTGCTCGATCGATAATCGGAGTCTTTATATTTGGCTAAATTGGGCAATACGTTGGAAGGAGTGTAGCTGTCATGCTTCAAATGTGTAAAAACTTCTTACGTGGCGTCGTTATCATAACTTGTTGATTTAATATTATCCATCATACCAAGCAGCCTTCGGAACACTCGCCATGGCAGCAAAAAGAATTTTTAATATCATCGTAATCACATCAACTTTCTGGTTTTCAGTGACGGTTCTCGTGTTGATGTTCAGTAATGATATGACCCGTGAATCACTAACAATGCTTAACTCGCCCATAGTTTTACCAGATGCAAAGAACCACAAATATATGATTGGTGCTGGTGTCCAGCCTTTACAACCTAATGCCAAGCACATCAAGTATCCATGGGAGAAAGACATTGCTGATGATTCTAGGGGGATTTTAGCTAGTGCTAAGGTCATGATGGGAGTTATCCCAAGGAAAAACCAAGGATCCAAGAGAAAGATCTATGATGCCAGCATTGGAAAAATGAAAGATACTATGAGCTTAGGCGAGGGCGGAAAACCTGCTTTTTTACGAAATGAGAACGATAAGAAATTAGCAGAAAAGTTCTTTGCAAACCACTCTTTTAATTGGCTTTTAAGCGACCGAATATCTTTGGATCGAACGCTTGAAGACGTTCGAAGTGAAAGGTGAGCTCAAGTACTAGTAAGAATTATGAACTGAAACTAGTAATCCTATAGCATATATTATATACTAGCAGATTATAGTTTACTTTCATACGTACTATAAACATTTAAGTACTATGAATACACCAGCTTCATTTTTTCCTGACATCAAGATAAAAATGTATTCATACTTCGAAAAAATATTCTAAAGTTAATTTTAACTTTTCCTTTTTGTTTCAAATGTTGCTAGGAGTTATCTACATTACTATAGAAAAAAACTCATATTTTGTCTGTCGCCTTCACTATAGCGTGATAGATTATCCGTTCATTTTCTTAATTTTACTGTAGGCTGCCGCGTATATATTAAAGGGAGGAAAAACCCATTAGTTTAATCCTTATATACGTGGCAAAAACGTATCTAATGGATCGAGATGTGGTTTACAAATGAGCACAGACCTACTGTGTAGTTTCTAATTAGAAGATACAGTTATTTCCCACCCACCAGCTAAAGAAAAGATGGTCTATCTTGTTTTCCTTGGTGTTATGAATTATAAACAATTTGTGTTGTCTATGATTGCCATAGAGTGAGGAGTGTTGTAGATGACTAGCCAGTATGTTAGATAACCATCTGGTCCTCCGGGGTGGAATAGTGTATCTAAGTGGGGGAAATTTAAATAAGTATGGTAGAGGCTGAAAGCTGAATTTAGCTACTAGATATATAAAGCAAGTTTGAAAAGACTGATACATACTGTAAGTGTGTTTATGTAAAAAAATATAATCTGTCTTGTCTGGCTTGTGACTATTACAGTTAGCTAGTACCTAAATCTTTGGATTTTATTATTTATATTTTTTAGATTATATATTTTTTTTAGGTATGAAATTATTTTATTTATTGATTGAAGGGCTTGACCATCAGGTTTCAACATAGCAAGTCATCCTATTAGAATGAAAGACAGTCACATTCACCCATATATTTTTTTAAATATTGCATGACCTTTCAATAACAGTTTTAGCTGTTAAAGTATATCAGAGCTATATCAGAGCTGGGCTAAAAGCCCTTGACACACTATGTTCCAATATGATCTGCCAGCAGTACAGTAGATGCTTTGACCTCAATAAAAAGCTCAAAGTACTATTTTTATCGGTGACCATAGCAACACATAGTAATATCCATGGTTTTATATTGCTTTTTATCTTTCATAGAAACCCCTCTTTTTGGAGATAATACTTATCTGATTCAGTAGATAAATTATTTAAGATTCAATCTCTTTTTATTGAAAAAGAAAAGGGTCCAGACGTCTGTCCAGTAATTGGTAAAAAAACTGTCTTAATGTATACATAGAATAGTAACATGTTTACACAGACATTAAAAAGCCCTAAGGCTAAAAAAAAACCAACAGAATACATGTTTTCCATTAATGATCATCTTTGGTTGTTTTAAGGCTTAAATATTTTACTATATATAGTTCTAAAAATGATTTTTGTGATTTAAAGTGCTTTGAAGTGGAAAATAGGAATAATGTTTTCTTGTTGTTTGTTATATCATAGCAGCTAAACAAATTTTCTGTGAGCAAATATTTAAATCTTTAGAATTTCACTAAAAGGGAAAAGAAATGTTGAAACAAATTTCAACCTCAAACGTTATACTTCAAACATTTATAAAAACTTTTGAATTTGATGTTCTCTAGTTTATTTAAGATTGTTTGCGATTTTCTTGTTGGGATTTCAAAATAACCTGGCTTCTAGGTGTAAAATCTTTGTATAAATGTAGAGGTAAAGGTCTAATGAATATCAGTTGATAGTACACTGTTTCCTATGAAAAAAGAAATAAATTGTCCAATAACAACTAGTAAGACTATTTTGTACTGGGAATCTAAGGTTCCTGAGAACTTTTAATTAATGTGTTTCTTTGAGCTTCCTATAATTTTTTTGTTAGAAAATAAGGTAAAATATTTAAATTGCACAACACTTTGTTAATGTTAATGATTCATTGAAATACTGAACATTTTCCTAGAAATGCAATTCTTAAATGAATTCATAACTAAGAGAAAAATGAAAATGAATGTAAACTATACGGCATAACACCTGCGCAGCAGAATCTTTGAGATGTCTTTTTGAAGGTGACATGTTAAAATATACAGTAATTAACTTTTAAAAGAAATCCAGTTAGTTACAATTGAACACTTACTATATAATTTAAGATGACCCTTTAAAGTTTTAAATTACAGGTAAAATAATGAAAAACCAACACCTATGATTCAAACTTTATGTTCTTTTTCAAAATCTGAATATTGAAATTCAATAATAAATGATAATTACAGTATCTTTGAATAATAATAATAATAATAATAATAATAATAATAATAGATATTTATATAGCACCATATCTAAGACTCTACGGCGCTTCACAAAATACTTGTTTAAAATATACAAAACTTAAAGAAACTAAAAAACTAATCCAAAAACAGTTAAAGATAAAACTAGAGGATATAAGTTAAGAAAAATAAATAAAATAATAACAATAAAAATAATATATAGTATATACAGTACAGCTCGCGGGGATGTTAACATTCTACGTGTGTAAACCGCGTGTAGTACACTTAGTGTAATGCACTCCTACACTCCTATGTATAACTCTAACTATACTGGTATCTACATTATATCTATTTATATGTATTTATGAAAATATGAGTTTTTAATCTTTTTTTGAAAGTTTTTAGTTCTCCGGTGTTCTTTAAGTCTTTAGGAAGCTTGTTCCAAAGCTGTTGCCTGAGTTGCTGAAAGCCCTTCCACCAAAAGTGCTTCTATTGAATCTGGGGATCAAAAGATCATTGTTTTCATCTGCTCAGGAATAGTTGAGAAAATCTTTAAGTTTTGTCTAAATCCAATAGAAAATTCAACAAAATTTGCTCCTAGCAAAATGTTAAATCTAAAATGGCCTGGTATTCAGATATAATATGTGTATAATGTGTACTAAACTATTCTGAGCATTTGCTAGCTATTCTATTTCTCTTTGTGGATTGATACAGGTTTTAGAACAATCAATTTTTGGTGAATGTGCGTTGATTTGACCCCATCCGACAACCATGATCCTTTGCTAGCTATTCTATTTCTCTTTGTGGATTGATACATGTTTTAGAACAATCAATTTTTGGTGAATGTGCGTTGATTTGACCCCATCCGACAACCATGATCCTTTGCATTTAAACAATAGATTGTTGAAGATTATTTTAATGTGACATCATAGTGAATTAGGGCAATTGCATCTGATTGAAAACTTTGTTCTCATGGTGACTCCATAATTTGTCATCTGCAACCATTAATCTTTGTTTCAAACTACAATTAATAAATAATAATAATTAATTACCTTATATAATAGTGTGCTTACACTCTGATGAACATATTCTTTTAAAGGGCTTTACATCAATATAATATAATAGAAGGAATTTACAATAATGTTAAATGAAAATGAAATGAAAATTAATATTAGCTTCTTCCTAAAGTTTTAATTTTTTAATTACTGTAAAACTAAAATAATTTTTTGGTTATCAAATATATCTAGACTACAATGTAGCTCTACGTTACTGCTCAAAATGACTTTCAAAGCAAAGATTTGACCGAACAACTTTCAATTCTGGACAGACATTGTTCCATGTCCAGTCGTTATTTTAAGCTCTGTCACAAGCCCTAAAAATGTTCTTGAGAAATTTAGTAACATTTGCATTATTCTTAACCTATTCTTTTGACATTAAATGTCAGTTTTTCCATTTTATAATTTCAAGTTCGTAGTATTAGCTATAGTGTACATGTACATTATCAATTGACTGGGAGCTGGCGTTCATCTACTTTGTTATACACTTACAGCAATGACAATTTAAAGTAAAATTTGAATGCATTAAGATTAAGGTCAAATGATATAGACACCATGTGCTTTTATCCAGAAAAATGCTATTTTAAAATAACCTGTGATTTAGCTTTTCGACATTGCAGCACAAGAATATAGATTTAGGTATACTGTACTGTATATTCCTTCTGGGACTTCTTTTCTTCAGTGTTCTCAGTTTTCTATATCATTATTATTGTAATAAGCATACGATGCATTACATTTAAAATGGTCTCTTTCCACAGGTGTAAAGCCAAGCATGACACCTACCCATTAAATCTTCCTACTACAACTGTTATCATCTGTTTTCACAAGGAAAGACTATCAGTTTTGCTGCGAACAGTACACAGTGTTATCAATAGAACTCCTCCTCATTTATTGAAGGAAGTCATTGTTGTGGATGATTTTAGCCAAGACCGTAAGTCCAAAGGGCATGATATTCTACTTTATACAGTATGGTTATAGTTAAATTGAGGACATATGGTGCAATGTTGCAACATTACACAGTGTGACACCCAAACTCAGCCCTTTTCATGCAATGTTGCAGGCAATGTCACCACACCTTTAGTATTATGCATCAGAAGTTGAGAAGAGTGGAGCCACCTCTTTCCCCAAACTTCATTAAAATACCCTGTGGTATACTCCTGAATTTGATTAACAAAAAATCTAAAGTCAGTTTTCCAGGGGTTGAAATTATGATTTCTACTGGAAATCAATCAATCTACTTATGAAGACAAAATTTCACTTATTAATTTTGAATTCTTTTTTCCCCCTTTCTTCAGCAAAACTTGGCAAGCCATTAGATGACAGCATTAAAGAGTTCACCAAAGTAAAAGTACTAAGAATGACTAAGAGAGAAGGTCTAGTCCGTGCTCGGCTTCAAGGAGCTTACCATGCAAAGGGGGATGTTCTCACATTCCTTGACTCACATTGTGAGGCCACACCTGGTTGGGCAGAGCCCTTGCTGGCAAGGATAGCAGAGAGTAGAGCCAATGTTGTCTGTCCAGCTATTGAGGTTATCAATGCTGACACCTTTGCATATCAAGGATCTACTAATGCTGATCAACGGGGAGGATTTAGTTGGGATTTATTTTTTAAGTGGAAAGGAATTCCTCCTGAGGAACAGAGGTTGAGAAAAGACGATTCTGATCCAATCAGGTATTAAAGCAAAACATGAAAATTTGATTTTTTCTGCATTTTGCATCTGTAGATAGGACCTTTTTAGGACCTGGCCACGTGACACAACTTGACCAACAAACCCTCTCTTATTAAAAAAACGTGATCGACACAATCAGAAAGAATACCTCAGTATAAGAACTATAGCCAAGTTTGAACGTTTTGTGAGTCAGTAGAAAGAAAACAGCATATTTTTTTGAAATCGCGAAATTTTAAGGTAAAGGTAAATCTGGTACGTAAGTCATTCCTACCAGCAATGCTTTTTTGTTGTTGCAAAATTTCGAAATTTTAAATGCAAAGGGCCTATAAAGACTTTAACTATCTTCTAATTTTTATATATACATTCTTTTTTCCTAGGTTTATGATTCAATCCCATTTTGTTCGATCATCTTCTCGTAATCTTTATGACTTTTATCCCTGCTTACATTCATTTTCTCAGACGCCTATCCCAATTTTCTTTATTTTCTTTTTTCCTGTGCATTTTAGTATTTTCTCATCTTGTTTGTATTTGAAAAATGGACTCGTTATACATATGAAAGTTGTAGCTGGAATCAATCTCTTTCATTTTTCAGAACACCGACAATGGCCGGAGGTCTGTTTTCAATTCATCGCCAATACTTCTTTGATCAAGGAGCATATGACGAAGAGATGGATATTTGGGGTGGAGAAAATCTAGAGCTGTCTTTCAGGGTAAGGACATTATCTTAGGCATACACACTCTTGGGAAACATTGAGGTCGTGTCACATGACTACTGAGCTGACTCAACAAACCTTTCTCGATTGGGTGTAGTGTTTCTACGTGCACACAGATTAGTATTATTGTTTTCTCTACTAAATCTAACAGTGGAAAAAATAACGTGGCAATATAGTATACTTGATATTCACAGAGGATTTCTCAGTTCAGTGTAAAAGGTTTCCCAAAAGGCGAAATGTTCATTAAAACTCGACGAATTCTTTTCAACGAAATTCTGTAAGAAATGTGTCAAAAGTCCGAAAACTTTTTCCGTATTGTCAAGACTGGTTTTGAGCAACATACGTCCTTTCACTCCCCCGTCCCCTCACGTTACTTTTGCGGGGAAACGGGGGAGCGAAAGGACGTCTGTTTTCTCAGGCTAATTTGAGCGCATTACGAATGGAATTATGGTACTCAATTTGGGTACCCAAGATGGCGGATTATCGTGAATTATCTCGGGATAAGAAGCTAAAATATTTCTACGGAGTGCATACCATATATCTGTGAAAAACTTAACTAACAAAATTGTACAAAATAATGTAAAGTTTTGTAGGTCTACGGTCTATTGAGGGCCACTGAAGTTACTTATTTGTGAAAAAGGTGTTCAATTTCTTACAAAGTTTTTCACGAATATATGGTATGCACTCTAAGATATCAACACAAAAATATATAGTGCTAGCTATCTGAATAAAAAATTGTGACTAATTTTTTGATTAATTTTTTTTCATAGATTTGGATGTGTGGTGGTCGATTAGAAATAGTCACGTGTTCACGCGTTGGTCACGTGTTCCGTAAATACACGAGCCCGTACAAGTTCCCAAACGGTGTTGAACAAACTTTGACGAAGAACTTCAATCGTTTGGCTGAAGTCTGGATGGATGAATACAAAGACCTGTACTATAACAAGAAGCCTCAAGCAAGAAATAACAATTACGGAGACATTAGTAAACGTGTGGAGTTAAGAAAGAGACTGGGATGTAAGAGTTTTAAGTGGTATATTGATAATGTTTACCCGGATGTGCAGATGCCGGAACTAAATCCTCCAGCAAGAGGAGAGGTGAGTCATGGTTATAACTATTAACTGGGAGGGGAGGGGAGGGGATGGTGGGGGCAAGAGTACACGATAGTATAGCCTGAATAGTGGAGTAGAAAGGGAAAGAGATATGAGGAAAATGTTTTTTAACCTGGAGAATTTTTTTAGCTAGAGGTATAATAGTACAGTTTAGCTCAGGCGCAATGTTTTCCCATTTCACGGGTCATTCTTTTAAAAAAAAAAGGATTTCTTGTTGAATGTTGCGCTTGAGAAGACACATGTATATACAACTCAAACAAGGATCTTATTCTCAAAATAATAACACGTGGTCTGAAATGAGGGGAAATTCCACCTAAGCTACAAACTGAGCTCCCTATACCTTAATACCCTAGGATATCTTAAAATACTTAATTGTTCAAGGTACAGATATATTACCAGCAAGTGTACGATTGTTTCATTCCTTTCTTTTTAATGACCTTCAATTTCTACAGCTTCGCAATCCAGCAAGCGGTTACTGTCTGGACTCGCTTGGTGCTAAACCAGAACACAACGCTCGTGTTGGTATTTACGTCTGCCATGGCCAGGGAGGAAATCAGGTAACAAAAGCATGAAAAAAGAACTAAGAATGAAAGATTTCTGATGATCGAGAGTCCCTTGTAAAACCTCTCTATTAAGCCGGTATCAAGACTGTTGGTGCCAAATGTTTATGTTGGTCAAATTTAAATAAAAGACCCTGTTGTACAAAGCACTTTTTCTTGCAACTAGAAATGCAACGTTTCAAGTTACAGAAACATTTGAACAAGCTTTTACTTTTCGCAACGTTGCGAAGCAAGTTGAATCGTGTAAAACCTATCCCCCAACCTGCAATGCAATCACTGTTGTATATGAAGAATCAGAGCACAGCTCTGGCTTCCATATCCTTTTATCGCAGACCAAGAAAGCATTGCGTTGCATCATTATCATCATCATGACCATCATTTATTATTACTTTCATTATCATATTCTTCATTATAAATTATCCTGCCTTCATTATGCCATCAAGATTTATGTGAAAACCCATCATTTTATAGTCGCATTTTGACCCGTATATTTGTTTCTTCCAGATGTTTGTACTGTCATCAAAAGGAGAAGTTATATTCGAGGAAGAAAATTGTTTAGATGTGTCCAAGACTTACGCAGGGGCTCCTGTAGAGCTGATGAAGTGCCATGGCTTGGGTGGAAATCAGAAATGGCAGCATGAGAAGAAGGAGGTAAGACTAGTGTCTATGTACGGAAGATAAAGCTGCAGAGGAATTTCCATTTAAGGGCCTCCATTTAAGGAAATTATTCTTGCAACGCAATGTTGCAAATGGCTTAAAAGTTGAAAGAGCTTCTTCTTTTCACAACGTTGCGAAGCAAGTTGCAACTTGTGACATGAACCCACAACCTGCGATGCAAAAACAAAATTGCTGTCGCAAATGACCAATCAGAGCGCTGCTCTTCCATATCCGCTGACATCTCCGGTTTTAAGTTGTAAGTTGCGACTAAGTTGCACGCATCTGACATCTTACCTCGCTTACCTCTACCCATCCTTGAGTATTTCGTTATGCATATGCTTGATCGCTAGTAAAAACAAAGCAGGCTTTGAACTATTCGATGTATATTTAACGAGTTCGACACCTGATTCTAAAATGTTTGTTTATTTCATCAGGGTATTCTGAAGCACGTCAGTACGCAACAATGTCTGGATCGAGGGTCTACAGACAACCAATACGCAATAATGAACCCCTGTGATGGCCGCGAAACACAACGATGGGTCTTCTCTCATTACAGAGAAAAATAATTTAGTTAACTAACTAGATTTGTTATTATAAATATCTTAAATTCTAGACGCTTTTAGATAGAATCCGATGATTGTTGAATTGAATCATTTGTAACATTTCTTATTGATGGGACGTTAATATTTTTATATGAATTGTGCAGGTAAATCAATACATATTGGGCCACCTGTGTTAGCTCAAAATGAAAGGCACTGAGCCCTAAATCGTTCACGTTCTGCGCCTTGTTGCATTCAATCTCGTACCCAGAGCCTGCGTTTCTTCTGGCCTGGAGCGAAGAACGAGGGCTCTGGCATAATCCATTTTTTGAGACCATGGTTTCTTGAACTTCGGTATAAGAGCGCACGCGTTCAAAGAGTTGCCAAAAGATAAAAATAAAATGTTCCCGATTTCTAATTCTTATTTTGAACGAAAGTAAACAGAACTCTGTTTGAAAGCATGATTTTCATTGATTGTTTCAATTCCGGAAAACTGCGCCTGCGACAAAAATGGATTATGCCAGAGCCCTCGTTCTTTGCCGCAGGCCGAAAGAAACGCAGGCTCTGGGTACGAGATTGTGTGGCATTGTATAGATACTGACTTTCGGAACTACTGCGCATGCACAGCCACCATAGATAACATCTTTAAATAATTTGCCTAAACTGACTTTGATGTTATACCAGGCATATATATTAAGATATAATAAGTGCTTTATACAATTATTTAGAAATGTTTGACGTGATTTATAAAGTAAGCTTTTAAAACTTTTATCTCAATAAAAGAACTTCACATTTTATTGAACTTTGAAGTCTTTGAAACAACCTCTGGGCTGATCTAAGTCAGGGTACAACTAACTCACAGATAGAACCCTGAAACAACCTCTGGGCTGATCTAAGTCAGGGTACAACTAACTCACAGATAGAACCCTGAAACAACCTCTGGGCTGATCTAAGTCAGGGTACGACTAACTCACAGATAGAACCCTGAAACAACCTCTGGGCTGATCTAAGTCAGGGTACGACTAACTCACAGATAGAACCCTGAAACAACCTCTGGGCTGATCTAAGTCAGGGTACGACTAACTCACAGATAGAACCCTGAAACAACCTCTGGGCTGATCTAAGTCAGGGTACGACTAACTCACAGATAGAACCCTGAAACAACCTCTGGGCTGATCAAAGTCAGGGCACGACTAACTCAAAGATCGAACTCTGAAACAACCTATGAGTTTATTTACGTCGGAGCATGGCTAAATCACGGATCTAAACGGAACTGACAGTCTCGGGCATCCTAAAAGTAACGGCACATGTAACGCCTCCGTTAGATATAGATATTGTTTTGAGATTTACGCAACCCCCCCCCCCCCCCCCCCATTAACTATCTAATGGTCCGTCCCTAAAAGACCAGTTGGCGTCTCTTCAAAGATCAGAGAGTGCGAAGAGTGAAGCAAGGAAGACAAATTGCCAACTATAGTTCTTAATGTTTAAATCGAGATTGGAATGGCATTTTCTATGATGATTATAACCCACGGGCTTCTTTTAAAGCAGTGTTCGTGTTTCTCTAGATTTTTCGAACAAAAATATTATTAATTACAGTAGTTATGCTAGGAAACGTACAAAAATAATAGCGATCAGCTATCGTTACAGTTGTGCGCGCAATCAGGCGATATTCTTTCGTTTAATAATCACACAAGTGAGGTTATCGGGCCGACTCACGATGCTTGTTGTTTCGTTTGCATCTGATTTGCATGCATCCATAATATCTGCTGTTGCTGGGAGATCAGTATTACTGTACAAATTTTTTAAAAAATAAAAAGTTTCCCGCCGCTTAAATGACAATGTAAGTCAGTGTGGAGGCATCCTCTTGGAGGGTTTCGGCCCGGATTGAGGAATAGATAGGATAACAGTTCTGTGAAGATTGCACTGGTATCCGCATGGGATCACTACGTGATACGTATTTCATACCGCTCAACCCTGCATGTACCGTTGATTAAACTAATATCCTACCCTGAATATCTCAATGTTTTCTTTTCTTTTCCAGTCCTTGTTGATTGAAAGATGATTTTTAAAATCTTTTTCTTTTTATCTTTATGTTTTAGTTTTAGTTTTATTTCTTTCACATTGGCTCTGAAGTTTCTGAATCGGCTTCACTTTAGGTTGTCGAAACACCAACAACAGTCTCTCGCACGACCACACTCACCCGGACGATCACACTTCACAGAAAATGTTTTCTTTCTTATTTTCTTTTTTCCATTTTGTCTTTTTCCTTGACTTGCTTTTCGCTTTTTCTTACATTCTCTTCTCTTTATTTCTCTTTCTTTTTCTTTCATTTTTTTCTTCCCCGGCCCCTCCTCGCGCCCCTACGTAATACACGCTAGCATTCAACCCGTTATGCCTCTTATAAACCTACTACTATGATGGCTCAGTGAAACTGAAAGTTAAACACGAGTCGGACCCTAGGCAACACTTGTCACTATCTGACACGTGCTTCTCTATAATAGACAGCCAATTATACAAGATCGTATCTTAGCAACAACATTTTTTATTGTTTCCAAGTAACAAGCTACCATCAAAACAAAAAAAAATTCTACTCAGTCTATTTGAATTCACAGCAACAATAACGACAATAACAATATGAACTTAAGATAAATTTCAAAATAGTTACAATTACTGTATAACTATTGTTGAGCCCTCGACTGACAAACCCGATAATTGGTTTGGTAGACTTGCGACTTCTGGGGCAAGTCTATTGGTTTGGTTGCTCGATTGGTTTTTTAAACAACAGCTCAATTTGGTTTTTTCTTATTTCATTCATTTTTTATTCTTTATTTTATTTTGTTTTTTCCTTTCTTTTTTGCGTTGGATTCAAACGTTGCTAGTTTGATTTGTTAGTTCGATTCTTGGGGAACGGCAAAATTTGTCTGGAGTTTGGTGTTTATATTGGGTATTTTCAGTAAGCAATGTTCATTTTATGTCTGATAAAGGAACCTTTTATGATTGCAAACCAATTCAAGGGGATTCCCATTTTGTGGCGGTTTTAATTTTTTTGTGTGGAAAGGAAAGAATTGAAATCGAGGCAGGGCGGAAATACGAAGATCGTCACGTCAGTAAAGTGACGACGCGTGGCCGGTCAATATTTTACTACACTACTAAGCTCACACGCCACAAGTTGAACATAGACTAAACCAAACCAGTCGGAGTGACTGGTAGTCAAATCATTTCTACTGGAACTACCAGCAGCTATAAAGAACTTTGCAAGTATTTTCCTCTAGAATAGATGGGAAAGTATTGTAAGCCATTTTATTCAAACGATTACTACAGAATAATTTGCGCCGTGGAAATTAAGGGCTCTACGACAACGAATTATGTTCCGCTCGCCTAAAAAACGCTACATTGTAACTACGATATTTCTTACGTCTTCGTTCTGGTTAGCTATAGAACTTGTGCTTTTAAACTACACCAATCGGCTTAATGTTGAATATTCATCGAGTGAACAAATCATCCAAGGGAAATCGAAAGTCAACGCAGATGTTAGCTCAGACCAACTTCAGCTCAGCTCAGATGAAATAGGAATCAATGAATTCAAAGGATTGTATAAAACACCTATACCACATATTTTAAAACAGGGTGAAAATGGAGAAAAGGTATACAATAGTCCAGGTGAAAAAGAAATCGAGCAAGGACGCTTCCAACTCTTCCAGTTTAATGAGCTAGCGAGTTCGAAAATCTCCCTCTTGAGGACGATACCGGACAACCGTCCCGAAACGTAAGTAGTTTTAGTCTAAGACCATTTGTTTGGGTTATTTCCTTGGTATTTCGATCAGGGTTGCTTTTGTATTTTCCTAAAAGCTATTGTTATCACAGCTTCAAGATGTTAAGATATCGACAACAAAACACCGGTAGGATAGAGTTTAGTTTTACTCGTGTCTCTAGGGATTATACAATGCCACACCACAGATCAGTTCCTTATCTATTTCCTTCCACACACTACTAGGTAGTATAAAAATCTTCCATGAAGTACATTACTTCTTGCTTATTCGGTATCATATTTTTTTATATTCCTAGAACGGGCCTGCTAAATAAAAACCAAAACTCTTATAAATATTTTATGTAGAGCAAGAATACACAGACTAAAGATCATTTACGGTTATGGATATAAAACAAGGACAAGCGATTTAATTCTTGTCTTAGCGGGAGCTTGGCATAAACGTAAAACGGAGAATTTTTATTACCTAGTGACCTAGTGGCCTCAGTGTTGTAGTATAAAAGCTTAGGTCAGACTATTCTACTAAAGTTTCGAATCCTGAGGGATTAGAAGTTATTGCATTTAATATTCTCGTACTAAGAATTACATTATTGAGATGTGCGGCGGCAAGGATTTTTAAAAATTGATTTTTTCGCAGCCGCTGTTGTTTACATCGCTGATAATCCGGAGCACAAGGATATGTTAATTTTACTCCAATACGTCACTTATCGTTTTGCAACACAACTTGACGATTATAAGCACTTTGAACTTTTAATATATCTTATCTCTCTCACGGTGAATGACTAACAGATCCCATGGTTAAGACAGATTTTTGAAAGTCTCTTTACGAAAACACCTTGTATCAATTGAACTTTAGATGGAAGAGAAATTCTCCATCCATGGAATTAAATTAAATTAAATCCATAAAAACAAAACGTTATGTTACAATTTTTAAGAGATTCTAGTTTTAATTAATGCATTAGAAAGTCCTCCTTTTTCATGAAGATAGACTTATTCATATTTCGATCAAATACTGTCAAAAATCATGTATGTATAACCTCAAAAATCACAAGATATTTCGTAATTCTTTATATCATTATTTTTCTCCCAGATGTTTCAACCTCAAATACTCCCAAACAAAGCTTCCCACTGCAAGTGTAATAATCATTTTCCACAATGAAGCGTGGACAACACTCCTGAGGACCGTTCACACCGTGCTAGCCAGGTCCCCACCGCTGTTTTTATTGGAAATTATTCTAGTTGATGACCACAGTGACACTGAGAAGTACGGTGGGTGATATTTGATATGGTAGTTTCAAAGGTCCTTCGACCGCAAGGATAATACGTGATTCAAGGGACGATAAATGTTGTGATAAACATAGTAAAAATCATTCTTTACTTGCATAGACAAAATATGAACCTTTTTTCGCGTTATTATTGGATTATTAGGCAAATTTCTTTATTTCATTATTTCCTTCTTTCCTTTTTTCTCTCTTTTGCAACTTGCATTCCTGTTTACTTTCCATTATTTCCTTTGCTTAACACTTCGCTTTTTTCACATTTGGTTGTCATTATATATTCCGTGTTCAGTATTCTATACAGACTCAGTTAGTCTTCTCTTTTCATCGTACTAGAAAGTCGTGAATACCTTTGTTTGCCCATAGTTACCATGGTAATATTGATTCTCATGTTAGATTATCAGGATAAAAATTCGCCCTTCATAACTTCAAATATTCTCTATTTCAGTACTCTTTACGAGTGATTCGAATTGTTTGAGAAAAATTTCTAAGGAAATAGGGGAAGGAACAGGAGAGAAGAGAGACGAAAAGAGTACTGAGATGACACTAGGGAGAAAAGAGAAGCTAGTTGAAGAGAGACGAGAAGAGACGAAACGAGAAGTGACGAAACGAGACGAGAAGCGACGGTGGAAGAAGAGAACAAGAAGACGAGAAGAAAAGAAAAGAGGGGAGAAGAAAAGAGAAGCCTAGTGAGAGAGAAAAGGAAAGGAGAGAACGAAGGAAGAGAATGCGTGGAAAGAGATACAAAACAGTTGTCCTGATTTCCTCTAGAAATTAACGTCGCATTGATTTGTTTCGTGGAATCATTATACTTTAACAAATGTTTTCTTAATTTTAAGATGATTTAAGATTTCAAGAGTTATTTTTCGTTGCAGAAAAACTCCACTTACGGCTGTTAGTAATGTAACATTTTATGGAATAACAATTACTGAATCGAGCTAAGAGCTGTTTACCTTGTACGTATCTAAGTGTTTTTGAGTGGTAATGACAGTCTTTAGTGAAAGCCACTTTGACCTTATAATTAAGGAGGGGAGAGAATACTGAATAACAATACAAACAAAACTACTCAACATAAAAAAAAATCCGAATTCCGTGTTCGAATTCTGTAAAATATATGACACGATAAAAAGCCTGCGATAAAGACTGTTGGCGATAGCGGGTTGAGAAATATTATGAAATCGAATTTTGGATTTAATAAAACGATTTTTTAACGTAAAATTAAACTCAGAAAAGTGTTTGGCTGTAAAACGATTGTATACTTTCGTAATTGGAGAGCAATCTTTCTTAGTCTTCTAAATTGACAGTCAATGGTGATATTTCATTATAAAGGTACCATGCACTTAGTAGGTGTTCCACTTATGAACTATTATAGCTCTGGTGGCGTGCGCTGCTCATGCGCCGCCTCTCTTCTGTGCTTCGAGGGTTTTTCTCCGGGTTCTCCGGTTTTCCTCCCTCGATCTTTGGGCTTTCACTTAGTTTGGAGCCTAGCTCTGTTGTGATTATCCCACGCTGTGATACGACAGCGAAAAGCTTTGTAGATTTTTTAAAATTTGTTTTTTTATTCGTGATCTTAAGAATTTTCTATGTTGTTATCATTAATTATTATTACTTTTTTTCTATAATTGCTATTGATTGTATTTATTTTTCTATTAACTATCATTCATGAAAGACTTACTATAAATACGAATTTTTAATGTTTTAATATTTAACTATTATTATTACATCATGTCAAAAGTCGAACTTCGCATGAGCCGAACCTAATGACACCAGAGAAAGCCGTCATGTTATCCATTGTTTCAATAAGGTTTGGCTCATGGGTGAAACTCGACGTTTGTCCTGACCGTAATATTATTGCATAAAATCTATTTGAATGATTTGAATTAAAATGTGACGGATGAGCTTAAAGGGGTAAAATCGGCTTAAAGTCGTGATTTTCCGATGGAAAATATTGCATTTATTTAAAATTATTTCAGTAAAGTTTAAGCCGAATTAGATTTTGAGCAATTTTCGTCCAAACGTTTAAGTATAAGATAATGCAATAAAATAGAAATTATTTTCAAGTATCAGATTATATATATAACCTCCTGCGCAGACGTTCTTATGGTCGTCACGTTATCACGCAACGTTACTTTTCCAACTAGCGTTCATTGCGCGAGGACGTCCTTTAGAACGATTAATAGTGTAATAATCTATTATTATCACTTATTTAATGCAAAGATTTCCTTTGTTGTTGTTTTTTCTATAAATGTATAGGATAGATTATAGAAATGTTATGTTCAGCTTGTTTTGATCATTATCATCATTATTTATGCCTTTGTGGCACGTAATCCTGACACCGACGGGATCTGGTATTCATCGAGTTACGCGCTTCCAGTTATGCGCTTCGAATTACGCGCTCGACCACACCCAAATTTGACGTTGTCACACAGTGCGCGTAACTCGATGTCATTAAGAAAGTTGTGTGAGTTCGAGTTACGCGATAGGCGCGTGACCCGACTGCAGGAAAGAATCTTTCGCCGTTCGAGTTACGCTATAACACGCAACTTATTAATGACATCGAGTTAGTCGCACTGCGTGAAGACGTCAAATTTGGGGGTGATCGAGCGCGTAACTCGAAAAGCGCGTAACTTGAAAAGCGCGTAACTCGAAGGGGATAACTCGAAGCGCGTAACTCGATGAATACGCCATCCTCCGCCAAGACTTCCGCTTGTTGTAATACTCGACTTTAATTCGGCAACATAACAGAAGTACTTATTTCGGGTAAAAAAAATTAACAAAAATATTGGCAGGATACAGGAAAAATTGCTTAACTTGTGAATCTTTCTATCTATCTCCAGACCATCTTGGAAGTAAATTAGAAAATTACATCAAAGACTTTGTTAAAGTTCATCTTATTCGGGCTCCAAAACGCGAGGGTCTAATACGAGCTCGTCTCATTGGTGCCAAAGCAGCACATGGCCAAGTGTTAGTCTTCCTTGATTCCCATTGCGAGACTAATCATGGTTGGTTGGAACCGCTGCTCGCGAGGATCGCCGTCAACAGAACTATCGTTGTTACTCCGGATATCGAAGTCATCGATTTAAGAACATTTGGGTATGCGAAAGATCAAGGGGGTAATAATCGAGGTGTATTTAACTGGGAGTTAACTTTTAAATGGCGAACTATACCTGATTATGAGAAGAAAAGACGAAAATCAAGTGCTGATCCTATCAGGTATGACTATTGATTTTATGTACTGGGTTTGGAAGATCACTTGGAAAATTCATGCAAGCTCCAAATCATGGGATGAAGTGGCGACTTCCAACATATTTCATTTCCATACTAAGGAATTTTTAAAATTATGAAAATATCATAGAAGTTTTAGAAAAGCATGCGTCATTTATTATGGAAACTAATGTTGGAAGTTGCAACTCTCCTAAGCTAATTCCCATGATTCCATGGAAGTGTCCCGCAAAAGCATAATAGTCCTTTTCTAGCTTATTTCCATGATCTTATCAGATATACAACCATGAATAACAGAGAATATAGGCCATCTTGCTCTAGATTGTTCCTTTCGCAACCACAAACCTACAACAAAAAACGGTAACGAAAGAGCCTCCAGGGTAACCTTTATCAAATAGACACATATCAAATATCTTAGATGCAAATGAGGTGTCCGTCCCCTCAGTCGCCGTTATAAGTGTCGGTAGGCTGTAGAGATACCGGGAGAATCTGGGACCGAGACTAATGACGCCTGCTCACAGAAGGGTGGGGAGACTATAGTGGCTTTGTACCATCACGTGATGGCAGCCATGACAGGAACAATTGAATCTGATCTAATCTAATTTACATAAGAAAGAACTCCGTTTCCCAGGGGCAAGAGACTTGTTGTGCCTCCTGTCATCGCTGCCATCACGTGATGGTGCAAAGCCTCTAGACACTTTGCAACACGTCGAAATACTGCTCAAAGATTTCATTAGATTGAAATTCTTTTGTTTTGTCCTCCAAATTGAGTGCTTTGACATCACATTCAAGGGGTCTATAATCATCTATAACTTTCAGATCCCCTACGATGGCTGGAGGGCTCTTTGCCATCGACAAGTCCTATTTCTACGAAATCGGCTCATACGACACGGCTATGTCCTACTGGGGAGGAGAAAACGTAGAAATCTCATTTAGGGTGAGTAAAAAAAACTTTTAAAATATCGCACTCGTTAATTTCAATAGAAAAGTTTCGGGTAGGAAATTTATTTCGTGGAGGGCTAGCTTCCTACGCAAGACGTTCAAAGGGTCGAAAAACGTTGATAACAACGTGACGGCTTAAATAATGTCTGTGTAAGAGGGGACAAGTATTCAATATTAGACCGGAGTACGAATCTTAAATTGATCCTGTGCACGTGGTTAACACTCAATCGTAGTCGATTTCCGTGTTTTTTTACGATCTAAAGTTTCAATTACGTACAGGATCATGATTACAAATAGATAGTGCCTCTCTTCAAAAGTTAAAAACTCGTACTTGTACTCGTTCTCGTCGTCGGATCTAAAGGTCTCTAATATTGGACGAGTACGAGTTTTAAAGTTGGTCCTGTGCGCGTGGTTAACACCAAATCGTAGTCGATTCCGATTCGTCACAATCTACGTACACAACTACGACCACGAAATGATAGTTTTAAAGTTAAAAACTCGTACTCGTTCTAGTACTCGTTGTCGGATCGAAAGGTCTCTAATGATTGAATATGACGGACAGTGTTTGCCCGTTGACAGTTCAGAATAATTTCTCACCTTCTTTTGCCTAAACCTTACTTTGTTCTTAATAAAACAAAAGGTGAGAAATTCGGGATAAAATGGCATGCGCACTGGAAACGATTCTTAAACTATGAACTGGCTTATTGGAGTCTGATCGTATAACATGGCCCTTTATCACACGGCGGCCATGTTTATTCTCATGAGAATAAAAATCTTTGTATAACCTGCATTAATTTATTTTCAAGCTCTTGTATGTGAGGCTACGCGTGGTAGAATCTATTGTTCAAACCAACATGGCTGCCGCGTCAAAAAGGCCATTAATAAAATCTTAATTTAAAAGAAGAAATACAAAAAAAATTTCTTAACTTAATTAAAATAAAATACAAAAAAAATACAAAAAAAAAAAAAAAAAAGCACATTCATAATTAAATAATGCTCAGCTAATAAGGCTTTTATCTTTTTCATCTATCGTGGCTGCCGCTTGAAAAAGACCCATTAATAAAATATTAATTTAAAATAAAAAATACAAAAAAAAAATTTAATTGAAATAACATAAAATAAAAAATACAATAAAAATACATAAAAAATAAAAAATTCATTTAATAAAAATTTATAATTAAATAATGCTCAGCTAATAAGGGTTTTATCTTTTTTATCTATCGTGTATCGGTTTGTTTTCATATCTATAACGAGTAAGCATCGAAATAAAGTGGATTTTAATTGAGAGCATCTTATTTCTTATCAAAGAAAGCTTCGAGACATATTTCCGCATCCGAAGTCTGGCATTTTTCATATTTTTAAGTAATTAGAAATATTTAAAGAATCCCTTCAAATCAATATCAGCGTCTAGTAACGTTTCCTGGAGATTACCCCCGAAAGTGTTTCTTATGGTCTTGGCTGTCGGATGCAAAGATCAATCGATATCTTTAATTAGTAAAGTAGTAATAAATTATGCGTTCGGTGTGTATATAATGAAGTAGAGAGAATAAGAGAAAAATATCAAATGATATTTTTCTCTTATTCTCTCTACGATATCTTTAATTACATGTGGGCAGGAAACTAACTTGATCGAATCAGAGATTAGACAGGTATAAGCAGCTGTTTGTGAAAGATCCTGCATTTTGACTATATTCTTGGTTGATATGATCAGCTGTTTTCTTTCAATTAATTTAAGCGCGTTACAGGTTTTACAGATACTATTCCTCATTGAAAGCATATTTTAGGAACTGAATAACGTATGTCGTCGATTATGTATAAATTGCTCTATTTCACTCTTTTCTTTCGTCTGTTTTTCTTTCCTTTTGCCCCTCTCATTCTATCAACAACAATAATAATAATAATAGACTTTCGTTTGCTCTTTTCTTGTTTCTTTTTAATCTACTTCGCTCGTTTCTTCGTTCCTTGCGGGGTTTTTTTTCTTTCCTTCTTTCTTTCTCGTTTCCTTATTCCTTTTTTCCCCGCTTCTCCTTCATTCCTTTTGTTCTGCACCTTCTTCGCTCGTTTCTTCGTTCCTTGCGGATTTTTTCCTATCCTTCTTATACTTTTTTTCTTTCTCGTTTCTTATTCCTTTTTTCCCCGGTTCTCCTTCATTCCTCTTATTCTGCACGATATCAACCGCCATCTTACTTGCTTTATTTTTTAAGTCAAGTGTGCTGTCTCAGAATAATCTATATACTCTTTCAAAAACAAAACTATAATAATAGACTGTTTTCTCTAGGTTGTGTGCGCGTCCAACTTGACGGGCCACAAAACTGAAAAACGCAAATTCAGTAAAATTGAGAAGCCAGTTTTATATGTAAAGTGGAGAATAATCGATTTTATGAGTTCTTATCGAAAAAAAATTTAATAGCAATGCATGTTAATACTCGTGTTCTGGTATCGTCGCTCGTCAAGTTCCTTACATTTGGATGCGCACGCAACCTTGAGAAAAACGGTCTATTGATGTTGGAGATAACACTTGAAGTCTAATTTTTTTTGACAGAAGGGGGGAAGAAACGTGTTTCAATTCACGAGCTCTACATGTTTAAAAGAGAGACGACTGCGCGCACACATCAATTATTTGCAAGCCAAACTTGGAAAGATGTTTCTTGAATAGCATGGCCTCACATTTGTAAACTAATGCTTTTGCATTAATTGAGTTTTTTTATAGGCTTTTTTATTATTATTTAATAATTATTTGCCGAAGGCGAAGTAAATATCGAGGAATATTTACCGCTCCACGATTCTTGTGGGTCTAAAACAAAAACAAACCAAAACAGACGGAAAACAAAAAAACTCGACAACATCGGTGAGGCATTAAACATTTAACCTGCGGTAAAAAAGAATCATACTTTTTGTATTACCAAGAAGTTAAATTAAAAGGCAAATAGCTTATTTTGGCTTAGAAAATGCAAAGAACTCAGACTGAACTTAACTGAAAGCAAGGCCGAAAGGATTTTAGCATTAACAAATTTAATAATTGATATGGTCATGATATCATAGGCTAAAATTGGCATTAATTTCAGTTATTTTGGCTTGTTTTAAAATTACTAACAAGACTACAAAAGACAGGTGAAAAATTAAAAGTAACTTCTAAGGTCTCATATGATCATATAATCAAATTTTAAAATGTTGTAAATTTGATGTCCTCAGATCTGGATGTGTGGAGGTACGCTGGAGATAATTCCATGTTCGAAAGTTGGTCACGTGTTCCGTGAGAGTCAACCTTACAAGATAGGAGATGGCGCCATTGATATGAACAACATGAGGCTAGCCGAGGTAAATTACTACTACTTTCGCTTATCTCTTCTAGGAAAAAGTAGAATTTTGTTTGACTGCTTTATTCTTACTGCGCATGATTTATCTGCACTATCAAAATGAGCCTGCGTTCCTTCTCACCGGAAATAAAAGCATCGAAAAACGAATGCTCTACAAGAAACGTCACTTTGAAACGTCTCGTCGATAAAGCCAACACGTTTTCAGTTTAGCTTTTATCAATCCCCTCTTCTCCTCCACCTCGGCTTCCCAAACTTACACACATACACACACACGTCTCTTAACGTTAAGGTGCTGACACACGGTGCAACATTGCATGGAACATTGCACGAAACCGGAGTGTTGCAGCGTGTGTCTACCCCAAACTTGTTGCACGCAACGTTGCATGCAACAAATCTGAAGTTGAATCGCTCTCTACTCTTGCAACATTATATTAACGTGGCTGCAACATTACCTGCAACATTTTGAAATTTCCAGCCAATCAGCTTGCACAAAACTTATAACTGCTGACCAAATATCTTAACATAGCAGGCTGAAAAAAGCGAGGTTGCGTGATTTAGCTGCAATGTGTGTCACCCCGATACAAATTTGTTGCTTGCAATGTTGCACCATGTGTCAGCACCTTTACTCTCTCATTGTGTTTCGCACACTTTAAGGTCTGGATGGACGACTATAAAAAGGTTTTCTACGCTATGAAACCCCAGCTACAAGGAAAAGACTTCGGTGACATATCAGAACGACTTGAACTAAGAAAGAGGCTCCAGTGCAAAAGCTTTTCGTGGTATCTAAAGAATGTGATCCCAGAGTTAGTCGTACCAGACCTGTACCCTCTAGGGAGAGGAGAGGTAAGAACTTACACCGCAATCACAAAAAATAAACATTAAATAGAATGGCAGGGATATTTTTGGTCTCCAAAGGTTCTCTCGTTTTAGTGCTCCTAGATCATTGATTCTAGCCTAACGACCGATGAGTAATGAAACAAGAAAACCTCTAACCACAAGAATATCTCTTAGAAAAATATTTTCTATGCAGGTTTGAATCATAACCATTTAGGTAAGTCGCTAACAATTTTTGTACTGTTTTTAGGTTCGCAATCTTGGAACAAATCAGTGTTTAGACACGCTAGGTAAAAACGACCCTGGTGGTGAGCCGGGCATGTACATGTGTCATGGTATGGGAAATAATCAGGTAAATATAATGAAAAATAGCTGCGAAAATCAATATACCTTATAACACAAGACCCCATGCGCTAATTTGCTTTGTGGGGTTAAAAGAAAAGAATTCCCTTTTCTTGAAGAGTTAAATACTTTTTGACAATGTTTTGACCCCTAAGTTGGTATTCAGTGCAAGAGGTCTATTGGCAATTCCGAGGATAAAAACAAAACTGGATATAATTGACATTGCATTTCACTGTGGAGGTGTTTTAGGGAACATATTTCCAAGATGGCTTCCATATCGTCCCCTTAAACAGACCCAAAATGCACTGCAATGCCAACTCGATCCAGTTTAACCCTTGACCTCGGAATGGCCAATAGGTACTAAAAGGTCACGTGATGCTAACCCCCTTTGAAGAAGCAGCTATGTCAAAATAATTTCTCTTGGTTTATATTTTTAGTTCTTCATGTTCACGAAGCAGCAAGAGTTTTGGCACGATGATGTATGTCTGGATCTCGTGAGCGGTGAACCCGATACTAAAGTAAAGATATACACTTGTCACGGTATGGGAGGAAATCAGAAATGGAGTCACGTTAAGGTATGTGTCACGCAATTACAACCTCCACTGTAATGGGGATACACCTATCATAATGGAGATGGGCATATGCGACGCTGGTGAGAGTTCATAGAAAACTAGACAGTTAGTTACCGCTTGAGTGGGTTAAAAGTTCATGTGGCGAAATCGCGCCAGTCAGTGATGGAGTCATCACAGATTTTGTGGAAATCGCAATACCTGTCACGGTATCATAGGGGATGGTGGGGCCCGCATCGAGAACCAGAGATGGGATGACGTTAAACCGTGGTAGATTTAGATGTCATTGTCGCCCCATGTGAGGGAATCCAGACTTATGGTGGATTCCGGATTCCAAGCGCTGGATTCCGGATTCCGAGACTCTGGATTACGGATTCCAAGGGTCTGGATTCCGGATTCCAAGCGCTGGATTCCGGATTCCGAGACTCTGGATTACGGATTCCAAAACTTTTGTATTGCGGATTTCGGATTCCATATCGTTAACTTTCACTTAAATTTTTCTCTGAAAATTAAATTTGATATACTTGCCAGCATAAGTAGAATCGTCTATCAATTAAATCAGCATCTGATGATAGATATTCTTGGTGGAGATATTACACAGTAGTGGATGGAGGGGCTACATCGGTTCAGTTCTTTGAATTTCAAAGTAGCGGATTCCGAATTCAAAAAGGGTGGATTCCGGATTCTATTATAAACTGGATCCCGGATTCCATTATAAACTGGATCCCGGATTCCATTATAAACTGGATCCCGGATTCCATTATAAACTGGATCCCGGATTCCATTATAAACTGGATCCCGGATTCCATTATAAACTGGATCCAGGATTTCAAGGCCTGGATTCCGGATTCCAGAGTGCTAGATTGCAGAATCCAAGGGTCTGGATTCCGGAATTAGGATTCCCTTACATGGGGCGAGTCATTGACAAAGGGAGTTACATAAAAACGTAAGGAATATCATGAAGACATTGGTAACCTATTTTACAGTATTTTTATGCGACATTTAAAACTTAAACGAACTTTTCTATTCATCTTAGGATGGTCCTATTAAACACTCTATATACAATGTTTGCCTTGAAGCACAAGGAGACAAAATATTGGTTAGGAAGTGTGACGATGCCAAGACACAAAAATGGCGGATTAGTTCCTACCCAGACGAAGAAAGGAAAAAAGAACATATATTATGACCATAAAGTCTAGTTTTAGGAAACATGTTTAAATTTTGTTTGTATTTCTAAATTGAATGTCGAAATTCTATAAAATGGAATCCTTGTGGGATATTGGAACTTTGTGCAGGATACAATGACTTGGAAAAAAGCTAGTCAATGATTTTGAGAAATTATTAAAAAAAATTCCAAGTTTGTTATGTAACTATAAACAAGGATTCTTGTGGTATTCACAACACCTTCAAAACTTTTTACAATAGGACTTCTTTGAAGTATTAGTTACATGTGAAGATCTAAACTACATTTTTCTATTTCCCTAATCAATGAATTCTTGGGGTCAATGTTCAACAGACGAAGTCAGGAGTTCCATATTAAATAATAGTACTGCCAAATGTCCCCAAGAGAGTATATACTTCATGCTCTTTTGGTATTCCACAGTTCCGCACTCCAGAAAGGATTATGTAGCAATATATATTGTTATCATCACAGTTTTCGTACTATTTTTATGTACAACAATTTAAATACTATTTTAGATATATTTAACGTTTTTTACTTCACCTTTGTAAGTTTTCGCATTACTACAATAAAAACCATGTTGGCCCAATTGATAATTTTTTTGGAAAAATGTGATAAAATTCATAGGACCCAGGAATGGTGAATGTAAAGGTATGATACGTCCAGTGTCTTGCATGCATAATTATATGATAGGATCTTTTATATCAAAAATTACATGCTATATACTTTATACAATAATTTATTTAAAAACAAATCAACAACATATCTTTTAAAAGATATAAAAAATTTGCGGCTCGATTTTAACCCTTTGAAAAATATTAACAACACCCCTGTCAAACACAGGCTCATTAACGATAATTAACAGTTTACTAATAGAATAGAACAAGCAAAAATAAAAATAACTTAGAACATCGTTGTGCACGCTAAACACTAGTTTTTCAGTAGCAAATAACAAAAACGTAAGGGAAAAACGGGAAAAGATATATATGTTATTTGCCGGCCAGGAGGTCCGGATAGGGAAAAACTGTGCCCGAGGTCTGGAATATACGGACCGAGGCCGTTAGGCCGAGGTCCGTGTTCAAGACCGAGGGCACAGTTTTTTCCTATCCGGACCGACTATAGGACGGTAAATGACTTATTTATTTTTTTCTCGTATTTTTTTCACTTGTTTTGGTAATCGTTTTGCGTTGTCGTTTAGCGGCAAAGGATACCGGACCGCGCGCGCGTGCAGATACTTACAAAATACCGCCCGCTCAAACAGCTAATCAGAACGCACGATTTTTTAGGATACCGGACCGGGAAAAAATTAATTATTTTATGGAAATGAATTCATTTACTGGGATATTTCGTTATATTTTCTGTTGGTTAAACTTTTCATATCAAAAGGCATAGGAATAAATAAAAAGATAAGTATGTGCTGCTTTACAACAGAAAAAAAAGAAAATGTTAATTTATCAGTAAACTTTGCTCTATACCCAAAGCTGCGGACTGTATTATCGTGAACAGTTTACACATAGGATTCATACATGTCTAAAGAAGTAGTCACTATTGGCAAGTGTTACTATTTCATTATAATTTACCATTAATATTATTATGTTATCTATGTTCATTAGTATGTTAAAACAGTTATCTTACCCTTGATGAAGTACTGATATTTGTTTTGATTAGTTTGTTCTTTTATCTAGTATTCCCAGCACTTCCTTGCATTTGTCTTGTGCAAATAAAACGGCTTCGTCAGCTTCCTTTAAAGTCTGAAGGGAAAAAATAAAACATTAAACAATTCGATAAAAAAGAAAAGTTAGGTAGTAAAACTGGATTTAAACAGGGTAAAAGTAAAAAAATATTTATGGAAGACGATTTCCTTATTCACACATTAAAAGATTCGCTGAAAAACCTGAATTAATCAGTAAATCAAGTCAAAAATTAAAACTGAAAATAGCAGAACAGAATGATTAATTATAAGGAATGAATGAAATGGGATAAATGCGACGGTAAAAGTACCATTTTCGAGGTAATTGTAAATGAAACGGTTTCGTATGCTCCAAAATGACATCACGAACTTGAAGAAACTTTATTTTTCCCGCCTTTCCGCTCCCTGGATGTGACGCGCCTGCCATAAATCAGTATGTGATCACACGAAGTCAACGTAGTTTCCGGTTGTATAAAAAGCTACTTCCGGGTCCAAATCATAAGCAGCCAGATCAAACAGCCAAGAGTTTGTGAGTGTTTGCACACGTTTTGAATTTGGACTAGTAAATGTTACTTATGATGAGAAGGTAGGGGATTTAGCTCCATTCGCCAGTTTACTGATACGCATCCCTTCCCATGAAAACGAAAAACAAAAGAAAACGTGCTTGCGTGGTGTGTTAAGTGTGTTAAGCGGGAAACATATATTACTGACTTGCTTCACAAATTCGTGAATAAAACGCGCACACTTTATATAAAGTGATCTTTACATACCACGTACATGGTACGACAAGCCGTAACAATGACATGGCTTGCCATTGTCTTTCAGTATGTACCCCATAACAACGGCACGGCGCAAGTTAACGATTTATTCTTAGTGTTAGTGAAGCTTTTTATCATTTTTAGGAACAACTGTCGTAAATCTGAATTCAGATTAGTCGAGGCGGATGCTTTTGAGATCCCTCGGCGGGCATAAGTATTTTCTATTCCTACAACAAGGATTGTAATTTGCATTACACAAAAGAAATATGCCTGACCATCAATTGAGATAACCTGACAACCTACCTTGTTCTGGAAATCCACGTCTTTGATGTCAGGTAAATTAATCTTCACGTTGTAGTAAGCACCCCAAACACCTGTCTCTATACTCCGGGCTCCTACCTACGAAGAAGGTTAACCAAAACCCTTCACACATACTGAATCCAAATACAATTGCAAATTCGCACCATCATGTGCCGGCACCCATAATACAGCTTGGACTGCCTGTGGTTAGATAGCAGAGCAAAAAATACATTTGCTCTCAGGAACTGAATTCTTTCTAATTTAAAACAATTGTATTGTTCCTGCCATCTAACACGGCTGCCGTCACATGATGTTACAAAGCCACTATAGAGTAGATTTTGTAGTATCAACATCCACGACGTGCACAAGACATTTTACCCTGTGAACACGACTGCAACTTACTCATATCCCATCACCAAACTCCCTAAGTATCATGGGAAGCATTTCATATCAAAAAAGTTGAGTTTGTGATACAAACTGCAGTTTTGTCGGTCTCTATCGCTTCGTATTTTTTCAGGTCACTAACTTAATTAAAATGATTTGGGAGGCATCCTGTATGCCTGGTTTTGCTTACCTGTAGATCTGACTTTGTTGTGATGTTGCTAACCTTGGAAAGTTCAACCAAGTGAGGCCATAATTTGTTAGCAGTAACAATCACTGACATTGGTACATTGACAGCCTTTTTAAGACCTTCCTCTGTTGCCTGGTTACGTCTAGATTGGACAAAAAAAATACATTGAAAAAAAAGGTATTATATCGTGCGGAATTCTTTACCAGCTGAATCACAAGTTTGTAATAGAGAAGGACATGGATAAGGCAATAAGGTTAGCAATGTATGAGATTCACTTGATTCATTTAGCAGATTGATGCCACGCAAGATATGCTGATAACACATGACGGGCACTGTTTGCCCTTCACTGATGACTCGTAATAAGATTAACAAGATTCATTTAACAGATTGATGCCAAGCTAGATATACTGATAGCACATGATGGGCACTATTTGCCTTTCACTGATGGCTGGTCATGGGATTCACAAGATTCATTCAGCAGAATGATGCCAAGCAATATTTAGTCTTATTGCGATTTTGAGCCGACAATACGGGTCTATATTGGCATCTCTCTCTCGATCAAACTTATAGGAGGGTCCCGATACAATAATATTCTATAATGTATAGGAAATGACAGGCAAGGTTTTCCCTTCATTATTGGTTGGTAACGTGAATCATGAGATTCATGCAGCACTGAGATTGATTGATTTCAAGCGATTTCGCTAAAGACTGACAATGTTTGCCTAATGGACGTGACAAAGAAAACCGTTTTCACGTTCTATAATACATAAAAAACATAAAAACAGTGGTAGAAAATGTGCTCAAACCATAGCAAATAGCACCAACACTACCAACACACCACCACCGACAACAATATTGGATAAATTAATTTTCGTAATTTAAAAGAAAAACCATCAGTAACACAACATTCTTACATTTCTTTTTCTTCAGGACTATTGTTTGGAAGCTTTTTGGCAATCTGTGTGGAGAAAAAATGGGTAATTACCAAAATGCTATGGCATAATCATGGTGCAGAAAATAATGCTAGTAAATTAGAGACGTTGAACCTATCACAGCTCATGATGAGATAACCACTCATCCAATCAAAATGTTGGGATACGACACATTCTCACATTCTCCACACTCATATATGTGCTCAAAATAGTGCCAAGAAACAGTGCTGACACGTATTATCATGGTCACAGCACACATGTTTATGTATATATAACAATATACATGTCTAATACTGTAGCTGTGCATTAACTAAGGTATAGATACTGGATACTGGATACTTGAATACTTAAGGTTGTGCACGATGGAAGGATTCAGGGTTGCAAGATGAGAAACTGATAACCAAGCCAAGGGCCGATCCAGGGGGCAAAGTTGGGCTGAAGCTCTTCAGCAAGAAAAAAACAAAAAACAAAACTGAAGAATTAGATGCTTTTTTATTGTTTTCCGTTGTGTTGACAGAAGGAACTCAATTAGCCCCCCCCCCAAAACAAACTCAATTAGCCCCCCCCCTAAAAATGTGTGTGCAACAGTAAGCACTTACATGTACAGTACATGAATTAGTAAGTGACTAAGTAACCTGTGCCTTTGTGAATTCCATGATTGAAATGGAAGTTTTGAAAAAGGAAGAGAACCAGAGAGCCGAAGAAAAAACCCTTAAAGCATGCTGGAGAGAACTAAAAATCAACTTTACTCATACACTGTACAGTATATGATGTTCTGGGATTTGTATCCATGACAACAGAGGTGAGATGGTGCATTAGCTGCATTTCCCTGACATAGTACAGTCACGTTTGTCTTACCAAAAAGTCATTGAAAGCATCAGTATCCTTATCAACCATATCAATCAGGTCCAACATGGTCTGGCGCAGTGGTGGTATCAGGGTTCTCATCAAGGGATCGAGGGATTCATACTTCTTGTTTCCATATGACATGAATCCAACCATGGTTCCTAATGCTGCACCCTATTGAAGACAACATTTCATTCATTTCAACGTATAAGAAAATGATCATAGAAGCACAAATGAAGTTAAAATTTTCAAGATTAAAATGACAGATGATCTTAGTCAGGCCCATCGCTATAGGAGTTGTTCAGTAGTTCAAATGAGGCCTCCTCTCCCCTAAAAAGATACAATAATGTAATAAAATGTTTATCAAGATATGGCATAACTAAGATTGGTAGAAAAACCATCCTCCCCTTTCAAAGTTCTAGCGACAGGCCTTTTAATTATTGCAAAACTTGAATAATGCATGACTGAATGCCATCAACAGTTGAATGAACCTAAATTATGAATCTCACTCTGCAGTCTCTGGTCAATTGATCACGAGTCATACAGGTACATATACAAAATCAATGAACTTACAATGGCAGCAACTGCAGCTGCAGCTGAACCTCCACCTGGAGCTGAGGTTCTAGCACCAACATTCAGTATAAAATCTTTTAATGACATTGATACCAATGGCCCAGCACTTTCCCCAATCATGTACCTAGTATATGGGAAAAAAACAAGTACATGTGTTACTAAGCCTTAATGTACAGTTATGATAAAAAGGTAAATTATGCATCGTAAAAAGATGAAAAAACTGACGTTCGGACGCTAGTCCTTTGTTGAAGTAAAAGCTTTTTTTTTGCATTTACTTCAACGAAGGACTAGTTTTTTTCATCTTTTTACAGTGTATCTTTACTGTTTCATTAGAAACACCGACGCAGCTCACACTAGTTTTTAGCTAGTTATATCTTCTTAATGTACAGTAGTCTTAAGTCCCTGAACTAATGAAACTTGTGTTTTGCATTGCATGATCTTAACCAAATTGGTCTATGAAAGCAATGTGTGTTCCAAGTTCAAGTGTTTTGCCCCTGAGGCAGATGCTACAGACAATGTACTACCACTAGAATTATACCACTACTACCACTACTACTTAATAAAAAGGTAAATTATGCATTGTAAAAAGATGAAAAAACTGACGTTCGGACGCTAGTCCTTTGTTGAAGTAAAAGCTTTTTTTTTTGCATTTACTTCAATGAAGGACTAGTTTTTTTCATCTTTTCACAGTGTATCATTACTGTTTCATTAGAAACACCGATGCAGCTCACACTAGTTTTTAGCTAGTTATATCTTCTTAATGTACAGTAGTCTTAAGTCCCTGAACTAATGAAACTTGTGTTTTGCATTGCATGATCTTAACCAAATTGGTCTATGAAAGCAATGTGTGTTCCAAGTTCAAGTGTTTTGCCCCTGAGGCAGATGCTACAGGCAATGTACTACCACTAGAATTATGGCAGTGGGTGGCAAAGGAACCATTAAATGTAATAGGAACCACAAGAACAATGCTTTCTCGAGGTCCTGCTAAAACATATTAAGCTTTACTCTATAATAATGTTAGTGTCAAAGTTGGAGTAGAGAAAGCTCACTCCATATATGGTATGATCAATTCCATATTTGGATTGTGCGGAAAAGCAGAACAAAAAGGCCGTCTTTTTATAACGAATTCGACATGAACATTTTTGAAGAAGAAAAGAAAAGAAAAGAAAAAGACAATTAAAAAAAGAAAAACTTTGGCAAAATCGAGGAAGGATACAGGGACGATGCTGACTCGTGGGTCTGCCTCGCAGACAACAAACACAGGGAAATACGACACTCATCAATGTTTGATATGAAGTGTTTCGATATCTCCAAGTGACTAAGTTAATTTTTCTCAGACTGCAAATCATCTTTCATTCATTTTATCTGATACTGCACGTCCTATTCCGAAGCATTATTTATTGTTACATTTCTGGTGAAATCACTAGTTCCAGTTTTACTATTTTCAGTTAAATGATAAAAACATTGTGTGCTCAGAACTGTAGCCAAAACAGAAATTTGATCACTGTCACAAGACACCAATTGGCCAATGAGAAGAGATGAAAAATTGGAATATAACAAAAAGTATTCTAAATTATCTTTATAATGATTCATGATGTCTTCTGAGGTCAGAGATTGGAATCCCAGTTGCCCTATGTGAGCTGATGAGTTGGTTGGTTCAGGGTTTATTCTGCCCTCCAGTTTTTCCTTCATAATCTCAAATCAACACTAACTAATCCAAATTGGTTAGAGCTGTGCTTCAGAGTCATACATGGACTGTATAGCAGCTGCCCTAGACGCGCCTTCACATGCTTTCAGTTTGACCCTGTTTAGTTACGACACTGCTGTACTTTGCAGTGGTGATAAGGAATGACAAGATGCCAGGTTTTTATGATAGCATAGTATTAAGTTCACTTACTCAATTATACGTGTTCTAGGGTCAAATGGTGTAATGGAGCTCAAGCCAAGCCTCTCCACTACCTGATTGACATAAGAAAATTACAAAATAAAATCATTTGAGCAAAAGTTTCAACTAATGGTAAAATTCAATAACCTCAGAGAAACAGCCTAGTATTATGGGATGAGGTGTGCTTTACACATTTACAGTAGTTCTACCTTTCACTTTCCTTCCTTTTCCTTCCTTTTCCTTTCTTCCCTCTCCTTTTCTTTTCTTCCCTTTTCTTTCATTTCCTCCTTATCTTTTATTTTTCAAATCCTTTCTTTCTTTCTTCCTTTCATTATACACTTTACCTTTTCAGGGTTTTTTTTCAATTAATTTAAAGGCGTACTTGGATGAAAACACCCCAATTTTTGAAAGTCCAAATAATTGAAGTATTTGAGGATAATATGAATAAATTATGATTATGTAAACCAGATCAGTGAAAATTTAGCCTGGGAGCCACTCACTGTTGAGATATTTTGGTTCAAAAGCAGAAAGAACAATAGGGTTGAGTAAATGACATCATTTACTCCAAATTTAGATGCTGAATAAAACTGATAATTTTTATCTGCTACATTTTACCAGTCTAATTTTTTGTTCCTGCTCCACAATAAACAAATCTTCTTTCTTGATGTAGTAATCAGCAGCTCTAAGTATAGCATCAAGAGGCACAAGACCCACCACTTGAGATCCACATACACCAAGCTTTGATTCCTGAAAACATGTAAATCAAAGATAATGTTTGTTACTGGTGTTGACCCCTTACATTTGAAGAGTGATGGGAAGTATGATGAGGCACATTAGTTTTTGTTTGATCTGGGAATCAGGGATACAGTAGCAGTTAATCACCAATTTCTCATCTCAATTTCTGGACTCAGCATCATATGTCAAATATAAAAACTGCTATATTATTTATGTACAGCTGTAGCTGAATCTAAGAACTAGAGTCTTAGTTGTCATAGTAGGGGTTAACACAACAGAACTGGGCTCCAAGTTAAGTGCACCCTAATAAATAGCATCAACAAAAATAGTAACTAAAGTTTTAGGAAGAAAAAATCATAAGTGAACTCATAGAATTAATGCATGCTTATCTATAGCAAGTATCTCACCTTGGCATCTTTGGTTGCTTCTTCAAATGCCACATGCATTGGGGTTTCTTCATAGTCCAAAAGATTGAGAGAAATCTGTGCAATATTCTCTTCAACCAACCACCAGCCCATACCTTGGACATTCTTTAATCTTCCTGGCTGTATATTGCAATGTAACAACATTGAAATGATTATTAAAAAATGACCACCCTAATATTTAATATCTGTATGGATAGACCAGCTTGACATTAAATTTCAGCCCATTAGTGTGTGTAAGTTCCCTGCTAGCAAAGAATACAGCATTGCACCAACTATCACTGCTGGTGCATCCTTTTTGCACAAAAAATCAGACTGCATGATTCCTTATTGTACAACTATATTTGAAGCCTATAATATATCTTCTTAGTTAAAATACACAGGTGATTATTGAAAATCTCGCACCCTCATGATTGGTCAAGAAACTCACACTATCCCACGATACAGTAATCAACTCCAGCTATAATCCAAAATGGTGGCCAGCCGCTTTGTTGTTGTTACCGGAACAAAATGTATTTTATCTTGAGTATTTATACTAAAACAATTATTTGCCTCAGCCTCATTGAATATCAGAGAATATTTACCTCGCCACTCGAAGACTTGCATCTCGGTAAATATTCCCAGATATTCACTTGTTAATTATTAATCACTATTGTATTAAAATATGACTGTAAAGAGCAATAAAAGACAATCAATTTGTACATGCAGTATGCACCTTATCTGGTCCTCTCCCTCCCTCCCTGAGGTTCAGTGCTATCTTATGAGCTTGTTCTTTTGTTCCAAGGATGTTGATGTTGTAAGCAATTAAGAACTTTCTGGCACCAGCTATTGTTGCTCCCCACTTTGGATTAAACTCGGCAGGTCCATAATTGGGTGCCCATTGTGGCGTAACAATCTAAAGATTTATTAAAAAACTAATTAATTGTATATTTCTTGTTACAGTGAAGGAGGCATTTGCCGAAACACTAAAATGTCTGTATAATGCTTTCCATAGAGTGGATGCAACTGTGAAATAAAATCAAACTAAATACTAACTAATAGTATCTATTTAGTGACTAATAGTCACTATTACTCAACCAAAACATTCATCATACAAAGACAAATACACAAGAGACCATTTGTGATTATTTACTGCTGAATTAACCTGTCACAATGTTTCATTATCTCCATCAGCATGTATGGTATCAATAAAAACAGTAGTAAAGATTATTTAGTACCCTTTTTGATAGTCCTCCATATTCACCAACTCTAATTTGTGGAACTGATTTTCTGTAATCTTGTTCAGATGCATAACCATAAAGATAAACTGACAAACAAACAAATTTATCAAGTGATTAAATTTGATGAGAGATATCCTCTCGTACAACTGTTTGTCATTTTGTTGGAGAAGGGGGGGGGGGGAGAAGTAGTGGAAAGATTATTAGGCTCCACCCTCAATACAAAGTTATGACATGCCATATCTTTATGTAGGAAACTCTTTTGTTGGGGGATCCAGGGTGGTGTTACTGGCAATAGTGCACTCACTTTCCACCCATGCCATCTCAGGTTTGATTCCTGGACACTACATTACATCTGAGTAGAGTTTGTTAGGTCTCTTGTTAGTATTCCTCCCTGTGCGAGACCTAACATGCTTGATTTATTTCCAATTCAGCTGTGAGTTATGCATGTCACAGTATGCGATATTTGTGGACCAGCTTTTATTATTTTATCCTTATGGCAATAATTACATATCATCTAACCTGGTATTCCTATCTCTTTTGCAGCTCTTTCACCAAAGCTTTTAGCACACTGTACACAGTCATCCATTGTTGCATTACTGACAGGAATGAATGGACAGACATCAAGAGCACCTAGTCTTGGGTGTTCGCCTGCAAACACAAAACCACAGATTATAAAGTATATTCAAGTCGCTTAAAAAATGAGCCAGCTCAACTAGAAACTGTGGACAGCTGTTTCGGCCTGTATTGGGCCTCGTCAGCACAGTGTATCTAGTGAGTTGGCAATCCCACGAAAAAGTAGTACTAGATATATGAGGCAATGCCCCATGTGGGATGAGCTTGGATATCAAATAAGAACATACGTAATATGTAAATTACGAGCCTTAGATGAAACGACTAAAGAAGAGTGCCATACATATCCGAGCCCATCCCACATGGCGCATTGCCTTATATAAAAAGTAAGGTGACAAATTTGCCATATCATTTCCAACTCAGATGAAAGTTTATCTATACAATATATACATATGAAGGAAGGGTGGGATTGGCCTCCTTGCAATTGGCTGCCCATAAGTTCAATGAAGCGTGATGGGTTTACCCATCCTTTACGAGTAGGAGAAGAGGCACACCCTTCCTTTGAAACAAAGAGGAGGATGTACCTCATTCAACATTTGTTTAGGAAACTAAATAAATACAAACTGAAATTGTTTTTTGAAGATGAGAAAAACTACAAAAGATGAAGGGTTTTAAAATAAGCTCAAAAAAATTTCAACCAGTTCACAAGAAAGGATGTAATTATTCTGCACCTTGGTGGACTCTCATATCAATAAGATCAGCTGCTACCCTCGCACCATTCAGAGCTCCCTGTACGACATCATCTGGTGAACCAACAAACGTGTACACAGTTCTGTTTGTTGATGCTCCGGGGTCAACATCCAATAAACTGACCCCTGGAGTCGAAGCGATGGACTGAGAAATGGCATCGATGACACCTTTGTCACGGCCCTCGGAGAAGTTAGGAACACATTCGATAATTTTAGCCATCCCTCGGGTAAACTGGATCAGTACTCTGCTTGAATGGGAAAGTTTGTTGGCTCCAAATGCAGAAGAGCTGCAGACACGTGTTAATGAATACAGTCGTGAAACAAACATATTCCATTCCTCCTAATATGGCCTCGCTTTGGTGTAGAACAGAGTAGAAACTGGTGCTCGCTCCTTTGTATTTATCGTTCTTTTTCTTTTTTCCTTTTTATTTTTTGTTCTAATTCATCTTTTCTGATCATATTTCTTTCTTATCGTTTCGTTTGCTTTTTCTTACGACTTTGAAATGACTGTTTTTCTGGTGGAGCTTTTCATCGTGTGGGAAAACTGTAGATACAAAGATATTTCTTTGAGGGTCTATGGACTCCCTGGCTTCATTCACACTTCCCTCACGCCGGATCCTACGCTTACGAGCTTGAAATATTCCTAAAACTCTTAAACTATAGTTATGAAATAGTAGATAATAAGAGTCTACGTGAGATCTTTAAGTTTCATTAAAATATATTTCGTCTAGTTGAAGAGGAAAATAGCACCTTCTAAAATCGCTCTTAACTACAACCAAGAGACCATTGCTTGCTTCAAGAGAAACAAACCACAAAGCATGGAATAAAACATTAATACACAAATATTGGTATATATTTCGATCTCCCATACATTCTCTATATATACGATTTGATATAACTATAGTTTAGGCTACCTGTGCCATTTCTTTTACGAAGTGGTTTGTTCGAGCGCGCACAAATGTTGAGCGCGAGGGCCGTGCGGTGACGGGACAATGCTGCTGCTCACGTCAGATCACGTCTCAAACCAAATAAATACCATCGCCAAGACAACCCATCACTTTTTCCATACTTTTTCAAAGTCAACGACTTATCAAAGTTACGAGTGGGAAAAAACGTTAATCGCGAATTTTGAAATTAAAAAATGTCGAAACAACAGAAAACCACGTAAGTATCTTTCATAGTCACGTGGTTGATGTTCTGGATAAATCAGACGAAGGAAAAACTTTCAAAATGTTGCCAGTCCTTTATCGATTAAAAATTGTTGCCATCAAACTACAACGCGCAATAGAGATTCCTTCCTTTTTTGCACAGTTTCGACTCTCAAAATGAAGACGTAAGGTTTTATCTTATGTATTTTGTTTGGTATAGAGTTTTAAAACGGCGCTGGAGTTCTTGCCGTAATGATGTTACTTCAGAAACGCCTGAAAAGAAGTTGTTCAAGAGTCTTCCTGGTGAATTCACTGTAAGTCACACCTTACCTTTTTAATGTCAGGCATCATATGAAATAGAAGCATGAAAATCCATCCCATTTAGCTTAGCTTTAACTTTCCTTCATTTCCAAAGTACCGTATTTTGTCCTTTACTTTCCATGAAAAAGAAACCACGCAAGTTAACTGCTCTCACTGCTCTTTGAAACGGTTTTTTTCTGTAGGACCTAACAACCTGTGGGTTAGCCATGACCTGACTTTGATCAGCTCAGTTCGAACTGTGAGTTAGCAGTGCCTTATGTAACTTAGATTAGCTTAGAGCTTGTTTAAGGGTATCGATAAAATTTGAATGTTCTATACTTCATGCTTGCTGTTATAAATCGTTATCATTCAAATTGTACATGTTTCTGTCTTTCAGTACGAGACCATCGCAACCAAAAACTGCCAAGAAGAGCTCAAAAGTGACACGACAAAAAATCCCCCAGAAAATTCCCAGTCTTCTAAATTATCACAACTCGAGGTGATATTAGCGAAAGACGGTTCCAGTGACGTCGCTGCTGAGTCGTCACAAAAAGTTGATGAGCCAAAACTAGTTGAAAATGGGCTAATCACTGATGACACTGACCAATCGATATCGCCTCGATCTCGGCTACTGAAAAGAAGAATTTTAGTTGCCAAGAGAGGTGAATATTCCATTTCAATTCGTATTGCTCGTCATAAGTGGTACCTTGTTCAACTTTTCTTCACCAGTCCAGGACGTTTGTGTCCCAATTCTTCTTGATTTTTCAGTGATTATTTTATCCATTTTTCAGCCTTGGAATCAGTAAAATGCTCGTTCCTTCAGAGGTTCGATCAAGGAGAACTGCTCGGCGTGGGGTCTTTTGGTAAAGTGTATGCTGGTGTCAGAAGGGAAGATCAGTTGCCGGTAAGAAACTGATGATCAAATTCCTCTCGAATTGATGTTATTCAACAAGCAACAGATGTACATTCATTTTAACAGATCCCCAGCGTCAATGCGCCGCAACTGTATACTCACCGTCTATTGTACATTGTATCTAGGTCGCCATCAAATACGTCCCAAAAAGACACGTTCAGACTATTGAGGTAACTTATAACATGCATTGCAGTATTATCTGCGTCTATTCTTTCCCTTATCGTTCTCTTGTTCATATTGACTAAGGAAGGCCTCAATTCAGACAGGCCTATTTAAATAATAAATCATGATGCTTGCCGCATTTCCTTTTCCACTTATGCTCATAATCTAGCTGTTCAATAATTGACGATGATCCAGGTTGGACCAACGTCGGACGGAATCCAGGATTGATACTATAATCTAACCGCCATTAAAAACGTTAAGCAGCACTAAAAGACCTCTACCTTGGGTGTAATGTTTTCCCATTTCAGACCACGTGTCATTCCCTAGAGTATCATTTCTTTGTTTAACGGTTGTGCATGAGAAGACACATGATATGGATACAACTCAAACAAAGAATCTTATTCTCAAGGGAACGACACGTGGTTCAGAAAATGGGAAAACAAAAGGCCAAAAGTAAAGCGGTCTATTCTGCATTTCCTATTCCATCAAATACAACATCAGGCATTATTTGCGAATGCCACTAGCTTCTTCTACACTAACACACAATTATATACTAATGCTTGCATGGTTTAATGCTGCAGGCTGGTCCAAACCATCCCATCCCAGCTGAAGTGTACTTTCAGCGCCAGCTTGACCACCCCAACATCATCAAGCTTCTTGAACACCATTACTTTGATGGCCACTACGTGCTTGTCACAGAGCGACCACCACAATGCACGGACTTGTTTGAGTACCTCACTCTCCATGACAACAACGCTGTAGACGAAGCTGAAGGCAGAAGAATCTTCCGTCAGCTGTTCGGTGCGGTAGAGTATCTCGAGAAGAAAGGGGTTCTCCATAACGATTTGAAGCCAGAAAATGTGCTGTTAGATCTTAGTGATGACGCAAAAGTCAAGTTGATTGACTTTGGTCTTGCATGGAAGCTCAAGGAGAAGCCAATCAAAACCTTTTCAGGTAATTTTTTTAACACTGCACACGAGAGCTATAATTCGAGACATCTGTGTTTTCTCTTGAGAATAAGATTCTTTGTTTGAGTTGTATCCATATTTATATGCTTTCTCAGGCGCAGCCGTTAAACGAAGAAATGATACTCTAGGGAATGATACGTGGTGTGTAAGGCAAAAACATTACCAACCCCCAAGTTAAGAAAAGATTTATCGATAAAATTTCCTTTCCGCAGTTTATTTTAGGATTCTGACTAGAAAAGAGTGCTTGACTTTTTATTCAAGATCTCTCGTCAAATTTCTAACATTTTTTTAGCCAACGTTTCTTATATTTGTATCCCATTTCTTTTTGAACAGGGACGCCTGAGTTCTGTCCCCCAGAATACCACATAACCCATCAATACTATGGTCGCCAGGCAACAGTGTGGTCACTTGGCTGTTTCTTGTTTGACATGTTGACCGGTAATCCCCCATTTCCTAATGCACAAAAAGCTGCCATTTCTTCTCTGGACATCCCCAAATCACTTTCGCAAGGTAGGCTTATGATATTCATTATATTTTTAAGGTACATGCACTGTTATTTTTTAGGAGTTGATATAACTCCAAAAGTGGAGTAGAAAAAAAAGGTACAGGATAACTCCTTCTTTGGAGTAACTTTAACTCTATTGATTTAACTCCCTTCCAAGAGTAAAATTTACTCCCATGAAGAGTAACGTTTACTCACATGAAAGAGTGACTTTTACTCTACATGGGAGTTGTTTTGAACCCTCTAACAGAGTCAAAATTTATCCTTTCGGAGTTGTTATAACTCCCTGTTTGTCACTTTTGAAAGCAGTAAAATTTACACCTTTTCAGGAGTAGATTTTTTCTTGCTTTTTAAGCTTCAATAATTCCCACTGTACGTTATCCTACTTAAAGATACCTCTCATCACCTCCTCCCTTGAAGAATAATAACAAAAATGACTACAAAATTACATTTGGTTTTTAAAAAAACATTTATTACATATAATATTTTACTAACAATACAGCAATATAGTTACAACCAATGATGCAGAATTGATAAGTATATTTAATAACAACATTTTATGTCGCCTGCGTTCACTGCTTGACATAATCTCTACTCATACTTCTTCATTTTTCCGTTGCAATCAAACCAGCTAACGTTCCTTTCAAAGCTAGATGATAATTATTAAGGTTCTGATTTCGAGTTTGTTTTGAAACTTGTATTTAATTAAACGGGCACAGATAAAAATCGTTTTATGTCTTCACAGATATGTGCACAGTTAATGCCGGGCGCCAATACAAGTTTAAAAACAAATTCAAATTCAAATTTTTGTCTATATCGTTAATGAGCATGTTTGGCGCCATCGACATAAACATGCTCATTAACAATCTTCTTAAATCTTTTCATTCTTAAGCCATCGGTCCTCTTTTTTTCAATGTTCCAGCTGTGTGGTGTATATATCAGTATTTCTTGAAGGAATACAAATCTTGGAAGACAGTTTCGTTTCGAATTTACCTCATCGTCAACAAGCTTGGTGAGGTGCGAGCCTCTTGCTTTACTCCAGCGGAGACCAAAGCATCATACAATTCAGCACCCATAGCCTACTAGAGGACAAAAAAAGCTTTTATTAATGACTTATCAAACTCAGCAATATACGAGGATGCTTATGCTTATTTAATTAGTAGCATCGCTTTGCAGTTACAGAACACCGAAAGCTTTATTTTTTTATAGATTTCTTGTCAGTATTAACGCAACAAACTTAAGCTTTAAACTTTCTGATCTAAATAATACGAACAAAATAGTAATTATTTACCTGAAACAATATATTGAATCCTTTGAAAGTAAGTCATCCATTACCACAAAAGTTACTTTTGAAATAACAATTCAATAGGTTTTAGCCTGGTTTTTAACCTCTAAACTCCGAGACAAGCACTTTCCAACTCCAAGCTTCAGGACGTTGTTGCAGGAAATAGTGATACTCTATACCACTGAGGTCATAGTCCAAATCATTCCTGGCATTACCGATGTAAGATCCACCAATCACGATCAAGAGAATTTGATACATGTCATGTAATGTGCACGTGGTCTAAGGAGTCCAACATTCATGTACTGTGCGAAGACCTACAAAAACTGATGTTCTTTCTTACAGAAATCATCTAATTCGCAGGCACATCATCACGAGAGATACACAACAACACGATTCAGAAAATGAGGACTCTGGAAGTGTTTGAGTGCTCTAGAGCAAGTGAAGCTGATCTGACGAGCTAGGAGCCCAAGAACTTTACCATCGGTCCGATCGGCCAGAGAATGGACAATTTGACCCACAAAAAAAAAAAAAAAAGAAAAAGGCATATGATTTTTCCCTTGTGAAACTTAAAGAAAGGGGTCGAGTGCTACAGACAATTATAGTTTCGTGTATGATACATCAGAGTTAAAATTACTCTAGGGTCGTATTAACGAAAGGAGTTGAAACGACTCCCATCAATTTTACTCCAAAAATAGAGTCAAACTTACTCTGGTTGTTTCCGTCAAACATGACTTAAAAACAGCATGGTTTATCTTTTTTATCTAAAAATAGGCTTAAATCTACTCCATTATTGATAATGTACTCTTTATAGTAATGTTCAACTGTTCATCATTTCCAAAGAGTTAAATTTACTCTTGGAGGAATACATTTTACTCTTGGAAGCGTCAAAATTACTCCCATTGTAGAGTAGATTTAACTCTCTTTCAAGTTACTCCACTCTGTAGAGTAACTTTAACTCTTTTGGTAGAGTTATATCAACTCCTGAAAAATAACAGTGTGCGTACCAGAATCCTATTTCTCCTTGAGCACCGTTAACCTAGTGTACTAGTTCCATTGATCAAAGTGTTAGAATGTTATGCCTCACATCTGTAAATGGCGCTCAAGAAAAACTGCCTGCGTCCAATTATCTCCCATTCTTTTTATTCATTGCATATTTTTTGCGTTATCACTAATTATATTCGTTGATTCTCAGATGCCCGTGATTTCCTGGGCCTAATGCTCGAGAAACGTCCCTGGAAACGAGCAAGTCTTAGCGCACTGAAAGACCACGCCTGGTTAAAAGCATCCACGTGACTTAGCGTGAGATAAGCTAGGAACCAGGGATACTAACGCCCAGAATGAAATACCTGGGTGACAATATGTAATGTGATCCCAATGAACCCGCGTACTGTAGTAATGTCAGTCACATTGCAAAGACAGAAACAAGAAATTCTAAGAAATGTGATGAATAATCATGAGAGAGCAACGGACTGTGGTGCGCGAGTTTAGTGAAATCATGTTTTAGGGAAAATAATAATAATAATATTTATCTAAAAAAAAAAATAGTTAAAGAATGAAACAGCTAAAATTAGGTTTTAGGAGAATTATAAGTAATAATGGTTGTAAATAGCACTAGGATTAATAAATATTCATTGTGAATAGTACATATTTATGAATATAGATAATAAAAATAGTTCTAAAGCAACACTTTCGTGATTCCTATCGTATAGAGGTCTGTAGAGCTGTTAACGAAAATCAATTTTCGGGTTCACTAATCATAACTTCTACGGCAATTTCTGGGTTTTTTTTCCTCTTCATAACAGGATTTTCTGTTCATATATCTAATTGTTGAAGGTAGAGAATAAATATTAGGAATAAGTTGTGGCAAGATTTGAGCGATTTTTTGAGAGATTGGAGTCGAAAATACGTCACAACTTAAAAGCCGTATGGTAAGGGAAAGCTCATAAATCCATTGAAAAGTTTGACATCTGATCTGGATTTGTCTTCGTAGTGATTTCGTACCATTTTTTTTTTAAGCAGCGAAAGGAATGCTAAGAAAAGGTTGCTGGAAATAAAGCAACCTTCGTAGCGGTTAAAGTGATATAAAAAAAAACATAAAGATAACGAATACGAGATCCCATAAGGAATATCGAGAAGGGCTGAACAATTGTGCGATACATTCAAACCCCCGTGTAAGAGAAAAATCGACTAATGCTCGTTTTCCTAGGTCACTTGCCCCACCCATTCGTTCCCATCTACCCTATTGGATCGGGAGAATATAGAAAAACAATAATAAAAAATATTTTTAAAATATAACATTAACTGAGGGCTATGTAGGTTCTCCCCCTCTGGAATACGCTAATATTCAGATGTTAAATTGTGTTAGTGTGAAATGTCACGGCACGGAGCACCGTCACTTTACTGATTTCACGGCATGATCCTGTGAACGTACCAATCACAGCGCAAGAATCACTGCTCATCCAAGTCAAAATACTCTGAAATTGCACCGTGGTGGCAATGACAAACGAGGTTTATTTGTATTATTGTATTCTATAATGTATTCTATTTGTATGATCTTATCGCAAGCAATCCAATTTAAATGAATAAAAAGTGAAAATATTAATACAGGAGTATTTCTAAATAATTGGCAACAATAAGAATAATAGAGGGGAATTATATATATATGCGAAAACAGGCGCGCAATTTTTTTTTTACTGTATTCAGTGCTCGATTATCCGATTCGCGTGTGCTACAGAGCACACTATCTTGGCCTCAACATTGACTCAAAAAGACGAGTTTTTCGATTCCCACGAACAACAGTTTTCAATTTATTAATTTATCTAAATTGGGTTCCCTATGATTTCATCAAGCAATGTGCGTTCTAAACAAGTCAATTAAGGTAATCAATTATGATAAATATCAATTAAATGATGACGTAATTGTTAATTATGATGACGTCATAAATCGATTGACCAATTATCAATTCAGAATTTCTGCACACTCAGAGCGGAATAGAAGGATAAATTTGTCAAGAATCGATTTTGAATAAAAAATCAGGTTTTCAGATCAAAACATTTGACACCTTTCGATTAGTGGTGATTGAATTCTTTGTCACTATGAAGTGGTAAGTTCAAACAACCTATCATCAAAGAGCTTCTTAGAAAGTTTCTGATCGTGTTTTGATGCGAGATTGATTAATACGCATGCTGGCAGTTGACACTTGGTTATACATTTCTTCATTTCAGATATCATGAATATTTTTAAAAGACGACAAGAAACCCGGCGAAACAAGCCACGCCCTGAAGGCCGACTGGCTGGTTTCTGGCACGGGTTCGTCAATGTCGTGTTTTATTGTGTGCTGGGCGATGCTGGTGCTGATAGCAACAAGATTGGTAAGAATAACAACCCGGCCGATCAAATTTATAAATCTTTCCTCGTAAACCACTTAAATTTTTAGGGTTTTTGACTTTTATCACCAATAAATACACGATATATTTTCTCGTATTTGGTAAACCTTTAAATTTCATTGAAATTATTTTGTTCCATTTTTGAAGACGCATGACTCAATAGCCATTCCAAAGGACCACAGAAATTGAAATGATCGATAAGCGCGGGCCCGACCTTCGCAATTAGTTACAACATAGCACCTATTCTACAACATCACTAAAATCAGTCATAATCATGCTTCAGTATTGCGACAAGTGCTTGAACGGACACTTTAATAATAATAAACTTTAATAATAATTTTTTGTATTAATGTGTCAATGATACCTAGTTTACATGTGATTAAACTAATTGGGGACACCTAAACTAATTGGGGACACCTAAACTAATTGGGGACCCCTAAACTAATTGGGGACCCCTAAACTAATTGGGGACACCTAAACTAATTGGGGACCCCTAAACTAATTGGGGACCCCTAAACTAATTGGGGACACCTAAACTAATTGGGGACCCCTAAACTAATTGGGGACACCTAAACTAATTGGGGACACCTAAACTAATTGGGGACCCCTAAACTAATTGGGGACACCTAAACTAATTGGGGAAACCTAAACTAATTGGGGACACCTAAACTAATTGGGGACACCTAAACTAATTGGGGACACCTAAACTAATTGGGGACACCTAAACTAATTGGGGACACCTAAACTAATTGGGGACACCTAAACTAATTGGGGACACCTTTTCTCAACCGTATACCTAATTATTTTTCTAGGAGTAGAAGATATTGTTAATGAGCCATCTGCTGCAAGCACCGCCTCAATGGCCGGCAACACAGTGATTACCACAAACCTTAATAGCCAGGATCACATTTACCACAGACGAACCAATCATGAACCTGATCCTTGCCTGCGCATTATATCCTCATCACATGTACACTCACCGAGTGTTGATAGAATGCAAGATGGCAAGCAGAAGGAGAAAACAGCCAAAACATCTCAGGACAAGAGGAAGTGGTTCTCGTGGTTTAAAAAAGGAAGCAACAACAACAAGGTGGCTGAAAATTCTGATAAGAAGAACAACGATGGACCAGAGAAGGCAGCAGATGCAAGTCCCAAACCAGAACAAACCACTTTATCAGAGTCAAGCTTCAAAATTCTTCAGCTGACATCCTCTCCTGGTGGGGCAAGGAAGGTTTACAACAGACTCTGTGCACAACCTTTCAACAAGGTTGACCAGTTCCATGATGAATTTTGTCCAAGAGTTGATAACCCCAAGGATGATGTGGACCTTGATGTAACAGCAAGCAGACAAAACCTGGACCAGAAATCAATTGACAGCGACAACCATCAAGGTGCAATGAAGGTAATAAGTGATTTGAAGATAGCTCTAGCATACCCTGTAAATCTCCAATTTATCAGTATACTAATGTCATTCTTACATGATCTTCTTAGACAGGTTCACTATCTGATGTCAGTTCTTTTGGGGAAAGTGATATGTCAGCTTCAGATTCGGTGAGTAAATGTATTTGCCAAACTGCATATTCACAATTGATTAACTATTGACACTCCTGGTTTTCGTTTTCTTTTTCTTGTTAGTCTTCATCGTTTACTGACGTAACTTCCCTCAGTTCAGGAGAGTTGTCTGATTGCTGGGGACTAAGTGATGGCCAGCTTTCACCATCAGTGGAAGACCAAGTCCAAGTGTTGACGACTTGTGCGATAGATGCAACTGTTTCTACTAGCAATGGTGAGCCAGGATGTACTGACATTCCTTTTGATATCGATGGAAAGGCACTCTACGCCAATGATATTGCTGTCATCTATGGAGACATGGATAACTCAGATAGTGTTAACACTGAGGTACCAAGTGATGTCACAAATACTCATAGAGATACACCCTTCTCTGAAAGTGCTACTATCGCTCAAGACACTGACACCTCGCATAGTACTAACATCGAAGTACCCACTGATGCTCCTAATACTGTCGACACTTCGGATAGTACTGATAGACTTGGTAAAGTACTAGGTGGGACGATCACCGACGTCTATGCTCTGATTGTACGGACGTTAAACCTTGGTCTGCCCAAGCCCACAGGCGCGGCTGTTCCAAGGGACACATGTGTGGCAGAAGTGGACAAAATGGAATCAAATGAGTACCAATCACAATGCCCAACAGCTGGTGTTCAGGTCAAGACTCAATTGAATGATGCAGAGGATGAGCCCACCATCGAAGTCCCAGAACACTCAACACCCAGTCTACACAAACTGCATACGAAGTGGCCTCAAAATCGCGTCAATATCGAGGTACTTCTTGGATTAAAGGCACCCAAGAACTCTTTCGAGGCCCTCGCGGTTCAGACATTTATGGATGAAGAAGTCTCAGACTCGACCAACAACTCGACTCAGCTGAGACCAACTTCTCTTTCAACGCATACCGCAGAAAAAGATGCTTGGATTGAGTCAGAATCAGAGATGGCAGTGGATTCTGGGGTGGGGTCACGTGGAGAGTTTACTCCTTCAGGGGTTTAATTCATGCTATTCATAATCTTATTTTTGTAAAAATCTCTCTAGAAATTCTTTTATCTCGACTTTTGAAGTCTAAAAATCAACTTCTTGCGTTAGAAGTGATGAATACTCAAGATTTCTCTGGTGCAAATATATGCTGTAATGATGATAATAATATGTTTGTCAGTGGGTGTGGAGTGAATGTGAGAGTGAGAGTGTGGGTGGTGTTGATTTTTTTCAAACAAATAAAAGAGTCAGTAAAATCAAACTAGTATTGGTTTATGTTCGAGGTTTAATAGTACAATTTTGAACATTTTGTTCTGAAGAGCATCAGTATTGTGCTGGGATTTTAATATCTCAAATGCGATGTAGTCATGGATTTGGAATACAGCTATACATGTTTGGGATCCTTTATAAATATGATTTTAACTTGCATGTTTCTCACTCACCGCTAATCAAGGTGGCTGCCTTTCGTTCACCTTGATTTTCTTTCGACCCAACTCACTAGTTTTATGAATTTATCTGCAAAATAGAAGGGATAAGATTGATTGATTGATAAGTTTGTGAAAGACAAATAAATCAAAATAGAAAAGGAACTAACATTTTCCATAGAGTGCATACCATATACATTAGTAAAAAATGTTGTAAGAAATCAGTTGCACAAATTAGTAAGTTCAATAGACTTAGACCCACAAATCTTTGCACTAAATTGAACCCCCCCCCCCCCCCCCCATTGTAATTTAACTTTTTTCAAGGATATATGGTATACAGAAATGTGGGAATTAAGATTTGCAACTGAATATTCTTAAACGCCCACCCCTCCCCTTTCACATTTAAGATTCTCATGTCAGTGCATGCAGTCTGATGAATTATTTTAGGAGGAAGACTCAGATGTAATAAGTTCTTCCCTCCCCTCCCATTCTTGGAATAAGGAAGTAGCCACAGTAAATTTGTGCCAACCACTAATGTTGTTGTTTAACCTTTGCTCAGCCTTACCCTCAATGGCAATGCCTTCTTTTCTTTCATCAAGTTCCATTGTATAGTAAGAAATGTATGTACTGCAAAACAATTAACACTTATTTATTGGGACCTCGGGAAAACAGTATGTTTTGTGGTCCTGAGACAGCTGTTTCACGAGGTGAAGCTGAGGGACCACAAAGCATACTGTTTTCCAGAGGTCCCAATAAATAAGTACTTTATTATCATACAAAGTGTCAAAGGAAAAGTGTAAAAAATGGAGAAATGAATAAGGTAATATTCCCCCCCCCCCCCCCCCAGAATGGTCGCCAGGAAACAGTCGAATTTCTTCACACTCACGTGACACACTCTAGACCAATAGAAGTTGAGGAAAATTGAACTTTGACACTTGGTACATAATAATACAAGTTGTTAATTTTGGTTTAGTGGCTGATTGATTTTATCGCACAACTGCCAGGCTAAGTTGAGCAGAGAGAATTAGATAACAAAAGACACGTCAGCCATGTTGGAGGATATAACAAAAGCAATGTTTTCGTTAAGTTCATCCAGCATGGCTGCCATGAAAACCATCAATTGGCCACTTTAGAAACAAGTGAAGAACTGGGAACAATCATATAGAAGATATTGATCATTAATCTTATTCAAAAAATATTCCCATGACGAGAAAGAGCACATCGAAATTAACTGGTTTCTGCAGTATGGCTTCGATTGGCTAAGTAACAGCTTAATCATAAGCATGCAATCAAAAACATCAAAGATTACAAAGAGATATTTGTTTAAAGGGACAATAAGCATCACCAGTAACAATACATATCTTTGTAATTTTTTGAGAGGTTTGGAAGGTGGCCAATTGGAATATTCTTGCAAGAAAACATATTTCATTTCACAAAAGAGAAAATGTTTGTTTTTCAGAGATGGCTGCCATAAACCCCTTGTTATGATAGCTTAAAGGAATCTTCATTAAGTAATTAATTCCAGAGATCAAACCATTCCCAGGGGCAGATCTGGTGTGTGTCCTGTCATGCACCAGATACCCCCGTTGTCATTGCCAAAGGGAATAGACGAAAAGCAATAGGTCATTTAAAGATACAAGACTAGCTGGAATGACTTGTGTTTCTGCTTCTTATTCTCATCAAGAACATGGACCTTAGCGTTGAGACTTATTCAGTATTCTTTATAGTCAACAAAACCATTTCTGTCTCAGAAATTAATAAATGACTTATCGCCTTTGGCATTGAAGTATACATTTTTTTCAATAGGGACATGCCCCAAAAAATTCCTGGATCCAACCTTGAATCCCAATTTTTATTTATTTGTGGCTTCAAGTACATAATTTTATCAGAGAACTTTCTCCAAAAGATTTCAACTCCAAACATTATTAACATCATAAATTTAAAAAACTAAGAAACACAAAGTCATTAAAAATCACATAAATATTTAAATTATAATAATAATTATTTATAAGCTTCTGGTATTTTGATCATTTACGCCGGCTGATCACTTTCTTGGTGATGTCTATCAACAGCTGTTGTTCTTGTGAGGATCCTAGTTTGTTAATCTGTCGTATCGCTTCTTTGGAGTATTGATTGGCAAGGGCATATGTCCTTGATATGCTATCACTCTGAAATAAAGAAATAAATGGTCACCATCATCACAGTCACCATCAATATCACCACCACCATCACCATCAACATCATCCCATCACCATGGCGGCAATGATGACTGCTGATGGTGATGGTTTTGATAACGATAGTGACTGATTTGATGATGAAGGTGGATGTGATGATGATGATGATAATGATAATGATAGTAGTAGGCTTTATGCTAGGAAGCATATAATTACAATGAAGAATGTAAAGAAGTGAGAAGTGGATACAGAAAACTTACATCATAAACTGCTTGTCTTGTAAATTCTACATCTCCTGGTTCCTTAAAGCGACGCATGATCATGGCATTTAATTCTGGAAACTGGAAAAAAAACCATATACATGTATTTATAAGCATTACACACACAATACTGACCTCATTATCTATAATATTATATGAATAGTGTTTATAATGACTATTAGCATATACCAACTTGTGTACTTCCTAAAAATGCACGCGCTCATTGGTTAATTGGTGGTGAATATTGTATGATATTCACCTCTGAATCTCGGTATATTGAGTCTGCAACAAAATGGCATCTGCCGTCAATCATTTTGCTACAATTTCCGATGAGGAAATTGAAAAAATGAAAGTAAATTGCCATTCCTATCAACACTAATAAGGCAACAAAGTATGGCCTAAACTTTTTGCTAAAAGTTTTGATAAACTTTTTGTGTGATATTTGTAACACAAATTAAAAGTTTCTGTTTGTTTGTCTTTATTGAATTATTGTATACAAAAATAAGTTTTGTACCTTGAAGGGTATTCTGTGTCATATTAAGGACTTACTGTATAATGATGAAATTACATAATTATATATGTGAAAATTGAATGGGCTGAACTGTGGTGGAATAATGATAGATGTGTTGATCATCACAGTGAATGAGCGATCTAAGCGAACGCTGTAAAGAAAGACTTGAAAAAGTGGTTTCAAGCTTCAACGGGAATCGAACCCATGACCTCTGCGATGCCGGTGCGATGCTCTGCCAACTGAGCTATAATTATATATATAATATATATGATATTCTATAATGTAAATATACTTATTATAGGATCTTTTAAAGTAATGTGATATAGCTTTTGTAGGTTGTAATTCTTATTTATAACATATGTAATACTTATCGCAATTCAGCCAATTAGCTGCAAGTTTTTATGATAATATAGTATCTATCTATTTATTGCACAGCACCATCCTGCAGGCAAAATTTCAAATAAAAAATAAAGAATAATATACAGTATTGTACCTTTTCACAAGCAAATAGCACTGGTGCTGTAGCAAGTCCAAGCTTAAGATCTGCTGCTGTTGGTTTTCCCATCTCATTCTCACTAGCTACGAAGTCTAAAACATCGTCAACCAACTGTAATAGAAAAGCAGGAAATTATATATATAATATATACTGTATAATGGCAACAGCAATGGTAATTATAGCCAATGTGCAAGGACATGAATCTTTAGTACAAATCATGATGGGAAACCACGTTTTTTTGTTACTTCAGAAATTAATCAGACGATTTTACCTTCGGCAATTTCTATGAACGTTTAAATTTGAAACAGACAAAAATATTGAACAAAGTAATTCTTTCTGATATTTCCCTGTTCCATTTTTGCAGTACTCGGTTTTTCAGTGTGCTTTATGAGCATTGATGCACAATGCCTATATGCAACAGCAGCTGCAATCATAATGGGAACTTCAATCTCAATGGTATTGTCCATGGAAATGCCCAATGAAATGGGAAAGGCTACCAATGGATACTTTGTTACTTTTTTTTCACCTGAAAAGCCATGCCAATATTTTTGCCATATTGATAAGCAATTTCCTGTACATCTTGTGGACAACCTGCAAACACTGCCACCTAAAGAAAAAATCAATATAATATTAACAGAGTTGCTGTTGTTTCCAGCCATCCAGGAGTAAAATCTACTTTTCCTCCTCCTCTTCCTCTTTCTCCTTCTTACATTTATAAAAATAATAGGAGAGACATTCTCATCAATATTCACATCCTGTATGTGTCCAAAGCCACATGTAGCCCTTACCCTTAGACTGAAATTGATTACATTCTAGACCCTACAGTTAGTGACTCACCGCTTTACAACAGCATGCAATCAAGCTGGCTGTCTTCTTATAGGTTTTCTTTAAATAATGTGAAAAACGTTCATCTGGGTCCTCTTTAGATCCAAGTTGCATGAATTCACCTATAATATGCAAAATATAGACTGTCATGATAGAATGTGAGCACCCTCCCTCTAATCTACTCCACCCCCACCCCTACCCCCACCCCTAAACCCACAGGCCTTTGTATGTGTACCTCTGCCTTAATCCCCAGCCAGGTGGATTCTTTTACTCAAAAATACTTAGCACAATCATTATCAACAAGAATATAATATTGCATCAGTTACCTCTAACTAAATCCTCAACAACCTCTGCTAAAAGTTTCACTACTTCTACATTTCCTAGTTTAGCCAAGGCTTGTGAAGCCGACGACAGGATATAGTCTCCAGCCAGGACACAGTTCTTGTCACCAAATGCTATATTCACAGCGACTTTGCCTCGTCTTGTTTTAGCACCATCAATGACATCATCATGAATCAGACTTGCTGTATGGATCATTTCACTTATCATTGCAACAGTTTCTTGAGATGGAAGAGTCATTCTACACAACATGACGAAGAAGCACAACTTATAAAATATAAAGTTTTTAAACCATGATCAATGTTTTAAAACCCTGAAGTAATCTCCAGCCTCATTTTAAGTGATAGGTTAGGGCCAACTCACAGATCGAACCCTGAAGCAAACCTCTGGGCTGATTAAAGTCAGGGCACAGACAACTCATAAATTGAGTCCTGAAACAACCTCTAGTCTTATCTAAGTCAGGGCAGGCTAGAGATCTTATCATGACAGGGAGAAAACATAAGAAACTGGGATAAAAAACTTTAAATCAAGGGAGAGATTTCCCAACAACTCCATTCAAATGGGATCAGAGGCTGACTGAAAAACCATTTTTCAAGAACAAGAAATAAATCTCTTTTTTTGAATGATGCTAGCAAGAATGATAGTGAATTATAGGTTACTATAAGCATACCTAGAACTATTGGTCTGTATATTACAAGTCGCAGCCATTAGAAGTACTATCATTGGTCTAATGTATTTTCCTTGGCCATCAAAATAGTAGTGTGACACTTCTTGTAATGGCGTCACTTGGGTGTTTAATTCCTGCCATGTCGTAAATAACATTTCATGTTACTGCTTTATGCATGGAATATCTGTGCCATACTTCAAGTATTTGGACACCTTCATTTCCAAGATTATAGTACACTCAACAAAGTAATTACTCAACTCTGAATGGTCAAGAGAAGTACAATTATAGCATTAATTGTACTCCGTAGGTGTACCGAATTAAGTCGCTATGGCAACACAGCCAAAACAATGTCAAAACATTTATTTTCTATCATTTTGCACTTAAAAAACATATAAATAAAATTTTAAAGCCGTAAGAACTAATCTTTTTTATGCATTTTAGTTGTGCGATGGACTGAAAATCGGCCGCCAAATTGACAAAGTTTCACATTTTTTACTGAAATTGTGTTGAGTGATCTATAAACAAAAAAATCGCACAATCTTCTCATGCAATTTGGAATTGAGACACTCGTAATGTTTTGAAAGTTCTTTAATTGCACTCACCTAAAGGCTGGTGCAATTACAGGCTGTACAAGAACTTTCGGAACATTACTCGTGTCTATTAATTTCCAAATTGTACTCAAGATCGTGCGAATTCCTATACTAATGTACCTAGTTGTTAACCCTTTAGGAATGGGGATGGAATGTCATTGAAAATTTGACATTGAGAACTGATGTCCACGTAATTATACATATTTTAATGTCTGAGATGTACAGTAGCATGCTTACCATCAGAGTAATTAAGAGTATCCCACCTACATCCTCCTACCCCCACCCCTCCCCCAAGTACTCATGGCTAAGATTTAGCATGATTGCCAATCAGAGTAGGTCAGAGTATCCCACCTCCATCCCCCCCCCCCCCCCCCCCCTCCTACCCAAGCACTGAGATTTAGCATGCTAGCCATCAGAGTATCACAAAAAGAAAAAAAATTGTGGGAATTTAAGGCACTAGCTAAACGAGGAAAATGTTTCCTAAGGTGGCAAAACTGTCAGGAAACATCGGGAAACAATGTTTCCATGCGCCTTGGAAACATGAGATGTTTCTGTCGCACAGTAAAAACATTTTTTGCACCTTAGAAGCATACATAGAATTGCACACAGCAATGTTTCACATGCACGCAGTTTGTTTAGCCAGGGCCTAACAATCAACAGATTCAAGACGTGCAAATTCAATTGCCCCATTGATCCTCAAGCTGGTTAATGTAAAAAATCATTCAGTAAAAAGGCTATTCTAGATCTTGAGATAAACATCGATTTTCAAATAATTTGGCTACTGTAATGAGGCTCTCACCTTTTTAATACTTGTACATAATCGTGATAAGTATTCCTGCACCCACTGTTCTGCATTTTCAGTATTTAAATTGGTAGCTTTGCTACCAGTAGTGCTTGAAGACAAACACCTGTAAAAGAGATTGATAATTTAAATGTTAATTTCAAAATTATTGTGAAAACATAATACAAAATTCCTGCACCTAGTACCTTCTGTGTGCACTTTGCAGCATTAACAAGAACAAACAGTACTGTTAGTTAACCCCGTAACATATAATTGGCGTTACCTGACGGTTAAGGGCAGATCAAAGAGGAGGGTAGGAATGAGGGGGGTTTATAATTTGTTTATAATTTGTTTGAGGAAATATCTAATAAATATCAATCTCTTGCATACTCTTTCTCTCTCCAGAGAAAATTTTGAAACCATCAAAAATGGATTTACGCCTAGATTTCTTTAAATTGGTCCGTAGGTCATGACCCAAAGCACGTTGTGCTAATATATAATAATCAAAATTGCTAAAAATTGCTGAAAATGAGGCATTAAATTCTCCTAAAAGAGCCAAATCCAATTCCTACAGGAAAAGGAAATATGATGATTTAACTTTCCTGGCTAAAGCTTAGCATTACGACTTACCTCAGTGATAATGATTTATAAGTTGTGTTGAATCTTATGCAACTACTGGACGAGTTTACAAAACACCGGTTAACTACACTAGAAGATACATGCCTTCTAGAGTTAACTACGAATTTACGACAATGACAACTACTAGATAAACTTCTCCTCGCTATAGTGGCTACTTGACGAGCATTTAAACGAGAAATATAATCAAATAGAAGCATAACGTAATTGAAATGGCGTGAGACAGCCGCCATACTGACTCACTTGAAAATGAATAATGAGAATGGGTTTCCTGTGTTAAAATAATTATGTAATATTTTCCGTCTACAAATAATAAAAGTAAAAGTAAAAAAGCAAGAAAACATTTTTAAATGGTTTATTCAACGCTAATGGAAACCATTTAACATAACAGGGTTTTTTTAAAATTTCTATCGCTTTAATGAAAATAATACTCTATGGGCTTCCTGTGGTACACTAATTGGACCATAAAATTTTGCAATTAAATAAACTTTTTCCTTTACAATGATATTTGGATTGATTTATCGATAATTCTTTTCCTAATTCATGATAATTTGTTTGAATTAGGTTTTTTATATTTAATTCAAGACCTCTTCTATTTTCACACCACCCACCCCTTCCCTTCTAGTATTGTGTAACCTTCTCTAGCCTGGCCGTGATACAAAACACGGGCAACGGCGAAAACGAAGAAGACTGGCTATCGAGTCACGAGTAATTCTTGATCTTTGAACTGTTTTCTTGTAACTTCTCCACCTTTGAAACCTCAAAGAATAACGAGAACTTCAAAGATCCAAGGTGTTTCAAGGACACTTCAAGTAAAGAGCTGCGGCTTTTTTTCATCCGGATACCACAACCGGAGGCAGAAAAAATCTAACGATTCTTCAGTTGGAGTCCGCGGTTTTTGCCCTAATATTGGAATGAAGAAGCAAATCCCCTAACTTAGGGGTCTTTTCTTTATATTGTAAAGCAACTACTCAAGATTTGATAGATAAAAAGAGACATGGATCGGCAATCATCCTGGGTCGTGAATTACTTCTCAATCGGATGATAAAAGATGGATGGGACTAGTCTTGATAATGAAGAACAAATATTTTACGATACGGTGCGAGAATATGTGGTAAGTATATTCGACTTTATACCTTTGATTCACCTTAGGAATTCAATTATATTTAATGTTTTATGAGCAATATTTTAAGCCTATAAAATATATTGTATGTAACCTCGGTGGTATAAAATCATTTCTGTATTTAGATGTAACAACCTGTGGGTTGTGTATAGGTCTAGGTTGACAGTAATCTCATTAGCTGAATTTTATTTTGTCATTATTTTTTCGTATAAAACTTTTTAAAAAACGCACATAGAATTATAAAATCTAATTCGAGAATTTCAACTTCTTCAAGTGTGTATATATGTAAAGCCATAATATTCTACCTAATCAGTTTTATTTTGAAAGAAAATTTAGTTCTTTATGTGTCTGTACGAAAACAACTCTTCTTCATAAGGTTTGTTTCGTGAGAAATTTTCGTTGTGATTTTAAACATAGTTAATAGCTATAAATTATGTTTTAAACAAATGTTTTGGTTTCTAAGAAGCGTAATGCCAGAGCACTAATGTAGATAAAATAGGTAAATAGACAAAAGAAATCTTAAACAAAAGGACTTCCAATGTATTTTAAAATATTTATTCATTAGTGTTGGTAATATATTAGCTATTTTGATTCTTATTTATCAAGATAAGATTATCATCGTAATAAAGTCAAAAGAGAGGAGGAGAAGAAAGGCTCAATATTTTATCATGTCGGCATTTTTTGATACCAAATATCTGGTATATTTGCACTGCACAAACTTCCAGGGCATCATAGTTAAGGATATGTAAACCTCCTGATGAACTACTAGGAGCTCAAGTCACATATAGCAAAAGTCCCAAACAGCTGAAAAAGTGTTGGGGATTTCAATTGAGAGCTGAAGTCCTTTTCCAATCAATAGTAATCCATCATTTGAGCCTTTCTTAAAGTTACTCAGGGCTTGATACAATGACCCATGGTTTTTCCAACCCACAAAACCCAACAAGCAGAATGCCAGTTAATTCTGTGTGCTAGCTGTGCGATGACTTTCATTGAAGGTTTGAAGGATATGTTGGATATTAAAATAAAGAAATCTTATATCTGGTCTTTTTTGCCTTTCAGATTGCCTTCTTAGTTTTTGTTATACTTAACAGCATATCATATATCATTATCAGCCACTTCCGTAGACGAAGAGATGAGCTTGATTCAGGTACATTTCTTCCACCATTTGCTGCTGCTTTTTTGTGACCCCAAGAAATAACTAAATAACTATCTTCATCATATATTATTTTGCAGATGGTGAAGATGCATCAGTTTATAGAATATCGTAAGTGCATCAAATACACTTGTATTTTATAGATTAGATTAGATCTGCTCTGATTGGTAGAGAATTGTGCTGTATCAGTATAAAATAAAGCATGATGATTGCGCCAAAACCAATAATATACCATAGGCCAAGCTTGAATTAACCAAAAAAGTAAGACATTTGACCAAAATGTTGGGGGTAAAACACTTATTATTTTTAAGGATTAAAAATGCAAACTACAGCCAGTGTAGCATTTGCATCCCAGGGGGTGTACTTGGGTGGTTAACATGACGGGGGGTCTGTAACGGAGCTTCATATTGCAATACCCCCAAAAAATACTCAAACCTGAAATTTTATACCCAAAAATATACATGGCATCCAAATTTCTGACCCAAAAATATACAAGACTTAAATACTTCAAAACTGATTTATTGAATTCAACAGGCTCTTCAAATAAGTTTCTGATACAAAAAAAACTCTGAGATGTGACCACTTCAAAAAATATGGGTTTCATTTCGAGACCTAAAAAAATATGTGGCTGGTCTCTTGACCCAAAAAAATACCGGGAACGAAAATTGTCAACCCAAAAATAATATGTTGGATCTCCCCGTCATGTTACCCAACCGAGTACACCCCCTGGGATTTGCATGAGGGAGTAATTTCGCCCAATGCCAAGGGGGGAAGCATTTAATGCTTTTAAAATGTCTGGCCAGAATAATTGCAACTTGTTCTTTCAAATCTTTGCCTTGCTGGTGATTTTGACCAGTAAACTTTGAGCCAAAAATGAGGTATGACCAAGCTAAAAATAATTTGGTCCGTCATCATGACCGATGATTGCATGACCAGCCTTCTGCCTTCAGTCCTGATATAACAAACCTATAAGTTTGATATTATTTTCCTTTTATTTTAGACTATGGTTATGTACCTTCACTCTCTCGGTATCACTGGGTGCAGTCCTGCTGTTACCCATGTCTATCCTCAGTAACGAGATACTCCTGACGTACCCCAAGAGTTATTACATCAAATGGCTAAATGGATCACTCATTCATGGTGGGTAGAGTAAAGACTCCAAGTCATGCTACTGTAGTCTCTAACTTGATGTGTTCACATATTTACTGTATTTATCAAGACCAACCTCAACTTGAAGACAATTTGTTTCCTGGTCACTCATTGGGAGAGCAGGACTAAAATTTGGAAATTTTTCATAGCAAATCATTGGCTTAACTGTTGTTTAATAATAGTTAATGCTTAACTAGTAATTTAATTTTTTAATTTCTTAATTTGTTTGTGTGTCCCTCTGCTTAGTATGTCACGAAAAAGTTTAGAAAAATTTAAGCTGGCGAAACATCCCTCTGGAGTGGGGGGTTAATTAGGGAGAGGGAAAGTGAAATGACTTGACTATTGGCCAATCAACTTCGAGTGAAATGCTAACATTCAAAATGATGAATATATTGAACATTGAGAGAATGTAGTTATAAGAACACAAACTAGTACTGTAGGTGCAGTATTGAGCAGCAGTTGCTAGAGGCTCCTAAAAATATTTTTTCTATTTGACCTGCCAATGATTAGATACTAAAATATTTGGGTTTTATGAATTTTCAGGCATGTGGAACCAGATATTTCTGGGCTCTTATATCTCTTTATTTGTTGCCATGCCTTTTGCATACTTCTTCACTGAGTCAGAGGGATTTGCAGGGTCAAGAAAGGTTTGTAATCATAGCTCAAGCTAGGTTCAATATATGAAATATACTACTTAAATTAGCTTGAGATCCCAAATACTACTGCACCTTATGACTCTAAAACTTAACACATTATAATAATAAATAAATCTTTACAAAAACATGGAGTGGTAAAATTGTATAAATAAATTTATAAAAATAATGTCACAAGAAAGCATTGTAATTATTTTATCCCACATTATTGATAAGACACCAGACATACCTTTTCTTATCTGAGTGTGTTATAAATCATTAGAGTAATTGCCTAGTGAATCAATCACAAATTCATCTCCTTGGAAGACCAGCTACTCCAACCAAAAGCCACCTCGATAAATTTTCTACAAATTAGCCAATCAAAAGTAGGAGTCTGAACAATAGAGTTACTACAAATCGGACAAATATCCATGGGTTTACACAGCTTAGAAGACTGCCGGCAGTCTTTGTCTTTGTCGGCAATATCTTTGTCTGGAAGAAACAAACTGTAATCATAACGACTGTGTTTTATATGGTCTTTAATTTGCTTTCCTGTCATATTTGAGGTTACTATTCTTCTATGTCTTTGGTGACACAAATCACTAATTTGCGAAGAAAATATATTACAAGTTCTTCTCCATCATTTAATTTTACCAACTGGAACAACAGAAGAATATTTAAATTCAAAATTTTGCCGGTTATCTATTGTCTAAATACTCAAACACTATTGGATAATTTGTGGAAAATTTGTCAAGGTGGCTTTAATTTGGTTGGAGTAATCGCACTGTAATAATTATAATCTATAAATTACTAAATTAATCTTGTCATTTTCAGGGTATTATGGCAAAGGTGTACGAGACATCAGTAGTGTTATTTCTTCTTGCCGTCCTGGTCAGTAGTATAGTCTGGGTGGTCTCGGCATTGCTGGACAAAGGATGGGCTGTTAGTCAGTCATCTCATTATCATGGTGGGTATCAAAGCTAAAACCATTATCTCTAGTATCCTAACATTATGTATTATGACAAAGCTTTTAGTATGACAGACATATCAAGTATACAACCATTTCAAAAACATATGCAAATAATGGCAGCACAGAAGAAAATATACCAGAAAAACGTGCAGACAAAGTTTGGAGAAAATCCATATTGTTGTGACCTTTTGCTGATTGTATTTACATCGCCCATAATGCATTTATAGGGCTTGGTATGCGACATTGCAACAGAGCATTCACCAACCTTTTTTGAAATAGCTGTAGACTTTATATAATTTTTGCATGTAAATTCTGAAGTACTGATACCTTGGCTAATTAATTGATAATATTAATAAATTTTGTCATCGTAAGTCACATGTCAAGTTGACATGCCAGTGCTTCAGAATTTGCCCTTGAAAAGCAAAGTATTAGATATTGAATATATGGTATTTCTTTTGCCCTTCAGCAGATGCATGGATCCCTGGTCTACCTTTTATCTACTCCTGTATATCACTTCTTGGGGGTCTGATGCTATTAGGTAAGTGCACAAGTAATTATAATAATCATTCTTGAAAGTTATTATAATAATCACTCGCCGTACAACAGTTCCAACAAAAGATGCAACCTATGCCTTAAAGAAAATTTTTTAATCATTTGCCGACCAGAACTTTCTACCCTTAACAAACGCAATGAGCTTGCGTCGTCTTGCCTCCATAGAAACAAAGCCCTTTTACGAAGTAATTGAACTGTTAGATTTCGCACCGCATAAGTTAGATTAAATTATTATTATGTAAATTAATTGGTATATAAGCGATGGTAAAGCATATTCTTATTAAATCCCCTGATGAGTTAGCCTACTTTGCAGCCGTTCTTAGGGTCGTCACACAACGTTTTCTGGGGGAGGGAAACATTGCATGACGACCCTTAGAACAGCTGCGAAGGAGGCTGCTGATGAGTGGGCAACAACGAAACAGGCTTGTAGGGATGAAATTGTAGTTCATTTGTCTTTTTCTTTTCTTACTATATATATCACGCTCTACACCCATGTATTGAGCACTATTTCACAGAAATCAATTCTATACTCATATATATATATGTATATATATTTTTTAATACTGGTTTTCAATTTGACCCCTTTACATGACCCAGTGCCACTAACATGTATGTTAAAATTATTCTCCCTTATTATATGGCATCAATGTTTTGCGCGCTCTGATTGGCTGCTTAGCGGGCAAGATTTTCTTGTAATGACCGGTCATTACGGAAATTGTTCTCGGCTTCATTCACGGCTCTTTTCAGTCGCAAAAAACAAAATCATCCAAAAACATAAACAAAATACATTTATCTTTTCAAAAACTGAAAAAAAACTATTGTACAGTTTAGAGATACTTCTCAGTGTACAATGAGCAACGGAGAGAGCCACAGCGAAAGCGAATTTTACTATCCAGAGGAAGAAGAGGCAAAAAGTGAGCAAAACAACATATAAAGGCCATATAATAAATAACTTATTAACCTCGTCCGTTCGGTCATTACAGGAAAATCTCAGACCTCAGTCTTTTTTGTACGGACCTCGCTGCGCTAGGTTCGTACTGTCAAGACCTCGGTCTGAGATTTCCCTGTAATGACCTCACTCTCGGTTAATAAGTGGTAATTATTCTCCCATATTCTTTTTCTTTTTCCTTTCATTTTCAAGATCAACTTACTTTTTCGCCTTATAAAAATTTCTCCTCTTTTCCTGACAGTTTGCACACCAGTTGGGTTTGCCCGGATGTTTACAGTGCTTGGCCAGTATGTTGTCAAACCACAGGTATAGAACCAATGACCATCATACAGCATGAAATAATATAGTTAACCTTTGGATTATATCTTTACATATATCACTATTTAGTATAAATACTACAGGTCATTATTGAAAATCTTGCGTGCTGATTGGTTGCGAAACTCACACTATACTATCACATGATAATCACCTCCAGCAATAATCCAAAATGGCAACCAGCTGCTTTGTTGCTGTTACTGGAAAAAATGCGTGCTGTGCAGACGTTTTTAGTGTAGTCTCATTCTTTTCCCTCCCCACAAACGTCTGCTCAAATTAGCCACACATTCCTTTCCCTTACTGTAGATTGATCAGAGCGCGCCTCTCGAAATGCTGGTAGCTGACCTTCACCTTGGCTTACTTTCGATATCAATGAAGCCTTTAGAAATGTTTGCAAATTTAGATAACAGTCTTAATTCGTATCAGAAAAAAGCCTTAAGGTGCTTCGTCTCTAAAAAACGAGACGTTTTTGTAAATCTTCTGACAGGAGCTGGAAAATCGATGGTTTTTCGATAAGTGATAAGTTCTTTGATGTCAACAGTAGATTTGTCACATATTCTTATTTTACCTAAGTACCCTAAGGGAAGTGAGCCTTGCGTGACAACACTTATAGCAGTTGCATACAAGACTAAAATCAAAAATTCTTTTAATATTAATTTAAGAGTGTTAAAATCTCCAAAACCTTCTCCCCTCCACATTTTTGGTTTTTACATTCTAAAACCATCCTATTTGGTATGATTTCATTGTTGAAATGTTTTTTAGTTCTTAACCACATTTGTTTCTTTAGTTCATGAGAGATCTTGATGACGAAATTTATGCCATACAAATGGAGGAAGCAAGTTTAAAGAGAAAGTTAAATGGTACACCCATAACATTCTTTACATTTGGTTTATTCTTCTTGAGTTGGTAATTATAGTTCAATTTATACACAACTCTAACTCCTCTCTTCTTGTTCAGGTTTCAAGAATGGCTGGGCAATTCATAATGGCAGATCAGAAGACTACGAGAATTATGACAAACTGAAACTGCTAGAATCAGAACGTAAAGAACTGGGTAAGGAAATAGCCTTGATAACCTTTGACGTTCAGGTGTAGTAGAGAATGACGAGGATATTATCAAGTCATGATAATAATGTTTTTGATGGTGATGATAATGTTGATGCTGGTGTTGATGATGAGGTAGCTGATGTTGTCGATGATGAAAAAAAGAAGGATGATAGTGATGATAATAATAATAATGTTTTGATGGTGATGATAATGTTGATGCTGGGCCAGTGTTGATGATGAGGTAGCTGATGTTGTCGATGATGAAAAAAAGAAGGATGATAGTGATGATAATAATAATAATGTTTTGATGGTGATGATAATGTTGATGCTGGTGTTGATGATGAGGTAAGCTGATGTTGTCGATGATGAAAAAAAGAAGGATGATAGTGATGATAATAATAATAATGTTTTTGATGGTGATGATAATGTTGATGCTGGTGTTGATGATGAGGTAGCTGATGTTGTCGATGATGAAAAAAGAAGGATGATAGTGATGATAATAATAATAATGTTTTGATGGTGATGATAATGTTGATGCTGGTGTTGATGATGAGGTAGCTGATGTTGTCGATGATGAAAAAAAGAAGGATGGTGATAATAATAATAATAATAATAATGTTTTTGATGGTGATGGCAGTGTCGATAATAAGGTGGGTGATGATGATGAGAAGGATGGTAATGAGGATGGCAGTATTGATGATGAGATGGATGATGATGATGAGAAGGATGATAGTGATAATGATGATGATGTTTTTGATGGTGATGGCAGTGTCGATAATAAGGTGGGTGATGATGATGAGAAGGATGGTAATGGTGATGGCAGTATTGATGATGAGATGGATGATGATGATGAGAAGGATGATAGTGATAATGATGATGATGTTTTTGATGGTGATGGCAGTGTTGATGATGAGGTGGGAGATGATGATGATGAGAAGGATGATAGTGATAATGATGATGATGTTTGTGATGGTGATGGCAGTGTTGATGATGAGGTGGGAGATGATGATGATGAGAAGGATGATAGTGATAATGATGATGATGTTTTTGATGGTGATGGCAGTGTTGATGATGAGGTGGGAGATGATGATGATGATAATGATGATGTTTTTGATAGTGATAATATTAGCATGTTTATGATCAATAGAGCCAGTTTGAAATAAATCAATTAGATCGCACATGCATGGTTATTTGCAGTTATTCAACCCGTGTAATCCATCGACTGATATTTTTGTATTTCAGAGCACCGTGCAAAAGCGTCATCTCTCCAAAGGAACTGTGTTTATCCCATCTTGTTACTTGTGCTCCTACTACTAACGGTAAGTTGAATATTTGTCTTCTTTTTGGACATTAGCAGATATTAGATATTAGGATTGTTTGTGAGTTTCTCATGTGCTACCATTTAACATAAAAAATATGTAGTACCAAGTTATCGGTCCCTACTAAGAACCTTTGACATCATACTTGAAAACGCCAGACCTTTGGGAAAAATTCCTCCCAGCCAGTAAATAACATGTCATATAAATGTATTCTTTTTCTTTCACAGACAAGTCTTATGGCCATGGTCGCACTTCACTTTCTCGCTGTCCTGTTCGTTGATGGTTCGCTACCCAGACGAGCTACGGTGAGTCTGACTTTGCTAATGAGGACTCCTAAACAAAACCGCTCACCTTTCGTTCCTGTTATATTTAATGCTGTAGATGTCAATAGAGAATTTCTCGATCTCTCGAAGGCAGCAATGTTGGATGACAGAAAAATAGAATTGTTTGAGAATTCAATTTCCCAGAGTAAAAAGATCATATTATTGTGCCCGTCTAGCATGGCCACCATCATAATCATAACTATCGGTATTTGATGTTTTTGATCATAGGTTCTGGTGTTGGGGAAGGAGTCAGCATCGATGTTGGGTACATTTGGTGCTTTGCTGGAAATCGTACTCATATTGTATCCTTTTTAAGCCTTCACAAAGATGAACGAGAGGTGTGACTAACATCATCCTACTGGGAACCCTGTTTGTCTTATCACGTGATAGGTAGGACTGATAAGTGTGAATCAAGAGTGCACTCACCTTTCACCTCTCGGTCTCATGTTGGATTCCTTGACTCAGCATCACGTGTGAGTAGACTTTGTTGGGTCTCGATTGATTCGAGGGTTTTTATTGCGAAGGTGGTCTCGGGTTCGTTAAAACTAAGTGTTTGGTTTGATACCGCGTTCGTTTTCTTAACTAATTTATCTCGTTCAGTTACCTGATGCTTGCGTCACTAGTAGGTCTTTACAGTGTACCCTTGTTTGCCAGACTCACACCATCGCCACAGGACACGCCCATGACTAAGGTAATCCATAACAAGCTTGCCCTTAATGCTCCCATTTCGAGTTCACCTCTGCTCAGTCTTAGACATCCAGAGATACTTAATTCAAGGTCCTTGTTTCACAATGTATTTTACTTTATTTATTTGTATTTTATTTTACAAGGGCAACATAGGCCGTTGTGATTTGCCTGCGATGGGGGGGGGGGGGGGGTGGGGAGGGGGCGATGGGCTTGGGAACCGAAACAACACCCCCACGGGTGAAAACAAGCCTACAAACAACGTTGATGTAGAAAGAAAAATATTATTTATTGTGGAAATAGTAAAAAATGATACTTATTCATGTCTCACGATCGCAGGGTTATTTGTAGAATGACCGCCACAAATACCCCTCAACGTTGATGTATCCGGCCAAAAGTGCAACTTGGGATCAGACTGATTAGTTTTTGTTGTGTTGTTGCTTTAGGTTATAGCTAACTGTATAGTGTTACTCATTCTAAGCTCAGCTCTACCCGTTCTCTCTAGGACTTTAGGTACGTATTAAGTATTATCGATACTCTCTGTGATCCCGTTTTTGATGCAGGTGTCCGAGTTAGTACACTTTTGATTGACGGGAGCCAAAAACCCAGACATCTCAAAGCAGTCAAACTAGTAATAACAATAATTAATTGCTCTAATTATATTCTTATTCATCGTTATTATTTCAGGAATAACTAACTTCGATTTGATGGGCGAATTCGGCCGTATCGACTGGCTTGGTAGTTTTCGTCTTGTCATCTTCTATAATGTTTGGTTCGAAGTGGCTACAGCCTTCTGTCTTGTCAACAAGTTCACTGCTGCTGTCAGAAACGCGCTGTTTGAACAAGTTCGATTTCCTGCTATGTTGTTTTCTCGCAGACTTCGAAGTAAGAGTAAAACGTCGCCGTAAAGGCACGAAAGCTGTGGAAAAATTTAGCCTATTTGCTAAAACGAAGGCTTCCAACTGAGCTACAAGTCAGTGAAGAATATCAATTTTGATCTTTCATAAAAGGATGTAGCTTGCGCTAAAAGTTACTTTAAACTTCATCATTCCCGCGGTTCCATGCGCAAACGGCCTGACTGCCTTGCATCGGATGATAAACCATAAAAGAGTTGAATACACCGATAAATCTTTTAGCATCAGTTGTGATTTAGTAATTTCGAGAATCGCGGTATTTCTTGTAAATACAAGAGATTTTTATTTTGTATCACGCTTGTATTCGTAGGCGCAGAATTTCATACAAAGTTGCGTTACCCAAGTGCCCAGTCGTCCCATTTTGGTTAGGTTATTTACCATACACTACCTTCCTCCGTGTTAGTGATTCCACATAATTAGTGGAACTAACACTGTTAGTTACCTTTGGATTATTAGTGATAATTAGTTTTGTTACAAGGATAGAGTAGAACTGAATCAATGAATAGTACAATGAATACGCCATCTTGGAAGGTAGCCGTGCCTTTGCATCGAAAGCGAGACGAACGGTGAGCTTGCAATGATAGAGACCTTTTTTTAACACCTTGGACAATTATTCATATGTCTCCGATCATTGCAAGCTCACCGTTCGTCTCGCTTCGATGTAAAGGTATGGCCACCTTTTAAGATGGCGCAGGGAATGGTGATGGGGACTATTGCAAACTTTGGAAGTAAAAGTTCACATTGAGTTATTTTTGGAACTCAACCGTAGCCCAGGATAAAGGACAGGTTTATTATGTGGCTAAGTTAATATGCACGACCTTTGTTGAACTAATAAAACGTGCGTGCGCCGACTATACTTTTGATAAGCTACAAACCTTTTTATATGTAACATATAGCATTGATATATATCTCATGATTAACTAGCTTATTTATAATTATTAGTATTATGCATATGATAGATTGAGACTAAGTTCAAACGTTGAGCTTCATGAGCCAAACCTAAAGACATCCATTGTTTCAATTGTGTTCGGCTCATGTGAAGTTCAACGTTTGATCCGAGTCTGAAGGCATTTAACCCGTGAAATAATAAATACTTATCAGCATTGAATGGCCGAATTGGAGTCTACCAATGTGTTTTAGTCTAATATCTACAGTATTTCACGTGGTTTAGTGACTTCACTCTACGAGGAGAAATAAATTATTTCTGTATAAAACAATCGAAAAAAGCTCAAGGTGTCCATTTCTTGGTATGCCTCGACTATTCCACCATACTAATCTATCCCAAATCCCACACAGAAAGCACATTATACTTTAACTCTAGTTGCTTTTGTATTCCCCAAATTCCTTCTCTCCACTACTCTTTTTACAATAACTTAGAAATTTCTCGCGCGCTGATTGGCTATTTTTTATCATCAATAAGAGGACAGACAGATAAAGCTGACGTCAACGAGCGCGCGCTCTTTCCGTTGGTTGTTTTGATCGCTAAAAATGAGAAGTTTGGATCGTTTTTGTTATTGTAAAAAACAAATTGACATCAGATTTTTATGTGTCTGTCCTCTTATTGACAATAAATTGCGTCATCACATTGTCAAAGTAGTATGCGGATCCACTCGGCTACGCCTCGTGAATCCACACTACTTTGACAATGTGATGACGCAATTTATTGTCAATAAGAGGACAGACACATAAAAATCTGATGTCAATTTGTTAAATTCACCTCCTTTCCTCCCCTCCCCTTTTTTCCTCTCCCAACTAACCCTCATCACATGAACTCTCTAATTCCTCGAAGGAGGTAAATAAGTTTATGGGAGGGGCTATTTCGAGTGTTGATCTCTTTGTGCTGTATCGAATGGGAAGTCATATACAGCCATTTCAAAAAGGGTGGTGACCGTTTTGTCGCATTTTGCATACCAAGCCCCAAACGTTTCATGAATCATAAGTAATAATGTTAGCACAGAAGAAAATATGCCAAGGGGGGAAAACGTCCAGACATCGTTTGGGGAAATTTTGAGAGTCCATTTTGTTTTGACCTTTCGGATTGCATTCTCATCACTTATATTGCGTGGTATAATGCAACATGCAACAAAACCTTCACTAACCTTTTTTGAAATACAGTAGCTAGCGGTATCATAGTCAGGAAAGCCATTTTTGACAGAGCAATGCAAAAGAATGGAATATTTTGTACATAAAGACAAACACCAAAATGAATCAATCCAAATATCTTTGAAATATCTTTATCATAGTCAGGAAAGTCTTTTTTGGCAAAAGAATGGAATATTTTGATTTGTAAATAAAGACAAACACCAAAATGAAACAATCCAAATATCTTTGAAATATCTTTATCATAGTCAGGAAAGTCTTTTTTGGCAAAAGAATGGAATATTTTGAATTGTAAATAAAGACAAACACCATTGAATTGTAAATAAAGACAAACACCAAAATGAATCAATCCAAATATCTTTGAATTATCTTTATCATAGTCAGGAAAGTCGTTTTTGGCAAAAGAATGGAATATTTTGAATTGTAAATAAAGACAAACACCAAAATGAGTTGGTCCAAATATTTTTTTAATGAATTTCAATGCAAACCAACATGAATTATCTTCTCGTTGTCTTGCCTGATTTTCTTTTTCCACTGAACAAATGTTTCGGCATCTTTGTTCTTATCATCCTGTCAGCTTCACCTATGGAATAAGACACACACAGGGGATGTTTAATATTTGATATCAAGAGAAAATGAGGTTGTATAAAAGTGATAGAAATAAGGTTTTATAAACATTTCTGGCTAAAATGGTAAAATTGCAAGAATCCTGACCAAAGCCATATTTTTCCACTTTCATCTTCAAAGTGCTACTATTGTAAGATGCTGCTAGTGTATGGTACTGATAGTGTATGGTACTGATAGTGTATGGTACTGCTAGTGTATGGTACTGCTAGTGTATGGTACTGATAGTGTATGGTACTGCTAGTGTATGGTACTGCTAGTGTATGGTACTGCTAGTGTATGGTACTGCTAGTGTATGGTACTGCTAGTGTATGGTACTGCTAGTGTATGGTACTGCTAGTGTATGGTACTGCTAGTGTATGGTACTGCTAGTGTATGGTACTGCTAGTGTATGGTACTGCTAGTGTATGGTACTGATAGTGTATGGTACTGATAGTGTATGGTACTGATAGTGTATGGTACTGCTAGTGGATGGTACTGCTAGTGTATGGTACTGAGTGTATGTGCGAGTGTATGTACTGCTATGTAATGTACTGATAGTGTAATGGTACTGCTAGTGTATGGTACTGCTAGTGTATGGTACTGATAGGTGTATGGTACTGCTAGTGTATGGTACTGCTAGTGTATGGTACTGCTAGTTGTATGGTACTGCTAGTGTATGGTACTGCTAGTGTATGGTACTGCTAGTGTATGGTACTGCTAGTGTATGGTACTGCTAGTGTATGGTACTGCTAGTGTATGGTACTGCTAGTTTGGTACTGCTAGTGTATGGTACTGCTAGTGTATGGTACTGCTAGTGTATGGTACTGCTAGTGTATGGTACTGCTGTGTATGGTACTGCTAGTGTATGGGTACTGATAGTGTATGGTACTGCTAGTGTATGGTACTGCTAGTGTATGGTACTGATAGTGTATGGTAACTGCTAGTGTATGGTACTGATAGTGTATGGTACTGCTAGTGTATGGTACTGCTAGTGTATGGTACTGATAGTGTATGGTACTGATGTGTTAGGGTAACGGAAGTGTATGGTACTGATAGTGTATGGTACTGCTAGTGTATGGTACTGCTAGTGTATGGTACTGATAGTGTATGGTACTGATAGTGTATGGGTACTGCTAGTGTATGGTACTGCTAGTGTATGGTACTGCTAGTGTATGGTTGCTTGCTAGTGTAAGGTACTGTAGTGGTAGGTACTGCTGATGTATGTGTACTGCTAGTGTCATGGTCTGATAGTGTATGGTACTGATAGTGTATGGGCTGCTAGTTATGGTACTGCTAGTGTATGGGTACTGCTAGTGTATGGTACTGCTATGTGATGGTACTGCTAGTGTATGGTACTGCTAGTGTATGGTACTGCTAGTGTAATGGTACTGCTAGTGTATGGTACTGATAGTGTAGTGGTACTGCTAGTGTATGGTAGCTGCTAGTGTATGTACTGCTAGTGTAATGGTACTGCTAGTGTATTGTACGCTAGTGTAATGGTACTGATAGTGTATGGTACTGATAGTGTATGGTACTGCTAGTGTATGGTACTGCTAGTGTATGGACTGCTAGTGTATGGTACTGCTAGTGTAGGTAACTGCTAGTGTATGGTACTGCTAGTGTATGGTACTGCTAGTGTATGGTTACTTGCTAGTGTATGGTACTGCTATTGTATTGTACTGCTAGTGTATGGTACTGCTAGTGTATGGTACTGCTAGTGTATGGTACGGCTATGTATGGTACTGCTAGTGTATGGTACTGCTAGTGTATGGTACTGCTATGTATGGTACTGCTAGTTATGGTACTGCTAGTGTATGGTACTGCTAGTGTATGGTACTGCTAGTGTATGTACTTGCTAGTGTATGGTACTGCTAGTGTATGGTACCTGCTAGTGTAGGGTACTGCTAGTGTATGTACTGCTAGTGTATGGTACTGCTATGTATGGTACTGCTAGTGTATGGTACTGCTATGTATGGTACTGCTAGTGTAGGTACTTGCTATTTATAGTACTGCTAGTGTATGGTACTGCTAGTGTATGGTACTGCTAGTGTATGGTACTGCTAGTGTATGGTACTGCTAGTGTATGGTACTGCTAGTGTATGGTACTGCTAGTGTATGGTACTGCTAGTGTATGGTACTGCTAGTGTATGGTACTGCTAGTGTATGGTACTGCTAGTGTATGGTACTGCTAGTGTATGGTACTGCTAGTGTATGGTACTGCTAGTGTATGGTACTGATAGGTGTATGGTACTGCTAGTGTATGGTACTGCTAGTGTATTGTACTGCTAGTGTATGGTACTGCAGTGTATGGTACTGCTAGTGTATGGTACTGATAGTGTATGGTACTGCTAGTGTATGGTACGGTGCTGTAGTGTATGGTACTGCTAGTGTATGGTACTGCTAGTGTATGGTACTGCTAGTTATGGTACTGCTAGTGTATGGTACTGATAGTGTATGGTACTGCTAGTGTATGGTACTGATAGTGTATGGTACTGATGGTATGGTAGCAGTGTATGTACTGGTGTATGGTACTGCTAGTGTATGGTACTGCTAGTGTATGGTACTGCTAGTGTATGGTACTGCTAGTGTATGGTACTGCTAGTGTATGGTACTGCTAGTGTATGGTACTGCTGAGTGATGTACTGCTAGTGGTATGGTACTGCTAGTGTATGGTACTGCTAGTGTATGGTACTGCTAGTGTATGGTACTGCTAGTGTATGGTACTGCTAGTGTATGGTACTGCTAGTGTATGGTACTGCTAGTGTATGTACTGCTAGTGTATGGTAGCTGATAGTGTATGGTACTGCTAGTGTATGGTACTGCTAGTGTATGGTACTGCTAGTGTATGGTACTGCTAGTGTATGGTACTGATAGTGTATGGTACTGCTAGTGTATGGTACTGCTAGTGTATGGTACTGCTAGTGTATGGTACTGCTAGTGTATGGTACTGCTAGTGTATGGTACTGCTAGTGTATGGTACTGCTAGTGTATGGTACTGCTAGTGTATGGTACTGCTAGTGTATGGTACTGCTAGTGTATGGTACTGCTAGTGTATGGTACTGCTAGTGTATGGTACTGCTAGTGTATGGTACTGCTAGTGTATGGTACTGCTAGTGTATGGTACTGCTAGTGTATGCTAGTGTATGGTATGATAGTGTATGGTACTGGTAGTGTATGGTACTGCTAGTGTCTGGTACTGCTAGTGTATGGTACGCTAGTGTATGGTACTGCTAGTGTATGGTACTGCTAGTGTATGGTACTGCTAGTGTATGGTACTGCTAGTGTATGGTACTGCTAGTGTATGGTACTGCTAGGTATGGTACTGCTTAGTGTAGGTGCTGCTAGTGTATGGTACTGCTAGTGTATGGTACTGCTAGTGTATGGTACTGCTAGGTATGGTACTGCTAGTGTATGGTACTGATAGTGTATGGTACTGCTAGTGTTATGGTACTGCTAGTGTATGGTACTGCTAGTGTATGGTACTGCTAGTGTATGGTACTGCTAGTGTATGGTACTGCTAGTGTATGGTACTGCTAGTGTATGGTACTGCTGTGTATGGTACTGATAGTGTATGGTCTGCTAGTGTATGGTACTGCCTAGTGTATGGTACTGCTAGTGTATGGTACTGCTAGTGTATGGTACTGCTAGTGTATGGTACTGCTAGTGTATGGTACTGATAGTGTATGGTACTGCTAGTGTATGGTACTGCTAGTGTATGGTACTGATAGTGTATGGTGCTGATAGTGTATGGTACTGCTAGTGTATGGTACTGCTAGTGTATGGTACTGCTAGTGTATGGTACTGCTAGTGTATGGTACTGATAGGTATGGTACTGATAGTGTATGGTACTGCTAGTGTATGGTACTGCTAGTGTATGGTACTGCTAGTGTATGTAGCTGCTAGTGTATGTACTGCTAGGTGTATGGTACTGATAGTGTATGGTACTGACTAGTGTATGGTACTGCTAGTGTATGGTAATGCTAGTGTATGGTACTGCTAGTGTATGGTACTGCTAGTGTATGGCTACTGCTAGTGTATGGTACGCTAGTGTATGGTACTGCTAGTGTATGGTACTGCTAGTGTATGGTACTGCTAGTGTATGGTACTGCTAGTGTATGGTACTGCTAGTGTATGGTACTGATAGTGTATGGTACTGCTAGTGTATGGTACTGATAGTGTATGGTACTGCTAGTGTATGGTACTGCTAGTGTATGGTGTACTGCTAGTGTATGGTACTGCTAGTGTATGGTACTGATAGTGTATGGTACTGCTAGTGTATGGTACTGCTAGTGTATGGTACCTGCTAGTGTATGGTACGGCTAGTGTATGGTACTGCTAGTGTATGGTAATGCTAGTGTATGGTACTGCTAGTGTATGGTAGGTGCTGATAGTGTATGGTACTGCTAGTGTATGGTAGTGCTGATAGTGTATGGTACTGCTAGTGTATGGTACTGCTAGTGTATGGTACTGCTAGTGTATGGTACTGCTAGTGTATGGTACTGCTAGTGTATGGTACTGCTAGGATGGTATGATGGGTATGGTACTGATAGTGTATGGTACTGCTAGTGTATGGTACTGCTAGTGTATGGTACTGCTGGTGTATGGTATGCTGGGTGTATGGTATGATAGTGTATGGTACTGCTAGTGTTATGGTACTGCTAGTGTATGGTACTGATAGTGTATGGTACTGATAGTGTATGGTACTGCTAGTGTATGGTACTGCTAGTGTCTGGTACTGCTAGTGTATGGTACTGCTAGTGTATGGTACTGATAGGTATGGTACTGATTAGTGTATGGTACTGATAGTGTATGGTACTGATAGTGTATGGTACTGATAGTGTATGGTACTGGTACTGATAGTGTATGGTACTGATAGTGTATGGTACTGATAGTGTATGGTACTGATAGTGTATGGTACTGCTAGTGTATGGTGCTGATAGTGTATGGTACTGCTAGTGTATGGTACTGCTAGTGTATGGTACTGCTAGTGTATGGTACTGCTAGTGTATGGTACTGCTAGTGTATGGTGCTGATAGTGTATGGTACTGCTAGTGTATGGTGCTGATAGTGTATGGTACTGCTAGTGTATGGTACTGATAGTGTATGGTACTGCTAGTGTACGGTACTAATTGACAGCAAGTCAACGGTGAGACATGCTTTAACACTGAATGCTTTAAAACTAGTTACAGTTACAAGATATGATACAGTTACATAGCAGCTATAAGAATTTGCCACATCGTTTTTCTGTTATACTAATATAGATTTAAGCATCTTATTTATCTGAAAAATGCATGTTTAACACATAATTACTGGAAAACATTAAATTCATATCAATAAAGCAGTTGAAGGCGGAGTTTAACGGTAATTTTAACTGGCCAAAACGTTGCACATTTACACAAACTGAGCTATTCAAACAAAAATTTGTAGGCCTAGCCCTGTAAACAGAAATATTTTTTATACGATTAAAGTGGTGGTTCCGTGTAAACAGTATATACAGGTCAAATTTTTGGCCGGTTAAAAATTCGTTGGCACCGTGTAAAAGCAGCCTTAATCTTCTAATTCGAAGTTATTTTCAGTTCCCCTCAGCAACCACCAGACTAATCTACATTACAATGTGAAAACAATCATGTCATCTTTTGTGAATAGAACCTAAGAATTCCTGCAGTACTCACCAGCTTTGCCCAGTCTGTTCATTTTCCTCTGTGACACCTTTGCCATTTTCTTTGCTTTCATCTTTTTCTGAAAAAAAAATACATGAATAAAATGTCGCTCTAAAACTATTAAAATGAACAATAACTATGCATGCATATTAGTCCCTAGGGTTTATGGTATTTCACTGTAATACACTTATAATGAATCATTAAACTGATGATGGACGATGGATATCGTCCGAAATATCTTACTAAAAAAACTTCTAGTCATTCTTTTTGTATATGAATAAAATTCTTTTCACCAAAAATTGACATTCCATGACGTACATCATGTGTCTACAGTCTATTCTCACATACTGTAAATGAGGTATTCTCAAATAATCTATGACCTCAGGTATCCCAACCCAAAAAAAAACAAATCCTAGAAAGCCTGTTTTTATATTACGAATTTGCACTCTACTTTTAGCAAGCACCCCTCACCCCACCCCACCCACCAATGGTACTAATACATAAAAATGAAAGTGTTGCCGTCCACTGTTCCTACCTCAGGCTGAATTCCAGATTGGTCACGTGGAGGACGCGACCTGCTACGAGAGGCACTTGGTTCAAAATTGGAAGTCTCTCTCTTCCTTTTACTGTTGACAGGGGTCTTGGACCTAGAGCGCGTCTTGACTCCTGACATGGGATCATCATCCTAATGAAGAGAAAAGGATATACGTAGCATTATCATGTGAAATGCCTTAAATCTGGGTCTCCCGCTAGCAACACAAATGCAAGCAAAATTATGATTGTACTACACAAGGAATGGAAACTGTTTCATTTTCTTGCATTTGCAATTTTAACCTGGGACAAAGAAAACACAAACACAAGACCAAAAATGTTTTTGACCTACACAAGCTGGTACCTTACTGCGCTTTTATTATCTTAATTATCTATAATAATTTGGATTTAGTTTTATGGTTGTACTTTGATGTATGAGTAAAACAAAAAACACTGGGATCCAAAGCTGCGTTATGTACAGTCTTATAATACTACATACCTCAACACCCTCTGCATCATCCATCTCCTCATCAAAATTCTTGTGTCTGTTTGCTAGTTTAGATCGAGCAGCTTCTGCCTTCAAAACAAAAAATATTTGGTTAAGACCAGGCCTTCAGGCCTGAATGAGAAGTTCCTGACAATAAAGCCACTGGCAGCTTAAGTCAATAACCTGAATGGGACCTTATGCACGTGGCAGCCATGTTGGCTTGAAGAATGCAGTTTTTCCCATTTACCCTGGGTCCAACCTGGCATGTTTTTTATTCATGTGAAATAAACAGCTGTTTGAGTGATGAAAGTTCATCATCCTTCACACTTTTGGGCTACCTGTGCATGTAAGTTATGTTACCTTGGCTAATGCTACTTTAGGGATGATTGCTCTGTTTTGGGTGCCTTTGTTTTCTCTGTGTCTTTTCACGATAAGCAATCTCTTCTCACGGATTCTAAAATACAAGGTTGAATCAAAAACAATATTAGAAAGCTAAAAGTACTTTGATTCTCCATTACTTTTCTTTTCGAATGATGCTACATGGAAACAGAATACAATGTTTTATTGACCACTTGTACTTTAGTATGCCTCATTACTCCATACCATTGGCAGTTTATCCTTACAGACCACAGAGTTTATGTTTTAAGGGTGGGAAGGGAGGGATAATTTGTTAACGCAAGTCTTGAGTGTTCCCTCCCTCCCTTCCCCAGGAAATCCTGGATATCCTACAACATACACAAAGAATAACTTACTCTGCAGCCTTCTTCCTGATTTCTTCCTCTTCAGAATCCAGCTCTTCTTCCTGCATTGCATTACCATAAAACATATTAATACAGTGTAACATTATTATTTTACCACCATCAATTCCCACATGGGACTTTTCCATGAGGTTCACTCACATGCACTGACAACACTACATTCATTATTTACACACGACGCTAAACTCACAAGTCGATTCTTATGCAGAAAGGAAAACTGGAGACACCCAGAGAAAAACCCTCATAGCGAGGGAGAGAACAACACATTGGACAAATTCAACTCACATAATTGTATTGGATTCTTACTATTGAGAATCTAACTTGTGGCCCCAGGAATAAACCAGACAGCAGCAAGGGAGAGAATTACACATCGGACAAACTTAACTCACATAATTTTAGTAGAGAAATAAGAGAAAAATATCATATGCCCTTGGCAGGATTTGAACCCACGTCTTCGGTATTCTAGTCCGATGTGTTAACCACTACACTACAAGGACCAACCACGCTGGTAACGCAGCCAGAATATGAAATGTAGGGTATTCGTGAGGATCCCAGAGCGATATTTTTTCTCTATAGGTAAGTTGAACACCGTAAATGTACGCAGATAAATAGACATAGTGAAGTAGAAATTATGCGTTCGGTGTGTATATAATGAAGTAGAGAAATAAGAGAAAAATATCATATGCCCTTGGCAGGATTTGAACCCACGTCTTCGGTATTCTAGTCCGATGTGTTAACCACTACACTACAAGGACCAACCACGCTGGTAACGCAGCCAGAATATGAAATGTAGGGTATTCGTGAGGATCCCAGAGCGATATTTTTTCTCTATAGGTAAGTTGAACACCGTAAATGTACGCAGATAAATAGACATAGTGAAGTAGAAATTATGCGTTCGGTGTGTATATAATGAAGTAGAGAAATAAGAGAAAAATATCATATACACACCGAACGCATAATTTCTACTTCACATAATTTTAATTGTTTTCAGTTAAAAATCTAACTAGTGGCCCCAGGCATGAACTAAACAGCAGGGAAACAGAAAGTGCTGAAGCAGCACAAGTCACCCATGTTACCCAGTTACTACATGCAATGAAGAGACGAAAAATATTAAGAAGCCCTTGGCTGCCTGAATAATAGACCTCCTTGGCTCAGCAGTAATGTTGTCCCATTAAGACTGAGTGAGAATATCCTTTATTTGTTTAACGGTTGCACATGAGAAGACACATGAATATGGATACAACTCGAATGAAGAATCTAATTCTCAAGGGAATGACACATGGTCTGAAATGGGACAGCATTACACCCAAGCCAGAGAAGTCAATTAAACCTGCATCACCAATAAAAGTATATATGTATCCATGTAATGTATTTAAAAGGTTAAATTCAGTAGTGTTTAAAGTTTACAGTGTTTACAGGCCATGATTCACAACACAAGCCAAAGGCACACAGGTAGAGAAGTACATATAATACTTACAGAAGAGTTATAGACTCCAGCTGCTTCTCGTAGTTCTTCTTCTCTTTCAAGCTCCTCAAGTTTCTATGAAAAGAAAATAACTGGATCAATCCTAATGCATTAACAATTCTTTGATTTCTTGTTGCTCTAGAACTAAAGTAAGAAGTTGTTTTTTTGTAGAAGAAGAAAAACCAGAGAATTATCAAAAAACCCTCAAAGCACAGGAGAAAGCCAATAAGGAACTCTAAGTATAACATGTAATATGAAAATAGTGACAAAAGCACACTGTCACCATGACTTTCTAAATAAGCAAAAATGAGTGTACCTTCATTATATCAGGATCAATGTAGTCAGCCACATTCTTGCCCAAGAAGATCTCAGGAATAACATCTTCCCTGTCCTGCTCTGACTTCAAGTCCCAGTGTTGTCGCAAATCAAGATAGTAATCATCGGCCATTTCTTTCTCTAGATCCACAGCCAACTTCTTTTTCCTGGCTCCTTCCACTTCCATTGCCTTCTTCCTGTCCAGTACAGCTTGTGGAATAAATGGCGGCCTCTCTATGTTGTCTCTTGGTGTTGGCATGGCAACATGGAGTCTGTTGACAACATCGTTCACTTTCTTGCTTCGCATTTTGACTTCCACTCGTTGAGCAAGGAGTTGTTCGCAGGCCTCGTTTCGTACTGTCATGACTCCTTCATCGCTAATGTTGCTCATGGAGATCACTGTGACACCTTGAAAACCAAAGATAAATCATTGATCAAACAGGGAAATGAGATGAATCCTCAAAAGTAACATTAATCAAGGGATTGGGCTAAACCCCTTTGAACTTGCCAGCTTTTTTGATCCAAAAACCAAAGATCTACTAGAGGTTTTTGTACAATTGGATACCATTTCAGTTCAAGGGTTATCTACACAGGCTAACCCTACACGCTAAAGTGAACTTTTGTTTATTTTTTTAAAGTGAACTTTTATTTATTAATACACACATATAAATAGATAAAATTATTACAAAGATACGATTGTTAACAAAATTACAAGAGCCAACAGTTTACAATATAAGAATATAAAAAATAAAAATAAAAGAAATAAAGAAAAGTGTGTATGGTTGTTGAAATAGTAAAAAACATTAAGTCAACAGCCACTTTTTTCCCTGAAATACATGTGGATCAGCCTTTGGAATTATCCATTGTTACACTGTACACACATGAAGGTGTTCATTAGGGTTCATAAGATCACAGAATTCTCCAGTAACTGAGCACAATTCTCAAGCTAAACAACAGTACCATGTCTTCTTCTATTATTTCAAACTTAAAGAAAACCCTGCACATACAGTACAATACAGAAACAGCCATGTTTGAGGGCAGCCCAAACAATGTATTGGCATATCAAGAGATTTCAATTCCCAAACAAGACTGCTTAATGCCCTGTAACATCTATATACAGCCAGCCAATTGCAGTGCTCGCCAACCTTCCATATGTACTAACCTTCACCATCAAATGCTTTCAAAACCTCCTTCTTTTCATCAGACACCTCATCAGGACGGACAATGTCAATCTTGTTTATGACCACAATCAGTGGTTTGTTAGAAAATAATGGCTTGATGTTATTGAACAACTCAAGCTGTTCATGCAAAGTATGACCACACTGCTCTGATATATCTACCACATACAGAACTGCCGAACGAAGATGCGCCAGGGCTGTAATAGCCTAATAATGACAAAGGTATACCATACGTTTAAAAATGATACCCTACCATGTTTTTATTATGAGTGGCTGTAATGCTTGTTGCAGTATTAAAAAGAAACTCTGCTCTCATCTAAAATGGATCACCTTGCTATGATTTACATGTAGTCCAGATAACCCTAGCAATAGTCCAAATTTGCATTATGAACTTGTCATTAATATTATCTGCTTCCAAGTCTATTTTACTTATCCAATGAACAGTCATTTAAGTGTATTAGGATGAGACCATGCTGAGAACAAACCTGCATTTCAATGGTGTTTCTCTCCTCAAGTGAATGGTCTAATATTCCTGGAGTATCAACAACCTGAAATCAAGGCAAAAAAATCATAATACTCCCTAACAATGGTCAAACGTTTTTGGAAAAAATCAAAGGATTGTTAATTTTGTTTAATCACTAAACAATTGAACCCAGTTCTACAAAAGATGGATAGCGTTATCCAACAACTAAATCTTATCCAGTGGATAAATTTATTGGATAACAGCATCAACTTATCCACTAGATAAGTATTTATCAAGCGAACAGTGTTATCCACCCTGTGTAAAACCAGGCCCTGAGGAAAAGAAATATTACCTGCCATCTCAAGTACTTGTAGTCCATGTGTCCAACAAACAAGGATTTGGTAGTGAATGCATATGGCTGGACTTCAACATCAGCTCTTGTAACCTGATAATAAGCAATTGCATAAATTATGGGTCTCATTCCTCTTTTCTCTGAGAATGTTGTTCGCTTGACTAATATCAGCAAAAAAATGGCAGTTTTCATAGTCAAAGGACTGAGAAGCAAATCATAAAAAATATATTATCACTTACTTTGTTCATAAAACTGGATTTGCCAACATTTGGAAACCTTGATAAAGCAAACAATTACTTAGCAAGAAAATAATTCAATGCATATTCATGATATACTGGAATATGGGCATAAAAATGCCAAGAATAACATTAAAAGCCAATGATTTAAGGGTTTTTGTCTTCTGTCAATCAAAATATACAAACTCACGTGAAAGCCAAAAAAATCATAGTTCATCAACATGTGAATCATTATGTGAATTTTACAGTAATGATGAAAAGGTAAATTATACACCGTGAAAAAGATGAAAAAGATGAAAAAACTTACTGACGTTTCGGACGCTAGTCCTTCGTCGGAGTAAAAGAGAAAGAAGTGGTAGAAAGGAGTGTATATATGATAGAATAAGACAAAAGAAACCAATGAGAGCAAGGTAGGCAAGGAAACAAAAACAAACAATCAAAAGACAAAAGGAAAGGTTAGTTGAAAATAAAGCGTTCATTAATCCCGTTGGGACTAAGAGTGCAGAATGTGAATTTTAGAAATATTGATGCATGTGGTCAAAGTGAATTTTCATTTTGACTTACCCACAGACTAACAGGGTTCTTGTGTTGGGGTCTATAGATGGTAATCTTGATAAATGTTGTCTAACTGTGAATCAAACCCACAACACACAATCAAAATAAATGTTTTTTTTCTATAGTCTTCTCTATAGTCATTTGATTCTTGGTGTTAATTGGGTAGCTAGCCAACCCCTTTGACATTTTTGAGAACAGAACAAGTGCAAAGATTTATGTAAAATCTAAAGAGGAGTATAAAAACTAGCTTTCCAGTAACAGCTAACAGCCTTGAAATCTTCCTGGATTCCACACATAATAATAATAACTTTAATATCTATACTGCACATATTTCATATGCATATGCCCATTATGAGCACATACCAAAGATAAAGTTTGTCTTATGTAACCATATTAAGGGAAAAAAACAAACCTTGTTCTAGATACTGCAAACTTTGGTTTTGTCTCTTCATAATGGTGCACATCCTAAAGAATCCAAAAAATATTATCATTATGCTTGTCCTGTATCATATGCATGCGTATTTCCTCTATTAACCCTCCCCCCCCCCCCCCCCCCCCCGTCAGGGACTTATGCACTAACCGCTTATCAGAAGCTGAGGCTTAATAAATCTTTCTGATATTTAAAAACTTTGTATTTACATTTATTTTTAATTTTGACAGGGGAAATGACTTTCAAAGGCCTGCAAAATGAAAAAAAAACCCACAATGGTTCTTAGGGGTGGGAGCTTATTAAGGGCTCGTGGCTTATTTGAGGCTGGAGGCTTATCTGTTAGTGCTAGATTGGAATTTTACGCGTTTTCCCTTGTGCATTTTTTGCCTTTTGTTTTCAGACTTTAAATATGTGCATAATTTAGACTAAGCTAAGTTCACTCCAGCTCAGTTAGTAATTTTTCAGTTCAACGTTGACCGGCTCAAGTTACTTATTGTTTTGCTTTTTTTATTTCTTTTGCTTTCTGTTTGCTTTAATCATTTTCTGCCTTCGTTAAATTGTAATCTTTCCTTTATTATTTAGGAACTCTCAAATGTAAGTAAATAAAACGAAGCGAAGAGTAAAACGAGTGTATTTTTGACCGATATACCACACCAATATTATCAAGGGTGCTGTAATAGTGATAGTACCATAATATTTCTCACCTCTGGGATCTCAGGTTTGATTCCTGGAATCAGTATAACAGGTGAATAAAGTTTGTTAATCTCCAACTCTTACAATCAATGCATAATTTATTTATTAAAGAATTAGAGACAATTATACCTTCCAAGAGCAGCTCGTTTCAGTTGTTTACATCTATATAATGAGTCACCATACTTCATCAAGCGTACATAATCCTTGGCAACACTGAATAAAAAAAAATTTGTACATAAAAAAACCATTGCAATGTTGAATCACTCACACCATAACCAACCTTGGTAAACCTATAATTGTTTGTTATTGTTGTAATATTTTTTGAATTGAAACAAAAGAATTGTCATTGGTCTCTTTGTCATTTCAACTGCCATTTCCAAAGTTAAATATTACAGCCAGTCATTACGGCCACTATATCTTTTATTTACTTATTGTAACCTACTGCCTGTTTACTCCATTTGTAAAAACCAAAGGACTTTTGTCAGATACATTTTCAGGAATTCTATATTATTATGATAATTATTCTTATTGGACAATTGTCTGGACAGAATTGGAGCTTGTCCGCCTGTTGGTCAAATCTTTGCCCTTTTTTTTGTTAGTCATTAACCAGTAATGTCAAGACATCATTCGTCCGTCAACTGACCAGCCATTATTTTTAGCCCTGCATATCTTTCGTGTGTGTGGATTTATTTTATGTAGGATGATCGAATTCCAGAGGGAGTCAAAGGTCAAAAGAGATATGTAGCCAAGCTAGTGGTACTGTATACACGTAAGTTAGTGCTGTCATTTCCCATTTTGTGTGGACATTTCATCCACTGAGTCACAAATTTTAGTCAGTGTTTGACCACCATTTAAAACAGATGAGATTCAAATACTTAATTATCAGCTTATTGAAATCCAACAATAGTAAATGATACAAGAGGATCAAATAATCATTGACAAACAAATACTCACTTATCAATCAAATTTCTAGCAGTGTTTATCTGTCCTAGAGCCAGTTTGTAGTGATCTCTATCGTATAGAACATTCATCAAGTCGGCATAAAATGGATGCACATCCTAAAATCCAAGAAAAAATGATTTATAAGGTATAGAGGTTCATTTTTCACTTTTAACAATAGAACTATTCTGTTCATATTTTGATTTTAAGATCTACAGAATCAATTTCAGAACTACACAAGAAATCTGGAGCTAAATTTCACTTCGAATTTCATAAAATTACATGTGAGTTTTACATGTTTCTGCTACAAAACCTTTCTTCATACAAGAAACAAGGCTAATATGGAAATGTCAGAATTTCTTCCAAGAACTCATTTTGATTCATTTTGTATTTCATATTAGTCTGGCATCCAATTTTGAGAAGAGTCCATTGAAAATAGTTTTTGCACTGCAATATTTTTGAATGAAAGAAGCCTAATATCCGTCATTGTGGAGTTACATGTTAACAGTTACATGTACAATACCTACCTCAAGTCTTGGGAAATCTGTGATGACTTGAGACAATTTATCATGGTAATTCTGTTGAGTGTACTTTATTTTTCTTAAATAAAAATTACGAATTCTGCTGATTTTATAACCCCTAAGAAGAAATAAAAAAAGGAATTAGTCAAACATTAATGAAAATATTAGAAATTCGATTTAAAAACACCTTTTCTCTTGTCCAAGTATTGTTGATCAAGCTAATTTTACCATTAATACCAGTTAATATTAACTTTTAACTATGATTTTCCACAATCGTATTTTTAACCAAGAACCACGAAAAACAAACGATAATCAAATAATATACTCTATCTTATACTCTAAACATTTGATAGATTTGTATCTAATATGATAATAACAAAAGATTAACGTGAAAAAAAATGATTCTCTTTCAGAAATTATAGAAAACGATGACCAACTTACTTGTGAACTACTGTTGGAGTTTTACGTTGTGTCTTGGATAAAACAATGTCGATGAAGTCCTAACCCAAATATTTTAATAGTTTAGTAAATATGTAAGCTTTGAGTGGGATGGTTATTGTTGTTTATCTCTTACCTTGGCTGTAGGAACCACTGTGATCTTCTTAAAGTTGTAGTGCGCCATTTTGGATTCTTGGCAGCACGTGAAAAGGAAGCAACACCGGACTGGCCATGGTGAAATCCGCTGGTCAGCGACGGGCGCAAAGTGAGTCACGGCCAGAAGTCTGGGACGACATGAACTCCGTTATAATTACTGGAAGTTTTCGCATGTAATTTGTTAAGATAAGGCCTTAGCTGCACCGTAGCCTCATCTACTTACTGTAGCCTCATCTTCTTACTGTAGATTGGATGAATTGCTTGAGGATAATGGGAAGCCATTTCAATGCTATGGCGTGTGTTACCGATGTGCCGATGTATGCTGTGCTGGAAATCTGCAGTGAGTATGAAGCGGTTACGTGTGTGTTACGAAGAGCGTTCTTAATAAATTTCTATTATTGCAAGCTCGCATATTGTCTTGCTTCGATGCAAAGGCACGGCTACCTTTCATGTGGCGCAGGGAACTGTGAAAGGACAATTACGTATACATTTCTTTTACAGTCTTCTAAATCAACTAGAGTTTTTTGGAAAAGGCAGAAAAAGGGCCAATCCAAGATCGCACACCGCGTAGGCGGATTTTGAGGATGGATGAGATCGGCACCGCGGAAATATGCTTACGATCACTCTATTGTACTGGTCAGCGGCGTCTCAAAACAACTCACAAAATGGCGTACATTTTATGAAATTTTTGACTTCGAAAAAGTAACTTTAATAAGGGAGAAAAACAGATCTGTATCAATAAAACTGTTTACAAATGCCAATGACTCTTTTATTTGTCCATAGACCAATATATAATTATGCTCGATAAGCAAAAAGCGTCTTTTTTCTAAACGAAATAGCGATAATTTCTCGAGCATATCTACATTACACCGAGCATTCAAAGCGCCATCTTAGTAAAAACTTACATATATAAATTGTCAAAACTTAGCCAAAACAAACAATACTTAGATCTGTAAGTCAAGTGACTTTTAGACTGATAGATTTTATATCATATATACTTTGCACAAGAAACTTAATGCTTGCACACATCATGAACTAGAGTAATAAAGTTGAATGACGAAAAAAATACTTTTGTGGCCATCAATAGATCGGCTGACGACAGCACCTGTTGTGATTTTTTAGTGCTGATTGAAAACATGCTGTGTTATTTTGCCAAAACTAGACAGTTATCACAGGATTGTAGGGGCATATTAAGAAAATCAAACAGTGAAATTCATAGATGTGGAAAAATCCCCTATGATGAACGACTTTGTCAGCATCATTTTGATAAAATACGGCGAAACAACAACAAAAGATGTTCATGTCCATCAACTTGGGGACATTCAAAATCCTTACATCCCCACCAAATTCCCCAAACTTACCACTCCATATTAGATCAGGCTGGCAAAAATGACCCCCAATATACACCTGGCACTAGATGGTGCAATATATGTCATAAAGAAGCACCAAAAAGGTTCATTGATGCAGATATTGGTTCAGAAAATATTACACCTCCCAAACAACAAAAAGTAAGTCTTGCTATTAAAGTTTGACAATAGTATTTTAATTTATGTTTATATATTCATGTAAGACTTCAAAAAAACTACTTTGAAACATCTAATGAAAGGTCAAATAAATATATAAATACATATACACTTATCTATAGTATTACTTTTTTTATCAGTAATTATCATTAAAACTTAAATAACTTTGAAAAATAAAAATATCATAATTGAATTAATTTACACAGATAGTTGGAATAACAGACCAGTTACATGAAGATAAAGAAAATACAGATATATCAAGTCTGCAGGTAGGGATCAATGAAAATAATGATATATATGTCGTTGCATGAATATAATTATGTTCACTGAACACTTTTGTAATGACCTATAATTTTTATATTTCAAGTCTCAGCAAGAGAACCAATGTGACAGAAAAGAAGAAAGTGAAGAAGAAGAAATCAAAGTCAAAATGAGCACCTGGAAAAAGATTCAATCAAAATTAGAAGGTACATATTATTCTATTGAGAATTAGACAAAAAATCTATTTGATAAATGAAAGCACTTTTATTGATAAACTTCATTACTTACATGATTCAATCTTGTTTCAATTTAAGAGCCAACATTTGAGGACAATTTGAGAAAATTGGGCACAATAGTTGACAAGCACAAGGACCGACAATCACTGGTGGGGCATGACAACATGAAGGCATTGGTTATGCAGCATGTACCAACACTATACACAACGTTACTTAATAGTATATCAAGTGAAAGACATGGAGAGAAAAAGGTGCACATGCAAGAAAGGAGAGTTACATCACTTATCTGGCATTTAATATACTACAGGTAATTATTCCTAAACATATTTTTTTTACTTAATTTGATTTTAACATGTACATATTATGCATTCAACAGGAATCAAAGACATGGCAATTTCCAAGATGAATGTGGGATATTTTTGGAATTACAAGGTTTATCATCTATGGGACTCTCAGCTGGAATAACCTTGGGATTTGCCCGAAACCCAAAAACAAAAACATTGAAGAAACATGAGATTTCAAATGGCTATATCAAAAAAGTTCAAGATAAACTTTATTCTGTTATGAAAAAGGTACATTAATTAGTCATTCTAACGAAAAAAACAGCAAAACACAAGACATAACAACTTTTTTAAAAGATCTAATTAAACTTATTATTATGCCATGATCCCTAATTTAAAAAACTATTCTTTGTAGCATCATATCAGCATTTAATCATTATTGTATTACATGTATGTGTTGTTTTTGAAACAATTCATAACATATAGTTAAACTGCCAATATTTATAAATCTTTCTTTTATAGGGAACCTTTCTTATTTTGATGATTGATGACTTTCACATCATAAATGCAATCAAGACACCACAGGGGAGACAGATATCAAATGCTGTTCACATGGCCAGCATCATGTTGGATATCCACCAGTATGATGCAGTCAAGTCAGTGAATAAGGTTCACAGAGAAGTAACAGTTCATATACCTGGAAGACAACCTCAACAATTAATATGCAAAGGAGGAATCTGCAGTCAAGCTGTTGTACAAGAAATCAGTGCAACATGGTCTCAGTACTGTCAACACACATTTCTGGAGGGTCTTCCTGCAAGTTACAAACAGATAAATCCTTGCTTGCTGAGGAAATCCTTGAAAGAACTCAGGTATGCATCAAATTATAATCATCCAACATTAAATAAGCACAACTGGGGGATATAAAAATTTTATTTACAATAAAAATTATACAACAACAGAGTCAAATAATAAAATACTTAGCATAACAAGTGAAAACACAGTCTATATCCTTACGATACCATTCCAATAATTAGCTCGAAATAGTACTAGTCGAAAAAGTAAAACTATTACTATAAGTACTTATGACACTGGATGACTCTAATATTTTGTATTCTATGCCCATAGCAAGGGAGTTCAATATTATTGTCATATTATTTCACAGAGTTTATGCAAGAGAAGACCAATCCCAGTCTCTAAAATCAACTGTACTCATAGATGAGATAGAACAAGATCTACATAGTCTTAATGATTATAGAGACACCCACCAGTATATGTTCCAAGTACTGCCAGAGCTGTCAACATTTTTAAACACCAATGTCCTTCCTGTAGCTGGAGACTGGCCAACATGGTACTTCCACAAGAAAAATATTTGTATATCATCAGAAAAACATGACTCCATGATTCCTGAGCTTGGGCAGTTCCATGTCTACTTGAATGCCACTGAAGATGTTATCATAAGATACCATCCAATATTTCAAGAGATGTACAAGTCAGTATTTGGCCAAAGAAAGATCTTGCCATTGAAACCAAAGCCAGAGAAGATTTCATTGTGCATCACACTTGCATTTGCAGGCTGGTTACAGATCAGAGATGTAATCATTGCAGCTTTTCAAGAGTGTAAAGATGTAGAGTTTGTCTGTTTGTTCCATTTATTTGAAGAACTAGTCCCACTCACATTTCTTCATTACCCTGTTTTTGTCAAGGGAGGTAGCTTTCAATACATTGAAGAATCAATGAAGAGATTGGCCATTATGTTTATAGCTATGGAACGCCACCATTATAATAAAGCCACTCTGTCATGGATTAGTGACAAGAACTACCATCAAAGCTCCTTTCAAGAATATCACAATGCCAAACAACATCTGTGCTCTGTAATTAGCGAAAAGAAAGTGGAGATATTCCATTCACGATTGAGAAGCAGAATAAGTAAAAATGACAAAGCCGCACAAATTCAAGAAACAGCCCGTCTACTGGCCAGGTCCAATTGTGAACCGAACTACTTCGAAGAAGACTATGTCAATGGCTACAAACGAGGAATTAGTGACCAAGATTTGCTTCTACTGTCTGGTAATAATATTTAAAAAATTCATTGTCAAACTAGATTCAATCTGTATATCCATCAATTCAATTCCAAACATGAATACTGTGCTTATAAACATACATGTACATGTATGTCTATAGTTGTAACATGTAGTCTTTTTTTCAGGTCTAGCAGCTGAAAGTATCATGGAAATGTTTGAACGTGTAGCAACAAATCTTGGTCAGTCATATGAGCTCCCAAGACCAATTAACAAGGCTGGCAAACCATACGGGAAATCTTCATTCCATCTTGCAAGCTTTAACAAAGCCTTCTGTAGGAAAAGTCTGCCTTTGGGTTATAGATGGCCATTGTTTCAACCCAACAGCACTGTGGATTGTGATAGTCATGACTGTCAAGCACCAGTAGAGTCCTCAACCAAGCGACTGACATGTGGTCACTCATTTCACCATGAGTGTTTGACAGATAACGAATGTAGCATTTGTCTGTCAAACCTCATTAAAGATGTACAGCAACTCTCCTACGCATGGAACATTCAGCTGTTAAAGCCAGTTGAAGATGACGACATTGATTTTGAGAATGATAATGATGACGATGATGAGGATCCTGGTGATGATGAAGATCCCAGTGTACCTACAAGCTGCAAAGATTATAAATATTTCAAGTCTGCTTCTTTTAAGCAACACATTCAAAGTAAATTGTCATCAATAAAAGCAATACTTCACAAGCAACAACTAATTCCAGAGGAATAAATGATTTTAGTAGCGATTTTTTTAACCACACAATCAATATGTTGATGAAAATGTAAATAAATATGTTAATAGATATGTAAATAAATATGTAGATGATATGTACAAAATATGTAAATATAAATACGACCATGGAACTTTTAGAACTGATAAATTTCAATCATCACTGATTGTGTTACACAGAAAACAGTGTAGTTACACATGTGTGATACGGTATGGTTTATTTTTACTTTTACAAAATTATGTGAAATCAATCACAATTTGGGGTAGTGATGGAAATACTATTGTCAGAAAACCTTCTATAAACTTTAATAATTAGTTCAATTTTAAGGTCCAAAAATAAAGCAAATTACTTCACCCAAGCAGGTGTTATCATTCTCTACTTTTTACAGTGTACAATCAAAAGGTAAAAGTATCAATTTTATCGGATATGCAACCACTGATTAGATAGAAAGTTAAAAGAGAACGAACATCGATTAGATAGAAAGTAAAAAGAGAACGAATATCGAAGAACTGACAGAGGTAGAAAAAAATCGAGTTTTTATAAAATGGATACTTAAGTTGACTTTATAAGTTCAAATCAAGCACACCCGTGTCTTATTATCTTTACAGGAGTAAAAGGATCACTTTTGGTTCATTTTAGAGGGTGAAGGAGCATCTAAAGTTGGAAAAAATTCAAATTATCATTATTATTATTACTCACCTTCGATAGTATGCTGATTGTTGTGGCGTAAAAAAAATCTATTTTTCCCATAATATTCCCTCTTTTCCTGAAAATGTAGCATCTGCGTATTCTTTGTTATGATAACAATGAGTTTGATGCTTTTAAAATGATATTTCTTGTGATAAACACGCACCAATACCAGTACAAACCACTACCAGCCGCCATGATTGCCGACTTGGAAAAAAGACGCGTATACCGCTGACCATAATGATCGGGCTCGAAAAAACGTATTTCCGCGGTGCCGATGAGATCTGCTCTCTTCGTCCATCCCGCCGAACGATCTCCCAGCTACCCCGGATCTATTCCGCTGTCTCACACCCCCACTGATCGTCGAATTCGAAAGATTATTCAAAACATTACTGCGGTTTTAAAAAATTCTGCCGCGAACTCGAACATTTCATCGGCTTCTCTTGTGAAATTGGTTTTTCGCTGCAAAGAACATAAAAGGTACCGACTGACTATTTCTAATTTTTTTTTCTAATTCTAATTTCTATCGACAACCGCAGCAGTAAAATGCTTAGAAACTAATGCACAGCACGTCATACAGGGTGTATAGCCCTACAGCTAGTCAGAGATAATACCCACTTCCTAAATACCAGACTCCAAAGCTGTAAATGCGCAGGCGGATCTCTTTTAAGACAAATATTAATGATTATGTTCATATCTTATTGTTTTATTATTATATTATATACTATTTGTTATTGTTTTGATTAAGTTTGGACTGAATCAACAGGTTTACAGTCAACAGAATACAAAGCATTACCTTCTTTTGTGTTATAGTTTATATCTCAAGGGATTTTGAAACATGTGGGAGCACCCCCAGAAAGGTTTGGCTTTATTTTTATCTTTCACAACCTGTTAGAGTTAATGTGATTCCAGAGGGGGGTGGGTGTATTGGGTTTTTAGCCAGTTACCCACCTCACTTTGTAATGAAAAAATGAAGGATAAAAAGAAACTGTATTAGACAAAAAAAGGGGCTATATAATGATGGACCTCGACCTCAGCTAGCAAGATACAATGGTACAAACATAGCAATAGAAAATATTAGTTAGAATGAGATAAAGACTGGGGAGAATTAGGGACCGTTAATTTCTTACGAAAATTGGGAAGAGTGGGGGCCTGGTGGGATTTTGTGAACTGTAAGTTTAAAAAATGTATGACCCTTTTTTTGCATGGTCCCCTATTAAAACAGGATAAATTTATTTTGAAAGTCTTCTATTCAACTAATTATTTTTGGGGTGGCCCACCTTGAAATGCCATATATTTTTACTGCGTGGCCCTCCTAATTCCACCAGCTCCCCCTCCTCCCACCCCCCCCCCCCCCCCCCATGCCAGTAAAATGATCATAAACGGTCTCTGAAACTCAACCTCAACCTATCGTATTAACATTCTTGCATAGTCTTAGAGTATGACACAACAGCTTTTTCCACCTGAAAATAAAAAATAAAAAGCTGCAGGTATTCAGTTTAACCAAAATTTAGAATAGTTTTTTTTAGAAACGGCATTTTTTCATTCAAGAGAGCACACTCTCATTTTATAATTTTCACCCTTTTTCTCTGATTTTATCGGCTTACAGATCCTCCTAATATACCTCCTGCTCCTGCAGTTAAAGGACGCTGGTTTGGGAACAGAGGAGTCTAAGAAGCAAATGGAAAGAGCCGGATTGATAGCAGCGTTACCTGGTAATTTTGACGCCCCAAGGGTCCCTTATGAACAATTTCTTTAAGTATACCATTTGACTCCCCTCCCCCCCCCCCTCCCCCTCACCCCCTTCCATAGTCTGATTACCTACCTCCGCCAGGGTTTCCAGATCCTCTTGGTTTAACATTCTCAGGAAACTGACCCATGACATTACCCGGGGGAGTATAATGAACGACAACGTAATGTGCTCCAGTAGAACTGGTAGCTCTCCCGGCACCCATTTCCGTTGTACTCGCCCACACTACTTGGGTAAAATGCCCGGTACCCGAAGAGAATCCCGGGTTGGCTTGCCGGTATTTGTCTGCTTCTTCGTACCACATGTCTGTTGCCTTATGTCCTGTAAGCTCTGCACCTGAAGAATTTTATATAAGCAAACTGTCACTGGACTACCTGTGGTTCTAGAATTTTGATTAGCGGATTTTTTTGTCGTGCAATGTGATTTGTCTGGAATAGCATTACCTTAGCAAACCATGTCTACGCTGCGTTCATGCCGTGATTTTGGTATTTGATTGGATGGAGAGTAAGTTCTCGCGCAATGTGCTTGGGCTGGCGTGATGGCGTATCCCGTGCCGTGTCAGGACCGTGTTCGTACCGTAAGCTTTTCACAGTCATACGAAAACTGCTCTAAATGCAAACAGAAAGAGATTTTGTTTCATAGTGAAACAGACTCAACACAAGCACAAGCACGAACGCATGCGCAAGCGCAAGAGTCAAAATAATTTCTTGCCTTGTGCTTGAGTTTATGCTTGCGTCGCAAGTCACTTTAATGGCAGATGTAATAAGAATGACAGTTTAGAAAGATGTGAAGGAGCTACAACGACTCAATGAAGGACAGAGTCCTAGCTCCATGGTCTCTAGGTCGCTACCATTTTATTTTCACAAGATGGAGATAATACGTAGTTTTACATGCATATTATATTCTTACCACTCATGTAAGCAATGCTTTCTCCATAATCCCTCGAGCTGCTGTGTTGAATGCAGTTTCGTTTGGCCAAATTTTCTGCCCAGCTCTGAGCTTCTGAGGCCAACTTTGAGTTCCATTTCAGAGGTTTAGCGCCGTGAAGAGCTCGGTATTGGTTGTGAGCTTGAAGTATATCGTTCTTGAACTCACGGGAGCTTTCTGTCAAATAATAGAAACCAACATTTGTTAAGCAATTATAGCAGTGAAAGGTAATCTTAAATTGGCCGTTTGCATGACGGCGTCATTTTACTACCACCAAAATGCCTAGCGAACTTTCTTCCTTTCTCATTCTGATATTAGTATTTCCTCATGAGGATAAAAGACAAAATTGGAGCTAATTAACCGCGCAAGGGATTCTGGTAGTGGCAGTAAGGGATGCTATAATGCAAGAGACCTATGCTATGACGTCACTACTCACGTGGTTTATCAGATGTCTTTGACGTGACACGTGCCGCATCCTTCCCACCAGCCTTAGCGGCCTTGTCGACCTTTGATCCCCTTGGTTTTACATTGGCTGGGAAGGCTCCAATGACGTTACCAGCGGGAAGGTACCGAGCCACAACATACTGGGCTCCTGATGAACTCGCGGCTTTAGCGACTCCTAACTCTCGCGACCCGGCCCATACGAGTTGTGTAAAATGCCCGGTACCGGATGAAAATCCTGGGTTGTTGAATCTGTATTTGTTGATTTCTTCGTACCACATTTCGGCAGAGCGATTGCCGGACAAGTCGTAACCTATGGAAGGTAATCAAAAGTGGAGAACATTCTCAGTATTTGTCAGTATGTTTTGGTTAAGTGATATGTATAGGTCTATGATCATCCGACTCCCCTTAGTTACCGTTGCTATGTCCCAAAAGCTCAGCGAATTAGCAAGAATATCTCAAAATTGATTAAAAATTGTTTCAATTGTTTACTGTCCCTATATAAAAAAATAGAAATTGCCTCGTAATCCTTGTAGTACTCTTTAAAACATATACTGTTTATATTAGTAACTGTAGCAACGGTGGTTGGTTCGCTATTGTCTGAGACCATCAACTACTCATCGAATCATACCTGATGCCATTGCTAGATTTTCCCCATAATCCCCTGTACTGTGCTGTAACGCGTTTCGTTTTGCAAGATCTCTCGCCCATTTCTCGCAATCCGATGCTAGTTTAGCTGACCACTTGAGTGCAGGCGCACCGTGCTGGGCGCGATAGGCATTGTGGGCGTTCAAACACTCCTTTTGAAACTTGTTAGGCATTTTCTTAATCTAGATAACCTGTAAAGAGGGAATATGATTACAAATCTAAAAGTTATCTAGCAATCCTGGAAGTCCTACAGCTTATATCTGAAAAACTTGAGAATCAGGGGGGAATGAACTCTACAAAAATAACATTTGACTGAATTATGAAAGTGATAGAAAGTGTGCTCTTTGGCAAACAAGGTCAGACTAGAATCACTCTACCAAAAATGATAACTTGTTGCTATAAAACCAGTCTCCCGTTAGTTTGCAAAGTCCAGTTATTAATAGCATTTGCCCCCGTCCTTTTTGAATCGCGGAAGCTCTCTTCACAGAGGCCGAAGGCATTGTTTTTCATACCCGGAATTCATAAAAAAAAGACAATTAAGAGAGATAATGAAATAAAAGAACTAGCTCCGAAACGTGCTTGATATCAGGCGGAAGAAAGGCATCAATGAAGAAAGTGGCGAAATAGTCACCACAAGTTTCCGCATTTAACTTTAGTTTGATTATTCTTACATTCAAAAAATCAATGGCTTCAGATATAAACAGAAGTTTTAAAATTTCTTTCTTATGTGGCAGTAGACCTATTTTGCACCACAATGACTCTTTTAGATACTTCAATTATCTGTTCCGCATTCCTTATTCAGACAGGTTTCGGCGGTTGTTTAGACACAGGGAACCCAATTTAGATAATTGAACAATCATGCAAGCTTAAACGCAGTAAAATATTTTTTGCATGCTTTGTTTCCCTATGTCCTTCCTGTGATCTTAGAGGGGAGAGGACAGGATATCTATTTGTCTTTTGACAAGGGATTGGTCGCCATTTATGTCCCCATGCAGCCGTACCGGTACCGGAAAACGTGGAATCTTGAGAATTTTTAATGCCTTTTTTTCTAGAATGTTCTTTGCTATTACATTGGCCTGCTGTGTGTCCAATGGTATCAATGTGCTATGTATCGTGTTTATAAGTGACCCTTTGCATGTGTTGGAATTTCCCGCGCGGAGTATTTACCAGCCGTTCACACATTAATCTCTAAAACCAAACATTTAACATAAAAGAGTATAGATAGAACTAGAATTTAGTACCTTCGGTTCGAAAACCTAACCATCAAATAAATTTTCCCCAAAACTGGGAAACTGAAAAAGAAGTTAAGAAATTAAGAATAATTGCTTCGCTACTAGTGTATTAGTTATTTAAAGCATATATTAACTATGTTTAAAGTGATTTTTAAATAAAAGTTGAAAGAACCACTTGAAGACGATTTATGTTAATAAATCTTTCCGTTTTAATTTTTTGGTTTTCTCCTCCATCTTTTTTCCAGAAATCATCAACAAAATAAAAAGCAAAGTTGTTAATTTTGGAAAGTGAAAGCCCAAGGAAGGCATCAAACATGGCGGCCACTAATGTTTTGAAAATCAGAGCTGAAGGAACTTTGCACAGAAGTGACGACTTCTCATTGGCTGCGAACAATTCAAGCCTTACTTGTCATTAAAAATTTAAACTAGAACTTGACAAAAATCTAAAGTTTTATCGAAAGTCCGCCAGAAACAAAGAAAGCTGATACGTTTGTTTGCTTGTGAGATTAGGCCAAGATATACAGCATAATGTTGGCAGGTAGTCAAAGTTCAACCTCTCGTTCACCGAGGAACCATTTTTGGCTCACCCAAAATAAACCGGAATAATCGAAGTAGGATTGACATATCAAAGAGATAAACTAGCAGAACTCTAAGCAACAGAAATGCTCTCCAAATATGCATTTATAATGAGGGCATTTATGCAGCACTTTCGGTTGTAAAAACTGATATATTGTTTGTTGTTTAGACACATGGGTTATGAAGTTTCTCTCGGACGATCAAATTTTAATATTTAAAGACACGAATTTAAATTTTTAAATATACTGCCGGATAATCATAAAATATAATAATAGATTTATAAATCAGCTAGTCTTCAACCTAATTTAAAATTATAAATTATTTTTGGTGATTTTCCAATGAAAATCTCATTCATAGACCTTGAGCCTAGTAGGTACGAAACCGTGAACGTATGGAGTACTTCTGTTGGCCATTTTTTATAATTTGGTGCAGAAATTTTAAAGAATATCTTTAAAAACATTATGATGACCACAAAATATAAATAAAAAACAATAAACCATCGTGTTACCTTAATTTTAAACTCGAAACTTGAAGAACTCCAAGCAAATTGGAATCCGTCCAACCGTGTTTCCAAAAGGGAATTAATAAAAGGCTTTTTTAAATGTCCGGCGTTTGACTTCTCCTTTGCACGTTATTTTAGTGAAAAGATCACGTATGTTTCTGAGACATGATTTGTTCAAGCCCAACAGGACAAAACTAACGCTGTTGCTTCAGCTGAGCTACGTATATCCAGCGGAAGTGAATCGAAGGTTACACGTTTGTGTGTTGGCTGCATGGAATGATATTAGACTTCCGGTCATTGTTGTCGTCCCAGTCTACGCCTGCCTCTGTGTTGGCGCCTCAAGTCTGGCATGAACCTGATTGAATGTCCGGTAGGAGGATTAATATTGACCAAGAGTTCGATTTGTGAATAAGAAAGCAATACTTTGATCATTATAGTTTTCTCTTCTCTTCTCTTCTATTCTCTTCTCTTCTAGGCCTATGTACTGAATTCCATTTGAATCTGAACAGAAAGCATTCATCAATCACTATGAAGGTTTTGTAACGACTTCTAGCATAGCCTACGTACAGCCAGGCCTCTTGGAGGGGAGAATGTATGGCGGTGGGAGCAGGTGAAAAATTGAAATCTCCAGAATATTTCTTTCTTTGCAAAAGAAAACGATCCCCCCAAGCAAGGCTTGTAGCTTCTTTCAAAAATTGTGCATTCCCCATATTTTCCTGATAATTTGCCCATCACCCCCATCTGCCATACAATATGAACGCAGCCTTAGTACATGAGGTCTTCTGGAATAGAATAGACTCTGGAAAAGACCAGTTCCTAACTCGTGTTTGGTTCTCCAAAACAGAGTCTATGAATCTCGCACCAAGTGCCTGCGTTTCTTCTGGCCTGCGTTGAAGGAATACGGCTCTGACATAATCATTTTTTGAGACCAGGATTTCTTGCACTTCCGGTATAACAGCGCACGCGTTCAAAGACTTGCCAAAAATCAAAAATATTTTTTCCCCGATTTTTAATTTGTACTATGATTTTTACTTTGATTTTTACTTCGATTTAATTTTTACTTTGATTATTTTGATCGTTTATATCTCACTTTCCGAAAATTGCGCCATGCGCCAAAATATGGATTATGCCAATCTCGTAGCCAGAGACTGCGTTTCTTCTGGCCTGCGGCGAAGAACGAGGGCTCTGGCATAATCCATTTCTTGAGACCAGGATTTCTTGGACTTCCGGTATAAGAGTGCAAAAATTAAAAACATATGATCCCGATTTCTAATTTTTATTTTGATGGTAAATAAACACAGAACTCTGTTTTAAAGCAGTTTTAAAGCATGTTTTTCATTGATTATATTTCACTTCCGGAATATTGCGCATGCGCCAAAAATGGATTATGCCATAGCCCTCGTTCTTCGCCGCAGGCCAGAAGAAACGCAGTCTCTGGCTACGAGATTGGCATAATGATAATATTCAGAAAATGTTCTTAGAAGGTTCGCGTGCAGGGTCATCGAGAATAAAAACAACCTTGTCAGAGGTCATCGACCTTTTATTGTTTTCATACTGATACGCACGATATTTTATAACAATAGGTGTGAAAGATTTGACATTCGACAAATTCTGGTTTGATTCGTTTATATATGCGAGGTCAAAAAAGGAATTTGGGCTTCCTAGCCTTGTATATTATTTCTTTCTTCGCCAAGTTTGAGAACGCTGTTATTCATAGTGCTAGCCTAAGTCAAAACCCTTTTTTTTTTAGTTTTATCATCAACCATGGCGGCCACATGCATCTTTTGTTGCATGTGGCGCTCTGGATTGATTCCAAATAATCTATCAGCTATAGCTATAGGTGGATAAACTCAAACAAAGAAACAAATAATCTTGTCAAATGGCCGCTTAATTATTATACGGATCATCATGCCGTGACCAGAGAATTCTATTTCAATTCGGAGTAAAACCAAAATTCTCGACTTTCGAATCCCGTCTTAAAAGCTTTTAGGGGAAAAAAACGATATTAAAGATGAGGGATAGCGCAGCGCAACCGTGACGTCATAAAAACGAAGATAGGACGAAATTAGGACAAACAAACTTACAAGTTTATTTTTTGCAGATAATTTTCACAGCCGATCGCAGTTGATCTTAGTTTACATGGGTTATTATTGTAACTTTAAGTAAAAACAATAAAATCGGTTCGTATAATCCTCGTAGCGGTTAAACAGAATGCAATGTTTGTCCGAATCTTTAAGCTATTTTTAGAATCAGATTCCAGAAAAAAATTCTATTCATGCTATGTAATATTCACTCTAATCAAAAACTTCTGTCGATTAAATTAAGTAAGAAGTTTAATAAGTATTTTAACTTTATTTCAGTTCACTTTCATTAAAACAGCAGGAGTCACTTAGCAGCTCACTTAAGTCCTTAAAGATTTTTACAAAGATACGGTTTAGAATAATTGAGTGGTTTACTTACCACATTCTTTGGATTTATTGCTTTGTTCTTTATCACATTTCCATGACGAACATAATAAATATAAGTAAGAAGTTTATTCCTTAATTAAAGCTTTGTCGAAATTAGCCTAAGTTTCAGAGATTTGCAGAGCTCTTACTAATTCCTTTGATTCTCAGTGCAGTAAACTGGAAAAGTTCAGCAGCTCCAACTGTGAAGTTAAAGTCTTATTTGTCATAACATGGGGTCAAATTATGACAGAATGTCACTTACATTCTCATTGATTTGGCAGGAGTCTAACTTCTCGCGGATTGTACTAAACTTAAATCTAGTTCTTCTTGCAGAAACTTCGATGCGAGAGAATTCATCTTTCTTTAACCGCAAGAGTCCAAATGTGTTGTATATGCAAGATTTACGAGTAAGAGGAGAAATCGCCCTTGCCAAAGTCTATATGTGCTACAAACAGTTGAACATTTAGTTTCCAAAGTTTGTGGTAAATATGAATACTTTTCAAGACTTCAAACTACTCCTTACCTTTCAAATTCTGAGATGAATATAGAAGATTTGAAGTTCTTCTTTGATATCAAGTACACCTCGAATAAACGTGTCTGGCCCTGCAACAGGTAGACACGTCTTGCACAGTTCAATCACGAGGTTTTTGGATAAACACTTTTTTTATTCAGCGGTAGGCGATGACAAGAACAAAAGCGGATAAAAGATAAATAAAGCCAGTATTGATTCGAAACGATTAACCCATGGCCTGCCATTGGTCGAAAATCTTAAACAATTATCAGCTATTTTTCCATGTACAATTATTCTATTCTTTTATTTTGCAGAGCGAACGATTATGTCAGATTAATTTTCTCGAAAAAAATTCCGAAATCATAAATATTCCCAAATTTTTTATCGTTGACTAATTCAGAACCTTTTGAATGGTTATAGCTAGATTTGTATTTTGACTAGGCGGTTGTTTTTGTGATACAGTCGTAGTTCCTGTAGCTTTGAGCAAATTAAACTTTGCATAACAAAAAACTTCTTATTTCTTAGTGGTGGGTAAAAAAAATCTAAAAACGGGCTAAATCGAAAAAATAACCACGCAGAGCTTCTCAATGATTAGGTAAAATTTCGAGGCTTTATTTCACGTTTTAATGATTTTATTGAAATTTTTGATGATTCCCCATACATTTCCTTATAACATGACACCACAGAAACCAAGCTTGGGCTACCTGTGGCGTGTGGCGTCGCTGGTGGCCAATCGTAGTAATTTTGATAGGAAACACTTCCAGCGCCGTTATCGTGAACAGCAACGTTGCCATAAAAGTTGCTATCGATTCTAGACATCATTGATGATGCAGTTTTCAGCCGCCGGCCAATCTTGAAGCTTTACTTAAAATTGCAACCGGGTTTTTTAAAACAATCTTGACCGTGTTATAAATTTTTCAATTATTTAACAGCGTATTTTGGGCAACACAAGTCAGTTTTAGAAAAGTCGCTAGTTTAAGTTATGAAATGAAAAGCTATAAAAATCATCTTTTCTTACCTGTCAGTTTTTATCGTGTTATTTTAAGTATGACATTCGTATACACTGATTAAATATGTTTAATTTAACAGAGGAAATACCGCTACATTGGAACATGTGCCTACTATGAATAACCAATTAAATATCAATGCAAATGAACTTTCACAAAGATATCTTGATGATCAGAAACCTCAATTCACTCTTTGCGGTTTCTTAAACTTGATTCTTTTGATTTAAAATATTAATTACATGCAGTGGTATTAAATGAAATAATTCTCGTGCGAATTCAGTCTCTTCGTAATTGATCCCACTTCTGACACCAATCATCCAGCTCGCTCGATTTTCCAAGATGATGGACGTAGTGGACCAACTTTCCATGGCAAGCTCAAAGAAGAAGAAGAAAAAGGTTGTGTTTAATGATGGAATGGTTGACGCTAGCGACCGCGAAGCAAGGAAAAAAGTAGACGAGACTACTGGATTTATGGTTGTTGGTGTCTATTGCATCGTGATTTTTGGTTGTGCTATTTTGACGAGAAACTACCTTGTTGCTCTCCTGGTACCTGGAGTATTCATTCTATAAAACTCTTTCCGAACCTGAATATCAATTCAAGGAATGGAGACTTTCAAAAGAGATCAACATCAATAGATTATTCATTTTACAGGCTTGTGCGAAGAGACTTACAACGAAGCTTCCTTTATTCTAAAGTAAATCAAAATTGTATAAAATCGTAAAAGAAAGGTCCTTGATTAAGACAATGAGAGAAGATGATAATAAAAAAATTACTATAAATAACATTACAAAAAAAGTTTTTTTCTCGGAAAACAGTCCAAATTCCAGAAAAATTAGCTTGAGAAGACATAATTTATATCTATAATAATATACCAAGAACAAAAAATAAATGAATACGAAACTCTTTCGTTACTTTTTTATCCTCATGACCATTTGCTCCTGACGGGAAAACCTGTAGAGGTTTGCGCGGGAAAGATTACGCAGGGGCTTTTAATGATATAATTCGAATAATTTTAACGAATTAATTGCTATTCTTAAAACTGTGATTTTGCTAACTGATTCGTAATTTTTTGTACTTAAACTGGGGAACAAACCCCAAAACAATTGCTTCTTAGCATTTATATAGATCTTGGCTTGCGCGCTAGCCTCCTTTGCAGAAGCGTTGCAAGACGACCCTAAGGACGTCTGCGAAGGAGGCTAGGCTTGCGCGTAATGAAACCCCATTTCAGACCAAGTGCCATCACGGCTCTATAGTATTATTCTTTGTTTAACGGTTGTGCACGGTAATACACGTGAATATATAGGCGTGTTTGCCCGTCTACTAGACAAGTGGGTCTTCAGCCCTCAGAGTTTCTTAGCGCACACGCAAACAGTAACATATCTACTTAGTGTCTATGATCAGTAGAATTCTCCTGGAGGAATTCATAAACAGTACAGCTCTGTCGAGGTTTCATCTTTTATAACTTTAACGTTATCCAATCTGAAACACATCTAAAAACTAACACCATTTAAAACATGCGATGACTAGCGCCGAAAAGGTAGCGTTGTTGGTTATCCTGTGTTACTGGCTGTCAAGGCGAAAGGGACTGTTTGGCCCAAGTCTCCAGCTAAACTTTTCCTCTCCCTTGGGCCCATAAATTTAATTTAATACATGCTAAATCAAACTCTACCATAATCAAACTGCCCTTGGCGAACTCATTGATGTGCCCTTTTTGTGTATTTTGTTAACTTATACGCATACACCTTCGAATTCGCTTGATTTAAATGCTCGATTTTACTGGTAATTTACCCAATAACTCTAATTCAATAAACTCAATTTATCTGGTATTAAATTTACCCAATAAACTCTAAAGTTTTCCTTCTTTCTATAGTTCTGCAAGCAAACAATTTTTCCCGTGAGTATTACGTCAACTCCCAATTATCTCAATTGATTGACAACTCTAAAGAATCTCGATTCTCTATTCGTTGATTCAGACAGAGACAGCGGGTAAAATGACTTCCTATTGGCTGATTAGTTTAAGTTGCACTTGGCGGGCTTTTTAACTCAAGGCGGCAAAACGTTGAGGCTGCCCACGTTCAAAGGGATGGCAAGACTTCCACAAGGTAAGATGAAATATTTTTATTCATTATAAAACAGCTGATTTCTAATTTCAAAAAAATTCAAATAAGCAAAATCACGCTAATAATGCTCAAGAAAAATAATAACCTTTCTGATAAGATTAATATTTTCAAACATATAGTTCTTCAAAAGCGTGCAACTCGGTTAAAGCTTTGCACAGCATGCTTTAAATTCAGTATCTGGAGCTTAATTGTAATTTTTGACCCCCCCAAAAAACGGATAAAATACAAAGAACAACCTTCTTTTCTTCAGATCATAAACAACTTTTAATGGTTTGATTATTTATTAAAGTATTCTTAAATAAAAATTCAGTGGAATATTCTGCATCATGTTTGCCTTGTGTGGAGTCGAATTTGTATTACCATGCGAACGATTTCGTGCCGAAAACTTCAAAACAATAACTTAATTTATCATTTTTAAGTTCTATATTCCAGTCTTGAACTTCTGTTGGCTAAATTTGCTTTAAAAACTAAAAAACAAACTTATTTTGAAACAAAGCGGAAAGAATTTTTAAACGTACCGAGGGAGGCAAATCCTTAGGAGACAAACCATTATCTCAAATTGTAATTTTTAGCCCCAAAAACGGATAAGATAGAAAAACGTTTTACTTTAAGAATGATAATATGAAATTTGAAGTCGTTTTAAGTAGTTAAATAAAACATTTTAGTTATTTTTCTTTAAAAATTCAAAAAAAAATTATATATAACATGTCAGTTGTGTTAAGGTAAATTTTAACTTTCCAACGAACTACTTCGCGCGCGCGAGTGAAAATACTCTTCTAAAACCCCAATTAGCTTCTATCTTCCTGTTTTTATACTTCTATGTGCTAACACTGGCATTAGGAACTTAAACTTTTCATTATCATGTCATGCATCCCATATGCATCGATCAATTGTAACTTTTGACCCGTAAACGGATAAAATAATAATATTTTTGCACTAAAGCTGTTGTTATGAAATTCTAAATCACTTTTTAATCGTTAAATGAATTATATCAGAATTTTTCTTTGAAAATCGTTAGAATTCTACATGACGTATTTAAAGCTTGTGTTGTGTGGAGGCCCCGGGGGGAGGGGGTACTCTTGTCCGTTTATGGTAGGGATGTGCCGCTGAGCCCGCTGAACCCTGACCTTGTTCCAGCACAACGAGAGTAAAATCGCTGAAATTAATACCCTGTTCCAGAGAGGAGAGAGCGTGATTTCATATACCCTGTCCCAGAGCGAGCGCGATTTTATATACCCTGTAGAGTAAAATCGCTGAAAACCATACCCGTATAGCGAATATAGGGGAGTACAACCTCCCCCCCCCCCCCCCCGACCCTATAACTTATAACTTATAATTTGGATTTAAAAAACTATAATGTTCCATTAAACATAAAATTTTGAGACATTTTAAAGGCTACATACCGAGGTCTTTGTGAATCATTTCGTTGTTGTGTGTCTTCTCACTCAACTTAGCTTGTCTTAAAAGACCACTTTTATTCGACCAGATTTCTAACTTTTGTTTGTCTTTTAGGTTTCAGAAGTACGACCAAGCGCTTTCACGTTAGTAAAGAGGTAAGGAAAAACGTTTTGGGACTAATCATGAATTATATATTATCAAGTAAGTAAAGCATACATATGATAATATGAAAACGCAATTGAAAAATCATTTTTTTCTTCAACTTTTCGGTTAGATTTAATAACTTTTTCAAATAAGAGGTACCAGTGCAAAACTGTATTTAATGAATAAAACAGCTTTTTCCGTGCTCCGTTCAAGTGATAGAGCAAGTAGGAAGTGGCTTAAGCACGAAAGGAGTGCTTACGGCGCTTCCTAAGTGCTTTATCAGTGAACGGAGCACGGAAAAAGCTTTTTATTCGTTTTATTATGTGGTTACTAATTTTATTTCGGTAGTAATTTTTTGCGGTCGACGGTTAGACGAAAGACGGTCACAGGATCTAGCAACACACTTAGAGCGCGCAGCTGGCGTCAGCACTGTGCTTCGTTCGCTAATAAAGCACAGATTTCGACTAATCAGCGCGCGCGTACTATCCTAACTATATAATAAAAGGAATTACATATAAACCTTCAAAGATTTTTATTTTCCATCAATAAATTTCGATGGCCGTTTTTATACTAGAGACGCATAATGCGTCTGGACGAAGTTGGGCAAACTTTTTAGTGCGTCTTTTTATGTGTCTCTAAGTTCGCCTGTTATAAAGACGTGCAAAAGTCGCATTATGCGTTCAGACGAACTACTTACCTAATTTATCTTAACTCCGATTCACAATATTACGTACTATAGATGTATGGTATATTTGCGTAGTTTAACATTACTTCGATTCGTTATATCATTTACGCACTGTAGATGTATGGTATATTTGCGTGGTTTAACATTACTTCGATTCATGATATCCTTTACGTACTATAGATGTATGGTATATTTGCGTGGTTTAACATTACTTCGATTCATGATATCCTTTACGTACTATAGATGTATGGTATATTTGCGTGGTTTAACATTACTTCGATTCATGATATCCTTTACGTACTATAGATATATGGTATATTTGTGTGGTTTATCTTTACGCCGATCGATGACATTCCTATTGAAATGTAGATAAGGATTATTTTAGTTGTCTTGCGTAGTATTTTATTGATTTTAATTTTTCATTGTTTTTGATATTCACCACGTTTCATGATATTGTTTTCGCAATGCAATTCCATGTACAAACATGTGTCAATTATCTACGTTCAAGTACTTATTCATTTTCACACCCTTCTTAAAGCCAATCTATTTTCTTGATAACCCTTCTTTCTGGAAAAGGAATGGAACCAATGGGTTTCTAATTGTGAAGACTGTGAAAAAGACTATTGTTTACTCAAGGCTGCCAAGTTCCAAATTCATATTTTGGTAATCCTTGGTAATCCATTGGTAAGTCTGCATCCCAATGTATAAAAAGTGGTGAATTGCGTCCTTAAGTTTATTCAACTGTCAGTTGGATTCCCTCTTTTTCCCTGATGACATTTTTAATTGTACATATAAGTAGCTGGTGCGCTCATGTTTGGTGAAATTTGGAAGCAAATCATTATTATCTTGTTTTCCCTTAGATGCATTTCCGGCCATATATCACTTCTGTCTGGAAAGGGTGGGGATTTTCATCTCCAGAAGTCTCATTTAGTCCCCATAATTAACTCTCTAGTAGAGATAGTAAAGTAGAAATTATGCGTTCGGTGTGTATATAATGAATCAGAGAAATAAGAGAAAAATATCATATGCCCTTGGCAGGATTTGAACCCACGTCTTCGGTATTCTAGTCCGATGTGTTAACCACTACACTACAAGGACCAACCACGCTGGTAACGCAGCCAGAATATGAAATGTAGGGTATTCGTGAGGATCCCAGAGCGATATTTTTTCTCTATAGGGTAAGTTGAACACCGTAAATGTACGCAGAAGATAGACATAGTAAAGTAGAAATTATGCGTTCGGTGTGTATATAATGAATCAGAGAAATAAGAGAAAAATATCATATGCCCTTGGCAGGATTTGAACCCACGTCTTCGGTATTCTAGTCCGATGTGTTAACCACTACACTACAAGGACCAACCACGCTGGTAACGCAGCCAGAATATGAAATGTAGGGTATTCGTGAGGATCCCAGAGCGATATTTTTTCTCTATAGGGTAAGTTGAACACCGTAAATGTACGCAGAAGATAGACATAGTAAAGTAGAAATTATGCGTTCGGTGTGTATATAATGAATCAGAGAAATAAGAGAAAAATATCATATTTTTCTCTTATTTCTCTAGTAGAGAGAGAAGCATGCATAACTACTGTGTAGAAAAAATCATAAAAGAAGAGAGGGTTTTTTTGAAAAGGATACTGGAGTTGGAGCTGACCCAGATATACAGACAGTCAGACCCAAAGTTAATCAAGTAAGTCTGCTGGACAACGCGTACGACGGGAATTTGCTACCCAACATATCCAAGTGCAACTATTTGCGCGGGAACGAAGGTACTACCAGTATGCACTCGCTATCCGGGCTACCACCGTTCGTAGACGATGTGTTTGTCTATGGTTTTGTCGCAGAAAACGACATGTATGGTAGGATATGCAGGAACGCAAAGACACTAGTCTCCAAAATATCCAATGCGGCCCAGGAAGCCTTTGGTACCTTCTTGCACGTCCAAATAGTACACAGCTGCAGAAAAGGAAAGATAGTAGACAACGTGGTGCACTTGCACGGGCAGGAAGCTGCGGCGGTTTTCGTAGCCAAAGTAGACACCTCGGAATTGTCCATAGAAGCGGTGGAGGAAGAGATACCCAAGTTTGCTACTCTACTTGATGCACACGGATATTGTATCTATTCTGTAGACTACACACAGGATTTCTCCGGTACTTTGGATAGAAAAGCTTTGGTGCGCAGATTACTACAGCTGGGCTACGAGATGCAAAGAGAACTGGGCGGACGCAGAGGTACTATTTTGGACAATACGCACCAAGTAGTCAGCCACGTTTGTACTTGGATGGAAAACGGAAAGAGAACCAAAATATACAACAGAATAGTATCCAACTTCGAAGCCGGAGAAGTGCAAAACCCAGTAGGTGCAAAGCTAGCAGAGTACGTGGATTGTCCCAACGAACATCTGCGTAGGACATTTCTACACCCAGACGTGCAGGCGAGAGGATGCAGCAGGGTGGAAATATCCATCTACGGCAGGGATTTCTCCAAAGAACCCACAAATGCTATCGCGGAAACCATAGAACCTCTAGGAAACATATTCGTACGAAACGTATTCGAACAATCCATACTTTGGACCATAGCAGAGTTTGGTTTGCGCAAATGCCCCATATTCCGCATAGATGTACGCGGATTGGACCCGGTGGACATAGCTCCGCTGCGGTGTTACACGAAAGATTCCCCTACGGTGTTGGCGGAGTCTAACAAACCCACTCAAGTGCCAAAGATCCACCTACGATTGCGAACTTTCTCCCAACTACGGAGCACGTAGAGTTGGCTAGGCGCCCAAAGAAAGCGCAAAGAATAGGAGTGGAAAAGAGTCCATTTGGAATACTGGAAGTACCTACGGACCGAAGAATATCCTTTCTGTCCAAAAGAAAACGACAGCAAAGATTGGAAGATATTCAAGACGATTTGGAAGGAGACGAATGGGTAGAAGCTACAAAGAGATACCACGCAGAACTCATGGAACATAGGAACTCCGTGCTGCGGCAGAAAGAAGAGGACAGGAAGAAGATAGAGAAAGAATTGGATAAATACAGGAAACTATTGGATAGAATTGGAAGAAGAACAGACAACCTGCGCAGATTGTTCTTCGAAGGTCCCGAGTCATACCTGGAGGACTACAAGAGACCCAAAGTACACCGAATGCAGCAGATACCCGCAGGGGAGTACAAAATACTAGGCTATGCAGTACCCAAGAACATAGATACCGTTTGGCCGGCAAGAGGACACCGCGTAGCATTGCGAAAAGGCAAAGAGACGTGCGTTGCGTGGGCTACGGAAGCTCTACTGGAAGCATTTGCAGCTGGGAAGTTCGAAGCAAACGAAAACATGCGTGTCGCCATACCCGGGGAAGAAATATTGCTAGAGTGGAAAAACAACGTAGCCACTGTCTTCGTACCCGAAGGACCCGGTTTGGATACGTACTACGAACTTGCTAGGAAAGTAGACCATTCGATGCCCAGAAATCCAGAAAGACTACTAGAAGTGTCGGCGCCACCCAACAAAGAATGCGTGCAAACGCTGCACATGCAGGAGGGCGAGTACCAATGCTGGATGTACGCCAAAACCACGTACAGAAAAAAAGAAAGGACTATCCTGTTTCTCTCGAAGAAATGCCCAGAATGCGTTTTGGAGAGCTGCACGGCAGAACATGCTACTACGCCGGTCTGGGGACACTTTCTAGAAGAGCAAAAGATAGACTGGACGCAGCAGCCGCCTTTGTACTGCAAGATAGGCAGGGAAAAGACTACCAAAGCAAAGAAGAAAGACCGACTGGTGCACGTCTCCTGCAAAGGGTGTACCCCAAAATTACACCCTACTCCATTTCTGGAATCTTAGACTTTGGTTTGGGTGTTTCCGGACGTGCATAGTAGACAACTTTGGGTGGCTTGCCGTGCGCCCAAACGACAGCGGCAATTCCTACGACTGCAAATAGCACATTGCTAGCTATTTGCCATTCTATCTTCGTGGATACTTCCTCTACTTCGTCGGACAGATCCTCTGCGTCTATTTTCTGGAACGAGTCTTCCTCCTCCACTGTTTGGTCCATCCTAGCTAGCCGCTCCTCCTTTGCATTTTGGAATTCGTTTTTGCAAGTCGTCCAAGACTATAGCAAAGGAATCCTGCACTTCTAAGAAATGTTTCTGAAAATCCGTAGTAGGTGGCTTTTCGGGAATTGGTACCTTTAGTCCATTTTCCCTCTCTATTCGACGTATCTTTGGTATTCCTATGCCATACTTTTTGGCTACCTTCTGCAGTTCTACACCGTTCTTGCGATCTTCCAACAATCCTGCGATTTCTTCCTCGGATAGTATCTTGGGTGTTGCCATATATATCTACGGCATAGGGTTTTCCATGTCTGGACACCTGGGTATTCCGTGGATCCATAGGTATATAGATGTATCTCTACGTAGCTCTAGGCATAGCTAGCTACATGCTAGGAAAACAAAGAACGACGCAAATACTTTTAGAGATCTTGGAAGGTCTCTACAGAGCACAAAAGACAATACAGGGAATTCGCATACCGAGCTACGTAGCCACTTTGGTACAGCTACCGCGGCAAAGATAGTGCAGGGGCACTGTTTCGATGCCCCCTGCGCAAAGGAGAGGCAAATAGCCTCTACCTACTTCCTTGCGGGAAATTCTAGGGTTTGTTCCCATCGCAGACGCAAAAAATATGTCTACTAGGAAACGAAAATGTGTCTACTAGGAATACCCGTGCGGGAGTAGGAAAGGTAGCCGAAAATAGTTACTGAAAAAAGGGAAAAATATACACTCTTATAACCTTCCTTTCCGACCAAAACTGTCTAACGTCGATCTCACCGTTACCGGGTATTGACACCGTTTTGAAGTTGGTTTGTGATTCCATATATAATAGGAAATATCTTATACCTAATTCCAGACCCTTTTCAGATCGTCGTAGTCATACTCACAGTCTTGACAATGCCAAAATAACTTAACCTTAGTCACAAAAGACTTACCACACATACAATCATAGCTGCTCATACATTTCGCCTTCATCTTTAAATGCTTCTTCAAATCTGCTTCTTTCTTAAAAGTTCTCTTACATTCTTCGCATTCCATATATAGACTAACATATTTAACCAAATTAAGTGGGATGCGGGTAATGACGGGCTAAATCGAGGGGGGTACTTTAGACGGGTAATCCTCCGCTGGTCGTTGTTTTAGAACCCCCATCCCCTATATACTACTCATGTTAAAGAACATCTTTTATTTCTGTAGAACGAATGGGATTCAAACCCATGTTGAAGCACATCTTTTATTTCTGGAGAACGAATGGGATTCAAACCCGTGTTGAAGCACATCTTTTATTTCTGTAGAACGAATGGGATTCAAACCCATGTTGAAGCACATCTTTTATTTCTGGAGAACGAATGGGATTTAAACCAGTGTTGAAGCACATCTTTTATTTCTGAAGAACGAATGGGATTCAAACCCGTGTTGAAGCACATCTTTTATTTCTGAAGAACGAATGGGATTCAAACCCATGTTGAAGCACATCTTTTATTTCTGAAGAACGAATGGGATTCAAACCCATGTTGAAGCACATCTTTTATTTCTGGAGAACAAATGGGATTCAAACCCATGTTGAAGCACATCTTTTATTTCTGGAGAACAAATGGGATTCAAACCCATGTTGAAGCACATCTTTTATTTCTGAAGAACGAATGGGATTCAAACCCATGTTGAAGCACATCTTTTATTTCTGAAGAACGAATGGGATTCAAACCCATGTTGAAGCACATCTTTTATTTCTGGAGAACAAATGGGATTCAAACCCATGTTGAAGCACATCTTTTATTTCTGGAGAACAAATGGGATTCAAACCCATGTTGAAGCACATCTTTTATTTTTGGAGAACAAATGGGATTCAAACCCATGTTGAAGCACATCTTTTATTTTTGGAGAACAAATGGGATTCAAACCCATGTTGAAGCACATCTTTTATTTCTGAAGAACGAATGGGATTCAAACCCATGTTGAAGCACATCTTTTATTTCTGGAGAACAAATGGGATTCAAACCCATGTTGAAGCACATCTTTTATTTCTGGAGAACAAATGGGATTCAAACCCATGTTGAAGCACATCTTTTATTTCTGAAGAACGAATGGGATTCAAACCCATGTTGAAGCACATCTTTTATTTCTGAAGAACGAATGGGATTCAAACCCATGTTGAAGCACATCTTTTATTTCTGGAGAACAAATGGGATTCAAACCCATGTTGAAGCACATCTTTTATTTCTGGAGAACAAATGGGATTCAAACCCATGTTGAAGCACATCTTTTATTTTTGGAGAACAAATGGGATTCAAACCCATGTTGAAGCACATCTTTTATTTCTGAAGAACGAATGGGATTCAAACCCATGTTGAAGCACATCTTTTATTTCTGAAGAACAAATGGGATTCAAACCCATGTTGAAGCACATCTTTTATTTCTGAAGAACAAATGGGATTCAAACCCGTGTTGAAGCACATCTTTTATTTCTGAAGAACGAATGGGATTCAAACCCATATTGAAGCATATCTTTTATTTCTGGAGAAGGAATGGGATTCAAAAGAAAACATGCTTTTGTGTTATATTAATATTTTAGTGTATTTTTCAGGCGAAGAATATGTGTAACCACTGCTGGAGTCTTTACAACATACAGTTAAATATTATTTAATGAAGGCTGGTCTCTCCCCTGATGCTTCGGCTAGAACATTTTCTTGCGTAATTCGTACACCTAAGGGCACAAGGATTTAATCGCCGTCAGGTCCGAAGTCCATACGACGCCTCAGCTCTGCGGATGTCTCGGGGGTATGGCAAAGTTGAATCGATTTCTTGATTTTATTTTGGTGGGTTCGAATCTCATCTTATCCACAAAAGATTTTTTCTTTTTTTAATGCATTTTTTATTAGATTTAAATCTTCAACAATGAGGCAATAAGATTTATTCCTAGTCGGTTACTTATAAGCTTTTATTTCTCAATTGACACGGTTTTCTTTGTTATTCACAAGGCTGTATTTTTGTTATAACCCTCATTATAAATGCGAGAGGTCAATATATAGTTAGTTATTAACCCGGTTAATAACTATATATAGACTTTTGCGCAGTTACCTCGAACGTTGACAAAAAAACTATACATCCCTCGGGCCTACGGCCCTCGGGATGTACATGGCTTATTGCCTCCGTTCTCGGTGATTAACTCTTACAGCCTGTATAAGTTCGATCAGGCGTTATCAGTCATGCAAGCAAAAAGTAGACCTATGCTTTCCTATCTTTCTTGGCACGTTTGCTGACAAGAACATTTACTGCACTTGGATCATCATATGCCCGCAAAGGACTCCTGGGTAGTGCCATGAAGACTTATGGGTACTATTGCGCAGTTTCCTCATTTTATGACAAGGAAGATAAACAGCAAACCCGAGTAAATAATACAATAACAAATGATGGTAAAAAAGATTAAATTAATAGAGGTTTTGCACCTTCACGTGCAGGCGCCATAATACAGCTTGGACTACCTGTGGTTGGATGGCAGAACAAAATAAGGTCCCTTTGCTCTTGGGAATTGAATTCTTTCTTATCTAAAACGACTGTATTGTTCCTGCCATCTAACCTGGCTGCAGTCAAGTGATGGTGAAAACCTCCCCAAGTAGTTTGACATGCATAACGCAAAACTGTTTATTTTATAGCCTAAAAATAGGCAGAATCTACACTTATTTTAATATTATGTAGAGAACACCTTAAGGGAGAAGATCGCCTTACACGAGTTAAACGAAATGATTATTTTCTGTGAAACATTCCATTATCTTTTGGCAAACATTCGAACTTCTTCAGCTGTACCCTGGCTGTACTAAGGCCTCTGTGTATGACACAGGTAACCCAGTGAATACCCATAGGGCGTCTTGTTAACGAATGCTTTCTATCTTTGTTCAGGGTAGAGCACAGCTGTGAACACGACCTGGACATCTTCTGCAGACTCTGGACTGGATTTCTACAACATGTGAGGACTTCTTAATTTAAGGTAATTCCCTTGTTTTGCACTGCGCATTTTTCTGCGCATGAATCTAAAAGCATGGAACTAACAAAGTTTAGGCATTTTTCTTTCGGAAACTAAATGAGAAACATGTTCAAAACCAATTTTCACTTTTTTTCTCTTTTTTGAATAGAGAAATTCGGAAAAGTGTCAGTCAAAAACGAGAATGGTGACCCCCATTTTTTATTTCAGATTTTTGATAAGTGCGATGCTCGTCATTATATATCAAAATATGAAGGAAAGTTTATTGGATAGATTTTGAAATATTTTGATGGGAATAGTTGACATGTGCAATTTTTGGACGTTCGTAAAGGCGCACATACCTGCATTTTTCACTAATAGTTCAAGAATCATAGTCATCCAATGACTTTGATGGATTTAATAGTATAGATTATCTAGTAAACTTCGAGATATAAGTCACTTTGTCATATATAAGCACTTTTAACTGTGAATAAAAGTTCTTGATTGCAGCTTCCGGTTGCTACCGCATTTCACTATAAAACCCAACAATTGACATATTTGGAGAGCATCTAGTGAAAAAACGAGAATGGTGACCCCATCTTTTTATTGCAGTTTTTAAATGTCCATAACATAATCAATGTCCATGCAAAATTTCAGGACAAAATTATTGCAAAATTTCTATCAAGGGAATTACCTTAAACTAAACGTTTTTTAAAATAATAATGTTTTCGACATGGAAAATATACTCACCTTTATGGTTCCAGATCAATATGGTAACGGGACCTCGTTCTACGTTTGTCAAAGGAATGAAGACTGGTCATCGAGTCTGCAGGGGATGTTGTCGTAATCACAAAACCGTGAATCTTTTCGTAATATACTATAGTATCTTAGATTCGGCATCGCATAGGACAATTTTGGCTTTTTAGGATAGTTTCGGCCTGGGAATTTTCATATTCTGCATATTTTTACTTTTTCTGTGTTTTATCTCCGATCCCTCTTCATCTCTTTTCTTTGATATCCGACAGTTTTGTTCAGGCGTTTTTCATTGTTCCTGTTATCTTCATTCAAGTAACACATAGGAATAAGTTACATTTTCCTTCAATCTTCTTCATTAGGTAATCAGGTTTGCCTTTATTTCGGTTTCGGCAGCATGTGTTTTTGGGGTTTAGACAGTTTACAATGATTGTAATCAGGCAGTTTTTAGTCCCCCTTGGCTTGCGAGTCGGTTCGTTGTGAAGTAACCTTTACCTTGCCGCCGTTAGTTGGTGGCGCTAGTATTAGCTAATGGCGATGATCCCCTAAAAGCTTAGTGTTTGGTTCCTAAGGCCGGCTACAGAACCTTGCCTGTAAATTCTTATAGGGCTTGTGATATGGCGGCTTAACGACACCCCAATTGGACACCCCTCTGTTGGTTTATAAAGAGTGGGAAAATCCGCTACGAAGAACAGTAGCCTCCACGTGGCGTAGCGGGGAAGTAATTGCCATGGAAACCAGCATGACTGATTTCGGTTAACTTTTTCCACTCTGTGCAAGTATTAGGAAGCATCCATTCAGGAAACTGGTCTCTAATGGCGATTATTACGAATAACCGTTCGGCCAAGAGCCAAGTAGAGTGTAGCTATTATAGTATCCTACTGCAAAACGTTACTTCGGCGTACCTTGATCATTGCTTGGTATAGATGGGCGATATTTGTGTTCATTTTATGTGGTCTTCAGGCAACATGTTTTTTAAAGTTTTCGTGAATTAGTCTTGTCTTGTGAAATCCGCAATACTAGTGCTGAATCTCGGAATATTACGAATATTTCTAACATTGATAAAAATATTAATAATAATAATAATTTAATACTTATAGGCGCGTTATCCATGTCGAAATGGTCAAATGCGCCAAACAGTACATTCACCGAACAACGTAGATTCCGACGAAAACACTTTCATGTTTTTGTACTCAAACATTATTATTTTTACTTTGTATCTCTTGCAGCCCAAAGCAACTCAGTGGTGTATTAATGCATACAAATTACACATTTTCGCATAGAGATTCATCTCTTAGACTGAAGATGTCAGTAGTTTTGAGGACTGGGTGTAAATCCCAGCTGAGTGGGTTGCAAAAGAACTTACAAAACCCCACCCTTTGTTTGAAATCATCTATTCAAAACGATGAAATATTTATTCAAATAATTATATAATATGAAAAAACTGATTTAAAAATATTATTGGAGAGGTTTTTGTATTATAGAGTATGCATGCAGATATCAGTCCAAGCAACTGGCTGCAAACACTTACCACTTTCTCAGTATCCATGGTCGGAATGGACGGAAATAAAAATAAAGTTTCAACAAATCGACGTTACCATAGTAATGACAAACAATTATTTTTGAGATCGGTTTTTCTATGTTTCCAAAACATCGAGAGTAGCAAGTAAATTCACACTATTAATGGTACAGGTCGTCGTAATCGCCATATAATGGCTAATCGTTTTTGAATAATGTTTTAAGAGGAACATACCTCCAGATGTAGTGCTAAATGGCAGTATGGTATTAACCAAAATAAGGGGGAAATTAGTCGGCCTCTGGACCTTAAAAAAAAACTTCTTGCTGTTTTTGTATAGCCACCAGTTACCATAAAATCATGGTCAACATGGTGTTCTGCAGTTGCGCCACCATTGGCTAAAAACCAGTCGTCACTTCTTTCCATGTGGGACGAGTTTTGAGAAACTAGTTGCAATATGGGCTCAAAATTACAATTGGATTAATATTTTAGTATCCTTTAAGAAACACTTCGACAGAAGACATTCACAGCATCCACCAAAATGACAAATAAATTAACACTATCAGTGCGCACGCTCTAGTAGACAAAAATAAAAAGATATGTGTTGTTTTTCTATATACTTTTTGGGGGGAGCAGATAATGCTTCAGGAATTCAAGAACGAAACCATTTCATTGTCTATCGCCTATTACCTAAGGTGTATATATATATATATATGATCAAATGCGCAAATGCTTATATGATTTTAATCACATAAAAAAAGCATAAAATCATATGAAAAAGCAATCTTCAAATTACTGTTGATTTTTGCTCAATAGTGGCAATTTTGCTCTTGTTAGGGTGCTCATCATTGTACGAGTGTTTGTTTTAGCTAATGAGAAACATCCCACATGGAAAGGCAGATTATGGACTGATTACTACTCATGAATTTAATTTACTAGTAATTTGATCATGAATATTATCTCAAAATCACATGCCAGTTCAACCAAGAAAGGGATATGCGAAAATAGTATTTTCAAGTCATACATCTTTTTCAAAATTTCAGTGTGAGATCTGAAACCAAGTAGCATGCTGCAAAATGTATTATATCCACTGGAAGCCAGTTTTAGGCTGGAATATGAAGCATTGAGCTTTAGACATATGCCCTTTCTCGTTTTAACCCAAGCGAACATATAAAAGCCTATAAATCACTATAGTCTGAGGTCGCACATTTCATTTCTAAGAACGAGAACATTTTTTGAAATAGGTATATACATCTCTTCAACAATTCGAGGACAGAGCGAGAACATTTTTTGCAATAGGTGTATGCATCTCTTCAACAATTCGAGGACAGTTACACATAAGATTGACACAGTAAATAAGCAAATAAGAAGTTAATTTATTTGAAGTCCTTAACATTTCTCCATAATCTCCAAAGGTGCATTCATTCGTTTTGAGGAAAAGAAGGCGTTGCTGCGCAAAACCCTACAGGATTATTCAATTCCTTTTTGCTCTTTAAACATGTTTTACTCCCGTTCAAAAAGGGAATAATCATAGCATTTTAACCAATTAAAAACACGCAAAATAAAACATCACGCATCCCACATGTAAAAGCAAAAAATAAATTCCGTTAAGCTTCGAGTCCAAATTCCCAAGGGATCAGATATATTTTTTAATTTATTGCTTGATTTGATACCATCGCGCTTTGTATTTGCTCGAGCAACAAGGGAGTCTTGCAAAAAAGATCAAACATCCCACAAGGATCACTAGGATCGTAGGATTGAGGTAGTTGCATTTTTCCGATTCGGGGAGGCTAGGCGGGGACGCGGAGGATCTTATGTGGATTTTCATCCAATTTTTTTCAAGGGCTCTTTACTCGTTCAATAACCAGATCTACCAAGGATCCCATTGAGATGGTTGAAGCCACGGTGTCTCTACACGAGTGTTCCATGTAATCTCCCTTTACGGAGAGTATACGCTAGAGTCCAAATAAACAACATTTGAATAGAGACAAATGACTAAAAAGTGTAGTTTTGTACAAAAATTGTACTTCCCACATGGACAGTTGTGTTTAAAATATAGAGAAGATAGGCATTTACGTGGGGAGGACGGCGGGGGTCGATGGTGGATGAACTGATGAAACGAAATTTGACACACAAAATAAACTTGTCACATGTCCAAGATTCTTAATTAGTCTCTTAAGGGTCGGATCAAAAGTACCCCCATTTGAAGAATCAAAAATATAATATTTTTTGAAATAAAAAAATGAAGGAGTTAAAAATCAAGAATCAAATATCAAATCAAAAATAACAATGTTAGGGTTAGAACCCTAACTGTAACCCTAGCTGACTAGAATTTGTGTTAGGGTTAGGGTTATCGGTAACCCTAACCCTAACCCTAACCCTCAAAATGCTAACCCTAACCCTAACCCTCAAAACGCTAACCCCAACCCTAACACTCAAAACACTAACCCTAACCCTAACACTCAAAACACTAACCCTAACCCTAACACAAATTCTAGTCACCTAGGGTTACTGCTAGGGTTCTAACCCTAACATTTTTACTTTTTATTCGATTTTTGATTTATAGCGTTGCTATATAATGTTAGGGTTAGGGTTAACCCTAGTACTCTTACCCTAATATTGGTACTCTTGATTTATATATATTTTTATTTCATTTCCACCTAATGTAAAGACTTTGCATAACGCATCGATACATGGAAACTCTGGATACCTAGCAAGGGAGGATCCCACAATATATCTCTTTTGAGTTGAGAAGGTTATGCGATCAAGCACCTCAAGTTGTTAGAGGAAGGCAACCGGCTATATCCGTTACAACCTAATCATCCATGTGGGATGTACAATTTTCATGCAAGAATCGTTTGCGAGATCAAATACAAAGCACGACGATATAGTAAAAATCATATTCAATTCCCTTGGAAACTAGCATGCGGTGCATCAGAAAACTCTTCCCTGCTACCTGCTTGTGTTTCACAGCATTCTATGTTAACGCACACATTGTACATAGTCTTTTTGTTTTAGCCATCTCACCAGTGATTGACCCAGGAAGTGCAATGGGTCATTATGGTGGTCATCAGCTAGGAGGGGTCCTACTAGGACGCCGACCGCACGCCGGGGTTGTGAGCCCCGCCCTCCTCTTGATACAAGAAAAAAACATAGAAACATCATATTTGACTTTATTTGTACTTTTTGAGAAAACATAATAACTCTCATTTATAAATTAAAAGTTGTTCACTGATTAGTAAACTTTGTTTCAAGTGAAGTCATTTAATATTAGGCCTTTTGCAACATAAGGTCACGTGACCATACCTCCTAAAAGAGAATTTGTGTCAAAATGAACACCGGAAATGGAAAGATCACCTCGATATTAGTAAGAAGACAAAGTTTTAGCTGATAACATTGACTATAGAAAAAATGGCATTAAATATAAAATCGAATATTTCATAAGGATGTGTACGAGCATTTATCCCATACAAACCCTTATAAAATATTTGATTTTGCATTTCATGCCATCTCTCCTGTTACAGGTTATAAGCTGAAACGTTGCCTTCTTACTAATATCGAGGTATTCTTTTCATTTCTTATGTTCATTTTGACACAATATCTATTCTAAAGGGAGTAGGGTCACGTGACCTGTTTTCGAAAAGGGCCTGACAATCAAACACTTTTAGACTTTGTTGCTCACTCTTCAATCATTAAACAGGGTTTTCAAATATGGTTCCCCTAATTAAAATTCCTGTATAATAACTTGTCATATGAATATGATCTGGACCATATTAGTGACCTACCCATACAGAAAAGAACAACATATAACCCTGTCTTTAAAAAAATGCCAGGCAATAAGCCGACGAAAACCTGTATTAAGCCATGCTGAATTGATAAATTCCTAAAGCTTGAATCACCGCAGTTCAGGAGAGCCAGTCTAATCAAGTATACTCTTCTTTCCTTATTTCCTGAAATCAGACTGCCAGCCAGGGCAAGGACGGATCCAAGGGGGGCGCAAAGGGGGGCCGAAGGAAGGATAAAAGAATGAAAGAAAGGAAAAAGGAAGAAAGACAAAAATTTGACAGACAGACACAAACATCTTTATTGAAGTGCTTATGAAGTGAAAACATTTTTCAATTAAATGCATATTTACTGATTTTAATTCAATAAATAAATACTACATTTTATATCTGTAACAAAACTCTCTCTCTTTATATAATACACCTATAAGTATATTTTACTTCAGTACATTCTTTCCCATCAACTCTACAGCTGAGCAGTGAACACTGCGCACAAAGCATGCGTGGAACCTATTCACCGCTAAGCTGTCAAAGCTAATCAAGACTATTGAATTAAGAGTAAAACATAGTAAAAAATGAAATGGGAACTATAAATTCTAATTCTATTAATTCTAAATTCAGTACATTCTTTCCCATCAACCCTACCAGCTGGGAAGTGAAAACAACGCACAAAGGCATGCATGTACACTATTCATTGCTAAGCTGTCAATAATCAAGACTTATTAAATCAAGAGCGAAAACATAGCAAAAAAAATAATAGGAGTACAAACTCTAAAAGTGTGCAACACTTTGCACTATTTAGTAGTAAATAAGGCTAATTAAATAATAGAAAACAATAGGATGAGCATAATTTAGCAGTATTTAGTGGTATTTATGTTACACACTTATAGTGTTTGTACTCTAATGGGAACTTTAAATTCTCATTCTAATTCCAAATTCAGTATATTCTTTCCCATCAACCCTACCAGCTGAGCTGTGAACATGGCCTTCAAAGCATGAGTGGACAAAACAACCACCGGCTCTAAGCCTTTTTTGGGCTTGAAAGAACAAAGGGAAAAGAAGAAATAGCAGTGAAACTGTTTTTATTCTTCTTTTCCATACTTCTGCTTCTTTTAGGCACTATATTATAATTGGTTAACAGTACCCTGGGAATGTTGGCCATGGGCAAAACAGCTAAATGGGCTGTGATTGACAAGATTCACAGCTCAGCTGGTAAGGCAATTAATACTATTAAACCAAGATTAAGGCAATAGTAAAAAATGAGATCTATAAATTCTAATTCAAAAAAAAAAAAAGTCTAAATATTTTGCATAAAAAGAAAATAGAAATAGTACGAATAGTAAGAAAGGTAACCAGTCGTTTCGCTACCACGCACTTTCGCTACCAGTGCTTTCGCTACCACCCAGAGTCCTTTCGCTACCATCATGAAGTCCTTTCGCTACCATTGGAAATTACCAAAACAAAACTTCGATGAGACTTGTAAAAAAGAATCATAGTCTGTTGAAAGACATTTGCATATGGTTTTGAAGCATATTTGGAGCGATCATTTCACGATGCGATCAGTGAAAGTGAAGATCTAAACGCGACCAAGGACAGAGTTCACTTAGATACCATTTCGAGTCCGTTTCTACCAACTTATGACTCGGATGACTTTATTTCCCCATACTCTAATCTATGAAATGTGTGTTTTGGGTAGCTTTATTATTCTTTATCATTTTTTAACTTGCCAAAGTTCGAGAAAATACAAAATACCTTATGCACGAAACATCGATCGACAAGCGACGCCATATTGTTTTCGTGAGCTTGTCTAAAATCATATTTTTCGTAGATGTCAGATTCAGCAACTCACGACATCTCCCACCTCAAAGCACCATATCTTTTCCCGGCTTTAACTTTATTAGTGAAAAGAATAATGTCTAATGGATTCTAGGTAAAGAAAGCGTCAGTAAACGACTAGGAAGATTGTTGATTACACGAAAACAATATGGCGTCGCTTGTCGAACGTAAAGGTATTTTGGTTTTCTCGCTCGAACCTTGGCAAGCCAGAAGCAATAAATATGTTCTAAACATTATATTTTTTTGATTAAGAAGAAAGATATTGTAACGTTTGCAACAAACTACTCTACGGAGACTAAAATCTTATTGGTAGCGAAAAGACCCCGGCCTATGAAACACCGTAAACTGAGCTCAATCGTTTAACTCAATAATCGTTAACTTTTGGCGTTTTAATACATCAAATATTTAATGACCTCAAATTTATTCCAGATTAAGTCGCTAGATCATTTCCTCTTAGTTTTTTATTGAAAATATTAAAGTCTAATGGATTTCAAGAAAAGAAAGCGTCAGTAATTAAACGACTAGGAAAAGCTTGTTGATTACGCGAAAACAATATGGCGTCGCTTGTCGATCGATGTTTCGTGCATAAGGTATTTTGTATTTTTCTCGAACTTCGGCAAGTTAAAAAATGATAAAGAATAATAAAGCTACCCAAAACACACATTTCATAGATTAGAGTATGGGGAAATAAAGTCATCCGAGTCATAAGTTGGTAGAAACGGACTCGAAATGGTATCTAAGTGAACTCTGTCCTTGGTCGCGTTTAGATCTTCACTTTCACTGATCGCATCGTGAAATGATCGCTCCAAATATGCTTCAAAACCATATGCAAATGTCTTTCAACAGACTATGATTCTTTTTTACAAGTCTCATCGAAGTCTTGTTTTGGTAATTTCCAATGGTAGCGAAAAGACTTCATGATGGTAGCTAAAGGACCCTGTATGGTAGCGAACCGACGGTAGCGAAAGTGCGTGGTAGCGAAACGACTGGTATTCGTAAGAAAGTATGAATAATTGTAATTTCAAACACATGAAAATTCCTAAAAAATAAATTGAATAAAAATAGTAAAATTCAAAGAGGAAAATTAAATAAACTTATAACAGACACTTTCAAGTTTGTAAAAAATATATGGTGGATCCATAAAAAATCAAAAAAAGTTATAAACTATAATAAACCTAACAAAATTACTTGATTCTGATTGGACAAGAGGATCAGTACAATTAATATAGGAAATCATATGATCTAGAGAACAATTTAAAATTTATAGGTATGATGTTTTGAAAGTTTTTAATTTGAGAACTTTCAAAACATTACAAGTATAAATTCCGAATTGTATGAGAAGGTCCTGCAACTTTTTACTTATGATATACACTTGACAAAACTGAGCAACTTAACTTTTAACTTTTAAGTTAAAATAATTAAGTTTTCTTATTAATTTAACATTTTCAATATTTTTTTATTTATTTATATTATCAATACATATTTAAATGTTAGCCAATAAGTTTGTAATTTATATTCATAATTATTATCATATATTTACACCTGTTAAATTTTATCTATTAAAGTTATTGCATTTGTATTGTACGTATTTAATACTTCAGCACAAATGAAAATACCCCAATTGAGATTTGTGCTATATACAAATTCAATAAATGATTATTACTTGTAAATAATTTACCATTCAATCTGAATATATAGACTATTTAAAAGTTGTTGGGATTTAATAGAATTATTTGTTAAGTGTAAAGTGTAATTGGGACTTTACATAATACAATTTGGGATTTAGTTGTACTCCTCTTGTCCAATAAGAATCGAGTAATTTTGTTTAGTGTATTCCGTTATAAAAATGTAGTCGTCCCAACTATGTGGCTTTTTTAGGTTAAGCTGAAAATTCTATTTTTCACTGTAGAAATTCCCAAGATTTGCTAAACTCAGACATAAAACAGGTTACTCAGATATTAAGTAAACGAACACCGAGGATCATCTGAATGGAATCTCTCCAATTTTTTTTTTTTGTTTGCTTGCTTTTATCGTCACGTCAAATAACGATCATCTGAATGGAATCTCACCAATCAGAACCCATATATCAATCCCGCATACCTGCAGGAGTATGGGCCAACATGGAGAAACACCAAGGACTTGAATATTTAAGCTCCTTACTTCCAAAAGGAACATATTTTTCTACTTCCATCTTACGAATCAGTAGACGGACTTCCTTCACTAACACCAAATACAGCATTAAGTAAAAGAACACCGAGGGTCTTGTTTTCCCCAGACCCCAGGAAGAATCTTTTTTGTTTGCTTGCTTTTATCATCACGTCAAATAACGATCATCTGAATGGAATCTCACCAATCAGAACCCATATATCAATCCCGCATACCTGCAGGAGTATGGGCCAACATGGAGAAACACCAAGGACTTGAATATTTAAGCTCCTTACTCCCAAAAGGAACATATTTTTCTACTTCCATCTTACGAATCAGTAGACGGACTTCCTTCACTAACACCACATCCAGCATTAAGTAAAAGAACACCGAGGGTCTTGTTTTCCCCAGACCCCAGGAAGAATTTTTTTTGTTTGCTTGCTTTTATCATCACGTCAAATAACGATCATCTGAATGGAATCTCACCAATCAGAACCCATATATCAATCCCGCATACCTGCAGGAGTATGGGCCAACATGGACAAATACCAAGGACTTGAATATTTAAGCTCCTTACTCCCAAAAGGAACATATTTTTCTACTTCCATCTTACGAAACAGTAGACGGACTTCCTGTACCAACACCACATCCAGCATTAAGTAAAAGAACACCGAGGGTCTTGTTTTCCCCAGACCCCAGGAAGAATTTTTTGTTTGTTTGCTTGCTTTTATCATCACGTCAAATAACGATCATCTGAATGGAATCTCACCAATCAGAACCCATATATCAATCCCGCATACCTGCAGGAGTATGGGCCAACATGGAGAAACACCAAGGACTTGAATATTTAAGCTCCTTACTCCCAAAAGGAACATATTTTTCTACTTCCATCTTACGAATCAGTAGACGGACTTCCTTCACTAACACCACATCCAGCATTAAGTAAAAGAACACCGAGGGTCTTGTTTTCCCCAGACCCCAGGAAGATTTTTTTTTGTTTGCTTGCTTTTATCATCACGTCAAATAACGATCATCTGAATGGAATCTCACCAATCAGAACCCATATATCAATCCCGCATACCTGCAGGAGTATGGGCCAACATGGAGAAATACCAAGGACTTGAATATTTAAGCTCCTTACTCCCAAAAGGAGCATATTTTTCTACTTCCATCTAACGAATCAGTAGACGGACTTCCTGTACTAACACCACATCCAGCATTAAGTAAAAGAACACCGAGGGTCTTGTTTTCCCCAGACCCCAGGAAGGATTTTTTTTGTTTGCTTGCTTTTATCATCACGTCAAATAACGATCATCTGAATGGAATCTCACCAATCAGAACCCATATATCAATCCCGCATACCTGCAGGAGTATGGGCCAACATGGAGAAATACCAAGGACTTGAATATTTAAGCTCCTTACTCCCAAAAGGAACATATTTTTCTACTTCCATCTTACGAATCAGTAGACGGACTTCCTGTACTAACACCACATCCAGCATTAAGTAAAAGAACACCGAGGGTCTTGTTTTCCCCAGTCCCCAGGAAGGATTTTTTGTTTGTTTGCTTGCTTTTATCATCACGTCAAATAACGATCATCTGAATGGAATCTCACCAATCAGAACCCATATATCAATCCCGCATACCTGCAGGAGTATGGGCCAACATGGAGAAATACCAAGGACTTGAATATTTAAGCTCCTTACTCCCAAAAGGAACATATTTTTCTACTTCCATCTTACGAATCAGTAGACGGACTTCCTGTACTAACACCACATCCAGCATTAAGTAAAAGAACACCGAGGGTCTTGTTTTCCCCAGACCCCAGGAAGAATTTTTTTTGTTTGCTTGCTTTTATCATCACGTCAAATAACGATCATCTGAATGGAATCTCACCAATCAGAACCCATATATCAATCCCGCATACCTGCAGGAGTATGGGCCAACATGGACAAATACCAAGGACTTGAATATTTAAGCTCCTTACTCCCAAAAGGAACATATTTTTCTACTTCCATCTTACGAATCAGTAGACGGACTTCCTGTACTAACACCACATCCAGCATTAAGTAAAAGAACACCGAGGGTCTTGTTTTCCCCAGACCCCAGGAAGAACTTTTTGCTTGTTTGCTTGCTTTTATCATCACGTCAAATAACGATCATCTGAATGGAATCTCTCCAATCAGAACCCATATATCAATCCTGCATACCTGCAGGAGTATGGGCCAACATGGAGAAACACCAAGGACTTGAATATTTAAGCTCCTTACTCCCAAAAGGAGCATATTTTTCTACTTCCATCTAACGAATCAGTAGACGGACTTCCTGTACTAACACCACATCCAGCATTAAGTAAAAGAACACCGAGGGTCTTGTTTTCCCCAGACCCCAGGAAGAATTTTTTTTGTTTGCTTGCTTTTATCATCACGTCAAATAACGATCATCTGAATGGAATCTCACCAATCAGAACCCATATATCAATCCCGCATACCTGCAGGAGTATGGGCCAACATGGAGAAACACCAAGGACTTGAATATTTAAGCTCCTTACTCCCAGAAGGAACTTATTTTTCTACTTCCATCTTACGAATCAGTAGACGGACTTCCTGTACTAACACCACATCCAGCATTAAGTAAAAGAATACCGAGGGTCTTGATTTCCCCAGACCCCAGGGAGGAATTTTGTTTGGTTAGTACTACTACAAATCGTACTAGTCCTGCATTTTTAATGCTAAAAAGTTTTTTTGAAACAGTACTTGTTTTTATCCAATTGCAATTTTTATTTAAATTAATTTTAAAAATAATATAATTTCTATGGCCCCGTTCACACGTATCCACAAAAAAAGAATTTTCGTATACAAACATTTCCGGATAAGTGTGGATGGGGCCTAAGGGGTTTATTTTGAATCACCGTTTTTGGGAAAGTAATGATTCAACTTTAAAACTCAAACACTATATTGCTTGAAGCTAAATTATTATTCAACTCGAGGTTTTTCTTCCAAAAATAATAGAAACCTAATAAGCTTTTCTCAGAAAAAGAGGATCACCTTTGCATGTTGGACATTGAGAGCTTCATTTGTTGCCCTTTATTACCTCCACATTTTTTTCTGTGTTGTCAGACCCCAGGGACACATTCGTATAAACCCTCATTTCCTATCATTCCGTCATCCAGTGTTTTTGGTTGTCAGACCCCAGGGACACATTCGTATAAACCCTCATTTCCTATCATTCCGTCATCCAGTGTTCTTGGTTGTCAGACACCAGGAACACATTCGTATAAATCCTCATTTCCTATCATTCTGTCATCCAGTGTTTTTGGTTTATTATTATTCATTAATGATAATGAAGTTTTGATTTTAAAATTTAATTTTTTATATATTTATTGATTGTTTTACTTTAAATTTTATATTTAATATCAATTATTATGTCATTTATTTTTCTATTATTTCAGGTGTTCAGCAGTTGTGAATGTTCAATGTTCATGTCTCAGTCGTGACTAGCACATACAGTTCAAATTTACATGTTACCTTGTGAATGCTTACAATGCTTTGCTTGTTTATGTATTGCTTGCTAATGTGTTGCTTCTGTAGTCTGTGAAGTAAGTTCATCTTTGAGTAAATCCCATGCAGTATATATTGTACCTAAAAAACTAAAACCATTTGAGTATATTGTACAGGCTCTCTGTGCATAATGTTATTTTTTCAATGCATTTGTCACTCCTCAAATGATGATGGCAAGAGAAAGGAGCCCCCTAAGGTTACTGTGCATCACAGTAAAATCCATGAGACTCGGAAACATCTAAGTACATAGTGGTAGATAAAAATAATCTAGCATAGCCTGTATGTCTTTATATTATCACAATGCTAAAGTACTTTAAAAAATAGATTTGTACAGTAGTTTAAAAAATGTATTTTACTAAGCATTTCAATTATTTTTCATAAAATAAGTATAAATACCTTCTAGTTTCCAGTATACTTCCAACTGAGCTCATAACTTATTTGCTAGAATCCTTTTTTGCTTACTTGTTTGTCTGGTGAAAAAAAAACAAGTTTTTTTAGATCTAAAGGCTTTGCCCTTCTTTAAATCCTCTTGCCTAATGAACTGAGAATAGCATGAATAACATGGATGGATGGATGGATGGATGGATAGATAGATGGATGGATAATTGGATGGATAGACAATTGGATGGATGGGTGAAAGGATGGAGGGAGGGATGGGTGGAAGGATGGAGGGAGGGATGGAGGGAGGGAGGGAGGGAGGGATGGATGGATGGATGGATGGAATGATGGAAAAACAGATGGATGGTGGTACAAACAGATGGATGACTGCAATAATTATGGAATCAATAATGAATAAATGAACAAATGAATAAAGTTTAAAAATTAAAAAAAAATAAAATGGAGGGATGAATGGATGGATGGATGGAATGATGAAGGAATGGATGGATGGTGGTACAAACAGATGGATGGTTGCAATATTTATAGAATCAATAATGAAACAAATTAACAAATTAACAAATTAAAAAAATAAATAAATGAATGAATAAATGAATGAATGAATGAATAAATGAATAAATGAATAGATGAATAGATGAATAGATGAATAGATGGATAGATGGATAGATGGATAGATGGATAGATGGATAGATGGATAGATGGATAGATGGATAGATGGATAGATGGATAGATGGATAGATGAATAGATGAATAGATGAATAGATGAATAGATGAATAGATGAATAGATGAATAGATGAATAAATGAATAAAAATTGAAAGAATAGCATTAATATCGCAAAGCTTTGTGGAATTGAAATGCAAACAAATGGAGAATAATGAAGAATATCAGTAGAAAAACTATAGCTTCTCCATGAATTGGAAACAACAAGCCTACAAAACTTTGTTGCAGCATATTAACATGGGCTGTAGGATAATATTTCATTAGTGACGGGGGAAATGCTTGTTAGTAGACCAAATGAACCATTAATTACTCACTTGACCTATCTTTCCATGTTTTATTGATTGTCACGTTGGTCTTCAATCAATAAACATGAATTAAATGATTGTATTCCTCCTTAGTTTTCTTCTATTCTCACTGAATAAATTATCACTGAGCAGTATAAATTAAGTCGACACACATGACTCATTGCATAACATCATTTGGAGCTTTGAAGGACGATTTTTCTCGCTGTCCCCACCACCGCCACCAGCCATAAGCCAACATTCTAGTGCTCTATGCATGCTGATGAAACACAGACGGGACTTGAGATGCTTATGCCAATGGCTGCGGTATTGTGGGACGAAGTTAGGTTTGTTGTATTCAATGTTCCGTTTTACCATATTTGAGTAATGGATAGTGGAATTATTAGCCAGCATAATAATGCTTTAAGTTTTGAGTATTGGATGTTGGTCTTGAGTATTCTCACTGGATGAATTATCACCAAGCAGTATGAATTGAGTCAACGTACAATGACTCATTGCATAACGTCGTATGGAGCTTCGAAGAACGAATTTTGCAACACCCACCCACCCCTAAGCCTGGTGGTCACAGTGTTCTTGTTTTCCTTATTCTCTCTGTTTGCCTAATCATCGTCAACTTTCACATCCCCATAATACTTTTCATCTTTGGGGGTAACCAGAGGGTAAAAACCCACTTTAATTTTGCCGAAGGCTGATCAGACAATGTTGAAAATACCTTGTTTAGGTATCCAAAGTTAAAATGAAGAAGTAAAAAACAGAAAAAGATAGAAACTTGAAGACTTTTAAGTTAAATTTTAAACATTTTTCCTAAATCAATACATTTTCTGTAAGACCAAAACTCTTGATGATCTGTACACGCAAAAATAACTTGGAATACACTGATAATCAGTATTGTACAGATAAAAGCAGGTATAGTATAAATTCAATTAAGAACCCTTTCAATTTTGGAGTTTTTTTATTGGTTACCCCCTAAAAACGCAAGGCATTATGGGGATGTTTCCTTATTTAGATGAAGGGGACAGTGTAGTTTCCTTATATAGATGAAGGGGACAGTGTAGTTTCCTTATATAGATGAAGGGAACAAGGTAGTTTCCTTATATAGATGAAGGGGACAGGGTAGTTTCCTTATATAGATGAAGGGGACAGGGTAGTTTCCTTATTTAGATGAAGGGGACAAGGTAGTTTCCTTATATAGATGAAGGGGACAGGGTAGTTTCCTTATATAGATGAAGGGGACAGTGTAGTTTCCTTATATAGATGAAGGGGACAAGGTAGTTTCCTTATATAGATGAAGGGGACAGGGTAGTTTCCTTATATAGATGAAGGGGACAGGGTAGTTTCCTTATTTAGATGATCGGGACAAGGTAGTTTCCTTATATAGATGAAGGGGACAGGGTAGTTTCCTTATCTAGATGAAGGGGACAGGGTAGTTTCCTTATATAGATGAAGGGGACAAGGTAGTTTCCTTATATAGATGAAGGGGACAGGGTAGTTTCCTTATATAGATGAAGGGGACAAGGTAGTTTCCTTATATAGATGAAGGGGTCAGGGTAGTCTCCTTATTTAGATGAAGGGGACAGGGTAGTTTCCTTATATAGATGATGGGGACAGGGTAGTTTCCTTATATAGATGAAGGGGACAGGGTAGTTTCCTTATTTAGATGAAGGGGACAGGGTAGTTTCCTTATATAGATGAAGGGGACAGGGTAGTTTCCTTATATAGATGAAGGGGACAGGATAGTTTCCTTATTTAGATGAAGGGGACAGGGTAGTTTCCTTATATAGATGAAGGGGACAGGGTAGTTTCCTTATATAGATGAAGGGGACAGGGTAGTTTCCTTATTTAGATGAAGGGGGCAGGGTAGTCTCCTTATATAGATGAAGGGGACAGGGTAGTTTCCTTATTTAGATGAAGGGGACAGGGTAGTTTCCTTATATAGATGAAGGGGACAGGGTAGTTTCCTTATATAGATGAAGGGGACAGGGTAGTTTCCTTATTTAGATGAAGGGGGCAGGGTAGTCTCCTTATATAGATGAAGGGGACAGGGTAGTTTCCTTATTTAGATGAAGGGGACAGGGTAGTTTCCTTATATGGAGATGGCCGTCATCATCTGGCATCAAGGTTAGGACCATAAAATTGTACTTTGGGCCTCTACCCTCTTAATGTTTAGTAAAGGAGAATACAACAGAAAATAATCTCCCTGTGTTAATGACATATCTGCAATCTTTCCTAATAAGATATTGCAGGCTCAGCAATAAAACCAATATGGCAAGTCTTATCGAAGGAAAAGGAGGTAAAATGTCCATTTAATTCATATTAATTCATCGGAGACTTACGTAACAATCAATAAAATATGGATAGACAGATCCAAGTGAATAATTAGTGATTTATTTGGTCTACTAACAAGCATTTTCCCCATCACAAATCAAATATTCTACTACAGCCCATGATATTAGCAAGGAAGGAAGGAAGGAATGACAAATTGCATGACAATAAATTGACAAAAGTTTAGCTTATAGAGCTGCTCAAGCCACAATATATCTCATAAAAAAAATTCTAACTCTGTGAGCTAAGCAGGTTTTAATGTCAAAACTAGATTCCTATAATTGGAAAATAAAAACTAGCATAAATACCTTTTAGTTTCAAATGTGCTTTCATTACAAATGAGGCTGTAATTCATTCTTGTATAGTGTTTTGTTTCTTTGTTAGGTCTGTGGTTCAGAGTGCTAGATCATATCATTCAATCCCATGATTGTTTGTTCCTAGTAAAGCAAAAAAAATTTGTCAACTTTACTGTGCAAACCCTAGATCAAAATTCAATGGGCATAGCTCATTCTAATCTGCAAGAGAGATAATAAAATTCCTGCTTAAGGTGGCTGCCGACTTTTGAACGTTCGAATTGAGCCCACGATGAGCGTGCGCTCAAAAACCGCTGAAAAATCTACAATATTTTATTGAAGGACCATACTTGCGTTTTGAGCTTCAACAGGGCAAAACCCTCAAATTTTGCACGGGACTCTATATTTTTTTAATAGCTCATTCGAAAAAACTCCCAAAAATCTATGTTATATCAACATTTAAGAAAAAGTTTAAATCCGCAACACATGAAAAAAAAGATTTTCGTAGGGATTTTTGTTCGACTTTATGAGATTTTTAAGAGCACCGAAACTACAAAATATAAGGAAAAAATTTATCTTTTTGTCTTTTTGTTGAAAATATCCATGTATTATTGTAGAATGATTGACTAGCCTTCATTTGTGCTATCATTTAGTCTACAAATAACTTTGATCTTATGGATCTTATTTTTTTCCTAATCACTTCCAGTGGCGCAGATTTTACTCCAAAAGCTCGTGCGAAGGCTTCCATTAAATGCTGATTATCTCGAAAACAAGCTCGGGACACCCAATTTTTCTTTCCAGATTTGGAATCAGCATTAAATTTCAATTCGGAAAATCGATGTTTTAAAAAAAGTTTAAATCAATTTTCAAAAGTAGGCAGTCACCTTAACCAATCAGAGACAACTGTTCCCACATCTTAGGTATTTTGATTCCAATCGTAAGGGAACTGACAAAACATTGAAATGCCTTTCACTAAATATGTTATAGTTTGCTTTTACTCTTGTTCAGATGTTTATCACGATCAGGAAGAATTATTGGAACTTTGTAACTATGTTTACCAAGCAACATGTGGAAATGGCTGTCAAGTCGCAGGAATTCCTTTATCAGTTGCCGCCCACAACCGAAACAAACTTGACCTATTCTGAGTTTGATTGACGGAAGCCAAATCGTTGCATGTTGGAGCTGGATGGCAGGATGAAGAGCGCTGTAAATGGTAGACGTCCAGTTGTTTCATGTGCAAGTTAACACTAAAATTCTTCTACGCTAAGGTAAAACCTTTAAGCACACTTTACCGTGCAATTATGTAATCTGAAATTAGATATAAATTATTTTGCTTTTGCACATCCTTTTACGTGTATTGCTTTGATAATAGCATTACTTCACTGTTTTATTACCTTAACACAGTTAAAATATCATTGGTAATTACCAATTAATCATAACTCGAGTTTTCCTTTAGCACCTTTCCAATTCGCATTGCTCAATAGATATGCCATGGGAAGCCCTAGTTCACACATTTATGCCTAGTCTACACTAGTTTTCTTGCAAAAGAATACAGTATATCTAACGACCTTTTGGTCTCCTGCTCATAAAATTGCCTTTACTTATAGCGGTTAATAAAGTCTTCAGCTTCTCGAAATGAGTTGTTTTACAGAAAATAATAGCTACTTAGGCTTATATACTCACTACAAAATTCAAAGATAAACATGAAGGGATAAAATCAGAGTTTTTCTGAGAAAGTGGAAGGCGGCCATATTGAAACACTCTCGAAAAATGTAAACTTTTACGCATACTTTTCGTGATTCAAGAATAAAACAAGCATAAATACCTTCTAGCTTTAAGTGCACTTCGATAATGAACTCGTAATTCATCTCTGGAATCATTAGTTTTGCTTTCCCTGCTTCAAACCGCCAACGACTGTTCTTCGTCAGCGAACTGTGCTCAGGACGCGAAGGTTTGCATAAACGCGCATGCTGACTTGGATTGCACCAGGGCGGGAGGAGGGAGGGCGTTGAAACGGGCATACATCTATTGGCCGATCCGTGATGCGGAGAGTAGGACTGGGCACTACTCTGTCTGCCAACAATGGCGGACTGTTTGTGGAGGAAGTTCGGCTGACAAGAAGATCTTTCAAAGGTAAATTTAGGCTTGTTTATCTTTGTTTTTAGCCAATAAAACAATTTTACTGGTGTTAGAGAACACCCAAAACTTGATAAGAGTTTTCATTACGAAGAATTCGCTAGTTTTTGTACTCAAAGAACCATTTTAATAAGCGACTGCCAATGGTGTTTACGCTAGATTTTATATAGCAAATGCGGGCGCAGGGCATTTTTGTCTATGTTACAATGTTTTCCAAAACCTAGTTTATGTTTTTTTGAAATATTTATATAGTGTTCTACTTATGTGAAAAAATTCAGACTGAGCAAATTTGAGCGAGATTGGTTTTTTGACATCTCAAATGTAGACTAGCGAAGCGCTAGGGAATTTATAGTATGTACACCTTCTGTATGATGAAAATTGACCTGAGGATTGTTAGATGTTTTACCTTTAACGGTCCAAAAGTGAAAAAGAATGTACTGAAGAACAGTGTGTGTATATTTGTCTGGAGAAATGTCACAATTTCCGATCATTTCGTTCCATTTTTGTTCAACGTATGTCAACTTCGCTATCGATTCGCTAGTCTACATTTGAGTTGTCAAAAAACTAATCTTGCTCAAATTTGCTCAGTCTGATTTTTTTCACATAAGTAGAACACTATATAAATATTTCAAAAAATATAAACTAGGTTTTGGAAAACATTGTAACATAGCCAAAAATGCCCTGCGCCCGCATTTGCTATATAAAATCTAGCGTAAACACCATAGACATTCGCTTATTAAAATGGTTCTTTGAGTACAAAACCCAGCGAATTCTTCGTAATGAAAACTCTTATCATGTTTTGGGTGTTCTCTAACACCAGTAAAATTGTTTTATTGGCTAAAAGCAAAGATTAACGAGCCTAAATTTACCTTTGAAAGATCTTCTTGTCAGCCGATCTTCCTCCACAAACAGTCCGCCATTGTTGGCAGACAGAGTAGTGCCCAGTCCTACTCTCCGCATCACGGATCGGCCAATAAATGTATGCCCGTTTCAACGCCCTCCCTCCTCCCGCCCTGATTGCACCCTCCTCCCGCCCTGATTGCACGTTGGAATGCTTCAGTAATTATTATATGTAGGTACTGCATTGTATGTATGTATCCGTGCTGAGTTGTTAAGTATAAACATTTATTGTCCAATGTTCTAAAGCGAGGAAAACATATATTCTTAAAAAATGGTAGTAATTTGCGAGGATTAGATCTTTGAGGGGGGGAGGGGGGGTTTGGGCAAAAAAAATATTCGAGCACAGCTTTAAAGAGTGGGGTGAAAATCGTGTATTAAGGAGAAAAAATCCAAATCCTATCCGAAAGCATTTCCTGCACAGCCATGAGGCGTGAAAAAAAATTCCTGCATAAAATAAATTGCCCACCCCCCCCCCTTTTTTTTCCCGTTCTTTTTTCCTATTGTTATCACATTTCTATGAGACGGTTGTACTGTTTTGGTTTGTATTTGTGTATTTATTGTACTTATTGTACTAACGACATGTACCCAGTCGTTATTTATTTCACGCTTTTTTGCGCGCGTTGGATGATGGGGAACGCACTAAATCCTTCCCATCAACCACAGCGTGAGATCAATAAGACAAGAGAAGCGACTGGGTACGAGTCTGTATTGTAGCGGTAAATACTCAGAGCGTACAGCTGATTCAAAGCAGAAAGACTGTTGGTTTTGGAAAAAACGTTTCCTTTTTAAGATAAGTACGTCAAAATTAGTATATTTTTAAAAAACAACCATGTATCAGTGAACCAAGAGAATATAAAGTAAGAGAAGGAATCCCCCCTATATAGCCTTGTAACCATCATGTGCACAGTTTGATGCTATTTTTAAACCATTTGTTTTTATGCACGCACATTTACTGCGCGCGCTCTACGCTGTTTGCTTACGTTTGAACATAAGAAAAGCAAAAAAAAAGAAGCGTTAGCAAAGAGCGTAGAGCGCGCGCAGAAAATCAAACGATCAAATAAATGATATCCTTGGTTGATATTTTTAGAATAGATTCTAAAAATAGCATCAAAGTGTGCACATGATGGTGTACGGGGATTCCTTCTCTTAGTTCATTTTCTCTTGAGTGAACTCTTTGTATTATCTACAAATAAGTGAACAAACACACCGATATATAACCCAATCCGTCTGTCCTAGCGCCATTGCCAACATAAGGGACTGTGCAATAATTATCGGAAGGGGGTTATAAAATTCTCCAAATTGGGCTTAAATTGAAGCTAAACCCCCCTGTGCTAAACGAAAAATAGCTTCTCACCCCTCCCCTGAAACGAAACAACCATCAACCCTTCCCCCCCCCCCCCCCCCATACATCATGATACATCGCGACAATGCAAATATTATTGTGAGATGTAAAAATGAGGCCAATGAAATGCTACAAAAGTTTGAACAAATAAAAACAAAGATAACTGATCATGATGATAGCTTGTTTTCTAAAAGAAGTGGGAAACTGTACTGAGCTGTCATCATGAATTCAACTTAGTAACACTGCACTACTGGTATTGAAAGAAACATTAGAGATTCGTTGGATAACATAGATAAAGCAATGGGAATGTAATATACTACCTACATGATTGGATCGAAACAGAAATCATCAGTTTCACGGATGAAAAAAGAAAATAAGAAAAAAGCTGATAAACGCATGATCCTCGGCAAAAGAACATACTTTAGGAAGCCGGAAAAGGGTATGGTTCTTATGTAATTTAATTCTTTTATAGGAGGTGTTTTGTTGTTGAAACCAAGGAGCTTGTTCAGAACTTCTGTTTTTATCCTTGACAAAGCACTAAATATCATGAACATAAGCAATTAGCTTCTAACACCCCTACCCTACTCTCCAATTTAGCTTTTGACCCCCCTATTAATCTTAGAACCCCGCTCCCGATAAATATTGCACAGTCCCTAAGGTTAAGGGATACTCCTAAATCAGGTAAGAGATACTCCTAAATCAGGTCAGAGATACTCCTAGTTCAGGTAAGGGATACTCCTAAATCAGGTAAGGGATACTCCTATTTCAGGTAAGGGATACTCCTAAATCAGGTAAGGGATACTCCTATTTCAGGTAAGGGATACTCCTAAATCAGGTAAGGGATACTCCTATTTCAGGTAAGGGATACTCCTAAATCAGGTAAGGGATACTCCTAGTTCAGGTAAGGGATACTCCTAATTTAGGTAAGGGATACTCAGCTAAGGGATACTCCTAAATCAGGTAAGAGATACTCCTAGTTCGGGTAAGGGATGCTCCTAGTTCAGGTAAGGGATATTCAATACTAGTTCAGGAAAGGGATACTGCTACATCAGGTAAAGGGATACTCCTAGGAGCAGGATACTAGTACTGATTGAAGAAATAGAAAACGTGCGCGCGTGCTGTGTGCAGTTATAAAGCACGCGGGGGTTTGTTATAAAACACGAGAGAAGTGTTGAATAGGGCACGACGCGTAACGGAAAAGTTTTTTATTTTCATAAAATACAAATTACAATAACCGTTATTCTAGATAGGAATGACGCAACTGAAAGTAAGCGCGCATTCTGTGTTTCTCATAAAGCATGCGCACATGCTCCCAACCAATCAGAACGCGAGATTTATAACAGTTATTAGTTTAGTTCTTTTCTATATCACATGTATTAGATCTATTTAACCTATCTATCTATAGCCTGCGTAGCGGCCCTCTGGTAGGGAATTTTGGACGAGAGGAGAAGGGAGAGGGGATTGGGGAGGGAGATTTCCTTTTTCCCTCCCCAGTCCCCTCTCCCTTTTCCTCTCGCCCAAAATTCCCTACCAGAGGGCCGCTACGCAGGCTAATTTATCTATCTAATAAGCCTGAAGCGAGATGACGTTTTACCCCCGTCTCTAGACCATAATAGTTTTTAAACTTCTTTCATATTAAATTTTTCATTCCTTAGGGAATACAGGAACAATAATCTTAATTAAAGAACAAAAGCAGTGTGAAAAGGATTATGGTCTAGAGACGTGGGTAAAACGTCATCTCGCTTCAGGCTTATTTGAGTGCTTGTTTTTTATACGCACTACCCGCGTACTTGCAGTTCGAACTAGAACGTGTTCAGGAAAAGGACTTTGTCAATCACCTGTCTCTATCTCATCATGATGGAGTAAATGAAATAGACATACTCACTATTTTTCTTTATAATTAAGGTATTTGTAGCAATTTTTTAAACTCTATCACTTAGCAATAAGGACAATAGGGATCATTTTAGAAACACTTTCATCATGTCCTCTTGTCACATGAAGAACGGTTAGAACCAGTAATGTTATAGAAATTCTAAGTTCTCTGTATTTGACCAGAAATTCGACCAGAGATTTGACCAATATACCGTATACTGCTGATCTGCGCAGGATATCAAGCAACTTATGCCGCCGCCAATAATCTACAATAACTCACGAGTTATAAGAATAATAACCACGAGTTAAAAATAATCAAATGTGCCTCCTTATAAACGCCTACCAAAGAAAGATTATGAGCTTACTCGATGTCTAGTCAGATGCGAGTGAATGATAACAACGGCTTTAGATTTCTAGCGTTCTGTCGTTTTATTGACTATGCTATGATAGGTCATGATACAGAACTGGGGGCGTTTTTGTAGCCGTTGTGATTGGCTCAACTGGGCAAATGTACTGTTATTCGTATAGAACGGTCTGAACCCATGTGAATGAATGTTAATCGAAGTATTATGATAATCCGAGTGGATGTAGTCCTGAGAAGGACTGTTTGATGTGACTGAGGTTTCGAAGTCATCTTCAGAGTCAAATAAGTGAAGAATGAAGTCAGATTGGTTATATTTATACTGCCACGAATAGCCTAATCACCTGGATTTGCGTAATTGGCGGTATCGGTCTAATGAGTACGCATTGCTGTTCCGGTGTTGTGGGCGGAGTTATTTTTTCTAATTATACGAGCCTATTATACGGAGCGGTTTAGTGGATGCTCAAACTTGGTAAACCAACTCTCCAGTAGTGGTTAACACATCGGACTAGAATACCGAAGACGTGGGTTCAAATCCTGCCAAGGGCATATGATATTTTTCTCTTATTTCTCTACTTCATTATATACACACCGAACGCATAACTTATTACTACTTTACTATGTCTATTATCTGCGTACATTTACGGTGTTCAACTTACCTATAGAGAAAAAATATCGCTCTGGGATCCTCACGATTACCCTACATTTCATATTCTGGCTGCGTTACCAGCGTGGTTGGTCCTTGTAGTGTAGTGGTTAACACATCGGACTAGAATACCGAAGACGTGGGTTCAAATCCTGCCAAGGGCATATGATATTTTTCTCTTATTTCTCTACTTCATTATATACACACCGAACGCATAACTTATTACTACTTTACTATGTCTATTATCTGCGTACATTTACGGTGTTCAACTTACCTATAGAGAAAAAATATCGCTCTGGGATCCTCACGATTACCCTACATTTCATATTCTGGCTGCGTTACCAGCGTGGTTGGTCCTTGTAGTGTAGTGGTTAACACATCGGACTAGAATACCGAAGACGTGGGTTCAAATCCTGCCAAGGGCATATGATATTTTTCTCTTATTTCTCTACGCCACTTCTACTCTCCAGTACAAGTTGTTGCTGCCTATTGTTGCAAAAATCATAAAGGCATTCACTGGATTCCCAGTTTATCGTATGATGACCAGTCTTGTTATGATGCCTGGCAATATTATGTTCATCCTGATATTAAACGATCTACACGTCTCACCAATATATGTTGCTTCAGAGGTGCTTGGCGAGACGGGTGGAACGTTTAATATCAGACTTAAAGAACCTCAAAGTGCTGTTGAAAAGGACTACAGGACTACATCCACCCGGATGATCATAATACTTCCATTAGCACTGTTAGTTACCGTGAAGCGTAACACACCATATATTAATAGCTCATAATAAATTATTGAGACTACATTACGAACATCAAACTACACATTTTGCCCGCGGCAATGGATAAACTATCCACCTGGGCCACTGAAGGCGCCTTCCACACTCATCCCGACGTTTCTAAAAACGGATTTTCTTCTTCTTTTCTTTGTCTTGAAAACGCAACTTTTGGAAAACGAATACACGGAACACACGATTCGAAGACGCTAAGTGTGGAAAATTTTTTTGGAATGACGAAGGCACAATAAGACTATATTTTAAGAGTCAAGGCAAGAGAAAATGAACTATATATATATATATATATATATATATAGTTCATATTCTCTTGGTCAAGGCTATTGGAGCACAAAAACTATGCATATCATGCGCTATGTTAATACTTCGACAGCGAAATGGTCGAATCTAAAGTATGTGACATCAAGAAATGTTTTCACTTTATGGAAAAGAAATCGACCAAATTTAGTATAACTTGTGATTAAGACGTATCAAGAGAATATTAAGTAAGCTTAGTTCATATTCCCTTGGACGTATTAATACATTAATAGTCAGAGGATTGATAAAATATTCGAGTTATATTAAAAGCGTGTGACGTGAATTTACGTTGAGTATTGTGATTGAAATTCAATAGTAATATTTACATAAAATAAACCCCGACAGAAGATGATTGTTTATTTTTGAGACGTTTGTTCGAGTATTTCGCTGGATCACACCACAGCAATGTTGATTAGCGAATTCAGTTTTGAGTTGTGACCCGGCAACGTTGGATCTTTCGGAACACATTGGATATGCAGTGTAGAACTTAATGAATTATCAAAAGGTAGTTTACCAAGACAAGTTAAGGAACTAAAGAGTCAGTACATTCATCGAACTTTCTTGTGATGAATTCACATGTTCAGCAAAGTGGCGGTAAAAAAGCTTTCAAGAATACGAAGAAATCTGGCATACGAGCGAGATTCAAATTGTCATCACAGGACGCTCACAATGCTATTGATGCCTTTGAAAACTTCATCAAGACAAAGTCCAAAGAACAAGTGTATGCAGCTTCGGTTGCAATTGTCATAACTTTGATTATATTCTTTACTGCACTCTACTATAGCAACTATTTGGTCGTGTTGATAGTGATTGCTGTGTGGATAACAACTTGACTAGCTATACGCTACTTTAAAATTTCAAAATACTGCACACGGGATCTCTACCTCAGCATTCTTCGAAGTCACTGTCGGTACGTATTATGTATCGATAAGAAAAACTTCGCAGAAAACCATTGAAATACGATAAAAATTTATTCAGTGGAACGAAACAAGAAATGAAAGGTTGAAGCTACGAATATTAATGGAAGAAAGCTTTCTTGCAGGGTAAAAGATTATCCTGATTGAGTGAATTTTAACATCTGAACAGATGGAGAGTACTTATATTTCGAAGTCCATTGGAGACCTTTATTTCGTAAAATGAGTGACCCCATTTATAGCAAGAATTTTAATGAAAAATATAAAACTCTAAAATCAATTCTTAAAAATCACCACATTTGTTGGTATTTCTAATTCAAAGAAGGAGATAAACAAAATTTTGAATTGAATAGACATACAAAAGTATTCGCATACTTAACAGCTTACAAAGGAGTGAGGTTCTTATAATAAGTGTGATATTCAGTAAAAAAGTGAATACATTAACGCCGACTTTTAATATAATTTATCAATGAAATATTTAAATTGAATAGACTGATTAACGAAGCCGAATTTTTCGAATTGGAAAAAAATATTGTCTCCTTCTGACGATGGATGTCTTTGAAATAATATTGCTAATAATAAATTCTGCCGAGGACTTCCGAGAAAATCGTTTCTTTCTAATATAAAATGTTGAATTTATTCAAAATAGATAAAAACAATAATAATAATATTGACTATTGAGCAACGTTATTAAAAGAATGAAAGTTGAACTTTAGTTGTGTCTATTTACATTTTACCTATATTATTTTTTATAATTAATTTTGTTGTGACGTGTCTATCAAGGAAGTTTAAATATTAATGAGATGAATCGAAAAAGGGGCAGCTTGTGCCAAGTAACGTTAATTACGCTTATGGTTAAAAAGAAAAGAAATAGCTTTTAGACTAGACTGATAAAGACAGTTTGTATGGTTACTATCACTGTTGTTTTTTTCAGTCTTAATATAGAAATATTAGCCGTTTTATCTCGAATGCATTGAAATTTTTCTCCAAAACAAATAGCACAGTAATTTTGCTACCCTTTTCCATCTCTTTACATACACTCTTTACTTTTTTCAATAGAAATTCCAACCAGAAACGGGGGGGTGATCAGTTTTTTTCTACGATATTTGGAAACAGAAAGGGAATTAGTATTTTTATAGTGGTATTAATAATAACAAATTTATTAAACACTTGTGTATTCTTCAAATTGAAAGCAGAAGTCCAGGATCATCGCTCAAACCAGGAACATTTTAAAAACGAGATATGCTTCGCTCGTCACACTTAAAGGTTTCAGTACAAGGCTACGTTAAAATTACTCCAGTCACGAATCACTGACCTTTATAGCATCACATTGAATACTTTGTGCTTGACAAGCGAAGTATATTGCTTACTATCAATCACATGACTTTTAGGAGTTGACTGGGGGGCAACTAGCGGTTTACTGGGGGCAACATATCAAAATAAGTCCTCAAACTATTGTATTTGACTATTTTCACGACATCAAACCAGAAAACAAGAGATCAAAACAACCTCCAGGATTCTACAAGCCATCAAAAAAGAGCTATTTCCGGAAGTGACGACTATTGATAGCAACCTATTTCGGAAGTGGGCTATTGGATGGATGGATGACTTGTACTACGGCCTCTCGCTCATCTCTTCTGAATGGGAAAAGATAACCCTTGTTTGCAGGGTAACTAAAGGATTAAAATGTGATTTAGCACGCTGGATTTCGCGGAGAGCAGCCCACAGAAAAAGGGCAAAGCGGACCAATACAAGTCTTAGTTTAATCATAGGGCAACGGTACCCGAAAACTTTTCAATTGCGACGTCTTGATTCTCCGAACTGTTTTGTTTTCCAAAACATAAATGCAGAATTCGAAATCAGTACAGAAACTGGAAGAACATTTGAAAATTTATTAGTTCAAGAACTTGTTTATCTAAACTAATGTGCAAGGTTTTAGTTGTCCTTTGATTTTCAAAATAATTTTGGATTTTTTCTTTTGAACTTTGGTCACAGTTTTCAGTCCAACGAGAACCGATGTAGTAGAGGTATCGCTGTTACAGCAGTAACACGTGGGAACACGTGGTCTTTTCTCAATCTCATTGTCTCCACACAACTAATTTCAGATGTGTGGTGTTACGGCAGAACCGTCGTTTATTGTGCAGGACAATACTTCAATCTGCCAGCAATAGAAAGCATCGTCGTAATGTTTAGCACTGAGCAATATATAACATATCTAGCACTATTATTTATCTACTTTCATCCTCATACAACTCTCACTAACTTTTCCTTTTTACAGCCCCTTATATATCAGGGATTGGGCTTGGGATCCCTGTGTATTAAGAGTGATGAGAAATACTAGGGACAAGTACATTTAATTTTTTTTTCAGTTCTCCTCTTCTTTAAGGCTTATACAACACAGGATTCCCGTGAAGGAAAGGTTGCTGAGAGAAGTGCCTATTCAATTCAACACCATCATATTATAGCACCATCAGACCTCCCAGACCGTCATACTGGGGATCTCGAGATCTAGATCATAGCTTATTTAAATTATTTGGAATAAATTCATTTGCATTGGTTTTTATCAATTGATATAATTCTGTTACCATAGAGACTAGTCACTATCACTCCCTGATTCACTTAAATGTAAGTCTTGTGCTGGGGACAAAATCAAAACTCTGATCAGCTTCGACATCATAAATATCAGCAACAGAAATGAAATATCGAAGGCAATGATGAACATCATCATGATCATCACCACACAAAAATAATGTGGATCATACCTCATGATAATCAGCATCATCAACAGATGCATAAGCATCATATATAAGATAATAAAAGCAATGAATACCAACATTGCTATCATCAACACCATCAAAATCTATCCTGATTATTTCTTCAATCATTAATTGTCATCAGCAACATCATCATCCTCACCATCATCAGAAACAAATCAATATCATCATCACTATCCACTATCATCACCATCATCATCATCAACACTATCATCATCCACTATCAATATCATCATCATCAACACTATCATCAGTCACTATAAATATCATCATCATCAACACTATCATCAGCCACTATCAATATCATCATCATCAACACTATCATCAGCCACTATCAATATCATCATCATCAACACTATCATCAGCCACTATCAATATCATCATCATCAACACTATCATCAGCCACTATCAATATCATCATCATCAACACTATCATCAGCCACTATCAATATCATCATCATCAACACTATCATCAGCCACTATCAATATCATCAACACTATCATCAGCCACTATCAATATCATCATCATCAACACTAACATCAGCCACTATCAATATCATCATCATCGACACTATCATCAGCCACTATCAATATCATCATCATCGACACTATCATCAGCCACTATCAATATCATCATCATCAACACTATCATCAGCCACTATCAATATCATCATCATCAACACTACCATCAGCCACTATCAATATCATCATCATCACCACTATCATCAGCCACTATCAATATCATCATCATCAACACTATCATCAGCCACTATCAATATCATCATCATCAACACTATCATCAGCCACTATCAATATCATCATCATCGACACTATCATCAGCCACTATCAATATCATCATCATCGACACTATCATCAGCCACTATCAATATCATCATCATCAACACTATCATCAGCCACTATCAATATCATCATCATCAACACTACCATCAGCCACTATCAATATCATCATCATCACCACTATCATCAGCCACTATCAATATCATCATCATCATCACTATCATCATCCACTATCAATATCATCATCATCATCATCATCGTCCACTATCGATATCATCATCATCACTATCATCATCCACTATCAATATCATCATCAACACTATCATCAGCCACTATCAATATCATCATCATCACCATCATTGATAAAATCAGCAGCAGCAAAATGGAATGCAATGCAATGACAGCGGTCATTGCTATCATCATCTTTTTTTAAAAAGTCATCCTGATTATTTGATTAACTATGTTATCAGCAACAGCAACATCTTCATTGTCATCACCAAAAACATCAAATGCAGAATCATTATCATCGTCACTATCATCAGCAAAATCAACATCATTATCATCACCTTCACCTTCACCATTATTCAGCATAAGCAGCATAAGGCATTGTGCAATGACCAACATCACTATTACAGTATTTATAGTACACTCAACAAAATTACTCGATTCTGATTGGTCGAGAGAAGTACGATAATTATAGCGTTAATAGGAGTACCAAATTAAGTAGCTATCAACAATATGGCTTTATCAAGGAAATAACATTCAGCTCAACTGTACTTACAAAGTTGATTGAATTCTGTCGGCTTTGGTTCTGAGTCAAGCTGCTTGGTAAAAAAAACATTTGGAGTTTGTAAACTCAGCTATGCAACAATAAATTAAAGGGAAAACAAGATTGATGATAAATGCATTAACAACAGACCAATTATTGCCCTATATCACTATGACATCACAGCTTAAGTTCAACTGACAGTTCTAAGTGATACAGTATGTGTGGTTTTCAAACATTTTATAAACTGGGGTTTATTCTATAACATGTAGTTTTTGGTGGCTTTCATTACTTTTTAATTTTCAGCAGTTTTTTTTCGAGTTGTTGCTGTTTTGTCCCCTTACCATGACCATGAAACATAAAACAAGATTGTTTTCATGCAACATCACAGTGATAGAGAGTAGCTTCGAGGAAACTTTTTATAAGGGGCTGTTTATCTTAAACAACATGACATTGTGGATTTTCATTTCCAATTTGGCTCACTTTAACTTAAACACACACGTCATATGCATGATTAAGTGGTGTGATCTTTCAATACCAACTCTAGAATTTGATATAATTATTTTTTCCAAAGTTCCATGGAGATCTTGAAGTAAGTGAAATAGATAAAAGAAAACAAATGACAACATTGAAAACCATGGAAAATAAGGTGTTCTATCTCTGTGACTGATATAACTATTACATTAATATTAATATTATTATCGATATTACATACACAATTGAGAATGCTGTTAAGTTGTTCCACATGTTTGTCATCAATTTTATCATCATCACCATCATCTTCCTCATCGTCATCGTCGTCATCATCATTGTTGTCATTGTCATCTTCATCGTCGTCATCATTCTTGTCTTCATTTTCTGAGTCAGAAGAAGAGCTGTCACTAGATGAGGATGAATCTGCTGATTCTAATAATTCTGTATTCTCTGTAGGTTCAGTCTTTTGTATTGTTAAAGTTTCCTGTAGAAAAAAAGTGATAGATCTTTAATTAACACATGGATATAAAAATATGGGAATGTAAAATCTTGAATGAATTTTTTCTGCTAAATTGCTCACTCTCTTTTCTACGAACATTACCTGTACTTGTGATGAAGATAAAGATGGTTCTTGTGGATGATTGTTTTTATTTTTAGTTGAATTTGATTTAACTTTTTTGGTTGCTTTGTTTTCCGGTAGAATACTGGTACTACTGGAGGCTTGTGCCTTGTTTAACTTCACTGGATTTGCAGATCTATGAAATTTGATTAGGAAAAACAGAAACTTGTTAAAGGTAACAGTCTTGTCAAGGGAGTGCCACAATAGAATACTTCAGTGATGGTGGAACTTCGGACATAAGACATTATGGGGTGTTCAGGAGGCTAATATAAGCTAATTGCCAAGATAATATTGTCGATCATTATTAAACAGCCAAAGATGGCACAGTGATCAACTTTACCCAATAAAGAAAGACAAACACACAAACACACAAACTCTATATATTATTCAACATCTTTATTTTATTTTGCTTCCTGGCCCAATAATGCCTTGTGATGTGATGGCTTTTGTACTTATAGTCCATTGTACAGTATGGGTAGGGTTATTGCTGGTTTTCAATCATTCTCATTAAATGAAATGACAAAAGACATGGTGACCATGTTGGATGACATCACAAAAGAGATAATCACGAATCTTTTGTTTAATTCATCCAACATGGCGGCTGTGACAACCATCAATAAGGCTGGATATAAACTAAGGTAGCAGAGTGGCTTATAAATAACCACTTGATATAATAATCACTTGATCATCACTGAATTCTTTCGCTAGATCCTGAATGAGCAGATTAGAGTGGCTTATAAATAATTAACTCAAGTATTTTGTTTTACCTGATTTTTTTCATCTGACTTGTTGATCCTATTCTTTCTAATGTGAATGTCTAGGGTAATTAAAGAAATTTTATAAAATCATTGAATAAATTATTCACAAAGGGCACTGGTGCAGCTGTAATGCATTCAAGTCTCAACTCTTTCCAGGTGATCTCAGGGAAGGCGCACAAAGAATAATGTTGTTGTAGTTGATCAGGCAATCCTAATTTAAGTTGTTTTTTTTTTGTGAACAAAAAGGTATCATTCCAAGATAATTTCATCAAAGAATTGAAACAATGATGCATCATTTGACCCATATGTAGTTGTTACAAGTACACATAAATTTCTTAACGCATTTAGAGTCCATTATCATATGGTTATTAGATTTGAAGGGTTGCCTTTCTTGTACCCAGACTCTTCTCACCAAAAATTGAAGGCTCTGGTAACACACAAACCAGAAGACCCAGATCCTAGGTCGTCAGATATGCACATGCTCCACTCAACATAAACTGAAACCATTTTTTTCAAAAGATAAACAATCAAGCTCATTTATACATATTCTTATTTATGGAACAATTTATTTGTCTTTGATCAACATTCTGAAAAAATGAGCAATTAATCGAGACCCTCTGATGTATACGGTAAAGTATTCAAATTTCAACTGTTGATTATAAAATTAGTGAACCTGAAACAGATGATTATGCAAAAAATGTAAACCAATCAAAGTAATGGTCGATTTGTGTGTTGCCAGGGCCCGGTTGTACAAAGGGTGGATATAGCACTTTCCGATGAATAAATCTTATCCAGTGGATAAATTCATTGGACAACAGCATCCACTTATCCACTGGATAAGGATTTATCAATGGGATAGCACTACACACCCTTTGTACAACCGGCCCAGAGCCTTTGATTTTTTATTTGAATGCTGAGAAGGCTTTGGGTACAAGAATGGATCTACCACCTGATCAAATTTCTTCCTGAGAGATGATGGCTAGTTTTTAATAATGTGCTGTCAAAATGAGATCACCTGGATAACTAGAGTATCACTGGGATTGATTCCAGGATTCAGCATCATATGTATGTGGAGTTTGTTGGAAATCTCCCTTTATTCATGTTTGTTTCCGGACCGTCTTTCCTCCCTCTGTCAACATAATTTTATCTGTTAGATAGCTGTTCCCTTACTTAGATCAGCCTATAGGTTGTTTCAGATAAAATTGCTGGTAAGTTCATGTTTCATGTCTCTCTGGCAATTGTTTCTGTTGTGACCAAGAAGTTTTTGGTGGACGTAAATCAAGGCATTTCTATGACATTCCATAGGCACATGCCCTTATAGTTTTGTGTTTTCCGACAATGTTAATAACATAATGGAAACACCCTGTGATTGACGTCCACAAAAACCTTCTTCCTCACGACAGAAAAAATCGCCAGAGGGCGCATATGACAGAGAATGGCAGTAAGTGCCCCTTTTCAATGAGATTTCACCTTTTGGCTGTCCTTTTATTTCTCTAGTTACCATGAATGCAGTGAATGAATTTTATAATTTCATAAATTCATTTCCTGATAATATAGACTACATTGTAGTCCTACCTGTGTCTTTTTGTCAATAATTAATAAAAATTCTTTAGGGCAAGGTCTCTTGGACCCTTTGTAAACTGTAGCTCCAGAATCCTATAAACAATACAACAAAAATGTAAGCTACACTAACAATGTAATTACAAAATTAAATGCATTATTTAGTCTCCCAGGCCTTGATTCAAAGGTCTTTTACTTGGTTCTCCAGTTTTCTTCCATCAAAAAACCTAACATAGACCACTTTCATAAATGGCTGCTGCTAATTTGCATAAACATTAAAAATTAATGTTTTTGGAGTGAAAAAATCATTGTACTTGTTGATTTAGGTAAAGCGTGTGAGTTCTTAATTAAAGCAAAAAATCCTTGACAAGATTTGAGCATTTGAAGTTTCGAAAAGGCATCAAAACTAGGCTTCCAAGGCCTCCAGTGACAAATATATACAAAAGTCACTATAAATCTTTCTTTCATAACTTCTTTGGTATTCAGTCAAGTTTTACAAAATTTTCTGGAAATGGTTTTTGTTTCGGCCCTCAGGCCGAAACAGTCACTACGTTTGGTTTGCCGGCCCATAATAGTCTCCGTGCGTGTCATTTAGCTGTCAGAGTTTTGGACCTAATCCAATCATATGCCGTTTCCATCATAAGCAATGGGAAACATTTCACCATGCGGAGTATTTCAAAGAGTTGCGGTGAATCTTCTAAGTGTAGACTATATTATACCTTTTCGCATGACGCCATTTTTTGGAAAAAAATATATTATTGATTAACCCTACGACAATGCATATTTTATTCCTAAGTTAGTATCTATGTCCAAGTCGCCAAGTAAGTTATTGAAAAGTTATCCAAAAGCTTTTGTGATTGTGCGGCAAATCCAGGCAACTTGCCAGTCTCAGCTGCCTGTGAGCATAAGATGAGAAAACTTGTGAGTTTATCTATGTAACTAACAGTTGATGTATATACATTTTGTGAAGCAAGCTTCCGGTATGTTGTAGCTTCGTGCGCATCTGAGGACATGTTTTTGGTATCAGCTATTATTTACTTTACTTTAGGTCCCACAAACAAACAGTGCGTACTTTACAACTTACGAAGCACCAAAAGATGTAAATTTTGAGTAGATTGGTGACGGCGCACAGGTCAAAGACAAGCCTTGTATCTTTTCGTATGAATTGAGACTTTCGCATTGTCTTTAATTAAGCTATGACATAAGAGCTAAATACATTTACCATATATGTCGAAGAGCAGAATGAAGGTTTAAAAAGAAACCTACATTCAACATAGCGCGTACAGTAATGCTCATGTGCCAAAATATCTTACACCAAGTACTCTGCTCTCTGCGATACTCAGTCATTGATTATATCTATTGTCGGATCTCTTGTTCGTTCGGCGAGACGTTATATGTACGTATATGTTTTTCCCCAAAACACTACGATGTTTCAAAGCAAGAACCACTAAAATCTCAAAAAAACTTAATTATGATGTGTTTCGTCCAAGAGAATTTTAAAACAAATGTTTCCGTCGAAATTTGCGTAACACTTTGCAACATGAGATCGCTCGTCTGCCAAGACCAAAATTCTTTTCAGCAATGCCACACAATAAATAGATAACGGGCCGAAACATCATCGCTTTCGAAGCGGTATAGGCTTGTTATGAAGTATTTTCTCAAATAGCATTGATAGTTTCTGGTAAACAGGCTTCATTTTCCCAATCAGAAAAAACTGAATTATGAAAGTCGTCTATACCATGTTCCAATTCAACCTCCGAGTTGGCTGTGCCCAGATTTTGATCAACCCAGAGGTTGTTTAAGGGTATCATCAAAATTTGAAGGTTTTTTACATTTGTAGGACTTCATATATATACCTGGATATGAGGGACTGTTATAGTAACTTCGCTTTTATCTCCCACGACAAGTTCACTTGCTTTTGTTGAATCAACTGATGCAGGCTTGAAATCATCTAATGGAAAAATAATAGAATTATCAAAATTGAATGCGGTGATGAGTCTGTTGTGCCGGATGTCATGGTTTAAGCCTTGGCAGGACCAACACCCAGGGTCTGAAAACAACTGAGAAGGTGCTGCCTTTGTAATTACATCTGCAAATGGCTAGACTTTCATGTGGCTTGGATGACCATGTTAATGGCGGTACTGTCCCTAATCAACTAGCACTGCAATGTGATTGCATCAATGTCCAAGCATTGACATCCACAATGAAGTCCTATGAAAATGCCCCAACTACTTTTATGATTCTCTTTGTGTTACCGTAGTTTGCATTACTACGTGGCCACCCCAGACACAAATTGAATTGTGTAGTTTGCAATAGACTTCTGTCAATCATTTATGTTGACGCCATTTATAAACGTTTGGATAAATGAGTTGGCTTTTCTGTCAAACTTTCTAAGTCAGATATCACGAAAGAAAGTTCCGAAAGCGATTGCAAAGAGTTTGAGTACACCAAGTAGAATGAGGTGTTTGATTGACGGCAGTCTATTGCAAACTACATGACGCGATTGGGTAGTTAATCACCACATTTTATCTGGAGGTTTTTTAAAAATTATTGGAGTGAATAAAAATCTAAAGAAGAAGCTACATGCATATAATTTATGATTTTAAGGGGGGATGGGGAGGCTAAGATTGGAAAATTTATGAGACTATTATGGAAAAAGAGGGGGGTTGAGATTGAAAAAATATAAGAGACTAGTAGTTGAAAAGGGAAAAAGTAGGAATTCTGTAGAAGCCCCTTACCTTCTCCACCCTCTCCGCGGCTGCTATAACAGCCAACCTCTTGAAATCATCCTGGGGTCCTTTAGTATTATATCTTTCTTTATACCCATATTAAATGTTTACACAGAATTTCTTACAGATTGGACTTGGGAAAATAGCCAAAGAGGATAGAAGATATGCTCAATATCTGGTGCAAATTATGAATCATGAGGGTTATGTTAACGAAAGAAAGTGAAATAAAACTATAAAATACTTCCCCGCTTAAAAGGAAGGCTAAAAGCCGAACTAGGCCACAACAGCTGACACATAAATTATCAAATTAAAAGTTAAAATTACTTTTAGGATAAATCATTTTTTAATTAATTCATACCTTAAAACCTTAATAAATAATTATATAGAAAAAATAATTTGTAACTGATACACCTTATTTATATGTATCCAAGATATCAATATTGTATCCCGATAACTAGAAACTTAAAACCGAGCCAAAAAACCCATTAACAGCGCCTGCCACACAAGTCAAGAACATATGCTCGACCTTCCAGACAAAAGAAAAAATTTTGCAGATCCCAGAAATCCATTTTTGTACTCACATCTTATGGTATGAAAGGCATATTCTTGTTCTTTTGCGTTTTGGTTAAGAGAGCTCCCTAAAATGAGCTCGTGTTCGCCTTTTGTGACAAAAGAAAACTTGCCCTCGGCGTCCGCCATTTTGTTTCTTCGACTCAAAAATTCGAAAAAACCATAACACGAGCCCGCGAAGTTAAACCACTAGACTTGAGCACGCGCAATAGGACCAGTTAGGACAACTAATTCCAAAATGGCGGACAATTTAAACTTCGAAATTTCAAATGTCTTGAGTCTTTTTCTATAATATTAAATATTTTGATGTTTTGAAAGTCTAATGTTGAAGTCTTGAGGTGGGCTGCATGAGGTTGGTGTCTTAGGTGATTTAGAGGAAGAAATGAGTAAGTCAAGCGACGGGACAACATCAGCCTCCTTGGCCAGCTGGACAAAGTAAGCTTTAAAGAATTATTTTCGTGAAGGAGGGTTGGATGAAAAATTGGTATAGGGGCGGAAGAGAATAATTATTACTAAATTATATGCAGTCTGAGCAAATTATATGAAATGCTTACTAGACTTCTTTTACTTCTTTTCAAACCTGCAGCACATTAATGCAGAGATCGAAAGTGTTGTAGCACTGCGCTGCATTTTTTTGAAAGAGAGCATAGTTTGTAGCTCAGGAGAGGGACTCTCTTGAAAAGTGGGTAGAGTGGCTCGATTGACGGTTTTGAAAATGACCCTAAAAGGTATGCATAAATTAACTGAGATACTGATTTCAGACCCTATGACAACATTTCCAACCATTATATTATTGTATGCGTTTTTTTCAAAACGAACAAATCTGACCCTAAACGGTACGGAGTCAGCTGTGAGTCAGCCGTTGACCCTAAAAGGTCTGTCGAGCCCCCTACTAACTTTTCAAGAGAGTCCCCCCCAGGAGTTTTTGAACCACTCAGAGTGTGTAGTCCAGGGCTTAAAATAATTGGCGCTTAGTAGCCTATCATGATGACTGGCCAAATTAGTTACTAGTAAAAGTAGTTGGCAAGGCAAAGATTTTACCAGACAATTTGCAATTCTGGCTGGACATTGAGTGATGACCAGCCATTAGTTTAATGTCTGCAAGTGACATCAGGGCTAGCCTGAGTATCAGGTCTTCAGGGTGACTGGGAAAGAGGTGGGGCCTAGGGAGAAGGGGTACGAGGAGGGGAAGGCTCTCCTCATCCCTATGTTCTCTTCCTCTCCCCAAGCTAAGCCTGTAGATACTCAGGTGTCACTGCAGAGCTTTACGGAAACCGGTAGGAGGTTGATTTTCTTCATTTTTTGGTTGATTTAAGTAATATTTAAAACAGCAAGAGAGGGATGAGGGGAGGTTTGTTTTGCACCTTCAAACTACCCCTTGTGACTGACATAGACTGTTCAACAAAATTTTTTTTTGATAACTTCAAGAAATGATAAAACAATAGAAGACTCTGATGATGTGCAAAGGAGCACACAATCAGATGAAGGGCATGTGTTACTAATTGAACCATTCTATGGTGGATCTCATAAGCAGCTGGTTGATCTGCTGGTCCACAAAATACCTGGCTGTGTCAAATTCTGTCTGCCAGCAAAGAAATGGCATTGGAGAGTAAGGACGAGTGCCTTGTACTTTGCCCAATGCATATCTAAAGTGCACCAGTATCGGTAGGTTACGAACTACTTACAACGAGACTTGCAAGAAAACAGTGTTACATACAGCCTGTTAATTATCAATTATTTAATGATGCACTGTACTATTTTATTATTGCAGCATTTTATTTTCCAGTTCTGTTTTGAACTTGGCTGAATTAATAGCCTTAAGACCAGACCTTACTGATCTCAAAAAAGTGCTGTATTTCCATGAAAATCAGTTAGTCTATCCTGTGAGAAAGCAGCAAGAGAGAGACTTCCAATATGGATATAACCAAATTATTTCCTGGTAAGACAATACCAGATTGATATGCAATTCTCTCATTGGGGAGTCAGGATAGCAAGGATGTAAAGATCGTGAGCTCACCTTATCTCACCTCTAGGTCCTGTCCTGCAGGGTTCAATTCCCAGGTGTCCCATGTGAGCTGAGTTGGTTGTGTTTCAACCCTGAGAGTTTTTCTGGCTCCAGTTTTTTCTTCATTCTTTCAAACTATCAGTAACTAATTCAAACTGATTGGAGCTTTGCTCCAAGGTCATTTATGGAGACTCTATTGACCTGCACCATAACAAGTATTGCTGGGGTGACTAGCGGTAACAAGTTTTCATATTGTCAGTGATTGCCTTTTTCCCCAAACTACCATCCATTTATGCATCCACTTATCCACTCACCCACCCTTCCCATCCCATCTATCCATTCCTCCATCCATCCATCCATCCAACCTTCCATCCATCCATCACTCCATCCGTCCATCCATACATTCAACCTACTAAAGTATCTTATTATTACCTGCTTCAGTTTAGTTGCAGATGTTGTTGTATTCAATTCTGAATTCAACATGACTTCATTCCTAACTTCTGTGGATTCATTCCTCAAACTTATTCCTGATCACAGACCAAAAAGAATTTCAGATCAAATCAAACCAAAATGCAGAGTCCTCTATTTCCCAATTCCTCAGATCACTGTAAGTTGAACTGAATATACTTTTTGCAAAATAACTGAGTTTTAATGCTGCAAACTCTGATTGAATCTGATTGGTCAAAATGCTGGTGAAATTTTAGATCAAAGTACAATGTAATACCTATCAAAACCCTCATTTAATTAATATTATTTTTCATGCTGCACACGCTCTAAATTTGAACTTTCATGGGGAAAACAAAGCAGTATTCATTAATTTTTGCACTTCTTATTCAATTTTATAAAAGAGAAAAGAGATATAAAACAGTTTTCTGTTTTAGACACTCTAATCTAAACAATAGGAATGCTGCTAAAATGCTTGAGAAACCACTAACGCTATTATGGGTTTGCTAGGCTTTTCTTGTGAACAATATTCACAATATTCATCATGTGACATGTTTAGATAGGGGCAGAGCTAGGGAAGGGGTGCAGGGGGAGTGCATCTGGATCTGCCCCTTTTGAATCAGAGTATGTAAGACAGAAAACAGTTTCTTATATCTTTAATTTTTTTAGAGTTAAGCACTTGAGTAAAATGAAAAACTAAGAATAGGCTATATTTTTAAAACCTACAGTGCAACACAAGGCTGTTGAGACCAATTGATCACCCACTTCATATTCTATGGGCTCATCGATGGTATAGTTATCAAATGAATATCCATTAAACATTAATTTATACAGTGACCAGTATACTATAATTAATTATAGCCAAAAATTGTAATAAAAAATGAGTTGGTTATTACAAATTGTGAACAAGTCAATTTTGATTAGCAGTCAAGCAGAAAGTCAGTGCCGTATGCATGCCTTGCCACGACCATGATGTCTTCTAGAATTTTGATTGAAGTTTTTTTCTCTCTCACAATGTCTCCATGTGAACGTATCCACGCTATGCTCATGCTGCATTTCAGGCATTTGATTGATGGAGAGTGATTTCTTGCGCAATGTGATTGGCCTAGCATATGCTTGCTGTGTTACGACCATGTTTATGCTGTGAGCTTTTCACAGTCATAGAAAAACTGCTCTAGTGAAAACTTACTGCCACAAGACTAAAAATAAGGACTGGCCAACAGACAATGCCTGGCCAAAAGTGCCAAAGAGGTTAGAGGCAACTGCACAACTGCTATGCCACACTTGGTTCCCTTCAAAAGAAGAAAGAAAAACAATCATGGCAACAAAAAAGTGTATCGTTTAATGGTATTATTAAATTAACTTACTATTTATTAATAATGTTTCTGCAATTTTTTTTAAGGGAACATGACAAGAACCCTGAATCATTCTTTGATGCTATTTTTCATTTGTTAGAGGAAAAACTTGATTTTAAAGTGTCAGTTATAGGAGAAGACTTTTCAGAAGTCCCCAGTAAGTTTTGTGTTTGTAAATAATGAAAAAATGTTTTTGCTAATATGATGGTCATGGGAAATAGTTATGGATATTGAAGTGATGTAGAAAAAATGGATGGTAATGATGACAATTTTGACATAGGGATTGTTGCTATTTGAAGCTACTAGTTGGAACAGGTAGTACAGCTTTTATTGTGCTCAGTAATATAGCATGCAGGAAGCTTAAAGCAATAAGTGTAAGAAGTATGAGCTATTTGAGTGTTTTCATCACTGTGTTACACATTGTACTGGTAACACCTCTATGTACAAGTTTTTGATTTATTTTTGACAACTTTTTGACAAGTTGTAAAATTGTACTCTTTACCACTAACCAATTATGTTTTGGCGCTTCACTTTGATGTTTTGATTTTGTTACATCAATTTACAATCTCTGCCTATCAAAAAATCTGAAGCGCCAAAATGTAGAAGTTTTCACAGCACAATGCATAGCACAGTTTAGGGTGGGGATTGGAGAGCTCTGGTAAATGAGCAAACTTCATGATGACGATGATGATGATTAGTATTAATATTATTAATCCACAAGGTGGGTCTTCCATGTTAATATGGACTTAATATAGGTATTCAAACTAGAAAACTGTTAAGGATCCAAAATAATAAATATTTATATGATTATATTATCAGCTATAAGAAGCAGAAAAAGGCATGATTAGTTATTTATAAAGCGTAATATATAAGAAAAACTATTAAATTATTATTATCATTAGGCATATTTAGTGAAGCCAAGACAGGTCTAGGAAGCAAAGTCATAAACTGGGGGTATCAACAATCACGCGAAGACTATGAAGCTGTCCTAATGGATGCTGATCTAGCAGTCTCCACAGCTCGACATGAATTTTTTGGTGTCGCGATGTAAGCCATTTATTTATTTTACCCTTTCAGCTATTCCCTTTACCTACTAACTCCATCTTCTATTCATCAAGAATGCCTCTTTCATTCCTTAGATTCATTTGTGTATCATCAATCCACCTAACCATGTATTATCCAGTCGTTAGTCAACTACTCATCCCTGGAGGGATGGCAGAACGGTTTTTAAATTGGAAGACACTGCAGTCCTCCCCTCCCCTCCCTGTGGTGAACTTTTTTCTTATTCCTAGGCAAAATAAAAATGTTATTCTCATTTTTTAAAAAAACAGTTCCCTCCCATCTCCTCTGTCCATGCAGGCATCGATGCATCGATGCATCACACGTTCCATCTTTCCATCCATTTCATCCATTCATATACATTAACTATTAATAGATTTCCTTTGAATTCCTAATCATTAAATCATCATGTCAGGTTAGAGGCTGTACAGCTAGGCTGTTATCCTCTCTGCCCCAACAACTTGGTATACCCAGAGATATTTCCAGGTAAGTATATGCTGGAACCAGAATTTAAATTAAATTGAAATAAAAGGAAGATTATGCTAGTATAAACCTGGGAATGTTGCTCAGTTACCAGAGCATTCTACAATCTCTGATCCTTAATGAAAACCCTGTGGTATGCCTGATTCTTGAAGTAATATTTCAAAGCTGAATGTGAGGACTGGACAGGATTTCAAGTCCAAGCAATTAGTTCCAGTTCAAGGCAAAGCCAAGGACTGGAACTAAATGCGCAGATTTGAAATCCCGTCCAGTCTGATATTGTCGGCTTTGAAATGACTTCTCATGCTCATTATTAAATTTGACTTAGAGTAACTGTTCCAGTTATTGCTGACTGAATTCAGTCCTTTCAAAAATATTCATTGATTGGCTGGTTTCCTCATGAATTATCAATGAGTTTTAGAATCATATTTCAAGTCACTTTTTAGCCTCACAGAAATTTTATTTAATTTCAAAGGTTCAAAGGTTTTTTATTTTCAACACACAAAATACACTTTTTTTGCAAAAATGAGATTAAGAAGTGTAAGGTGCAAGAGAGAAAACCCAAAAGGGTTAGATAAGTTATTCTTGCACCCAGAAGGATTATAAATTGAATATTAATTCGTAATGTGAAGTGAAGTGAAGTTAATTTCATCAAAACCATTATTCCCTGACTAGCTCAACCCAGGTGGAGGGAGATAAGACAAAGCAACCACTTCTAGAAGGTATTTTTGCAGCATTTCCTCTCATCAATGACATTTCTTTTGCATTTTTCTAGATGTTTACCTCTACTCAACTCAACAACAGCTTGCTAAGAAGCTTCGCTACTTCTGTAAGAACCCTGGCTTTGTCAGGAACCATACTTTAAAGGTATTTAAATAAAGAATACTCCCATCCTTTCTATATTAGTTCTCACCAAACACAAATGTCAAAATGTGATCACTGTATGGCTCCATCACGACACATGGTGACTCAAACTCTTATGGCCTTTTTCATGTTTCTTTGACCTAAGTGACTTCAGACCTTTTTTGCTTCTGTCAACGATGAGCCCAGTACATTCCTAGTCATTCTGAACATGGGCAATAAATATTCCTGTGACTCAACAGCACACACCCACAATTGGAGTTTACTCGGTCCTTTGCAAATTTGAAAAGTCAAAGTTGGCCTACTCACATTAGATATTATATCAAATGTCCCCCACCAACCCTTCCCTCCCACACACATGCACCACCATCACCTGCTTCCTATGACATCGTCCATAAAATGTTTCCATTACAGGTTGATGTCAGTCGTTTCAGCTGGGAGAATCTTGGCAAAGATTATCAGAATTTATTGAGTTGAATAGAATGTACAGAATGCACTAGAATCATTTTTGCCGAGGCTGTGATTAAGCTACCAGACTGAACTGTTATGATGGAGAAACGTCGCCGAAGGGGAGGTGGGTGGGTCAAAAATCCGTCTAGCACTGACTGGTACTGTGTGTGAACCTGAGCAAAGGAGGCCGAAACCTTGGATTTTCTTGCTTAAATAGGCAACTGCCGACCCGGGGCATTCAAAATGCTTCTCACCTAGGAATCACACTCAGAAAGTCATAATAACATTCCGCGAGTACTCGTTTCATGGCTGCTTTAGTAAAAATAGAATGTACATAATGCACTAGTGAAGAAATAGAAAACGCGCGCGCGTGCTGTGTGCTGTCATAAATCACGCGGGGGTTGGCAGAAGTGTTATGAGGAGCGCACGACGCGTAGCTGAGTGCTTCTGGACACCTCTCGAGTGTTCTGCCAATCCCCAAGTGCTTTATGACTGCTCACAGCACAGCAAGGAAGTTTTTTATTTCTTTTATAAAATACAAATTACAATAATAGATAGGAATGACGCACCGGAAAGTTCGCGCGCGTGCAATGTGCTCTCATAAAGCACGCGCTCCAAACCAATCAGAACGCGACATTCATAACAGTTATTTTATGAAATCATTTATTTTATTAATGGCTGATACACAGTTATCAAAACTAATTGTGGAAATGTAGATGTGTATTTTGAATAGCTTAGAAGAATTTGAAAATTAGAAAAAATTTAGAAAAACTTCCTCACTGACCATTCTAATTCCTAGACCCAGGTTCATCTAATCCCTTTTAGTTTAATTTCCTGTGCAGGGGCAGTTCCATGAATCTAAGAAAGGGGGGCCAGTAAAATCTGATGTTAGATGAATCTCACCAATAAGGTCTCGCTACAAGGCAATTCAGAAATGCTGTTTCCTGAGTTTTTGGGATATTTTGGACAAAGAAAAATTAAAACCATGCATTGCAAAGCAGATCCCAAACTAAAAGGCTTTTGATTACCAAATAATGAACGTAATCGTATTTTTAAAAGTTTTATTAGCTTGTGATTGTGGAAAAAAAATAGGAAGAAAATACAGAAATAGAAAACGCGCAAGTGTGCTGTTTGCAGTTATAAAGCACACGGGATTGCCAGAACACGACACTTCTCGAGTGTTTAGGCAAATCCCAAGCGGGTGTAACTTAGACGCGGACGGAGATGGTTCGCCGATTTTTTCGGGCAGAGACTGGTATCTAGAAAGACCAGCACGATTACTTCCGTTCTATATATGATCGACAAGTAGCCTTCAAACTCACATACGGCATGCTGCCGAATTTCTTTTCTGAGATTTTTTACCAAAAAAAACCAGCCAAAATAACAACAATAATGATAGCTTTATAGAGACAAAAAAGAAAATTAAAATGACGTGAGAAATTTTGGGTCAGACCCGTTTTGAATACCAGCCGCCAAGGCGCAAAGGATTATGGGGATGTGAAAGTAAAGATATCCATAACTTAGCACCGGGCATGTCGGCAAGCAACAGTGTGCATTTTTTAAAGGAGAAATAGTTATCAAGGTAAGTGTTATTTTCGTGCCATACCAAATAGACCACTCCATAAAGGCCTAGCAGTATTTGGTATAACAAGGAATAATACGTGTCTTGAATAATTATTTTGTGTTAGTGGCTGAGATATTCTTACCTTTCATCTACGTTATCGAAAAGAATCTCAGTCCAAAGACTTGTGTGCGACAAAACCTCCACAGACTGAAAGAGCAACTAAAACTCTAAGTCTCAGCCAAAATTCTAAGCTAAAAGAAGTTGCAAATGTGGAGATACGAGCGATTGATTATTCCCCTAATTTTTTTTGAAATGCATCCCGGGCGGGTCCGGGGCCACTATGTGTTCTTTGGCGACCAAATCACTTCAATATTTTATAGTAATAATCATCAAAATAAAGTTTCAGACTCTGTGGAGAGCAGACGTGTTTCCTTGGCTTTACAATTAACTGCAGACTTCACTTTAGCCTAAGTATGATGAATTATAAACGTAAAGAGAATATACGTATAAGCGAAAGAATGGCCGAGTGTAAAGTTGACATGAAAGAAGTTCTCGATGCCTTCTTCAAATCCGCCGAATTCAAGTCAAACATAAAAAATGTAGTCGAGGAGGCTGTCCAGAAAACTACTGGTCCACCTCTGAGAAGAATTTCTATGTTAGAGAAAAGGCCGGTGTGAAAGTAACTCACATAAACGAAGACCTCATGTGACTAAAGAGAATGCTAAACTTTTTCAACTTTATACGAAAGAAATGTATTGCCACCGTGAAGTCAGTGTGGGTAACAGAAGTAGACGGAAAGATTCTAGTCAAGAAGAATAATGATGGAAAAACACTGCAATCCGTTTGATTATCTATACAAGTTTCAGCTATATTCAGCCCCTGAATTTGTTTTTTATAATGTTGTTGACAGCGGAGTCTAAATAATGTTTAAATAGCTCGTCATTTTAGACTATCACTACTCGAAAGTTTACTTATCACTATATTTACTACTATCATTTTACAGTAATCTTTTCTCTATAGATAGTATTACTTATTATCTGTACTATGCTTTCGAGATCCATCATTACTCGAAATTAATGTTAATAAGTATTTTTTATTTTTATAGTAATTTTTTCGTTGAAGCAATATTTATCATATGCAGTACATATGTTCTTGAGGGGAGTTTTTGTCCGAGGTCCATCATTACTCGAAATTAATGTTAATAAGTATTTTTTATCTTTATAGTAATTTTTTCGTTGAAGCAATATTTATCATATGCAGTACATATGTTCTTGAGGGGAGTTTTTGTCCGAGGTCCATCATTACTCGAAATTAATGTTAATAAGTATTTTTTACTTTTATAGTAATTTTTTCGTTGAAGCAATACTTATCATATGCACTACATATGTTCTTGAGGGGAGTTTTTGTCCGAGGTTTAATCTTGAAATGAATCCCGGCCCTGTATTGAATAACTTATTATTTAGCCATATTAATGCGAGGAGTCTCAATGTCCACGAAAAATTTGATGAAATTTCATTATTTATCGTGGATAAAAAAATCAGTGTATTTACAATTTCGGAAACCTGGTTGAGTATAATAAGATGTAGAGATGTCCAACGATTTTCTAAATATTACAGGTTATCATTCCATCATTAGAAAAGACCGTGTTCATTCAAGAGGCGGGGTTGTGGCATTGTATGTTGAAGAATCGTTAATAGTAAGAAGGCGGGACGATCTTATTTGCGATGGTATAGAATTGTTGTGGGTTAAGATAAAATTGCGCAAGGTTAACTTACTTTGCGGAGTGTGTTGTAGACCTCCAGAGAATTCGACTGTAGACACTTCTTTGTTTCTCGACTATTTGCAATCTTCTATAGATAAGGTTTTAATGAACTATCAGGAGTTCGTCGTATTATGGGTGATTTTAATGCACATTATGATACAAATAATGTTTTGAATAGCTCCGCTTTTGGCGTACGTTTTTTACAGTGGTTGAATCTGAATAATTTACATCAGCTAACAATAGCCTGCGTGCAGCCTTTATTTCTCCGTAAGAAATAAACGACTGCACGCATGCTACTGATCAATGAACCGATCCGCATTATGTACTGTTTAATAAACGAGCAGGAGTGTTTTATCAGGTATAAAACACGAGGCGTAGCCGAGTGCTTTTATACCAGATAAAACACGATCTGCGAGTTTATTGAACGGCTTAAAAAACTCATGATGTAAGTTCTCATATTGTACCGAATTCTTTACGAAATGAACCAAGTTTGACAAAGAAAATCCAAGTTAAAGTTTATGCAAATGAATACGAATCTATATCAGATATAAAACCTCCTTCACGGTCATGATTTCTATTGTGTTTCCTTTATGAATTATTAATGAGTTTTTTAAGTACTGTTTAATAAACGAGCAGGAGTGTTTTATCGGATATAAAACACGAGGCGTAGCCGAGTGGTTTTATACCCGATAAAACACGATCTGCGAGTTTATTGAACGGCTTAAAAAACTCGTGATGAATGTTATCATATTGTACTGAATTCTTTATGAAATGAACAAAGTTTGATAGAGAAAATCCAAGTTCAAGTTTATGCAAATGAAGACGAATCTTTATCAGATATAAAACCTCCTTCACGGTCATGATTTCTATTGTGTTTCCTTCATGAATTATTAATGAGTTTTTTAAGTTTATATAAAGGTTCAAAAGCTAGGGCGAGGTTTTGCATTAGAATTCAAGATCACCAAGGGCCGAAGGTTCGAGGTCTTGAATTCTAATGCAAGACCGAGCCCGTGCGTTTGAACTGGTTTAAAATATCAACTATTATATCGACTAAAATTAAAATTAAAATATCGACTATTATATCAGATTAAACCAACAGTTGTCAGACACTTCCATTGCTCCTAAGAAATGGTGGGGTTGTGAAAAAGAACAAATTGCACATAAATTCCAGCTCTCCGATATGGGGTTGAATTTATAGTGGATTCGTATAAAAAAGCTAGTTTGTTTAATGTTTTTTTTTATAAATCAAAGTAAAATTGACGACTTGAAACAAGGTCTACATTCTCTTCCTCCTGTGCAATTTTCGTCTCAATCTTTATCTAATATAGCTAGAGACGACCGATCTGATGCAGAAAGTGGATCACCTCCAAAGCGTGAGAGCATGATACTTAATCTCAGTAACAAAATAATTAAAATGTGTTGTGAAGGTATTGCTGAATCCTTTTCAGCCATAGATGTACGAATACTAGTCTTATGTTATACCGTTATTCAAAACTAAGGGGATCGTCAGTCGAAAGAAAACTATCGACCAGTCTCACTACTTGATTCGTTATCTAAAAGTATCGAGAAAGTAGTGTTTATTAGAGTATATCATTTTCTGGATAATATTACAGGCGACGGTACAGTTTATCAACTGACTTTGATTATACATCGTAACTACGAGGCTTTGGATAAAGGTAAAGAGGTTAGAATGGTATAGTTCTCGACTTAAGTAAAGCGTTTGACAGAGTTTGGCAGGAAGGTCTAATTTTCAAACTCCAAAGCATAGGCATTAGAGACCCGTTATTGAGTTGGTTCCGCTGTTTTCTCTCAAATAGACAGCAGCGTGTTGTGATTGAAGGACAATGTTCTAACTGGTCCAATATATATGCAGGAGTACCACAAGGGTCCGTATTGGGACCTTTGCTGTTTTTGATTCATATAAATGATATCTGTGTAGATCAATCGCAGTGTATTCTCTATGCTGATGATACTTCACTGTTTGATATTGTGGACAACCCTCTACGATCGTCATGTAAGCTAAATAATGATTTGAAGGTTATAAGTCAATGGTGTGATAAGTGGTCAATGAAAATAAATATTACTAAATTAGTGTGAATCGATGACTTTCACAGTAAAGGTAGCAAAATAGCACACCCAATACTTTGTTTGAATGATGTCCCTATTCGCGAAGTTACCTCAAGGGTTTCTCGACTCGTAAATTCCAATTCGGTCATGGAACGAGGGCCACAGGTTAACAGGTCACCCTCGTTAAAACAAGAACGTTTTTTTAAAGGAATTCTTCGGAATTCGATTTGCATTAATAAGCTAAGTATTAGAGATAAAAGTTACCGATTGGGCACCATGAGACAAGCGCGCGCTGCGAATCCACATAACCTTTATTATCAGTACAAGAGGTACAAATACGTCCCCCCTGACACGTAAAATATTCCAAACGTCATCAACAGCCGTTTATTAGTTGCTATCAATAGACGTCACTTCCGGTAATAGCTCTTTTTTGATGGCTTGTAGAATCCTGGAGGTTGTTTTGATCTCTTATTTTCTGGTTTGATGTCGTGAAAATAGTCACATACGATAGTTTGAGGACTTATTTTGATATGTTTTGACTTAGCATCCGCTAGTTGTAGACTATTGCCCCCCAGCAAACCGCTTGTTTGCCCCCCAGTAAACTCCAAAATGTCACGTGATTGACAGTAAGCAATAGTATTTTCAGGCAACGCTTCCTCAATAATACATAGTAGTAGACTAAAATCTAATTGGATTGTTTTACGTAGGAGTGAAAGCATTTTAGAGTCAAATGAAATAAAAAGAAAAGAAAACGATAATAATAATGGAAATAATGGCAGGAAAAATAATATAAAAGATAAAAAGTGAATGGTGATAAGAAGGTATCGAGGGAATATGCGGTGCTTAGATACACTTTTCCAAGGGGAGGAAGGGGGAGGGGGAGAGGGGAGGGGGAAAAGGAGGAAATAAAAGAAGGCATGACTCAAACGCTATTCGGAATTCGTTCCGCCATGGGCACTAGGACACCGAACGTGGTTGTGTTTCTAAAGGTTTTTTTTGGGTTCATGCATTCCTTAATTCTTAAATATTCAACTTCTTCTCTAACTTTCACTTCAGATGTCTTCTTTTGATGGCTATTCTCTGCTGAAAAACATCAGCCCTAATACAACTGATGATGAAATTAAGAAACTCTATGACAAATGGGCAAACAACTGGCAAGAGGTATTTATCTTTGAATTGGGGACCTACACTTTAGAGGTCACACGACCCCACCCAATAAACCAGGAAATGGTCTCAAAATGAACCTTAGAAATGGATAGAACACCTCAAAATTAGTGAGACGACGATGTGCACTGCTATAATTTCATCCCCTGACACCAATGCGACCCAGCAGGTTTTATTCCTGGGCTCTGTATTTCAGTATGATAATTGTTTGTTGGTTCTCTTCTGTGCTACATGGATTACCTCCAGGTTCTCCACTTTGTCTCCCTCTTTAAAAATCAACATCTGAATTTTAATAGTTTGAAGCCTAGCTCTGTTGTGATTGTCCCAGGCTGTGACACATCAGCCACTTAAGTTTAATACGAAAACTAGGTCTTTTCTTACCTTTGTAGGATGCAGCGACCTTTGGTTATATGGTCCATAAACCATGTTCAGAATTCTTTGAAGCTGAAATGGAGCACCTCTTCCAGGATGGAAGGTTTAATAAAAAAATCCTGGATGCTGGGGCAGGGACAGGTTATCTAGGACAGCACCTGAAGAATCTTGGGTACGCTGACATTGATGGACTGGACATATCTCAAGAAATGCTGAACATTGCACGTGATAAAGGGATTTACAAGAATCTGATCTGTGCACCACTTAGCGAGAAGAAGATAGATCAGATCCAGACAGGTTATTATGACGCACTTATTTCCTCTGGTACAATCACTGTTGCACATGTCAAACCTCCTGCACTAGATGAGATTGTGCGACTTGTTAAACCAGGTAAATCTCATTTGTTAAAGTTATCAGAATAGGGTGCCAGAAAGTAAAAATCAAATTAGGCAAAATTATGTTTCTCTTAATTATTCTGCTTACCTGGTTTGTACAATGTCCAGAAAGTATTGTAATGCAATGTTATATTTGCTCGCTGAATAAACGAGGAATATCTAGTAATATAATAGACTGAGTTGACCGCATTCCCCAAAAGGAATTATGGTTCGACTATTTTCGGTTAGCATTTTTGGAGCAGAGGGTGAGTACAATGTAGATTTCTCTTGTCAATTGAAAATAAATTTCTGCTTCAATTTAAAGATGAAGAATTCATATTTCGTTGGCTCTCTTGCCAGGATCATTAAAAATGCTAATCAAAGTACTATGTCGAATCCTCTATGAGTTTATTCTAAGAAAAAAGGATTTCTTCCACTCCACTAGTCTCCTTATCTCCTTCTTCCTGTCCTGTCCTCTTGAAGCATACGAAAATCGTTTTTATTTTTCAGGTGGTACCATTTGCTTCACTATTCGCCAAGATGCTTATGATACTGAGAGCATGGGCTACAAGAAAAAGATTGAAGATCTAGCCTCAGCAAATAAATGGGAAATGCTTAACAAAAAAGCATTACTTACCATGATAAGTCTGGTGTCGATTCAGAACTGCAGTCTGGTACTGTGTTTACTTTCAGAGTTTTGTGATGATTTCATAATATAATGTAAACTATACTTTGATATTATGCACAGACATGGCGAGGATGACATGAGGAGGAGTTTTCCAGAGCCCAATTATTTCGTCGAGCATGCGCAGTAAGAAATAAGGGCTCTGGGTACGAGATTGGAGTATGACACTAAAGAAATGCGTTTGCGCATGCGTACATTTCATCACGTTTTCTAAGAATTTTGAAGGTTTTGAGTGAGAATATAAATGTTTGTTTTCCCCAAGTATATACAAAAAAGTTCGAGAGTATACTTTTGTCAGACCAAACTGTAGTAACAAAGTTTTGGCATTTTGTGAAATACAACTTTTCAGGCATGTTTACGTATGTTTTGACTAATTTGCATACGGATTTATACGGATTCAAAGAATGCCCAGGCGTTTTTCACTTGAGTGGGCAAGTATATGTTTCAATGATAAAATAAAATAAAAAGTTGCATTGGCTTTGAACAAAATTGATTGATATGCATAGGGTCTTGTACTAGACACTACTGAGAAGATGAGTGCTGGTCCCTGATACTTCTTGAACAGGGGTTCCACCTAATGCATCAGTCATTTGACATTTGTAAACGAACTGTAAATTGTGTAAAAATATAGAATCTAAGAAACTAGGTTATAAAACAAAATATCTAAAAGTAATAAAATAACAATACATTGCTATTGGTAAAAATTATTAATAATAAGCTAATTTACAATAATATGTCTTAAGTTTTGATTTAAAAATATTAGGAGACGTTGCTGATCTAATATCTAATGGTAATGTATTCCAAAGCCTAGGTGCGGCAACTGTAAAGGAACAGTCCCCAAGGGTAGCATATGATTTAAAATTAGGTATGGTTAAGAAGTGTTTATCATAAGATCTAAGGCTATATCGCGAACTGGAACTGCTTGCCTGATGTCTGCCCATAAGGGCACTAACGTATGGCGGGGCTAATCCATTAATGGCTTAATACGCAAAAAGTAATATTTTGTAATAATTGTAAAGAGATTGAGTTACGGGATCCGTGAAATGGCCTATTGGATATAGTTACGCTATCAAAAATGAAAAAAAAAACCAAATACAATCACTTTTTAGAGATTGTGACATGATATGTACAGTCGCAACTGATAAACTTAGTGGTCTCTATTTTCAACGTCTTTGAATGAGACAGGACAGCCTTTTTACGGTCCGCAGATATTTTTAGAGCAGAGATAGGTACTATCGTCGTTTACGGGTTAACCAACTACGTCATTTTCGTTTACCCCATACGTCATCTTCGGAAAAAGGTCAACTTCATCAAACCTACGTAAAAAGTTTTACTAACATTTCCGTGTAACTGTTGCCGTATTAATGTTAAATAGTCTTTCTCATTATGTACGCTACGTTTTACGAAAATCCCTGTGACACTATGACACTGCTGGAAGTTAAATAGTTTTCCTCATCCATAGATACGAAGTTTTTGGCTTTTTTATTTCGCATTGCGCTGAAGTATAGACATAAATACATGAAAAACGTATTTAAATATTCCAGTATCAGTTAGAGACTGGCAAAACTTAGAAGATTTTTTTCCACCCTGAGTTAAAACATGACACCAGAGAAACCTAGCTTGGGCTACCTGTTGAAGCAACCACTAGCCCTGAGTTCTAGTGTCTATGTCATTTAATACAATTGTTCATTTTATATTGGATTACTATGCGAGAGGATTGGAGAGTTGATAACGCGCAACAAGCTACAGTCGAATTTAGACGCTGACTTTGTTTTAGGAATAATAAGTAAGTTACGAGAGTCCATATTACAATATACACTTAATGTCTGGTCTCTCTACTCGGGAAATAGTTAGTTTTGTTTTCCCGAGAGTCTATCGTCTGATGTTCACGAGGCGAAACCGAGGGATTTCCCGAGGACCAGACATTAAGTGTTTTGTTATATAGCAATTGAGAAATATTAAGAAGTCAGTTTACGAAATAAGAAAACTTTTTTAGCAAGCTAAATGCATGAAAACTGACAATGATTTTGCAAATACAACTCATAGTCACATACGGTTTTGTATTTCTCTACCAAAAAGCGAGAAGAGTAGCAACAGCATTTTTAGTCGCTATTTTCGTATTTTCCGAATCCTTTTTCTCAATGCAAGTCTGTAATTTCTCTGTAGAAACACTGGAAAATCTCTCTTGTACCGAAACATTCAAGCAAAATATCTGCTCCAGCTTTTATTGTTTGTGATTGGTGCAAAATATCACACCATCAGAAAATAAGTAACTTATTTCCCTGTCGGGATACATTTAGATTTAGCTCGTGTGTACATAAGTGACAAATCGTGGACAGGCTTTGTCCAACATGTTTCAATTGGTCAATTTTAAACCTTTGACTTTTCCTCTACGAAGACATATATGCGCGGAAACTTAAATAACGCGCGGACTTTATAGTATAACATAAACAAAGTATATATTTTCTGAAAGCTGAGTAAACATAGTTTATGAAGAAATCTTCAAAATACGATTTTTTTAAATTGTTGTTCACATTATTGTCCTCGAAGCGAAATTTGACCATGCCTCAGTGAAAACGTTAACGGACACGTACATTTTAAGCTATGTTTGCGGAAAATGGCTTAACATACTCAGGAGATAATAAGCTCAAAAAAAAATGTCCCAGATTTTTGATATCTGTTTTATATCTCTTGCTATTTTTGATCAAAGTTCGGCGATTGCTTTTGGAGTGTTGTTTGGGGTAAAAAGCGTCATAACTTTGGAAAGAAATTAAATTCCAAAAATCAAGACATCCTTTTTTGGATCATGAGTTACTTTTTAAACTCTCCAAATTTTAGAAAAATCGAATGAAATCCAAGGGCCTTTTAGCTTTTTGAAGTTAATGTTTTAGCGGCAAAAACAATTCGAGAAAAATGCATTTCTTTGTTTGGACCCGGAAGCTTTAGGGAGCCACGATAGTGTTGGTCATAACTTGTCAAATTATCCGTTGTTCTGGACGATCGCAATGTAGAATCTTTTTACAAGGACAAAGGAGCATTTTAGACTCAACGTTATTGCAAGCGACGGGACATTTCCGGCCTTGATAAAGTCACGATTTCGATTTGTCTCAAAATTTTGGCTTTTCCAAAATTGCAAAAAGTTTCACTAACACATGAAAGAAAAAAGTTTGAAGTTACGAAATCAAAAAAAAAAATTCTTGCAAATCGTCATTTTTCGTGTCCTAATACCTTAACTTTAGTAGGTTAACTTGCCAAGCTTTGCTACATTTGTTAAATATTCTGTTTAAAATGAGACCATTTTCGCACCTTCACAACACAGGAAACCCACAATGAACAAAGTTAATTTTCTAAAAGAAGCAAAAAATATATAGCCGGGTTCCCTGTGTCACAAGCAGGCGTTTTCAAATTGTTCCACTCTGGAGACCGTATTCGAAAAAATCCGTTTTTGGTGAAGAATTGTTCCAGATTCGCCCGGACTAGTGTGGATGGAAGGCCTAACCGAAAGAATAAAAATTACGATTCAAATTTATCCGGTATAGTGTGGACGGGGTTTTATTAGCATAATATAGATTCTGAACACTGACGAGCATTGAACATTGGACTAGTTTACTTATATTGCCTACGCATCGCCAGATTTAGAAAATTATCAATTTTGTGGGCTTATCTTATTTTCCCTGAGCCATGGCTTTACATCAATTATATTTCCAACTTGCACGCTTTTTTTATTGCAGGAGTTCTTTCTGGTCGTTGCCCAATTACTATCAAATTCCTCAAAGTACTCCAATATTCAACCCATATCGAGAGAATATTAAGTAAGAGAGCACATCTCCCATACATGGGTCTGTAACCATGAAAGTTTCTTGAAAATCTATTTTTAGCTCCGCGCGCAAGGCTGAGCTATCCTTAGCATGCGATTCCTGGTTGCTAAGAGTTGTAGTGACTTTAGTGCGAGCAGAAAAAGTTTTTAGTTTCCGACGAGAAAAATGCCTTTATAACCAGTTAAAAGTTGAAATAATTAAAGTATCATGTGTTCTTCATAGACGAATTAAACATTAATTTTAACAATTGATGTAAAAGAACATCGAAAAAGATCAAATCAGGATGATTTTCAGTATACGAACAAGCTGAAAACAGCGAATAACCTACAGTGAAGACAGCCAAAAGAGCATTTATCGTAGTATTTTCCAAGTTAAGTTAAAGTGATTTAGAAGACGATGAACAAGACCAGTATTTTGTTTCACACACGAATCAGAACAAACTTGCACCGAACTGTGCCGAAGAAAAACTTCCGTTCTCACAGAGGAAAAAACTACAAGAGGCACTGAAATGATTTTTCACAATTATTTAATGTTTAGCTTGCCAAAATACGGTATGTAACTTTATGCAAAAGACATTGTCCATTGAGAAATGGTGAATTAAAGAAAAAGTTCGACTATCAAAACTAGAATTTGCTTTCAAATTTTGCACCATGAATTTTAGCTCCGCCTCAACGTTCAATTCAATTCAATTTATTCACACACTTTTTTTCCTAACTTTTCAAACTCTAAAGTCCCCAACAGACAATAGAAATACAATCACGATATCGACCAAGTACAAAAAGTGAATCAAACTTAGTATTTGAGGATTAAGACTAATAAAAAAGATATTATTTTTACCTGATTGAAGGGCATTTTAATTGCGATTTTTTCCGCCAGCTGCTCTCAGTTCGGCGTATTTGTGTCTTTATGTTTAATTCTTCCATTCCAAGCACCTTGACTGTTTTCAGCTATCTTAAAACCTCTTCTTTTTACTGGTAAACAACTCATTCCAACAGTAAATGCTAAATTTTCTCTCCGAGTTTAAAGTTTTTAAACTTTTGACTCAGTGAATTCAACAAGTTTATTCATCGAAAATCCGGCTCTTTCGTAAACGAGTCCAATCTACCTTCATTTTAGATGTCCATTAGATAACTTGTCATTTTGAAAACACTGAAGTTCAGGTTAGAAGTACGTGTTCTTGGGATACAGCAATATTAACTGTATTTCAGTTTAGGTGAAGAATTGTGGAATAACCTACAGTCTCATCAATAATTGCAATCAACTCCAAAATGAATGAGTCTCAATCGGCGAGCGACCATTGTTTTGATTTAAAAACAGGCTTGAATGATGTTGTCTCAACTGAGTATTTTTCACATTTGCTGTTTATGGATTCCTTCAAAAATCTTTCAGAATTTCTTAAGTAATTCCTCTAAACACATTTTCTCGTCAAATTGAATAGTTTGGTTTGTTAACTGCATAAATCTTGCTTTGTCACTGCCTATCTCTTGTGTACCCATGACATCATTACAATGTGACCAATCAGGAATCGCATGCTAAAATAGCTCGCAGGTTTGCGCGCGGAGCTAAAAATAGATTTTCAAAAAACTTTCATGGGTCACAGGGATATGCTCTTTTTCTTCATATTCTCTTGCCCATATCTAATGGTTCTTTGATTATTCAAGTTCAAGTTCAAGTTCAAGTTTATTTTTACAAAATAATGACTATATATACACAATTTATCAACCTCCCGCAAATAGCATAAAGCTAATCAACTAGGCGGGAGGCGATATATTACATTAAATATAAATTAGAAGATTTACAAATAAAATGTGACAATAAACAAATTAAAAACTATCAACTTAATTAAAATAAAGAAAACGAAAAGGGAAAAACTAGAGAAAAAGGAAAAATTGATACTAACCAAGTATTGAAAATCAAGAAATAATTATTTATAAATAGCTGCAATATATAAAGACTCAGTCTGAGAGGTTCAAAGTATAATCTAGTCTATCTACAATAGTGAAAGTGTCAACATAGATAGTGTTTTACGTAATATTAGCTTAAACTTCTTCTTTTTTTAATTTACGCAAATTGCTCGGTATCTTATTCCATAACCTAGCTCCAAATCTTGAAAATGAATTTTTTTGTACTTCAAGTTGAGATTTTTTAATATAGAAATTTCCTGATGATGAGAATCTTGTGTTGTATGAGTGAACACTCGAAGCAAGGGTAAATTGATTTAGAATATTAATTTTAAGAGGTGCAAGCTTATTTTCAATATCATGCATTAACTGGGCGACTGATTCATAGTAGAGGAAATTAATTGGTAGTGTATTAGCTCTGATAAAAAGAGGAATGGCATGTTGGGATCTATCAGTGAAGTACATTAATCTAAGAACTCTTTTTTGTAAAAGAAGAACTTTATTTAGGTGAATTTGTGCAGCTTGTCACTTATACAATAGCAACAGTACTAATTAAATGTGAATCATTGCTAGTATATGTGTTTTGTGAGAGTGTCGAAATTAATTAATCTGCTGCTTAATTATTAGCATCCTGTCATTACTCTGAAACACTAGTGCTAAAACACTGCACAATGATAAGAGATGTTCAGAAATTTCTCCTTTTTATAGTACAGATATGATTGTTTAGAATTTTCTGAAAATATGTATTCCCAAACCAACAAGTCAGATTTTCAAAACAAATCGTGGCTTTCTGAAGAAAATCTTATTGAAAACATGATTATTTATTCTAATCGAGGGTTATTCATTCTGTTGAAAATCTTTTGATACTCATTAAAATCGTCATGTCCGACCTCTGTATTAAGTGTAAGTTGCTAGTCACCACTAGGCAGAAAGCATTGGAGTGTGAGGATTGTCAGCAATGGCAGCACAGAGTGCAGCAATCCTGAGAGTGCTAGTAAAAATGGTGAGGCCTACTTCCATTCTACTCTTTCAATGCCTTTTAAGTTCAAACTTAAAAGTTGACCATGATTCTAGTGAACTGCCAAATGAAGACTCTGCTTCCTCTGAGTCTGCCATAAGCGAAATTAATGGTAAGTAAAATTATGCTATGTATTTATGTTGGTTGTGTTAATTTGGTGTAGCTATTTTAATATCCATTAAAGGCTCAAAACTTATTTTGTAGACCATGATCCCTGTTGCATTGCCAAGTTTTGATGAGGAACCCTCACTGAACGACCCTGCTGCCAATGACATATCCAGTAAGTGAAAAGTTACATCGTACTTTTTATGTGCTGCAATGTATCTATGACGTGACATACTCTGGACATACTCTTGTGTGCAAGGAACTATAAATATTATTAATGTTTGCATGTTGCCAAAGTACTGTATAATACATATGACTATCTATTGAGCTAAGACATGTGCCAATACATTATTCTTTCAGATTGTTCGTTTGGAATTCAATATGAAATCATAGAAGAAGGTACAAAGAAAAGGAAGGTGGAACTAATTGACAGCGAAGGCTATAGTTATAACATCAAACTAAGACGGAAGAATGCAACATACTGGCAATGTTCTTCACGACCTAAAGACAACTACTGCAAGGCAATCATCAAGCAACAGGGCGATGCATTTACCCCAGGACCAAGTAGCCACAATCATACAGCAAAGGTACTGATACAATCAAGATTATAAAAGTTGTCCTGATTTCACTGTTAATTAAAAGAAGTCTCGTTTATCTTTTTAAATACAGGTTGGTGCCTTAAAAGCAGCAAAGATCGTAAAGGAGGTCAAGGAAAAAGCCCTCAATGATGTATTTAGACCTGCCTCAGCAATTGTTGAAGAGGTAAATAATTGATATCATTATATTAAGCATAAGAATATAACATTGTAATACATAAACTAATTATGAATTGAGTATTATGCAGCTCTATCAATTGAGACATCAATTGAGAATTTAGTTGTACATCATTAACTTTCATTTGATTTTAGGTTTTAATGGACAACTCACCACAGGACCATGTCCTGCCCTAAGCAATCCTGCTAACATAGCCAGGGCAGCAAACAGGCTGCGCCAACAGTCCCGCCCTAAGGACCCAACCACATTAGATTTTGATGTTCAGAAAGACAATATTCCAGATGGGTTTTAAAAGGTAAGTATTATAGTCTACTACAAAATACTATGAAAAATATTTTGTGAATGCTAAATAAATACAATTAATTGAACTTAAATTTCAATATTTTTTATCAGAATAGAAGATTCTTTATCATCTTACAATAACCCATTACATGTAATGTATGATATTTATTGATAGTTTACACCATAAATTACTCTTATAGGCTGACATCAAAGTTAAAGACAGACAGCATTTTATCTTTGCACTTGAAAGCCAGCTAGATCAGTTGTGCTCTGCTAAAACTTGGTATCTAGATGGTACATTTAAACTCTTTAGCAAGCCATTTACCCAGCTTCTCACAATATAAATGTTTTTTTGTGAGGGCTGGGGAATGCATCAAGCAAGTTCCCCTGGTTTATGTTGTGATGTCAGGAAAGAAAAAAAAAGATTATAAAAAGGTAATTATATAATGAATTTATCACATCACATGCATTACTGTACTTCATTATATTACATCTTTCTCTTGTCTTGTAGTGTTGGTGTTGGATCTATTGCCTTACCTTCCAAAGGCAACAAAAGTCATCATGGACTTTGAAAAAGCTATGTGGTTGGCATTGAAGGCAGTTATCCCTGGAGTCAAAGTACAGGGCTGTGTTTTTCATTGGACTCAGGCATTGTGGAGGAAGGTATGATATTAAGGATATAAATACAGCCATAAAGATTTATATAATACCATATGGCAAGTCTTTAAACTGAAATAAAAACAATAAATATAAATTGTCAATACCAATCAATGGCATTAATAATTTTCTAACTTTCTTAGGTCCAGGCACTAGGCATGGCCACGGCATACAAGAAAGATGATGGAACATATAAGTTTGTCAGGAGGCTGATGGCACTTCCTTTTCTTCCAAGCTCTGAGATTCCCCATATTTTCATCAGGTATAAATTAGAAATTAATTTTTTGATAATATATATTTTAATATTTAATAAGCATATAATCATTTGATAATATCACAATTGTTAATAAAGCCTCATTTCATTTCAGGCTACTTTCTGAAGCAACAACAGAGGGCCTCCAAGCTCTAACAAGATATATCCAAGAAAACTGGATTGAAAGTACCGTATTCCCACCAGGAAACTGGAGCATATATGCCCAGGTGGTATGCACCAACATTGACCTGGAAGGCTACCACAATGCCCTCAACCGTAGAGCAAGTGGCAAAGTCCACTTGCCATTCTATATGCTTATTCAATTTTTATATAAAGGAGCTAACTTTGTGGGGCTACAGATTAAGCTAGTTTCAGAAGAAAAACTCAAAAGAATACAGAGAAAGAAATATCGAAATTTGCAATGTAAAGTGTTAAAATTATGGGAGGATTATTCTAATAATGAGAAATCAGCCACTCAGCTTTTGAAAGCATGTTTAGTTTTGAACGGACCAATTCGTGGCCATTAAGCTTAATTGTAGGTTTCTTTTGTTGACACTTTTTGCTTGTAAATAAACTGTTTACTTCCATATAACCTTTAAATAAATTGTATATTTGTAAATAAAATATTAATGATGGCAAAAAAACGTAGTCATTTGCTTCTTACCTATTAAAGAACGGCTGCAAAGAAGGCGGAGGCTACTATACATGCAATGTAACTAAAACCCAGTCTCAGCTCGATGCATAATGCAGCAATAATTAAATATGGCGGCTATTAAGTCTGAAGCTGGCTTTAGAGATGACTTACTCTCCAGCTGGTAAAACATTAATTTCGTATAAATATAAAGTATGTTGTTCTGTAAAAAATAAGTCATGAGTTTAGGCCTTGTTGTCATCCGAGTTTACATCCGAGTTCGCGAATCACAATTGCATGCACACAGCACAGCGCGAGATACAGCGCGATAGATCTTTGACTTTCATCGAGACAACTGGAGTTAATGCTATTCTAAGATTTCCATCATTGCTTTGATGGACTTAAAATTACATAAATTTTATTTCATAAAGCTTTTCAAGTGTATATTTATATGACATGATATCTTGTGGGCGAACAGACTTACGGTTGAGGGCTAAACGGTGTGGGAGAACTGACTTGTGGGCGAAACATCCGGTAACCCCATGGTACTAGTAATGTTTTCGCTATTTTATCTACCCACGACCCTTATTAGACCCTTATTATTTTTCTAGAGTAACACCCCTGAAGAATTGAGAGCCTAAAAGCTCTTCAACCTCTGAAGAAATCCTTTGGTAGCCCCTGAAGAAATTATTCCAACGAACTGAATTAATATTTTTGAAAGGAATAATACTCAAGATAACAACTTGAAAAAATGTGAAAACATAGCACCATAGCTGAAAAGCATTCATATAAAGAAAGATAATATATAAGAGAACGACCTGGGGGGGGGGGGGGGGGGGGTTTCTCCCATATATGGACTACACGGGCATGATCCGCTGAACAAGGTATAGTTTTTGAAACTTCTTGTCATAAATGGGGTATGCAATTTCGTACAAGTTCCAAGTTTTTCCTGAGTCTCCTGTCATATTCAGGGTTTCTAATTTTGTATTGACCGAAACTGGTTATTATGGTTGTCAAAAAAAACAATACATGAGTTGACATGATAATTGAAATAGGAACTCAGTGCAATTAATTATATGTTTTGTCATAAACAGGGTCTACAAATTTGAGTTTTTTTCTCATAAACAGGGTACCCCTTTCAGAATCTTAGTGAAACACCCCTACCCAAATCCTGGCATAGTACCCCCCCCCCCCCTTTCAGGAGAACGAAGACTCAAGAGAATGATACGTGATCAAATAAAGATATTGAATAATTGAACAAAAACGAGAATGTGGGTTATATTACCAAGTGTGTCAGTCATGTTATTATAAAAATGGTGTAATAATGATGGCAAGGAAAATGGGTTCATGCATTTATCAAATCCTGAATATTCAATTTCTCTTTTCCTTTCACTTCAGATGTCTTCTGTTGATGGTTATTCTCTGCTGAAAAACTTCAGCCCTAGTACCACTGATGAGGAAGTTCAGGGCGTGTATGACAAATGGGCAGCCAATTATGATGAGGTGACGGTTTTCTTTGTTATTCACAAGGCTTTATTTTTGTTCTAACTCGCTATTATATATGCGAGGTCAATATATAGTTAGTTATTAACCCGGTTAATAACTATATATATACTTCACATTTATGATGAGCAACATTTGATAGAAAACCTTCTAAATTGATAAATAAAATGCTTAATTACCTTGAACGTCGGCAAGCCTATACATCCCTTGGGCCTGCGTCCCTTGAAAAGTATATATGACTTATTGCCTCCATTCTTGATAGTTAACTCTTACTTTGGGGACTTACATTTTAGAGGTCACATGTGACCACAAACTCGTGAGAAAACAGTGTGCACTGGTAATCACATCTCCAGCTCTCACCAACGGCGACCCAGCTGCTTCAAATGCTGGGCTCCGTATATTGTTCTCTCCTTTGCTTAAAGGATTTTATCCACTTTGCCTCCATGGTTAAAAAGCAGCATCTAAATTCTAATGCTCTTTAGGCTTTCATTTGGTAGTTTGTAGCAAATCTCTTCTGTTGTGACAATCTCAGGCTGTGATGCAATAGCCATTGAAGCTTTCTAAACAACTATGTCTTTTTCTTAAAAGGACGTAGTAGCCCATGGTTATGTGGCCCATAAACCATGTTCAGAATTCTTTGAAGCTGAAATGGAGCGCCTTTTCCAGGATGGAAGGTTCAATAAAAATATCCTGGATGCTGGGGCAGGGACAGGTTTTGTAGGACAGCACCTAAAGGATCTAGGGTACACTGACGTTGATGGACTGGACATATCTCAAGAAATGCTAAACATTGCACGTGATAAAGGGATTTACAAGAATCTGATCTGTGCACCACTTAGCGAGAAGAGGATAGATCAGATCCAGACAGGTTATTATGACGCACTTATTTCCTCTGGTACAATCACTGTTGCACATGTCAAACCTCCTGCACTAGATGAGATTGTGCGACTTGTTAAACCAGGTAAATCTCATTTGTTAAAGTTAACAGAATAGGGTGCCAGAAAATAAGAATCAAATTAGGCAAATTTATATATTTCTCTTAATTATTCTGCTTACCTGGTTTGTACAATTCAATGTCCAGAAGTATTTTTATGCTATATTTGCTTGGGGATCAAACAAGGATTATCTGGAAGTATCATAGAGCTATATGTCTGCTCTCTTCTCCAGTAATTCTGATCCTTCTGAGTCAAAAAGGATGTCTTCCTCCACTTCTATCCTTACCTTCTCTCGGTACTGTCCTATCCTCTTCAGATATGCTTGTGAAATGTCAACTTAACTTTTATAGCATTTCTTGAAGCATAGGGAATTTTTATTTACTTTCCAGGCGGTATCATTTGCTTCACTCTTGCCCAAGTCGCTTATGAAACTGAAAGCATAGGCTATAAGAAAAAGATTGACGAATTGGAGTCAGCAAAGAAATGGGAAATGCTTAACAGTAAGCTAAGTACTTACCATAACAAACCTGATGTGAGATCAGATAATTGTTATTTGTTTACCTACAAAGTTTTGTAACAATAATTATTCATGATAACAATTAATGCTACCTCTACCTTGATATGTACAGGCATGAAAAATTCAAAATAATAAAATTTTTATTAGCTTCAAACAACATTGATTGATATTCATAGGGACTTTCACTAGAAGAGGGTGGTCCCTGATAACAGGGGTTCTACCTAACCCTCACAACCCTGCAGTATACGCATGTCGTGCGTTTAGATGACATATACTCGCAATATGATCTTGGCTGATAAGATTACCCTTGTGGCATTCGCACGATGTAAAAGTGCGATCCCTAACGGTGGCAACATTCAATTCATTCCCTTTTAACCTTTATAGTGAACTCAATTTTACTAGCTTCTAACCTTCGTATCGGGATCTATTTATACTGATTTTGCTCTCAGTTTCGGATTGGACTTGAGTTACATCTCAGCCTCTGATTGGGTACTTTTGTAGTTTTTCATAATTTGCACCGCGTTCGTATTTTAATAATAATAGCTTATTTCGCTACATTTGCATGGTACACCTCAGCCTAGGATTGATCATGTTTTTATATTAAATCTAAAAGATATGATTCAACATTTTAAAGACCTTTTTCCCTTCCCCGGTTACATTGCATGCAATGGAACTGAATTTAGATGTGAAACACGAGCCGTGTGGATTGATAAAGATCACTTGCATTAAGGAATCTTTCTTGACAAAATATGGAGAAACGCATTTAAATAAACAATGTAGACATGAAATCAAGACTGGGCTGAAATAATCGCTAGATTCGCGACGATCTAAGAAGGGGGCGTGATGAAAAACAAACAAACTAAATCACATTCGGAAAACGTCCACAACTAAAATACTCACTATTTCTATGTAGAATACTATAGACCAAAATGTTCCTCCATCATTAAGGTAAGTTTGTGTGCTTTCTCGAGAGCTGACATTAAATAGCCGCTTCGCTACGAGATATAATATACACACCACTAGTTCGTACACGAAAGTCGGACGTGCTACGGCTTTTGGCTTTTGCGAACGTTTTTAACCGCGAATAACTTTCGTTGTATCCAACCAATAAATATGAAAACTTGTAGAAATATAGAATACCTGTTGGAAATGCCATCGCAAGTACCTTGATGCTCAAAGTTTGCCAATTTATTTGATTATACTTCATAACACCTTGCCATTTGTTGAAACTATTTTATCGAGAAGTTTTAATATTGAAGCTCGAGGAAATTAGCTAAAAAAGTTTATACGTGGGTATAAATCGAAGTTCATGTAAACTTATTTAGCTTCGTATTATTGGACACGGATTCTACAGCTATAGTTTCTTGCCGGGCTGTTGATTACTCTGACTATCATGCTTTCCAAGAACAAGTTTATAAAGTTAACATTACTTAGATATCAGTTAATAAAACAACTTTGAATCGAAAATGGAGATATCATCTTTTTTATGGTTTCACTTTGAACTGTCTTGCGTAATGGTTTATGAACGGCATAGTATTAAACGATCCTCAGTCGGCAACTTACAACAACAACAACAACTTTATTCTCGTATCAATAATAATGAGGCTGAGATGTATTAGGAGTCAAAATGTTTGGCTCGTTAGTCACGTGACATGGGACGTGACGCCATGTCGCGATGTCAGATGATTGACCACACAAGTCTTATCAATGTTACCAAGTTTCGTTACCATCTCAGGCCTCGTTAAAGCGTTATGGCCAAGGGGTCACCAAATGCGTGTGCTGATGGGGCCACGAGATGCGGGGCCTCCAGATGTAGGTAGGATGGGGTCACCAGAGGTATATGGGAGCGAATATTAATTTTGTTTAAAAAATTATTATTTCATTTGATGAAGAGATAGCATGCAATTGTTCGTCAGTAAAAACTAATGGGAAAAATCGGCATTAATGTTTGGTTGTTAACCCACGTGATATGTGACGTCAAGTTATATCACATGGTCGGATCACACAACACAAGTCTCATCCATCGTACCAAGTTTCGTTACCATAGCATTTATTGTTATGATTATTGCGAAAATCGGCAATGTTTCGTTCGTAAGTCACGTGGTATGTGACGTTACGCCATGTCACGTGGTCAAATGACTGACAATACAAGTCTCACCCATCGTACCAAGTTTCGTTACCATAGCATTTATTGTAATAACTATTGCGAAAATCGGCAATGTTTCGTTCGTAAGTCACGTGGTATGTGACGTCACGACATGTCACGTGGTCAGATCACTCACAACACAAGACTCACCCATCGTACCAAGTATTGTTGCCATAGCATTCATTGTAATGAGTGTTCGCAAAATTCAGCGAAAATGTTTGGTTCGTAAGTCACGTGATATGTGACGTCACGCCATATCACGTGACTGATGATTGACAACACAAGTCTCACCAATGCTACCAAGTTTCGTTACCATAGCATGCTTCGTTCCCGAGTTATGGTCAAAGGGCCAGGAGATGCGTGTGGGGCCAGGAGATACGGGCCACCAGATGTAGGTGGCACGTGCTAACCTTACTTGTGTAGGTTAAAAGACTGATATTTTTAATGATTTCTTCTTTTAGCTTTAAATAGCACAAAAAAGCTTTGATATCAACTCACATTGGATAGCAGTGAATACATGAAGGTTTGTAAACATTTATTAAGCTTTTAAAGCTAAAAGAAGAAATTTGTATAACACCACTGTCTTTTAGCAGTTATATAGCACTCGGGGTTTGTAGTAGAACACGAGAGAAGGCGACAAGAAAAGTGTAAGCAGAAGCACAACAACCACAGGAAGCCCAATTTAGATAAAGTGAATGGTGAAAATATAATCGGAAAAATTAAATAATTATTAATTATTTTTTAAATTCGAGATTAAGATAAATAATGCGATAGAACATTTTATTTTCGCGCGTGCCTAAGGCGCGCGGAATGGTAATTGAATATTTGTTTGTCAATTGCGTTACTTCGTTTGAATGTGTCAACTTATCAGTGCTTTGCAGTGCACAAACACGTCCCATATGTTTTTTTTTTTTGTCAATCAATTCTAATAAAAATAGTCAATTGCGAAAATTCGGTCGATTTACAATAGCTCTAACTCGGTCAATTCAGCAAAAAAACTAGGTCAATTACAAAAACTCGGTCAATCACTAAAACTCTGTCAATTTTGATATTTTAAACCAGTTCAAGCGCACGGGCTCGGTTTTGCATTAAAATTCAAGACCTCGGTCCTGCGGCCCTCGGTCCTGGATTCTAATGCAAAACCTCGCCCTAGCGTTTGAACCGTTATCTAACCTTGACATAACATGGCAGAAAATCTGCAAGCGAAAAGTTTCTGCACGAAAATTTCACTCATAGAAATATTGTAGGAAGAGCGAAAAGAGCTTTAAATAAATGAAACCCCCATCGTAGGGATCATTTTGATCAAGTTTTTGATGGAGTTCGAGGTTTAAAAGACGATTGAATCGTGGTTTAAAGTGAGTTATTTTTTTCAATTATGGCGACTGAAGTTTCCTTACTTGTCAGAATATATATACACAAGATGAACATCAGATACCATAGGGAAATTATATAGGAAAACAAATTGCATTACGGAGGACATTATCTTGATCTCAAATTTAAAAAAAATTAATTATTTAATTTTTCCGGTTTTATTTCACCGTTCACCTTAATCTAAATTGGGCTCCCTGTGCAACGACAAAACAAGCTTGTCATTCCTTTCATAAAATACAAATTACGATAACAACAATTATTTTGTTCATCATTTCAAGGGGGCTAGGGCAAAAATTGGTGGTTCCTTCGTTATATTGGTGTTTTTAGCCGTTAGAAACTGTTTAAAAACTGTTTAAAAACTGTAACTTATCTGTTCTGTTATATGCTGGCTTGATTTGTTTAGGTTTCCCGTCTATATACGCCAAAAATACTGCTGTGACCAACGGTCCAATCGTACGTAACGAACTACTGTTTCCTATGCCTGCCTCGTGACCGCTTACGTAAGGTGTACGCGTCGGTTAATAAGTTTTAACTTATTAACCGACGCGTACACCTTACGTAAGCGGTCACGAGGCAGGCATAGGAAACAGTAGTTCGTTACTTAAGATTGAACCGTTGGTCACAGCGGTATTTTTCGCGTAGATAAGTAATATATAAGTAACAGTTTAAACAGTTTCTAACGGCTAAAAAATATCAATATAACGGAGTCTAACGGCTAAAAATACACCAATTTTTGCCCTAGCGCCCTTGCCTTGATCATTTTATATGGTGTTGTTTCTACCTAGACCACAATGCATCCTGTTTATCGAATCTCGAGAAGGCCTATTGTTCGTTTCCCATATACGGTGAATGACCCCTAAAACTGGGCATTAGTGATACGTCGCAAGCAACTGTGCATTTAAGAAGCAGTCGTTATCAAGGTAAGTGGGTTTTTTTTTCGTGCACACCATGTTGGCAGTGTTTGCTACAACAAGGAAATACACGGTCGTGTCTTAAAAAATCATTTTAAAAAAGTGGCTGATATTGGCAGTCGAATGAATGCCAACAAAGTCCTTAAAAGAGTTGAATTTATTCAGTGTGGTGGAATAAGAAAGGGTTGGGAGACAGGGATTTGCTATTGTGGTCTTGAATAAATCTTAAAATGACACGAGGCAGCACCTTCTCTTTGGTTCAGTATAGTATTCTAACACCCTGACCCTTTTGTCAGAAAGTCTCTTTTGTATGTTTTTTCAATCGTATAGTCTGTCTCTATAATTAATCATTTCGAAAATTCAAATTCGATCCGGCTCTTACTGTCGTTCTACTCTGACCGTGAATACTCGACTTTGTCCGACCAATCAGATTACGAATTTAAAACAATATTGAATTCGAGTTACATGTATTGAAAGTCTACAAAAGCTGTTCAAGAAGATGAAATGATGTAAAACTAAAGAATTTTTTCACAAATAAAAGAAATTTCAAGTGTTCACGGTTAGCGTATGAACGGCTAATCCTTCTAAATCATACTCTCGTCTGACATGTAAAATGATATCCAAACTTATCATTGTTCAAAGCTGAACACTACCGATGGTCGATAGAAATCTGACCCGTAGCCTGCATGGTATGCGTTCCTGGCTGGCAGCCGAGAGGATAACCCGTTGAACTTATCTAATTTATATATTTATAAAACCATTCCTCACGTAATAGACAGCAAGAGAAAATGAACTAAAAGAGGGAATATCTCCAATCTCCAATGAAACATCCTTACCACTCTTTGCTGACGATTCTAAGTGTTTCCGCCTAGTTCTTGGCCAGGAGGATGGTGACAGGTTACAGGACGATTTAAATAAGTTATTTAAAAGGTCTCGTGCATGGGGAATGGAATTTAACATCAAGAAGCGCAAGGTTTTAAGGGTAGCACGAATCAAATCGGTTTACGATAGGGATTATTTTCTTGGAGGAGTTATGCTAGAGCGTGTGGTAGTTGAAAAAGATTTTGGTGTTCTAATTATCTACGATTTGAGTTGGAATAATCATACTGATTTCATCACTTCCAAAGCCCAAAGAATGCCTAATTTGCTCCATCGAACTTGCAAGGATATAACTAACACTAAGACTAAGAAATTACTTTATATAACATGGGTACAATCAAGACTAGTATATGCGAGCATGATTTGGTCTCCATACACTAAGAGAAACATTAATAAGTTAGAACAGATTCAACGTAGAGCCACCAGACTTATCCTGGGTAAAGATCTGTCAATTCCCTAGGCAAATCAATAATTTAGTTTTTTTCTTTAAGTGTCTTAATAATTTGTGTAATTTAAATGTTTTGGATTATGTCTCGTTTCGTACTTGTAGTAGGCCTTTGCGTAATATCGACCACGTTACACTTAGTGTTCCACATAGTAGGACCGAAGCATACAAGAACTCTTACTTTGTCTGAATCTGCAGACTGTGGAACAATTTACCTTTGAACATTAGAGAGGCCACTTCAGTGTCAGTGTTTCGCAAGAATTTACTAGCTTTCTTTTATGGTAAATTCCATGAATGCCTAATTTGCTCCATCGAACTTGCAAAGATATAACTAACACTAAGACTAAGAAATTACTTTATATAACATGGGTACGATCAAGACTAGTATATGCGAGCATGATTTGGTCTCCATACACTAAGAGAAACATAAATAAGTTAGAACAGATTCAACGTAGAGCCACCAGACTTATCCTGGGTAAAGATCTGTCAATTCCCTAGGCAAATCAATAATTTAGTTTTTTTCTTTAAGTGTCTTAATAATTTGTGTAATTTAAATGTTTTGGATTATGTCTCGTTTCGTACTTGTAGTAGGCCTTTGCGTAATATCGACCACGTTACACTTAGTGTTCCACATAGTAGGACCGAAGCATACAAGAACTCTTACTTTGTCTGAATCTGCAGACTGTGGAACAATATTTACCTTTGAACATTAGAGAGGCCACTTCAGTGCCAGTGTTTCGCAAGAATTTACTAGCTTTCTTTTATGATAAATTCCATGTCAATTATTCATTGTAAATCTGTGTAATTATTGTTTATCTATATTATTGTAAAGTTTTAAACACTTTATTATATTTAACTTAATTAGGGGTCTATAGGAGGGAATCTTGAATTCTGTCTTAGACTACTCAAATCATTAGGTTTATATAATTATATGAATGTAACGGTATTTTTGAAATTTGATTAAATAATAAATAAATCTGGTATTCATGTTTGAAACCATCATAGGGACCGTTTGATGCTAATTTTATAATCACATTTGCCATCGTTTTCTTTTCTGCAAGCGCTCAACGCTGTTTCCTCTTCTTTTTTTTTTGTTTTTTTTTGTTTTTTTTTGTTACAAGAGGACATTAGCAAACCACAGGCTAACCACTCTAATAAATGAACTCTAATAATTGAAGGAAATACTAAATGGTGTCTTGCCTTTGTCTTTTTATGCGCGCTTTCGATTTTTTGTCATCAAGAGTGAAAGGGGCGGGGGATTCCTTCTCTTAGTATATCGTCTCTCGACAGCACTGCATTCACTATTACCTCACATGCACACACTACTCGCATGTTGATATTTATGGACAGACTTGTAGGAACAGGGTAAAGAGCGATCTTGACCCAATCAGTCAAACCTCTTATGTCGAGAATTCTTGTGATTTATCAGATTGCATATCCCAGAGACACTGGTGAAAAACGTACTGCGCACGCTCGGAGATGGCGTACGTAACTAAGGGCAACTCATATTTTTGATGCCGGTGTTTTGATTGTTTTACAAAATCGCAAAACTTAAGAAAAATACTGAAAACTTAAGGTTTTCCTTTTCGCAATAGCAAGATAATTTCGATTGTGATACACAGCTGATTTATACAAAAAAACTTTTGTTTATACAAATGCAAAAATTATCTTTGAAAATGTCGCCACTAGCGGCCCGACGTCGACATCCAGCATGGCTAATTTGCAGATAATCACATGGTTGGATTCTATGTAAAGAAATCTAACAATATCTGTAAAATTCCAAAACGAATATATAAGAAATAGCCTTGTCGGTTAAAATAAGGCATACCTTTAGTGTGATAAATTGCTATTGTTCGCCATTTTGTTTTTTTTCTCCCAACGCATGCGCAGTGCGTTTTTCACCAGTGTATCCCAGATGCAGTTTAAATTTCGTTCTTATTGAAACGTAAAGGGCGTCCGCGCGCAAGTTGATGGCGCACGGGAGTAGGGCAATGCTAAATTTAAACTGCGTCGGGTTACTACAATTTGCCCAACCGGGAATTTACATGGCACGCGTGTTATGAAGAAGTTTCCCTTTCTTATTTATACTCTCCTGATCTTAAATATGATATCAATTTATCACTGATGTTTTCGTGTACTTTCCCTCTCTATAATCTTAGTTTCCGATCTCTCATATTAATATTTATCATTGATATCGCCGTATGTATAAATATGAATTGCAGATGTCTGGTTTTGATGGAATAGAGGAACTGAGGAAAATAAAAGCGTCGGCGACTAACGAAGAAGTATGTACATTCTACGACAAATGGGCCAAGGATTATGAAAAGGTATAAGTCAGTACCCTACATTTAATATTATTTGATATGGTATTGATTGATTGATTGATGAATATCGATTAACTTTATGGCTCTTTAGTGTTACGTCAGGGTCTGGAAAGGGTTGCCGGTCTCCCGAATAGCGCGCTATTTTCCACCGACATCCCGAGTCACGGCTGATGCCAATATCCCATATCACGAAAGGTTATTTCTAGTTTCCGGGATCCCGCGCTATATTTTTTACTGTTTACCTGCTCCCGCGAATACCCTTCCAGACCCTGTTATATATAGAACAGTCTATATTATTTGAACGAAATTATTATAATATAATAATAGAGCCTGACAGCTAAATGAACTGGAAAGTTTTCTAGTTAGCCTAATTAATAGCCGGTAAAAGGAATTCATAAGCAAAAGGTTAAAGCTAAGTTAATATTTAGCAGTGGTATTTGCACAGAGTGTCCCTTCATCCACTGAATTCCACTAAATTAGAATTTAGAAATTTATTTTTACGGAATGAAGGAGCTGTATAGAACCTGTTATAAAACCCTTGAAGTGCAATAAAGAACCAGCAAGCAACTCTACTCACACATGACCCCAGTCGGCCTTGGCGAGAGGTTAGCGCTCTCACACATACGCTACCCGTGCTTCCCTAAATCCTATCTACTCTCTCTTTTCACGATGGATCGTGCCTTATATAACCACGTGCCAACTGAGGTGGAGTGCTGTGCATTGTACTAGTGACCTCATGTTGTAAAATATAAGCTCCGCTTTGCTCCGCTGTCTATGGAAATTTTGCTTACTTTTTGCTGCTTGTCATGTTTAGGACTGTGTCACTCTCAAATTCGTCGGGCACAAAACGTTTGTCGATATATTTGATCAAGAGATGAAAAAGATTTACAAAGACGACAGGTTCAACAAGAAGATCCTTGATGCTGGAGCAGGGACTGGGATTACCGGACAGCAATTGAGAGATGTTGGGTACAAGAACGTTGATGCGCTGGATATCTCTCCGAAAATGCTAGAAATCGCACGCGGTAAGGGTGTCTACCAGAAACTCATTTGCGCTGCTCTAAATGATCAGAAAATAGAGGAGATTAAGACGGGTCAGTATGATGCAACCATCAGCACTGGGGCGATCCATATTGGGCATGTCAAACCGGACGCTTTTGATGAGATTTTGCGCCACGTTAAGCCAGGTATGTAAATAGCATAATCATTAGACCCAATAGGTAGCTTAAGTTAGTTGGTTGAGTGTTTGGGGGGTTGGGGGGTTGGGTGGTTGGGTGGTTGGGGGTTGGGTGGTTTGGTGGTTATATCATCTTATTCTTTTGGGACATTAACATGCTTACACAACAATGATTAGTAACAGGTTGAGGACTGAAGCGGCTCGATAGAGCGAAATATATTTACAAACTTAGTTCAACGTGAAATCTTGTAACATAGTGGAGTTTCAAAGTAGAAATAGAAGATGATTGGACAAATTAACCTAAATATTGACAGCACCAAATTAAAGTTGAGATTTGTTCGTTCGATACGTGACGTCACAGAATTTAAAAAAAGGCTGAACCAGGCTTTTGCATGGTGTCTTTGCCCGGTAGATGACTTTATGGGTTGCTTGTGATTATCCGTCGGTTAACGGTTAAAACTGTAATCATCAGATCTGAACCGTTGGGTATTGCCTTATTGGGCATTGTTCTGAGTTGGGACGAGAGCTAAGAGAGTTTATATGGATTTTTAATAGCCTATTATTTACGCCAGCTCAGATATAACAGCAACCGATCACAATCCACAGGAGACCCATAATAAGCGAAAGTATTTCAAAGTAATCATTCGACCAGGCTTCAAAATCCGGGTTCCCTGTGGACGAGATGAATGTGAAAAAGCTGCTGAAGCCGAAGCTGACTGTGTTTCCATCAATTATTGTGTACAATTTTTCCAATTCTTTCAGGTGGGATCATAATGATGGTGATTGAGGAATCTCTTATCAACGAGAAGCACGGATACAAAGAAAAGATCGATGAGATGGCTGCAAGCAAGAAGTGGGAACACCTGAGGACTCACCACATGGAATATTGCATTGTTCCAGGGACAGACATCTTGGAAAGGGCCTATCTCTTTACCTACAAGGTCTTAGCAAATGAATAACTGTCAGCTATTCCATTCTGACAGTGCTTTGATAAGTACTGATCGAGCAAGTGATCTTGCCAAAAGGCGTAGTATTTTTGGTTAAGAATTAATTATACTTGAATTAATACTAGATAAGACCTTTTTTTAGGCGTAGTACTTTGGTTAAGAATTGATTATACTTGATTTAATACTTGATAAAGACCTTTTTTACTGATAAATAAAGAAATAGCCTTCCTAATAACATGTACTTAGTTCGTAAGTGTCCCTAACATCGTACTCGATAATAACTGAACCTCAAGGACTTTTGTTTTTTTAAACTCCATTGATTATTTTTGGCCGTTCTCGGTTCACTAGTTATCAGTTTTTACACTGTTATATTAATACACTGTATTAATTTTCCAAGACAACTCTCTATTGATTTATATCGTTAGTCAAAAGGAAATGCCTAGCATGGGACCCGTTCGCACTTTCCGCTTTGGGTAGCATGTTGGTTCTGTAATTTTCCTTATTGATTGATACCCAATGAAAGTTGTAAACTTAGGGGTGTATAACTTGCCTTGAAAGCGCGCGCGCTCTGTCCTTTCTTTTTTAATGATTTTAGAACACGTGACTTCAAGCATCCAATCATATTCAATTTTCAGAATGTTTACAATTTTCTTCGGAAGCGCATTGATTCAAATTTTTAGATGACCAACTACACATTGGAAGTACACAGGAAAAAGTGCTTTTTAAACGCTCGAGATTTTAGAATGGAACGCGTTGCATTAGTAGTAAATACCAAGGAAATTGGTGTTAAACTTACACCCTATTTGGTGTATAAAAAATAAAATGTCTTGACAGTTGGCAATGAGCCTATAAAGTATTTTTTACTAGTAAAAACCAACACAGGAAACCCACAAAGAGCAAAGTTAATTTTCTAAAAGAAGTAAAAAATAAAGCCGGGTTCCCTATGCAAAAATGTGTCGATTACATATACAGTATTATAAAAACACAAAATCAAATTTGTCACATTTTGTCCATTCTACTGGGAAAATGTTTTCAATAATAAATTTAAGTCTTTAAGTAAAACAAAGCCACTTGACACAAAAAATGAAAACCGCACACCCCTGAAACTAGGCTTAGCTGGCCGAAACGTCATGATTGTTTCTGGTTTGTTCGAATTTGAAAGCGCACGTGGCTAGCGCGTGGCCTGTCTGTTTTTTTTACGCAACCCTTTCTTACGTCAACCAGCAAACAAAAGAATGACGTAATCAATCAGTCGAGGTAAGTCAGATCCAGACAGGACAAGATGGCAGCGTTTTATCGCTACTCGTGTTTATGGCACGGTTGCGGCAAACATTGTGGCTCTTTACTCGATTTGATAGACCACATTGAACTGGTGCACATCGAGAAAGACCAGAGAATACTGGAGAAGCAAGAATCGTCTCCGCCGGCTGCTTTACCACTGTCTTATATTAACTGTTTCTTTACCGAAGCAGCTCGCCGGGCCCAACAAAAAGAACAAGAACAACTTAATGACATTACTCCGCAAACAACTGAACATATCGTTAAAAAGAAAAGACCTACTCCTCCTAAAATGACTTTTAATCCTATTGGGAACACAGAACCGTTTGATATTGTGGATGACGATGGGAATATGAGCGATAAAAGTGATGAATCATGGAGTTCTGACCAGAGTTTTCCAAGCGATTTTAAGCTAATATTGAACGCCGTTGCCTTGGACGATGGCGAGGGGAAAAGATATGTCTGCCCCGTCGCTGGCTGCGAAAAACGCTACAAAAATGTTAATGGCATAAAATACCACGCAAAATACGGACACAAGAAAGAAAATCGGGTTAAAAAAGCACATAAATGTCACTGTGGTAAGAGTTACAAAAGCCCGAGTGGACTGCGAAATCACATGCAAGCACAGCACCCTTCGATTAACTCATTGCCACACTAAATGTTTTAAAGTATTTATTGAATTCATGAAGATCAGTCATGGTGGATATCTGATATTATGTTACATGGATTTTTACCAGAGAAATTGAACCTTATTCAAGACGTATTAATTTAACCCTACAGAGCGTTGGTGTTTGTTCCTGTGCCCCCCGAGGAGCAGCGAAAGATGTTATTACGACTTGGAGATTTTATCTCAACTAAAAAAATCAAACATCTAGAATTTACGAGATTGGAGATTTACCTAGGATATATGCAACTCCGTTCGTATTCTGTTTGGAGGGATATATAGTTTGTCTGCGAAGGGCATTTGACAAATGTACCGTAGAACTTTGTTAATAATGAGACGCGTCGCGGTGTGATAGCTTGTCAAATATCTATTTGAACCAAAATTCGACGATTTCAAAATTTGTTTTCAGTGTCAATTGAATTCGTAACCTGATGTGAAATACTGTTATATTTTCTTGTTCCTGATGTCGGTAAAATAAGCATTTTATTGATGTACACAAAAAATTACTTGTTTGGTCTCACGGGATTGATCGATTACTTGGTGATTGAAATCCGTCGTCTGTTGTGTTTACTCAATCGATCGCTTTATGCAAATGCTGAGAGCTGTCTGACAGCTGAACTAATAATTTTTTTGTTCACAGTCCATGAACTCTAGATCTTAATGATTACCTAAAAGCTTTCATTTTATAACTTGGGTGCTTGAAGAGTGAAATTTGAAACATTTTAGATTTTTGAACAATCCGGTCTATACTAACCCAGCACTTAATTTTAATTTTTTATGGCATGTTCAGGTTTGCTGAAACGGTTGAATAGTTTTAAAGCAGCCTTGACAGTCAGCTGTAATTTATTGATCTAAATATAATCCTTGATATGCCCTGTTTAGGATTTAGCTGAGGTCCATGACTGTATTACCTTTAAAATGCAGTTTGCATTCACATGAGACAAATGCTAGATCAAGGATCAACATTTTCATTTTCTTCACTCATGCTTTTAAGCTCTTGATTGACAGTTAGCGAAATAAACACACTTTCTAATGACCACCAAATATCACTAACTAATTAATTCAAATAGAGTGCTCTTTACTATAGCTGAAAACCTTTGAATTCACTTGTTTGTATAGACAAGCTTATTGGTAATGAAGCAAAAGTGGTCTTGAGATTAATGGAAAGTGACCAAGACCTTTATTTATTATTCAGCTTTTGGCATAGATGAAATTCATGTAGTACTCGCTGATTTACTGCATAGTACGACGTCATGCTTATATTTTTCACTCAAACTCCAAGCTCTATGTGTTTGAGCCCAATGTCCTCCTTGTTGCATGTGATTGAGAATTGCATAAAATTAAGAATTGTGTATTTAAGAAAATATTTTTGTTTTTTCGCTTCATTCCACTTTTCTGATTTCTAACTAGTGCAATCTTTAAGCCTGATAAGTTGTTTGTGAATACCAAATTATGCAGTGTAGAAAAGTGAGTTAATGTATATGACGAAATTCCCACAAGAGTTTTTAATTCCTAGATTTAAATTATATTGCAAGTTCTTCTAAGTTATTATTTATATGAGAAATCAGATTATCACCTAGTCATAGTTAGTATTTTAACTGTACAGTACATAAGATTTATTAGCTATTATGGTCAAGAGACTTGTGGGGTGGAGTGCCATGCAATGCAGTGGAATACTGTAAATACATGAATGAATAAATGAATAGATAAATAGTAAAAAAGGCTATTTTTATTTGTATCTTATACTGTGTGCAGTTGAAAAGCACATGGAAATTGGCAGAACCCTCAAAAATTATTAAGGAGCTCTCCTATGGGTCATATTCTTCTCCTAACCCTAGTCCTCTAGTTTTCTATTTACTAGCTGAAACTTTCAACAAAAAATTGTTTATTCCAATAACCCAAATCTCCTGAATTACCTGCATCAGTTCCCTAATTGCAATAATGAAAATTTTAACAAATTGTTTATCCCAATTGAGGCTTTGCACCATCAGGTGATGGCAGCCATGACAGGGAGGCAGGAACAATATTGATTCTGCTCTAATCATATATTTACATTAGAAAGGATTCAGTTTCCCAGAGGGAAAAGACTCTATTGTACATGTTTTGCCCCCAGTCATGGCTGCCATCATGTGATGGTGCAAAGCCTCTATAACCCAAATTCCCAGAATAACCTGCTTCAGTGTGATTGATGGCCCGGGGGGAGGGGAGGGGTACTCCGCCAGAATTTGGGTTGGTGTGTTCCCCTGGAATTCTGAAAGGGGTACCCTGTTTATGACAAAAAATAAACAAATTTGTAGACCCTGTTCATGACAAGTAATATAATTAATTGCACTAAGTTCCCCTTTCAATTATCATGTCATCTGGCGTATCGTTTTTTTACGACCATGATAACCAGTTTCAGTCAATGTGAAAATAGAAACCTGAATATGACAGGAAAATCAGGAAGAACTTGGAACTTGAGTGAAATTGTATTCCCTGTTTATGACAAGAAGCTTGAAAAACCATACCCTGTTCAGCGGATCATCCCCGTATAGTCCATATATGGGAGTACCCCCCCAATAACCAAAATCTCCTGAATAACTTGCATCAGTTCCCTAATTGATTGATGGTCCCCAGCCTATACTAAGTGTCTATAGACCCAGTAATAGGCTTAAAGCCCAAGAAAGAGCTATCCTGACTGACTGCATGCAAAAGGCAGGAGTAAAGGTTTGATGCACACGAATAAAAAAAAATTAGGGTGTGGTCAAACCATGAGCCTGACAAACCATGTGGGGGAAGTGATTGAGGAATGGGGAGGGGGACTTTACCACTAAGGAATATTTCATAGTTGAGTAACTTTACAGTGCTGCACTTAAAAATATGACTACATTTAATACATTTGCATACTTATATGCACAGGCTTTTGTATGTTAAACTCAAACATTTTAATGTGAAGCTAGCTGGTAAGAGCTCATTTGACAGTTCGAAGCCCTACATAGAAGTATGCAAACTGATATTAAATGTGGTCAAACTTTTGCACGTTGTGCTGTAATAAACCTATTCCATATTGTTTTCTTATTTAAACCATGTGCCTCTTGAAAGAAACATTCATTGTTAGAATTTACATTTCTAGTAAACAAGAGAATAATAATATAGTAAAATAATAATTAATGGAGGCTTACTATTAAATTATTCATGAATTTCTTAGTAGCCTCTGACTTTTTCATTTAGACTATGTATTTCATCCTATTATAATGTAATTTCTTTCATATTTTTTGACAATGCGAATGATACATTCGATCTGGTAAAAAATTTGGTAAAAATCCGAGCGAGAAAATTCTTGTATTTATCCCTCCCCTCCCCTACAATATTTTACTCTTTACTTATTGGTCAGCGGAACTTCACTTCGACCTCTTCTCTCTCGACGCCATCTTTGTTGGTGAGTGTGAATGTTCTTCTTTCAATCCGGCTCAATCCTCCATGAAAATAAATCGTCCATCGCTATAAATTCGACATTAAATACTTCAATGCTACTTCTTTCTTTTTGTTCACCTTTTTAATATAATGTTTTATTTTTGTGTCGAAAAACGCCACATTTTGATGCCAGTACTTTTAACGTGAAATAACGTGAAATAACGAAATAACGTTATTTTAGAGTTTTTAGTATAATGTTTGCTTTTCTTAAAAGTAGTCCCTGTCATGGAGGTCGATGAATTTCGCATTAGTATTAACGGTCTGCAAGTCGTAGTCTCTTAATTTTTACTATATTAGACGATTTATTTGAATTTGGATTGTAACACTTTCATTTAAGTCTGCCTGTATCGTGTAATCCTGTGTACAACAAATAGCATAATGTGAAAAACTGTACCCACTCTAAATAATAATTTATGTTAGGATTACTGTACTTCTGCTTAAAATTATTACAAAGACATAGGGTTTGTTAAGATTATAAGTTATGCAAACCGTTAGAAATCATTTTAAATCACTTGTGTATAAGTCATCGAAACCAAATCATCACTAAAGTACTTGAAAAACAACTGATGTTGCTTGATCATTTACATTTTGAATAGATTATGCTGTATTCCATATATTTTCTTGAAGATTCAGCCTTATAAATGTATGAAATACTTTAAAAAAACACTTGACAGAAGTATAAGGACAAAATTCGTGGTCACCATGTTGGTTGTTGTCCAAAAGGACAGTCAATAACCTCAAGAATACAACCATTACTAGATACTGATATAAAGCTAAACCTCTTGATCTTCTAGGGTAACAATGGGCAAATTCATTAAGTCGGGCAAAGTCGTTCTTGTCCTTAATGGCCGCTATGCTGGCAAGAAGGCCTTGATCGTAAAGAACTATGATGAAGGAAGCACAGACAAGCAGTATGGACATGCCCTTGTCGCTGGTATCTCCCGATACCCCCTTAAAGTTACTAAAAGGATGGGTAAGAAAAGGTCTGCCAAGAGGTCCAAGATCAAGCCTTTTGTTAAGGTCATTAACTACAACCACCTTATGCCAACTAGGTGAGTAGCTAATAGTACAATTATTTTAAGAAATACAACTCTATTTTTGAGGGTGTTGTAGCTGTAAGACCCTGGTTAAACGAGGAAACATGTTTACCGTGCGCTGTTTCCTTGATGTTTCCCAGTTTAGCCACATGCAAAACATTGCGGCGTGCAACATTTTTGCTTCCAAGATGTAAAAATGTTTTTGCTGTGCGGCAGAAACATTTCATGTTTCCAAGACTCATGTAAACATTGTTTCCCAATGTTTCCTGACAGTTTTGCCACCTTAGGAAACATTTAGGGAAACAGGTTTCTTTAAACATGCTTTCTTGTTTAGCCAGGGCCTAAGACTTTCACCTTTTACCAGGAAAGTCTGGTGCTCAACCAATTGAAATGGGTGGTGGTTGTGGCAGTTGTTATTGCACAAACATGAGAAATGCTCTGATTTTCTTTTTGAGTTTTCAACATAGAACTTATTGCACAACCAAGTGTATTGTAGTTTAAAGCCTTTTTTATTTAAAAAAAAAAGAAATTGTCAACACTCAATATGCTTCTATTAAGTTATGAATGCAAGCAAGAGCTTGCTATACATGAGAAAAAGTTGATTAGAACTCCAGATTCTTTCTGAATGCTTAGAAGCCAGTGTGGTGTATTTGTTTAATGCCATGGCAAAATGGAAAATCTTGGGAAATAAAACACCACTTTCATTCTAACAAAATCTTCAATAAATAGTGTGCACTTAGTTTGATCATGGCAGGGTATCTGGTCTTTCGCTACCTTGCACTTTCTCTACTTACCTAAAAGGTTGATTTGCTACTTAATAGAAGTTGATTTGCTACTAATAGAAGTTGATTCGCTACCTTATCTCAAATGTTAAATATCACAATATCAGGAATATATATTAATTTTAAGTCTATATCAATAAATTTAAATTGTGTTTTACAGCATCGAAACTTATAAATTTTCTGGTCAGATGTTGATTGAGACTACCTAAACCTAGCGAAGAGAGGATATTTACATCTCATTTACGCGTGAGTTAACAACGACTAATAGAATCTTGCATTCAATGGAGAACTTTTCTGACAAATAAAAAGTTTTAGTTACAAAGAAGAAATCTAGTCGAGTTTTTCAGAGTTATTTTGGCTTGCTTTGTAGCAAAGTAGCGTTTGGACTCGGAGCGTTGTGTGACAACAAACAAATTGAAAGCTATGAGAAACGAAGGCTTATTTTTAACCCCGCTTTTGCTCCATGACTAAAAGTTTGATTTCAAAATAAAAGGGTTTATGTCAAGGAAGAATTTTAGCTACAAAGCAATTAATCAAGTGGGGTTTTTTTGAATTATTTTAGCTTCGTAGTAAAGAAGCGAAAGGACTCTTGGCGTTGTGTGACAACAAACAAATCAAAAACTATGAGAAACGAAGGCTTATTTTTATTCCCGCTTTTGCTCGATGACTAAAAGTTTGACTTCAAAATAAAAGGGTTTATGGTGCTACCTCAAGGTAGCCAATCAACTTCTATTAAATAGCGAATCGACTTCTATTAGTAGCGAATGTACAGTAGCGAAAATGCAAGGTAGAGAAAAGACCTTGATTCAAATCACTGATAAGCTAGCAGCCCTCTAGGTTCAACTTGATGTATTTATACTCTTTATACATTCCTGGTTGGACTTTACTCATTTTTGGTATTTATCAAGTCCAACCTCAACTTGGAAGTAATATTTCAAACACACAAGAGAGTTCTTCTTTCTATTTCCAAACACCAAAAAGTGAGTCGAAAAAATGAGGCGCAGCCGAGTATTTTTAACTGACTTTGAGGTGTTTGAAAATCGGAGGAAGAACTCTCTCAAGCGTTTCAAATTACTTCCCAAACTCATGAATATTTCTTGGAGAAAATCAAAGAAAAGTTTACAATATTTAATGCAAACTAAGAACACATTTCCAAACCACTGCCACAGTAGTGATTTGCTTTGTTTTCTCCTCATTAATTATTCATGAGGTTTAGAACTATTGTTCAGCAGTCATTCAATTAAATTTTATGATGAGGCTAGATTGAATTGGAATTTAGAGGTTAATTTTCAAGGAAGGGAGGAACAACAGGAGAACTAAAAAACCCTGGAAGCACAAGAGAGAACCAACAAACAACTCTGCTCATATATGGCACTGAGTCTGGGAATCGAACTTCTGCTGCCTTGGTGATAGGCGAGTGCTCTCACCACTATACCACCTGTGCTGCCCTTAACATTTCCTTATATACATTGTACCCTTGTAAGACTTGAAAGTTTTTATGACATCTGTATGAATTAGGATATGGCCACTTTTTTCTGCTTTATCAGGAAAACAAGGCATGCAGTGTAGTTATTTACAATAAAGAAATCATCCTTGTTTTACAAGTGTCACACTTGATAGATTGCAACTAACAAACCTGTAGCCTTCGTTATAAGATCAAATTGCAATTTCAAAATTGATTTCTGCATAGTGAGGAAGACCAGAGAAGCTAGAGGAAAAACCTCAGAACTCAGGAAAAAAAAAACATCAAATCTGAGTTCATAATTTACAATATCTTTTCAAATGTTTGCAGATACTCTGTGGATGTCCCCCTTGATAAGCAGAATATAAACAAGGACATCTTCCGTGACCCCTCCCTCAAGAGGAAAGCTCTCAGAGAGGTCAAATGCAAGTTTGAGGAAAGGTAATTCAGTATAATTTTTATATAAACAAAATTCATCAGTTGCATAGCTCTTGTAATAATTCAATAATTCACTAGGTAGTTCCACAAGTCTTGTATGTTATGTTATAAAATAACTGTTATAAACCTCGCATTCTGAGTTATAAAGCCCTTGGGGATTGGCAGTACACTCAAGAAGTATTGAGAAGCACTCTGCTAAGCGTCAAGCTTCTCCTCTTGCGTTCTGCCAATCCCCACACGCTTTATAACACTGTACACAGCACATGTTCAGGTTTTCTATTTCTTTACTTTTGTCCCCTGTCTATAAACCTACATCAGCTAATCCTGATATGATACTTTCAGTATTGATTTGTAAGTTATGAAGGCTTATACTCTAAGCATAAATGTTAATGACTATTGATGTCATACGATTTTTTTATTTAATTTACAAATTTTATCTGGTTTATGCAAAAAGTATTTAAAAAGAATTATCATTTCACACATGTTTGCCATCATGTTTCAAATTTTTATCTGGTTTATGCAAAAGGTATTTAAAAAGAATTATCATTTCACACATGGTTGCCATCATGTTTCTTGTAAATTTGGTGTATCTTAATGGCCAGTGTTTAGAATTAAACACTCATAGAGTGGGACCAAGGTAAACAATCAGTTTTGTGGTCCCCAGACAGCGATATTTCCTGAGGCAAAGCAGGGCTTGAAATAGAAATTGTTGTCAGCCAGCCAAACTAAAGGAGCATGGTAAAAGGAGGTCATTCCAGTAAATTTTGTATGCCATTTTATTATTTATTTGGGAGTGCATCATTATTTTTGCCTGCCAAACCTGTCATTTGGCCATTGGCAGGCCGCTTTTTCGAGCCCTGCAAAGCTGAGGGAAACATCCCAGCTGAGGGACCATAAAAATGGACTTTGACACTTGGCATATAACAATACAAGTGAAATGAAAATCTAATCAATATTGCCTTTTATGATTTCACATTCAGAACATATTGAAATCATAAACCTTCATAACTTTGGGACACTCAAATAAAGAAATATTTTCTTATTAAACTACTATTTCCTTCCTGAAGCATCAATATTGGAATTAGTATTGTGTTAAGGAAAAGGTGTACTTTAAAATGGACATATCAGGCTTCCTGTGTCTTTGAATTTTCCCTTTGAAATCTTTATTCCAAAAGTTTAAAGCTAATTTTGGATGTCATTTGTTTGAATGCCTGAAGGTTTAACATAATGACAAAAAAGCAGAGATGGAAATTTTAGAACTCAACATGAAATAAAATCAACTAAAATTAAAGAGTTCAGATGCATACACCTGTTAGAAACAAAGAAAAATCAAATCTTGATCAGATCGAAGGAAATCTGATATCCTTAAATATCATCTTAAAGGTGACTTCCTGTCCAAAACACATTTTCCAGAAAAAAAAATTTTTTTTTTCTATTCCTTTTCAGATACAAGTCAGGAAAGAACAAATGGTTTTTCCAGAAGCTTAGATTCTAAACCTCAAATCTTGTAAAATAAAATTTCAAATCTTGCTGAAGACTTGTTTTTTCCTACTTTTATCTTTTAAATATTATCCATACTAAATAGAAAACAAAAAGATCTGCGTTAGAACACTTACAAAAACAACATTTAAAAAATACATGCTTATGTGCAAATAGTTTCCTTGTGAGACGCAGGTCAGTTTGTACCATTATATACCATTATATGCAGAATTGTGAGCAGGATCGTTTTCCAAAACTAAGCCTTTGTTTAGGTTTTGTCTTGGGAAACATTGCCTTCTCAGAACCACAAAACAGACTGTTTCACTCAGTCCCAGACAATAAGTGAAACATGATTGGTGGGTTACTGTCAGCCTATAAAAGCCTTACTAAAAGATACTGGAAGTCTTAAAAGGGCGTGGATGAACGATTCATAACCCCTAAGAGATACCACAACAAATAATATTAAATTTTATATAACAAGACTATATCGCTTCGAAAGCGATGATGTTTCGGCCCGTTTTCCATTTATTGTGTGGCATTGCTGATAAGAATTTTGGATTGGATTAGGTCCAAAACTCTGACAGCTAAATGACACGCACGGAGACTATTATGGGCCGGCAAACCAAACGTAGTGACCTAGGATAAGCCTAGGATAAGCCATATCAGTGCGCGCTTCTCTCCTTTTCTGACACCCTAAGAGATACCAGAAAATGCTGATTCTCACAAATTTTTAACCCTAAGAGAGACGACGAGCATTCCGGTACTTTTTACCCGGAGTCCCCCTTCCCAAGGGGGTGGTGTCAGGAAAAAAGAATGCTATTGAAGATTGAAAAAAAGAGAAAAGGTAAATTTGCTGCTGGCCTCATTCCCAGGATACTGTAACCCAACTTTTTTATAATTTTCGGTTTTCTTTTAGCCAACATGTAGAGTGCCTATCAGAAGCAGAAATATGGAAAGGAAGAATGAAAATGATTTAACATTGCTTCGTCATTCTCCAAAAATGCTTAGCGCCAGACATTTTGTCCATTTATACTTTGCCCTTCATGTTCATCTTGCAGCTGGATGAGAACTTGCAAATTGGGTGATGAACTCTAAAAATTAATAGCTGAACTCTCTTATCTTGTTTTTCCTTTGTTTAGTTAGCCAAAAAAAAACAACAACAGATGCCTCTGACACCCCTTACGTTGATAGCATGCATAAGGTTTACAGTAGGATAGTGGGATAGTGCAGTGGGATACCTGTGTATCTGGAGCTTTCTGTGGGCTTCCTGTGCCAACATTTGGCGGGATAAAGCTAAAAGAACTCTTGGTGTAATAATTCAAAGAGTTTGTTGTTTTGGGGAATAAATATCATAAATATGGGAGATACTAAAGGCTATCCTTGCCAGTCATGGGCCGATGAAGGAGAAGAAGAAGATGATGATAACGAAGAAGAATGGAGAACATGTTACACAAGTCCAGCCAAACGCAATGGCGCCTCTGCTCTGAGTAGCTCTCCTGCTAAAAAGAAACTTAAAATGGACTCATTCTGCACTCCATTGGCAGCAAGCTGCAGCCCTCCAACTCCAGAACCTTCTAGTGATGTGCATGCGTCTCGCCATTGCCACAAGAGAACGATTATCCATATAGATATTGACTGTTTTTATGCCCAAGTTGAAATGGTTTTGAACCCATCTCTCCAAACTAAGCCACTTGGAATTCAACAAAAACATATCATAGTGACTTGCAATTACGTTGCTCGGGAGAGAGGACTCACAAAGCTTATGAGGTTATCAGATGCTAAAAAGAAGTGCCCTGATTTGGTTCTGGTTAATGGAGAAAATCTTTCCAAATATCGGGATTTTAGTAGGAGAATTAATGATCTTCTTCTGGGGATCACCCCAAATGTTGAAAGGCTGGGATTTGATGAAAACTTCGTTGATGTGACCGACCTCGTAGAGGTACGCCTCAGAGAAAACTCAGGGCCAAGCAACTTGCTACCTGATGGAAGAGTGTATGCAGAGAAAGAGGTTGCACAGAAAAAGGTTATTATTTATGACATACTGAAAGTGTCATCCCAGAAAATATTAATATTATCCATATTATCCTTTTACTGCTTGCAGAGTGTCTCCTCTTTCTCTCCCTTTCAGGTGGGGAGGAGGGAGACTCTGCTGATGTAGAGCGTTTCCTTAGGTGTTTACACTGTAATACCTCGTAGGGGACAATGTCCTATTCTATTCTTCACCTGTTTTTGGGCAAATCTTATATTCAGAATTAGCATAATATATCAACTTGTATACTTCCTAAGAACGTGCATGCTCGTTGTTAATTGGAAGTGATTATTGTACGATATTCACCTCTGAATCTCAGAATATTGAGTCAGCAACAAAATGGCATCTGCCGGCAATCGTTTTGCTACAATTTCTGATGAGGAAATTGAAAAAAAATTAAAGTAAATGCCATTCCTATCAATACTAAAAAGGCAACAAAGTATGGCCTAAAAGTTTTGCTAAAAGTTTTGTGTGAATTTGTCACACAATCTAAAATTTTCTGTTTGTTTGTTTTTATTGAATTATTGTATATAAAAATAAGTTACTCTGTACACAAGTTGGTATATGCTAAAACAATTATTTGCCTCGGGCTCAGTGAATATGGAGAATATTTACCTTGCCACTTGAAGACACATCTCGGCAAATATTTCCAGATATTCACTTCGCCTTCATCGAATAATTGCTAGGTATTCCAGTTCCTTCCCATCAGATATTGTGGCCTAGATATTTTCAGTGGTGGAGTAAAATAGTTCAGGATATCTCTGCACCAAGTTTAGTGCTATATTTTATTACTATTATATATATAGCCTAATATATATCTTCTGATTGGTCAAGAACTGTGCTTTATGAGTCAACAGAGCAAACAGCATCAAAAACCACAACAGATTGTTTTTATCTTTTCTATATAAACAATTAAGACAGATTTTTTCCATGCTCTGTTCATTAATAAAGCACTTTATCATGACTCATACGGTCCAGCTTAAGCACTATGATTAAACCTTTGGAAATAGTAATGTGATGGGGGCTGGATGGGTTGACATGATTGGGCCAAAAAACCTGCTTGGCCCTGCTCATGTTTACATTGGCTGCATTTATCGATTTTAGCAGGATTTTTCTGCCTTTTTTAACAACTAAAACAGGGTCTATGACAAAATACTTATTAACTGAGTCAGGTTGGGCCAGATGGGAAAATATTTGGCACTTGTTCTTTGTAGGGACCTTGCTATGCTCAGTCTATATGGCATGACCCCCAGCCAAATATTAACCAGTCTGGCCTTCCCACTCAAGTAGTTAGAAAGAAGAAATTTTTGGATAAGTTGGTGAGTGCTTTGCCAGCAAATCAAGAGTTCTGTAGTTTAGGCCTTCTTATCAATATATAACTTTAATGAATTCTTGCAGATCTGTACATGTGGCTGCCACCAGAGACTAACTATTGGCTCCCAGCTAGCTGCACAAATACGAAAGAAGATATTTGATGATATTGGTTTGACATGTTGTGCTGGTATAGCTCACAATAAACTGCTGGCCAAGTTAGCAGGAGAGTGTAACAAGCCTAACAAGCAAACTCTGCTGTTTCCAGATCTTGCAAATATGTTATTGGGAAGTCTTCCAGCAAGAAAAATACCAGGTATCTATTTCATTGATATGTAATGATGAAAAGGTAAATTATACACTAGCGTCCGAAACGTCAGTAAGTTTTTTCATCTTTTAACGGTGTATAATTTACCTTTTCATCATTACTGTTTCATTAGAAACATCGACGCAGCTCACACTAGTTTTTAGCTAGTTATATCTTTTCATTGATATGTATATGAATTCGATTTCTATTTTATTATTATTGTATTATATTTTTGATGCTATACGCTGATTAGGACAAAGTTGCAACAGGTTAATCCCTCGGTTTACAGTCATTTCGCCCACGGACCATTTCGCCCACGTCAATTCGCCCACACATAAAATCATCGATCATGGGTTTGCCAATTCGCCCACGTGTAGAATCACTTTTAAGAAATATGTTACCATGACTAAAAAAAGTAGTTCGCGATTTACCAACCATACTTGTGCTTAAGCTCAAGACTTCAAAACGTGAACTTTTTATACGGACGAGTTCGCATTATTACGCTAACTCACTAATGAACGAAACAACTTATAAACCAATGTAAATGTCACTTTAGCCTTTTTAAACCTCAGATGAATTACTTCTAGACTTTTTTATCGTTATTTAGCTTACTTGACATATAAATACTTCTTAGAACACAAAGTTTTATATATCCTTATTATCCATCAAAGGATGCCTGACGCCATATTTTATGCGTGGGCGAATTGGCGTGGGCGAAATGGTCCATGGGCGAAATGACTGGTTACCAATCATTCTGGGGTAGTCCCATAATATGGAAGGGCTGGAATGCTTGTCAGACATAATATTAAACATAGCCACTTCAATGGAGAACTCATGGATATTTTAGTGTATTTATTTTGAGTTATAAGTATTATGAAGAAATTATTATATGAGTATGTTTTCTGATTGAGGGGTTGGATTTATCAATTATTTACCCTTTTGTTTATCTATGATCTTGCAAAATAATTAACCGATTGTAGATCCTTTTGATATATCAATGAAAATTGGAAATGACTTGAAACTTGTTTAAACTTATCTATATGGCCCAGATAGTAGCCAAGCAACATGTTTCCACAATCAAAAGTGGTGGGAAAAAATTATCAATTCAGTGTTTCTACCACCTCTTTCTCTTTTACTCCGACGAAGGACTAGCATCCGAAACGTCAGTAAGTATTTTCATATTTTCACAGGTTTATAATTTACCTTTTTATCATTACTGTTTCATAATTATAATTGAATCATATTATCCTCATATACTTCAATAATTCAGACTTTCAAAAATTACGGCATTTTCATCCAAGTGCCCCTTACAGTAAATTATCTCCAATTAATGATGTTTTTGCATATTATACAGTTGTAAAAAGGCAGGGAATTGCTTTTCTCTGTTTGCTGGCTTTTAGGTTAAAAAATCGGGACATTGAGAAACACTTTGATTGTCTTTATTGCTGCTCTATAGTGTCATATTATTTTACACAAATTATTACTAACTACTAATGTGTAATAGTCTTGTATCCCTTATATCTATTTGGTGACTACTTAAATTTTTGAACATTCACGATGTGGGCGTGCTCAAAAACTGCTGAAAAATCTACAAGATTTTATTGAAGAACCATACACCTTTTGAGCTTTAACAGGGCAAAACCCTCAAATTTTGCATTGGACTCTCTATTTTTTAATAGGTCATTCGAAAAAACTCCTAAAAATCTAGGTTATATCAACATTTTAGAAAAAGTTGATATCAGTAACACATGAAAAAATAGATTTTTGTAGAGGATTTTTGTTCGACTTTATGAGATTTTTTAAGACCACTGAAACTATAAAATATGACAAATCAATGTATCTCTTTGTCTTTTTGTTGAAAATATCCATGTATTATTGTAGAATGATTGACTAGCCTTCATGAGTGCAATCATAGAGTCAGCAAATGACTATTATCTTATGAATCTTAATTTTTTTCTAATCACTTGTGGTGAAGCAAGTTTTGCTCCAAAAGCTCGAGTGTAGTTTTCCATTAAATGCTGATTATTTTAAAAACAAGCTTGGGACACCCAACCTTTCTTTCCAGATTTGGAATCAGCATTAAATTTCAATTTGGAAGATTGAAGTTTCTTGAAGATATAAGGTTTATACTTCTAAAACTTAATTATCTTACTCAGGGTTTATATGAAGGTCATTGCAATTTTTTTCCTCTAAGTAATTAGTGTTTTGATTTAAAAAGGATGACAAATAAACCAAAATGCCTACTATGACATCACACTCATAAGCATACTGGAAGTATAAACATTGATATCCCCAAGATGCATCACTCAAATCATATAAAAAATATTGTACTATTTAACTTTTAACTTCATATAGAATCGATGCGGAAAACATTGAGTTAGGGGTCATAGGCACTTTAAATATCAATCATAAATAATTTAACAATAACTTGTTTCTATGCTACTTGTATCCACAAGTTAAAAATGACCCCTAAAAGGTATCTGGACCTTGTCAAGGTTGGTGTGGCAATTAATGATTTTTAACTCTAAAAGGTATGTCTGTATTTCATAAGTGCTAAGCGGTCCACATATTCTCATCTCTTACAGTAAAGCAGTCAACCTAAACCTAATAAGCCAACACTTGGCGACTTCCTGAGGGTGTCTGCTTAGTTTGATACAGGGGCTAGAATGATTGGGGCCTACGGATGGAAATTAAGGGGGCAGTGTATTTTATAGTCCATGTTTTGCTTATTTGTTACTCAAAAATCTTCTCAAATTCCTTCTTTTAAAAGATTCAAGCTGCCACATTTTCATGTTAAATGTTAACCACATTTATTCCCAATTTCCAATTTAAATACATAATGCAGTAAATACCACATTCAGCTGGCATTGGATTTAAAAATGGAAGCAATTATGATGAAATATTTATTTCTGGTGTTGTGCTTGTATTTTTCCATTCAAACATTCTACCAAAAAATAAAAAATGCAAAAAAAAAACCATTGAATTAAATTGGCTTTTGTTCCCATAATCTAAATTATTCATTTGATATATGCTCCTCCAAGCATGGTTATTGATTGGTATATGCAAAGGAACACAAGTTAAAGTTACATGATATAGTTCTAGCATAAAACTCAATCAGTAGTATTTTGTATTTTAAATTTTTTTTCAAGCATGTTTTTAATTATTCATGAGGAAATTACAAGTGGTTTTGGTTATTTTGTAACCACACTGAAGATTCCCAAGTCAAAATAATTGGAAACTTACCACGTTCACGGCAAGAATTATTAATACATTCTATGAATATTAAGCAAGGGTTATTTTATTCGTCAGAAAAACCAATATTGAATATAGCAATATTAGAGCACATGCAGTAAAACCATAAAATATATAAACAAAATTGATACTGACAAAAAGTAGCTTTTTAGTGACAAATAGTTGCTAGCACTAAACCGGAATTTTTATTATGCCAAGACAAATACCAAAAAATCATTTGTGTCTTTGTGTTATTAATGTTTTGATACAAGGGGCTAAATAGTTCGGGCCTAGATGGTTGGGGGCTAAATAGTTGGGAACTAGATGGTTGAGGGCTAGACAGTTTGGGCCTAGATAGTTGGGGGCTAGATGGGGGCTAGATAGTTGGGGGCTAGGTAGTTGGGGCCTAGATGGTTGGGGGCTAGATGGTTGGGGGTTAGATGGTTGGGGGTAAATAGTTGGGGGCTAGATAGTTGGGGGCTAGATGGTTGGGGCCTAGATGGTTGGGGCCTAGATGGGTATGGGGGCATGTATGATGACTGTAAACTGCTAGGCTTTAAGTATGTGACTGTGTCTAAAAAAATAACTGTAAGTTTGGGAAGTGAGTGCTCTAACTATGATTCAATTTTTAGCATGTACATCAACACCAGATTTTTGGCTACTGCATGCTAGGGTTTCCTATTGCCAAAGTCTGGTATTTAATTGAGCATGCGCATTAAAAATGACAAGGCTTTGGGGTCAAGAGTGGGTTTTCTTATATTTTGGCTTGTTTGGACACAACTAATATTGTTTTAGGAGTTAGGGTTATGCCTGGAGGAAGGGGGTACTCTCCTATATTTGCTATATGGGTATGTGTGTGATGCCAAACAGGGTAGGGTTTTCAGCAATTCTACTTTGGAACAGGGTATATAAAATCATGCTTGCTCTGGGACAGGGTATATGAAATCACGCTCTCTCCTCTCTGGAACACGTTATCCATTTTCGCAATACTGGAACAGGGTATGATTTTCAGCGACCTTGCTCTGGAACAGGGTATGAATTTCAGCGATTTTACTTTGGAACAGGGTCAGGGTTCAGTGGGCTCAGCAACACATCCCTAGCCTAAACAGGCAAGAGTCCCCCCTGGGGGGTTATGTGACCTCTTAGTGCTAGTCCCAATGTTTCATGTATATAGTGTTTGACTAAAAAACTAATCCACATTTTGTCCACCAGGTATTGGTAGTACTTCTTCAAAACGGCTTCAGTCCCTGGGCATAAATTCAGTTACAGAACTTCAAGCTTGTCCTTTATCCTGCCTTAAGGCAGAATTTGGAGATGGATTGGCTTTAACTTTGAAGCGATTAAGTCATGGTATAGATGATAATGATGTAATCCCGTCCGGTGCTCCAAAATCAATGAGTGAAGAAGATACCTATCACCAATTGTCATCTCTCAAAGAGGTTACCAAAAACCTTCAAAACCTTGCTAATAATTTAATAGTTAGGCTAACAGAGGACATTGGTACTCCTCATACAGTTCGATTGACGATACGGCGTGGTATTGGAGAATTAGCAGGAGACAGAAAGGAAAGTCGTCAGGGACCAATTCCTTCTAATTTCTCTTCATCAAAGTTGACAAAAGACCAACAACTTTCTGTCCTTCTTTCTGTGACACTGGAACTTTTCAAAAAGCTGGTCAACACAAGGCAGCCATTTAATATTAAATTATTGAATATTTGCCTTACAAATTTTCAAAAACCAACAAAATGTGGGGGAAAAGCATTCAGTAGCTTTTTTACAAATGTGCAAACTAAAACTCCAGCACAAGGCACATGTACTGAAGATTCCCCTAAAACAAGATCTGGAGCAGAGCATCAGTATGACAGTGATAAATCAGGAAGATGTATAATAGGCATGAATCATGTAGGGGTTGAATTTCCAGAATATAAAATTGCTCAACCATTTATTTCTTTGACTTCTGAAAACAATGTTAGAGTTTCCGAGAGTTTGCAACAACACACATCTCAAAGTTATATGAATTCAACACCAAAGTCAAATCCTTCATCTAGAGATCAAGTGACATTGGAGATCCACCAGATAAGAGAAGCTGAGAGGGGATTTAAGAGTTGTATCAGTAAAGAAATACCTAGTGTTGTTGATCCTGAAGTATTTAAATCCTTGCCGATGGACATTCAGAGAGAGCTGATTGAACAGTCACAAAAGACAGCTTTGTCATCTAGGGATCAAACAACATCAGAGAACTACAAAAAAAGTGAATATGAAAAGGGACACAACAGTTGTTTCAGTCAAGAAATACCTAGTGATGTTGATCATGAAGTCTTCAACTCCTTGCCGATGAATGTTCAGAGGGAGCTGATTGAACAATGGAAGGAAGGACAAAAATCACCTGTCCGGAAGAAAGCAAAGAAACAGCCTACAGGGCTACTAAAGTACTTCTCAAAGGCATTATAATTAATGAATGGGGAAAATCTAATGTTTGATATAAAGGTTCAAATGCTAGGACGAGGTTTTCACATTAGAATTCAAGACAGAGGGCTGCTGCCCCAATTGAATTTTAATTCAAAACCAAGCCCATGCTTTTGAACTGGTTTAAAATATCAACTAAGCCCTAAATTCCATTGTTTTGATGCAAAACATGAAATACTAAATTATAGTGAATTCAGAGAGGTAGATAACTGTTGCTTTGTTCTTTTGGAAATAGAGTGCTTACAATATAATCTGTGTAATTAAAAACCTATCCCGGGTTTATAATTCAGCCCCGCTCTCCCCTGTTGATATCAATTCCGTCCCCGCTTTATGAATATGGATTAAGGGTGTGGTTGATTTTGGGATGTATCGTAAATTGAAAACACATGAGACTAGTTGTCACATTTTGGAAGAATGCAAGTTGCACTAATTGATGCAACAGTACAAATATATTTTGAACTAAATATCAGTATAGAGTGCTGTGTCTCCTGTCTCTTCAACTACTTGGTACTAAATACTGCTAATAGAAAAAACAGCAATGTTTCAAGGATTAATCGTCCATACAAGGACTTGCCTTTGACTTTTTTGATCATATTTTATGGTATTTTGGCTTCACTTTTTTTTATCAATGAAATAATTACTGTTTTGCTTCATTCAGACTGCAATCATATTAAAAAGTTATTTTGCAATATTATTGTACCTGCTTTGAAGTGAAGAACCAAGTTAGTATTTTTTAACTCATCTTAAATTCACCTTATTCGCATAATTAGAGTGTAGTACCTGAGGGCTAATTCAGTCATTGACTAGCTTATAGCTCTCATCTTCTCAGCATACTAGACCCACATCACTTTTTGACAACTTCTAACAGATATTTTTTCAGACATTTGGATTACATGTTCTTTGAGTTGCTTATAGCATGGAATAATGCAAACACACAGCTTGCTATTTTCAGACTTTCAGACAACCAATATGTTTTTGGTCCATTAAAGCACAACATCATCTTAATATGAAAAATATCTGGTGTGCAGCCTTCAGAAAAATGCAAACGTTTGTATAGAACCTTTCCATTACTAAAAATATTCCCTATTTTAACAGATTAATCTAATCTTTCTTTTCGATTCACAAAAAAAATTAACATTTCAACACCTCAAATTGCCTTTTGGTCCCTAGATTGCATGTGGTGTACTCATTGTTGTACATATGTAGTTCATCAATTTGATTTATAGGAATTATTCAGCTTTCAAAAAAAAATTTGAATAATTATTTCATAAGAACTAATCAATACACTTTGAAAGTCCCTGAGCATGATAAGCTCAAAACGAATACCCATACATTGACAAATTTGTGGCTTTAGTTTTACAATAACGAGAAATTTGAGGGAATACCTGTTGAATAACTTACTTTAGTGGTTTTACAAAGCAAAAAGAAAAACCATGGGGAAAACCTGAAACAGGAAATAGCTTCCATTCCCTCAGTTTGTCGTATGATTTATTAGGTTTTCTTAAACAAAATGAGTATAGTCAGGACTGACGTTTGAAATTCTATTGTCAGTTAAACTTGGCTTCAATAGTATTTGCTTACCAAGGACAAAATAACAAAGGACTTGTTTAGGGTACTGTAATAAATTATTTAAATTAACATCACAAGCCTACCAAATTTATAGATTTTGAAGCAGGATATTTGAAAAGAAATTGTCATCAGCAGACTTTGGATAACCGATGTTTAAAACAAACTAAATTTGTGTGTAAATACACTAATAGTTTCCATGATCTTAGCTATTTCGAAATTATTGCTTGCTGTGGTTGTATTTGTTTTGCTTTCCAGATAGCCTGCATGCTGTTTATAAATATGTAAAGGAAATCTTGTCAGCATTGTTTTATGGTGATGTCAGACATATTCCTACTCAAAGACCAAACAATCGTCATGCTCTACATCAAAGGAAGTGAACAATATGCATTGTTAACCTCTTATCCCTTTGCAATACAATAGAAAATACTTGAAGTAAACAGTCATCATTGATATTAAATTTGTCGTCTAAAATGTAGTAAATGTTCACCAAAAATTTACCATGATGGACAGACCTTCATTTTCACCAATTATCTGAAAATCAATAAAGAATATCAGTCGAAATTTAAAATTTTGAAGTAATCTTATGGGGAAGCGGAAGGCAAGCCAAAGTTCCTTTAGTAGACAGACGACAGGAATATTTTTCATGATTGTGCTAGAATGGCCAGCCGTCAAAAAGTCGATTTGATTGAATTAGTTTCAGACATCGATTACATGTTTTTGTCGTCACAAAAGGTATCAGAAATAGAACAAAATCCATAACAAACGCTTTTAAACAATGTTAATCGTACTGTTATGTTGATCCCGACCTAATAAGCTACTTGTAAAAATCACCAAGTCTAACCACTAATAAACTCTAGATTATAAAATACGTATAAGCTGGTTGTCGAGATCATTACAACGAAATAATATTAGTTTTTAATTGGCAAACGAAACATAGGTTATTGAAACAGAAGAACAATGGCTCCTTTGGGGAGTTGTCAACCTTTCAAATGAACATTTCGCAATCTGGTAACATTAATATTCCAAAATGAATAGATGGTTCGATCAGCGATGGCTCGACCGGCTCGATTGGGTCTTCCGCGCCGCAGAAATCGTTATTTAAAAGATTATGACTGAAATGCCCTAACAACACCGACCTTTTATTATAGTATACAATTCATAGAATACATAAAACCTTTATACATTGGATATTTTCTGTGTTTTACAAGCCTTTATTCAAAAGAGAAATATTCCTATACGTATAACATTGAGGTGTAATCAATTTCAATTACAGGACAGAATGTGCTCAGATTCTTAGCAATTTTAAATATATATATACATCTATCTATGCATATATAGTGTATATGTGACAGTCAACAAAAAATCTATTAAATTTTCCAGCATTTGGTGGTTTACAGATCTAAATTTCTAAGGCAAGGGGGAAAAGATTGTCTGAAATCGAAAGGAATGTAGGTTAAGATCTACACCGATCATAGACAGCTTTTCCTGGTTATAAGAGTTTGATTGCCACTAAAGACAGTGCCTATCTCTGATACAATATCACACATCAAAATCAAAAAAAGCAGTAATAACTGCAAGTTTAAATTTCTTCCTTTTCTGAATATAATATTCAATTAGACGCCTACTTTCAAACTTGCTTGAGGGATGGTTCAGTTCAAGAGTCGTCACCGTCATCTTGATTTTGGTCAGAATCAGAGGTCCACAGTGTCAGGTTGTCCCTCAATAACTGCATAATCAACGTACTATCTTTGTACGAATCCTCTTTCAAGCTATCAAGCTCAGCAATGGCATCATCAAAGGCTTTTTTAGCTAGCTCGCAGGCTTTGTCGGGCAGGTTTTTTATCTCGTAGTAAAAGACTGAAAAGTTGAGAGCCAAACCAAGACGGATCGGGTGGGTACTTGGCAATTCCTTGGTAGCGGTAGAGGCATCTTGGTACGCTTTCAAGGATTTTTCAGTAAGTTCGTCACGAGCATCACCGGTAGCTACCTCAACTAGATATCTGTAGTAGTCACCCTGCATTTTCAAGAAGAACACTTTGGCTTCTTTAGCTGATTCACTCTCATCGACGGACTTAAGCAAATGGTTTTCCAGAAGGCTCAAAACCTCTTCGCATTTTGCATTTAGCTCCTTCTCGATGATACGACGATACCTCTCTGGTATTTCAGGATTGCCTTTTTCTGCCTTTTTCTGTTCTACGCTTGAAACGACTCGCCAAGCCGAACGTCGTGCTCCAACCACGTTCTTGTAAGCGACCGACAGAAGATTTCGCTCTTCTTCATTCAACGGCCCTCCCAATTTTGTAACCTTTTGCATGGCATCTACCATATCATCATAACGTTCGCTCTGTTCAGCTATCTTAGCTAATTGAATAAGCTCTTCTCTTGAACCTTCCATTCTAGATTTTCTAAATTATTTCAGTTGCTTTCAAACTTTTCAACAAATGCGGGAGCTGGCTACCTTCGAAGACAGATCACGTGCCAACGCCGCCATTTTATTACCACACCCAAGCCAATCAAACCCCACAACTTCATCCGGGAAATTGTAATTCAACAGGGATGACGTAGTGGGTGTGGATAGCTTAATATTCCGGTTTTTTGTGTCCAACGAAAACTACCAGCAGCTTGAATATTTTGGTAACTACACAATAATGAAAGTAAGGAAATATGACTTATTCACCACTGTCTGGATATAGAATTTCGCAGGAACCGCGTTTAAAAAATGATTTGATAAAAGACGTTTCTCTTTTCTTCTCATTTTTTTGTTCAGTTTCCAAAAACCTCTCCCATAATTCTGATAATTGATTACGGTCAAATCGAAATATGTCTCAATTTGAATAACTATTCAAATGACTGATGTCTGACAAGCTTCGTGTTCAAATGGAATCACATAAGCGTTTTCACACGTATAAAGAGAGGCTAAGCAGTCCAGAACAATAGTTTTTCACATTTGTTGTGGAGCAATTAAAAGATACATGTAGGAAGCTAGGAAGACGAAGACGGAAAAAAGAAAGAAAGAAAGAAAGGAAGGAAGAAAGGAAGAAAGAAAGAAAGAAAGAAAGAAAGAAAGAAAGAAAGAAAGAAAGAAAGAAAGAAAGAAAGAAAGAAAGAAAGAAAGAAAGAAAGGAAGGAAGAAAGAAAGAAAGAAAGAAGAAAGAAAGAAAGAAAGAAAGAAAGAAAGAAAGAAAGAAAGAAAGAAAGAAAGAAGGAAAGAAAGGAAGGAAGGAAGAAAGAGAGAAAGAAAGAAAGAAAGAAAAAGAAAGAAAGAAAGAAAGAAAGGAAGGAAGGAAGAAAGGAAGGAAGGAAGGAAGGAAGGAAGAAAGAAAGAGAGGAAGGAAGAAAGAAAGAAAGAAAGAAGGATAGGAAGAAAGAAAGAAAGAAAGAAAGAAAGAAAAAAAGAAAAAATATTCATAAAGAAAAAAAGAGAAAGAGAGAAATCAGAGAAAGTAGTAAGAACAATGGAAACACTTGACTTTTAAAATAATTTCATTAGAACAACTTACAGTTCTAAGGCTTTTTTCTAATTTTATTTATAACGGTTATATATATATGTATTTTGGCTACATATTGACTAAAGGTCAGTAGTAATTAATTCCATAAAAACTTAAAATGATCTAAAATATTTCATTGATATTATCAATATAGATACCATACACAAACATGAGTGCATTATTTTTTGTTTACACTGTTCATTCTTTTATTCATTGGTGTTATGTTTGTAATGGCAGTGATACCCCTGATATGTTAAAATATGCACGACTCTAAATATTGCCAGTCAATAATTCACTAATACTATGAATTATATGTTTACAAATTAAGCTTGGTACCCCCTCCCCCTCCCCTCCCTCCCCCTCATGCCATTATTTGGGCTTGGCATACCTACTGAGGGCGAGAGGGCTGGTTACCAGTAGATTTTCCAAGATGGCGGCCAGAAGTAAATACGCGAACCTCCCAGGGATTGTATGTAAAATACTCCTTTAAAGATTACTCAAAACCCACTCTTCTGGTTTTTTATATTTTCTCCAAAGGACGTAGGGTTTTTCTCTTTTACTTTTAACTTGTTTTGATCTGTTTTACTAGGATAATCAGCCCGATGTATTCGAGACTCCAGACGTGGAGAAAAATACAGACCAGAATGAACAAGAAGCGGTAAGATTGGAATTGGAAATGTAGAGGAAAACGGCAAAAATACTAAAATATATTAAGGTCTAAAGAATAGTTTTATATTAGTCTAAAGAAATGAAATTTCTGAATCTAAGCAAAATATTAACACTTCTAAAAAAATCATTCAAAGATTATTCATTTAGTCCTATTTGTTATATTGATCTAAAAATCTTTAAAAACGCCTTTTTTAATTTCACTTGTGAGAAGCCCCTTGAAGTTATTCTTCGTTTGCAATAGACGTCATAGCCGCCATGCTGGAAGAATTCGACAAAGATTTTTAAATGATTTCTTTTGTTATATCTTCCAACATGGCGAACATCTCTCTTGTTATTGTGCTCTCTTGGGATTGATTGCAAACCAAGAATTCTAAAATGTAATATAGTCTTGAAAGATTTATTGATGTTGCATGTGATACAGCTACTATTCCAAAAATACAAAGCAACTGATATTTTCGAAGTATTTTTGTTATTTTTTAAATCAAATGCCCATATTTGGGCTGAATGCTTTTCTTTGATCTTTGACTTTTAATGGGCTATTGAATTTGAAATACATTTATAGACTAACATCTGCATCATGTAGGTAGAGTTTTTGCTTGGTTTTTCAGATCTTATATATATTTTGGGGGGGGGGGGAGCGGGGGGAAAGGGGGGTCTCAGGCTTTCTTACCAATGCAAAAATCAAATTCCAAATTGCAATTTTTAGCAACTGGCAACTAAAGTGCTACATTTCTACAGTCGTTTCTTATCAGTGATGGGTAAAGATTTAGCCAATATTCCATTTTACACTTCTGTTCAATGTCCACAAATAATAGCTCCAAGTCAAGGCTGGAGTTTCCACACATAGCAAAGCTGTACTTTTTATTATGCAAGACAACTCCAACCTCGGCTTGGAACTATTATTCATGGTCACTGAATGGAACTGTAAAATGGAGTATTAGGATACCTGTTTATCCTGAAATGCAGTATATATTTAGAAAAGACAATGCTTTCAGTCTTCTCTTGATTATCCAAGTCCTCAACATCCCTGACAAGTACCAATCAGGAACACCTGCAATGCAGGCTATGCCACAAGTAACATAGTAATCAATGAATGCATTTCTAAAAGAGTCCGCTGGCATACTATGTGGTGGCCTTGTGGATCGGCCTTGTAGGTAGTATTAACAAAGGATGCTATAACAGTTTTGGTATGACTGTGAAAAAGTTGGTGCCATATGCATGTCATTCAGTGACTGTGATGTTTTCTAGTATTGTGATTGGGAGATTTTTTTTCTTGCTCATCTGCCTTGGCTGTGACCTTGGCATGACCATGTCCATGCCGTGTTCATATTTTGGGCATTTGACTGGATGAGGAGTAAACTAAATACAATTGGGCTGGCATATGCCTTCCTGTACATGTCATGACACTGTGTTTGTGCCGTGAGTTTTTCAGAGTCATGAAAACTGCTCTATGAAGAAATGTATTCAGTATTGTTAGATACCACAACCCTACTCATTGTACAAAGCTGTACAGAATCCTGGGGACAATCTTTGAATTCTACTACCTACTGAGCTCTGCTAGTCATAAATATAACCTGAGGAATCCTTGAAAAATTTGACTACAAGGGCATAGCATCCTTTACACATATATGCATGTGCATAGTTGAGAATTTCACCAATGTTCTAAATTTACTCTTTCTGTATTAAATAAATTGCATTGAATATCTTTAAAATGGCCCAATAGGTTTATTTTGCTTCAACAAAGCAAAAAAAGCAAACAATATTATTGATACGGTTCTCAGTTGAGTGAGAATTGAAAAAGGTTTGAGACTTATGTTTTGTCTTGAAAACTACAATGTTGTCAGGGAAAAAGAGGACAAAAAGAAATAATGCGGGAATATATTAGGAACTTGCTCAGGGCCCTAAACAGAACTTTTACAGGGAGGGTGCACATTGAATAAAATCTGACCATTGATCGTTTCTTTTAAGAAAGCAGAACCCAAAAAAAAAGTGACCAAAAAGAAAAATAAGTAAATAAATAAATAAATAAAGGTAACCGAAAGAATGCAGAACCCCCCAAAAAAGGAGATGGATGAGTGGAACTTAACCTTTTGTGGGGAGGTGCACGTGCCCCCTAGTTACGGCCCAGTTGCTGACCTGTCATGGGACTCACTAGCATAATTTAAAATTAATACATGCACACTATGATATCACTTTATTTTATCTCAGTGACGTATCTATTATTTTTATGATATTTAAATCAATAAAAATATTGTATATCTAAATATCTAATGATATATAGTGAACTTATAATGTATATTTCTTTCTATCATTGTAGATGGAAGATGTGGATGAAAATGTGGAAATTTTAAACATTGATTCCAAGAAGTCTTTTGCTAACTTTAATGGTAGATATTTAGATTCCACTACATCAGGTAAATTATGTAGCAAACTAATAAATATTTGTTTAAAAATTTGGTGAAAGCATGATTTAAGAATAGATGATGTCCAAGATGCTCGAATGATTTAATAAAAATCGTAGGCACAGACATGAAAACCAGACATTTTCAGGCAGAGTTCCTAAAAGCGTTTGAAAACCATATCATCATCAAGTCTCCTCCGGAGTCATGGTGGGTGATGGCTTGTCACATTGGTCTGTGTCTTATACACGTCAAGATCTCATCCTCTCATCTGCTGACTGTAGACCAGAGTCACTCCTAAGCTGATCTATGTAAGTTAGCTTTTGACCTCCATGAGAAGCTCAACCCTCCTGTGGTTCCCAGAGAACTAACTGGTGTGCCAAAAACCATGCTGAAAACCAATTTCTACAACCCTTGAGGAAAATATTTTATTTTGAATTCCCCAAAAAATGTCAAAATCCTGATTTTTTAACTAAAAGAGACTTCAAAGTATTCCTATTTAAAAATAATTTCAAAGTTTGTGTGTTTTTATAAATGCCACAAGATCTTTCCTGTAAATGCCTCATTTTCATTGTTTGAAATCTCAGAAATTGTCTATCCTGACTTGAAGAGAAGCATGAACCATTAGCTCCAAATCTTTATTATAGTTTCCAGTGCTGTTTCATTACAATTCTTCTTTTCAATTATTATAAAGCACTTGGGGATTGCCAGAACATTCAATATATGTTGAGAAGCATTCAACCACATGTCATGCTTCTTCTAACAACTATAACTTGAGTTTGCCAATTTCTACATTAACTGCACACTGCATCTGTTTACATATTCTTGAATACTGTATAACATTTTCCTAACACTTCCCTTGTGTTTCTGCCAATGCCTCGCATGCGTTATAACTACACACAGCACATATTTTCTATTTCTTTGATACAACACATTTCATGGCTAACATGGCAAGTTGACTGTGCAACAATAATTTATTGCCAGCCTTACTATATATGTGTATGCCTTGTTCAGATTTTTCAGATAACATTGGAATAAAACAGAGGAAAGGCTACCGAACTAAAACTGAATATGAAATATTGGGAGAGAATAAAGAAAAGGAAACACCTGAACAGAAGTTCCAGAGATTACAGCATGAGATGAGGGAACTGGCTGAAGAACTAGAACAAATCAAGGTACTTGTGCATAGAAACGATTGAAGAACTAGAACAAATCAAGGTACTTGTGCATAGAAACGATTGAAGAACTAGAACAAATCAAAGTACTTGTGCATAGAAACGATTGAAGAACTAGAACAAATCAAGGTACTTGTGCATAGAAACGATTGAAGAACTAGAACAAATCAAAGTACTTGTGCATAGAAACGATTGAAGAACTAGAACAAATCAAGGTACTTGTGCATAGAAACGATTGAAGAACTAGAACAAATCAAGGTACTTGTGCATAGAAACGATTGAAGAACTAGAACAAATCAAGGTACTTGTGCATAGAAATGATTGAAGAACTAGAACAAATCAAGGTACTTGTGCATAGAAACGATTGAAGAACTAGAACAAATCAAAGTACTTGTGCATAGAAACGATTGAAGAACTAGAACAAATCAAGGTACTTGTGCATAGAAACGATTGAAGAACTAGAACAAATCAAGGTACTTGTGCATAGAAATGATTGAAAGGAGCATGAGCCAGTGCTTGCTTTAAAAAAACCTTCACATTTGTAGCAATGCTACGAAAAAGTATTGATACAATAACAAAACTCACAGTTTATAGCTTACTTTGAAAAAATATTGCATCGCTTCGCAATATCTTATTCTTTGATGTTTTTATTCACAACTTTATCACACTGACATCAAACCTAAATGCTTAATATATTTATATATATTTTTAAGAGTAATCCTTTTTGGTCACTTTATATTTGAATTTCTATATTGATAATTTTTTTTTTGTTCTTCACCCTTTAGGGTGCCATGACAGATGAGAAACAAGAAATGAAGCTTTCCCCTGTTGCCCTAGCACAAGAGGTCAGTCATTTATTGTGACTTAAATATTTAAATTCTTAAGTACAATTAAAAAAGTTAACAGTAATGTTTTTCTTACCAGGCATTCTTTTTAGATAAATTATATGATATTCCAACAGCAGAGAGGAAAAGGCATTTAAATCAAAGGAAAAGGCCACGGGTTTAAAACAATGATTAAAAAATTTTAACTCTTCCTTTTCCATATATTTTTCTGTCTCTAAGCCGTTTCTCACTCCTCCCTGATCCTTTATTCATTGCTTTTATTATTAGTGGTCTTATTCTTTCTTTACAGAATTTTCACATTATGAAAATTTAATTGTTTTCATATGGTTATTATTGCAGGTTAAAGTACTTCAAGAGCAGGTTGGTAAAAGTCTAGAATTTTTAAATATCATAGTAGTTTGCTAATAATGCTCTGATTGGCTCAAAACTTTGGTGGTCTCTCCAAATCTAACTGAGCACAGTCTAGTCATACATGTACCTAAAAGCTTTGATAAGATGTATACAAGGCAGTAATGGAAATGGGATAGATGGAAATAGGATATATTGAATGTGGAATATGGGAAATTGGATAAATTTGTTTGTTAACTGTACAGTCATTATTTAGACAACATCCTTCACCTTCTGCATCAATTTTAAATTACAGCTGCAAGATCTCCAACTAGAGAAAGTTCTTGGAGAAAAGGTTTATTGAATTAAATTAAATTGTTTCAATTGCTCTTAATTTTTCTTTTTGTACAATTTCAATGATGTTTGATATTAGTATAATGATAATTGCAATTATTGCAAGTGAAATTTATGATATAATAAATTTATCATAATCATAATATTAGAGCCTGAGTGCTAAGTTGGAACCCCAATAGGTTCTCACAGGAAATATTTTCAACCCTAAAACCCCTAAAACCCCCACTTGAACAAAGGGAATACCTCTACCTAACCCCTGGGGTAACTTCCGTACAACTTTAACACACTTTAAATTTTTATTTCATATATATATATATACATTATATTTTTTTAAGATTTATTTTAGATATTAGATATAGATATTTTCTTTCTTTTGTGTCCCAATTAGTTGTATAAACTAAATAGTATTATTACATAAACACATGAATAAAGTTATTATTATTATTATTATATATACTTTAAAGTTTACAATATTATTATGTGCCTAGGTTAGGCAACATATCTTTCGTAATATAAAACGTGAGATAATAATTAATTTAATCATGTATATATTCTAGGTGCTGACTGGTTCTTCTACACCCCAGACTGGCTTGTCACAGTAAGTACAATCCAGGCCAGTTGCTAGGGGTGGTTTCTATGGTTCGAACAATTAATCTCCCTCTATGCCATTGTAGGAGGACGAAATAATCTTTAGCGCTATTTAAGTTTTTCAAGATATGGCATAACTAAGATTGGTGGAAAAATGAACCTCCCTTTTCAAGGTCCTGGCAACGGGCCTGCAATCAACCAAGAAACTGAACATGTCGTGATTGAGTTACTGTGTACATGCACCAAATGCATGTGACTGGACATCATGACTGGCCACGTCAGACTGGTACCACCAGACTGATCAATCTGACCAGTCAATGTGACTGGTCAAGAGAACCAGCCTGAGAAGTATTTGTCCAATAACAGGCCATTATTTTGAGCCATACTCACCTTTCCATTAAAGTACCAACAACATACCTGAGTGTACACTGAACCAATTACTTACCCTTCCCCTACTTATAGCATACGGACACTGATTTATATTCAAGAGGACCATGAACAATGTACCAATTACCTAACCATCCCCTACTGATGGCATATTATGGACACTGTTTTATAGTGTCACCATGTTGATTATTACCCTGCTACTGTGGTTTATATTGCATATTCAATTAAACTACTCAACTGACATTAAGTTACCAACAAAATACCCGAGTGAGCAATGTATCAATAACCTACCCATACTCTTACTTTTATACCCTGCTAGTTCATGTTGTGTACTAATACTAAGTTTATATTGCATGATTAGGAGATTAAAGACCCAGCTTGAGTCATTTAAAGCACAAGAAGGGGAATCAAAAACAAAAAAAGTATGGCTCAAGACATGTTGTTTTATATCATATAAAGTAATTAATGCAACCCCAACACTAAATTCCAATTTTATCTGCGAATTAGCCATGCCCTAACTTAGTTTTAGAGTATCAATAAAATTTGAAGATATCAAAACTATGATAATAAAAATAATATTAGTGAACACTCTTCCTACACATATTTTGGAGGTCACATTCTTTACTATTACAATCATTACCATCTACCTTTTGAACTGATAATCACATACATATACAGATTTAAACCTGTTTCTAGTTTTTGTTGTTGTTGTTGTTGTTGTTGTTGAAGAACAGGCAGTGATTGCTCAGATAATCTTGTTTAGGCTTCAGAATGAAATTTAAAAATTGATTTTGTGTATTGTAAGCACTCTAGCACAGTAGAGATCTGCAGCACAGTAGAGATTGAAACTTGTTCAGTTAAATCTTTGCCTTAATTACTAGTTATTTTGACCAGTAATTTTCAGCCATAAATGAGGTATGACTATACTCAAGCTAATAAAGCTGGTCATCATAACCTTTTTTTAACCCTGACAATTGTGAGAAACTGTGCATTACCAGTCTCCTTTGACTTGTTCCACACTTAACAACCAAACAATTACTGTATGGGCTACAGCAACTGGTGCAAATTTGATGAAGTCAAGAAAGTTTTGAGCAGTTTTATTAACAGTATATTTCTTGTTCTCTTCTAGGATAAAGGGGATTCTGTTACTTATGAGCTGTACTATAAGCCTGAACATGCTAAATTCAACCAACTTTCCAAGGTTTGTGTACAGTTGTTTGTGTAGAGTTATTTATTCACCATGAACAGCAACTGACAGTGATCCACTTTAATTAATTACTCAACTGGTAAAAATTCTGCTCCATAACAATGAATAAATTAGATGGATAGACCAGTGATCCATGCCCTTGACAGTGGCTGGTTGATGGGTCTGTTGACTATCAATGATCAATGAAAACTCAGCTTCTAGAATGGTCTACTATGGACTTCTTCGAGGATACAGCTGCCATCTTTCCAGGGGGCAATGTAAAATAAAGATAACAGAAAGTAATATACATGTAGAGTTTTCTGTGTTTGTATTTCATTTATGGGTAAAGCTGATCAATTTGCAGTCTTAATTCATCTTCGATTGTTTTCTCTTGTGATAAACTGTTAATATCAATCAATGTCATTACTGTAACAAAGCTTTATTTACCCCCTGGACAACCCATAATGACTGGAGATTCAAGATGGCATCATACCATCGAAATAGTCTATTGTTTTTCTACTTACATGTAACTGACTCTACTTACCTTACAGATGAGTGACCTTGAGAACAGAGTCCAAACCCTAGAGAAAGTACTTGGACATGATCCCAATGTAGTGGTAAGTGTGCTAATATTTGTTCTATCCATCCATAACCTTGTACCATTCAAAAAATAGATAATTTACAGTGTGCAGTCATAAAGTATGTAGAAATTGGCAGATCACATTAGTTAACATTTGAGTGTCCTAGCAATACCTGAGTGCTTTATAACTGCACATTGCACAGCAAATAAGTTTTACAATTGATGTTTATTTTTTTGAATTATTACATTTACGTGGCCCTAATAGAAGTTACAAAGCTCTAGGGGTCACAGGGACACACAAACTGCCCTGCAATGATAAGGTGATGACATCCAGTTAACCTTTTGTTTGTGTGTTGTAGTCATCTATAACAGATGATCTTGAAATCAGGGAGAAAAGCATACTGGTGAGTACAGAAGTGTCTGCTAAATAGATTTCTCTAGAAATTCAAGTCTTCAGATTTAGTTGCAAATACATGAAATATGTTTGAATGCAGAATCTTAATTTCAGCGAGGACACTTTTCAGTTTCCCAACCTTTGAGAAGAGTACTATGTAAGCTATCAAATAAAGCTGAATAGAATATGCCTTTTGTTGTTATTTTATATGAATTACAATTTATATTTAGTGCATTACTACCCAACCTAGAGTATGTGTCAATAAAAATTAATGATCTCACAATTTGGGCTTAATTTTCTCACATATCTCAAGAAATAAGCTTCCAAATTAAAAAAACAACGAATTTCCTTGCGATATATTTATTATTATTAACAAACTATACATTTTAAAGGATGAAATGTTTTTGTGTCATATACACATTATTAACCTTATATAATTTATTTTCCGCCCAACAGGCAGCAGTTTCAGCAATTCAGTCTAAAGTTGCTCTTTTGGACCCCAACCATGTTGAACATATTGATGCTCGACTTCAGGTGGGTTTTACTCACTATTCCTAGTTTTGAACACCATTAATATAAAGTACATATAATGTTGATATTTACAATCTGTTCTTCTCCAGGGCATCCTCCATCATGTTAGCCAGATCACTGAGAAGAAGGATAAAGTAGAAAATGCTGCAAAGCAGTCAAAAGTAAATCTTTATAAAAAATTATCCTTTCATTATCAAAAAAAAACTGGTTGCATTCTTAGGAACCGTAATTACTGGGCACTTGATGATGCTCCCACTTGTGCATGGTTTGATATGGAGTTCCATCCAAGGGTGGATCCAGCCAAAATTTAAGGGGGGGGCTAATTGAGTCAGCACAACAGAAAACAATAAAATAAAGCACCTAATTCTTCAGTTTTGCATTTTTTCTTGCTGAATGAGGGCTTCAGCCCCCCTTTGCTCCCCTGGATCCACCCTTGCCACCATTATATGGTTGCAGACTGAGGTACTTCTTGCTCAGCTTTTCTTCTATGCTTACAGGGTTCTTCTTATGCCCCCCCCCCTCCCTCTTTCTGCAAAAGGTACTAATAATTAATTATTCAAAACCTGACCTACTAAGTTTGGCATGTTGTTTAAGTTAAGTTTGAAACTAAAATGTTACCTATTTATAATAATTACATTACTTCATTGTTTTTTCCTAGATTGCTGAGTTATATGATCTTCTAAGCAAGTGGGACTGTGTAGTTGATGTAGTTCCAGATGTGGTATGTTGACCTTTCAATTTTTCCCTCATACCTATACTCGCCACAAATTGTATTGCTTACTATCAATCACGTGACGTTTTGGAGTTGACTGGGGGGCAGATAAGCGGTTGACTGGGGTCAACTAGTGGATGCTAAGTCGGAACATATCAAAATAAGTCCTCAAACTATTGCATTTAACTATTTTCATGACAACAAACCAGAAAACAAGAGATCAAAACAACCTCCAGGATTCTACAAGCCATCAAAAAAGAGCTATTACCGGAAGTGACGTCTATTGATGTTTAAAGAGGCTTTAGGGTGTTTAAATGATAAGCAATTTGACATGTACTTGTATCTTGTTTAGATAAAGCGCCTCCACTCTTTAAAGTCTCTCCATGAACAAGGTGTGTATTCCATTTTCGGATAAAGAATCAGTCACTTGTTTGTGTAGTACTGTTATTTCATTGCAATAATATTAAAACTGCAATCAATTGCAAGGGAGGTGCAACTGTAGGACACTAGCCTCTCGCCTCTGGCGTCTGTAAGTAGAGTTTGTTGGGTCTCTCCCTTGATTTATGCCTGGGTTTTTCTTTGGTTCCTTTGTTTCTTCCTCCCTCCGTAAGACTAACAAATTCCAATTTGATCTGTGAGTTAGCCTTGCCCTATCTTTCATCAGCCAAGAGGTTGTTTCCGGGTATCAAAAAATGGAATAATCTAATGGTAAATGGATGAACTGTATGCGATAAATAGTTTAAGAGGCCACAACCCTTCATACCTGGTATCTTAGCTAGCTATAACTGATGTATTTTTCTGAACATTTCATTTTTAGCTAGTCATTTTGGTCAGACCCTAGTTCAGTTAGACAAAGCTCAACATGAAGTCACAAGTCAGTTGAAGAGTCAGGAAACATTGCTGAAAGAGGTCAGTAAAAAAGGTCCATTCTTTAGAGGGAAGACTATTTTAAGTTTTTTTATGAACATGAACATAAACATCATAATAATTAGCATCATCATTATCGTCATTATCATTATCACATCATCATCATAATCAGCATCATCATCATCATTATTATCATTATCGTTGTCAGCATCATCAGCAGCAGCATCAACACCATCATTCATATTATTTATCATCATAACCAATGCACCACCATGAGCAACATGATGCTTTATGCATCAGCATCAACATCACATGCTCATTCAAGGGCAGATCCAGGGGGGTTAAAGAGGGGCTGAAGTCCCCCTTCAGCAGAAAATAAAAAACAAAACAAAACTGAAGAATTTTCCAAATTTAATTCCAAGGGTCGTAAAGATAATTACTGCGACCTAACATCTATTTCACCCTGGCCAGCTCTCAGTCTGACCTCTAGCTCAGCTGGTAGAGCATGGGTAGTACAATTCCGAAGGTCATGGGTTTGATTCCCAGCGAGGTCGGAAATTAATTTTTCCGAATTTAATTTCAAGGGTCTCTCACCCGGTATAAACTTGTTCCCAAGCACTATAACTTATCTTTATTGAGAGTTGTTTGTATAAAATATTCTAATGTAGTAAGGAGTGTGTATGGAGGATACACGGCCCCACAAGCTCTTAGCTTTAATGCATACCGTGTATAAATAGAAAAGATTTTTTATTGCATATATTTCCATGTAGGGTACCATTGGGCAGTGGTCACCATGATAATTATGATATAGCCACCTGACCCATTGAACAACATGATTATCATTCTGTTTTCATCAGGTTGAGTCGAGTTTTTCATCCAACATGTCTGCCATTGAGGAAAATTGTGCAAAGGTTGAAGCAAGAATAAATGCATTGCAAGCAAAGATTGATAAAAGATAAAAAGGTACCCATCCTTACAGAAGGATTTCTCCACAAATATTTGTTTTTTGTTAGGAAGATTTGCACAGACAAATCAGTCAGACAGAATGGACAGACAGACAACATTTATGACCAAGACCAAGACTAAAACTAATGGTGTTACCTTATATCTATAATCAAAAAGTATTAATGAATAGAGTATATATTGCTTAGAACATGCCCACTTTATAGAGTTCTTACATATAAGAGATGTCAGAAGCATTATATGACATCATCACGTAATTCAAAAGTGGCATGCTATGGGTTAGCTCGATGGGTGCCTTCTATTTTCGATCAAACTGAAAGTGTATTTAAAATAATGATTAATCGTTTCAATGACAACCAGATTTCGTTGCCATAGAAACGTCCCGTTGCTATGATACAATGGATGTTATCTATTGAAAATATTAATATCATTATTAATATTAAGTTATTGCTAAAATCTTTACCATGAATCGGAACATTGCATGTTTAACCTAACGGTTACTCTCTAGCCTAAGAAGCCTCCCTTTGGGGAGGAGGTAGGGGGACTCATCAGGTTTCCTGTTCCCGCCCCCTTAAATTTAGGAACTGATTAAACCTTACGATAGAATTCTAGTGTTGCCTATACCGAAAACTACAATACTTAGAGTTAAAGGGAAAGTTTATCAATCTTGTCCCCCAGAATGAATCTCAATCATAGTTAATAGAGGGGAATGGTTATGAAACCTATTGTTAAATGTCTTTGTTCACTTTTTTCAAGCGTGACCGTGCACAATCCTTTGTTTTACCATTGTCTTACGATTGTTGGCAATGGCTGAGTGAACAGACAAAAATCTTTCTTTTGGCTGCTAGTTCAAAATACTTAAAGATTTATGAGAGATATTTGAATATTCCTTACATCAATCCCATAGACAAAGTTTATGTTTACTTATTTTGCAATTTTGGACGAGCATAAATCAAACATTGTGCACGGTCAAGACCGGTTCAACATCAAAAGCGAACAAAGACCTGATAACAATAGGTTTCCTAACCATTCCCCTCTATTAACTTTGTCTCAATCAAACGACATTTGATGGGATTCAGTTATTTACCTGTGAAGAGTTTGAAGATAATATTACGTAGTGTAATAATGGTTATTTATATCTATAGTGAAATACAGTTTCTGGGGTTGGGCTTATTATGAGGTTTAAATAAAACATCCAGGTTCGATTATCAAAGTCAGTATCTTCAAAACAATATGGGTTCATTGTCTTGTGACGTGGGTGTTGAAAATATATACTTCTCTCCGGCATTTTTGATCCCTGAACTCAAACTGATCACATCTTAACGGATAATCCCAAAAGAGGTTTTTGGATTCCTGATCTGAAACTTCCTCTTTTGTTTGATCGCTAATCCTAACTTAGGAAAGATACTTAAAGGTTGAAGTGTTTTCATAGCAACTTTGCAGCTTGGTACTATACCTCATGGGAGGGTCTAAGGAACGTGACCCAAGGGGTACGTTTTGATTGAATGGAGTTGAAACAGGACCATCCTAGTGTGCTCTCTCAAAACAAAATTCTGATCTCCGGAACGAAATTTCTCACGAGACCCCGCACCATATTCAATTGGTCCCTCAGTAGTAATAATCACTTTTTCAAGTCTTTCTTTACAGCGTTCGCTTAGATCGCTCATTCACTGTGATGATCAACACATCTATCAGTAATAACCCTACCGGCAAGTCGGTCCAAACTTCATAGTGAGTCTGAGGAAAGAGTGCTCCAAATAGCAAATTTTCAATGACTGGAGTTTAAGCAGGGCAGTCCTAAAATGCTCTCCAAGCCAAATTTCCTATCCCTGGAACGAAATTTCTCCCGAGACCCACCATGTTGAATTGTTCTCTTAGTAACCCGGTGAACACTTAAGAGGGTTCTGGTTCTGGGTGGCGTTTTTAATGACTTGAGTTTACAAAGCAGAAACCAGCGCCTTTGCATGCTCTCATGCCAAAGGTTATCATGTTAAGGACAGCATTAAACTGTTTGTTATTTAAACTAGCAGATTACCGTAGAATTTACTCAGCTAAGACGCTTAAATTGTCATGAACAACTGACTAAAATCATCCTTGCGGAAACGTAGCAGAAAAACGACAAGGTTGCTACTTTCACATTTTTTTCTTTCTCTCTCATTCATGCTAAAAAAAACAGACGATTCGGACAAAGCTTTTAACGTGATTCAATTTATATACAAGTTCCTATTCAGAAACACCGACGCCGTCCACGCTAGTACTTCTGATCACCACATGCTAAAAAACGTTTAGTGTTTCATTCGTGTGTCTCGTGCTTTAAACTTTTCACAAAATTCTGCTAACCTCGAGCAATTCTACTTCGAGGTATTAGCGTAAATGTTAGTTTTTGTGCTGATCAAAATACAATCTCTCCCAACGTTCAGGGCGTTATATCACAAATACACATTCCTTAAATTTCCCCAAATTTTGGTATTTTGTTAAACAGCCCCAAAAGTGCCTGTTTGTGAAATATAAAGCTTATTGACATATAAACGTCGAAAGTAGAACCCGTTTTTCTGCCCTGTCACTTGCGGATTCATGGCCGAGCTTGGTTATGACTTTCCCGCTGAATTTACGAAAGTATAAAACCTTTTGGGAGTCTCCTTTTCAGATCAGTATATGATGTTGTGCCGGTTATAATTTTCATGTGGTGAAGATATCTATCGGAGTTCATTCATACACATATTTTTGAGCTCATGTATTTATTGGTCGCGTAAGCTATCTTTTTTATTATTTCTCGAAAAAAGTAACCAAACGACAGAAAATGGCGGCGGCCATGGCGCTGTCTTTATCCGAAGATTTTTGTGAATCTTTTATGACTCTGCGACTGAGAAAGAAGCCAAAAGATAGTTCATTGATATGAAAATTGGGCAAGTCTTACATATGCATGGCCATTTGTACTCTCCAAAACGTTTCACAGTAAATAAGTACCCATGGCCTACCTCTCGAGGTACATGTATTTCGACCATTTTCCAGGGACATATTCTAACGTATAAATATGGAGAAGAGAGAGAGATTTAAAAACTCTCCCTTAAAATCCTAAATAAAAATCGGTTATCATGATTTACTGTGATCATGATTCGTTTGGCTGGAGGCCAACAAACTGGTTAATTTTTTGAACCCATACATAGACAGATAACAAGCCACCCACATCACTGACCAAGCACTGAGGTCCCCTGCTCCTGATCGCTATCACTTCTAGCCAGATTGGTACTTGTAAATTGAAAAGTCTGCAAAAAAAACTCTTCCTTCCAAGTGCGCACAAGTTTTCTTTTTTTTTTTTTTTAAGATAAAATCACAAAATAGTAAAACTATTCAACAAACTGCAGATAACCCACTCTTGCAGGAAATGAAAATGACGGAGGATGATAATGGGAAGTTCGTTTACGCAAAGATAAGAAAGGTAGTTGGAATATGATTTTGAGAAAGATCTAAAGCTCCTTGGCGCCATGCATTAATACGTATAGATAAGTGAAGTATACCATTTGTATATACAATCTGTTTTTACTTAAAATGAATCGACTGAGATTATGTACAATGCACTATAACTCGGCATGTTTTCTTGACCTTCTGCTTTGGGCTGAGTTTTGAAGGTTAGAAATTACTTTTTTCCCCAACAGTTTCTTTGTTTTGCACATTAGAAAATTTTTCTTTATTAAGGTATTCTTTTCAAACTTTAAGAAAGATTGCTTTCACAGAGAAAAAACACTTGAATAAAACTTGTTACTAACAAATAGTCGCTATTTAGATACTAATAGTCGTTAGTGATAACGACTATTAGTATCTAAATAGTGACTATTTGTTAGTAACTAGTTTGATTCTATTTCACAGTTCAAGTGTTTTTGCTCTAAAAAAATGCTTTCTAATTTGTGTGCAACACCTCTACAACTCGCCCGCCAGTCGATAGTTGACAAGTTAACGGAATCGAAAAACGATCAAAGGGGGTCTGTAGCGTTTATCGCACAATTAGTAAGTTGTATACTGTTACAAGATATTAGCAGGCTCCACGCAATCAATGACAGATTTCTAAATTTGAGATAAAACAAACCCGAAATATCATGAGTTCGTGATAGAGATAAAGCAAGTATTATGAAAAAGAGTTTGTCTTGACCAAAAGATAACATGACTGATTGCTATTGTTTTGTCTTTTGGAACTTTTATTCGGTACTAAACATCCAGTGCTGAACCTCTCCTCGCCGTTTATGTACGTATGCTTTAAAAATGTTTCAAACTTAAAACAAAAAAAGAAAGAAAGAAAAAACGGCGCGCGTGCACGCTAATATAAACACTGTTAATGAATAAGATATCGAGAAGATAATGGTATCACCCACTTAGAGGGAACTGAAAATGAACTCGTTTGTTTCTTGTCTTTCGGGTCACTCTTGAACAAACCGAGTAAACTATCTATGCCGGCTGCTCTGTAATTTATAAAGCTTTTTAAAGAAAATCATTCAGAAACTTTGTTAAAGAAACTTACTGGAAATTTCACGGTAATTGGCTGAAATTCCGCACAGGGTGAAGATAGTGTAGGTATGGATAACGTTCTGTAAAGTATGATTAGTGTGTGTAATAATGTTTATTTCGCCTCTTTTCATCTTACATTTGTTTTTGTTCTGTGAAGATTTACTTTCCACATTGAAAATCAAAGCACAATGTATATATTAGATACAGCAGTTAGCGGTGTATTCCAAGTATAACTATTAGTTATCATTAATTATTTAAGCGATTAATAGTAGTAATAACTGAGACGTGAGCTAGTTTGCCTTAGTTTAATGCTATGGAGTTGTAATGCAATCTTGTCTCATTTTTACGAGACTCAGGATCGACATTCCTCCATGAAATTAATGTGTTTACAGACTGAGTTAAAACCTAATCAGATCAAATTAGACGTAAGTTATCGACTGTAATTGAGCAATAGTGTTTTATCAGTTTTGGAAAACATAAGAACAAGCCGAAACCAGATTTAAAAAAAGTACTTCGAGTTTATACAAAGAGCTTAAGAGGAAATGTTTATTTTAATGACGAGCAATAATGGCAAAAAACGCCAAAAACTAGACTTTCGTACGAGTTTTTGTCCCAATTTTCGTTTTGGGTTAACACTCAAAACCTTTTTTAAACAGTTAAAAACTGATGTCAGCTACGATAAAATTCCTGTTTGAAACAGTATTTTCAATTGTACAAAGATGTTTTGTTGCATTTGTGTTAGAATGTTGCTTTGTCAGGCTTTTTTATAGAAAATATATGGGGAAAAAGCAAATGAAGACCTTAACCTCATTAAAGTATTATTTATCCCTTGATGGAGGTTCATGAATTTCTATTTTGAGATGTCTCTCGTGGGCGTTTCGTGTCTTGGAACCTGATGTAATTGCAGGAGAGTGTATGTAGAGTAATGAGTAATTTGACGACTAAATAAAGGTTCAACATTAGGCAGATTAAGATTCCCGTTTTTCCTTCCAGCAAACGGCAAACGTGACCACGTTTTCATCGCTTCCCTACAATTCACCTTAACATTTTGCAAACCTTCCCGACAAAGACACATATTCTTATTTTTATCTACTACTTGGAGATCATTGCGATTCCTTTTCACTAGTTTAAAAGAATTTTTTTCAACTGACGTTTCACGTTTGCCGTAAACGAGATTACTCCATATTTTTTATCATTTTAGGAGTGATGTGCACTTTAACCTCTCTATTATCCCGGACAAAAAGTTGATTTTAGATGAATTTTAACAAATAAAAAAATTGAACAATGCTAGTAGTTAATGATCGAGCAACCTTCTCATTCCATTCATGACGATTATCCAGTAACAACGATGCATAATCCAAAAGATCTCGCCCTATCAAAAACTCTTTAACGCTAATAGTTATATGTAATAGTTATCACTATTTAGCAGTAAATAGCACTAATGAAACAAAAGAAAACAATATTAGCATAAAATACTTTTCGGTGATATTTATGTTTCACACTTTTATTGTTTGTACTCTATAAAGTATGCTGTTATGGTATTCTATATATCTATCAATCTTTTCTTTCACATGGGTACACCTGATCCATAGATGTTTATTCTTGTCCATCAGGTCCATGTAGCTAACGTCTGTCCCACAGGGTAAAGCTGATCCATAGATGTTCATTCTTGTCCATCAGGTCCATGTAGCTTTCGTCTGTCCCACAGGGCAAAGCTGATCCATAGATGTTCATTCTTGTCCATCAGGTCCACGTAGCTTCTTCCTGTCTTCCTTCATTCCGTACTGAATGAACATCTATGGATCAGGTGTAACCCATGTGGGCCAAGAAGAAGCTACATGTGAGACAGGACGAAATGATAGGGACCTGATGGATTGTTCATTATGAATCAAATGGCTGTTTGATTTTTAAGTTTCTTAAACTCGATGTCTTGCCTGAAGTATCATCACCAAGGTATTTTTATTGGGTTTTCAAAGGTTAGTGACAGACTCGTACGACCCATATTTGAGCAGGGATGATTTTCCACTGTTCGCTTACAGAGCGCTTACTAAGCTAATTGTACTGGATGCAATAAATCAACATTTCAAGTCGCACTTACGAATTCATGATTCGTATCAGATTGTCCTTTTCGATCTACTCCCCTTTTCAATGGGCCCTTAATTAGCGGTCAATCACATAATATTGCCTCCATGCAAGTAACGACATTTAAAAACCCATTAACTCGTAACATTATTTGAGAAATATTTAAGTGGGCATGCATTAGTAGGCATTAGGAACTGATTCAGCCAGGGTTGGCGTAAAATGAAGTTACAGTGTTTCCTCTATTTGGCAAGCTTCAAGTGTGCATGCCTATATTTGGGAAAGACATGCGAAGAATGCGTATTACTCTAGCTGTCCTAAGCTTTAAATCTTGTTAATTCCGGCATTCGATTATGACATGCAGCCATACCTCAAAAGCACGTTTTCTGCAACTTTTTGCTCGCTTCCCCAAATCGGTATTTTTGGCTGTTTATCATAAACTTTATCACCGATTGCATGAAGCTTAGAGGGAAGGCGTTTAACCCGTGAAATAAAAAAAACTTGTCAATCATGGTCAAAAAGACACAAAAGAAAACAATGGAATTAGGGTCTACTAAAGTGTATTAGTCTAATATCTATTTCACGGGTTAAGTGAACTTCACTCTAGTTAAAAAGACACAAAAGAAAACAATGGAATTAGGGTCTACTAAAGTGTATTAGTCTAATATCTATTGCACAGATTTCATGACTTCACTCCATACCTATTGTGTGTGGTACGTGCCTCGTGCCTATCAATATCAACATATCTTTTAATCTTTTTTCATATAAAATAGTTGTACAAGTTTTGCAGATATCGAGATCAAGGGGAGCCAGGCTCGTATTTCTCCTCCAAAAATGTATTTTTTTTTTCAAATTTCAGTCAATTGTTTGTCGTCTTGATTAAAAGATAAAACATTACCACAGGAAGCCCAGTCGACAACAATCCTATTGAAGTCTGTTGTTCAAAATCATGCCATCAAATGATTAGACAATCAAGTATGGTGCTCTAAGATTACAATATTTCACAGACTGTAATCCAGTGCAGGGATTTGACGGACAATTCCGTTAAGATTTTGTTCCTGTAAAGGGTCAAATCATTGTCTGATGATATAATGGGGCGATCATGTTCCCCGAGGACCCCGAGCTTGGCTTCCCAAGTCTTATCCGCGCAACGGCTTCCGCTGTCTGTAGCGTCATTTCACTGACAGATTAATACACTGATTGCGATGTGTAAAACACCCAGCATCGAAAAAAAATAAGTGGTTTTCAACGAGTTCTAATCGTTTAAATTTACAATCAGAACAGAAATGAAAGGGTCTGTGATTCGAGAAGGAATGAGACTATAGCGACAAGATATCAGATTTTAAAGACCGTGCATAAGATTATAACATGAAATCAAACTCTTCTTTTGCAGGCGTATTGATTAAACGTATGTCATTCTTATCGATCGAGCTCAAGCGATGAATTAGCCTTAGTTGTAGATGAAGCGAATATTAAAGAGCGTTATCGCATTGTAAAGGCATAAAAAATTCAATTGATGTGCTTATTTTATGATCGTGATGTTTCTTTATCAGTGAGTAGTTGCTAGACAAGGCTCTGGATGCACAGCACAATCTCATCAAGGAAAACAGCACTGTCTTCCTGAAGAGAACATCATCTAGATTCCGTCTTAACTTCGCTTCCATCTGGTAAATACATTAATTTGCCCTTGAGGGTTTTGTTCTCCATCCCAAGTGTTTACGTGTTCTTTACTGGCATATCATGTAGCCGGCTTTATTACGAATGAGATTTGAATGCCGAGTGCAACTGATACTGAAAAATACGCCCTCGCACTAGAGTTCACAAGTGAGCCTTTACGGTTATTATCAATACTACACTCAATTCCATACTACGATAACCGAGTAGTAGTGGCGCCGACACTCTGCAAGCTCATCTTCATGACACCTATGCAGACCAACCTATAACAAGACTGCAGAGAGGTAAGTTGGAATCTTTATATTTTAAAAAGTTCTCAGAGAAAATTAGTCTTGCTGTGCGTAGGATTTAGCAGCAAGAGTTTTCATTGTCATTCAAGTCATTCCGCCGCGTGTCTTCGGCAAGAGGACCCCATACTCGTAATTTTCCGACGCCGTCGACTGACTTCCTTCAAGATTTAAGCAACTTTTGCAAACTCCTTTAAAACCCCGGGCGACACCCTAATCCTAGAATACGATGTGTTCGGAGTCTAGAGGCTACTTTTACAAACTTGACAGACGTTTGAGTGGAGTCTTTTTTGAGTTTGGCAGGGCGCGTTGCAGTTCATTGACTGAGCCATTAGATGACATCAGACGCGGGTACATAACAAGGCCATTTCTATCCAATGTAACTCTATCTCTTTTAATTGACCGATAGGTTATTGTGTTCACCACTCTTTCTTTAATCCATTCTCTGGGGAATCACCGATCATTTCATGATCGTACTGTATAATTTTTAGAAATTTTCGTTGAATCACTTGTTGGCTGTCTCTATGAATCAGCTTCATTGATTTCCTCATGCACGAATGTGAAAAATTGCTCAACAACTTGAGGACATTTCAAATTCGAAGTAAACAACAGTTTTGCGCGTGCGTAGGTGCTTTTGGATCACTGAATGAAATAATACTTCATTGGATGTAGTGATAGAATATTATTGATTGATCGTACTTGGAAAGATCGACCGCAGAACGGAACGAGGTGGATATTCTAGAAGGATATTTTACAAATGGTACTTCAATTAACACTTTTAATTCTCCTTAAACTCTTCGCTTTTTTCACTAACTTCCTGATTACAATACCCTGTGATCAATTCTTCCACGTAACTGTCATATTTTTACTCCATGAAATATGAAAAAAAGTATTATTTTGCAGAGTTTTTATTATTGCGTTGGTGTAGCTTTTGCGTCGGTTGATAGCCACACTGGCTCATTTGATGTTAGAACTGATTAAACGCAAAAGATTCAAGTGGCATGAATGAACATTCGACTTTAATTAAGCGATGGAATTTTCAATTATTCAAGTACTTACTGCGTTCTTGCACGAGATTTGTGCAGGCCGAGATAGGCAGGGCTGGTGTTGGGCGTTGACGGTAAGGACTGAATCAGTGTTTCAGTAATAAGGCTTCCCCCTAAGTTGAAAATACTAAACTTATGGCTTCAGATATTTCAGTTTTCCCTTCACCCTAAATCTTTCGCTGTAATTTTACACAGCGATGTGTTTTAATATTTTTAGTAATGCCCTTAGAATTACTTAGTAAAGTGCATATCGTGAAATCTTTTTTTTTTTAATTACACAAATTAGTAAGTTCAGTTGACCTCTGAGACAGTAGACCTACAGACCTTGCACTAATTTTTACAAACATTTCTTAGTTAACTTTTTCGGGGATATATGGTATGCACTCCAATTTCTACTTATGTCTCCGCTCTGCATCAGCACGCCAATGACAGGCAGGGGTGATCATCTGCACCCATGAACATATGGCCATAATATGGACTACCATGACCTTGCGGGAAATTGTATTTGTAAAAAAACCTTTTAAGCTAAAAGGCTTTATCAAGATTGAAGTGTAGACCAAATAAACCAGTTATTTAGATGTTGTGATTGATGCATGAAAGACGAAGCCATTGCGCATGTGCGTTCAACAGGTTGTGTCAGTCTTATTTATCGACAACATTTTGGTATCACCATTTTTAGTTTCTAACCTCTGTTTTAGCCGGGTTTTCCTATTCACATGACCATTTTCCGCCATCTTGGATTCGAAATTGATCTATTTTCTTTATGCAGTGTGTGCAGCCATGTGGCTCAAAATCCCTTGAGATATGAATAACAATGAAACAGCCGCCATGTTGATTGATCTAACTAGAGAAAACTAATGAGGAATGCGTTTTTATCGTCAACCAAGATGGCGGCTATGACGTAACATGCTCTATTCTCTTAAAAATAGCGAAATAATCACGTGATCTATCGCCTATTGAAAGTCAGTATTCAATACATCTCTTTACCTTGGCATAATGTTTTCCCATTGAAAACCACATGTCATTCCCTAGATTATTATTTCTTATTTTAACGTTGCACATGAAAAGACACATGAGTATGTACACAACTCAAACAAAGAATCTTATTCTCAAGAGAATGACACGTGGTCTGTAATGGAAAAACATTGCGCCCAAGGTAAAGAGGTCAATTGAGTTGCCAGTTTGCTTATTACAACTTAGTAAGTCTTCAAAAGCCAGTTTAGATGTGTCTGTCGATCTCTCAGGTCAGGCCTCTAGTTTTGTTCTTCAAATAGAAACAAAAGCAAGAGTCGGTCCTAGCGAAATGGGGTCAATAAGAAGGCTTAACTTTCCTTTGAAATAACTGTTTGGCGGTGTTGCAGATCTGCATGGCATCCTGTAGGCATGTACAAGCTATCTGATCAAGACACAACTTACAGCTAGACAGAGCTTATATCATAGCTTTTAGATACATAATGTTGATAATAGCTTTGCCCTGTTAGCTGATATACTACTTCGTAATCTCCAAGAAGCGTAAGCAAGGTAGAAGCGAAATTATCTGATCAGCACCGACGATTATTAAGAAAAATAGAAAATTGGGCTTGTTTTAGCTACAGCTCTGTCCTGCTTCCGTTTGAGTAGCGTCGATGCTGATGCCCTGCACTGACAAAAGTCCACACCTGATTTGAAGAAAGCTAAAAATATTTAAATGGCTTTAATAAGTAAATAGGCATCATCCAATCACATTTTTTAAGGAATGACAAAGTTTTTTAAAGCCCAGATCTAGATATATAATTGATCTCTCTTGCTCATTTTAACTTGGATCGAGTACGCACATGAAGAGCCAAGAAAGCAATCTTTGAGATCTTTGTGTCAACAAAGACTACACATTGAACTTTAACGCCGCTATAGCTGCAGACTGATATCAGCTGTTGTTTAGCAAGAGGTCGAAGCCCTGAATCAACGACCATCATCGATAGTAAGAATACTCCAGTGTGTAATTTGCTTGTTTGTTTCTTGTTCTTTAAGTAAACTTTTCCGCTGCCTCTGTTACATAAAGGAGAAAATATTATTTAAGGACGTTCATGGGCATTGTTCGCGCGCATCCTTTCTACGCATGAATTCAGGAGCGCGCGCTCATCGTGATGACGTCGTTCCAATGTTTTTCAGCAGAACCTCATAAAATCGTCTTCAATCTCGTATAGCTCTCAAACGAAGTCGGACCCCCACCCCTCTCTTTTTTATTTCGCTCTTTGAAAGTAATTTATGATACCTAACTTTATAGGGGAAAAAATATCTGTTGATGGTATCAAATCGAAATTACCGATATTTTGTGTATAATTGGTCCACATTTATAGCACATTTACATTTTATATTTCTAATTATTAACACAAATTTTAAATGCCAACTTGTTATTTGGTTATTTTCTAGTCTTCTGTGAAAAATGGGGACGATCGATTTATTTTTTTAGTAAAATATTACTCATTTTTGACCATCTTTTTACATGTTTACATTGTTCGCTCGTTTTTACCGTAAAAAGAGTAAACTTCCACGTATTCTGACGGCTAAACGAAGACGGGGACCCCCATTTATTTTCTTATTTTACTTCTAGTATGATGTTCTTTTATTGTGCAAATTTTTTTTTTTAATCTGACGATGGAATCTTTTGCCCATAAACGTCCTTAATGATAGTTAAGCTTGACTTTATGCAAATGGCATTTCTTTATCGTCGGAGGTGAACTAAACCAAACCCGTAGTGGGAGCATTCAACTTTATACGGTTCACATTATGTAAAATCGCAAGCGCGGGGAAAATATATATCTTTTAGACTTTATCTTATCTGTCTCAGCATGACTAAACAGCGGGTATCAGCACTTTCGTATGCGCGTAATTCTAATCCTTATACCGAGATCTCCTCATTCTTTATCGTATTTTTTAAGTAGCCATTATGACTAATCAGTATGACTAAGTCCCGTTAGATCCTCTCACCACGTGAAAAAGAAGCAAAAAATAATAATCTCGAAGCTGGAGGTGTCTTCCTAAGTTCGAACGTTTGGTGTAAGCTCAAAGCGTGCGTGCGCTCGAAAACTGCTAGAATCTAGTTACAAACTTCGAAATGTTGTAAAGGAATGCGGCGTTTTGAGTTTCAACAGAAATTTCGGGCGTGACTCTATATTTTTCGTTTAATTTTTTGTGGGAAAACTTTCTCAGAAAATGTTCTAGTTTATTCTGCCAGCATAAGCGAAAGGTTAGAGTGTTTACCTAAAAATCATATTTATGCAATCTTTATATATAGCTTTATTAATAGAGTTTTAGTTGCAAAATATCAAGCTACCTAGGTATGAAAAAATCCCAATAGCATCTGTGCTGAAGTACTGAAAACAAACAATAGACCCCTTGTAGCACGTCGTAATAGCAGCTCATTTTTAAGGACATAACGATAGGTTTCCAGTACTCAGGAGATTGAATTTTTTTTGTTTTGTCCTCCAAATTCAGCTGCTTTGACGTCACATGCAAAGGGTCTATAGATTCTCCTCCATTTGACGATTTGGTAACAGTGCTACCAGGGCCCGGTTGCACAAAGGGTAGATTGTGCTATCCGACGGATAAATCCGGCCTTATCCATTAAATAAAGTCGATGCCGTTACCCAATGAGTATATCCACTGGTTGAGATTCATCAGTGTGTTAGCGCTATTCGTACGACTAGTATATAACCAGCTGTCTAGCTCTAAGCTTGGTGACCTATCTATTGTCTTACAAAACGGCTCACACATCGCTATAATAGCTTTCTATTCTCTTCTGTCATTAGCTCAACTGACAAGAGGAAATGAAATCATTTCCCTTTAGAAGACTTGTATTTTCCTTGAATACACGATTAAACTGTTAAAAAGGGCAAAAATCACTCAAATAATTGTCCAAAATCACCATATTAATGGTTATAGTAATAAGAATAAAAGAGAGTTTAAACAAAGGCGAGCGATGGATAACAAGAGAAATCTAACATTAATACCGACAGCTAGGTCTTCTATCCAAAATACCGATGGAATTATGACTCGTCGCATTTTTGATTAATTCAATTCTATAATATACACTGTCCTGTCAACGGTATTAAAGCTAACGAGTTAGTAAACATATAAACTTCAACAATCCTTAAAACGAAATCTTTGACTGTTCTTGAGGTTATATTCCTGTAGCAAAAATGTACGACGAAGAGAAGTTGAGTTCAAGTTTTTGAAATCGAAAACAACCAAAAAGATATTGTTAGATTCCTTAAAGTCTTCTTTTCCAGATATAGAAGATTATAAATACATTTTCATTGAAGATTTACTCCCAATGCCCTTAAGGTAAGATTAAGTTCACAAACTATATGACAACCTCCTAACGGATGCTAAATATAAACTCGCATGAACTCGAATCAAATTCATAACAAACTAAAAAGAAATTTCGAAACAAAGAAAGGCAAGCAAATAGTTAAATTATAAACTACGAAAGCTATAATTAATTTTCGGCTTTTCACTTATCTTTTAATATTAAAAAATTCCTTCTTTCGAGTTCTAGTTTTTTCGACTAACACTTGATTCGAAATCTCACGGCTAAGAACTTTTCCCACATCGTTAAACGTGATGAAACTGTATTAAAATCTATATTTATATATGTTGTTGAGCCAAGTAGACCTTTCCTATAAGACATTCGCCTTATTTAACCATGATTTGTCGAAATTTTCGGTTAAAAGACCCTTAACTAAGTCAAATGGTGTACATCTCTTTCAACAAGGAAGATAAATAGCGCTAGAGTCTATAGTTAGTAACCGTAACCTAGGAGACCTAGATTTGCTTCTAAATATAGATCACATATACATATATAGACCTTTTGTTCTTAAGCCATTTTGGCTGTTGCGTAATATTGACGATATTTCATTGGGTGGGTCGATCTAGAAAGATAATTTTTTCAAATGATATTATCGCGTGAGGTATTTTGGTCCCGAGGTGACCGTTATGACTAGTGGTTTTCGCTTCCTTTTATAGAGCGACAGACAAGTTTTTGACCTTTTTTACGACATCCTGTGTGATGGTCCAATACCAATCATACTTTGCATTCCCATCATACATTGTTGAAACTCTTGGACTATTTTTTACGACACTGAGCCACAGCCCTAAAAACAATCACGTGACATGTAAAACCGTTGTAACACGCATTTGTAGGAACACGAGTCGAGAGAGACTAGGAACTATCCGCCATGTTTAAAAAGACAGCCTTGTTTTGTATTACTGAATCGTCAAATTTAGTTGAATGGTTAACATTCGGGATATAAATTATAAACTATTTTTGCTGCATCTGCGATAACGTCATACTTTAATTGACTTTCGGATAAGTAGGATTGTCGTCAACAGATTGAGTACATTACTGCTGTCTGCGTGAGGACTGGGCATACTATAAAGGTTGTCACGTGATGTTTCCCGCCATTATGAATAATCGACTCAAAGTCGCCATTTTAAAAGGAAGAACTAGAAGGGCGTAGACTCCATCCAAACTTCGTGAACAAGAAACACATATTGAAAAGAATTGGAATATCTTCAACAAACCTCTCTGATATATTGATGTTCGTGGACAAGGTAAGAGGGAAAACAAAAATCGTTTTATTAGGTTCTAATCAGCTGATAAAATTCTTTGAATTTTATTCTCTGTTCCAAATGGTGGTCAAACACTGTAAGCCACAAAGAACTCTGTTAAAAAAGATTAGAAAGAAAGAAAGATTACTGTTAAATTGATATTATTGATTGCTTCTTCGTGTGTGTTTTGAGTAGATTTAACGCATGCATGAAGTATATCGTCATTATTTTATTATGAATACTTCCTCCTAGGTCTTCTAGGATCATTAGTTCGAGTTCTCTTCAGTATTACCTCTTCCTTGCTTATAATAAGTATTTTATTCTCAAGATGTTTCAAACCACTTGACGCCTAACTGAAGTAAAAAAATCCATGGCCAGTAGCTTTAGTTATTTTGTCTTCAGAGCATTGAATGATGCATGGGTGGCCCTCGCCTCTCACCAAGGCAACCCAGTTTGGTTCCCGAACTCGAGCGGAGTTGTTGATTATCGTCTGTGCTTCGAGGGTTTTCCTAGTCCTCCAGGTTCTCCAGTTTTCAATGGATGAAGTGCTACTGCCACTGTTAAATTACATGTATTCATTCATTTTTTATTTAGTCCTAGTCAAGTAGCATACGATTTCCAAGGTACAATTATCCGTGAAAAATCTACAAATATACGTTTCTTGTGTAAGTGAGTTGTACCCATTAAAGAACAGGGTTGATAGCGCGTGTCCGGTACAACACAGACCGTACAATCTGTAGCAAGCCAACTCTCACCGACTGACCTATCATCCAGATGCTTTGGGATTGTGTCGGAAACTCAGGCCAGATCCTGGCAGGAAACTACTTACTAAAACCAGAGCTTTACTAAATAGGATTGACAAATCATTAGCAGATCCTCTTCAGGCCTCCCCGCCTCTCCTTGCCTCAGCTGTAGATGAAAACACACGTGTGATGCAAGCCGAGCACCTTGTGAGAACTGAGGTAAATTCATAATCGTATTAGATCGTCTTGGCCGCTTTAAACCGCTTAGTCTTATAACGATGACAATATTAAGCTTTTTGTAAGGGAAGAATGTTTCTTTGAAAATCAAACACAACGCCTTTGGTTTTACTCTCCAATTCTTTCGGCTTTTTTTTCTGAGCAAGGCTTGTTTTATAAGCATGCGCTGTCTTAGTGTGACGTAGGGTTGATCATGAGCTAATACCACTAAGGCAAGGTTTGGTCTTATTCGTTTTGACATGATGCAAGTACGAATGGTGCACATCCCACACGTATAATTTCCATGGCATTGACTGAGTTATTTCTGCCAAATTACATATACATTTTAATATATATATTTTTTAACTTCAAAAACAAGAAAGTTGGCTGTAATCTTTTTCGATCTCATTCTACTTATTATTTCCATGAGAATGCGGATCCCAAGTTCGACTTGCATCCAAAATAATTTATCTTCTAATGTATACTAGAAAAACAATGAAATATTACTCAAGGGGATGGTATAGGACCACAGTAGAAAACAACTGAGTCTATTGGAAACTCGAAAAAAAGTACTGATGGCGTTTTTCTTGTACTTAACGAGACTGTAGTGCGTCCAGGCTGCCGAACAAATCTAATCTTGCTTCCTGAAATTCCAACCTTCGATAAAGAGCATAAGAAGTACAAAACAAGTCAAATGTACTCTGTTTTTTTTTTTTTTTTTTTTGAAAGGACGGAAAAACTGTTTAAACGGAAGAACTGTGCCAGGCCTATTTGAGTGGGTCTCTTCAACTGAGATTTTAATTCCTCAATGGGTGGGTGAATACGTGATCATTTTCATCAAAAGAATTTAGTTATGGAAACCGAATCAATAGTACAGATTTTGGTTTGGCGGTGCGCCGAGGAATGGCAATAAGACGGTGTAGTTTGATGATCATGAGTAGACATCATGTTGTAAACCACATCCGAACATCGTACCAGGACCAACTAGAGGTTAAAGATAATCACAGTCAGAATGTTCATGAAACGAGAATTCGAACTCCTTGGTGATAAAATCATTTTAATTTACGTGACAAAAAACAGAAAATAGTATACAAAAAAAAGTTTTTTTCATTACTTTTTAAATTACTTCCAAATTTGCAAAATATGATGCGTTTTTTAAAAAGCCAAAAGATGAAAACCGAGTTTTACCCCTAAAAGGATGGTTGATTCACTCGATTACTGTTTTTGGAAAGACATCTCACCAAACAGGAACTGGTGTCAAAATAGGTCCTTCAAAACTATGCAACGAAGGAGAAAAATACCACGTGTTGAAAAAATAAACTTGTCCTTTGATTAATTGAAAAACTTAACATTATGACATGAACTTGTGAAGCCGGTTTTTACCCTTTACGTAGGACCACGTATTATAGAGCCATGTTGTACTAAGCGCATGAACCGCAATGAATTGCTAGCTGTTGCATGACAAGAGGTGTGTTGTCTTAACCAACAACATCGGACTGCTGCGAAAACCTTCGATATTCTCACTCTTGACAAGAGAAACTGAAAATGCGAAGACTTTTTACTTCGCATTGTTTTCGATTTTAATTGGACACTCAAAAAAAAGGAGCCATTTTGTAGAAGGCGGATATGAAGCCATTTTGCAGTAAATGCCGATGGAAAGCCATTTCAGTGCTAATAGGAAGCCATTTCGAAGTTAATGAATACCATTGAGAAGCAATTTGCATGACAGCTCTTGGCCAATTAATGCGAATTGTTTACTTCTTTTAAACGTTTTTTTTTTTTGGTAAGAAGGGGGGAGGGGGTCAGTTAAAGCGTTTAGCTTTCGGTCATTTAATCCCAAGAAGTTTGGTAAAGTAATTTTATATCTGTGTAACATAATTCTCGTACGTGCTGTCCAAATGTACCACTACTCCGGTTAAATGTCAACGACATTTAACGTCAATACTCAAAATAAGCCGTACTCATGGTTTTTATTTTCATAGGATTCAATAAAATGTGACACCTTGGATGTCTCGACTGATATTCTCAGCGCTTATAAACCCTCGCTAAAGTAGGTTTTAATTATACATTCGATGAGTGCGACGGTAAAACGACCCGACATAACTTTTAGTTTATTCAGAGGCAGACCAAGCAGTTATAAAATCCTTATGATTGTGTGAGAGGAGAACTCAGAGAGCATTACCGATCCATCAATCGAATCCACAGGAAATACGAAGTTTAAACTCGTGTAGTCTCGAGATTCCCAACTCCTCGTTCCAAAACGTAACGCTTGTACTCGAAGTCGGTCTTTTGACCGGGGACTCTTAGAGTTCACTCGATACTATACAAAGTCAATACATAATCTTCCAAGCCCAGTATCATTTTATAGACGAAGACGCCAAGGCCTAGCTTGAACAGTCAGGTAGGTTATATGTGTATTATCGAATACTCTTACACAAACCGAACTCAGTATTGTACAAAAGTGCAACGAAATGACTACAACACTATTAACTGACGCTCTAAATATTTCTGTCAGCAAAACTTTAATATTATTATTTTATCCCTAAAGAGTATTTTCTTAATAACTTGTTGTTAATTTTCTGTTTAGCGGTGTGTTTTCGATTGCTCAGCAGGGATTAGTTTTACAAAGTGTGATTAAGTATATAGAAAGAATTATCTATAGCTGTAGTAAACAACCTGAAATACTGTCCCAAATATTTTATTCCATAAATATTAATGATATAAATGACTTTTGACAGTATAACTATTGTAGTTTTAAGGTAGAAATAACAATTATTTAGTCAATCTAATTTTTAAATGGAAACTTTTCGTCGTTAAGCCTTCCTGTCAAAGTTATTGCGACGCTCACAAAATATTCCCCAAAAAGACGCCAAAAAAAATAAACTTCACCAAAACAAAAATAAATTCAATTGCACAACAAAGAGTTATAAATAGCACAAAATGTTTTATAATAGTTAGTAAGTATTCTTATCTCGGAGATAGAGGTGTGTGACGTCATAATGAGACAAGAGTATTCATCTCGATCGTAAAGAGAATTCCACCTAGAAGCGCTTGACTTCCTTACACGGTATTGGTGATAGTTAATCCTGTAATGACGCACACGGCATCGCGGTCCTAATTATTTTACAAACTTTGAGGTATATTTGGGTTTCTCTCGTGTGCCTTGAAGGCGCAAGTTGCCTCGAGCAGCAAGGGAGATTTTTGTCTTGCATTTATCCAATTAGACGTATTTTTTCCGGCCGAAATGGAACTCTCCACGCTCGTAAACTGACTCTGATAATGTCATTACGAGCGCAAGGGCAGTGAGCTACATTACAAAGATATTATTGACAAAGTAAATACCATTTGCGTTGAACTCAAGCCGATTACCAACAAATCGTAATTAATGACTCCTTTTCGATTTTTATGATGGAAACCAGCTTTGTTTGAAATACTCACTACTTGTTTGCATGTTCCGAAAACGGTTTATCTTTGACATTTTATAACAGGAACAGAAAGCGTAAGTTCTTGAAAGGCCACAGGAATAAATCTTTCAGCAGGAATGCTTTTGTTTCAAGTGTTTTTGGAACAAGACCTCAGGCATTTTAGTCATGGCTCGCACATGGATTAGGTTTCGTCTGCACAGCTCGAAAAACTCGGGCAAGCAGGAACACGCTTCTTTAACCTTTGTCTCGTATATTACAGGCAGGAGTTCGACAAAATTGAGCCACTTTAAACCGATTAGGAATAGAAATTCCGCCTTCTAATGTACTTTTAAGTAACACTATTTCATTGTGCAAAGATAGGGAGGTTTTTCCATTACATAAGATGTCATGTTTAAAGTTTGACAATATGCTTTTTACCCCACCCCCCTAAGAAAAATAATACTTCTAGACGACAAGGCTTAGTGTTATGGTCGGTCATGTGTAATGACAAAGGCTATTCCCTGGGGGGAGTTGTTGATTAGAATGCTATTGGGTACATCCGTTGTCTTAGCTTCATAGGGAATGTTTTTGTCGTATTCTATTTGATATGATATTGACGTACTTGCCCCTACCCCCAGGGGAGTTTGTTTAAGGCAAGACTGAAATACCTCGTTATTTAGCCCTCCCCTCCCCCAAAGGGAAAAATAGGGACTGACATTAATCCTTAACCCTCCCCTCAACGGTAGCAAGCTACCTTGAGTAATACTTCATGACCTTTACGATCATACCACTAGAACTAGTAAATCGCAGTTACAGACACTCTAAGCTTTTCGAATTTCAGATATTGAAGAGATGCAGTAGGGTGGTGTTGCGCATTAGTTTAATGAGAAATATATTCAAACACTCTAAAAAGGCCTTGGCGCTAGTACACTTGTGTGCATAAGTAAAATATTGCTGATTCAGTCATTACACGTGAACTAAACTAATAGTATTATTGGGCGTGGAAAAGATGCTCTTTAACAATGGGCACCAAAACTGAATGTGTTTTGAGAGCAATTAGGATTAGGGGAAGATAATTCGATGAGTTCCTAAGCTTAGAATTTCTTTGTGGCTCGTTTTACTACGAGAACACTCATCGTCAAGCCTTTAAAGTTAAAACTTTGAATCTGGCTAGACTTTTTGAATGTCCTACTTTCAATGTCCTACATTATACTAAGCTTCCAACCTTCTTATTTTCTGAACTTTTCCCCCCGGAGAGGATAAGATATATAAATTCGTATTAATAATCGAAAAGATCAGTAATTGTATAGACTCAACGAGTCGCGGATGCCTAGTCAAAACTAAGTTTTGAACAGATAAAACTTCAAATTTTGAATTTATTTGAGGTTTACGTTTCCAGAGATGATTAATGTTCTGCAAAGGAATACAATCATGTTTATCTTTTATGTTTTTGAAGTCTTTGCAAAACAGTACAAAAAGTACGCAGGTTACTCGACAACAAAGTAAATCCCAGTTATCTAAAATAAACATGCTTCCAGTTTGAAGGGAAATTCTCAATTATTACATCTAAGAAGGATTAACAGTTTTTTTTCTGGTCTGTTTTGGAGTTTTCAGGTCGGAAAAGGTCGCTAATTTGTACCATGGTGACGACTTTTGCCAATCAGATTTGCAATTAAATGATTTTGGCTCTGACACAAGAATGATTTCAAAAACATGATAGAATATGGTCAAATACCATTGGTTCACTTACAGGGGTTTAGAAAAATAAAGCGACTGTCAAATAAGAGTATTTGATTTGAAAGTATTTCAGTTTACCGCCTAAAGTGGCCACGCCAAGACTGTATCTATAACTTTGTAAGTTTAGACAGACAACCTGTTGGGCAGTAAAAGTTTTGTTTGTTTGTTTTGTTTGTTTGTTTGTTTTTCGTTTCCAAAAGTTATGAATGACATTCCTTTCTTCTAGAATCTTTTAAAAGACCCACCACGAAGAAAACCATCCTTGTGTTATATATTTTTTTGATGTGCGCAAACTTAAAGAAATTATTCTAGTCTAAAAGACAACAATTCAACGAGCCAATTAGGACTTTTTTTTATAGTGGCGCGTGTCTTAATAGGGTTCAATCTTCTTGTCTCAAGAATTGTGAGAAAATTATTTACTGTGATAAGTCCTGTTCACAAGGTTGAGCGTGGGAGAAGAGTTCGTCTTGCGAACGTGATGGTCTTAGTACGAATGATAAGGACAGTTTGAAGATAAGGAATACTTTAGTGCTAATAATGCCATCTTTCAACCAGCAATCTTGATAAGATAAGCAGAATAGAACACTTCAGGACTTAAAAACAACACTCCAAAGCCACAACTGACAATTTTTACGTCAATAACTTGCACATAAAGCATAGAATAGTTTGTTCGACTCTAGAATATCCTTCCGTGGCTTTCATAGTTGTCTTAAAGTATCGTAAATTTCAAGTGCGTATGAACAATTAATTCCAAATCATGATAACTTGTCAAGAGAGTAATTTTGTGAGGTCAAAGCCATCAAGATAATAGCTATAGTCAATATGGGAAGTACTGTATATAACTAAAAACAAAATCCACAAGAAAAAGAGGCACCCATCTTGATTGCACCAATATTATCAGTAGAGACAACGCATAAATTAAGTTGAGCTTAGAGGTTGCGTTTAATCCTTAATAGATTGCTGTCAAGATCTGATCAAACAACGCTGGCACTATTAGCCAATAGCAGAAAGACATCAATGACTTTTTTTGCTGAAAGCTTAATCACGATGTGATAGAATATATTTGGATTATTCGAACTTTGAAGATGTTATGAAACTTGTGATGGCAGCCGGACAAAAAGATGCAAAATGCAGTGTTTTTGAGACAAATTTACAAGTTGACCCTTTGAGGGTTTTTTCAGGGCTGAAATCGTACGATTTGGTGTCAGCTAAGAATTTTCGTGCAAATGTACTAGTTATAATGCATGAATATCTCATGTGCACTTTTCTTGAAGTGTGACAACGTTTATCTCTTCTATGATACGATGGATCACTCTAGGTTGCACGGAATGGCCATGACATTATCCACACTCGTGTATGATTCCTCCGTATATCTTCAGTACATTAAAAGTTGCTTTTGATAATCCCTATTTGATTCATGAGAATGCTTTGAACTTCTTCAAAAACGTAGAAATCGTAGAAATAACTAGTCTTATTTTGAATGAGTCCAAACCTGAAAATGGAAGCCCTTGAGAAAAAATGCCTGGAAATTGTAAAACCTTTGAAGCGAAGTTTCTAGATTTGAAGGCAAGAAAGCCAGGTCTGGCAAGCTTTTTCTTTTCTTTTGATACACAGCATATTGACAAGCATTTTTGCCTCATATTTTTATCTCAAATGGAAAGCGATTCATTTCAAAACTTTCGTTTACTCGTTATGATACCTTAACCGTAATATAATGGTCTCAGCTGATCTTAATTAACCAACCGTCCTCTAACTTCACTGACCCGTTATCCTAGACATTATTCTATATACAGCAAAGCATCCAAACTTTGCTATTCAAAGTCTGTTTGTCGATGATTAAATATTAGAGTCGATGCCTAGCTTCATGTGATCCGTTGGACGTTAATCCTTCATCTCTGACATGGGCGGGTCTTGCTTGCGTTCAAGTCAATATGTTGATGCATCTAATTAAACATTTTATTAGAAAAACTATATTCATTGTGCGTGTGCTGTGTTGTTTGACATCAGTGATCATAACTTTGGAGTCAATTTTTTAATGGCTTATGTCGATTGGAGTCTCTTGTGTTTAAGCAGATACGCCTGTATTGGAATGTACTGGACTGTGATCAACCAGAGACTAAATTCGTGAAAATATAAAAAAAGATGCCGGGGATAGAGAACAAGACCCTGGATCGTTTCCCGGACTAGTGTTTTACTTATTTGTCTGCCAGTGATATACGGGATGTTGAATTTTGTTTTCCTATGCCTAAGGCTGCTGGTGAAACATTGCCACTGACACCTATTAAATTTTTCAGGTTGGACGTTATAGACTGTCGAGCGTTCGTCTAACGTTACCTATCCCGTATTGAGTGACATCACGCTTATTGGAATAAGATTTCAAAGACGAGGACCACTTATAGACACACTGTCATAGTAGCGTGTGTAAATCTGATGGTCACACACTGAACCAAGTCGAGCGACGACAATTTTTTTTTTGTTCAAGCATTTCTCAAGTATTCAAAAGCGATGAAAGACCTCGAAAAGTCGGATTACTCAGGCGAGGATAATGAAACTGAAAGTACCGTTACATCCTCCTCGTCAGATCAAACCAGCGAACTATCACCCCCTTCGCATTTTACGGAGCCAGAAGAAGAGGCTGAGGAGAGCAATACTCGCCCAACTCAAAAGAAACGAAAGAGACGAAGGAAAAGGATGTTGACGGGAGTGAGTAGACAACGCCGCGCTGCAAACGAACGAGAGCGCAAAAGAATACAGGGTGTCAACAGAGCGTTTGTAGATCTTAAAAATACCCTGCCAGTATCCCACATGGATATATCCAAGATTGACATCCTACGCGTAGCGGCGCAGTGGATCGATCACCTCACTGAGATCTTGCACCAGGATGATTTGGCGAGAACTGAAGGCACCGACTTGATCCAAGACGCGACCAAACTGTACGATGAACACGAGTTGTACAAGCTGCTTGACAATAGTCAGTTTCCATGCGAAGACGATGATTTGCTTGAAGATTTTCTGCACATGGACGGTGAGTTGTAAAAGTTAAATGACTGTACTATTATGTGATTAGCACCATACTGGTTTATTGTGTCGTGGATATATTGGGTGACATTGTGGTTATGCTGAAACAAAGTGTCAACGGATTCGAATGACTTCAATCAATCTTTCCATAATTTTGGGAACATGACAAGAACCACGAAAATTTTTCAAAAATAAAAAAAAACACGATAACTGAATTTGTTTGGAACTTTTAAAAGTTTAAAATCATGTACATTATTTTTGCATAGAGCTCGACATATATTTAAAATAGTGAAAATTTCCTGATATTTTTCCTGAAACGTTTTTCTTGACCTAAACCAAATCTTCTATCATACGCTCTTATAAATTCTGAAGTAACTTGCATACTATGCAAATCCTTTTTTACTTAATTCAAACAATTGGTTTAAGCTGCATTTTTTAAAGCGTTTCATTACTTTAAGCTGAAAAACCTCAACTACATTCCATGATTCAAATATTGTACGAACTGTCACGTCTCTTGCAACGTAACTTTATAATTACTATTCATTGATTCTGGACTATCTTAAATACCTACCCTTCTCTAAATCAAAAACACTTAGTCTTTCATACTTTTACTGTCTTTTGTTCTATCAACTTGACAATTCCCAGGTTAAAATACTTAAGTGACCTCCCAAACTTGTAAATCGTCATTTTGCATGGGGTTCGACAGAAAGGTGGCCTGATGAGCTACCCTGTGGTTCGCTCTTGATAAGGAAGTTGATGAGGGAAACTTGATAACATTGTTGTTCTCCCAATTTACTTCGACTCTGCAAATTCCAAAACTTTAAAACGCTTTCCAAAACTTGCTAAGACTTTAATGCTCAGGAATACAATTGGCTTGGCTGGAACTTAAAATCAGACTGACTTCCAGTCAGGAAACATTTTTTTTCAATCTACGTAGATACTACTTTTTGTAGGCGATAACCTATCTAGTCTTTAGGAAATGCACGAGCTTATGATTCAGTGTAAATAAATGATGTTTTTAAACACTTCCTTCCCGAATAAACGATTTGCTGAAACTCAGTCACCTTTGTTGACACTCACTCAGAAGTCCAAGTCTCGCGAGAAGGTATTTCAAGGATTTTCTACAGTGAATAAGCCTTGCGTCTGACTGCTTTTCCTGTCTTTGATTGAAATGGCTTGGGTAAACAGACCATACGTTCAGCTCCTTGGGATGAATGTTTACAAAGCAATAAGATAGCCTTTTCTATAAACTCAATACAAAATCGATTACTTTCGACCCTAAATTATTAAACTCTACATTCTTTCTTGTCTTCTGATAACTTTGCCACACGAAAACCGTTGAAAGGCGAGCACTCAAATTGGCTCTGCCTACGAAATAAAATAGTTGTTAATACAATGTTCCCAAACTCAATGTTATTTAAACTCTGTGACCGACTTTTTTATCATCCACTCGTCAACTATTTCTTGCTGTTTGATATTAAAATTCCTTTTCTTAATTACTCAGAGATTAAGTTTAATTTGTTTGGTAAATAAGTTCTGTCGCGCGAATAAAACGGATTTTGAATCGAACAAAACTAGACACCCCAGCGACCTTAAGTCCTTGTTCCAGTCAGCCACCTGTGTAGTATCGTCAGTTCATAAGAATACGCGCCCTTTGTCGAACCCTTTTGACTCATTTTTCGAGCAAAACAATTCTGTGGTTCCCAAAAATCCTGTAAACAAACAAAACATCTGGGAAATTAATGTCGGTCCTTTGTACTGATATCTTTTGGCAAGACATGCAAAAAATTCAAAATTAAACGAAAATTTGACGAGAGCCAAGTGATAAATAACTTAGCACATCAACACTAGCCAGGGATACGATGACTCCCAGCATGTGAAGATAAAATCATGCATGCTAAATGCGTGTGTAATTAAATATGATTATCACAATTTGCCTCAAGTGGTCGCGCTGTGGTTTCTCGACAAGTGAATAATGTACTGTGCAGCTTCAACTGATCAACTCAGTAATCATGAATACGTGATATCAAAGTTTAAACCAAAAAAGACTCATAAAGATAAGGGACTTTGGATAATTAAGTTTTATCAATACAATACAGATTAATTGGAATTACTCTGCCAGAAAATTATGTCTGGCAATTTTATTTTCAACTCTTTTTTTTTTCTTGCCCAGAGTTTAAGACATCACATGTGTTGTCAAGAGGTTGGGAGATCGAGTTGTCGTTTTGTGTTACAAAATCGTCCGCGCGCGACACTGAATCCAGTTTTCTAAATCGCTCCATGTGTTTTTCATATCGCTAAAGATTTCGTGGACTTCTAAAACCCTGCTGAGTGATAAATTCAAGATTGCAATTCAATTACTGCAGTACCGAGGGGTTGTGGAGCACACCCTTATCAGAATATATGAATGCTTGACTGTTATAAGATGTCTAACGTACGCGGTCCCTAACCTAGCGGGGGCGAGAATGCTTTTGATTAGGTACCACGCAATTCATTGTAGTAGAACGTCGCCTGGCAAAATGCCGATGTTGATGTAGATCCTTGTAGTTAGCCTACAGGGTTGGCACCATTTATGGTCGTAACAACAAGTGCTAGAATAGGGTGGGGACTAGACGCTAGACGTTTTACACGTCTTTCTTCCAATTTCAAAACATGAGTAATCCGTAAAATTTCTTAGCGTGGACAACGAACACACCTGGCTTTGGAGCGATTCCAAATTAGAATATCTATATCCTACATTTTTGCTAAATTACTCAACTTTAAGCTCGTTAGCTCTTCTGCATTCAACTCTTAGTACAACGCATATGATAGGCTAATTGAGAGCCAATCATATAAGTCTCGAACCATAAATCAAACTGATTGCAATTACAAAGGTCGTTCTCATCCCGCTTCTTCAATCAAATTCCAGATTTAATTACAAAATTCAAGTCTTTTTTTAAAGGAAAAAATTGAATTTAAATTGAAAAAATTGAACTTTAGCCTACAATGAAGTGGCAGACCTTGCCGGGTGTTTGACTAAACACTGACGTTCGTACATAACAAGGTTATCTCTCTCTGATCGGGCATATCAGTAAATGTGTACAAAAAAATGTATTATCAAACCAAGCGACAAAGACACTATTAAATTCAACCCCTTTTGAAAAGTCGATTTTGACGTAAGAGATTTTTCTCGATTTTTAAGATTTTTCCCGTATCCGGGAAGTCACTATCGTTGCCCTTCAAAAAAAACCCACCGTTAACCATTACCGCCCTACGTTTTAAACTTCGGTTAACATCGACTTCAGTAGAGAAATTATATCCACTTCTCAGGTATTAACCTGGCTGTCTTTTGTCCAGTACAGTCTTGACATATTTGCAAAAAGTTTCAAGGGATTAAAAGCGATTTGTGTTTCTTCTTTTGATCTTGTAACCTTAGAACAAGCGTCGTTTTATCTCTTGGTTTTTCCTATTCAAAAACCTTCCTCGAGTTAACAATTAATAAATAACAAACCCTGAAACTTATAATTACTTTTACAAACTCGCAGAAGTTAGAAAAGAATTAAAAGCTTTAATGGCTTAGTAAAGGGGTTTCCTTCCTGAGGACTTTAGTGAAACATTCAAGGGGCATTGCTGGTAGCTTTGTCGAGTTTAACTGGATAGACGTCGTATAGTATTAACAAATGAACTTTTGACATCTGGTTGAATTACTCATATATACGGCAGTACTCAAAGAACTTTTCCATTAAACTCAAAGATTTCTGCATCTTTTGGATTTAAATTCAGCTATTAAGACGACATAGTGGATATTAATTGTACAGCCTTAAAGTTGGTCGATAATTCCTAACGGTTATCTGACGTCTTAGACAAGGGCGTGTACTAGTCAATGATTTATCATGCAAATTTTCTTGTGACGTGGCAAACAATAAGTTGTATTCAATGACTTATGTAGTTGAAGCGTTCCATTGATAATATGTAGACAACTTACACTGTAATTATAATAGTTTTTCTTTCTTTAACTGATATTTACGATAGATGATACATGGAAAATGTGTTTAACTGAATGCCTTGCGCAGTAACTGTATCGGGATATAACACTCTACTGTGTAATGTCAAAAGGGCTTGTTTTGAAGATCGCTTTTCGTCCATGCTTTCTTTCCCCCCTATGTTGTTGATTATCTTTAATCATTTCATCATCACCTTCTTCTTTTTTTCTTTTTCATCTTCTTGTTCTTCTTGTTCTTCTTGTTCATCTTGTTCTTGTTGTTCTTCTTCTGCTTCTTCTGCTTCTTCTTCTTTTTCTTTTTCTTCAACTTTTTTTGCTTTTTTCCATCCATGTCCTTATTGTAGCTCTTGTTCACCCTTTCATTTCTGTTCTTAATTATATAATCGATCGCCCAAGAACTTCTACATCAAAAGACAGTCCTCAAGACTTCAAGAACAAACGTGTTCATTGACAATTTAGAACTTATAGTTTTAGCAAAGACTTCAGAAAACTTTAAGACATTTCTTTAAAAAACCAGGAACAGTTTTGGCAAAGTAATCAGGATCATCTTTCATCGTGCCAAAAATTTCCAGATAAAGATTGCACAATCGGCTAGGCTGGATTATTCTTCATAACCAAAAACATATCTTAGTCGTACTGATAAAACAAATGCAGTTAAGGGATTATTCTTTTTATCTGAAATAAAAAGAACAATGCTTTTTAATGGCCTTAACTTTCTTAGAATGATAAGATGAGAAGGATGAAATCCGATTTGGAAATAAATAGATTTTCTCTCTTTGACGGGAGGCGCAACTTGATGTAACGATAAGCAAAGAATCCCAAAATTGTCTTTACTTTATCAAGTAAAACTTATTTTTTCAAGTAAAACTGAGGAAAAAGGCATAAAAGTGTTAATTTGAAATAGGAAAGATTGAAGTACGGCGAGGTTGTTCAATGAAAGGAAAGAAAATATTAATCCAGTACTCTTCATTAGCAAGTCCCTTGCAAGACAATAACACAAGTCAAAGCGACTCTGCAACTGTGCGATAAACTTTGAACTCACTCTGTGCTCTTGTTTGCATTACTATTAAACTCTATCTCTATTGCCTCAGATAAAATCTTTATTCTTTTAATAAGGAAGCAGTTGATCTCTGAATATGAAGCCTGAAAGTTTTCAATCAATAGACAACTTAGATATAATGGCGATAACTCAATTTGTCATGCCCTTTGGGAAATATTTGCGTCGCGAAATAAATTCTGGGTATTTCAGTCATAACTGAGAAATATTAACTGTAGGAATAAGTATACTCTCTATACAGTATACAAGGTGAAGTGGAAATCTTAAAAACAATTGCATAATAAAACTGACGATTGGAAATATAAAAGACAGAGTTTTTACTTTAGAATAAGGACTGAGATATAATATAATGACTTTTGCAAATTTGGTTAACTTTCATTTCTTAAAATATACTTTTAAAAACACCCTTTGAAATGTTAAAAACAATATCCTTATTGTTATCCTAACTTCAATGCAATAGACCTCTTTAGCTTGGGCGATACGGTCTGACCATTTCAGTCCACGTGTCATTTCCTAGAGAATAATCTCTTTCTCTAACAGTTGCGCATGAAAATTCACTCGAATATGGATTCAACTCAAACAAAGCGAAATCTTATTCTCAAGCGAATGACACGTGGTCTGAAATGGGACAACATTACGCCTAAGGCAATGAGGTCTATTAACTTCATAAAATTTATATAATGTTACTGACTTTTGTATTGCTTAGTTCAATAGTTGAATAAGTCATGAAAAATGAATATTTCGCGAGGTTTCTAGAGAGGCGGCATACTAACTAAAGTAATTCAAAAATTTGATTGATTTTAATCGTAATTCCCCAATCCTTAATCTTGGCAAATTAGGATTAAAAGATAGCTAAAGTTCTGCAGAAAGCTGCGAGGAAATCTTTCTCGATAAAAAACGACTAAAAAGCTTATCCTCTCGACCTTTTTCCCGAAAACAAAAACATGATCTGGAGACTCGATGTCAACAAAAATCAAGGACCAAGACCCTGGAGACGTACGTGCTACTTTGAAGTGAACTTTGAGTGGCGGGCTTTTGAGGGCACATTTATCAATGAAAATTCTTATAGAGCCCTTTCACGGCCTTTTGTAATTATATTCGCATGTCAGCACTTCGAAGAAAATATCTTGTGCGAGGTAGGGAGGGAGGGGAGTTTCGCGCGGAATTTTCTATTTATTTGTTAATATTTATTAATATTTATTTTTTCAAGTGAGAGTTTTGAACAATAGAACTGTTTGAATTCAGAATTGTACAATGAGTGATGGGTTGGATGTGATGGGTTGGATGAGAGTAGTATAGTCTTCAGAAAAATTGTCGTTAGTGGTGACTGACATCAGGTAAGAGGGACTATTGAAGTGAAGGGTTTGAACCTAAACCAAGGATCGTATGATGTTGAGTGTGGATGGATCGTTTGGGTGAGAGTAATCTTCAGAAAGAATATTGCATGCTGAATGGGTAATATTTTGCAATGATTGCTCAAGGTTTGTACTGAAGGACGTAGTAGTAGCGTTGTTGACGACTTTAATTCATGGCAATAGAGTTGTAACGGAACGATCAATCATTACGATACTAGATTAGGAATTAACTCTTAGGAAAGACACCCATGTATACTTATAAGGAAAGCTGAGGCTTTCATGTTTACATTTAAAAATTGCCTTTTTGCTAGCTATGAGTGGGATAGGGTAAGCGCCACTTTGACGACCTGGTCATTGCCCATCAAGGCGTTGGTCACGGGCGCTCCCAGAATCCAATGACAAACCTGTCCATCATGTGCAAAATAATTAGCCTTGAAAAAGTCCGATTGTGGACAAAAGAATGAACGGTTGTCATTTAGTGCAAATCAGTAATTGCTCTTCAAAGTATTACTTAGATGCAAACTAACTAAGTGTGGTATTACAGATGCTTTGGCGCAGTATCATCATTAGGTACGACTATCCTTACACGTTATAACTTCAAGAGACGCAGTCATACTTCATGTTGTTTAGATAAGTGTGACCTAATCCAGGGAACAATATTTAATTAGACAGTACTTAACAATTTACTAGAGTACGAGTGAGACCTAGATGTTTGTGACAGTAGGATTCAGTGTGCGTGTCGCTTCTATCTGTAAGGTTATCATCTTAATTGATCACACTCGCCAAGTACTCTAATACTGAACTTTTGGCGTAGTGGTGTCTTGGAAGAGAGAATTCAAATCAATAGATAATGATTACTGAATGGGGTAATTCGAAGAATTTTTTGAAGTTTTAAATAACTTCATGGTGAAACTCGGCATAGATCAGCATATTATAGGTTCGGTCTAGCGACCTTTATCGTAGACAATACAAATTGCGCAATTAATGTGTATTACTGAGTTACAATCAAAAGCCTGTTTAATTGCATTACCGGAGTCAAGTGCGCGATTGGTTAAAGTCAAAATTAAGTATTCTATTACGTTAACGTTAAACATTTTGCTAAATTGTTTGGTACTTTTGACTATGTCTCTTATGATGACATTGATTGCGCATTGTTCCTAATAAACTTTTCAGTGGAAGATCCTTTTTTTGTAATGCGCTAACTACATGAGAAATGAAAATAGTGCAGGGGAACGCAAAGAATGTACCCCCTCCTAGAACGATAATCCTGGATGGTGCACCCCTTCCTAGAACGATAATCCTGGATGGTGCACCCCCTCCTAAATGAAAACTCTGGATGGTGTAGACCCCTTGAACGAAAATCCTGGATGGTACATTCACCCCTAGAAAAAATCTTGGAGTTGCCCTTTGACTGCGCTGCAATTTACTCACAGTCAAAATACTTCAATAAACTTAATGGTCAATGATGTTTTTATTTCCTTCTACAGTGGACGTGTGGCCAACATGGCAGCAACCGTATGGGACTGAGACCTGTATTCATACCGAAGAACCATATTTAAAAAACCTCCTGTATGATAACACAGCAATGAACACCGATTACCTAAGCTCTCCTCTGGTAGACCTGGCAAACCACCTTTGAAATAAAGACCCCAAGATTTATCATTTATATGGACATAGTTGGTGAATGAAAGTAGGATATAAGCTGCAAGACCGTGTTGTATGTGACGTGGAATGCTATGGTAGACATAATGTCACGTAAGTCACTTTGAAGAGAAGATGTGTCACGCAAGACCACTGGAGGGAAGTAGAGACAACAGTGTTACGGGAGAATACTGAGTAAGAAAGGAGAGACAAAGCATCACGCAAGAATGCTTGGGATGGAGAAACAACGTTGTCACGCGGGATTAATCTGGAAGCGTCACGCGACGCTGGATTTACCATTCAAGGTAGAAAGGCTTTGGACAATCACGTGCTTACAGCTATGTTGGAAGACAAAAAGTCTGTCAGTCCTTCATCCAGCATGGCTGCGCTCGCGTCTTTTTGCAAAGCTGTCAAAATAGAGAAGATAGGTGACCTAAGACTTTGAAAGAGCATATAATATAAACAAGTTTAGTTTAGTTAGTCTTATGCATCTATAATCCAAAACATACAGCACTTAGGTTATTATACTAAATAAGCAATTAAATTCAATCGATGCAAACTCGTATATTCATTCCAAAAGAAGGATCCATTTCTTGGAAGTTTACTCTCTAGTTATATATAAGATAATCAAGGTTTAGACATTTATAGACCTTGAACAAAATCCATTGGACAAAATGTCGTCCCATTTTAGATCATACATCATTCCTTTCAAATTATATTTTGAATTGCCCTATTTCATAATCATTGTGATTTAAGATGTGTCGTTTTCATTCATCCCCCTGCGGCGACCATGATCCCTAGAGTTAAAGTTATAGTTTGTTTTAATGTGACGACATTATGAAATACGGCAATCCCGCAGCTACTCGTGTCTGATAAAAGAATGAATACTTGGATTCGCGATCTGAGATGGGAAAACATTAGATTAGGTCCGTGCAATGATTTTGAACAAGTGATTTTAAAAAGCGGCAAACTCAAAAGAAGTTGGTTGTTTTAAAAATAGGGATTCACGTCATATAAAACGTCATCTTGTTTTGCAATACATTATGGAATTTTAACAAAATACACAGAAGCTATCCCATGATGCATTGCATACATAAAGTGGTTGTGACGGAAATGCTATCGACAAAAGCAGTATCTTAACTGTATTAAGAGTATTTTCGCAGATCGTAGAGTGCGTATTTTGTGCGCATATTGTAAGTTGGTTAAACTGAGCATGCGTAACGGTTGCAATCAACTCTAGGGGTCACGTGAACCCGCTGGTCGGAATCCGCGACTTAAACACAACAAAATAAAACAACCAAAACAATTTACCAGTAAAAAATATATAAAAATATACTGACAGCCTTATCGTCAAGTAAAGTGTAAGTTGTGAACTCAGAATTTCCCTGCGAAGCGCGTTGAGTTTTGATGGTTTAATTTTTATAAAGAATCTCAAATTTTTCTTATCCACTTGTGAAGTTAAACTCAAGATTGAGCAGCTCTTATAAATGGAAATACATGCGCAAACTATACAACACGCATGCGTACTTTAAATATTTTAGAAAGTAATCAATACGCATGCGTATCTTACAAGAACGCTGGCTTGTTTGTATTTGTGTCGCGTTTATCATAGTTAGCCTTGATAAATAAATCCGTTTTTTTCCTAAACAGTATTTTGCTGATCTGTTTCAATGTAGTTTAAAACCAAGGCCGGCTTATTGTTATTTCTTTTGGGCCAGTAAGCAATTAGCTGTATCAACGGTATTCCGTTGTATACAGGGCAATAGTTCATATACCAAATCTTAGTGCCTTTGCAAATTAGTTCTTCTTAAAAATATTTTATTTTATTTTTTTCCGGTCCGGTATCCTAAAAAATCGTGCGTTCTGATTGGCTGTTTGAGCGGGCGGTATTTTGTAAGTATCTGCCGCGCGCGGTCCAGGTATCCTTTGCCGCTAAACGACAACACAAACTGATTACTAAAGCAAGTAAAAAAAATACGGGGAAAAAATAAATAAGTTATTTACCGTCCTATAGTCGGTCCGGATAGGAAAAACTGTGCCCTCGGTCTTGAACACGGACCTATGCCTAACGGCCTCGGTCCGTATATTCAAGACCTCGGGCACAGTTTTTCCCTATCCGGACCTCCTGGCCGGTAAATAACATATATATATCAAATTAGAGTACATAAGTTTAGCTAATAATTTGATTATTCCATAAAAATGGTAAGCTCTCGCGGGTGAGGAGCTCATTGCAGGTCAAAAAAATAAAGACTCCCATTGGTCAGTCTGACATAGAACAATGGATAAGAATTTGATATTATTAATCATTAGAATCATTTGATTCGCGGTTGTCATAGCAACCAAGCTTAATCAATGATATTTATAGATGAGTCAAATTAGTTTAAAAAATAGTCAAGTTTACATCAGTAGAATATATATACAATATGGTAAAACGTAATATACATGAATTTCTTAATTCAGTTTAAAACCTGTTGTAAAACCTCGCTTTTATTGGTTTAAAATATCCATTTTACTCGCCGAAATGCCGTGTTTCTTTTTTCGATATATTTTTATCTCTAGTTGAATATGGAATATTTTTGTGCAGATTTTAGAAGTTCATACAAAATAATAAAATAAAATAAATTTGATTAAAATTGTGATTTTTTTTCTCCTACAACCATATGCTTCGCTGGCTTGACGGATACTTCCAATAGAAATCTGTTAATCTTGATATAATTTTCTAACCACCAGATTATATTTTACCACTAGGCTGATCAAGGTCAGGGCATACCTAATTTACATGCATTTCATAGATATATTGGAATTTAGTTTTGTTAGATCTTATGGAAAGAGAAAAACCGTAAAACCCCGAGAAAACCCTGCAAATCAAGACACAGGAAACCCATAAGTACATAACACCTCTAACAAACTTAACTCGCATTGGAACGAGTCCATGGAACCCAGAAGCAAAGCAACGTATTGCCTCACCTTTAAAGATTTCTAAGAAAAGCAAATTAAATTTGTAGAACTGAGTGCGCATTTAGTTTGGCTACACAAAATAAATAAATAAATAAAAATGATGCTTATTCCTAACTATACTAAGAAACCGTTTAAAATTAAAATGCAGTTTGGGTTTCCTGGGGTATAAACGATGTAGTAATTCAAACGACTGATATGACGTCATAAATCAAGCCAACTTTTTTAGTTGCGCATGCGCAATTAGTCAATCTATATAATTAATCGAAGTCATCAATCCAATTACGTTTTAATTAGCTTAATCGAGGCTTTGAACGCGCCGCACAATTGATCAATTACTTTAATTAATCGTAGCCTTTCATCGACCATGGAAGTGAAAAGCTACTTAAATCAAGCAATAGATTTTATGGGTTTTAATGGTTATTGTTCAAGACCAAACTATGTGCAAGGTGAGAATGATGTTGATGTTGATACAAAAATTACAAAAATGATTTTGGTTGGGTTTGGTAAATGCAAATAGCCGCGGACGTTGAAGACACTGTATTGGCTTCCTCAAAATGCGATGCGCTAAATATTGCGTTTTCACTTACTAATCTGCTAGTTTTTCCTCGTTTTAATTGAAAACATGGATGTATGATATTGAATATTTGTAAATTTTTGTCTATAATCCGAGCCACACATCACTCCTCTCATTTCAGTATTATGCGTAAAATGAAATATTTCGTTGACACACTATAACAGATTAACCTATATTCATAACACAAAACCCGTTTGACAATTATTTCTATACTAGATTTTTCTCCGAGTGAGACACTGGGAGAACGAAGATGGATGGAAGACGAGCGGGAAAAACGAAAACAAGAGATCATAGCTGAAAGAAACAAATCAACAGCAACACGCATGAAGGAAGCAGTACAAAGATTCCTTGAGGCTTTGAGGCAGAGATCGTTCTCAACACTCTTTTTAACTGTCTTGTTCATCATTGCGTTTTCCCCAGTCCTTTGTATCCTGGGTGTTTTTGGAAGCGTTGGGTTCTTCGTCACTGCTTGTGTACTTGCTATCCAGATCTTTTCAGTTTTTTTGTTTCTCATGCCTTTTTTTCTGATTACATTGGTTGCATTTGTGGGAATCTTTAGCATTACCATGGCAATCATGGTTACCATCAAATGCATCAATGCCGTCATTCAACGCTTCATCAGAGCCTATCTTTGCCTACGAAATGCCTTGATGGAATACGTTTATCAGGTGCAAGCTTGGTATAAGAAAACATGTCGAATGGTCTTTGATATGTATCTTAATATCTTACGCCTCATATTTTTTCCTTTCGTTGTGGCTGAATACTTCCGACACGTTGTTGTCAACACAGTCTACACTTTCTTCATTAATCCTGTTACCTGGGTCTTGTGTTTGCCCTTCAATATGATGAATGGAGTTGTGGAAGTCCTTCTCATTATTCTTGGCGTTCAAGGATCAACCAGGTCACGAAAGGAATCCCGCCATGGTTATGTCCAAGATGTATGGGAGCCACGCTCACGGCATCGTCCTCCATTGGATGGTAAGCAGTTGATACTTGAATGATAGGTTCATTCACCCTCCTACCGGTAGATTTAATTTCTGAAAATGGAAATACAAAACTGAAATGTTGCAATTGAAAAATATCATGTACATTAATTAATATGGGCAGCTTCAAAGGAGAAGAATGCGATGACAAGAATAGAGCACGCACGTGACCCTGATGTTGCTACGCCCAAGTATTTTGATTGGATCGCTTAATGTTTTCTTAACACCTATCAGAATTATTTATTGGGGTCGTATGAGTCCTGCATATTTTTAATGTGTGAATATCGTGTCGTATCGGGCCTTGTGTTCAGTGCAATATCTCAAGCTGCGTCTACTTCCCCTTTGTTCTCGTTATCTGTCTTCTTCTCCTTAAGGCCTCTTTGTGTACTGTAAAATAAATAAATGACTTTTATTTAAGTGTCTAGTCGTTCTAGCGCTTTCGCACTCACTTGGGACACTTTTCGCTCACACGCACTACCACTACATTAAATGTACACACGCTCAACTCACTCAACTCAACTCAACTCTCTGTATCAGTTTATTCAATTATTGCGCAATTAATGTGCCATTACCGTAATGCGTTACCTTTTCTTCAGCTCCACAGCTCCTTCTATCTGCCTTGGATAAAATCCTTCCAAGCGAGGATTATCCTGACAACGCAGCCATCCCTGACGTGGATCCTGACTATTCTACTTGGGATGACAGATATTATGACATGGTCGTCCATTATGATCAGTCTTAAGTTAAGACTGCTTCTCTACCAACGAATCTAGCAGCCTGGCTTCCTGTGTAATTAGTTACGCAGTAGAACTAAAAAGAGATTTTTATTAGCTCTGGCTCATTCTAAGTTCCATTTGTCATACATGCTTATCATGTGAAAATCGTGGTGAAAAACTGGAGAAAAAAAACTAACATTCAAAGAATTACGAAATAAATAATTATTATTGTATTCTCAAATGCCTTTATGAACATTCGTATTTTAATTTATTTTATTAATATGAATACAAATATTCACAACGATATTTAGGCATTAAAATCATTTTGATGTCTTTTGAACTGAAATAAAGTAAAATGTCTAGAGGCTATAAAAAAGGGACTAGTCCGACTAGTCCGAGTTGGTCTATTGGGTTGGGTACTATCTTGGAAGAGGAAGGTATAGGGGGTTTGGGACGAGATAAGATGTTTATGGATAGAATAATGATTTCATATCTTTAAAGTAGTGACTTCATCCTCAAATTTCAGTATTTTTCTGCTAGTTCCGACTTCAGAATACTTTCGAGTGAGTTTCGAGTAATTTCACTACAAAATATATGCTCTTAACAAGCAGCATGGGTTACCTGTGGAAGGATTGCAGAGAAATGAGTACTAGTTGTTATTCAGCCAATCAAAATGCAGAATGCTTAGTTTGGCGCGGAATCCTTCGAGTTGGCGGCAAATTGAACAAGAAAGTATAGTCAGGTTGTTCGATTTAATAATTTTTTTTCACAAAAACTCTATTTTTAAGTCCTGAAGAGCGGCTGTATTTGAAAAAATTAAAAGGTAAGTCGTAGAACAGGATTATTTTGGGTCGAAAATGTTGATGCTTTGAAGTAAAAACGAAGAAAATTTTCACCAAGATTCCGAACCATTCCAAAATGGCGTCCAAATACATGTGATGTCCTTGACTTGTCTAATCTTGTTTACAGCTAGCATGCGAGCTAACTGATTGCCCGGACAGCATCGAAATCATCCACATTAAGATACAATGGTGACTATACCAGAATGTGAAAGCCCGTTTCTGCCTCTTCTTCGTTGTATTGAGGATAAATCGGCACCCAGCGATGATCGTGTTGACGCATACTTCAGATTCACAGAGTGAGTTATTATTATCCTAGAACATTTCTAATACCAATATTTATACATCTTCTGTTTTCTTATAGTTAGGTTATGAGTTAAATAAACCCAGTTTCATTGCTTTATATTTCAATATTGAATATCTCATGAAATTTTGAGGACGTCGTGCAGAATTCCTCTATAAAATTTAGCTTATTTCATGCATATAAAGGGTAATTAATGTTACTTTGATAACGCGGGAAGTGGTTGCCCAATTCTCCCGAGCCGAGTGCTCATTTATGAAAGCCCTTACCTACTCAGAGTATCAGCACTTCTTAGGGACAAAACATTAGATAATTCAGGGGGAGGGGGTGCGTAAATCCCCCCAAAAAATCGAACAAGCACCTCAACCTATTGTTAAACTTAAATTCCTGTACCCCCCTCTCTCCCTGTGATTATCTAATGGTGCATTCCTCATTACGGGTATTCAAAGCTTAAGCTAACAGAGAGAGAGAACGTAAAAGTTTGTTAAACTAGGCAAATATGTTTTAAACTTGCAATGCTAATCTTTGACTTTAGTAATAGTGGTAGCTACAGTATGGTATTTATTACATTTGATGATATTAATCATATATCAATTCACTAATGATCTTAAAATTGCATTAAATATATTTTTCAATAGGCGGTTACGAGAGGAACAAGACGTATTTGTCACTGAAGTGTGTAGTCACGTTGAAGAACTTACTGTTGTATTTAAGGTCAGACACAATGGAAATAGTGAACCTATAATAAGAGAGAGGGGAGGTGGATGGGCATCCCCAGGGAAAATTGACATAAAAGCTTGCAATTTGGGTGAGGATTTTAACAATTCATGCATCCTTAGATAGGGAGCATAATTCAACATTTTGTTAATTTCCGGGGGAAGGGAAATAGAGCCTTTTAGCTTGGATGCAATGTTTTCCCATTTCACACCACGTCATTCCCTTGAGAATAACATTTTTGTTTGAGCTGTATCCATATTAATGTGTCTTAAAACGTTAAACAAAGAAATGATACTCTAGGGAATGATACATGGTCTAAAATGGGAAAACATTATGCCCATGCTGACCTGGGGCTTCACATTGACAGGTGTTTTAGTAGAACGTCATATGGCGGGGGGGGGGGGGGTAGGGGGGAACAAGATTTGCATAGTGATAGTGGACTTGCCTCCTTGTGGTCTCCAGTTCAATTCTTGTCATTAGATTCAGTTGGGTGTCTCTTGATTGTCTGGGTTCTCTACGAAATGTGACACACTAAATTTCAATTTGATCTGTGAGTTAGCTGTGTCCTGACTTAGATCAGCATAGAGGTTGTTTCAGGGATCAATCTGTGAGTTAGCCATGCCCTGACGTAGATCAGCCCAGAGGTTATTTCAGGGTTCAATCTGTGAGATAGCCGTGCCTTGACTTAGATCAGCCCAGAGGTTGTTTCAGGATTCCATCTGTGAGTTAGCCATGCCCTGACTTAGATCAGCCCAGAGGTTGTTTCAGGGTTCAGTCTGTTTTACCCAGGCCCTGACATAGATTAGCTCAGAGGTTATATCAGGTATAAACGAAATTTCAAATTTTCTTTTCATTTAAAGATCTTGAATAAATTCTATGATAAACAATGATACAACTTTGCATTTACAGAATGATATGGTAAACCAAGAAACAGAAGTATGTCAAGCTTCTCTACAAGCCCTTGGTCACTGTCTTTACCAGCAACAAATAGCAAGGTAACAATACAATACCAATAATGCATGCACTGCTACTGCTAATACTACGGTAAAGAGCATTTCATTTCTATTGTATTTTCATTTTCATCCCCACAGAACATTTACTGAAAAAGAAAGCAAAGTTTTACTTCAAGGTTTGTGGGGAAAAATATTTCTTCCTCTTCCTCCTCCATTTGTTTTGTGACCTCACTGCAATATTTAGGCTTCATTTGTGATTAGGTATTCTTTGCCTTAGACACTTTATGGGTATTCACTTCTTTTGTGTAATAAGGGCTTCTTAAGGTGGCTGCCTTCTTTTGAACATTCGATTTGAGCTCACAATGTGCATGTGCTCAAAAACCGCTGAAAAATCTACAAGATTTTATTGAAGAACCATATGCATTTTGAGCTTCAACAGGGCAAAACCCTCAAATTTTGCATGGGACTCTCTATTTTTTGATAGCTCATTCGAAAAAACTCCCAAAAATCAATGTTATATCAACATTTTAAAAAAAGTTTAAATCAGCAACCCATAAAAAAATAGGTTTTTGTGGGGATTTTTGTTCGACTTTATGAGATTTTTTAAGAGCACTGAAACTACAAAATATGACAAATCAATGTATCTTTTTGGTCGAAAATATTCATGTATTATTGTAGAATGATAGACTAGCCTTCATTTGTGCAATCATATACATGTAGTCTGCAAATAACAGACTATTATCTTATGAATCTTAAATTTTTTCTAATCACTTCCAGTGGCACAATTTTTACTCCAAAAGCTCGGTTGTAGGCTTCCATTAAATGCTAATTATCTTGAAAACGAGCTAGGGACACCCTATTTTTCTTTCCAGATTTGGAATCGGTATTAAATTTAAATTCGGAAAATCGAAGTTTTAAAAAAAATCTTAAATCAATTTCCAAAAGTAGGCAGTCACCTTAAAGCATAGAGGCATTGCACCATCACATGCTAGCACCCATAATAGAGCCTGTTGTTAGATGGCAGAACAATAAAATCCCTTTGACATTGGTTATTTAATTCTTTCTCATGTTTAACAATCATATTGTTCCTGCCATCTAAAATGGCTGCCTTCAAGTGATGGTGGGTAAGCCTCTATTGGCACTCACAACACAATGTTTTGGATCCCATTGCTCAATCTAAATCCAAGATTCAAGTGCGATCCCTGTGAATACTATTTGTTATTATGTTAATAGGCCGATCTTTGTTTATGTTTTTTCCTTATTAGCATTAAAAAAGTTTCAAGCTACAAGAAATTGAAAGAGAATGTCTTATTTAATAACTACTGAGAATTTGAAACCTAGAGTGTATACTATTAATACCAGTAGACATTGACAGTTTCAAGTGTTGGTCTTCATATCTTTGTAGGTCTTACCAAAGTGATATCTACAACAGAAGATAAGGGTGTGTGTACCAGAGCCTTGTGGTGTATTGCTAAACAAAATCTTCCAGAAAACATTGTGTTTGAACAGGTAATATTTGTATAGTACTATGATATCAGGAAGCTAAAATCCCTCATGACAATGTGAAGCTGAGGCTGTGTTGAATAACAGAAAAAGTATCATCTTCACATGACATTGTGTTAACTTTTTTTTTAAACAGTTTTGATTTCCATTGTTGACCATGCAAATGTCATATTTAGTATTTCAAGTGTTTTTGTTGTGTTCAGCTTTCAGCTATTCTTTCATCAATTGAGTGTGCTTTGAAGAAGAACTTACAGTCTACTACTGTTGATAATGAAGCAATATGTGTTGTTGACAGGTAAATGTGAAATCATAGTTAATCTTTCTTTGCTCCTTACAGGGCTAAGATAATGGTCAAACAACATACATTGCAAATCCAAAATCATCATGTTCTTAGACTCTTGCAGCTACAGTATAGCGGCTTTGTACCATCACGTGATTGCAGCCATGACAGGAAGCAGGAACAATTGAATCTGGTCTAATGTGATTTACATAAGGAAGAATTCAGTTTCCCAGGGGAAAAAGACTCTATTGTTGTGTCATCATGTGATGTTGCAAAGTCTCTATTGCATGATTGTTTACAGTTTTCTAATATTTTTAATCTATCTTATTCTCAGACTTCTGCAGCAATTGCCTGATTCTGTCATGATCAAAAGTACAGCTCACTGGAGCAAGCTGGTATTCCCTATGACTATAAGCTCTGCTGGAAAGGTATAAAAGCAATATTTACATAACCTTGTATGATATACAAGTAAAACAGTAGGCCTAAACATTTGATGGCACTGCTGCGTTGAGAATGATGGAGAAATAAGAAAAAAATAAATTTGTTTGACAGGTTCGAGAATACTCTCTGGCAATTGTATCATCACACCTTGATAAAATAATCTCTGCAAGAGAGGAAATACTGCCTTGGTTTTTGCCACTTTTGAAGTCTGTAAGTATGATTTGATAAGTTCATTTTATAGTCGCCTCAATGATATGTTACCTCAAAACTCAGAGCATGGTGATTTAAATGTGTGCTTGCATGCCAGCTCTTCAAAGAAGTGCAAAAGTACATTGAATCTAACATTTAAATAATAATAATAATACGAACGAACAGCTTCGTTCATTTTCTGATTAGTAATCAGCATTCAGAAGGTTGCATAAGCCATAAAGAAGCACCTTTTTATACTTTCATCTATTCCTGTGTGCTGCATTACTCAATGAAGCATAGTGTTCTTTATCTTTAAAAAAATACAGTTTTGGTTTTAAAGATTTTATATATTTTGCAGGGTTTCATAGGTGAAATGTCAAAGCTTTGCAGTGAAAAAAAAGAGCTGTTCATATTGAGACTTTGGTCATGCATTGTGCCATTGCTGGGAAAGGTAATGTTATCTGCTTCCATGACATCTCCAACTATCTTCTTCATCACCATTACCTGCACCACTATCACCTGCACCACTATCCCCAGCACCACCATCCCCAGCACCACCATCCCCTGCAACACCATCACCTGCACCACCATCACCTGCACCACCATCCCAAGCAACACCATCCCCAGCACCACCATCCCCAGCACCACCATCCCCTGCAACATCATCCCCTGCACCACCATCACCTGCACCACCATCCCAAGCAACACCATCCCAAGCAACACCATCCCCAGCACCACCATCCCCAGCAACACCATCCCCTGCAACACCATCCCCTGCACCACTATCACCTGCACCACCATCATCTGCACCACTATCACCTGCACCACTATCACCTGCACCACCATCCCCTGCAACACCATCCCCTGCAACACCATCCCCTGCACCACCATCACCTGCACCACCATCCCAAGCAACACCATCCCCTGCAACATCATCACCTGCACCACCATCACCTGCACCACCATCCCAAGCAACACCATCCCCTGCAACACCATCCCCTGCAACACCATCCCCTGCAACATCATCACCTGCACCACCATCCCCAGCACCACCATCCCCAGCACCACCATCCCCTGCACCACCATCACCTGCACCACCATCACCTGCACCACCATCCCAAGCACCACCATCCCCTGCACCACTATCACCTGCACCACCATCATCTGCACCACCATCACCTGCACAACCATCCCCTGCAGCATCATCACCTACCCCACTATCACCTTCAACACTCAACACCTGCACCACCATCCCCAGCACCACCATCCCCAGCACCATCATCCCCAGCACCATCATCCCCAGCACCACCATCCCCTGCAGCATCATCACCTACCCCACTATCACCTTCAACATTCAACACCTGCACCACCATCACCTGCACCACCATCCCCAGCACCACCATCCCCTGCAGCATCATCACCTACCCCACTATCACCTTCAACATTCAACACCATCACCTGCACCACCATCCCCAGCAACACCATCCCCTGCACCACCATCACCTGCACCACCATCACCTGCACCACCATCACCTGCACCACCATCACCTGCACCACCATCACCTGCACCACCATCATCTGCACCACCATCCCCTGCACCACCATCACCTGCACCACCATCACCTGCACTACCATCATCTGCACCACCATCCCCTGCACCACGATCACCTGCACCACCAGCCCCTGCACTACCATCTCCTGCACCACCATCTTGATAATTATATCTCTATAGTTATTTGACCAATTTTCTCTTTTTAGGCACTTCATAAATGTAGCTTGATAAATGATATTCTTAAGCTTGTTGAGCAGGTATTTACCTTTTCACAAATAGACGAATGAATTAATGGAAACATTTTCCAAACTGTATACCAATCAGATTATTAGTATTCTTTTATTGTATTTGCAATGAGTTCCATATGAGTTCCTTATGATTAATAATTGTTCCATCTAGGGTTTCAAGAATCCATCTGTAAGCGTTCAAGTAGAGTCTTACTTTGCTTGGCAGGTGTTGATTGACAATTTTGCAATAAATCAAGGTATTTGTCGTCTCTTTTTATGTCTGTCCTCTTAATGATGATAACTTGCATCATCACATTGTCAAAGTAGTGTAGATCCACAAGGCGTAGCATGGTCATTGACATCAGATTTATCTGTCTGTCCTCTAATTATTGTTGATAAGAAATAACCAATTAGTGCGCAAGAAATTTGTAAGTTATTGTGACCAAGTAAACAACACGCACAAGTTTCGTCTTTACTGTAACTCGGTTTATTACCACAACGAAACGGCGAGAACTACGATAAGTAATCAATAGAAATATTGAGGTATAACTAGATAAAACTAGTGTGAGCTGCGTCGGTGTTTCTAATGAAACAGTAATGATGAAAAGGTAAAAATAGAAATATTGATTAACTACACATCTACAATGTTGTTTTTCAAATGACTATAAGTATTTCTGTAATCTTACACTAAATACACTGCAACTAGGATTCGCTTAGATTGGTGTTTGACCATCCTAAATTACCTATTTACAAACATAGTGACTTCGGCTATCTGGCAACTTACGATATAACTTACAAGACATTACTGTCGAAGTAATTGTATATTTGAAACAACATTAACTAAACAATCTTGAAAACAGTTGCTTAAGGCAAACCTGAGATCAATTTTTTCCCCTACATTCTCTAGTTTTGCGTAAAGGAAACAGACTTCTATGCTTAAGTAATATATAATAACAATGTTTTACTTACCAGTTTCGATTATTTCTAGTCTTTTAACTAACTTAATTTACACAACTTTTCTTGACTCTCTTTGAATGAACGTTGAACACAACAGAACTGACAAAGTAAAAATCTAAAGGCCAAAACTTCGTCATTCTTTTGTATTAAACTAATGACAAAAAACCTCATCATACTTTTGTATTTTCATGCACGCTCTAAATTTCTAACGATAAGTGCACGCGCTAAAAACGTTAGGAAAACAACTGAAAATATTCAACTTGCCACATTGTTATTGTTGTTGTTACTGCTTTATCACACTAATATCTACACTAAATGTGTGATAAATCCTTTTATTACTGTACCTCTTGACATGTGACAGTTAAATATAGATAAGATATATATGTTATTTACCGGCCAGGAGGTCCGGATAGGGAAAAACTGTGCCCGAGGTCTTGAATATACGGACCGAGGCCGTTAGGCAGAGGTCCGTGTTCAAGACCGAGGGCACAGTTTTTCCCTATCCGGACCGACTATAGGACGGTAAATAACATATTTATTTTTTCCCCGTATTTTTTTTACTTGTTTTGGTAATCAATTTGTGTTGTCGTTTAGCGGCAAATGATACTGGACCGCGCGCAGATACTTACAAAATACCGCCCGCTCAAACAGCCAATCAGAACGCACGATTTTTTAGGATACCGGACCGGAAAAAATTAGTTTTTTTTTTTTTTTACTTTGCAGATGTTCTGAGTGCTCTAAAACGAGTCAATCTGATTATGATGCCATTGTTGGTAGGTACTTAGAAAAGACATTGATATTAATGGGGTGTCTTCAGAACATTCCAAAACATCCTCCATTTATTTTGACGAAATTGTCCCAGACCAGAGAAGCAGTGGTTCACCTGCCTTTATTGGGTTCAATCCCTGGACTCTGCATCACAGGCATGTAGGGTTTTTTTGAGTTTCTCCATTAATTCAAGGGCTTTTCTTCAGTTTCTATGGTTTTCCTGCCTCTGCAAAACTTAGGGCTCTTTCAATTAAGTCGAACTGACCAGTCCTAGTGGCCAATTCTCAAATTGTACATGTCAGTTCTAGAGAACTGGTTGACAGAGTTCTAAAAACTAATAAGAACTGACTGATACCATGAGAACTGGCCACACTTGTCGCCCTTAATCTGAATCCAATACTGTTACTGTCCACCTCAGCCCAGAAGTTGTACGTAACTAGTTTTGATAAAATTTGAAAGTTTAATACATATCCTTTGGAAAATTGGGCAATTTAGGGCTCTTTAGCATTGGTGTTTATCTTAAAGAAATCAGAAGATTATGTTTTTGACAGCATTTTTTGTATTGTTTCCTTAGAACTCGGCTGTCAAAGAACGAAATGAAAAAGTAGAAGCTGCTAGACTATCAACTTGGTGGCATTTTGTGTGTGCTTTTGAGAGCAAAAGACTCTTAGATCTTTTTGACAGGGTAAGGAAGTTTTCCACATTTTGCAATTTTTACCACCTTAGGGTAAAATTCCTTGTTATATACTCATCTTCACAAGAAAAAATACATTCTATACATACTTTAAGCCATATTTTCTGGCTTTTTAATACATTCTAAGCCATGCCTTGATGTGTCAAATTAACAGTGCATATGAAGTCACTAAGGAAAAGCTTTCCCATTTCAGACCACATCATTTCCACATGTCATTTCTTTGTTTAATGGTAGTAAATGATAAGATACATACATGAATATAGATGCAACTCACAAAAAAGAATTTTATTCTCAAGAAAATGACAGGTGGTCTGAAATAAGATAACAATGTGTACAAAACGATGTCCCTTTAAGCTTGGAAGGATGTTAAACTCTTCTCATAATGTTACAATTGTACAGTCATAGCTTACAGTTTGTTTTGTTGGTATTCTTGTTCTTCAGATATGTATACCTTTGCTTCAGTTCATATTTGGCACAAGCATTGACCAAGTCAGTTTGCTGAAGAGCAAAGGAGGTTTTGGTGACCTCAAATGCCCTCCAACACCAACAAATGGAAAGTTTATTAACAATTCTTTGTTTGAAACACCAAAAGCCACAGCAAGAAGGTCACTGAAAGATGTGGGGACTCCTAAAACTCCTACTGTCATTCATGCTAGCTTTGCAAAGGCTACCAAGGACAAGCTCTTGATTCAGGGATGTGAAGTCCTGGAGAAACTATTGGCAGTTGATGGTTCCAGTCCTGCCAACATTAATTTCACTCTTGGTAAGTAAATGTTATAGATTTCAATTCAGAAACCAAGGCTGTAAATAATGGCAATAGTCCGGGTAAAAATCAGTTTTAGCTCTATCACACCTCATTCCTGGCTCAACATTACTGGTCAAAATGACCAACAAGTTCCAATTCTGATCGGACATTGTTCAATGACTGACTGTTAGTATTATCCCTGTAATCATTTCCTGAGTTCGATAAACAGGATGCATTGTGGTATAGCTTGGGTATAATACAAATAAGGCATGGTGAATAAAAGATATTTGTACTCAACAAGTACAGTACTATATTTCCTATCTAAGAAAAATGTCTACATGTAGCTCCAGAATATAATAAAAATATTTATTTCCCTTGTCATAAGGTATATCATTGGGTATTCCAGTTATTTTCAGGAACTTTATCCCTCAGTAAAAATCTCAATGTGAGTTAAGTGTTGTACATGTAAATTATGGATGTACCGGTAGTGTGTGGGGAGTGATACAGGGTTGTCAATAGAAGACGGCAGCCAGCGAAACTTGCTGGGTATTTTACATGAGCTTTGCAGCCTATTTTGATTAAAGTTCCCAAAAATCTCTAGAGGGAATATGAGTGAAAGATTTGCGTGCTGCTCCCTGCCTATTCATTACATTTTGCTGCTTACTAAAAATGCTATTGAAAACCCTGGTGATAGCTGTAAGATATGTTTGTTCAATATAATATAAATACTGTTAAAGCCAATAAGAATTTCATTTGCAGAAGATGATATTAAAGGGCCAGTCTTCCAGACAAGTGAAGCATTTCAAAAACATGCTACAGTGTTGATAAGTGCAGTGAGAGAAGCATTCAAAGCTTGTGGCAGTGAACTTCAAGGTACATTAATGCATTAACCTTTATAAATAAAACCATTGGACTTTTTGCAGTTATAACGAAATATTTTCACTTTTGGGAGAAAGATTTTTTGAATAAGTTATCTCTATGTAGAGGTATTTTCTCTTTTATCAATAGTAGATAAAGTAATAGTACTCTAGGGAATGACACCTGGTCTGAAATTAGAAAACATTACATACATGCTGAAAACCTCTAATAATTTACAATATTCAAATTAGATGGTAAAGCATGCCATAGGCTACATTCAAGATCCTAAAATTTTCCGGAATAAAACACATTTTCAAAGTTTATTTTAACCCTAAAAGGATTATCATTAAAGTAGGACACACAAAGCATGACGTCTTTTTTGCCAACTTGCATCTCAATGTCAATCAAATAACTGAAATATAAAAAAACAATATGTTGAGGGCGATTTTTGACTGAATTAAAGATCTTAATTCTCTAAATTTGATATTCAATTGAAATTTAATTACTTTGATTCACGACCGTCAAAATGCTAGTTGACAAATGGGATAACAAGATTTACAGGTCACACTTCAATGTTAATAGTATTTACTACATCCATTTTGAAATCACTACCAAATCCTGCAATCTGATTGGTTCCCTGCAGCAGTGATTTCAGCCTAAATCACACGATTTTGAGCTCTAAATTGCACGATTTTGCACATCATCTGATATGAACCAATCACAAGAGAGACGTCATTTTCTAGCCAATTATATTAAGGAATCCATTTGAGTGTTTAGCTCGCCGCTTGCGGGGGGGGAAAACAGCCACGGCCCAAAAACAATTTTCTGAAGAACGATTTTACTGTAAAAAGTTGTTAAAAAAACTTAAAAAGGACGTAAAAAGACCAACCGAGTACTTAAAATTGTCAAAAGCATCTTTGTAAAGTAACTGCTTAATAAGTAAGGTGAAGATATTACAGCGAAAAGCATGTGGGAAAAATACATTTGGCATCTTTTGAATGTGACTTCTTGGCCATTGATCGTGGAAAGTGGTTTCCTTTTCAATCTATAAAACACATCGAAAATACAGTCATTAAAAGAAGTATTTCTTAAGAAGAAGATTTTTGCCGAGCTACGTGACTTCTTAAGGACAACCAAAGGACTAAACAACCTTTGATTTTTGCTGTCTTCTCAGCACAAGTGTGATCATAACGTGTTGAACAGAAATCGTAAAATACAAGCAGTGAGCATTGGATTTCAGACCAAATTGCACTCCACTCAGTTTAATTACCATTATTTACCTGTCACTACTTTTGTTTCAATCAATGCTTTACAATGAAAACACTCCTAAAAGTGAATTCTTTCTTTCATACAGATTCCTTGGCAATGAGTATTTGGAATAACCTTGTCACACTTGTTGAAAGTGTTGTCCTTAAAGGTAATTGCTAGAAGGGTATTGGTGACAGAAGATACCTCAGATACTCCATCGCCACTATCCAGTCAATTTGAGAAAAAAATGTTAGGAAATCAGAAATCAGAGCTGTCATATTAGCTCTCAAAATTATTGATTTCCAGGACATCAAATGAAAAATATGTATATTCCTTATAACTGCTTGATAACAGAGACAGAATGTGAAGTTCCAAAAATTATCCATTAACCCCCTTCATAGAGGAATTTTCTTAGACGCCACCCCCCTACCCCCCGGAAATTCCAATTTTCTTCCATACAAACTCTTTAATTTTTGTCCTTTCTCCCACCTCTTCGGATATTCCAAATTCCTCTGTGGGGTGGGTATGGATGATTTCTGGAACTACACAATGATAAAAGAGTTTTATATCTTTATTATGATGACAAGCATGTTTTTTTCACTCATCACCTGCAGGCTTAATGACACCTCAGTTTTGCACTGATTCCATTTCAACATTACTATTTCAGATCAGCTGAATACTTAAATACAAAGAATGTGTTTTTAGTTATTGTTTTTTGTATTTCTTCTTTATTATCATGGTAAAATTTTCCCACATTAAAACATTATTTTTCCTTTACTCTTTTTATGATCAGAAAGAATCAGTTTATTTGAGTCTCATTTTCTCCCTCTACTGGCAACTGCTACAGAGCTCATTGGAAGCAGTAATATCACGACTGAAACTAGTCTTGTAAGTATCATTAAGCTTCCTACACTGCAATGCGCAAAAGATGACCACATTTAATGAATTCTGATACTTCTATGCATAGGCATTTTTCAGCCAAACATTTAGCATATATATTTATATATAACTTATTAGGTAAAATGAGCCAGCTTTTCATTGACATGTTTCTGTTTATAAGTGTACAAAAGCCACTGTATAAAATTATTATTACTAAATGAATGGGATCCAAAGCACTTATGTGCATGGGTGGACCCTGAAACTGGAATTTGGTACACAAAATAAAACCCTGTGTATGGACTTTGAAATGTTATCTGGTATGTTAATGAAGTTGACCAGTAATGGACTCTAAAATAGTCCATCATCTCACACAATACCCTTTAAAACCGTATAGAAAGATTGACAGTTCTTTACATTCATTTTCTCAACAGAAAATGCTTGAAAGACTCTCAAAACTCTCACCTCTCTTGATCAGTCATCATTGTACAAGTCTGCAATCTAAAGGCAACCCTCAAGGTTCTATTGCTATTGATCTTCTGCATCAACTACTCTGTTCATTGAAATGGTACCATGAACAAAACAATGAGAGGTATTCATAAAAATATTATGATTCACTTTTCTCTTATGTGGGGGAATAAAAATTGAAATAAGAATGAAAATTTTTTTTTCAAGGGCTCCAGGACAGACGGATTAGATTTTAAATATGTGTGATTGTTTCATTATCTGTGCCAAGCAGTGCTGGTGTCGCATTGTTAGCAATTACTCTCCCTTAATAAGTTAATAGACCTGGGTAAGAAAGCAAGAGCGGTTCTTTTGTGCTCTCGTCTGCTCAGATAATCCAATTATTTTGGGAGTATATAGAGCACTTTGTTTACACAAAGATGACAGATACAACTTTGGCGAAGGCAAAATAAAACGCTGCATGGAAGGGATAGCGCAGCGGTAAATACTCAGAGCGTTCAGCTGATTCAAACCAGAAAGACCGTTGGTTGGAAAGATAAGTGAACACTATTTAGTATCCATTTGGAAACAATCACACATTTAAAACCCAATCCATCTGTCCTGGCGCCCTTGACCTTTTCGCTGAAATTGGTACATGTAGTAAAATGATGCCAAAAATGCAAAGGGCCTAATGTATTACTTCACTCAAATTTTATGTGAAGATATTAAAATCTAATTAAGAATGAAATTCACAAAGAATTTTCACTGGAAGTAGTAGTAAAATGATTCTTTAATGCATTTTACAGATTAAGGGCCTATTTTATTTGTGAGTTCTGATTGGTCGTTTGCTGAGCTGTTTTTCGCAAAGCAGATCAGCTAGCTTCCTTGATCTTAAATGATAAAAAATTATGGTTTAATTCTGTCTGTCTTTCTTTTCCTGTCTGTCTTATAAAAATGGTCTTGACTATGATCTTGGTCAATACAATAGTCTTACATGGTTTTCTCAAAATGCACCTCACATTCACCAGTTAATAACATAATTATAAATAAATTTTTTGATTAATCTTGTAGAGTTTTTATATCCTTTGAGAATTTGTTGTCTTGTGGGCTTGACGCACCAAGTGGTCAACTCTCTCACGTTCAGGCAGTTTTACAACTACTCCAGAATGTTGCAAGGTATACTTAATGAATGCAATTGCATGTGGTTTTGAAGTTATTTTTTTCATTCATTATTCATTCAGCACAGCTAGCAAGTCTTTGAATCTCTGTTTTCTATTACTGTATATCCTTAATTTATAGATGTTGGCATTTATGATAGTTCCAATGATCCATCCATCCTATCCATCCATATCCTATCCATGGATTCATCCATCCATCCACCTATCCATCCATTCATCAACATTTATGTCCATCCCATCCATCCATCCATGCATTCATTATTATATTTTTCCCCCCTGCAGTTTATCAGAGAAAAAGCACCAACTGTGGCGTCTTTGGAGTTCAACTGTATCAAAACTAAATGAACACATTATGAAGGTGAGTTGCTTTGAAATATAACTGAACAGTCGATCATAAAATAATGGCAGTGTAAATGAAGGTCCATTCGTTTTGCAAATTAGGTACCTTTACACAAACACATGGTTATTCTTATTCAAACATTATTGGCTTTTTTATAATGTTTAAGGTGGTTGCATACTTTGAACGTTCGAATTGAGCCCACAATGAGCGTGTGCTCAAAAACCGCTGAAAAATCTACAAGATTTTATTGGAGAACCATACACGTTTTGAGCTTCAACAGGGCAAAACCCTCAAATTTTGTACGGGACTCTATATTTTTTGATAGCTCATTCGAAAAAACTCCTAAAAATCAAGGTTATATCAACATTTTAGGGAAAGTTTAAATCAGGAACACGTGAAAAAATTGATTTTTGTAAGGATTTTTGCTCGACTTTATGAGATTTTTTAAGAGCACCGAAACTACAAAATATGACAAATCAATGTATCTCTCTGTATTTTTGTTGAAAACATCCATGTATTATTGTAGAATGATTGACTAGCCTTCGTTCGTGCCATCATATAGTCTGCAAATAACTATTATCTTATGAATCTGAATTTTTTCTAATCACTTCCGGTGGCGCAATTCTTACTCCAAAAGCTCGTGCGTAGGCCCCCATTATTAAATGCTGATTAACTCGAAAACGAGCTCAGGACACCCTATTTTTCTTTCCAGATTTGGAATCAGCATTAAATTTCAATTCGGAAAATCAATGTTTTAAGAAAGCTTAAATCAATTTCCAAAAGTAGGCAGTCACCTTAAGTAAATTATTTTTTTTTTCCTTTTAGAGTAATGAGGTGAATCAGGGAAATGCATTGGATCATGATTTCACAGCAGTATATCTTGCATTCTTGTTTGCGGCCAAGGAACTTCTCAATACTTCTCTAAGCCAGGTACAACAGATTATCTATTACCAGGTTTTCTCCCTTGATTCTAATGTTTTTCTCAGGTTCTCTGGTTTCACTTCCTCTACAAGACCTGTCATTGTAAAATTCCAATTCAGACTGAGTTAGCTGTGCCTCAACTTAAATCAGTCCAGATTGTTTTAGGGTTCAATCAGAGACTTAACCCTACTCTGCCTTGGATCAGCTTAGAGGTTTTATCAAGATTTGTTATGTGAGTTAGCTGTGCCCTAACTTAGATCAGCCCAGATGTTGTTTCAGGGCTCAATCTGTGTGTGATCTGCACATGCTCTGACTTAGATAAGCCCAAAGGTTGTTTCAGGATTCAATCTGTGTGATATGTACCCTGACTTTAATCAGCCCAGAGGTTGTTTCAGGGTTCGATCTGTGAGTTAGCCGTGACCTGACTTAGATTAGCCCAGAGGTTGTTTCAGGGTTCAATTTGTGAGTTTGTCATGCCTTAGATTAGCCCTGCATTATTTTGGGGTTTGTGACTTTGATTGATAATTTTATTACAGGTTGTATTCACTAGAGTGTTATCTGATATCTATGTGTTCTGTGTACATGCTACATGGAGTGACATGTATGTAATGCTGTTTTCTAGGGAGAAATAAGATCTATCAACAAAGACTTGAGTGAGCTTTACAGGAGTTTCTCCCGTGCAGCGGCTCTAGTGCCATCAATAGATGACAACACCTGTGCTGAAGAATTGTGTCTTAAGTTGCTGGACAACTGGACTTCAAACCAAGCACAGGTAAATTAATGACCAGCTAGCAACAGGTTACTTACTTACTACCATAAAGTAACCATTCTCTCCCCGTTTGATTACTCAGGCCTTTTCTGATACATTCTGATTGAAATTTGATTTTCACTGATGCTAGTCAAATATATAAAAGTTACTGACTGATTATTTTTATTGATGGCAGCATAAAATTAAATTGCTGCGGCAACTAGCAACTACTTACTGTGTGTGTTATTGGGAACCACTCTTGTGCCGCAATATATTGCTTTGGATGCCGAAGTATCTGGCTTGACTTTTGGATAGACTTGTGAGATTTATTGTGGTTGTTTATTCTACAGGATATTTCGTTCCTGAATGGGATGGTAAATCTAGTAACCACTATCCTAGAATGCATGGACTACACCATTACACCAGTATTTGCAGGCAAATCTCCCATCAAGTCACCTTCAAAATGGACAAAAAAGATTGCTCGCCCCCTTGGGAACATGACCAGCACAGTAGAACTGATGAGGAGACTCATTACTGCATGCTATAACATGGTTGATTCCAAGGTATTTCTAAATTGGTTTACATTGTCAAATAAAGCTATTATGTATCAGTGTGGAAGAGCAATGAACAAGTGGGTGAAATTCTGCATTTAAAGGAGTATTGGTATTGGTTTTCAGAAAGCAAGTAGCAATTCTGGCATGTTGGCTGCTCTGATGACCAATTTGATTGACAGCCTTTCAGTGTTCTTTCAACATTTGAATGGAGCATCAATGATTGCTGCAGCAACTGAACAACTTTCCTTGGCACTTGTTCCAATAGTGAGGTCCTCACACTCCAGGTACAGTAATCGTATCAAACACATACATCCATCAAATACTCGTCTCCTTTTCTGAGTAAAGTAGACCTTGTTACCTTAGTCCCATTACATTTTTTCATTTAACATGCAGACCATGTGCCATTCTCTTGAGAATAAGATTCTTTGTTTGAGTTGTATCCATATTCATGTGTCTTCCCATTCAGTGGTGGATCCAAGGGAGAGGTGCAGGGTGTGCGCACCCCTCCCTGGTTCAACTCTGTGCCCCTACTTCGAAGATAACCAATGCAAAATAATATTTTTTCCCTTTGATTCTAAGTGGGCACCCCTCCCTGAGTTAACTTTGTGCAGTGCACCCCTCCCTGAACAAATTTCTGGATCTGCCCCAGTCATATGCCACCAAAGAAATGATACTATAGGAAATGGCATCTGATTTGAAATTGGAAAATTGGAAATTAAAAAACAAGAAGCATAAGTATAAGAATTAGTATTTTTTTCCCTACAGTACAAAAGAATCAAAATCAGGTATGGAAAAGGCAATCTTCACAACAAAATTCATTCAGAAGGTAAGGGGAGTGAGTCAACTAATAATAATAAAATAAATAGAAAAAATGATATGGGATTAACAGTGGATTTCACAGAGTGGCTCTTCTTCCACTGGATTCCAATTGGAATTTAGAAGGTGATTTTTGCGGAGGGGGGAAGCCGGAGAACCCAGAGGAGAAAACCCTTGAATCACAGGAGAGAACCATCAAACAACTCAACTCACTTACAATACAGAGCTTGTCAGGACTCGAACCCAGGTGGCATTGATGAGAGGCAAGCACTCTCACTGCTACGGCACCAATGCTTCTCATAATAAGTTTTACTTTAAAATTATTTCCAGCCAAAAGGTCAGCTAAAAAAGTAAGGTTTTTGATAATGTGTAAATATTGCGTATGTCAGCTAGTATTATTGGTGCAATCAGTTTTTAACAAATTGGATGTTTATGCTGGTATCAAAGAAATATAGATGAAATGTTTTAATGAAATGTTAAACAGGGGTTTAATTAATCAAGTTTTTGAAATGACAAGGAGAATGTCATGGTACAGGGTTCCCACGGTCAGGGAAAAGTCAGGGAATTCTGATTTTTTTTCAAGGTCAGGGAATTGTCAGGGAATTTGGATTTTAGTCAGGGAAATTTGCAATTTATTAAAAAGTCAGGGAAAAGTCAGGGAATTTTTGTCATCATTCTCAAATTCTTCTTGGCGATAATATTGTAATTTCACTCCCAAACGAAACTTCCCAAATGTTCCCGATGTATATTTTTAAATAGAAGTTTGCCACTTGGTCATGGAAAAATTACTTTTGGTCAGGGAAAAGTCAGTGAAAAGTCAGGGAATTTTAATTTTTGATATGAGTGGGAACCCTGTGGTAGTTTAAGCTGGATAATTTTACCCATTTACCAGAGTATTCTCCAATCCCTGAACCTTAATTAAACCCCTGCTAATGAGTTATAAATTTAATAACCTAGCTTTTGGGCTCAGCACCCAACATTAGGGTACAGTAACCACAGAAGTTGATATATTTACATCGTGGAAATTTGTATGTCATTCTTTTTTCTTTACAGGTTGAGAAACTCTGGCAAGATATTCTGACCAGCATACAAACCCGGCATGGTGAACCATACAGTAGTGAACTACTTGCTGCCTTGTCTCCTCTACTGGTAAGTAAGGGGATTATTGCCAGTTGGGATTCGTATTAATTGTAGGAGGGCCATAATGAAAACTACTGGGTCACCAGTAATGTATGTCACCCTCAATAAAATAAAGTCTATTTTTTTAATTTTTTATTTATTTATTTTTTAATTGAAAGACAAATGTTCTTTATTAAATATTTAGGGTCTGAGATTAGCTGTTGTGTCATGAAATCTGCTGACCAAGATTTTGTCTTAATCCAAAAACATGGTTTTCCAATAGAGGCTTTGCACAATTGCATGATGGCAGCCATGACTGGGGGCACAACGTGTACAATAGAGTCTATTTCCCCTGGGAAACTGGATTCTTTCTCATGGGAATCAGATTGGACTAGATTCGATTGTTCCTGCCTCCTGTCATGGCTCCCACCATGCAAAGGTGCAAAGCCTCTTAGCCATTTTAAGGTGCAGGAAAGGACTGGGTCATTGCAGTGCATTTTGGGGCTGCTTTAGGGGACAAAACAGACACCATCTTGGAGAAATGTCCCCAAATATAAGTCAGCCCCACGATGCACTGCTATGCCAACTCAAACCAATTTTTCCCTCAATATCATATTGGCTTATGGACGATCTCTTAGAAGTTAATTTTGGACCCTGATGTTAGGCTCGCTTCTCATTGCAAATCAATTTACTGGTATCTGTATCCTAATAATTTTTTAAAATTCTTTTCTTTTTCGTCCTTTCCATTTCCTTTATTTTTGTATTTCTCTTATCCTTCCATTCAGTTTGACTTTTTGACCCTTATATCATTCAGTGAATAATCAAATTCAAATATCAATTCACAGGAGGTCACATTTGTTCACCACAGAAGGCAGCTGAAAAACCAAGCAATAATATTCTGGAATGCAACATTTGCTAATTCTCACACATTGGAGTATTCAAACGATTTAAGGTAAATCAAATCCACTATTTCCAATTGCAACCAAAATTGTATTCTATAAAAGCTGCATTTTTTTAGAAATAATAGGCAATTTTGAATTAGACGTCAGGTATTCAGGTTTGTTCTCAAAAAAATGTGCTCTAAAAATGAATTTTGCATTCAATGCTTTGTGGTGCATACTGTAGGTTTCTTGGCAACCAAAAATATTATTAAAAATGATAAATGGAAATCTTTTTGGTATTTCACAGAAATGTCCTGCTGTCGGTCAAAGATAAAGCAAATCTGACTGCTCCAGGATTGAGGAGTACAGAGGTATTTAACTGAGCACCATGATTGGCTCCATCCATGGCTTTGTTTAACTTGAACGTACTAGAACAAGGACTGCAGAGCAGCCTAAAACATTTTGTGTGTGTGTGGTGGGGGGGGGGGGGGGAGGAGTCCTCAAATTTAGCAATCGTTACAGAGCTTTAAGATCAAGCTGGCAGCTGCAAGTCTGACAAATGCTTCAACTGCCAGCTACTTCTTCTTTCCTCATAAGAAATACATTTTTGTTTCTTGTATTGGGTCACAGCCAGTTACTTCAGACTTATGACCACCTACTCCAAAACATTCTAAAAGCCCCATTGTTAGCAAAACCTTTTGGGCTACACCCAGAGTAACTCTCTTTGATAACTGTAGAAAACAGGCCAATTTCTTCATTTAATGAAAACTCTGCAAAGTAATTCCTTATTTCTTGGAATTTGAAATCCTTTATTGTTCTTTGAAAATTTTAAATACTGTTGTAACTTGTGCAGTGTAAGGGGAAAATGATCAAAATATTGTAGCAATATGTTAAGTAATGCTCCAAATAAGAACGATAGCGCTTTCTATTGTTCTGCGGCATATTGCTTGCCTCACATCAGAATTTTGAGATTTTCTACTGAGAGGGATGTATCAACCTATGGAGAGATGTTTGTGAACTAAAAGTCACTTTTTAAGACGTTTACTTTTGAGTTTGAGGTTTTCAACCAATCACAACACCCAAAAACAATAGAAAGAAAAAGCCTCAAATTTGTCATTTTCCCCACATAGAATTTTGGTCGTATTGAAACACAGAAGATTCAAAGGGATTTAAAGACTAAAAGGGATTTTGTCAGTAGTTAAATATCACAAAAATATACTTTTCCTCCATTTTTCGTGTTTCGACCAACAAGAAGATTGGTTTAAACAATACTACAATTATCACCTTTCTACATTCCATGCCGTTGAGAGCTATCGTTCTTATCTGCATCGTTACTTAACAAGTTACAGATTAAACCATTTGTACTACAAATTGAAAAGTAAATTTTATATAAAAAAACCCTATATATATCTTAGAATTTTTGGAGTGGTGCCAGAACAATCATGATCTGCTTGAAAATATTTTTTGTGTGAAAATGTTTCAGGATCCTCTTAAAGAAACACTGGCAGAAATTGAGGTATGATCAATAAAATTATCATTTCTCTTTGAGTTGGTTCTTAATCGTCAAATTCCCTTGGGTTTGCCAACCTCTAATTCTTCATTGAAGTAGAGACCCATCAACATCTACTCTAATATTATGTCAAGTCTAGGAATCAAACCAGAGTCCCCAGAGGTGAGAGGGAAGTGAACAACCCTATGCCACCCTTGATTTTCTGATTGGACTGACTCGTACTAACCACCTCCATGATTGTTATAAAGCATCTTTGTTTACGTATGTATATACGAAAGAGTGCTGTTAGCCATTCCGAGGTGGGTCAAGTTGGCATCGTGATGAATTTTGGAACTGTCTTGGGGATGAAATAGATTTGATCTTGGATGTATGCCCCCTAAAGCAGACCCAAAGTGCATTCCACCACGGAATGGCTGATATAAATCATAAATTATTAAATCATTAGTTATTGAATATTATATATATCTCTTTTAGATTGAGGAAATAAGTCAAATTACTCAGCCCCATGGATCCCCTGTCAGGATAAAACCCTTGTTGTTTCTTGGGGGGTCCCCTAAGGTCAAGGGTAGCTTTCTCCACAAGGCTGCTGAGGCAGAGAAAGCTGTGGAAAAAAGCTCTCCAAATAAGGTAAGTAGATTTTAGTTGCCATTCTACTGTAGTTGCTTTTATACAAAGATCTCCACACAAGGTGTGAGGAACAAAAGAAGTTTGTAGCCAAGCTAGACCATAATGCACCTTCTTGCTATCCTAGAAAAGACAAGTCGTTCTTTAGAAAGGCTTGGCTTTTCGCTGACCTCTTGTGCAAAATGTTGCTATTTGTAAATGACTTTATTTTATTACAGGCATGGACGGAACCAAGACTGCCCTCCAAGAGTAAAGGTGCAACACGTAATACACATGCCAGAAGGAAATTACCACTCTCCTTGTTAGATGATGATAGTCAGGTGTGTGTCATTAAGATTAAAACATTCAGTATGTTAAGAAGCTCGTGGAGTTGTACTAGTGGTATTTATATGGATCTAAAGGCAGGGCTAAACATAACAGTACGTCATCAGACAATGTCTGGAATGAATTAGATCTTGCCTTGCTGGCCATTTTGACCAGTAACACTGAAGCAGAAACGAGGTATGACTAAGCTAAGACTCATTTGGCAGGCAATCATGACCAGCAACTGACAAACCTTTTTTAGCCACGAAATGCACTCTCCATTTGCATAACTATGTCAATGCAACGGCAGCATACTGAAGGGATGACCAAAACAGTTTCTAGCATTCTTTCTTTTAAGAACATGCGTAATGTTCGGCTTAATAACGGCTTGCCTCCTCATCTCATTCTTTCTTTTGCTGTGTGCGCCTTTCTCTCGCTATTATTCAGTAATGCTGTAAAATTCCCAGAATTAACACATCAATTATTTTGTTTCAGGATTTTGTGAGGATAGCTCCATCACCAACTAAAAAACGCCTACTAACAGAGCACCAAAAAGAAGTGATGCAAGAGAAAAGGTACAGTTATGATGATCACCTTTCAATCACTTAGTTAGTCGCAACATTAGATGTTTTCCAACTTTTATTTCTATTTCCATCAATCAAAAAATTACGAGCTCGGACCTTTATGGGTAGCATGGATGGTCTATGCTGTTCAGGTGTCATCCTCTCACCATTTCATTCAAGCTTTGTTGCAAGGGGACCGTAATTCCAGCCGTGCGTGCAGTGCCTCGTATGCACGTTAAGTTGTATGTTCTGTGTGTGGTTCTCTCCAGTGCTACAAGGGTTTTTGCATGGTCCTTTGGTCTTCAGAAATTCGATCTCAGAATCAAAGGGATGTATTGTAGTCTTAGGTCACGGCACGCTGCGTCTGTACATTGTGAATTGTTAACAGGAACATGATATCTGCTCTCTTAAGTTCTGATGGTGCATGTTGAATGGTGATGATACTTTTATTGCTTCCACAGCACTGTGCCTGCACTTTATAACTGTTTGGACCAATCCCAGGATGCCTTCTACTCCACTCAAGAGTCTTTGTAAGTTATTATTGAAATAGGTGTGTGATGAGTTTCATATCGTGGGGGAACTGGGTCGAAACCGGACAATCATAAAAAAGATGTCCGGAATATATCTATTTTTCAGTGCTTTTTCTTCATTCGGTCAAAATCAAGCTACATTTGTCGTGAACATGATGCATTGTGGACTAGCTTGAGTATCAACATTGTTTACCATACCTTATATGGTAATGTTTGTACCAAAGCCACGTACTGTAGACTGGTGTCAATAATCGTTAGGGATGTACTCGTTTACTTTATGTTTTGGTCAATGAATGATCTCATATCTAATTGTTGTTTTTTGTCTTTAACAGACTATGTACTCCTTCGCCAAGTAAGTTGGAAATTCATTCTTTAGTAATATTCTCATTTGTCATTCTTATTCTTTTACCTGCTAGCGTCAATGTAAACATCTTCGTTCCAGCTTTCTTCTAATTGTTGTGAGAAGACGAGCATGTTTGTTGTTGAACCTTATTCGTTGCCACTATCAGGTTTTGCATTTTTGGGGCATAACATATGTTCATGTATATTTTTTTGGTAAAGTTAATCTATTTTCAGCGCTTTTTACCATGCTAAATAGCAAGATTTTTTTTTCTTCGATCGTTTTTTTTCCATAACACCTAACACGGCCTGACTTTGATCAGCCCAGAAGTTGTTTAAGGGTTCGATATGTGAAATAATCGTGCCATGACTTAGATCAGCTCAGAGGTTGTTTAAGAGTATCGATAAAATTTGAAAGGTCATAAAGCTATACCACTATTGCATTTTGTGTTTTTTCGTTTCAGTTGAAGACCAATTAGCGCCCTTCACAAATAACAAGGTCCCAGTCACTGAAGATGAAGACAAAGAAAAGATGGTGGAAACCAGAGAGGAGACAGATCATGTCGATGAGAACAAACCTAGCAGAGATGGTGAGCAAGAAACCACTGACAATTTGAAGAAAGTGATTGAAATAACTGAAACAATGGAAACAGACAGCGAAGACCCCTTAGCAACAACAAACACTGCTCCAGGTCTGGAAACTCCAGAGAAGGATGAACCAATGACGTCATGGTTTGCCACATCCCACACGGATAAAGATGCAGATAGAAAAGAAGAAGTAACTTCACCTGATTTTATACCGTCGTCTCAAGTGTCTGATTCCCCTCGTCATTTCAAATCACTTAGAAGATCTGGTTGTATTCCTGTTCGCAATAGTATGGTAGTACTGCTCAAAGATGTCAATGATAAGGATAAAAACACTGCTGATAAAATTGGAGGTGAAACTGTTCAGCTACCAGAAGTCACTCCGACTTCAGATATGACCGATAACGATGAAATGATGGATGAAAAACATAGTGAGAGCCACGAGGTCGAAGCGAAGGACGACAAGGATAAATGTAAAGGAAGCTCTACCAAGGTGACGTCGTCCAGGAAGAAAAAGAAATCAATGGCTGAGAAATCCAAGACTTCACCGATTGCCGGTCGAACAAGAAGAGGACGTCAGCTGAAACTGGGAACACCCAAAAAAGACAACAACGAGTCATCTGAAAATAACTCAGAAGGAGGAACGGAGAATTCCTCGGAAAATCAGGAATCTTCTTCAAGTATTCAAGATACGGACTCAGAACAGGGAACCGAAAATATTGAAAATCCCTTAGATTCAGAGAAACCGGAAGCAGAAGTGAATGAAAAAGAGGAAGTGGATACAGTAAGACCTCTAGAGTCTCTAGATGTAAAAACCAAGGGGACTACCCAGTTCAGTAAAGGCGTGATGTCATCTCCTGTTTCGTGCGCGAAGATTAAATTTATGAAACCTAATACTGGAAGTCCAACCCAGCCTTCTGCCATCAAAAGTTTCCATTCTCCTGTATCATCGCCTTCCACCGGGATCTTGAAGAGATGCACTGGGCGGTACGACTCGCCGTCTCCTCCAAATAAGGTTAGTTATAGTAAGATTAATCAAGGTCCATACAGATCAAAAGTAAGAACACAACTCTACTACGTATATATTGTAACATTATCTACTTTAGAATAGGTATGGCCAGTACTCCTGTTTCGACCCTGTTCTACAAAGTTAGCATTGATTTAATATGGAATTACTTTGAATATACATGTATTCCAGTGAAGGCCCCAATCTCGTATCCATAGCCTGCGTTTCTGCCAAAACAAGGGCTCTGGATAAACCATTTTTTGACACCAGGATTTCTTGGACTTCGGTAAAAGAGCGCATGCGTTCAAAAACTTGCCGGAACTCTTGATGTATGTATTATTCTAAAGAAAACGGTATAATATTACTAACACCACCCTACACCCCTAGGTAAGACGTGTGTCATTCGCAATGCCGTTAGCACAGGAACCCCAACAAAAGGAAACGAGCGTAAATCCAGCAAAAGAGAAACCCACAGTTACCCAATCAGAGCTAACAGAATCGTCAAAAGAAACAGAACCAGTTATGACTACACCATCGAGAGGCTCTGACAACTTTACTATTATCAAACGAGTAAGTATAACGAGAGTAGAACAGGAGGGTTTTGAAAAAAATAACCAACGACAACTGAATTAGTCTCTAAAACTCATAGCCGGGTACACGTGCCCTACTAATTAGGGAGACCAAAAATTGAGTTTTCTGTCTGTCCGTCTGTTCGTGTCCATCTGTCTGCCTATCTGAGTGTGTATATTTAGTAAGCAGCCTTATTTTTCTTGCTTGGGCAAGATGTTATCTTATTTCAAATACCTTGACCGTAAATGTTTTTGTCTAATTGACCTCCATGTTCGAGATACACTAGCTTTCGAGTACCTTTCCGATGTAGTAAGGGAACAATACTAAAGGGAAATAAACGTGTAGCCATGTGGCTCTTTATGATATTTAGAATACAAAGACATACATAATAAATACTGATAAGATTATTACATGGGAAAGAAAAAAGGAGTCGACTGTTCTGCTTATCTAACATGGCTGCCGGCACATGATCGTGCAAAACCTTTTTCGTGCTCAAGGAAATAGGGAAAATAGGCCCTTTGCAGATCAGTAATCACGTGCTGATTAATTCACTAAGATCAAATGAATGAACAACTTGATTCCCATGGGTGAAATATACTAGTGAGCAAACAAAATTTCTTCTACGAGAGATCGTAATAAACCTAAATTTCATATCATTGGTTGCATATCGTTTTATTCAGTTCTTTACAAGTAGCGACACAGAATCACCAATTTAAAATAAAAACAAACATTTTGCTCATCAGTACAGACACGTGACCGTTAACTGCAAAGGGCCTATTGACCTTTACTAAGTTTTTCAGAGTTTTTTCTACTTAATTGATTTTTTTATGTTATGTTTACCATTAGCGTCGCAAGACCCCATCAGCAGGTAAAGACGGAAAGGATGACAATGCAACATGCATTTATCCCGATCTCGTGAACTGTAACGTACCAGTCGAACAAATCCTACCATCACTGTGCTCCTTTACCTGGTCACGTGGGCTTGGTCACGTGGTACACGCGCAGAACATCAGGACAGTTGGTAACCTATCATCATTGAAGGAATTCCAGATCAATAATCTGCCAATACGATCCCCCAAAGTACAAACCCTACGAGCTGCGCTGACAAACTTCCATCAGAAAACTAAGGGATCGAAGTCCAAGACCGCGAGAGATATAACAGCATTATCAGGTAAGTCATTCATAATTTAGGTAAATGTGGTCGCTTGAGACGGACGGCCGATTTACAAAGGCTACTAAGATTCAGATAGATTTGATCGCTTGAGATGGATGGCCGTTTTACAGAGGTTGCTCAGATTCAGACAAATGTGGTCGCTTGAGATGGGTGGCCGATTTATAAAGGCTTCTAAGATTCAGACAGATATGGTCGCTTGAGTTGGGTGTCCGTTTTACAGAGGTTGCTCAGATTCAGACAAATGTGGTCGCTTGAGATGGGTGGCCGATTTACAAAGGCTTCTAAGATTCAGACAGATGTGGTCGCTTGAGTTGGGTGTCCGTTTTACAGAGGTTGCTCAGATTCAGACAAATGTGGTCGCTTGAGATGGGTGGTCGCCCTATTTTGTACATACGTCTTGATTAGACATTTCATACAATTTTTTTAACGCATACATCAAGAATAGTTCTTGAGGAAAAAATAGACAAACTTGACATGATAAATGTATTATCTGCAGAAAAACCAACACACACACAAGCTGTTAGCCATTCCAAGGTTGTGGAAAAACTGGGTCAAGTTGGCGTTTTCCATTTTCCGATGAAAACAGGCAGTGCATTGTGGGACCGTTTTAAGAGACGGAATAGACGCCATCTTGTCTCCTAAAACAGCACCACAATGCACTGTAATGTCCCAGTTTTTTCCTCGACCTCGGAAAGGCTGAAGGAAGATTGGCTGACTGCTCTCGGCCAATTATAGGATATGCCTACATAACTGATTGAAATCTTATCATATGTAGGAAAAGAAAAGAAATGGGTTGATAAATCTATTGAGAGCAATGTAAATTGTACAACAATCTTGGAAAGCGAAGATATTGTGAACAATAATAACATGAAAGAACTGGAAAAACAACTTAGTGCTTCCGATGAAAACATGGCAAATTCTGAAGAATCGTGTGAAAAATCGGAGGAAAAAGTGTTGGAAAATGAGGAAAATAAAGAAACAGAAAGAAATGTTTTGTTGGAAGAAGTAATAGAGAAGGAGAACGAAAATGATAGTGAAAGTGGGGAGCAGAGAGAGAAAAGTGATAACAAAGATCTCACTAAAGACCATACCGTGTGTACATCTTCTGTTGAACAAGAATCTGTAGATTTATCCGAAAAAATATCATTGGGGTCTGAGGACGCTAAAGAGCTCAAACAGGATGAATTTTCTGTTGAAATATCATACACGCCTCCTCTACCTGTACCAGAAGACGTTGATGATAGTGATACTCTAGATGAAGAAGTGAACGATACTACCCCTACGAGGACAGCCTGTTCAAAGCCCATAGTCCTGTTCTCCCAAAGTGATGAGGAAAGTGAAAGTAATAAGATGTACAGTACCAGTGAGTTGATGAGTATTATTAATGAGGATATAGAGAATTATGCTGCTTCGAATGAAGAAGTGGAAAATACAATAGATACGACTGAACAAGTTCATGATAACAAAGAATCTGGACTTGAAATTGCTGAACTTCCCTCGGGTGTTGGTAAGTTCTTATTATACATTTTAAGTTTCTTATTTGTTGTTACTTTTCCTGCTGTTTTCTCTCACATCCAGTATCCAGGTTTCACATAATAGGAAAATGGGAAATAGCTTTAATTCCTTCCATTTTTCGTGACTGAGTGTAAAGTAGATGAAAATGCCACTTCGGTGCTGTGTACATGACCCAAATGGACCAAATCCAACTAGGCATAATATTTTCCTATTTCATACCACGTCATTCTCTTTAAAATGAGATTCTTTGTTTGTATCCATATTCATGTGTCTTGTCATGCCGTACTTTTAAACAAATAAATGATACTCTAGGGTCATACACGTGGTCCGATATGAAAAAGCAGCGAATTAGGTCTATTAGGTCATATCAAACAATCATAAAAAGCTCGTTAAATTAAAAATAAAAACGCCTTTTTCGATAGATTTTCAATGCAATAATAAAACTGATTCAACAAAATTTTCATTTCATATAAAAAGTCATTTTACTAAGTTAAAATTTCATTTTAATTTTTGCTTCTTGTTTTGGTAGATAACACTGTTGACACTGAGCTAAAATACAGAAATAAAGAAGAAGAGAAAAAAAAAGAAAAGCAAGATAAACATGTGGATGAATCTACTAAGGATGAATCGGTTCAAAACACTCAAGAAGAAACACTCGAACAATCATTTTCTCACACTTTAAACTCAGTTCTTGAGAAAGCATCTCCCGAAGTATTAGCAAGACTTTCTAACGAGGAAATCTTTGTCGCACATAAAAACCTAACAGAACTCATGTCTCGAGTTGTGACTGTTCTCCAAGAAAGGCTGCAAACACCGCTTCAAGGACAAGAAAAATAGACTCTGGTCCTAAACTGTGAGAGATTTAGTATTTTGCAGTTACAAATTTATTTCCAAGATTAACGCGAGTGAGCTGAAATTGTCCTCGAAAACGCCATCGAAGCTCGAATGTAAAATATATTGGTTAATTTCGAATTAGCGGTTTAAAGTATACTTTGAGTAATTCTTCTTCATATATTATGATTATGCTTTTATATTATTACAATAAATGTGATGTTTATTTCGTAAATACTGTTGTATCTGTCACCTTTTAGTTTGGACTGATAGACCTCTAGATATATTGAATACTGTAAGGTCAACTAAGAATGTAAATAAAGGCAGACAAGTATAAGAAGGCCGCGGTTTTGCAGTTCATATTTTGGCTTGAATAAGACAACCGGAGTTGTTGCAGCGTAAGAAGCCTTTTACTTTCTTAAGTACACATCTTCTTCGCTGGTAAGAGCCTCCACCGTTGGCGATTCTTAGCAGAGAAAATCGAAGATCGGTCTCCCATTTTCTCTAGTGCCAAGAAACGTCAGCGAGAGAGTCTGCTAACAGGAAAGTACACATCTTATCTAGGGTGCAAAAAGACTAGGACAAACCTAAGTGTTGCAATGGACTACTTTGACGATACGGCGGCCATCTTGGATAGCAATGCATTGTGGGACGTTCAGGGGGCAGATAAAGATTTGTTACTATAATGACGTCGATTGATATTGACAGCTTACCACAAGAGAATACAATAAAATATAGACGGTAAATTGATCACCTTTATCCATAAAAGAAAGACATACGCACGAAACTATATATAGTTTCCGTCATCTTTGTTTCTTATTGCCTCTTGTCAAGATGGCTGCCGTAGCGTATAGAGTCAGTATTCACCTTCATAATTCGTTTCTGTTAAACAGAAAAACTACGGCGACTATAAAGTAAAGAGTATACTTTATCTTTATATATATGAAAGAAAAACAATCTCGGATTTAATTTCATTTCCTGGTCGAAAGGTAAAATACGCTGACTGTCAACTTCATTAGTTGTCTGAATGAAAATGTACGTTTTTACAACGGCTGAAAGTCAAATAAGCCCATCCATTTTTTTCCCGCTAAAATCTAATTCTGGGATATATCTCGGTTTTGTTTAGAAGGGAAGGTCTTTACTTGTAGTAGATCTAGATGTAACTTATTATTCCAATTGTTTAATGTCTTCTAAGTATAAATATTTTCGTTTAACAGGGTTGTTTTGAATATTGAAAGACTTTAGCACATGGCATTCAAAGGGTTCCTTTTGCCTTTGTTCTGTAAACGATTCAGTTAAATTCACCGACAACTTCGTTATCAGAATGTTTCATTTTCGTCTTCCACCTTTTTTCAAACTAAATGCTTAAAGCCGTTTTACTGCAATGACCTGCTACATTTTGATTCCAAAATGAGGGACTGCAGAAATATAGGTAGGGAAAAAAGGAAAAGTAAATGACGAAATTCATGGAATATTTTAACTTGATTTCTTGAATTTCCCGAAACTCAAGATGGCAGCAGAAAAAAATGATGCAAAATCGGTAAGTTTTCCACAGTTTGATGTAGTTATCACTAGTCTTACAAGCATCAAAAAGAACAGTCATAATTTTCCTTGTATTTTGAATTGTTTTTTTTTCCTTCAATTCAGTAGAAAAATGCTAAACTTGTAAGTTAGTCCAAGTCGCATTACGTTGTGTAGAAATCCACGATTAAATCTTCCATTTTGTACAGTATTTTTCACATTTTTGTTTCCTATAAATCGTTCAGCCGTTTGATATGTCAACGTAGACATTTCACCTTATATCTAAATATTTCGGTGGAAAATCGCTTAACCACAGCGACTTACAACAACAAACTCTAAAATCATTCGCTCGATTAATGACGTTGGTTAAAAGAATAGAAAGTTTGATTCAACGAAGTTTTACTAAAACATGCTGATATAAACTAAATTAGATGATGGCTAGGACTAACGTCCGAAACGTCGGTCTCTATTTTCACTACGGTGTTAAACTTACGAATCTACGATAACTGGTAAACTAGATTAGAATTTAATTTCGATAAAGTCGCATAAGAAAGGTTTTTCCAATTGCCACCATCAGTTATTCTTCCTGCATCATTTTCGGGCTCTAACTTGCTTTTCATGTTTTTCAAAACGTTTCTAAAATCTAGTGAAAAAGTCTTTTATTGATATATATTTACATATCTTTCCTTACTTCGGTTGGAAATATCAACATTTTATTTCTTGGCTCAAATTTACAAATTCTCGTAATCGGCCTTGCTTATTCTTTATTTCAGTTCAGTGAATATATCTCTAAAAAATTCATTCTCTACGATAGAAATGATGTACTTGATACTCTAACAGATTTAAATCGATTTACGATTAAAAATTGCACCTTAATCCTTGGTGAATTAGTACTAGAATTGAATACATTTACAAATGCTTCACTATGACCAAAGTACAAAAGCTTGCTTCAAATACCAATGGTTCCAAATTCTTGATAATTCATTACATGTAATTTTCAATTGTTTTTTTTTTTCACCAATATAACATGATTTTAAAAACTCATTAACCTCTTTAAATGTTGTCTAGTAAGATCATAAGAACTACTCGATAACTAAGAGGAGCTACTTTGACTGGTTATTTTTAACTCGTTACCAAGTGACCAACCAGTTAAACGAACTGTTTTAACCTGTTTTGTTGTTGCTTGTACTTAAAGCTATCCAACCTTGTCGACCTGCTTTTCATAATAGATTCTTTGCCTCACGCAAATTAACCCAGGTTTTAAAACTGCGTCAATAATCGTTTATCAGTCAGAAGTAGTTATGGATGAGACCGTTAAAATTGTTGCAAAGAAGAATTTTTAAGAAACACGGAGAATTAGCTCGTTTTTGATAAAAATTTATATTTTGTTTAAAGATATTTACATTTTTTTAATTATGTGCTAAAAATCTTGTTTCTTTCCGTTCCTGGAACTTCCTGTTGTATATCGTGCCCCACCCCACATCCCAAATTATTAAATTAGTGCTTCCACCAATTCCTTACGCTAGTAGCATCTAATCGAAATTCATTTTCATGGCATTTAGATGATTACCTTCGTTTACGAATTTGCCGTTTTTCTAGCATTTTTGCTTCTTTCTTCAGGTTCTGGCCGATGCTATTTCCCAGATACTCATGATATGCGGAACTCTATTTGCTGTTGTCAATGGACTTATACCGACACTTGCCACCTTAATTTATGGAGGGCTCACAGATGAACTGAACTCTAAGGTAACCAACTGTACGCAAATCAGCTTCAAGATCAACCTGACAAAGGTGCCGCCGAATGAACTTCTTTGGATCGATAATCTGTCGTCCTTCGGGATTAATTCGTCGAGTGTTGTTGGTGTTTTGGTAAACGGGACGCCTGTAGATGTTCGAGTCATCGATATCAATACGATACTTTTGCGGAACGTGAAGGGAATAAAAAATTTAAAAAATAAAGACATTCTTAAGCTAAAGAAACCGAAAAGGAAGCATGGAAAGACGCCTTTACGAGCTAACAAACTAAAGGGAAATTCTCTAAAGAAAGGAAAGAAAGCACCCCCGAATAAAGCCAAGAAAGGGAAAACTCCCTTCAGATTTACAAGTCATGGCAAAAGTAAAGACGACTTTATTCCTATTTATTCGACAAAAAATCAAGATAAAGATAATATTAGAAGTAACGGTAATAATAAAATATCCAATGGATCTGTTCAAATTAATGAAACTTCAAGATGGAGTATCGTCATTGTTGGAAGTGTCAATGAAAATCTCGACAAGAAAGAAGACTATGCGAGTGAGTCAGGAAACAGAAATATGGCAAAACGTAGGAAACAAGTATGGTGGCGGGACAAGAGTAGTTCATCGCCTTCTGAATTATCTGTACTAATAGACCACGGCTCCATCAAAGACAATCTGCAGATTGGCGAAGATGATGCCTTGGATCCACAAATACAAAATCCACAGACCAAGCCAACGTCTTCATTATCTTTGAATGCTTATGATGACAACCAAAACAGAAGTAGAAGTATTATTACGAAAAACGTAAAGAAGTCAACTCAAGGAAACAATGATTTTAATAGCAATTATATCTCGAAAGAAAAAGCCATTATTAAGGAAGATGATCCTGACACCTTACGGCAAAAAAGAAGTATCAACAAGAAAGAAAACTTGGACCTTCAAAAGCAAATGCCTTACGAAAGTGAGACAATATGGTGGAAAGAAGGTAATGGAACCGAGCCAGCAGAAATGACGGTGTTGCTACCGATTGGTTCCTTGGAAGACAAAGCGAACAAGGAAAACAAAAACGAAGTGCATCACAAATTGAAGCAGAGTACAAACAAAATAGAAAGGATTTGGTGGCGTGAAGATGGAGATGAAAATGTAAGAGAAATGACAACAATGACATCTCTAGGATTCATAGACAACCATCACGTAGATGAACCGTCCGCACCTGTCACTGTCCAGCAGCTAGACTCTCGTGATAAAAACACCAGTGATGCTTTGCTACGTACAACTATCGTGGGACGAAAAACTACACAGGATACAATTGGCTTAGATGCTCAAAATATGAAACCAGTTCTCAAAGAAACAAAAAGAGTCTATAAAGCTGGAGCAAATATTACTGGCTTTGGTGTCACAAGAGTTTTGACAACAAAACCAAATGTCAATGAAGTCAATGTAACCCAGGCAAATGTCACAGGCGTGAATGTAACCCAGTCAAATGTCACAGGAGTCAATGTAACCCAGTCAAATGTCACAGGAGTCAATGTAACCCAGACAAAGATCACAAGTGTCAATGTAACCAAGGCAAAGGTCACTGTTGTCAATGGAACCCACGCAAAGGTCACCGGAGTAAATGTAACCCATTCAAATATCACTGGGATTAATACAACCCATCCAAATGTCACTTGGGGCAATGCAACGCATTCAAATGTCAGAGGAGTCAATGTAACCCATCCAAATGTCAGAGGAATCAATGTAACCCAGTCAAATGCCACTGGTGTAAATGTTACCCAGGCAAATGTTACAAGAGTTAATGGAGCTCAGGCAAAGGTCACTGGAGTCAATGTAACCTATTCAAATGCCAGTGTAAATAATTCAACCCATTCAAGTATCACTGGAATCAATACAACTCATCAAAATGCCAATGCAATCAATACAACCCATCCAAATGTCACTGGAGTCAATACAACCCATCCAAATGTTACTGCAGTCAATGAAACCCATCCGAATGTCACTGGAATCAATACAACCCATCCAAATGTCACTGGAATCAATACAACCCATCCAAATGTTACTGCAGTCAATGGAATCCATCCGAATGTCACTGGAATCAATACAACCCATCCAAATGTCACTGGAATCAATACAACCCATCCGAATGTCACTGGAATCAATACAGCCAATCCAAACGTCATTGGAATCAATACAACCCATCCGAATGTCACTGGAATCAATACAACCCATCCAAACGTCATTGGAATCAATACAACCCATCCAAATGTCACTGGAATCAATACAACCCATCCAAATGTCACTGGAATCAATACAACCCATCCAAATGTCACTGGAATCAATACAACCCATCCAAATGTCACTGGAATCAATACAACCCATCCAAATGTCACTGGAATCAATACAACCCATCCGAATGTCACTGGAATCAATACAACCCATCCAAATGTCACTGGAATCAATACAACCCATCCAAATGTCACTGGAATCAATACAACCCATCCAAATGTCACTGGAATCAATACAACCCATCCAAATGTCACTGGAATCAATACAACCCATCCAAATGTCATTGGAATCAATACAACCCATCCAAATGTCACTGGAATCAATACAACCCATCCAAATGTCACTGGAATCAATACAACCCATCCAAATGTCACTGGAATCAATACAACCCATCCGAATGTCACTGGAATCAATACAGCCAATCCAAACGTCATTGGAATCAATACAACCCATCCGAATGTCACTGGAATCAATACAGCCAATCCAAATGTTACTGGAGTCAATATAACCCATCCAAATGTCACGGGTGTCAATGTAACCTATCCAAATGTCACTGGAATCAATACAACACATCCAAATGTCACTGGAATCAATACAACCCATCCAAACGTCATTGGAATCAATACAACCCATCCGAATGTCACTGGAATCAATACAGCCCATCCAAGTGTTACTGGAGTCAATGTCACTGGAGTCAATATAACCCATCCAAATGTCACGGGTGTCAATGTAACTTATCCAAATGTCACGGGTGTCAATGTAACCCATCGAAATGTCACTGCTGTCAATGTCACTGGAGTCAATGTAACGCATCCAAATGTCACTGGAGTCAATGTCACTGGAGTCAATGTAACTCATCCAAATGTTACGGGTGTCAATGTTACCCATCCAAATGTCACTGGAGTCAATGTAACTCATCCAAATGTCACTGCAGTTAATGTCACTGGAGTCAATGTAACAAATCCCAATGTTACGGGTGTCAATGTTACCCATCCAAATGTCACTGGAGTCAATGTCACTGGAGTCAATATCACTGCAGTTAATGTCACTGAAGTCAATGTAAGCCATCCAAATGTCACAGGTGTCAATGTTACCCATCCAAATGTCACTGCAGTCAATGTAACCCAGTCAAATGTCACGGGTGTCAATGTTACCCATCCAAATGTCACTGCAGTCAATGTCACTGGATTAAATGTCACTGGAGTCAATATCACTGCAGTTAATGTCACTGAAGTCAATGTTAGCCATCCAAATGTCACAGTTGTCAATGTTACCCATCCAAATGTCACTGCTGTCAATGTCACTGGAGCCAATGTAACGAATCCAAATGTCACAGGTGTCAATGTTACCCATCCAAATGTCACTACAGTCAATGTAACCCAGCCAAATGTCACTGCAGTCAATGTCACTGAAGTCAATGTCACTGCAGTCAATGTCACTGCAGTCAATGTCACTGCAGTCAATGTCACTGCAGTCAATGTCACTGCAGTAAATGTGACTCATCCAAATCTCACGGGTATCAATGTTACCCATCCAAATGTTACTGGAGTCAATGTAACTCATCCAAATGTCACTGGAGTCAATGTCACTGGTGTCAATGTAACCCATCCAAATGTCACGGGTGTCTATGTTACCCATCCAAATGTCACTGAAGTCAATGTCACTGGTGTGAATGTAACCCATCCAAATGTCACTGGAGTCAATGTAACCCAGCCAAATGTAACGGGTGTCAATACAACCCATCCAAATGTCACTGGAGTCAATGTAACCCATCCAAATGTCACTGCAGTCAATGTTACCCATCCAAATGTCACTGCAGTCAATGTCACTGGAGTCAATATAACCCATCCAAATGTCACTGCAGTCAATGTAACCCATCCAAATGTCACGGGTGTCAATGTTACCCATCCAAATGTCACTGGAGTCAATGTCACTGGTGTCAACGTAACTCGTTTAACTGCAAAAGTAACTCAAATCCTCAAGATCGGTAGGAGCAACGTGACTATTCTCTTTCGAAATGGAAGTGAAAGTTGTGTTTTAGATGAAGAAGAACTAGAACTAAGAATGAGAAAGTATGCAATTTATTACTTATATGCCGCGTTGTTCACACTGTTTTGTGCGTACGGACAGATGGTTTGCTGGAATGTGGCTTCTGAACGTGGAGCTCGAGAACTTAATAATGTGGCCAGCGATGATATCCTTGGAAAAGATCCTGGGTTTTTTGATACACAGATTCATGAGGGTGCATCGAATATGGAAGATATAGGGTAAGAGTCAATGCGGTGTATAATGGGACAAGGCACCTAGAAAGTGTTGAGTTGTGATAAGTGGGAAGTGATGAGATAATTGGTCAAGGTACGAGTGAATGGGGCCATAGATCATGGTGGGTACGCAATAAGGACAAATTGGGTAAGGCACCTAGAAAGGGTTGTGATGTGATAGGGCAATAGGCCTCTTGCAATAGATTAACATGTGATTGTTACTGGACGGCAAAAAATGAACTTTCTTTATTTAAAGATTTTATGCTGGATTACTAATGTCGCATCCAAAACCTTTTCAAAACTACTTTTTTCTCTTATAAGATACTTTCAATTTCAAGATACGAAGCAATTTAAAGTTTGTTTGCCATCCAGCAGAGCCTTCCCCAAGAGACCTTTTAACTGAATTGATTCGTTAGTAAAGTCATATATCAGCACATGACTGTTTGTTGCAAAAAGCCTATTGGCCAAGGTACGGGAAACAAAACCTTGGGTTAGTCATGGTAGATACATTAAAAAGGATAGATGGGGTACGGCAGCTAAGAAAAGGTTGAGAAGCAATGATAAGTGGAAGGTTTTAGGATAATAAGTCAAGGTACGAGAAAGGAAACGAAAAGAAAACAAAAACCAATAAACAACCATCCCTGGATCCGTCCATGATTAGGTTAGGTTAGGCTGTAGGGAAAAAACATGTTTTAGATGGATTTAATGATAGGAGTTAGTTACTGTAGTATATGGTTGCGCTTATACTAATCTGGTTTGTTGTGCAGAGATATTCCACAGCTAAAGAACGAAGATATTGAAGCTCTTCGTGGTGGTATAGGAGGAGAGATAGCGTTCCTTATTCAAAACCTGGCAAGTGTTGCTTCTGGATTTGTGATCAGTTTGTTAAAGAACTGGAAACTCACCCTGGTCATGCTTATGGCTGCGCCCTTTATGGGAGCTGTGGAAGCCTTCGTTGCCAAGGTAAACAGTTATTAAGAATACGAACTTTTATCGACCTTATTCGTTGGGGTGTAATGTTTTTCCATCTCAGACCACGTGTCATTCCCTAGAAAACAAATTCTTCGTTTGAGTTGTATTTATTTTTGTGTCTTCTTCATCATTAGATGGCAGCCATGACAGGAGGCACAACAGGTTATTTTCCCCCTGGGAAACTGAATTCTTCCTCATGAAAATCAGATTAGACCAGATTCAATTGTTCCTGGCTCCTGTCATGACTGCCATCACGTGATGGTGCAAATCAGCCTCGTTATTTTGTTTAGGTGGAGAAGTACGTCCGGGAGAGAAAGAAAGCATTACAAGATCAAGCAGGCGTTTTGGCTGGAAAAGGGATGTCGTCTCTCAAGACTGTGGTGGCATTCGCTGGACAAATGGTAGAAAAAGACAAGTAAGGGAAAATAGAGTTAAAAGAATTTAAATGCAATGGTAGACCTTCTCTATTAATTTATCAACCAACCCTTCCATCCATCCATCCATCCATCCATCCATCCATCCATCCATCCATCCATCCATCCATCCATCCATCCATCCATCCATCCATCCATCCATCCATTCATATCATTCACTCTTTTGTCTTTGTTCTATTTGCACCTGAAGATTTGACACCGAAATGGAGCAAAGTGGCAAACTCAACAAGCTCAAAAGTCTAGTGAAAGGATTCGAGAAAGGAACCAACACACTGGTTGCGTTTAGTTTCCTTGGGCTAGGATTCTGGTAAGAATTACTAGTCTACTTTCACTACAAACACCTACAGCAACACTTTATTGGGGCGTGAACACAAGATACTGAAGCAAGACCACAATGATATGCTTGACGTTCAGTTTTCATTTGCTCATTAGACCTCTTCATCTTGAGTATACTATATAATGTTTTTCCATTTCAGACAGCGTGTCATTCCCTATGGTGTCATTTTTTTGTTCAACGTTTGCAAATGAGAAGACACATTAGCATGGATGCAACGTGGTCTGAAATGGGGGGGAAATTAGACCCAAACTATACCTTTGAATAATAGGTGGAACTTATTTCAGCAAAACCTACAGTAGAGCTGAGACCAGCAAAACCTTCAGTAGAGCTGAGACCACTGAGAATGATGAGAAACATTATATTAGCAAACAAGCAAAGTTTTTGTTATAAATACAATGCTGCTTGAGGATCTTTACAAAGAGGCGAGACTGTGACTAGTAAAATATCTCAAGTTATCAATAGTTATCAAACGGTTGAAAAATGTAAAATATGTCTACCCATAACCCTTGCCGTTCTCAGCTTTATAGTTTTTCAGGTGACTAACTTTATTGAAAAGAGTATATCGCATAACTGTATGTTTAATCATCTCAGGTATAGTACAACCATGCTCCCTAGTGGAGGAATTACTCCAGGGGCTTTATTAACGGTAAGTGGATTCTTCAAGGAAAGACTGGATGAACTCTCATCGTCTTCCCATTCTTATGAATAAATAGAAGTAGTTAATATCAATAGACGTCATTTGTGTCCGGTGTCGTGTCGTTACCGGCAAGTTTTCATGATATCTACATGGGATGATTTGGTATTGAGGCAGAGTGTTTGGAGGCTGGTTGTAAGATTATTTATTAATTATTTTTTATTAAGATATCATTTAATTCATTCAACTGATTGACTACAAAAAATTAAAAAAGTGAGTATAATTCGCAAAGCATTCTGATAGTAAAATGACGCCACTTACTACTGCTGTAACGAAGTACAGGCAAAAAATTTAATGACTTTATTTATATAGCGCACATATCCTGTGCCTTGGAGCTTTACAATCTTAAAAGATAATTATTTACAAATCATATATACCTATATATAAATAAATAAATAAATAAATGATACTTGATAAGAAAACTGGTAATAAGAATAAGAAGAAGAATAAAAGAATAATTATAAAGTATAACCAAAAGTCTTTTTTCGCGTTTACTTTTTGTAGATTTTTATGGCGATCATCGGAGGTATGATGAAGATGGCTGGCTCTGCTGAACAGATTGATGACGTTGGGGAGTCTAAGGGATCATTGGAATCGATCCTTGGGTTCTCAGCAAAGGTATTCTGCTGGCAGGTTGGAATGACATCCATTTATACTAGTTCAAATAGTTTCTAGTAACACTATCGTTTGTTTTGTTGTTCTTTTCCATTCAAGGATACTGAAGCCACAGTAGACATGGCTGCCAGCCAGCTGGAAGCTGTTATGGGAAAGCTTGATGTGTTCAACGTGTATTTCCATTATCCTTCAAGACCAGAGTACCAGGTAACATCAGCAGTAACGTAGCAAAGGTCTCTGAACTAGGCGAGCGCGCGCAGATCATGGCGCGAAAATGTCCCGCCAATTCCACAGGAACCCCGTGAATATTGAGCCAATATAAAGAACCGGGACCGCAGAGAGGAAACTATCAGTTCCCTCATTATTAGTCTTATTTATGCTAGTCTGTCATATGTTTCAATCTAAGCCACTACCCCCTCCCCCACTCAAAATTTACGGATTGGGGATGCTCCTTAAGAAACTGAAGTTGAAATATTTGTTTTACCAGATTCTTAAGTCTGTAAACATCACAGCTGAACCAGGACAGACTGTCGCTATGCTTGGTGATAAGGGTTGTGGTAGAGGTACAATCATTAAACTATTACAAGGAATCTATGATCCGGAGACTGGTAAGGTGAGACGACAAAGGATAAGATGAAACATCAAACAATGACAATAGACATTTTCGAATTAGTCAATACCGCTGTGTTCCTTGATCACAGACTCGTTTGCACAGGGTTAGCCTAAATTCTGTGTCCAAATATTCACAAATACCAAAGGTAAAGTAAAGAATGCGCAACTTCAACAATACAAACACTTTGAGCTCCACGAATCTTCACTGGAACACATGAATAATCAAAAGAATTTAATACGAAATCAAGGGTAACCCTGCTGACGCAGAATTACGTCTAGCACTTAATCAGATGGTGCTGTTGGTGGTCTTAACGTTTAGTTCTCAAAGCGAATAACTTTATAGCGATAAGTATAGGTATCGCTATCCTAAGATTCCCGTTCGTAATAGACCATTTTCATGATGGAACAAGTGAATAGGAACGAAACTTATGAACACAGTGTAAAGAAGTTATAACTACGGACGTTTCGGCATTAGTCCTTTTTCTAAATAAGAGAGGTGGCCATTTTATTACACCATTTTCCTCCATCAAAGCAAGACGAACGGTGAGTTTGCAATGATCGAGACCTTTCTTACTGAACACCTTAGACAATTATTCGCATGTCTCTATCATTGCAAGCTCACCGTTCGTTTTGCTTAGATGCAAAGAAACGCCTACCTTTCAAGATGGCGCAGGGACCTGACTACTGAATTCATCATGAACTTTCTTTCTTCAATTTTTTATTGCTTCATGAAAATAGTGAGTTAAAGAAAGAAAAGAAAATGCAAATACAATACAAAAGCATATCTACTTGACTGTTTCAGATCAGACTTGATGGCCATGACTTGCGCACCTTAGATAAACGTTGGTTTCGTCGTCAATTAGGAGTTGTGCATAAACAGCCTGAGTTCTTCAATACAACCATCGCTGATAACATATCCTACGGCAAAGATGAACAATGTACCATCAAGGAGATAGTACGTGCTGCAAAGGCTGCTGGGGCACATGAGTTTATCAATCGCTTACCACAGGTATCCCATGACGTCATGACAGCCATGTTGAATTTTTTGTGTTTCGTAAATGTTTTTGTGGGGGGTTGAAGTTGTTCCAATTTGTTTATATTCTTTTTTCGTTTCTCACTTTATTGTCCTTTTTTCTTTCCTTTTTTTTTTCTTTTTCCTATCTTTCTTATTCTATTTCATGCAGTAAGAGTTACCAAACAAAATATCAGGTAAAAAAGGGTCAAAAATGCTGTTACGCACATTCACTTAACTTTACTCGCTAACTTCAAATGTTTTTCTTTACTTCTTTTCTCTTGATTTGAATTAACTATTTCGTTTTTTCTTTTCAAATAAGGGTTATGAAACTATCCTTGGTGACAATGGTTCACCGCTGTCCCCATTCCAGCTTCATTTGCTGGCTCTAGCTCGTGCGCTTATACGGGATCCAAGAGTCTTGCTATGGGAAGAAGATATCTCACTTATGGACCCAGAAGAACTGCGCACATTGACCTTCTATCTTGATCAGGTTTGTCATAAAAAGAAATAATGTAGATCGTGATAATGGCATAGCCTCCTTGGGTGACTTAAGATTTTCCTTAAAGATAAGTATGGTACCTCTATACAGTGATGTCTCCCTAAAGTGAACACCGCGGTGGGGTGGGGGATGGGGTTTAGGGGGGGCTCACATTGGAAAAATATGAGAGACTGGTATGGGAAAAAGGGAAAAGGTGCCCCCCCCTCCCAGCCCCTCGTCTCCACGGTCCCTGGAATAGATATATATATCAATGTGTAAATTCTCGTGTATATGAAAAATAGTGCTAAAGGGAATGGCATTTTATCTTCAGTGGGAAACGTTAACATCTTGTAAAGCTAAATTCTCACTAGAACTAGATAAAACCATAATACATAAGAGATTGACTCGTTTGAAATGGGAAACGCCAAGCAAAGACGTAATAATAATTGATTTAATAATTGTCACAGGCGCGACGTGGTCGGACAACAGTGTTATCCACAAGTCACGTGAGTGTGGCTAGACTAGCTGACGTCATCATCATTCTTCACGAGGGACGTGTGATAGAACAGGGTAATGCTGACGAGCTGATGCAGTCTGGTCGTGCTTTTCGCTATCTGAGCACTGTACAGGTACCCACACACTGGTTTTATTTTCTAGTATAAGAATAAGGTATAAAAAGCACTGGAAAAAATACAGTGAAAATGTATTAAATATAATTGGTGAAATTTTGTGATTTTGTAAAAACAATGTAAAGGAGGCTGTAAACAGAGACCTTCCTTCCTTGGGCGTAATATTTTTCTATTTCAAACCACGTGTCATTCCCTAGAGTATCATTTCATTGTTTAACGGTTGCATTTGAGAAGACACATGAATAATGATCAAATCAAGTAAATAATATTATCTCAAGAGAATGACACGTGGTCTGAAATGAGAAAACATTACGCCCAAGGTAAAGCCTAGAGGTCAATTCCATGTAAAGTAGTATTCAAAACATGTAGCATATGACACACGTAACCTTAACAATTGTGTAAACTAGTGAAATTTCCAGTGAAAATGTCAACCAAAAAGGTTTTCTTTGTTTCAAACTTAAATTCCTTTTCCATTGTTATTGATGTCTGTAGTATTTTGAATCAAGAGCTGCACAAGAAGACAGGATGCTGAAGACCGCCGGTGAGTCTTTTACACCTGAAAAGGCCCCCTTCTAAGCCCCCCCCCCCCCCCCCAATCCACTAAGCAAGCTAAGCTGTGCCATATTTATCCTATGTAACCTATGGAGAGAAAAACAGCTTGAAAGGCCAGTTATATAAAGTTAGCGCATGCCATTTAAAGTACTGTTATACCCCAGCTGACAAGATTGAAACGAGAAAATCTGCAAAATTGAGGTGTCATTTTTCCTCTTGAAATCACGGATTTCCAGCTCGCCAAATACAAAAATAACTTCAAGAGAGCAAAAATAAGAGAGGGAAACGTCTTAATAACGCGCGCCCCATGTAAATTCCCATGGGGCGCGCGTTAGTAAGAAGGTTCCCTCTCATTTATGCTCCCTTGTTTATATCCGTTTTCATAATTATGCAACCCAAAAAATTAGCTTCTATTTGTTTTCCTATGGTCTCAGTTTTGATCCTTTTTGATTGACGGGAGCTAAAGACCCTGACCGGTGTGTTGGTTGCGTAATTATGAAGATGAAAATAATGTTTCCATTTCTATGTTAGGACTCAAAACGTCCCATTCATTGGATTCACTGTCCGATAGCTCTACAGAAGATGCGTATGATTACTACAAGTCATATAAGAAGCAGGGATCCTCCCATGGGGCAGGGATTTGTAACAGAATCAGAGAAAAACGAGATGAAATAAAAGATGCTATTGAAAACAAAAAGGAGGAAATGCATGACAAATTAGAAGACAAAAAAGAAGAAATAAGAGAACTAGTTCATCAAAAGGTAAGAGATAAATCCTTTATTCCAGGACATGGAATCTGTTAAGGAATAGACCTAATTCGTTGTGGTGCAATGTTTTCCCATTCCAGACCACCTTACGAACCGATTTTATTATTTTTACTTAAAGTTACAATAATGACCCATGTAAACTAAGATCAACTGCGATCAGCTGTGAAAATTATCTGCTGAAAGTAAACTTGTATTCCGAATTTCGCCTTTGTCTTTGTTTTTGTGACGCCACGGTTGCGCTGCCCTATAAGTTTTTTTGTTTAAGTTGTATCCATATTCATGTGTCTTCTCGTGTGCAACCGTTAAACAAAGAATTGATACTCTAGGGAATGACACGTGGTCTGTAATGGAAGAACTTGTGTAATAGGCGCTTTGCAGTTAACGATCACGTGTCTTTACTGATGAGCAAAAAAATGTTTTTTAATTGGTGATATTTTTACCTTCTTGTAAAGAACTGAATGAAACGATGTGTAACCAGTGTGTTACGAAATGCAGTTTTATTACGATTATCAAAACAGGTTGTAGGAAGTTTGTTTGCAGTCCAGTAAATTTCACCCATGGGAATCAAAATGTTCATTCATTTGCTCTCAGTGAACTAATCAGCACAAGATTACTAAGCTGGAAAGAGCATATTGTCTTGATAATACGGGATACGATTCTTTTTTCATATGCAGTAGTATCCATATTCATGTGTCTTCTGATGTACAACCGTTAAAACAAAGAAATGATACTCTAGAGAATGACACATGGTCTTAAGGACAAGATTTTTTGTTGGAGTTGTATTCACATTCATGTGTCTTCTCGTGTACAACCGTTAAACAAAGAAATGATACTCTAGGGAATGACACGTGGTCTTGAGAATAAGATTCTTTATTTGAGCTGTATCCATATTCATGTGTCTTCTCGTGTACAACCGTTAAACAAAGAAGTGATACTCTAGGGAATGACACATGGTCTTAAGGACAAGATTTTTTGTTGGAGTTGTATTCACATTCATGTGTCTTCTCGTGTACAACCGTTAAACAAAGAAATGATACTCTAGGGAATGACACGTGGTCTTGAGAATAAGATTCTTTATTTGAGCTGTATCCATATTCATGTGTCTTCTCGTGTACAACCGTTAAACAAAGAAATGATACTCTAGGGAATGACACATGGTCTTAAGGACAAGATTTTTTGTTGGAGTTGTATTCACATTCATGTGTCTTCTCGTGTACAACCGTTAAACAAAGAAATGATACTCTAGGGAATGACACGTGGTCTTGAGAATATGATTCTTTATTTGAGCTGTATCCATATTCATGTGTCTTCTCATGTACAACCGTTAAACAAAGAAATGATACTCTAGGGAATGACACATGGTCTGTAATGGGAAAACACAGGAAGTCAAGGAAGTTCAATTTGGTGGACAAAACAAAAGAATTTCAATCTCCTGAGAATTGGAAACCTATTGTTATATCCTTTAAATTGAGCTGCATTTCGACGTACTGCAAGGGGTCTATTCCCTGATTTATCTCATTGGATTCTCATGGACTCATGTGTAAATGTATGTTATTATATATTAGATTCAGGAGAGTGAAGCGCAGTACAAGATGATCAAGATGCAGTTAATGGATGCTCCTTTGCTGTTAGCAGCAGCACTTGGTGCAGGCCTCAGTGGCATGATAGCACCGGGTCTTGCTATGCTCTTCAATAAAATACAAAAGGTAACTATACCAATTTTATCCACCACTAAATAGCGTTTATAAGTGACGACACAGCGGCCATGCTGGTTGTAATTTGTTTATGAAAAACTCTGCACAAGTTTTTATTGTTTGGGACACCATCATGGCTGTCTTGTCACGTGAGTGAAAATACCTTATACAAAGGGACGTGTCGCAAATATAATGCTATAATTATTCATTCGTTTTGCATAGTTCCTTAACGATACAGAGAGAGTGACAAAAGAAGGTCCCTTCTATGCAAGCATGTTCGTGGTCCTAGGTGCTGTTGTTGCTTTTGGAGGAACAGTTGAGGTACGAAATTTTTTCTTCCTTAATTCATCTTAATTTCCTTATTCCAGTTGCTGCCGAACGTTAAGCTGATGTTTTAAACTGATAATTACAGAAATACATGTCTACTCTAGTAAACGAAAAGTTGAAAATTCGACTTCAAAAAGTTATATACGAGCAAACATTGAAAAAGGTAAGTGAAAAGACATTTCTTGTTCACAGAGTGCGCTCTTAACGATGTAAATCGAAGCTTTGATGTTTACTCAACGTGGTGAATATTATGTTTGATTAGCATATCACTTGTTGCAGGCTAGAAAATAATGACACGACACTTTCATTCCTTCCATTTTTCTTTCCTTTTTTCCTTCCTTCCTTGCTTCCTTGGTTTCTTCCTTTCTTTCCTCCCTTTCCTCCTTCCTTCGTTCCTTCCCTCGTTCCTTCGTTCCTTTGTTCCTTCGTTCGTTCGTTCCTTTGTTCCTTCGTTCGTTCGTTCCTTTGTTCCTTCGTTCGTTCGTTCCTTTGTTCCTTCCCTCCTTCCTTCGTTCCTTTGTTCCTTCCTTCGTTCGTTCCTTTGTTCGTTCCTTTTCTAATATTTTCTTTGTTGTCAATGTTGCAGAATTCCGTCCCTCAAGTCCCACCTACAGTACCTCAAATTCCTTCATTTCCTGGTAGGTTAACATTAAAATGATTGAGTAAAATATATGCAGCTATTTCAAAAAAGGTTGGTGAAGGCTTTAGTTTCATGTTGCTTACGAAGCTCGATATGCGCTATTGCCGATGTGAATCCAGTCAGCGAAAGGTCACAATATTCTTCAAACTTGAAAAGCAACATGCAACAATACCAACACCAACCTTTTTTCTTATGTTCCCTTTTCAATTTGGCCATAAATTGATCATTAGTATATATTGGTAATATTTTAGCTTCAATCTGTTTGAGCAGTGCTGTATTCCTTCATAAAGAATGTCTTTATATACTGAGGGTCAGTCTCAATACAAAGAAACTTTACGCGTTTCCAATTCTTCAAAGTCAATATAGCTTTCCTTTGCATTTGTTGATAATCTACTATAAATCAAGGCTAACTAATCCTGTGTAAATGCGACTCTTGTCAAATATGTCAGCAGTAATTTTCAGCAATTAAATGTTATGGTCTCCGTCCTTCCTATTTCTCCCCAAAGTTTTTTTAACGTAGGTCTCATTCTCTTCCTTCGTAAGGTTCTTCTCCTTCAGACGTTGCCATGCCAACAGATGATTTAGGGTTGAAAAGTTTTGACCATCACACTGAAGTCGTTCCGCCTCCCTTTAGATCAGATTGTAAAGCTACTCCCCCCGGAACTCCCCCTGAGGAAGAACCATGTGATGTCACGGAGCATGATATTCCGGGGGAGGCTGACGTCATCCCCGATTTAGACAGTGCACCATTAGAAAATGATCCGGATGATGTTGAGGAAGTGGTTGAAAATCCACCAGAATGTTTAGATGACTCGAGTGGTATGACATCCGCAAAAGACACAGCGAGAAAAACCGGTTTGACAGGTTTACCCTTAAAAACAGGAAAAACAGGTTTCCCAAGGGGATCAGGAGCTTCTGGAAAAGGTGGTTATCCAATATCAACAGGAAAAACTGGTTTGCCGAAAGACCCCACTGACCCGTCTTCACTGGCTCAGTCAGCTGGTGTTCCTAATCCAAATGATGTACAAGACATGGCAGATATCTCTAAAATACCAGGCGCTAATCTTCTGGTAAGAACCCTTAGTTCCCTATCCCTACCTCTCCTTCCTTAGTTACCGCTGCTATGTCCTACAACTCAAAACTAGTTAAAACACTGCGTGATAGACCTTTTCATTGATTGTATTGATTGTATCGTTCATTGCAGCCAGCGGTAGACCCTGAGAAACAAGCGCGTGAGGCCGTGGAAAGTATGCAACGTGACGTCGATGCGGCGATTCAGAAGGTAAGTATAACACAGGCAACCCAATGCATGAAAAGTATAACAATCCATTCATCTATTTATCCATTCATTCATCTATTTATCCATTCATTCATCTATTCATCCATTCATTCATCTATTCATCCATTCGTTCATCTATTTATCCATTTATTTGTTCATTCATCCATCCATCTTCATCCCTTCCGATTATTCATCCATATCCATTCGTTTATCTATCCATACATCATCCCATCAATCAATTCATCCATCTATGTATTCATTAATTTGTTCATTCATTCTCCATTAAACCCAGTATATCGCAACAAACTTACTAAATGTGAGATAATGAGATGATGTTTTCATTCGTTCATTTCCTTTTCTCCATTTTTCCTCAGTCTATAGGTAAATACATAGGTCCAGAGGTCCAGGCCTTCATATCCTCACTCTTAACATTCTACGTGGCGTTCTCCACGGGATGGAAGATGACTTTAGTCGCCCTGGCTGGGTATCCAATCATCGCGTTGTCTCATCGAATCCAACAAAAGCAAACAGACGAAAGTGTGAAACCAAAGGAAATGGATGTAAGTGGGATAAAACTCCTGGTTTCTTTCCCTTTTCTTTCTTTTTCTATTTCATTTGGTTTAATAGGAGCAGGCGTGGCCCTGGTGGTTAGCGTGTAGTAAGGAGTACTGATAGTCTGATGTGGTAAAGGGCGTACTATCGAGCCCTTTATACATGATATTCGTGTAAAGTACTTTCCTATTCTTTCATTCCATTCAGTAGGAGCAGGCGTAGCAAAGGTGGTTATTGTGTAGTAAGAAACACTGATAGCCTCGGCTGAGGGGTTGACACCCGTGTAAAGTACTTTCCTTACTTTCTTTCCTTTGCTTTCGTTATTTTCATATATTTCGTTGTAAAGAATTTCTTATTCCAAAGCACTAGCTGAGTAGTATAATCTTCAACTTCAGTGTCGAAGGTTCAATTTTACGATCACGGGAGAGGCACGTGATCAACGATGACGACGTTTGCAGGAAATCTTAAGGAATATTCTCCATTTTAACTGCACTTCAATTTATTTTGTCTGGTTTTCTTTTCTTACTTTCCATGAGAAGATAATGAAGACAGGATTCAAGAAGATGGCAGCCATTAGTTCTCTTGGCATGGAGGGAAAATTTGCGAAGAAGTTTAAAGATGGCGCAATGGATCAATACAAGTAAGCAACAATGATAGGGGAAAAAGAGCTCGGCTTGTTTAAAAGAAACATTTGCTCGAAGAACATAAATCATATCATTAATAACTATCCAAGCTCATAAAAAAAACGCCTTAATGATAGAGAAGTTTTCGTATGACTGGAAAAAGCTCAAGGTACGACAGGAAGTAAATGCTTTGACCGTGACGGTGCCATGTTCGAGCATTTCGATTTGAAGAGCGGTGATCTGACAAGCTATAATAGGTCCAAGCGATGAAAATGTACACGAGCATCTCTAGCTCAAAGCATGATGGGAAACCGATACTAACGCCTCTTTGGCTCCTCTAAAGATTTATCTGACAATTTTTCCTTCGACATTTTTAATGGAAATGAGAATACCGTAAATCCTCTCTTTAGCCCCCGGGGGGCTTATTTATTTCAGGCACGTTTAAGGGAGGGCTTATCGGAGAGAGGAGGCTTAATTGAGAGGGAGCTTATTGATTGAGGCGAAACACAGTAAGTCGCACGCTGTCGGGATGTAATATGATTGTAACTCAGGATTAAACGAAAGCATTAGTATTGACCGTTTCGCATAATCTATAGTGATGCACGTGGCATTTTAATAATTCAATAATTCTTCACAAAGAACTAGAGAGCAGAGTAGAAAAACTTAAGGATAAAAGTTGGAGGTCATGCAACCGAAAATGAAGAACAAACTGTTGCGATTGTTAGTGAACTACTGTATCAAGACTCTGATAAATCACCTTTAATCAGTACACATGATTCTTTCGGTTGTGAAGGGGGGGGGGGGGGGGCTAAAAAGAGAGGCGGGCTTAACAATTTTTTCCCCTTAAAACGGGGGGGCTTATTAGAGAGGGGGGCTTATTTGAGAGAGGGGGCTAAATGGTGGATTTACGTTATTTCAACGAACGAAATTAATAGCGTATTGTTTTTTTAGATATTTCCTTTGATTTCCCTGTTCCATTTTTGCAGTACTCGGTTTCCCAGAGTGCTTCGTAAGCTTTAATGCACATTGTCTATTGTCAAAAAGGTCGCTCATGGTCTCTTGCTGCGACGATGACGATGTTTGCGCGCGAAAACCTATCTTCCCGCTTTTGCTTCAGACGCAGCGTTGCGACACAAGTTGCAAGGGTGTTTGCACGGTGCAACAGAGATGCAATCATTGCTACATGTTTAAACGAATCCTACTTTTTGTAACAATTGCCGCAACTTGTCTCGCAACATTTTTCAGATTACGCTGTAGGTTACACGCTGCAATATTCCATGCAACTTGTGCTAGCAACGCCGTTGCGAGACAAGTTGCAGAGAAAGTTGCTCCGTGTAATCGCGCCTTTAATCATCTCTGTTTATTAAGGCACGCTATCAAGAAGATCGTTAGTAGTGGTTTAGCATTTGCTGTTGGACAAGCCATGGTGTTTGTTATTTATGCTATCGCTCTTCGCTATGGATGCTTCTTGATCTCTGAACGAGAAATGGCAGCAGTTGAGGTTCTATGGTGAGTATTGCTTGTGAGGAATAATTTCTACTGTTACTAGTGTTTTTATCTTCAAGTCTCTCTTGTTGCCCCGTTTGTTGATAACCATTTTTTCCTTCTCCTAGAAATTCTATACACCTAATCAAAATATAGCGAACAATTCGCATAGGAAATCGCTCGAACTCAAGTACAATTCGGAATTTTTAGGTGCGAGTGATGTTTTTAAAGTTTTTAAACTTTCAAAACATCCCGAGTGTCTATAAATTCCGAATGAATTGTGCCAGAAGATTGTGCGAATTTTTGTTTATAAAACACTCAAAAAAATGAGTAACTTAATTTGAACTCTACAGAGTACAAGTTGGGATTTAATTGTACTCCTCTTGTCCAATCAGAATCGAGTAACTCTGTACAGTATGCTATGAGGATAGTTATCGTTCTGGATTGACTAGCCTCTCAAACATGTGAAAACTCTTTTCTTTTTCCACGTGAACACGAGGCTTTCAGTCCAGAACAATAGATATTTAAAATTGGGCGCCATTTTTCGATTCGGTGTAACATCTTCTGGGCAGATCAAAGTTAGATCGTATTTGAATTTAGCGTGAATCTTGGAGAAATTTCTTGAATCAAGGGAGAGGCTGAACAACTTCTATTCACAGTTAGGCATCCAGCCGTCCACCTAGGGTGGTAAACGCACTAAACTAAACTAAACTAAATAAAACCAAAGCCTTATCAGTAGTCAACCATCCAGCTTCTCGTTCTAGCGTATTGATGTCCGTGTTGTTTGGCTCGTTTGCAAACTCAAGTAGCCAAGCTCCTGCACATGCGTCTAGCAGCTCCAAGGAATCAGCCAATCGTGTGTTTGACACGGGATCAAAAACGGACGAGCAAATCCAAGTGATGAGTGATAAAGATATGGATATGGTGAGTGTGTAGTCCGCGGTGCTCTGGTTTGATCTACCTTGCCCAGGCTGCTTGTGTCTTACCTAGCTTTCATTAGATTACCATTTACTACCTTGCCCTGCCTTGTGATTTCTTGTTCTGTGTAACATTAATTCTGGCTTGTTTTGGCTGTCAGGGCAAATCGTCAGGAGAGATCGAGTTTCGCCACGCAGAACTTCCCGATCCCTTGCGAAAGGGTAACCTGCTCCTGAATGACCTTGACCTTTCTGTGAACCAAGGTCAGACATTAGCGATGGTCCTAATGGACAATGAAATAAGAAATCCCCTTGAAATACTGCTAGAAAGATACTACGACCCGTCGTGTGGGAGAGTGGTAAGTCTATATATTCAGTATTTATTACATATACATATGTATTTAATCTTTTTTTTTTTAAATATGAATACAACTCATACGAATAATCTTATGCTTATGCTTCTGCTTCGGTCCTTATGTCGCTAGTGAAAACCAGATTTTTATGCTTCCGTCGCAAAAACACAGAAGCACAAGGTGGTAAGCAAATCAAATTCTCGTACTCAGTCCCCTGCACTGGAAACTTCCTATTGTTCATCTTATGCTTCCGTCACATTCGTTTACACTAGAACATAACGATCTTATGCTTCTGCTCATGCTTCTGCTTCCGTCGCTTATGTCGCTAGTGAAAACCAGCCTTAAGACTCTAGACCCCTTGCAGCATGTCGGAATGCAGCTCAATTTGGAGGGCAAAACAACACGTTTCTAATTCTCAGGAGTTTGAAATTATTTTGTTTTGTCTTCCAAATTGAGCTCCTTTGACGTCATATGCAAGGGGTCCTTTAACCAGCTAGTCTTGGGGTTTTTTTCAGTTTCTAGACGGACGAGATCTAAGGTCACTTGATCTTCGCTGGCTTCGAAGGCAAATGGCTGTGATTTCTCCCAGTACGTATCTGCCACACCACACGATAGGGCAAAATATCAAGTACGGAGACAACACACGAGATGTACCGTACCAGGATATCGAGGATGCTGCTTATTCTGCTAATGCTCACTACTTCATCATGAGATTACCAGAGGTACTCAGTCATCTTGTATATATCTTGTGTGACATTTTCAAGGGAGAGCTAGCATCACGCTAAACGAGACCGTTGTGACATTTTATAACTTTAGCTTGAAGCAAAGCAAGAACTAGTTGTGGGCGAAGGCAATATTAAACCTTTTTTCTCCTTGTCCTCTTTCCTCACCCCATCGTCTTCCTTTCTCTCTCCTCGCCCCTTCCTCTTATTCCCTTGTGCCTTAACATAGAGATATCTGTGAAGGAGAGACTCATGCGAGTGGGCATATCACACCCTCCTTCTCCTCCACTCCCCCCCCCCCCCCCCCCCTCCTCCTACCACCGCTTTTTCATTTAACTCTTAATTGAGTATTTATTAATACTTTCTCCTTACCACAAGGGTTACAATACGATACCAGAGGAGCAAGGTATAGACCTGACTTGCAGCGAACGAATGAGAATCGCTGTTGCCAGGGCAATAGTTAGGAACCCTTCAGTATTGATCATCGATGAACCAGAGAAATCTGATCCTGTAAGTAGATCCTTAACGTCGTTAGACTCTTATAGACCTATTTATTTGGGGCGTAATAATCTTAGTCCACGTGATTACCTCGGTAGCGTTTCTCTATCCGTTTCATAAATGCACATGACGTCATAGCCGCCATCTTGGTTAAATTTAACAACAGAATTGTTAATGAATTCTTTTGTTGTATCAACCAGCATTGCCGCTGTGTCTTTTGTTTTTTTACTCCCCTGAGAATAATTGAGGAAAAAAAACAATCTTATTCTCGGGAAAATGCCATCATGAGATCCGAAATATAGAATTGTGACACCTAGATTAACCAGGTCTGCTCCTTCTCTTCCTTTCTGGTCTGTGCCAACTCGGATTTCAAAGTTTAGACCCACAATTCCAAGCAGGAGTTGATCACCAGTCTTGGAAGTCTAGAGAGGGAGGAAGACGTTTGTTCTATCCATATTACCAAGTAAGACATGTTATACCTTTTAGGAATTAGACGAGGCAATTCAAAATTTATCACGTGGTCGGACGCGACTTATTGTTGCCAGGCAACGGAAGACAGTTGACTCTGCTGACAAGATCGCTTTGGTGTACCGCGGGCGCGTACTTGAACAAGGCACCAGACAAGAGTTATTAGCCAGGCGTTGCTTGTTCTCTGTTCTGACCAATCACGGACAATACAATAATCCCGCATATATGGATGGAGAATAGAATCTATATATACTTGGAATCAATAATTTGTAATTTTTTCATTGTCAATTGATCGATATTTTTATATCTTGATGAGGATATATCGGTTATCGACATAACGTAGCCTACTGACTCTAAACAAAGTTGTATTTTATGCTTTTTAATGCTGTTTACGAGTTCCTGTGCAGACGCGTCAAACTGAAGGTACGTCATGACAAGAAATTGTCTTGGATTCGAGGATAAAAGAAAAATTCGAAAAATCTCTCTTTTTGTAGTTGCAATTTGTATATACTTGTTTTAGCCTTGCATTCAAGATAATTTTGAAAGTGGTCTATAAATTGTGTTAAAATACGTTCAATGGACCTATTCTTTACCTTGGACGTCAGGTTTCCACATTTTAGACCACGTGTCATTCTCTAGAGTATCATGACTTTGCTTAAGTTACGCATTGGAAGACACAAATATATGGATACAACTCAAACAAACAATCTTATAGTTTCGCTAGGGAATGACACGTGAAATGGGAAAACCATACCCAAGCTAGAGGTCCATTGAACAAGCATTATTCAGACAAACACGCTTTCTTTTTTTTCTAAATTATTTTAGTCATGTTTATTACGAAATAATAATGGAATATGATTTTTTATTTTACTTTTATAATAAAACAATAACCGATAAGATAATTCACGTGTTTAATTTTATTCATATCATAATATATAAACAGATACCCGATGAGAAAGAAATCATCCACAAGGAAACCCGGCGAAAAATTGGAGTCGCAGATGGGATTAGAACCGTTCCGTAATCTAGCAGTAGTTTCCTCATTGATCATTTCGGTCTCATCGGTTTTCTCTTTAGTTTTAATTCGGTTTAAAGCTCTTGATGTTTGTTTGTCTTGTCTTGGCTTGGCTTGGCTTTTTCCACTTCGCTGCTGTTCTCTTTGTCATTGTTTTCTTTCCGTGCCACTTGTTTTTTCTTTCTTTTGGTGGGTATTTCCTGATCGAGACAATCTAAGGTAGATATAAGAACAGAATATCTATGTTAATATTTATTAGCACACAGGTTAGGGTCTAGCATTTATAATTATTTACTATAGTTATTTTATTACTTTTATCCCAAACCATTGAAAATATAGCCAATCAGAATACAGTAAAACAATTGTATATTCGGCGGTATATCACTATTCCTTCCCATCAGGTATTACGGCCTAGTTGTATTCTTATTGGTGTGGGATAAAATACTAGAAGATAAAAGTGCCTCGTGGGATACCTTTGATATGCCAGTTAAGACCATTGTATATATATAAACAGTGTGTAAGTAATGTAGGGTGTGCTTTGATTGGGCAGTAGTCGTGGGACTGAGGACCTTCTATTTCTGCTTCTCGCTATATTATAACAATCAATCAACTGAACAGTAACTAAACGTCCTGCAGGGAAACAAGTCGACCACGATTTTGTTTCTCACAAAAATAATCCTTGTACTCGTTTTCGAAGAGAAGCATGTAGTGGTCAACTTGTGGCAAATTTAGGACCACGCACCTTGATTCTCGTCAACAAGAACCCTGTTGCGACAGAACCACGTGGTTAGGTCACGTGATTGGGCCTTGTGGAACCAGTGGATGAGATCATGTTGGTTATCCACCAGAAGATCGTGACACTGAAAATAATACGATCAGAGGGGAACTTGGTTACGAAAAAATATGCCCATATCATTTTCAACTGGGGGGGGGGGGGGGGGGGGGGCGTGAGGGGAAGTGTTAAAACTACGAGTTCCAGGAGTTTTCCAGTTCCAAGCAAATCTCATGCTGCTATGTGACCAATAGAATGTCTTCTTCTTACCTGGTATTGTAGTCTTTGTATTTCTCCTGTTGGGTCATCAATGTCTTGTTCCGGAGTAAAGAACATAAAGTGTTTCACTTTGGAATCCTTCATGGCGTCTTCCACCTGCAGCCTGGAGTAACTCTTCACTGTTCATTCATTCAGATGTATAGATAGGTTAGTACATCTAAAGGTGGAAGTGTAGTGTTCATTCATTCAGATGTATAGATAGGTTAGTACATCTAAAGGTGGAAGTGTAGTGTTCATTCATTCAGATGTATGGATAGGTTAGTACATCTAAAGGTGGAAGTGTAGTGTTCATTCATTCAGATGTATAGATAGGTTAGTACATCTAAAGGTGGAAGTGTAGTGTTCATTCATACAGATGTATAGATAGGTTAGTACAACTAAAGGTGGAAGTGTAGTGTTCATTCATTCAGATGTATAGATAGGTTAGTACATCTAAAGGTGGAAGTGTAGTGTTCATTCATTCAGATGTATAGATAGGTTAGTACAACTAAAGGTGGAAGTGTAGTGTTCATTCATTCAGATGTATAGATAGGTTAGTACATCTAAAGGTGGAAGTGTAGTGTTCATTCATTCAGATGTATAGATAGGTTAGTACATCTAAAGGTGGAAGTGTAGTGTTCATTCATTCAGATGTATAGATAGGTTAGTACAACTAAAGGTGGAAGTGTAGTGTTCATTCATTCAGATGTATAGATAGGTTAGTACATCTAAAGGTGGAAGTGTAGTGTTCATTCATTCAGATGTATAGATAGGTTAGTACAACTAAAGGTGGAAGTGTAGTGTTCATTCATTCAGATGTATAGATAGGTTAGTACAACTAATAGTGGAAGTGTAGTGTTCATTCATTCAGATGTATGGATAGGTTAGTACATCTAAAGGTGGAAGTGTAGTGTTCATTCATTCAGATGTATAGATAGGTTAGTACATCTAAAGGTGGAAGTGTAGTGTTCATTCATACAGATGTATAGATAGGTTAGTACAACTAAAGGTGGAAGTGTAGTGTTCATTCATACAGATGTATAGATAGGTTAGTACATCTAAAGGTGGAAGTGTAGTGTTCATTCATTCAGATGTATAGATAGGTTAGTACAACTAAAGGTGGAAGTGTAGTGTTCATTCATTCAGATGTATAGATAGGTTAGTACATCTAAAGGTGGAAGTGTAGTGTTCATTCATACAGATGTATAGATAGGTTAGTACATCTAAAGGTGGAAGTGTAGTGTTCATTCATACAGATGTATAGATAGGTTAGTACATCTAAAGGTGGAAGTGTAGTGTTCATTCATTCAGATGTATGAAAAGGTTAGTACAACTAAAGGTGGAAGTGTAGTGTTCATTCATTCAGATGTATAGATAGGTTAGTACATCTAAAGGTGGAAGTGTAGTGTTCATTCATACAGATGTATAGATAGGTTAGTACAACTAAAGGTGGAAGTGTAGTGTTCATTCATTCAGATGTATAGATAGGTTAGTACATCTAAAGGTGGAAGTGTAGTGTTCATTCATACAGATGTATAGATAGGTTAGTACAACTAAAGGTGGAAGTGTAGTGTTCATTCATTCAGATGTATAGATAGGTTAGTACATCTAAAGGTGGAAGTGTAGTGTTCATTCATTCAGATGTATAGATAGGTTAGTACAACTAAAGTTGGAAGTGTAGTGTTCATTCATTCAGATGTATAGATAGGTTAGTACAACTAAAGGTGGAAGTGTAGTGTTCATTCATTCAGATGTATAGATAGGTTAGTACTGTACATCTAAAGGTGGAAGTGTAGTGTTCATTCATGCAGATGTATAGATAGGTTAGTACAACTAAAGGTGGAAGTGTAGTGTTCATTCATTCAGATGTATGGATAGGTTAGTACATCTAAAGGTGGAAGTGTAGTGTTCATTCATTCAGATGTATAGATAGGTTAGTACATCTAAAGTTGGAAGTGTAGTGTTCATTCATACAGATGTATAGATAGGTTAGTACATCTAAAGGTGGAAGTGTAGTGTTCATTCATTCAGTTGTATATATAGGTTAGTACTGTACATCTAAAGGTGGAAGTGTAGTGTTCATTCATTCAGATGTAGATAGATAGGTGAGTACATATATATTACATGGGAAAGGAGAATGTTGTGATGAAGCTAAAAACGTCTGCCTAGGAAATGACGTACCTCCTTTTTTATATCGAAATGGTTGTGATCTTCTAACGTTGTAACTTTTCATTTTTTCACACAGGTCTTGTATCGCGTTGAGAATGACCTTTTCCCTATACAAATTTAGGTACATTAACGATGACAACAATGTCATATTTCCTTCTGTGAAATCCTCATACCCAGTTTATTATGATAGCTAGTGATCCCAACTACGTGTCCTATTCCCAGTACACCAACTCAAGTTTTAGAGAACAAAATTAAAGCCATTTAAAAAATCTTGATCCTAGGGCCCTATTGATTTAGGAGTATAAACCCATTTAAAATCATCTTGGATGCAAGACTGACAGAAAAATGAAATTCCACAAATTCCATCGAAAAAAGGTATGATTTTTTCTGTATTTTCAAGTTAGCCTTGCATCCAAGATTATATTTTAAGTACGAAGGCCTATATCCACCACTTCTTCTCTATTCCCCCTCCAACCCTTCCCACGGGAAAATAACTGGTCAATAATTTTCCCGGGGGTGGGGGCGTAGAAAGCAATACACCATTTGGGGTTGTGTTCAACCTCTCCTACAGCAAGTTTTAGCAAGGTAATTACTACCATATACTATCAAATGGCTTTCCGCTGTGAGCCAATCAAATGACGAGAAAATCTACACCATCTAATCACAAGCTAGAAGCCATTTAAGAGTAATATTTTTCATCCCCTCCCTCCCCATACTAGTTTGTATGACTTTATATGATCCCTTACTCTTTGTGGTATATAGGAGTTCTGTTTGGTCGTTCTTGTCGTATTCTTCCAAGCTTGGACAATTTTTCTTCCAGCTCTACGACAAGTAACCTACAAACTAGAATACAGACAGAAAACACGTGAAGAAATATTAAATCAACAGTAATAAATATTATTATATTATGACTGTTCTATTGAGGGTTATTAACACGCGATTAAACAAAGCAATTTTCTTTGCATTTTGTCTAGCAACAGCGTTGAGACACAAGTTACGAGAGTGTTTACACGGTACAACGGTGATTCAATCGTTGCCAAAAGTAGAAACGAATTTCATTTTGGCAACGATTGCACTAACTTGTCCCGCAACATTTTCAAATTGCGCTGTAGGTTACACGCTGCAATATTCCATGCAACTTGTGCTAGCAACGCCGTTGCACCTTTAAGGTTTTGCTGGTTCTTAATCGTCTATTATCTGCACTGTTAAACATGCTAACACCATAAATGTCATTAAACAAGTGTTACTTTTAATTTCAAGGTAAGTTTTGAAGAAGTGCATGATCTATCTCGTAACTGAACAAAAGAATAACGGTGTATAATCAGCTGCAAAGGAAAGTAAATTAATATCTTTTTCCTGAATTTCAATGAGCAGAAAACGAATTTTTGTCCCATAGATAGATAGGATACATTTTTTTCATTTTGTAAAAGAACCTATTTATAAGATACCGTGACATTTAGTCGGTAAGTGTTTAGTCATCTCGTTTTCCTCTTCTGGTGCGTCGTCTTCTGTAACATCATCGTCTTTGTAATAAATTTCCTCGTCATCATTATTATCTTTTTCTTCTTGTGTTCGTCGTTCTTCTCTTATTGTAGTTTTCTTTGGTACCATTATTCCATCAATGAACTCATAATCATTATCTGAAATTTCCAACTCTGAACCTTCACAAACAACGATGAAAAGCAAGACGATAAAAGATATCTTCATTTTAAAATATTTTAAAAAATAAAATAAAGTCAAAGAATTATGCTCTTTCGAAGATGAATTGTAAGATTGTTTTTATGTTGTTGTTTTTTAAAGGCTTTTTTAATTATCCTATTGTTAAACGTGATTTCGGTCATGATCCAGAATCCTGTTCGGGTTTTCTCGTGTGAGAAAACCATTCGATGTTAAGACCGCTGAACAAACACCGCTGACAACACACAGACGTGTTTATTACAAACAAACAATGCACTTGAATTTTGATAAAACATTGTATTGTAACTGTTTTAAATCAATTTAAAAGATCGAGAAAAGTATATCCTCTTTTAATTATAACTGAAGATTTTTAACAAGTCTTAAACTTGGCTCAGTTGGTCAATGCGTCGTAGATGGGATGACGAATGAATCGGTGATTCCGGTAGGACTTTCGTGAATTTTTCTTTTCTTCTTTTTTGTCTTTTACTTTCGCTGTCTCTCTTTTTATTTTTTTCTGTCTTTTTATTTTCATATTTTTTTCTTTTTGCTCTCCTCTTTCATTTTCTTAATCCTTTACTTTTCTTTTCGTATTTCTTTTGATGATGATTTTTGTAAAGTATCTATTAACCATTAACCATTAAATGAAACATTTCTTTTTAAGTATATCGTGGAGAAAGAAGAAAAAAGGAAGTACTATTAAAGAGAAGGAAGAGACAAGAGACGTCTTTTACTGTTTTTTTTGTCAGTGGAATGTGTTTCAGCTTTACTATTTCCCCATTTCAGTGAGATCAAACCATCAACACTTTTTCAGTTCGTTTTTTACTAAATTCTTAGTGAATAGCTAAATGCATGTTCTCTAGCGTCTTGAATGATCCTTTAAAAACTAGAACAGACTAATTGAGCTTGTATTTTTTGCTTTTAAACTAATTTATGAATCTTAGCTGCATGGAATTCCTAAAAGAACAGGCTACATATCGCTAAAAATGACAGATAGAAAAGCTTCATAATAAGCCTTTTCATAGTTTATGAATGGATTCCACTGCGCATGCGATTTTATCCCGAATTTCTTACCTTCTTTTGTCTAAACCTTCTTTTGTTCTTGATTAAACAAAAAAAGGTGGGAAATTCGGGATAAAATTGCATGCGCAGTAAAATCCATATCCATAAAAAGGCATATTTTATAGGTGCTGTGACGTAAGCTATTTTCATTGCTATGACAACCAAAGATTCACTAATAAAACAAAGCAATTGTGGCGATGTTTGGCAAATTTACATCACAATGTTAATGTTTTTAAGCATCAGCAAGTATTGCTATGCACATGAATCATTACGCTATAGAAAAGTATACAACAGCAGAGTCCATGTCCCACATTGCTAAAAGAGTGGCTGTGGATGACCTTTAGCTCTCGCACTATTCTACAAACGTTGTATTCTGCCTTAGTCAGTTGATGAGGTTGGTTTGCGAGTGCGTCAATGATTTACAGACTTTCTCAATCGGACGTGGGCTATAGTGATATGGTGGAAGTCAATCACAAGGCGTTTCCATAACCTTGTCGGGAAATACAAAGGTAGAAAAGGGCGAAGAAAGAATGTTATGGAAACGACTTGATTGACGTCCATGAAAAGTTTCTTCGTCGGGACAGAAACAATGGCTAGAGTTTGCGCGTGTGGTTGAGAATGGCTGTATGGTGCAATTTCTTCAATTAAAAAATAATAATAATAATAAAGAATCGTTTAAAATCAATTTGGTGTAGATGGGATTAGACATTGCGCATGTGTAGATGGGATGAAAATATTCCATATAAAAAATGTACATCCCACATTGTATTCCAGTTGGAACGTCAATAAACTTTGAGTTGTAACTCTAATTCTTGTTTGGTCATAGTGATACCTTTAGTTAGGGTTAGAACTCTAATCAGCTAGGTATGTGCTTGGGATCTTAACCCTAACCCACAATCAAAAGTTAGGGTTAGAACCCTAACCCACATCCTAATCAGCTAGAGTATGTGCTAGGGTTCTAATCCTAACTTTTGATTTTTGATTTTAATGTTTGATTTTTAATGTTAGATTTTTGATTTTTGTTTTTGATTTTTGATTTTTGATTTTTAAAACTTTCTTTATTTTTGATTTTTTTCAAAGGGGGTACTTTTGATCCGACCCCTTAAGAATCTTATTAAGAATCTTGGATATATACTAAGTGTCTAAGTCTCTAGTCTCTAAGTGTCTAAGTCTCTAGTCTCTAGTCTCTAGTCTCTAGTCTCTAGTCTCTAGTCTCTAGTCTCTAGTCTCTAGTCTCTAGTCTCTAGTCTCTAGTCTCTAGTCTCTAGTCTCTAGTCTCTAGTCTCTAGTCTCTAGTCTCTAGTCTCTAGTCTCTAGTCTCTAGTCTCTAGTCTCTAGTCTCTAGTCTCTAGTCTCTAGTCTCTAGTCTCTTAGCCTCCATCGTCCCCGACCTGCCTCCCTGTACTCAAAAATTTTATCAACCTCTAACATACCGACTACACTAACCATATGGGATGCTGTTTTTTTTCGTTGCTCAAATACAAACCGCACATGTGCAGTACGAAAAATGTGCGAGAAATTGGATTCCCTTGGGATTATAAAAGCAGGAAAAGGATCAACTATTTTACGTTTTATAATATGGGATGCAAGTGGTACTTTCTTTAGCTACAGTAAAATAGAAACTACACATGCGTAGTCAATAAAATGACCTGAAATTCAATTCCCTTGGGATTAAAAAAGCAGCTAAAGAGTCAACCATCTTCCAGTTTACAATGTGGGATGCTTGTGTCTTTCCCCTTTACCTAGAGCAAGATAGGAACCGCACATGTGCAGATGAATATAAGTGACTTACGTTTTACAATGTGGGATTCGATTTTTTTTTTGCTGTTGCGCGCATGCGCAGTACTTTTATTAGTATCTTTATTCTCGCACTAATTTTGATAAAGGATATTCCAAAGAATAAGAGGAGGCAGAGCTTGAAGTTGAATTGATATAAAATACCATATAATACTTTGCCATTTTAAAGTCTACGTTGAAAACGAAATTGAAATTCAGAGGAATAGACCTTGTTCGATCGTGGTGAAGCAATGTTTTCCCATTTCAGACCTCGTTTAGTTCCCAAGATTAGCATTTCTTTGTTTAACGGTTGTGCATGAGACGACACATGAATATGGATACAATTCAAACAAAAAATATATTTCTTATGGTAATGACACGTGATCTGGAACGGAAAAACACCACAACGAACAAGCTTTATTGCAATTAACTAAACAATACGACCAAAAAACTTACATTATTTTCTACAATAGTTTCATTTCCTTGTTACCAAAATACTTCTCGAATTTTCTTTCTTCGAAATCTATAGCTATAATTTCCTTAATAGTTATTTGGTGTTCAAAACTATCAGTTTTCTTGTTATGCTTACACCAAATACTACTTGAAAACAAAGTAAAACATGCTATTTTCTCAAAACGCTCAAGGTTCAAACAGCTTCGTTCTTTCATGTGGGAGCCAGTGACACCCTCTCTTTAGACATTTTTATCTATTCTTTATCAAAGACCAGAAATGATATAATTTTCAGCATGTTCAGGCGGAGTGATAAGAAGAAAAAGAGGAAAGGAAATATAGACGGGATGAAAGAAAGTATAAAAGAAAGAAAGAAAAGAAACAGAAAAAACGAGACCGATCCATATAGACTGAACCACTTACCTCTTGATCCTAAGTCCACTCATCACCCCACCTTCCTACAGCTAAGTTCGTTCTCTATTTCTAGGCTAATATGACTTAAAGTGTTAGAAATAATGCTGTTGAGTGCTCCTGTTCTTTTCTTCTTCTTTTTCTTTTACGCAGGTTTTTTGTCCATCACTGGAATAGTAATGATGATGATAATGATAATGCAAAAATAAGATAGAGTGAAGTCATAAACCCGTGAAATAGAAATTAGATTAATACACTTTAGCCGACCATAATTCCATTGTCTTCTTTTGTGTGTGTGTGTATTCATTTGACTATTACTCGTTGACTAATAATTTTTATTTCACGGGTTAAATGCCTTCACTCTAATCAATCTATAGTAATTTTTTAAATTATTATAATTCTCAAACGAATTATATCAAAAATGAATCAATTACACTGATGAATATCAATTCACGCTTACAACACCTCAATAGAGTTTTATTTATACATAATGATATTTTTCTGCAAAAAAAAATTAAACGTTATAATATTTTTTTTTTGTATTAATTTAATCAGCCCTAAGACTTTCCTTGAAAAACTTATAGGTAACATACAAAACCTTTTATAAATTGTTGCTTAAGATAATAATCTCTATTTGTTGCATGCTTGTTCTACTACACTTGTGGGATCCCCTTGAACAATGCGCATGCTTCTAATGCGTGTGGAATTTTATTGCGAGGGGGATGTCCTACATATTAAGCTTACCATAAACTCTCTGATTAAAACCGTTGAGCTTTAATAAGACTTTAGTGTTGTCTAAGCTGTTACAGATGTGTAAACAAAACCTTTTACCCATTCACATAATTATCCTCTAAACGATTACAATATTTGCATGTCTTTTTATGTAAAGCCAATCACAGCATTACAGATTACAATATCTAGAACATTCACGTGACTACAATTTAATTTTGCTTTCTATAGATATAATTGCTTATTACGCAGACTTTTTGAGTACAAAGTTTATTAGAATTATCACCATGAAACTGATGTGGATAACTTGTACTGCACTTGGTTTGATGTTAAAAGTAAAAGCCGAAGAAAAGGAAGACAGCGAAAAAACAAAAGTTAAAAACCCATATTTTACGAAGTTCCAACGAACTGCTCACTTGAGACCGACCAAGTGTCAAGGTAAGATGTTCAAACTAGTTTAAACCATAGTTCATAAACATATTAGTAAGAAATATTTCAGTTGGATATGTTAGTTAAGTTCAGGTCAACCTGTACCTTATAAATCTTTATAAGTCGAATTTCGTATAGGAGAAGATATGATTATACTATTAGAGAAACGCAAACGGCAAACGTGACCACGTTTTCATAGTTTTCCTGTGTTTTACTTTACCTTTTACAAACCTTATCACCAAAGACAAATACTCTTTTGTTTTTCTACTACTTGGACTTTTTTGCGATTCTTTTTCAGTAATTTAAAAGAATTTTTTACTAGTCAAGTGACGTTTCACGTTTACCGTGAACGTAAACCGAAAACTCTCTATTGTTAGCTATTTCTCTCCCAGAGGACTTCTCCGTATTTCTCTTATTACCAAAAAATACATATGTATCATTTCATATTAAATTTCCGATTCTTAAAAGTATAGTGTGTTACTAGTTTTATTTAATCGAATGTATATATAATTATTTAGCTACAAAGCTACAAAGCTGAGCCCGACGAAAATTTATACGTTTTTCAACCCTCGATAACTATTGATGGACTTGAGATCTTTTACCAGTTAAAGTCTCACATCTTTACTAAAAAGCTTTACTTGTTGTATATGAAATGTTTCCCGTGAATCTCAGCGGTCTCAACTTCGTACGGATCAAGTATAATTTTATTCTTAAGTTAACGAAGATGTTTATAGTTTGTAGATTGTTAGTAACAGAGGTTAACGAAAAGCTCCAAAAGACCAACTCGCCTCAAGTCATTCACAAGGGATACGATGAAAACCTTGAAGAAGATAAAAGAAACAGCATTGATTACCGAACTTCGTAAGTACTCGACGTGCCTGAGGGGAGACTGGTACTAGTCAATCCCCAGATCTCGTCTCTACTACTACTACTGGAATCCTTTTCGAGATCCCTTTTGTTGCTCTAATTGACACCAATATTACACTCCCCAAGTAATTAAGATACTTCAGATCAGCGAGAAAAATAATTGAAAAAGGATTATGGTGGGCGCAAATTATCAAGACGTTATCAGAGGAAGGGATAGCTAAGTGTGTTTTATTCACAGAGAGGTTAGACTGATGGAGGTATTAGATGGCTTATGTAACAGAATGAAGTTGTACCAGGCGAGAGCAGGGCCAGATTTTCCTTACATTAGAGGAGGTATTTATAGAATGACAATGATAGTGGTGGTGATGATGATGACTGATATTGATGATGTCGATGAGGATGCTGTTGATGATGATAATGTTAGCAATGATGTGCCTATCCCAATCTGGAGGCACAATACTTAGTACTAACAAATCCCTCATGATTGTAAGCTTCACGCCTGCTAATAGATCCTTACGCAGCCCGTATTATACTGATTATAAATGTGAAGCGCATTGAGATATTTGAAATGGGCTATATAAGAATTCCCATTATTATGTTGATGTTGATGATGATGATACTGTTGTTGTTGTTGATGATGATGATAGCAATGATGATGGTGACCAAGGCGATATTGAGGATGATGATGATGATAGCAATGATATTAATGATGATGCTGTTGTTGATGATGATGATGATTACTACTGGTTATCTATCAACTCTGTTGTCTATGTACTCCAGCGAAGGGTCATCTTCGTGAGGTGTTTGATGATATCGCATCAAAGTCCAAAGTCAAACTTAATTTTAAGCTTCCAGACGACGTCTTGGATGACTACACTCACGAGATAACCAGGGTCAAATTTGAGGTACCAAAAATAAAAACAAATATTAGAGAACGTCCATCAGGGCTTCTCAAAATGCTTTGTGCTTGGGATTCTTGTGTTGATAAGTAGCTACAACACCATATTTGTTTATTCTAGTGTATCCATCTGTTAGAGCAAGTAGAGGAGCTTATCGAGGAGTGGTATTTTGAACACCAACATGAAGATTTGATGAATTGGCTGTGCGCAAAAAGAGTCTTAAAAGACGAAAATCAAGGTACGTACTACCGCTCCCCTCTCGAGTATCACCACTATCCCCACCATTCCCTACACTAGTATCCACACTAGCCCCATCCCTCCTCTCTCGTTTATTAACACCATCTGCACTCCTCCCCTCTAAAGTATTAACACCATCTCCACCCCTCCTTACTCAAGTGTCCACATGTTCATTATCACCACCCCATTATCCCCACCCCTCCCTAGTATCCACTGGTTTTACTAAGTGTTATTGAGTTATGTCGTATATGTTGTTGTTGTTCCTTCTCCCCCAATTCAAACCTTCAAAAAAGCGTATTTTATATGACCGTCAGACTCCATGGTGGAAAATTTCTCAAAATAATATCGAATGATTACTTAATTTGATGTAAATTGTCGTCATTTATTTGTTTACAGATTGTCTTACTGCTTCTGATGCTTTGCCATCAGACTATTATTCAGCTTTTGAGTCTGAAGGATCCTTGAACGACAGGAAACCCAAAATACCAATGACTGAAAACCATATAGAATTATAAATAAACACCTCATAGACCTCTTTTCAAAATTTTCTTATGTTCGAGGCTAACAGGAAAATGTAAAAAATGTGCGCAACAGAATCTCTTTTTATTTAGTAAACCTTTCCTGTGTCAGCCTTGTATGTGTTGGCCTCGATGTATGCATGACAATTTTGAAAGGGATTAAATCCTCGGTTGGAAAGTGTCTCCCTTTTATTCAGTGACAAGAACATGAAAATAAAATAATAATAAACTTGCTCTTTCTCTCCTTCTTACATTCAGGATAGCGAAAGTTTTGCAGCATCAATTGATAAGAAAATACGGCAAATTCGAAAATTTTTCAACCGACCGTGTGCCCATTTTGGATTTAGGGGTATAGTTAGGTTGAATTGTTTCATGGTTTGAAGCTGGAGGCAATTTCTTGCTACCAAGGTGGTCTATTGGCCTTTCATCGTTAAAGACTCACGCGGCACATAGGATTGTGGGACTCCAAATTTAAACTTTGCAATCTAACACTTTCAGTAACGTTATTTTCATATATGTGTTACTAAGGACCAAATGAGAAACGATAAGGTTTGTTTTAAATGGGATAAGATAGGATAAATAGCCAAGACATTGATAGCATTTTTCTCAACATTTTGACTATGTGCAGAATCCGTAACCCTCCCCTCCCATGTATAACATTTTGTTGATCACGTGTTTAGCACGTGTTTTGAAAATTCCAGTGTGTAGTTTATTCACAGTTGAAAAACGAGAGAGGGAGAGAGTTGTGTAGATCACTCAATAAAGTACAAGAAGAGCAATCCAAAATTCGTACAGCTATAAAAATGTTGTCATGTCTTCGTAAGACTTTCAGTCCATATAGAAATTAAAACAGAAAAAATGTTTAATAAATGTGTAAAAATAAATGTCTATAGTATATATTGATAAGAAAGGTGATATAGCTATATCAGCAGTCCATTAGAAGTCTTCCTCGTCACTCTCCCCATCTTCATCAGTGCCAGCACCATCGTCACCATTATACTGTATTCATTTTCATCAGTATCATTATTGACATTGTCCTCACTGTCATGTAAACCAACTTCAATATGGCATCAGTATTTGAATTGGTGCCCTGCTCTTTAGGATAAAGGTGAGAGAAGACTTCATCCGCTATTTTATTTTCGTAAATTTGTGAGCAGTCTACTAGCAGCTGCATTTGTGAGGTGATTTGCAACTATTTCAGCGACACACTTTCCTTCCATGCCGCCTTTCACCCAAGCAATGTTTTCGACAGCAATGAATAGTTCAGGGACCTTGATGGATGGAGGGTAAGAATAGAACTTGGGGAGTTCAGCATCTACTGTTTTTGATAATGTACTTATTGACTGAGTGGGAGGGCCGTACGGGAAAATATTTGGCTCGAGGTGATGCCGTACAAATGACCGAGAGCAAAATATTTTCCCGTACGGCCACCGCCCCCCCCCCCCCCCCCCCCTCCCGATAAAAAATAAACGGTCCCTTAGATAGACATGACGGTATTGCGTGACACAAACTCAACCTTCATAACTCGAGAACCAAACATCGAAATGACTCGAGATTTTTTCTCGTGACTTATAACACATAAATGCGTTTATACCATCAATAATTGAGGTTTTGATGACGTCATGTGAAAACCGGCAATATTTTTGAAATCTTTGAACTTAATCAAAACACTGTTATTTATATCCCTAATTGCTATCATAACATCTGCTCCGTTATCGTAAACAGAGCGAACTTGCACTCTTGAAAAACTGGTTTCACATATTCATAGAGTCAGTTATGAGTAAGTGTTCCTTTGATTCGAGGATTTTTCTCCTAGTTCTTCGGTTTTCCTTTATAGCAAAGTCTTTTTAGAGTTCGATATAATTGATGGATTTTGTTTTTTTTGTTTTTTGGATATTAGAATTACTTTGATTGTTGTAAGAGCACTTCAACGATCACACCAGGAAGTTCGTCAATAATTCATTACAACGATGTTTTGCAATCAATTTGGAAGCAAATATTAAGTGTTTTTTTTTTTAATTTAGCGATTCTGGAAGCCCCCGCAAAAGAGTGTGCTATAGTTGAACGAATAACAAAATGAAAAAGAATGTAATTTATGATATATATTAAATGGATTTTCTGCCGGCATTCAAGTCATTTTTTCAGTATATCAAGCAATTGACGGCTGTGTTTACTCTTAGTTCACGTTGCCTTCGGTAGTTGGCTTGCCTTTGTGTCTGTCAAAAGACATCCTCACCGAAATGACCAATTGCACCACAAGTCCAAGTTATAACGAATGCAATTTTAGCACCGAACGTTTTGACCAAATTTCGACAAATCTTACTCAATCCTCCCGTGTTACCCTGTTGTCATTTGCTGTCCTTAATGGGCTGGCAGCTTTGCCAACATTCATGGTCAACTTGTTAGTCACATGGACGGTGCTAGAGAGTCCACGACTTCGATCTTCTAACTATAACATCTTGGTCGCCATACTTTCTTTCAGTGACATGTTGACAGGTTTGGTGGGTCAACCCCTTTTTGTATCATTTTCTGCTTGTCATGCTTGGGACTGCGTTATCTCTTGCAAGCTTAAAGTGGCTTTCAGCGTAACGAGTGTACTCAATACTCGGTGGACTCTTGTGACTCTAGCAATTGTTTGTGTAGAGCGCTATCTCTACATTCACCATCCATTGCAGTACTCCAACAAGGTTACCATCCAAAAGTCTTTCATTGCAGTGGTAGTAAGTTGGTTTACGATAGCAGTAGGCTGTACAAAAGATCAAGCATAAACACGCCTTCTTCGTGGGAAGACTCGTCGGTCTTACCTTTCTTCTGCCTGTCGTTGTCATCATTGTCATCTGCTCCATAAAGATGCACCTGACCCTGCGCCGTCAGAGAAGAGCCATAGCCGTTGTGTTACCCCAAGGAGTAGCCTCACGTAAGTCCAAAGTGAAAGAATTCAAGCGTATTGATGTCTTCCAAATTGCACTACTTATTTTTGCCTTGCAGTATTCCCCACTTGTAATATCACAAGTATTCTGGACTTTGAAAGGACCGGGCTTGGCTCCAAGTTTGAAAATAATTATATCTTCACTGACAGTTACCTGTATTTATTCGAATTCTTTAATCAATCCATTCCTATACTCCATCAGACTTAGTGATATCCGCAAAGGCGTGAGATCCAAACTACCAAGATTTAGAGCGACAAACTTGGCATCTTCGGTGTTCGCGTAACCAAAGTGATGTTGGTGTCAGGTTTTAGAGTCAGATTTTGGAGTCGGGTTTTCCGATCTAGTGTCAGATTTTTTCCGGGGGGCGTCACATCATGTTGAACACAAAGTGCTCTATATTTGCAGAAACGCTTTGATTTACTATAAAACCCACACCAAGCTTTACTCATACGAAATTTCTTGAGATTCGGTGTCTTTGGGGATCGGAGCACTCACCTCAAAGAAAATAAACAGCGGTTTCACATTTTTGAGCTGTTTTATCTACTACCAACGGGCTTCATGCCATAAATACTTCCAGTACCGCTCCCATATATCGAGTTACTGAACCCTTTTATTTCAAAATGTTGACGCACTTTTTCTTAACGAAAAATATCCATATCGAATAAGCAAAGCCGTAGTTTGGTGTCCAAAAAACCTGTCGATGAAGCAGTACACATAAAAGCATTAAGAAATATCACTTGGTGTCAGATTTTTCTGTCACGCCGCGTGAGAGAGTGATCTAAAAAATTCTCTTTTAAACATTATTTTTTCTTCATTTTTGACATCTCCCACCAAGCGTTATTTCTACAAGAACTCTATGAATCCATTTGGAAATCAAAATCTCGTCTCTCGAAGAAATATCACTTGTTGTCAGATTTTTTAGTCAGACTTTTCTGTGACGTCGCGTGAAAGAGTGATCATGTTACAGCGGAAAACCCTGTTTATTTTCTTTGAGGTTAGTGTATCGATCCCAAAAAACAACGAATCTCAAGAAATATCGTGTGAGTAAAGCTTGGTGTGGGTTTTATAGTAAATCAAAGCGTTTCTACGAATATAGAGCACTTTGTGTTCAACATGATGTGACGCCCCCCTCCCCCCCCGGAAAAAATCTGACACTAGATCAGAAAACCTGGCTAAAAAATCTGACTCGAAAAACCTGACACCAACTTCACTTTGGTGTTCGCGTAGATACAAATGCAGCAAATAGAGAAGGTTGAAAAATCGAACTGAACCTCACTGATAAATTTCTGGTAGAATTTGCTGGCAATATCACTGGATGTGTTCTACAAGATTTAAAAACATTAATGCTATACCACTGATGTAGAAGCCTACATCTGGGAATGTCGTCCATACTGAGGCTTGCCTTCAAGCACATCAGGCATATGCACCTATTTCAATTACGTGTAGTGTCCTGAGTCACGTTGCATTTTATGTACTTATTGACTGTGTGTGATGGCCGTACGCGAAAATATTTGGCTCGAGGTGATGCCGTACGGACCGAGCGCATTAGGTCGATATATCAGTAGGATAAAGCTGTGAATAAAAACCACACTCAGTGACGCGATATACGATATCACGGTAAAACTGGAAACTGAGAGTTTTGTTATTTTATCGACCCTGAATGTTAAAGTAAACGAATTATTACATGTTAAGAGCCTGATACCTTATTTATTCACTCGTTTTTCCATTAAACTCATCGTTAATGATGAGCTTGGCGTTAGGTGCATATCCGGTGGGATGGGCGGAGCCAGGCACAATTAGCGGTAACCATGGTCACCCTGTCACCACCCACCGAACACCTGTCACATTGACCGCGACCAGTCAATGGAATACTTACCTCTACTTACCTGTACCAATGGAAGGGATGGCGGGCGGGAAATTAAACTCGTGTTGTAGCGTAATAGCGTAATAGCGTAATAGCGTCGTATAGCAAGTGCTAGCGATAGATAGCGATGGCGAATAAAGGTTCGCGTGGTTGGCATTAAGCTAGCGTGATCACGTGTGTAGCGTCTTATCGTATTTCGTAATGATAGCTATGATCCATATCTCATACAGGCCACAGAGATCGACTAGAATAGATTGCGACATGCTATAAACAACTTGCTAGCTGAGTCGATCAACGATCGCGTGAGGTAATAAATGCGTTGACAGCGGAGATAGCGGTATGCGTCCGGACAACGCTACTGCGAGATGTCATTGACCTCGAGTCTAACTTAGCCTAAATTACATTTAACCACATTTAACATACTTCCTCGTTTACGACATATGGAAACTCGTGAATAAAAACAATATCAAGCTCTTAACATGTGATAGCGGAGCTCCCGCGCGGAGCACCATACCTAAGAAAAAATGGTAAACTATCGAGTTGATTTTTCATGGATTGGCTGACGTCACTTCCGTCCGTCCGTCCGTCCGTCCGGGCGTGTACACAAGCATTCCGATTGGCTGGATAGATTTTTAGACACATAAAGAAAGGTAAATCCGGCTATTAAACTTTTGTAAAAAAAACGTTTTACACACGTATAGAAATACCGAAAGATAACAACACAATTTTTTATTCAAGCTTATATTTATATTTACTCTATTTACGATGGAACCCCTTTCCGAAATCGATATTTCGAAAGAAAGCTCAGAGGAGAATGAAGCCAAAAAAGAAAGGCCAGAATCAAGAGTTTTTTCGAAAGAGGAAAAACTCTGGTGGCGTGAAAAAGGAAGGCAAAGACGAAGGCTCACCAAAGAAAAGCGGCAAGCAGAGAGAGAGAGAACGCAAATCCAGGCGGGACTTCGATTTTAAACAAGGAGAATATGATCGTGAAAGAAAAAGAAATATGAGGCAAAACTTGACGGATGAACAAAGAGAAAATGAACGTGAAATACAAAGGAATTTGAGTCAAAACTTCACGAATGAACAAAGAGAAAATGAGCGTGAAAGACAAAGGAATTTAAAGCAGAACTACTAGCTAAGGCGACTCTCAAATGCACAGAAAAAAATCGCTTTAAGGCAAGTTATAGACCAAAGACAATTAAAAAACTTTCATGTATTCAAAGATGGATTAAGAAGTGTTCTTCAAGAATTCAGGTGTGTGGTTTAGCAAACAATCGCTTATTATTTTTTGACAAGCATTTTTTCTCGACGAATCGACAAATCATTCGCAAAGACTTTCCCTCAAAACTTTTAATATTTCTGTAGATAAGCTTAATTTATTTTAATGTTGGAGTAAATATAATATGAAGAGCATATTACAACAAATATTCGTCCTTTATTTAGCTTTGTAAATCTTTAGCAATTCGGTTAACGTTGTAAAACGTTGTTTTTAACCAACTATCGTATGTTTTTCGTTCAAGAAAGATTCGCCTCCTATCGCGGGTTCCCATCTTCAAAACAACGAAGACTTTCATTTAATACTTTTATTTCTACAGATAATTTAAGTATTGAATGAAATATAAATTTACACTGACCAAATATTCAACTGTTTATTAAGCTATTCGAGCAAGTCTGATTATAAAAATGAGCTTAAATTTGTGTTGTTGAGAGATGTTGTTGTAGAAAGACCTAGACTTTCACTTAAAAAAGCCGTAAAAAATATTCAAAAACATTTACAAACGCCAATTTACTGACAAAGAAATTCGTCATTTTGCATTGCCTTTTTGCATTGCTTTTATTTTCTATTTGTCTCAGTTGTTCTTGTCAAGTTTAACTGAATGTAAAACGTCTCGTTTTGTAAAAGACGTAATTATTTAAAGTAAGCTTATATTTTGCTCCAAGTCTGTTTTTTTTGGTCTTGCTTTGTCCTAAATCTCCAGATTTTCGATTTCAATGAAAGACATCCGAGGTAAATTTCACTGAACTTGATATTGTATTGAATTATCTGTAGTTATCTTTCGTTTTTTTTAAGTAAAAGAGATTCAAAGCCTAAAAATGTCGGTTTTTTAATAATAATTGAAGATTTTTCCTCCTATCTTATTTTTAACTTTCAATTTCATTCAAATTGTTCTCCCTGTGACTTCCGTATCGGGAGCTCCGCTTTTAGGCAGTGCCTAAATATATATATTAATCTTTATATATCGTAATGAATAATATACGTGTAATTAGATGTAATATTTTACGACAGAATAAAAAACATTATTAATCGTGGATTTTGTTATGAATGATATCAGTCATCCAGTCTACACCATCCGTGGCGTCTGATTAAGACTAGCAGTTTGATTTATTGACTTACAACAGGGGCAGATCCATGGGTGGTAAAATAGGTGACTATTCAACCCCTTTTGCAAGAATTTCTCAGTATATCTGTAGTAACAGTCACCCCCCTTTTCTCAAATTTCTCAATACACCGTTAGTAACAGTCACCCCCCTTTTCTCAAATTTCTCAGTACACCGTTAGTAACAGTCACCCCCCTTTTCTCAAATTTCTCAGTACACCGTTAGTAACAGTCACCCCCCTTTTCTCAAATTTCTCAGTACACCGTTAGTAACAGTCACCCCCCTTTTCTCAAATTTCTCAGTATATCGTTAGTAACAGTCACCCCCCTTTTCTCAAATTTCTCAGTACACCGTTAGTAACAGTCACCCCCCTTTTCTCAAATTTCTCAGTACGCCGTTAGTAACAGTCATCCCCCTTTTCTCAAATTTCTCAGTACACCGTTAGTAACAGTCTCCCTTCTAAAATTGTTGGATCTGCCCCACAACAATATCGTTTTCCACTCTGCAAGTTACCACACGTAACGGTACCAACCGTACTAGGTGGACTTGTATTAGTGCTTATTAACAAAGAAAAACTAACTCATCCCTATTGACCTATAGGCCCTTTAAAGGAATCTGTCAGCAACTGATGCTCTTAAGTCACTGGGTTGGGTTCGCCATGAGGAACGTCGAAGACTACACAGATGTTAATTATTCACATGTGTATTAATAATCTAGCCTCGCATAGTTTTACATTCACTAAGAATGCGGACGCACGTTATAATAGGTTATCAAGACCGGATTTTATGAATAAACTCTTAATGAAAAAACAGTTGAAGTATACCCCTCTATTGTCTTTAAGTCATAAGCCTTGTCTTGAAGAGGTGCAAATCGAGTTGAAAAAGCGTGAAATTCATTTTAGTTTGTTGCTACTTGATTGATCCACAAGTAGCCCAGGCTTAGCGTTGGTGTTGAATACACTTAATTCAATGAAGTTAGTCACCAAAAAAACTAGAAAGCTGAGATCACTGAGGATCATGGGAAATTTTTAATATCAAACAATTAAAGCTTTTGATACAATTTGCAGCTTGAGGATGCTCAGAAGAGGTGACTGTAACTGGTAGAAGATCTCTAGTCCATCAACACCTTTACAGCGGTTGAAACATGTAAAATGTAACTACCCATAATCCTTGTTGGTCTCGGCTTTGTATCTTTTCAGGCGACTAACTTTATTGAAATAAGTGTAACTGAATCGAGGATTCAAAAATACCCATATAATCTTTGTCTGTCTGTCTGTCTGTCTGTCGATCGATTCAGTTATTCAACACTAAAGCTAAGCCTGGGCTACCTATGACTGGTTAAGAGATGATTTTCATCAATGGCAATCTTTCAATAAACCAAAGACAAATATTCAAACAAAAAACGAAATAAAGACATATAATTTCTTACCTTATCATTAGATTTGGTTTAGTTTCGTTTTTGTAGGAGCCATAATTAATCTCTTGCTATTTCTTAGGTGCCTTATTTTCGCGTCAATCCAAGATGGCGTCCTCTGTCAAGTCCTGCAGACTCTTCGCTGCCTTGGGCTGCCTGTGTTTTTAGGCTCCAAGCCTCAGAAGCAGGGGTGTCGGTTCTGTGTTTTGGGAAGCGACGAGTTTTGACTAAATGAGAGTTCAGCCATGAAGTTCCTCATGATAAACGACGTAATTTCCTGTTTCTCTAGCTTGAATTTTAAAAATACACACTAAATAGTGATATTAAACTCAACTTTAAAACGATGTTTTTATTACAGTTTTTTTAATTTTATATATATTTCAAGATGGACGATTGCATGGCTCAACAAAATAACGCTATTTGCAATGAGAGTTCTGTGAAGTTTGTATAGATCAAAAGCCTAAAATAAAATGTGAAGTTACGATAAAACAGAATAGCAAGTCCTTTCTACCATGATATATTTACACCAAACTTTGTTTTGAAAGATGTTATATACATTAAGTGTTAACTCTTTACAACATTGCATTCTCCTCAAAAACGAAAAGAAAAAAGAAAGAAAAAGATAAAGTGGTTTACGAATTATTCAATGCAATATAACTTGAGAAAGCAGAAATGAACAGATTTACTATAATATCATATATATATGTCTTGTTCGACAGCATTTCTTTTACTAAATACTGAGAGAAATGAATGTTTTTTCCATCTAGTACGTTAACAGTGTACTATCAGGTTACTGTTGGAATTAGGGAGCACCAATGATATCAAACCAGTCTTGTTCAACAGGCTTCTTTAACCAAATACCAAGACCATTCGCTTCAAATGCTTTAACCATTGAATTCTTGGCTGCCTGGTATTCCTGGGCAGCTACTTTTGCATCATAATAAGTAACAGGAGGCTTCTGGGTAGGGTTAATCTTACTCCACAGTGCACAGAATCGAGCATACATTGCTTGCTTGCATAACCTGGAAGGCTGCAATACCTCACTTAGCTTTCCTGTCAAGGTATTGATGTTTTCAAGGCCTTGGTCTCCTATTGTCCAGTTAAGGCTGTTCTTTGGGGCTTTTCCAGGTAATCTTGCCTCTGGAAAGGAAACTCCACTCATCTTTGGTTGGTGCTGCCTGTACAACTTTGGTAAACAGTCAACACATCCAAGGCGAAGAAACATTGCCCTGGACATGTGGTCATACCTAGTAAAACAATATATCCAATCGTTTATGGACCTTGATAAATCGTATTTGGATTAAGTGAAAATAAACTTGGCAAGAGCTTTCTTTGCAACGTTTTTGTATACAAATCCTAATGATACCATAATGAAATACTGCATGAATAAGCAGAGTCACGATGGTAATACTTTAAATTATTCATGACAAATTTAATTTTTTAGCACTATGAATGCCAGTACTAAACCTGTGCTTAGTGACTGTTTATTAGTTTTATAATGATATCATATCTACAGACATGTAATGTGTAGTAGATTCTCATGCACTTTTTATTGTAAAACTATTGGTAAAATAATTCATTCAGAAACAGGTTGTTATATTTATACAAAACAATTATCAGAAAACATACCTGTAGAGACTTCCAAGGGTTATTGAAGACAGATACACAGGCTCCATGAAGTTACTAAGCAGTGCTCCTTGCACACCAAGTATGTTCCATTTGCTGATTTTATCACTGCAAGACATAGTACGGAGCTTTTCTGTGCCTAGTACTCCATCCCAAGTTTGGATGGAAGTAGCAGAATTTGCTACTGGGATAGTACCTAAAGAGAAGATACTTCACTTCAATACATGTGTTGAACATACACTTATTTCAATAACGTTAGTCAACGAAAAGCTACAAAGCTGAGACAGACAAGGATTATGAGTAGATAGATACATTTTACATGTTTCAACCACTTTCATGAACTTGTTGGATATAAATCATTTTCCCATGATTCTCAGCGATATCAGCTTTCTAGGTTTTTGGGTGACTAACTTTATTGAAATAAGTATATAATAATAAAAACAATGATAAACATCCTTTACAGTAGGTGGAAACTGGTTTTCATTTGAGTGCACATTCACTTTCACAAGCTACCACTACAAGTTAGAAGTTAGTTATGAAGGATCTTATCCCCAATAATGAAACTTAGTGGACCTATAGACCTATAAACCAGTTTAGCCAAGCCCTAATATTTTCCTATTACAGACCATGTGTCATACCTAAGAGGATCAATAAGACTTGAGAAGTTACATTACAGTGAGACTACTACAGCCAAGGCCACCTAGACAGCAAGAACCAATCAAATTGTAGAATGAATACTATCTATTCTAACTTTGGCTAGTGGACCAATCAGAAAATGGCTATTTAGTTGTTTACATGTTGTTGTTTACAGGTTGTTTACATCAGGGTAAGATTACCATTCTTGTGTAGGCTGGGTTTTTGATTGGCTTGACATTGATTTGGCATTGTTTTCAAATTCAATCTGTGATATTTGATTGATTCTCAATGTCTATACCGGTGGCCCTGGTTGTAGTATTTGCACTTTAATATGGATAAGACTCTAACAAAGGATCTTATCATGATTTGAATGACATGTACTGGTAGTGTGAAATATTGTTAACACTCAACAACAGGGTTAAATATAAGTGGAAGATGAATGGTTTTATGACCTAAGGTGGCCCTCGCATCCTTCCTGAATTCTCAAATTTTCCTTTCTCTGCAAAAATGAACTGTTTCAAATTCCAGTTGATTTCAGATTCATTAGTGTTAAGAGCAACTAAGTGCTACCCTCATAAACCAAGACTCAGCTATTTGAGCCATGTCCCTCATAAAAATTATATATGCACTGTAACCATGAAATAAGACCATTTTTTGGATTTAAACAAAATAAAAGGAATGTACTGTATTAAAACCACATAAAAACATACATACCTTCACCATTTTCAATTTTGACTCTCAACAACCCTCTCTTCTTCCTTCCAGAATGATTATCAATCTCATCAGGTGCTCCTTCATGAGGTGAGAAAACCCTTGCATCCCCACATGGTGATGTACTAATATACAAATGAAAATCTGTTCCACTTTTTATACCAAAAAGTCCTGATGATTTTTTTTCTAAAATTGAAGAATCTGCTTCTCCTCTTGCATAAGCTTCAAGCTGGGAATACAAAAATCTCCTCAAGCCTCGTCTTGCAATGATCTCCCCATGGCAGTCATTGACGGCATATCCTTTTTCACTGATGTATTCACCACCTATAAATTTGGTTCCAGTTCCCAGGCTTATCACTTGATATTTCAATTCTTCTTCATTATCTTTCATAGTTGTCATGACAATTGCCGCTAGGACTTTACGCCGAAATCCTTGATCTCCAAGCAACCAAGTCAATTCTGTAAATTTATCTAAGGTGAGCTGTGCAATGTGATCAGCGATATGTTGGGGTAGCTGACTTTGTGGTGGTGGGGCTGTTGCCATGGTTTCTACTGATTGATCGACAGAAGGTAATGCAGCTGATGGTCGACCAGATATTCCATATATATCTGAAAGTGCTTTTGATGCTGCAACAAGTTTGGCTTTCTTTTTGCTTGTTCCTGATCCCGTAAACTCCTTCCCATTCACTCCAACTTTACAGATAAAAGGATTTCGTTGGCTTGCATCTTCCTCAAATTGGTAATCAAGTTGCCCTTTATGTAGCTCATTAAGCAACATAACAGGGTTTTTAGACGAATCAATGGCTTCTTTGTCAATTGCAACATTTAGTGCTGTCTTTTCTTGATCTGGATAAGCAATGAATGGCGTCGAATCCGCATCTGTTCCACATGTCGTGTCTTTAGTGAAATCTGCTGGCTCACTTTTTTGTGCTGAATTTATTTCAATCGGAAATGGAAGCTGAATAAACGATCGAAGAGCTTTCTCTGCAGCATCATGTTTAGCCTTTTGTTTACTGGGTCCCTTTCCTTCGAAAGTCTGCCCATCAACACTTACCGTCATGGCAAAAGTAGTCGCATGAGGTGGACCTTCTTGCGATACAAGCACGAATTCTAAGCCAGGTTTGAACTCATTCAACTGCATTAAAGCATTCTTAGGTTGCTGTGTCGTAAACGCTTGCTTTCGTTTTTTACGTTTTCTTTGACCTTTTTCCAGAGCACTCATCAACGAGCCCAGCAAAGGATCATCATTTCCAGTTCCTGCTTCAACATCCTTCATCTCATCATCTTCTCCGTCAATCCTTCGCTTTAATCCTCTTCTTTCCTCGGCTATCATGGCTTCGATTGACAGACCACCTAATTCTCCTTCCTTAGTCCCAAAATCACCAGCATCGCCGTTACTTTTGGCCATTTCTTGGTCATTTCCATGATTTAAATCCAAACTTACAGCAACACTATCAGCCGCCATCTTTTCTTTCTCCAAGGAATAGGACTCAGTCTTTCGCGTTTAGAATTGCGCAAAAAACATTGGTAACTAGTATTACTAGTCTCTCGCGTTACCTCGAACAACGCCTGCCGCCTTTAGCCATTCTCTTTTTCACAAACAACATTTCTATAATTTCATCTGGGTTTTATCGACTTATTTTACTCGTACTATGTCGTTAGAAGATGTATTCGGTAGTGATATAGAAGACAGTGATAATGAGGAGTATAAAGAAGCATCGAAGCAAGCAGAGATCAACGATTTGTTTGGTGAATCGGAGAGCGAAGAGGAGGAAGAGAGAGTTGTTGACAAGCAACAAAGCGACGCAGAAGATAACGAGGAAAACGTGACAGAAAACAGAGAGGAAGTAGAGAGCGAAGAAGATAAAGAAAAGGTAAAGTTGCTACAGGACTGTTTAGTTATGAATGACTTTAGTTACCTGTCAAGCGCTACACAAATGGAATAAAAGCATAAAATACCGATTACTTCCAAAGTATGGACTTTGTTAATGTAGACTTCGTATTGTAATTTTGGAATAATTAAATCCATCATCAGGATAATGAAGAAGATGATGAAGAAGAAGAAAGAACACCTGCAAAGGATACTCTAACTCATGCTGACTTGTTTGGAGATGATGATGTTGAACTTTCCTCAGATGAAGAGAAGGTAATAGTTTGAAAAAATATCAAAGTATGGGTTTATTTAGACTGATTCCATGTCAGTCCCAGTTTGCTCTCTGTCGATTTTTTAGAGCGATCATTAGGAACAAAGAAGCAAAAACTATGACTAATGAAATCAGTCTAGGGTATATTAATTAAGACAGACTGTAGGGGATGGCTTTTCTCCCTCCATAAAAATCAATATGTGAGTTGAGAGTTGTGTGATAGAATATTAAATGTTAAGTGGTAGTAAGTGTGGAGCATGTAACATGTTGTATATCTCACCAAAGCGACCCGGGTTCGGGTCCTGCTGAGTTCGGTGTCATGTGAGTAGAGTTGTTTATTTTCTCTTCTGTGCTTTGAGGGTTTTCCGGGTTCCCCGGCTTTCCTCCCTCCGCAAAAATCACCTCCTAAATTCCCATTGGAATGACAAAGGATGAATAGCCACTCTGTAGAAATGCCACTGCTAAATCCCATTTATTTTATTATTTATTTATTATATATTCATACGTTAGCCTGAACAAGGTAACTTTATAACAACCCCCAGTATCATTTTGTTTGTATTTTAATTGGATTCAGGAAAATCAAAGAGAGGAGTCAGTACCAGAGCAGAGAGAGCCAAGAATTGATGAAGGAGAAGAAGAGGAAGAAGAAGAAACAAGAATTGATGTAACAATACCTTATTGCCGTGTTCCACTTGGGTCTGAACTTTACTTCTCAAAACTGCCAAACTTCTTGAGTGTTGAGACAAAACCTTTTGATTCTGCCTTGTATGAAGACGACATTGAAGAGGATGAAATACTTGATGAAGAGGGAAGAGCTAGACTCAAACTCAAGGTAAATGTATATCTTTGATGTTCACATTATCCAAGTCTCATCAAATATTGATAAGGGGGACATCAATAGTTTAAAAAAATTCAATTGTAGACGTGCATATTATTACATGTACTTCATGTTCTAAGTGAATGAGCAAACATATTATATAAAGTCTGTTTTGCTATCATAAGTTCAATTCTCTAACTCCATCATTTGCAAGAGTTGTTTGTTACATATAGCTCTTAACACTTTGAAGGTTTTTTTCCAGAATAACAGTTTTTCCCATCCACAAAGTCCTATACTTTCAAATCACACTTCAATCTTGGAATTATGGCCACAAATTATGTTAAATATCAGGGCGCAGTTGTACGATGGGTGGATAGCACTATCCAACGGATAAATCTTATCCAGCCTACGGATAAATTTATTGGATAACAGCATCAACTTATCCACTGGATAAGGATTTGTCTGCTGGCCGATAGCACTATCCAGGCTTCATATGACCAGGCCCAGATTGTTATGTTACCCTAACAAATAATTATAATAATATTATGGTTTTTATCACACATATGAACACAAGCCGTTTGTTTCATAATTATTGAATTGAAATCCTGGGTTTCCTATTCTTGACAGGTAGAGAACACTGTACGTTGGCGTTATGGAAAAGACCAGGAAGGGAACGAGATCAAAGAAAGTAATGCCAGGATTGTAAGATGGTCTGATGGGTCCATGTCATTACTTGTTGGTCAAGAAGTGTTTGATATCCAGAAAACTAAAATCGAAGGCAACTTTAATCACCTTTTTGTTCAGCAGGTAATATAATGATAGCTCCTCTTGCTTGTAACTTTAGTTAGATTACTGACATTTTCATAAACATGCAAACTCACTAGCTGCAAGCTATATGCTGAAATTTGGTTTTTCACTGCCATCAATCAAAACTAATCAGTCTGTACCTTTCATATTTTTGATTGGCGGCAGTGAAAAAACAAATTTTAGCATACAGCTTGCAGCTAGTGAGTTTAACTGTTTATGAAAATAGCAATAAATTCTTTAGATTTGAAATAACCCATGATTGCATGTGAAAAAACTGGGTGAACATATAAATTAATTTGAATTTTACAGTGAAAAAAAGAAGATTTATTTATTTGCCATTCCAAGGTTGAGGATAAACTGAGTCAAGTTGGTATTGCTTTTTTGGACAGTTTAGGGGGTTAAGGAAACCCCGGAATGGCTAATAACGTATTATAATACTGCTACACTCATCTCTCAGGGAACAGGTTTGCAAGGGCAGGCAGTATTCAAGGAGAAAATAACATTCAGACCGCATTCTACAGCAAGTCAGACACATAGAAAAATGACACTGTCAATAGCCGACCGTGTGTCTAAGTCACAGAAGATTCGCATTCTTCCTGCAGCTGGAATAGATCCTGAATCAAAGAGACATGAACTTATAAAGGTGAGACTATAAGAATGTAAACACAATATGGTAGCTTGGGTGGTCCTGGCTGCTTATGCATCAATCTCACCAATGCTAGGTTTATGGTAGGAGTCCCCTCTCCCAAGCTAGTATGTGAGTTGAATTTGTTTGCTGTGTTGTTCTTTCCTATTCTAGGGATTTGTTTCTCCAGGTTCTCCCTCCATAAAAATCAACATGCTAATTGAGCGTTGTGTGCATAGAACATTGAATGTAGTGGTAGGGTGTGTGAGTGGATTCAACTTGTCCCCAATTAGTACAAAATTGTGCTAGAGCAACTAGACTCTTAGAGATAAAAAGATTTTAAACAATTTTTTAACTTGGTCTGTATAGTAATGTTTAGAGAATTAAAAGTAAAATGAAAATAACAGCAATTGATTGACAGTCTTTTTTTTATCAATTTATCAATTTTATCTAATATTTTAACAGGGTTCATTTAATAAGATGAGGGGTGCATGAATGTGTTGAATTTTAAAATATGACATTTTCAGAGCACTTGGTTTTTGAACCAGTCCGTAATCCCCCCCCAAGGTGCCCCCTTAACATCTTCATGCCCACTCATATTAAATGAACCTTCCCTTTGTGCAATTTTTATAAGCATTTTTTTGGGACCATGATTCCTTCTTTCTTTAGAAAGAGGATGAGAAACTAAGAGCTCAGTTACGTCTTGACAACCAACGACGAAGAATGAGAGAGCGCAGCCAGGCAAAGAGCCTTAGTACTACCTACCTTGAGGGGGAAGATGATGAAGAAGAGTTAGAACAGAGTCTGTTGAAAATCAAGAAAAAGTTCAAACAAGATCTTGCCAAAGGTACCTTGTTAACAGTAAAGTTACTAATTTATGCGACCAACTTCATAGCATAAACGTTTTTTTTGAAAGACAATGGTTTGTGCCAGCTGCAACATTTTAGGCATGAATATGGATGAGCTCATTGTACTCAAAATTGTATAATAACATTCTTTCTTCTGTTACTGTATTTGTTACCATTATGGCCTGTATGTAGTATTTAGAGTTGAAAGGCCATTCTTACATGTATATAAAACTCAAACAACTATTAAGAAAGTTTATGCTATAAAGTTGAATGTAAACAGTAGTAAAAGTATCTTTTGTTGAAAATGATTTATTGGTCCACAATAAAAAGGCACTTTTTCAGGGCAATATAATTTTTTGTTGAGCATTCTGTTCATTTAGGTTGAAGAGGATCAATGTGGGATCATAATTTTGGCTTTCTTTTAGCAGTTTTAATAATCATCCCTGCAAAATAAAAATGGTGTTTCCATGCCCGTTGCTAGCTGTGGTTCAATGGGTCAAATGGACCTTCCTTCCCTATACAAAAAAGTTTTGGAAATTGCAAGAGGTGGGGAGGGGGGTCAGAGAAAGAACAAAATTACAAAGTTTTTACAGATAATTTCTGGAACTACAGATTGGCTGCTGGACAAACAAATTTATAAATATTCTCAAGTGCCTTCAGTCAGTTGAATATTCAATAACATGATGCTTAAGGGTTAGATAATTACTGCTGATTGCAATTTTTTTTGTTGCAGGTGCTTATTCATCGGAAGAGGAGGAGGAGGCGGAAGAAGAGGAAGAGGAAGACACTACCAATTTGAGAGGATTAGAGAGTGAAGATGAAGATGAAGGAGAAGAAAGGCTAATGAATGCTAAAAAAGGGATTGACTCAGAAGAAAATATTGCAACAACACTGAGAAAACGTACTAGTAGTGAAGGAAGTATAAGGAAAGAGAAAAAGAAGATCAAAAAGATTATTGAAAGTAGTGATGAAGAGAGTGATCAATGAACAGGCCATGCTTCAAGTTGAAACAGCTTGGTGATCAAGATACTTATAGGGAAGTAATATAGCAGATATTACAGTCACACTCTATTTCCTTCAGTTTTTAGCCTGCATAGGGGACATGCTTCCCCTCCCTTTTCTTACGCCCCCTCCCCAAAGCGTCACTCACAGGCTGCAGTATTGTTTTGAGTATAGGCATTTGGGTCAATACAATAAATGCATAGAAACGAACCTACCGGTAAATGCAATAATATTGTTTGAAGTCAATTTTAATATTTCTATCAACCCTGCATGTGCATTGTAACATTTTCTATTCTTTATAGTTATTTATGTTCATGTAATATCAACTAAGAATTGAAAAGATTCTGAAACAATAATTATTATGGAAAAGAAAACATCCTCATTACTCACCTACAAGAAAAATATTACACTTATGTTCCATGTTTGTGAGATTCCCAGACAACCATTATCCATCTTGAGGGGATTCATCACAAATATATTTGTAAATTATGTTCACATCTTGCTTTGCTCATGGTGCAGTTATGTACATTTAAATGATGGATGTAAATAATAGGCTATTTGATATAATAAACCAGAATAATAAAATCGTTTTATGTTTATGACCGTTGATGTGGAATTTAGCCTGGGAGCAAACTGTTATCTAGGAAGTGTTGGTTATTGATGGAAGGGGGATAATGGATGAGAAATGAATAAACTTTTCTTTTGGTTTTCCGAGTTGCATTTAAGGACCGTTCGTGGACAAATGAAGTTGATAATAATCAATTATGTTGATAATAATAATCTTTATTAAGTGAACTAATAAAGCAGTGAGCTTATTTCCAATATAGGCCCATATGAAATTTATTTTAACTTTGCATAAACATACCTCAACATATTCTTGCTGGAAAAATGAAATAAAAAGTGGGGGTCAACAAATTTGTTATGATTTTGGTAGCGCATCTCTAAGACCAAGAAAAATTCACCGACTTTATTTTAAAGGTATAAGTCTGAGTTTTAATAAGTGAAAAAGTTGTTTTCTCAATATTTGGCTTTTCAAAACATTTGAATGGCATCAACCTGTGCACAGAAGGGCTGTGCAAACAATGCATACGAATGCCTTTAAGCTAAAAATTTTGGGACAAACCATAATGCAAACGAAAATTCACAAAGAAAAGATAAAAAGTAAACTGAAAAATCTACACTTTTCAAAAGAAGTTTTATTAAATATCCTCATAAACTTTAAGAGAATGCTTTGTGATAAAATAAATTAATGATTTTGACTCTTTTCCTTTTCTGTTTGGTCTTCTACATGCATTTAATTATGAACAAACCATTTGGTCATAATTTTTTCCACCAAGCATTTACATTGTACTGATTTAGTATACAATATTTGGGATATAAATCTTCATTTCGTTCATTAAATTTTAATAAAATTCACTGAAACTTCTACAGCGTGTTTTGGATGTTCTTAGCTTCACTCTGAGCGAATGTCGTTCAATCTATTTGCTCAGAGTGAAGCTAAGAATAACCAAAACACGCCATAGAAGTTTCAGTGGATTTTATTGAAATTCAGTGAACGAAAATAAAGATTTATGAAGTCCAATATATTGTATAGTAAATCAGTACAATGTATATGCTTGGGCTACCAGTGTGCTTAGATCATATCATTCCCTTCACAGTATATTACTTGTGAACAAAGAAATAATTACATGCATAATACCTAAGGGAATGACACATGACCTCATATGAAATTAAACTGCAATACATCAGCAAGTCACTCATATACATACCATATTTTTAAAATGTCTGCAAAAAGTAACCCAGTATTCTGTTCAAGCATGATTAATAACCCTCCAGTCCAGGGGAATGGTTTTTTTCTGCTGGGATGAAAGGACAATGTGTAATCAAAGAACTGTTACAAGATATGAGTAAAATTAGATACCTCCTAATACGGCTGGCTTAAATCGAAATTGATAGACGAGAAGGGCAAGACACCATAATACAGCTGGCTTAAATCGAAATCGATAGACGAGAAGGGCAAGTTTCTAAAATTCGATATTCATAAAGTGGATTCTGCAGCCTTTAGATGTGTTCTAAATTTTGAACCATATACTTTGTTGAAACTTCTCGACATCTAGACAATATGCAAATATGATATAAAGAAAATACCAAGGATAGACTTACAATCAGTATTAGTTTACAAATCAAACGGTATATCAAAAAATAAATAGATCAAAAAATCATGTGTTACAGCAATGTTAAGCAACATCTAAAAACACAAGTGATGAAGTCAAATTACTGCAGTTGCTTTAACTTAAAACAAAATCTTCACATCTTCTTAAAATTTATCAAACTTAATTTTAACTTAGTGGCATTGACCTTTTTATTGAAACATCATATGCCTATAGAATGTCAGTCATAGGGATGCAGTTTCATTCATGGATCTTATGGGAGGATGGGGTGAGAAAGTATGTAGGTTACTAAAGCTTTGCAATATGGCACTGAATTTTTCCAAGTTTTGCTAATCAGAGGAAAGTTGAGGAAAACTGTAACCAATGTTACCACCCATCCACCTTTTCTCGTAAGTAATTATCAGTTCTCATAATAGGAATTTCTTGATACTGGGTCGATCAATTACTACTTTTATATGATATAGTTGTGAATAAAACCTATTCAATGTCCTGGTTTTTAAATGACAAAGGAATCAAATATGTTGATTTATATTAATATTCTTCTTTGATTGTTAAATTGAAAAATTAAAAATAATAAAAATACTTTTTGAAAAACATTAGCAATTAATCCAGTCACTTAGATCATGTTAAGAATCTAGTAATGGAAAATGGAAGTTGTTCAGGCGTACGACCTCAGTTCTAAAGGGTCACATGTCGTAGATGTCACAAGATGGACAACGTAAACAATAACAATAATAGAAGACCAAGAATGCCATGTACAAATACTCGATAAAAAATCTGTGAAGAGAACTACCATTCTCCAATCGACGTTCTCATCGACGATTTCTGGACATAATCTTAGGATTTTTCTATTATTTAGCACCAAGTGTTTCAATTTTCACCAGACTTTTGGAGCGTACGCTCAACAGCAGAATTCAAGCGTCTACTTTGAAGGCAGTTTATAAATTCATAGACAACAATGAACGTATAAGCGATAAGGTTTTTTTATTTAGACGATACCTTTGGCTTTCATCTTTGTTAGTATCTATCCTCGTAGAATAAATAGGACAAGGGAAAGCTATAAGTTACTAAGACGTACGTACGCAATCGGGCATAGAAATACTACGTGTGATCAAGGATTTACTACACACAGATTTACCTACACAAGTTCTATCATCTCTAAAATGAGACCGAGTGAACATATTATTCTATTTACAATAAAAGAATCTATATTCTAATAGGTCTAGCTGTTATTCACTAGTACAGACAGCGGGTTGTACAGTTTTTGAATGCTGAAGTTTCTCGTTTTCAGTCTTTAGTCTGTTGAGTTCAGTACGTAAGGTTCGTATAAGATCTTCGCTAGAATTACTGCTGCTACTACTATCGTCCGTATTAAGATTATCACCGCTAAATCTGTAAGGAAGGTCCTCTAAAGATGAATCCCTTAATCTGTCTTGGTTGTCCAAAGCACCAACTTCACGTAACTTTCTTTCTAATGCTTCTACTCGTTCTTCCAACGACATACACTCGCGAACGAGTTCATCCTTTTTCATGGAGTATAAACTCTCCGCATGACACTGCTCATATGCCTCTGTAAAATCCTTTTGAAAGAACTCTTGTTCATAAATCTCATCCTCTGGAGATTCATTATAGTCTCCTAATTCCGGATCGTCAAAGGATTGTGAATCAAGTCTTCTTCGTTCGGTTGATCGCGAGTCGCAATCATCGTCTTCAGCTTCCCCGTCCGACTGCATATGTGCGTGGTTTCCTATGTCTGGTTCTTCTTGATCATGTTCGTCCATCAAAAACTGTGTAGTATTATATGGAGCGTTGGGTCTTCCCTTCTCGTGTGTGTACTTTTCTCTCACCTTATTAGCTTTCTTTGCATCCAGCTCGAGTCTTGCTTTTTTCTCGTCCCAAGTCATCTTCGAGTAAGGTTTGTATTTTTTCCGATTTTTGCGCGAGCCCCTCCGATGTTTTTTCTGAATCCGCATAGGTTTAATTTCAAAATTATCCGCATTTCCAGCAGCAGCACTTGTAGTATCAACCTTTTTATCTTGTATTTTAACTTCTATGTCCTTCTCTGCCATTTCCGAACCACTCGGACCACTAGTTCTCTCGTCGTCTCCGTCATGCCCATCTGGCTCCATATCGTCTCCTTGGGTTTCCATATCTATTGCCGCTCTTCCAGCCGCGTCTAAACCGTTCTTCATCGAAATACTCTTAAATTTAAGAGATAATAACTATTCCAAGCCCCTGATGGGCTAAATCAGAAGGAAAACAACCAAAATATTACACTAAATTTAGTTTAAAGTCAGAACTTTACCTCTACTACAACCTTCCCGTTCAACTGAAATCTGTGGAGTTTCGTCTTGCTTCTTCTACTCGATGGTGTCATTACTAACACCACGTGACCTATAAACACGACACCTGATTGGTTATCTTACCAAGTTCAGCCAATCAACAGAAGACTGACGAGACAGTAAGGAATAGACAGGGAGTGGTGCAGGGGAGGGGAGGGGAGGGGAGGGGGGAAGGGTCGACAATCCAGTGTGGTGCAGGTACATATTATTGTCATTTGAAACAGCCACCTGAAAGTGGCTTAAAGTTATCAAATGTGTATTAAAAATAGCACAAAAACAACACATGTAAATACAGTAGAGAAAATAACATGTAAATACAGTTGTTTTCTGAAGTGGTAAAATTTATATAAGGAGTAAATTTTTTTAGACTAATTCGCTGAGGCAGACGTATTTGAGCGATATAAAACCGAAAGATAAGATCCAAGACAAACATTTATACAAATTTTGTACATTGACGTTGTTTTTTTCAAAGACTATAGCGGAAATTGAAATACAAAAACAAAAAATTAATTCAAAAATATATCTCGCAAATTTGAATTGGGCTTCCCCAGCAAACATTTGAGTATTTTGTCTTTTACGTTCGTCACTACACCCAACGATTCTTTATATCCCTTCAATACTGTCAGTCGTTAGTTTTATTTATAGCTTAGTAATAATAGGACTTTTGTAAGATATATTTACAGCTAGTTTAGAGAGAGTATTGATCTTTTATAATGTTGCCCATTGACAAATATGATTTTTCATGCATCAAATGAAAACTTCTCGGTCATTACACTTTGCGGATGAATTGAGCTGAAGGAAACGCTTTATGAAACGTTGTCTAGATTCATTTCATAATGACACTGATTTACTATAAAAACATAAAAATGCTTTGTCCCTTTTAATTCCCATTTTCAGTTGTTTTCTCTTTTCATTTCTTTCCTTTTCCCTCGCAATTTTTAAACCATGAATGTAGATATATTGTTATCGGAGACAGATTTTGTCTCTTTTTGTCTCTACGATAAGTATTTACGTTGTTCATTGGGCCCATTGTTTACAACATGTCGAACATGTAGTGTCACATGACTCCCATGCATCAGTGCTGATTCGCAACGCATGCTGGGAGATTGAAGGTTATTGTTACCATTGTTTCGTATCAATTCTACTAAAAATTAACACAATACAAATTTAAAAATCTCGTAGGACCATTAACATTATGAGTAAGGTTTCCCTATTTCGATATCATTGGAATTAGACTTTTCGTTTCAGTTTTTACACAGTAATATATCCTCTCAAGCGTTACCGGTACGTATTCTCAAGCTGGGAACGACTCGTGGTCGGAAATGAAAATTAAAACACTAGCACCAAATATGATAGGGGTTTTTGGGTGCTGATTATTTATTTGTTTGGTCGTGAAACTTCAACTTGTATTTCTCTTTAAAGGGGCACTTGGATGAAAACGCCCCGTTTTTTGAAAGTCCAAATAAATCAAATATTTGAGGATGATATGATTCAATTACTATTTTTACAAAAACTTTTGCTTTGGAACCACTTGCAGTTAAGAAACGTTAGTTTAAAAACTAAAAGAACAATAGGGTTGAGTAAATGACGTCATTTACTCACAACTTCGATGTCCACGACGTTCGACTGTGAAGAAAATGTGTCTTGGCTACTATTGGGGCCATATGAATAAGTTTAACCAAGATCCAATTCGTTTCTTATTTTTATTGATTTTCATCCAAGTGCCCCAAACAAACAAACAAAATTAAAACGAAAAACAACAAAGCTGCAGGAAATCAAAGGCAAAGAACCACAGTACAGTTATACAGAGCGGAGAGGAACGGATCAGGAAGGAAGAAGAAACGGCTAAAAAAAGAAAAAATATTAGAAGAAAGAAACTGCTTTAAAGGGAGAAGAGAGTTTAATTAACTTCTTAATCATGTTTTCGTTTGTTTGCGAAAGGAAAAACTGCTGAAAAAGTTGGTTAGGAAGAAAAATGACAAAAATAGGGAAGGACAATATTTAAATGCCTGTCCCTCTTGGCTTTATTTATTAATTATTTATTTGAAGGGGGGAGAGGGGGGAAGTGAATAACTTTTTTTTAAACAACAAGTATTACACCAAACAACTATTTCACCCTACACCTCTCACTTATTACAGATAATTATTTTATTCTGATATTTTAAAAGCTATTTAAACACTGTACATCCAAAGCTTAGAAATGCATTCTTATCTTTGCATACAATTCTTTAGTTTCATCTACTGGAAATAATATAATGAACTCAAATTTGAAATAAAATTTAGATTTCGAAGTAATGCAGCTATTAAAACGAAAATTGACACCTTCCGAGACAATCGCCCCAACACAAGTTTGGGATACCTGTAGACTTTTCCTTTAGACTTCAAGGTAGACTGGTAACGAATTCGACGCATGGAATTCTGGGACTGATTACTTTGATTCAGACCCACAATTCTGCGTGAGGTGACTGCGAAATCAGTTTTCCTTGATGTCGGAGACAAGTTAGCCATTCTCACCGAAGATCATGGGAGATTTCTTTTTATCATTCAATTCATACGAGAAATGAAAGCAAAGGATGGAAAGAAATCGGTTATTCGAAAAGAATTTCAAGCGTTGCACCGATAAATTCAAAAAGGATCATTTTATGCTAAGGAACAGCATTGATTGCCTCCATGTTCGTTTTCACTCTTTTGCTCTCGCAACTTTTTTCATTCACAATAGAACCTCTATTAACCGACCACCTATAGTGACAAACCTCTATTAACCGACCACCTATACACTGACAAGCCTCTATTAGCGGCCTGTTGCCAAAGTCCCAAAAGGACGCTTTATTGCACTAGTCCATAACAATAAACCCCTTACTAAGCGGCAACCTTCTATTCATTAACCAACTTGGCACATTTAATAGAAGTTCTACTTAGCTATATCCCCCTTGAACTTGAATACTTATTGGCAGGGCGCTAATTAGGTATCTAATTAACGCCATGCTCTTTGGATATTTGACTGGCTTTACTAAAATGAGTTTAAACCATACTAAATAATTCCAGTAAAATGATTCAATACTAATAATTCTTCCAAAAATCTAAAAATACATCTAAAAACGATACTTTGTACTACATGTAATAAAAATCTTTAAAATAAAATATTTCAATGCAAACTGCTTATTAGTCTCCTACACAGCCACTATTAGTTTCGTCACGCCACGCTTACTTCCCTAAGTACTTAGGGCCACGCTTACTCCTCCTTAAGTACTTAGGGGAGTAAGCGTGGCGTGACGACACTAATAGCGGCTGCGTAGGAGACTATTTGCTAATGCAGCTCGAAAAACTCAATCAGCAGTTGTAGTTAAATTTTTGAGGATAATCAAAACTCTTGACTAATTATAGCTTTTTCGCTTTGTTTTTGGATCTCTTTGGTATAATGTTCATCGAAATTTTCTCAAAAATAATATTGATAAAAGCGGAAGGATGACACTCAGGAGTTCAAGATATCACAGCAACAAAGACCTTATTATGAAATATTTTGTCCCCCACCCTAAAAACACCAAGTGTGGGTGGGGAATTTGCACCCCAAAGTTGCTTTTGAAGAATTGAAAAGATGTATGTACCCCTTGCAATAAGATTAAACGGAGCGATATGTCATTCTTAAAACATGGGAAAAGGGTCAAAACCTTAGAAATTTGAAATGGTTCAGTGCGAGAAAATTTGTCTCCACAGAGGTAGGAAAAATATAAAAATGTTACAAAAACGTCATCAATTTACAGGAAATGTTTAGAGTTCGAGTTTTAAAATGATGTACCTGACATGGAAAACTATTAATATAATCATGTTAAAATAGCCAAGTTTTATAATAAAATATAAGGAATTATCATAAAAAGAAGTTAAAATGTAAAACTATGAATTATCAAGCTAACAATTCCAGTTTCAAGATAATTTTAGTTGATAAAAGACGAAGGATAAAAGCGTAATTGAGAAGCGTTTTACTCCAGTGAAGACGGTGACCAATCAGACATCACCTCAGTTAAATATGGTGCTTTCTGGTCTATCATGGGTCAAACAACGCCATAAAATCGATGCACGCCGGTCATGAGATAGAACTCAAGCCATACCACGATGCATCTTGTCCATCGAGAAGAACAACCCCTTTGGAAAGTGTTAGGAGCTGTCACGCAAGTTGTTATGAAATCTTTTTCCGATTTTTAGCCCCACCCCTAAAAAGAAAGCTCCTACAGAAAGAGGTGAAACGCTTCTCAAAATAGCTCGAATTGTTTTTTAGACAAGGAGAAGATTCATAACATGTTAGATACTTAATACAAATTGTGGATGTATACAAGATAGAAATGAGTTACGAAGAATGAGAGTCTAAAGTATAGCGGATTACTTGTTGAACTCCATACTCGTGACATATTGTCTTGCCCTCCTCATTGTATTGTATCTCATCTTCCATTTATTTCTTGTAGCTTTGCAGTAGCTTTCTTTGCAGTAGTTTCCTTTGTAGTAGCTTCCTTTGCAGTAGTTTCCTTTGTAGTAGCTTCCTTTGCAGTAGTTTCCTTTGTAGTAGCTTCCTTTGAAGTAGCTTCCTGTCATCTCATACACTACTGGCTTTCTGTTAAGGTTATTAGTCATTTACAGATGAAGAGGCTAGTTTGCTTCTGCATTTTTATCGCTTTTTCTCTCTGTTGTGGGCATGGGAGATGAGGTGTTCAGTTCACTTCGTCACAGAATCTTACACGTGGGCGATTCGACTTGATTCTCGGATCCTAAACAAAGCAAAAAAAAGAAAATTAGGATAAGTTGTCCTCAGCCTTTCTAGCCTCCCCCCATCCCCATTTTAAAACGTTATACGCTTCCCTGCGAGCAGATGTTTCCCCCCTTCTGATTCTTAGGGCTGGACCGCCAGCCTGGTAGAGGGGAGGGGAACAAGCAGATTGCAGAAAAAGGCTTCTGCTAGTAGTGTGGTAGTTCTTTGTCGTCCCTGTTGAATATGGGGTCGTTTACTTAAGGTAGGTTAACCTTTTACTATGAGAAACATCTTTTTTTTTGCCAAGTGGGACAACAAAAACAACAGAATAAGTCAGGTTTCGTGGCCCTTCATTCATGTTAACAGCACTCTAAAAGCGAAAACTAAACGATTCTCATTTGTGGGTGTGGTCGTCTTTTTCAGTCTGAAAATCTTTCATATTATAAAACTCAAAGACCTCTCCAGGATATCCTCAGTGATAATAATTCAATATTTTTTCACAAGACCTTGGAATCATGCTATCTTTCAAAAGGGCTACAAGTAAGATTTTAGTAACTTACCTCTTGTACACTGGATGGTTTTGAATGGAGATGTGACGATCTTATACTGTCTATGAGATCTTTATCTATTTCCTGAAATGGGGGAAACGAAAGTAAGGTTAGTATGAACCTGGTGTTAATTTGTGCAATGTTGTGAGGTGTGCTGGGGTATGGTAGGTTGTGGAATGGTATGGTTTGTTACGATGTGGTATAATAAGTTCAAAGAGCAATATGCTAGGGTGAGGGTATTGTGACATCGAGTGTTGTTGTTGTTTAAAATATTTATGAAGCAGAAATATAATTAGATGCGCATTACTGTACTTTGTGTTGAGAAGAAGAGAGGTGGGGTGTGGTATGGTGCGATGTAGAAAGGCTACGATAAGTGTCATATGATGCTGTGCTCTGTATAGTGGCATCGTTTACACGGCGCCATGTTTAACCACACACAACTTCACCCTGAAGCGCTTGAATGCGAGGCTACGCTGGATGAGAATCTATTTTTTCCAGTCAACATGGCTGCCGCGTGATAAAGGTCCATGATATGTTGTGCTGTGTTGAAGTAAGGTGGTGTATGAGCCATGGTGTTGTGTTGTGATATGATGTGATGAGGTGTGTTACGCTATGGTTTGGTCTGGTGAAGTGTGTTATGCCAAGATATCGTTCGTCTCTACTCACATCAAGAGAGCTGAAGGATATCTGACTTTCACTTTTCATCTGTTCCTGAGCTGACATTAGCCTGTGGATCGAATATAGTACGCATCAGTATAGATATCATATAGAGCAGATTACGTAAACTATGACTGTCAAACGGCACAGCACATTGTTTGCGGTAAAGAGTTGACGACGTTCCTTTACAGTGCACTAAATCAGCTTTTAAAACTGTTTGGACATAGTACCGTCACATTCACGGCACGACACAACACGCCTTTAGCGTGAATTTATTACAGTCACACAAAATTTGAGTACGAGTTACTTTGGAAGTCAAATTTATGAATAATTTACGTATTTAAGTATTTTATATCTCATAACTTACTTCTGCAAGGTAAACAAAGTCCCAGTCACGTGTTTACATCTACTGACGAGATTGTCCAGTTTTGAAGGCTCCTCCTTCAGGAATCTACAAACAAAGATAACAACAACCATGAAAACTTATAGTTACATATTTTACTTAGGTTTAATATCTCAAGTTGTACTTCTCTTTTAAAGGGGCACTTGGATGAAAACGCACCCAATTTTTGAAAGTTCAAATAATTGAAGTATATGAGGATAATATGACTCAATTATGATCAGAAAACCAGATTAGTGAACATTTTAGCCTGGGATCCACTTCCTGTTGAGAAATTTTGGTTTAAAAGCAAAAAGAACAATGGGGTTGAGTGAATGACTTAGGTTTGACGTCATTTAAAAATGACGTCATTTACTCACAATTTAGATGCTGAATAAAACTGACAATTTTTGTCCCCCACTTTTAACTTTCAAGAAATATGTTGATTGGCTACTATTGGGGCCACATAGATACGTTTACCCAAGTTTAAAGTCATTTCCAATTTTCATCGATTTTCATTCAAGTGCCCCTTTAAACCATCAATGATTCAACTTTTTGACAAAATCTGTCTTCTTCTCTCTTAAGGTCTCTCGTGAGCTATGCATTAATTTTAACAACATCATGCGTTATGTATAGACACTCTTCATCAACTCCCCAAACTGCTCTTTTTCTATTTGTCAAGAGAATAAAATAATTTGTTTCTCCTCAAAGTCATTTTTTAACCCTCAAAACAAAAGCCTAGTTTATATTGTCTTGGTAGAGCTTTATAATAAAGACAAATATGGCTTACTTGTCTCCTTGTACAATAATGTCTAACTCCGAAGCCATTACCATCTTCATACTGTCGTGTATTTCAGTAAATTGACCTGAAAAATAGACAAATTATGTCAAGCTGGTTCTTGTTTCGAAGTGATCTTAGGCGGTTGTCATGATTACGATATCCAAATATCGCATCAGTTGCCGTGAAGATGAGACATTTCCTGTCCATGTGGTGATTATGAGAAATATGACACGTACGTCAATAATCGATTGCTATAGCAACAAATTACTTTTAATGCATATTTTTTTCTTCAGAAATTTAAAGGGGTTTAAAAAAAAGTGATTATCTAATAATAAAATTCTCATGAATGAATGAATAAATGAATGATTGAAAAATGAATGAATGAATGAATGGATGACAGAATGAAAAACAAAATGAATGACTGATTGAATGAAATATATTCTATTTCATACGATCATACTAATAACCCAGTGGCTGTCTAAAATGATATGGATACAGTGAAGCCTGTGATTCAAAGACAAAACAAGGTCTGTGTACATTCATTTGCAATCTAGAGGCGCTGCAGTTAGTTTTTGATCGAAAAAAAAAAGAGCACGCTGAAACATACTTGACCAAATGTTTAGTCTGCCATATCTATATTTTTATTTTTCAAAGGGAGATTAGTGGAAAAGGTAAATGAAGATGTATCTGACTTACTTCGGAGGTCTGCTATTTGTCTGCTGATCAGCGCCAGCTGGCTGTTCATACTATCTACTTCCACAGGGTTCCCAATTGTTCTTTTCTGGATTACATCCAGCCTTACCATCTCAACTTCGCTTTCAAGTTCACTTTTAACATAAAATAAAAAGATTTTAAAAGACTGGATCTGTTAAGTGTTTTTCAAAAGAAACACTCTTTAGCTGGCTCAATCAAATCTAGTCCTTTTGCTAACACTTCTGGCAAAATGTCATAACACAATTATGGCAATGTTAGTGTAGCCTGCAGAGCAGGCGTTCTTTTGATGGATTTGAGAGGAAGAATCGGGGTTTGGGGTTCCTGTTTCGACCAGGGGCCCGTGAGAAAAATGGGACCTAGCAAAAAATGGGAACGCCCCCTCCCCCTTCGCTTCTTTTTTGCTCGGTTTCAATTCTCGCTCGTACGTTCCAAAGTTCCCCAAAAACTGCAAGAACGCCTGCTTTGCAGGCTAATGTTAGTGTTACCAGTAGCGAAGTCACGCCCCCTACCCCCCCGCCCCTTAACAAAAGGTTTTACTGAATCTGTAAATTAATACGGTGGTAAACTCTAAAGATGTAACGCTCACGCATGTATATTGGCAGAAAACATTGTACATCCCCCTATGATTGAGACCTTGCTACATCCCTGAGTGTCAATGAATGACCTGTTACGTCAACTGTCACATCCAAGTTTTTATGGGTAACGTTGATTTTAAAATAGCAATAATGTGCTGGGAACAATTTATGTGTGTATTGGCAGGAAAATGGTACATCCCCCTATGATCAAGTGTCACTGAACGACCTTTGTTGATTTTGACACTACAATAAGCTGGGACCAATTTACTATTCCCAGTGGGCTCGTCTTACACCATAAGAGGAGATGAGAGCAAATGAGCATTACCACATTCTATTGATCCTGCAGAATTAAGTGGTAGATAAGGCCACATTTCCCATGTTTTTAGTGTTTTCTTCCACAATACAGGTCTTTAATTGGCCCGTTTCATTTTTCCCATCCTGCACCCTCCTTCCTTTTAAGATACTTCTTAAGGGACAAGACTGCTGGTGCCCAATCTCAAGACCAAGGGTGAAAGAGAATGCTGGGAATAATGTACTGACCTTATTGTTCTGTTGATCTCATTCTTGGCTTTGATGTACTTCATCTCATCTTCATGAACTTTATTTCTAGCTATGCGTTGAGGGGAATCCTCAACCGCTGTAAGATGAATACATTTCTTGTTAGTATCATGGAAAGTAGGATAAAATAAATATTTATCAACAAAGCAATGAACACAAGCTGTATGTCTCCTTTAATGACTGTTCTTAAAAAACAAATATAAAAAATCTAAAAAAAGCCCTCAATAGACCTCATTCGTGGTGTGACAATGTTTTCCCAATTCAGCATGACAAACTTCCAGGGGATTCATTTTCTTTTGTTTTATGATATCCTGATGAGTTTCAAAACAATAGCTCTTCATTCACCCAGAGGTTTGTCACGCTGAATTTGGAAAACATTGTCACACCATGAATAAGGTCTACTCCCCATTAAATTATTCAGTTTTAAGAATAGCATCATAACCGTGTTGTGCCTTTTCTTATTAATGTGCAATATGCTGCACAATTTCAAGGTTACATTTAACAATATGAAGACAAACAAACAATCATTTATGACTCCAAACCATACCACATGGCCATTACAAAGGGAGGAGGGGGTGTGCATTGGGTGCATGTGTCACCCTCCCCCTCCTTTTTCCATCTGCAAATAATATTGTAGCATTGCAATTTTGCTCACCCAATATTGGATTTTTTCTTCTTCTCAAATTATAGATTGGTTATTGGATCAATCATTCCTCTGTTGCTGTTTTATTCTTGGTTCTACGATGGCTTTTAGTTTAGACATAGTCCATTTCCATTCCCTGTGCACTAACCCTGCAAGATCCCTGGTCACTGCCTGAACCATACATTCATTTTATCAAACCCTTAAACAACCTAAGATGATCTAAGTTGGGACACATGTATTAACCCATAAATTGAATTAGAATAAAGTGTGTTAGGTTCTGCAGAGGGAGAAAAACTGGGGAATCAGGAGATGAACTCTAAATGAATGAAACTCACCTGTACTAAGTTTCTGCATGCTTAACAGGATCTGATCTTTAGCATTTCTCATCATATCTTCGAAGGACTTGGCCTGATAGCTATGAATGTGTTTCAATTGACCAAGTTGAGCTTTCAGGATTTGAATGTCACTCCTCAGATCATTTGCTTTGGACTTTAGCTTGGATTTATCAACCACATGGCCACTCTATTGGACAGTCAAGAAAACAGAAGACTTCAGAATTAAAAAAACCAGGGTAAATAGTAAGTGGAAAAATGAGGATTCTGTGACTTTATTTTTGGGTGGCCCAACCTCGTTTGGCTAACACAAAAAACATAGCCCACCCCTTTATCCTTACAAAAAAAAAAAAGAAAAGAAAATGGTGACCCATTCCCCTTTCCATCACATTTGAAAAAATCTATCTAAATCTATGAAGAGCCTACCTCATACTTAACATGAACAGGTGATCCCCTAGACACAGCAGAAAAATTTTCTAATCTTGTGGTTGCAACTGGTGTAGACTCCACATTATTACTCCTGACAGTCTTCTTGGTTGCAGATGACGATGGGAGGGGTAGAGTGCCATACTGTTGGCTGATGTTCCGTTTTGGTGTGTCTCTCTGTAAGGTCTGGCTGTACTTTATAGATGTTTCTCGAGACACATTCTTGCTGGATGCCCTGGGGGGTGGGGTGGGGAGGTGGTGTACTGGCTTTGGCTTGACTATGAGTAAATATAACATTATATTAAACTAAGTGTAATAATTGTATAAAATAACCAAAAGTGCAAATTGTAAGAGTGCCTTCAACTAACAGTAGAAGCAACGACAACATTACCATTGTAATTTTTCAAAAATAAATTGTACCAGAAGTCTATTAAAGGACTTTTCTGTACGATTTTTAAACCCAAAGGAGGGGTCGAAATAACATTTAAAAAAATGTTTTTAATATATTTGCAAGAAATGCAGCGAATGTGACCAATACTTTTACCCGATCCCCCTGGATTGCAAAACCTTATACATTAGCTAAATAGGTCTGTTATGAGAACCTAATGGATATACGTGCAGTTGCTCTTATCAAATTATCAAATTGTGCTTATTCTCATTTCTCACATGAAGACTGAACGATCGTGAGAACATAGATAAGTGCATAATACTAAAGAGAAAAAGAATTGCATAATAAAAGACAAAGAGGAGGAGAGAAGATAAGTGAAGAGAGATACGTATATGACGTTAAAGGGTGTACCTTCAGGGGGTGTTGGTGGGGTGTCAGACATGGACTCAGCACCGGAATCACTCCTCAAGCGTGACCTATACATGTAGCTAGGGCTTAAAATCCCTACAGAATGTTGGACGCCATTACCTTCTGGGGGACCATGCTCTGCCATACTGCTTTGGGAGCTTGAAGCACTGTCATTTCTGACAGGTAGGCTATCAAGACTTTCGGTTTTTGTTAGGGCTTCTTGTAACATTGAAGTAAGAGTGTCAAGCTGGTCCTCAACTGCCTGGTCTTTGCTTGCTCTGCATATCAAATACAAAATTTAAAGTTCTTGAACACTTGTAATAATATATAATTGAATTTGAAAGTGCCCCAATAGAGATCATTCCTAATGGTGCAAAGTTATCCCATTTCAGAATCAGATGCCATTCAAAATCTTGAGAATAAGAATTGTTGCTTATTTTGAATCAATATTCATGCATATTCTAATGCATAATCTTTAAACAAAGAAATGATATTTTTAGAATGAAACATGGTCTATATTGGGAAATTGCAACAAGATGAACTAGGTGTATTATAATCTTCTGCAATATTTTTTCTATTTTAGTCCCTCCTACTCTTTAAGGGTACTCTGCCATTCTTGTGTTGGACATCTATTTTATAGACTTACCTTCTTTTTTCAGGAGACAGTTGTGCGCCAAGACCAGGGAGTGGCACCTTCTTCTTGTCCATCAAACTACCCTGTGAAACAGCTGTCCGTGTGACTGACTGTGGATTACCCTCAACAGTATGGGTCTCGGTGACAGTTGTTTTCCACTGGAAACTACCTTGACCATTTTGCAGGGGGTCTGTTGGCATCACATGGCTGTGGTTTGGTAAAGGTGTACTAGTAATATACTGTTTCTGGACATGGACTGCTGATGATGGAGCATTATACGTCACAGATGCACTGGTAACAGGCTTGGATACAGGGCCATTTTGGATAGGCTTAGGAGGAACAGAGTCTAAGATCTTCAGGTGCGTTTTGTTTGATAAATCACTAATAAATAATCCAATGAATAAAAAAATATAATTTGATATAAAAATCCAATTCACTCCCAAAGGTGTTTAAATTCAAGTGTTTGAAAAATGAAGTTTGGAGAAAGCCATATTGATTATTTCAAGAGAAGTGCATAACCACTGCTCTTCATTTACCATGACTCATAATAGAATACTGAACAACTCACCCTACATCCTCCAGTTCATAAAAGATCCCACAAGAAGGATCCTTGATGTAGATGGTCTTTCTGTTGTTATTGTGTTCTCTTTTGAATTTTTCAGTGAAAGTGTTTTCAAACAGACTGTGAACTTGGTCTACTTTATTCAAATTGGTTGGAATCATGGCACGTCTTATTTCTTCACCCAACTGTAGGTAGATAACTCCTAAGGATACAAGGGACAAATATCATATTAATGCACATTGTGACATACACCCTCTTACTGCAGTTTTCTATATTCTGCAAACTCAAAAGTTGCAAGCAGCACACTGAAATTAGATTTTTTTGCTGTCATCAATCAAAAATGATCAGTTGGTACCTTTTACGTTCTTGACTGGCGGCAAATAAAAAACCAATTTCACAGTAAGCTGTTGAAATGTTGGAGTTCACAGAATATTGAAAACTGCAGTAGGCAAATGCCTAGCACTCTATCATGAACATAAGTGTGTACCACAGATGATATACATGCCACAAAACACATAGGCACCAAAAAATGTCAAAAATTCATATTATGTCAAATATACTAAGTCAAATATACTTAGTATTGACTCTGGAAAATTGTGCAGAACATGAAGTTTGGGTCAGAAAGGTCAACCATTAGGTTTTCAATACGATGCTTGCATGATAGAATCATTACTACCAATACTCCCTTACTATGCTCATGAGGGAATACCAAATTTAAAGAAGAAAGAAAATTTGCAAAGCATCTTCTTAGTGGGAGTCAAATGACGCCATCATGCAAAGATCCTATTAAGAAAAAACGTTTTGGAAAAAAATGTTATAAATGCATGGATTAATGAAACTCAGGTTGCATATATACCTGGTGTATTGAGTGGTTGTGGTGCATCTTCTTTCCGTGGGAGGGTAGGGTAAGCTCCTGGTTGTTCCAGAAGTCTGTCATAACGAATTTGTTTTGGTGAGGAAGGGGATGGTGGTCCTCTCTGAAAAATCAAGAATAGCATGTTAATGAATTTTTTGATGGTCTTCCAGTCTTCCACTAAGATATCCACTTTTCATTCCTCTGAAAAAACTTACACGTTCAATTCTTATTTGATTATTGAATTAGCCTTGACTAGGAAAAACAAAAAACAAAACTGAAGAATTAGATGCTTTTTTATTGTTTTCCGTATTATTGTTTTTTTTTATATTTTGGCTGGACTCGCCCTTGAAGTGCTCTTTTCATTCCAGATGTTGATTTTGACATAGCTGCTCTTTTTAAGGGAGGTAAGGGTCACATGACCTGTTAGTGCGAGTCGTCTATTAAAGACATGAATCTAAACTATTTCCTGAGTTGAATTGGCATTACTGTAACTTCAATATTGTATCCTTAGCACTATGGAATGGCATTATATAATATGACTTTAAAAACTGAATAATTGATGGGCTTTTGAACCAATTGGAGTGACCATACATGTCAAAATAAACCTCATAAAGTCCTCTTCATTAGTGTTCATTTACGACCCACAAAATATTTTCTACTAATGCCTCTGTCATTCTGTTGGGCATACTGTCTTCAACTTGTACGAGTCTTTTTTGGGCTCACTGCACATGGCAGTCAGGTACAAACTTCACTGTGCATGATATTGATGCACAAACTTCTATTGAAGGATAAAAGTCCATGTTCTCGACATATGTAGTTGCTCTAATTCAATTAAAGGTTTGTGAATTATGCCTAAATTTTTTAACCTGATAAAACACTCCTGCTCATTTATTAAATATTACATAAGAGATGGAATCAAAATAATGGTGGTTTGAAGCCATACCTCTTCATGGATGGTCACATTTGGCCTAGCAGGATTACCAGTTGAATTTAGACCAAATCTCTGTTTGACCATGGCAATAATCTGCTGTCTATTAAGTGTTCCACCATGAGCATCCTCTGGTTCACTGGAGTATCCTGACATCTTTGCTCTGGTAACATCATCAGCGATCTCAGCTCCTCCAGTAGTACGCCGACGAGGGCGACGGTTTTTGCTGTATCCCTCAGTGTCACTGAGGGTTGCTGTATCTGTGAAAAATATCAATAAGGGCTGTTATGAAGTGGTTGAAGGTAAATGCACCAATCACTAACAGTTAATTAATTAATTAATAATTGAGGGCCAATTATTAACAAGCCCAAGGGAATTTTGAAGAACATTAAGTATTTTAAGAAGGATTATTGTAACTTTTTTGTTTTTAATTAAGTCCAACAATCAAATTTGTCAATCACTTCAATTTGTTTTTGATGCATTGAAAATTGAATAACGAAGAAAAAAAGTAAACTTCTTTCTGAAAATGAGAAGATGATCAAAATAACGAACTTTTAAGGATTTCTTTAGAAAATGAAGAATGAACAACTTCATATTCATACCATTTAGATATTAGACCAATATATCTAATCACTAAATAATTAATCATAAATGACAAAGTGGAATTATATCATGTTTATATAACTTGGAAAAACAACTATGTCTAAAGGTAAAAAAATTCAAACAGAATTAAAGTTTCTAGCTTCAGAATTAAAAATAAAATAAAATTCACTAATCTTTTCTGTAGTAATTGTTATTTGGGGGGAATAATAAAGTTAGGAATCCCACATCACACGCTGTAGCACATTAAATTATGACAGATCCTTATTATTTTGTTCTTAATGTTAGTATCACAGTAGGAGTATATGGCAATTCCATAAAGAAATACATCAATACTCCTATGTATGTATAATGGAACTGGGGTAACTTAGTGTAAGTGAGTGACTAGAAAGAACGTCTTTATAAGTGAGTTTAATACACTATAAACATGCTCTATATTGGATCAAATGAAATATGTATCTTTAAAAAACTCATTAAAAATACATGAAGGAAACACAATAGACATCACGACTGTGAAGGTTTTATATCTGATATAGATTCGTCTTCATTTGCATAAACTTTAACTTGGGTTTTCTCTATCAAACTTGATTCATTTCCTAATGAATTCAATACAATATGAGAATATACATCATCAGTTTTTTAAGCTGTTCAATAAACTCGCAGATTGTGTTTTATCTTATGAAACACTTTTGCTCGTTTATTAAACACTACAAAGCAAACATGCATGGAAATAATTAGACTACAAACATGAATCAACAAATAGACATCTTCTTGATGATTTTCAAGTATTATAATGTACATTATGTTTACATTAAATATATGGTCAAGTGATTCAACTTAAAATTGAAGGATACCCATATTAAAATGAATAGTAATAAATTATGCAAATAAAGGTCTTAAATATGTACTATAACTATTTTTATGAGTAACTACAAAATCAACAAATTAATAACATTAATTGAACAAAAAAAAACCTGGTGATAGACAGCTCGAAAAATATATCAGGGATGATAACCCATAATTTTTGATATACTTAAGACATACTTGTATATATATATGTACAAAAGGGTCAAAGTTTATACAAACTGCAGTGTATATATATATATATACATTTTCAAGAAAAATTTAATTTTCTATATCATTGACCAAAGAACCAGGACACATCTTTTTGTGACTTTGTAATGGCATACCCAACATTAGAATTCATTAATTAACATAAAAACGATTTAAATTTAAATAAAATCTTCCAAAAACATTGGGTATATTTTTTTAAATTGAAGTTTTAATAAGCACATAATTTTTAAAAACCATAAGTCATATACTACACATATAAAGAGTTATCTTATGAATGAGAAATCGTTAATAATGAGGTGTTCATAATGGTCTAATTGTACCTTGATCAAAGTCATTCTCCTTTTGATATGTCACCCTGCTGAATGTAGCATAACCACTGCCACTATTCACTCTACTATCCATGAATCTTTTAGGTCTATAATCCCAGGATATGTTTTTTACAATACTTGATCTCATTTGCTGTTTTCAGTAAACATCTGCAATCATGTATTTATCACACTTCTTTTAAATTTGACTCTGATTTAAAGGAAAGATGACAAACAGGCCACAGGCTTGTCTGTTGTCATAATAGGTGTAAGAGAACACCAAAGAATGTTATCAAAGTGTCTGTTATATTAATCATGTAGTGTTATATTTCATGATGTGTTAAATATAGACCCTACTGTAAAATCTCACATTTAGAATTTACCATTCATTGACAATTGTCACACAATAATTATTGTAGTTGGTTTGAATTTAGCATTTGACTGGAGTGTGATTTAATGTCATGGCTTCTTCACTCTTTCTGTCTGTGCCATTTAATATGTAAACTAAAACATGTTAGTACAACAAAATAATGTTGAATCAAAAATAAATAAGACTTAATATAAAGCATTTGTTGATAATTTAAAACAAATGTTTTAAACAACATTAAAAATGTAAAGCAAAATAATGAATAAAAATTTCCAGGTTCAAATTACCAAATATTTTAATCTAACAGTCTTTTTTATGAAATTGTTTTTGCCGAGAGTTCAAAAGTCTTTTTCTACTTCTAATTTTTTTTGTATATTTTTGTGTTTTGACCTTGGGCTGGATCATAACCAACATTTATTTTCTATTGTTATTATGAAAATCAAGCATGTATATGACTTTTCATTATCTCATCTTATGATGTTATTTAGCTATTTACTTGTGAAAATAACAAGTAATTGAAACTAACACTCTCACATTACAAAGAATCCTTGTAGTTAATTTAAATTTTTAAGACAAGATATATTTTATTGATTTATAAGATGGTACCATAGGAAGAAAAGTGAAAAAATAAGTGCTAATTCAATTAATGCAACATTTGGAATTTTGGTCAAATTTAACAAGGATTAATAAATGAAGCACACTTTCTAGAAATATTAAGAGCCCATACAATTTATGTACATAAAAGTAGAGCTTATTACTTTGATTCATTCTAGCACTAAATACTATTTTTTTCACTTTTCTCTGTTGTCCTCGGATAAAAAACTCTTATAAAATATTTTAGGAAAATATAAAACAAGTTTGAATAAATAGATAAAAATGAATATAGATAAATACGAAATATATTAAGAGATACAATAGATATAAATATTATCGATAAAAATAATATTGTATTGGTTGAAAGCTGGCAATATTTAAAAATAAAACATAATTAAACTTAAAGTTCCTGAACAAACAAATATTTTCTCGCAATTGAATTTTATTCAAATGGAAAAAAATGGATCTGTAAATTTTGCTATTCACAATAATAAATAATGTTTTGAGCTTGAAGTTCTATAGCTATTCAATTTGTAAAATTAAAGGAATTATTCAATATTGTTAATCATTGTCTTTTGCTTTATAAAAAATTGGTACAATTTCTCTTAGTATATATATATATATAATTTTAAAGTCATGATTTTAAAAATGCAAGATCAATCTTAAAGTCATGACAGTCTAAATTGTGAGACGTTAGATGAAAATTACAAAGATATTGCTACCAAAAACTGGTATATATTACAAAATAATGAAACATGTTCACGATAAGAGAGCAAAAATAATAACAGTTCTAACCTTCAATTTCTGTCAGCCTGGCTTTGAACACTCTGAGTGAACCATACCTCACAAACTGTTTACTTTCCCCTGGCTCATGATAATAAAAATTTGATGGTTGCATAGTCAAAACACAGATATAAATTGAACACAACTCCTCTTGATCTTGGAAATTCTATGATCTTGTACGTCTGAGAATCACAACTATAGAGTGTGACTAAAAATAGATTCAGAAGGACTTCTGCATAATAAATTGTATTCAAAACAAGCAAAATAAAGCATGTCACCTCATATGAAGACAACTAGATTAAATACAGCATGCTCTTTGATGAATTATGATTTCCTGATAAGCTGCTTTGAGCACATCTGCTCGTTTTAGGTTTCTAAAGCTACCAAAAATACTCCAAATTTGAGGCTATGATTTTTTTAATGAATTCGCAGTACATAAATGTCCAAAAACGATAGTTCTATCCTGTATTTCCCCAAAATCAATTATAGTTCATGCATATTCATGTAAATGTGCAGCTGATATTCGAGAGTATGTCAAACCTATATGCTAATTTGTTTTTAATTTCTGTTGAAAGAAAAGAAAATGTTCATACACCAGAGGTACTGTGAAAATGTAGAAAAAAATATTGTGGAATATAAATTTAATGCCGACTTCAAAAGTTGAAATATTTCACAAACATTGTCACATGAACTTCATATCTAAATATTAACATAATTGTTCAGTCAATATTGCATATATTACTCCTATTTTATAGACTTCTTGGAAGGAAGTTTAAAATGCCATTCATTTTCCATAATTAGTCTTAATTAGGACCGTTACTGTATCACAATTACTAAGAAAAAAGGGATATTTTATGTTGACTTCATGAGTTGACGTATTTCACAAGAAATCTCACTTGAACTTTACTACCAAATATTAAAGTAAATATTCAGTCAATTTTATTTTGCAAGCATTATTTCTTTTTTCTAGAAAGCAAGTTCAAAACCCCATTCATTTCCCATATATTCTTCCTATTAATACTAAATATTAGGAGACTATAATAAACTATATTCAAGATTATTTATTGATTGGTATTTGTTTACTTCATCACCATGACAACAAAAGAATTTTCTAGAATTAAGAGTTTATTAAGCAGGAATCCCAAAGATCTAATTATCACTATCCACACTGTACATGTGTCACAATTTCACTTTTCGTGGTTATCAAATTATTTAATTAATCAGAGAAAGAAAAATCGCCAAAATATTTATGAATATGAATATTTATTTCACCAACCTTTCAACAGACTATCTTTTTAGAATCAGAGAAAAATGTATAAATAAAATTAAGTAATAATTACTACCAAAACAAACTAAATTTAATTTTATATTGAAATTTAAGCATGAGAATGTCTATCAAAAACCATCTTAATCAAAAGAGCAAATTATTCTAAATTTGTAGTGCATAAAAATAAGAACATACAGAAAAATAACAAGAACTCCTCCTATTTTAAAATTCCCATAATTGAAAATAGAATTTTCCCTAAATTATTACTAGTAGTAATAATAATAATAACAATAATAATATCATTATTATCATTAATGATGATGGTGATAATAATAATATTAATAATAATAATAGTAATAATAATAATAATAATAGTAATAATAACAATAATAATAATAATAATAACAACAACAAAAAGGTCAAGATCCTATGGGATATCAATGTTTACACGCATAAGAAGATTGAAGCAAGACTGGACATAGGAGTCATAGATAAGCACAAGAAGAAGGCAAAACAGATTGACTTCTCAGTGCATATGGACCATAGAATTGATCAAAAGGAAATGGAGAAGATTGACAAGTACCAAGACCTAAGAATAGAAATAGATTGTGAAGGATGAAGGCCATGGTAGTCCCGATAGTCAATGGATCGCTCAGAACAATATCAAAACAATTTAAGGATCATGTTCAGAGACTAGAACTTGATAGTATAAGCTCGTTATAGACCTACAGAAATCTGTACTTTTAGGTACAGCACACATCTTAAGAAGAGTACTTCAGCTCTCAGGAGCCAGGTAGAATCTAGAGCTGAAGGTTTATGTATACCAGCAAAAGAGTTGTAATATTCTTATTTTGCTTTGCAATAAAGGAATAACAACAAAAATAAATATATAGACATAAAATGTGTAGTTCCAGAAAATATCCATACCTCCTTTCCCCTCTTCCCCCAAGGAGGAAATTGGAAATTCTGGAGGGGAGCAGGGTCAGAGAAAGCACAAAGTTACAAATTTTGTAGGGGGTTCCTTTTATGATTTCCCTGAATGGTGAGGGTATGGATATATTAACTACACAATATCGACAAATTAAAACAAAGCAGCCAAATTACGAAATATTAACTGACCCTCAACTGTTAGAATTAGGCTTAGAAAAATAAAGAAAAGAAAGGATAAATTCTAAATTAAAAAATTCCTCAAAACTCAAGAGATTATGGTTGTGAATTGGGTGTTGACATCATTAGAACAATAAATAACCAGAAATCCTTAACTATGGGATCAGTCAGTCTAGACATTGATTAAATGTCTCACATAGAGAGTTACACCCTGCATAAAATCAAAGATACATGCTATACATACACTAGATATGATCATGAAGACACATCTGGTGAATGCTCTACCAGCAATATTATATATAAAACAATGGAATGTTGTTTCCTGCCTGTTGATGTATAGAACACAAAGAATGAAGAAGATAAAAAGTCACTTAATCCTTTGCTTATTGAGTTGAATATTTAATTAATATGAAGGAGAAATTCACCAATCAAATTCTAGAAATTTCTTTGACAGTTTAACAGAATAACATATGATTTCTGTAAGTCATTGCTATAGTATTCCTGATGTTACCAGCATATGTAGTTACAAAACCATTAATTAACAGAATAACATATGCTTTTGTAAGTCATTGCTGTAGTATTCCTGAAGCTACTGGCATATGTAGTTATAAACCATTAATTAAATGTGCTACAGGTATTTGCTTCTATCTTACAGGTAATAATTTATTTTCCTAATACATTTAGAAAACATTTCAAAAATTCAAAATTTAAGAGTCTTTTCATTATCATATCTGAATACTTTAAATTAATCTATAATCAAGGATACAGGAAAAAACCTACTGTGTGCATATGATTTTACCAGCTGTTTTCAAAAGCAAAATTTTGTACATGGTGTTTTACAGGAGATCTTTTAAACACCTTCAGGTATTTGCTTCTATCTTACAGGTAATAATTTATTATTCTAATACATTTAGAAAACATTTCAAAAATTCAAAATTTAAGAGTCTTTTCATTATCATATATTTGAATCCTTTAAATTAATCTATAATCAAGGATACAGGAAAAAACCTACTGTGTGCATATGATTTTACCAGCTGTTTTCAAAAACAAAATTTTGTACATGGTGTTTATATACAGGAGATCTTTTAAACACCTTGTAGATTAAGTTCAAACAAACCAAGAATAAATTCTCTACTGCAATATTCATTTTGTCATATGATAATTTTTAGATGAAAATAACGGAATACTATTCTTTTTTGGGAAAATGCTGTTAAATATAATTTAAAAAAATATTTTTTTGGCCTTATTATTTCTTAAATAATGAGAATTGAATAATAATAGTGTGTTAGCAGGGAATGACTATATTGGCCAAAAACTCTCAATAATGACGATGGTTTAAACTTTTTAAAACCTTGGATTAATAAATCTGAGCGTTGTCTTTCAGCCAGACACAATGTTTCTTGTCATCTTATATGCTAGCCTGTACTTGTTATTATAATGAACAATCCAGCCCTTATGATATGATAATGATTTATTCAATTTTTACTGTTACAAATCACCTAGGCATCATAATATTAGTTTGGAACTTTATTTTACAAGGGTACCACTTATATAACAGGGATAGTAAAATAATGGTGACTCATGCTAATGGACCTTACTTTTTGTATTCCTTATACTGCAACTTACAATGAAATTAAACTATTATTATTATTATTATCATCATCATCATCATCATTGCATTGTCATTATCAATATTAATTATTATTGATATTATTAATATCAAAATATCATTATTAGTATACTGTCTTATTCAGTGCATAACACCATTCAATATATGAAAGATATTTTTCACTAGGACGTTGTAAGTAATTTTCAATACAAAACCCCCAAGAGCTTCAGCATAATTTTGGCCAAAAATCAAACAAACAAAAAGTGGAAGATAGTTATGAAAAATTAATGTAGAGAATAAATAACTGCTCAACATGTATATTCTATTCAACATGCATCATAAATACTAAAGAGAATTGAATTTTTTATAATATTATAATTTTCTGATAAAAAAAGACAAATTTACATTCCAATTATATTACTTCCAAAACATTGAAAAGTAAAACATAAAAAAATGAATACTGAATATTAAAATATATTCTTAATTATACAGAATTTAAAAATATTTTATACTTTAAAACTTTAACTTTCATCAATCTGCTACCAAACAAACAACTTTTCAAATAATTTTTGACTAAACTTTGCAACAAATTTTTTTACAAACACGTGTCTATCAATGATATTTCGGTTTCTTAAAGGCCTTTGAATGTGGTTCAAAATAATGCAAGGAATGTAAAAGAAATGGTCCATGGATAGTACCATACCAAGCTAAGAGAATAGGCTACTAATAACAATCCATTATGGATTAATTTTGCTTTTGTACAATATATTATCTATGGAACCCAAAATCATTAGGCAAATTTTTGAAAACATAAGAACAGAAATTTTGAAATTGAAATAACAATTTTAAAGTTAACTTGGATATATTTTTCGGCTGAAAATATTAAAAATTTATGAACGATTTGAAATATATGTTTAGATATTTTTACGATTTTAGGCCTCAGGAGTTCCCACGAGTTCCATTAAGCAAGATGATGTTTATGGATTAGAAGTAAAAATCTTTCAAGTTAAAAAATATGGACGTAAAGCGTAACAAAAGTACTGATAGTTTCGATAAAAAGCCGGTACAATATTGTTTGTTTTGATAGTGTTGTGAATTTTGCATGTGTTTTGTGCAGTCATGATAATAAATGAGTTTCTATCATCAGGGATCGGATTAATTTTCAATCCAAGTTCCACTTAAATACCGTAGAAAATGAAATAAATAGCAATGTGAATTCAGAATCAACGAACGAATAGTTTTTACAGGAGATTCCCTAGATTGAGACAATAAACAACTTCGATGCATCTTTATGAAGGGAAAACTAATTAATCGATTGCTTTCAAAATTTCCTGACGAGTTGAAAACAATTTTTAAACTCAAAATTCTAATTTTACGAAGTTTAAAAAGTAAATAAGAGAGACCAGAGGAAAATATATTAGAATAAAACGAATTTTTGAACCGTTCTGACCTTGTAATGAAGCAAGGAGCATCTTTGTAGCACATATACTAGACGAGCGTACAGCTTTCGAACGAGAAACTTGTCTTTCCGAACGAGTAGCTCAACGATGCCATAAAACCTATAGTCACCGATAAAGCTGGCAAAACGGAAGGGAAGGGTTCCCAATATCCTTCTGCGGTTTATACTAAGACAACAGGAATATAAAAGGTGACAAAACCGAAAAAAACAATAATTATTAAAATTTTGGGAATCGAAAAAGAATAACGAATAATAATTATGCAATGTTATTATTTTCAAGGTCACTGTAGAAGAAGTTTTCCACGGAAGATGACGTGTGACTTGCTGTTTTACGAGGCCAGTTAAAATTAGAATTTCCTTCGTCAATTAGCCTCTACAATCGACCCGAACGAAGTTTCAAAACTGTCATTTTAACATGCTGGCTAAGACAGCTGAGTCATAGGAAAGTTTGCAGACAGTAACATAAATAAGGCTTCGATTACAACATGAATAGCAGGTCTAATATTTACGTTCTAAACTTACGAGTCTTTGATACAAACTTACATTTTTGTCGCTGAGTGAAGCGTACAAGAAATGTTTCATGGTCACGATCTGTCATTATCGTCAATTCTTTCCGGAAGCCCTTTCAGAAGAAACGTGTATGTTCGTCAGGAATCCATTTCAGGACCGATTTCAGTCCGTCCGTGACAGTCAAACGGATTCCCTGCTTATCGATGCAGTGTGTTCTCTTGCGATGTCACTGTCATCACTCACACAGCGCAGTTATTGACATTGGAATCGAACAGTCAAATAAATCTCAGTGATGGAATAATAAACAGGCTTGCGAACGAATCAAGAGACCGTTACACTCGTAGGGGACTAGAATCGTTCTCTCCAAGCGAGTCTTCGAAATTTACCGCGTAAACCACAAAACTGGCATCAACTCAACTTGATCCTGCTGTAGAGTAGGTTGGAGTTACGTGTAAAATTAAAACGCATGGTAACTGAGTCACGACAGAATTTCTAATCAGGGTTTTTTTTTTAATGGCGTGTTTTAATGATTTCTGGTTTTAATTTTAATTTAAGATATTTCGTGACAAAATTTTTCACAACATTAAATGAAATTCATTTATCCGATCGATTAACAGATGTCATACGTATAATTTTATTGTGTTCTATTGTATTTTTACATCAAATACATACCTTTACTGTATCTAGATAATTAAAAATAATGCTAAAAATATAGCAACTGCTTTTTTTTATGCGCTTTATCTTTTATTTCAAATACCCTCAGGCCGCAATTGTTTCGTTTTTTTAGCTTTAAGAAATGGTTTTCGTTCGTTGTTTCAAGTTCACAAGCAAATTTATCAAAATATTGATAGAAAATTATAGAAGGGAAAAAAATATTTTTCTTTCCAAATGAATACAATTTGTAAAAGGTTTAATCAAATTTGAGTGCTTTGTGCTCAAGTCAAGCCGGAAAGACCAGCCTAAGCACATCAACAGGGCTTTATGGATATTGCTATGAAGATACAACAGCGACACAGAAGTGATCCGAATTTCTTTTGTTCCATTCCCGAATTTCTACAAAATTAACCAAGGTGTCAAACAAATACTAACTTTATAAAGAAACCTGTTTCTTGTTAAGAATACTCAAGCTGACTTATAAACTTCTACCTAGTTACTGGACTATCCCTACAAACAACAAAGAATTCCCAAAAAACTTATATTAATTTTTGGTTTGTCCATGGCAGCGGACTACACCACAGACCGCAAGAAATCAAAGCATTTGATAATCTTGTGTACATTTTTCCTGACTTCAAAATGCGTTGTCAAAAATAATAGACATCAGAATAACGATTATCCGTGTTTAATCTTTTGTTCTGCAAACACCTAAATATTCCTTAGGAATAAATTCGCCACACGAAGTTATGACTAGAATCCGAATCTGGTATCGAAAATAGCGGTCAGCTGTGAAAGATTTTTGCCAGGGATGAGAGCCAGACGCAGCAGTGTTGTATGATATAAACTTTGATATATAGACATCCCAAGACTTAACAGTACACGTAATTATGCTCAAAAAATAACACGTCAAGTTTATCAAAGAAACCTATAAAGAACCACAGCAAACAAAAGAGAGGGACTATTGATAAGAGGCTTAGACGTGTTGTCCGACGCACATATATCGGAATCCATTCTTGAATAACCCAATCGTCAAGAATTGAGACTGCTTTTCATACGAAAAATAAATTTAGCTTTATTTTACCTTCTTTGGTACCTTTGACCGGTATAGGCTTGTGTTTTTCTTGACCAGAAAATGATCGCGCTCTCCTTACTTTGACACCTCCAAATAATTTTCCTTTCAAACCTGAAAAATTAAATCCACTGGTTAGCGCGCGAGATTATTCGTATATGAAAATTATTTCCTATTCTTTGGTAAGTTAAAAGACCCTGAAACTGTTTTTACCTGAACGCTTAAGAGAATGGGACGATTGAGGAGAGGAAGCCGAAGTGCTCATGTTTACGGTTTTCACACACGACGTTTAAAAATCTTGGCTTTTGATTCGGTTTTGTAGTTTTGATAGAAAATCACTGAGTCATGAAATATGGATTTGTAAGCATCGCATAAAACTCCACGCGCAACAGTTTGCTTTAGATTTACTGGAATAGAGTTCGGCTTCGATTGGCTTCGACTGGTCGTGACGCTGCGAACTGATTTGATTGGAGCGTTAAGTTAGTTTCTGAGGTCAAGCAAGCATTTGATAGCACTAACACCAACACACCTATCAAAAACTGATCAATTGTTTATAGATGAAAAAAGGTCTTGTACGCATGGATTATTTCATTCACTATGATCAAATAAATCTACAAATTGGAATTAAACTGAGTTGAATTCAATCTTATCGCATAAGAAGGTACGCTAAATGACTTTTTTATCTACAGTCAAAGAGAAATCACAAAGAAAAACATGAGTAACTTTGCCGCACCTACATGACCGTCACATAACAGGATGTTGATGAGTGCTCTGTTATACTTCAATTTCTGTTCACTGTTTTTCGTAAACTCGTGTTTAGATTTTATTCTTAAGTCAAAAATACAGTTTAATCTCATTATGTAATAACTTAAACATATGTGCGAAGCGCATTTAGCTGGCGTTCCTAACTCCATGTGCTTTCAGCTCCGTATCCGTGCGAGACAGTACGACGCACTATGATATATTCTGTTTTTCCTCATAATACTTCTTTTCTTAGCCTATCTTGAGTTTGATTTTAATCAAGGTCACAAAGATATCTGATAGACCACCAAACTTTTAGCTTCTGAAAGTATTCTATGTTGACCTCCACTTGTTTACTATGCCTTCAAGAGGCATGCGTAGTACGCGCCCATTATTTTGGACGCGTATTTGATGTTTTCTCTCATACAGAGTAAACACTTCAACTGATGGAGAACTCCATTGAGCAAGCTTTCTTTTTGTTTTCGCTAATGAACTACAAATATGTTTGACAGCTCCAACATTTTTTTCATTTTTTGTTTGACTTCCTTGAAAACAAAATTCTTCAAAACACTTCCTTTCGCATAAAGTCGAAAATAACGCCAAACAACTGCGCAGCCACTACAAAGCAAAAGATAACAGATAGAAAACATGATAAAATAAATGCACAAAACCCTCCAGATATCTACCCCCTGGGGATGTTCATTTGTCTATAGACCGAGCTTTCATTGCTTCAAGAAAATTGCTTTTCAACGTCAAAAGGAAAAGAAAAAAAGCTTTATTTTGACGCAAGAATAATGCGAATAAGCAAAACTTTTAAAACCACTTGCATTAGAATAAGGCACATGTCAAATTCCACATTTAGATTTGGCCTTAGCCGGATGGACCATTATATATAATTGAGGGTGAGGTTGCGTAAATCGCCCAAAGAAATATCAAGCAAGCACTTCACTTACGAAAACAATTTCGCACAACCTCTCCTTTTCAGATACGAAATATTGGGCAAAACAAAAAAAATTCGTGTAGAGGCTGTTACAAAAAGATAAATATCGTGCAACATAATTTTTTGCAATCTCACCCTGAACAGACCTCGGCTTGGGCGTATTTTCCCCCCCATTTCAGTCAACGCGTCATTCTTATATTCATGTTTCCTGGCTCTCATGCGCAGCCATTAAACAAAGAAATAATACTCTAGGGAATGACACGTTGTCTGAAATGGGAAAACATTGCGCACGAACTGAGGAGGTCTATATATTATCTAATGGCCCATCCCTTAATTTAATAGTTAGGTTATTTAAGCCCCGTTTACACTAGCGATTTTTGCTGCGATGTTTTTGCTATTTTGTCCATAATAAATAATGGTAAAGAATTTACTTGTACAGTTTTTTCCAGGATACCAAGATTTTCCTAGACGAATGACTCTTTTGAAGGATGAGACAAAAGATTTCATATTTCCGAAAATAGCGACAAAAATCGCAGCAAAATTCGTCAGTGTAAACGGGGCTTTAGAAGAGTTTATTTTGATGGGTAGAGTCTATAGTTGGTGCAGTACCGCACGTAACAGATTGTTTCATAATCGTATTAAATTTTATTCGTGTTCATTACCAAACGTGGGAGAAATTATCAGATTAGATTAGGACCAGACTGCTCAGATAAAATATGTAAACATATCAGTAATAATGATAACGCGCCATTAAAATATCAACAGTTTAATAGCATTGCTTCATGAACTACAAGCTATCAGAGTCTTAGGGCCTGTTCAAGAAAAACATGACTGATAAAATCATCGTCTTTATATAGAAACAGCCACTTACGAAGTCCGGTTTCACATTAGTGGTCTTAATGGGTTACCTGTGGTAGGCGAGTTGTAAAATGCCTATTTTGGAAATCTATTTCATGACGGCTTATAATAATGGGGTAAGTGATAACTGTCGAGAAATGTTGATAATGATAAGCCCGTAGAATCGTTATGAAAAAGCCGGGCTGCTATCAATGATAACGACAATGAAAGAAATGAATGAATCTGATGGGGCATAACCTAATGAATAATCTGACGTCACAAACTATAAATCATGCAACGGTTGATAATCCCTAAACATTATAGTGCATAATACCATATGTCCGTGAAGCAGTTAACAAACGAAATTGTACGAATTAGTGCAAAGTTTTCTAGGTCTGCGGTCTACTGAGCTTACTATTTTTGTGCAAATTTGCGCAATTCATTACAATTTGTTTTCACGGATTTATGTTATGCACTCTATCAATCATCGCTACTGTTAATACGACATAAATGCTATCCATAAACCTCATATTCATGCAATGTCTTTTCAAATCATGGCGCCGCGCAAAGTAATAAGGACGTAAGGAGTGAGAAGGAGGGATTAGTAATGATACTCAGATACCATAGCACGTTATACTAAACTGCTTGAATACCCACTATGAGGACGTGACAGAAAGAGGTACGCGCGTGCGTTGCTATCAAGTCTATAAACGCCAGCTAAATGTCCTCACGCGCGTTACGACATAGCTTCCTACGTATACGCAGACGTTCTTAGTATCTGTCACGCAACGTTTCGTGGGGAGAGCTAATAACGACAGGACAATCTGCCAAAAAGAGAATAAGTAGGGACGGCTATTTTAAATCTGTTGATTTGCTGCTTAAGGTCTTTTAGCTTAAATCCACACAAACCTAACGAACTAGTATATCAAACCAAGGAACAGAAGGTGTGGTTTTACAAAACAAGAAAGAAAAACGCCCCATTCATCGCACCGATTGATGACGTTACTGCTTTTAGTTGCCGACTATAAATCACTCAACGAAAGCAGTTTCCAGTCAACTTTTAAGGAGACAAAGGTTAATTAACTCAATGAGAGTGGTATTGCAACGAGAGCACAAGGGCGTGGTCTTGCTCTTATTTAAGAATGGGGTATTCTAATGGCAAAAGACAAGCCTCAGGGGGCTCAGGGGGTCTGAAAACTTAAATAAACTTTCCTCTAATGTCTAGATAGACTACACCCTGATAGAAGACATCTTTCCAATGTCCCCAAACTTAAGACGAAAATCGGCACATGTTGAGAGTTCAATACATAGAATATTGAATGTAGTTCATTATTTGTTGACAGTTTCTATGAAAAAAGGGTATTTTAAAAAGGTTTATCTAATTTTCAATCATTACTCCATTAAGACTGCTGTAATGCCATCAACATAAGTGTAGGCATCATTCATCGGTTAGGACGTGACGAAACGAATTTTGTCTTAACCGCAATGTCAAGTGCCCTCCAGAACTCGAGCGCGTCATGAATCACCATGACAACGGCAACGCGGTTGACTCAAAGACAAGAACTTCCATAGCAATAATAATCTACAGAATACATGAGCTGAATGAGGTAAATTAAAGGCCAAATATGGTTGGGTCATTCTCGGTAAGTCATGCAACGAGTAGGTATCTTATGGGTCATTCAGAGGCAGTCACGCAACGAGTAGTATCTCAGTTATAGCAGAGAATTCCCTAGTGTTATGAAATCAAATCTTTGATGACGCTCACTTAAAACAATGTTATAACAATTACACCAAAAGACAATATTACATGTGTCACATAAATGGGCCAATGTTTCATCGAGAGACAACGTTTTATTAAAAGACAACGTTGCAATGTCACATTAGTGTGAAGTTACAATAAAGACAACGTTACATCAATGGACGTTACATCGAGACAAGGCGTTACAATGTCACAACAATGGGCCAACGTTACAAGGTCATAAAAATGTGATGCTGCATTAAGAGACAACGTTACAACGTCACATTAATGGATGCTACATTAAGAGACGTTACAACGTCACATTAATGGAATGCTACATTAAGAGACAACGTTACAACATCACATTAATGGAATGCTACATTAAGGAACAGCGTAACAGTATCACATCAATGGAACAACGTTGTATCGAGAAACAACTTTGCCTCGATAGTACAACGTTGCCTTTCCGTGCTTAGGAGCCTCAAGCTTATAATGCAAGTCTAAATTTCAAAATAACGAACGAGGCCTAGTATCAAAATAGTAATGATTATCTATATATTGCTGTTTAATTGAAATTGTTTGAAAAAACTTGGGAGGAAAATGCTTCACTAAATATGAAACAATCGAAACAATACAACGATTATGCAAATGAGTAAAAATACCTTCTAAACATACCACATCAATCAGCATATCATGTTTCATATCTGATTTTCATTGATATGAAAATAAAAAAATCATTAGAAAAACTAATAAATTATTACTAATTTGAATATAAGTGACGAACTATTGCTCTAAAAAGATGGTTATAATCTAGAAGTTATCAAAATAAAAGTAATTTTTTTATGTTGATGAGTTTATTTAATAAAGTGGGCTGTTATTCTTTGAAGAATTAAATAACAAGAAAAAGATTACTCGAGATAACGCTCAATTATATCGTTTTACGCTTACAGCACATTAAAAATATTACTAAACAGTACTGTCCATCGAGTCAACCGCAGTTTGAGTGCATACTACATATCCGTGAAAAATTTAACTAACAAAATTTGTGCAAATCAGTGCAAAGTTCTGTAGGTCTATGTCGGTCTACTGAAATTACTCATTTGTGCAAATTTGTGGAATTTCTTAGAAAGTTTTTCCCCGGATATATGGTATGCACTCTATTACACATCGTCAATCGCATGTTTAGATGTACGCCAATATACTCTAGGTGATTGTTAGAGTGATTGATGCTTAGATATAGACATACCTTTAGGGGAATCTGAAGTTTTTGTTTTACTCTCCATGATCAGATCAGACAGATAGGTGATAAACAGAGAGGTTTCAGCTCGATTAAAAACAAAGTAAGCTCGATCCTATCTGTTCATGGTGCGCTTCTACACTGCCGACTACAATCAATAGATGTATGGCATCCTGAGGGCATATATTTTGCCTATTAAATTCTTTGGATCCGTTTTGATATTTATAATAATGAGGGGTCAAATTCTTCTTGACTGCTGTGTAGCGTGGCGGGGTTGAATTGACAACACCCATTTATGCGTTAAATTAGCTATCAAGGACGGTCCACTATTATCACTATATGCATGGTATACATATAAACAAAATCAATTGATCTAAACAATTGTATTTAAAATATATGAATATTTTGATGCGATTTTGGATGTTATCTGAGAAAATGATTGAATGAGAATCTTAACTCTAACCAAAGATTTTAGACCCGATGTACAACGAAGCAAGCAAATGTTGACTGTTAGAAGCAAGTATAATACATAAATATCCACATAATATATCCACAAAAATAAACCTAACCATCGATTTTATGTTGTCAACCTTCTGGAAGAATGTTTTTTTTTTCATATATATCAATAATCAAAGAAGGAAACTCTTTCTCGTGCTCAGTTATATAAACGACCCCGACCCACCCCTCCCTCTTTTGCAACCAACACTCCCCGCTCTTCACTCGATAAAACAACAAAAGTTTAAGTATTAATAATGTTAGTCTCTAGACGAAGAGGTTAATCCTATCATCATGGTCAGCATAGCGGATCTAGACAAACTATATATAGACAAGTTGGCAAACCGCAAAAGGAAAATGTAGATAGGTTTGATTTGGCTAGATTAGGAACGTTCAGATCGCATCTCTAAGGAAAAGGGTACAATATGAATAATTATCACATCTCGAGTATGTGGGAACAAGACTGACTATGGGAATTATGTAGGCGCAACTAAAGACGCATTAATAAAGCAGGGTAGTGGTGGGGGGGAGGGGGGGGGGGTTGGTTGCATACTTTCCTGACCAGATGTATACAAACCCCGTACATAGACCCCTCGCAGCATGTTTTGATGTAGCATGTAGCTCAATTTGGAGGACATAACAATAGGTTTTCATGGCATTAAAATTCTTCAGTTTTGTTCTCCAAATTTAGCTCTATAGGGCCTTGGAACCATAGTTTGAATTCTACTACGGGTCATTTACCAGGGTCCGTAACCAAGTATGGGCATGGTTGGATTGGTTTGAATATTTGATATCATTTTTTTTTTATGCTCATAATTTGCATAAATAAAAGAATGTAACCTAGGTGCAGCGCAGTCGTTGACCATGTGAAATGCACGCTATGGGATGAATAAAAAAAGGATCGAGTTGTAAATGTATGAAAAACTGGTAACAAAGTAAAGAAGGAAGGAAGGAAAAGAAACACTTTTAACGGTAACTAACCAGCATTAAAATCAGGAATGACATAGCAACTTTATTTAGTAGACTAGTCGTTGAAAATTGCAAGTAAATAGTTAGTAGATTATTAATATGAGAAAATAACCGAAACCAATACGATAGAGAAATTAATGAACATTTTATAAATATCCTGAAACAACCTCTGACCTCTGACGGCTAAATCTTAGATCAAAATAGATTTTATTGTGTTATTGAGGTTTTGCGGGAAGAGGAAACCTGAGAACCAGGAAGAAAAAAACCCCGAATCCAGGAAATCATCTAACAACGATATACTTATTAAACCATTTAAATTTCTAATGTTTGGAAAAGGTCCCCCACTCTAAGGAGTATTCACTGATACAATACGGCGGCGGATGAGTACCGACTTCAGCCCTAGGGGTTCAGTGCGGTACAATAGTGTAATCAACACTTGACTTAATTCCATAGTATATAACCGCTATAGATTGACAGAAAACTCAACATCTTTAAAAAAATCATAATAAGAGTCGTTCACAATTCAAGGTAAGAAATGACAAGATGGACTTGTACTTGACTCAAGTGACTGGCTTATTACGAGGGTGTGGTAACACGTGGTCAATAGTTGATGCAATGAAACAGGATGATCAGTTTAATGGATTAAATATGTAGTCTTAAAAAATTGTACAGTATTAGTAGGTCATGCTGATTGTTGTTTGAGCTATGCAAGCCGGAATAGTAAAGGCAAGTAGTAAAACTAGCTTTTCACTGATAAAGTAAAATTGAGGAGACCTAAGGACTTTAGGATGGGGGGTTCTTATAGCGATAACGTACAACGTTCAATTAATTGATCCGTTTCCGTGTTCACTGTCAATTAATTTCAGGAATACTCAATTCGCATTAAACGGCACGATGCATTGACTTAGGCCGCTTGCCCTCCAGGCGAATTCTTATCCATAAAGGTCAATTTTCCGGTATGAAAAGTTAGTATTAACCTAACAAGACGACAGCAAATAAAACGGCGCCATTTCTAATTTGGATAACAAAAGGAGAATATTTATACGATATATTACACTCGTAATGAAAAATCGGTAATAAACCATGCCATGTTAGTAACGACGAGGTCAAATAATAAAGGCTAAGTAGTCTAGACTAGATAAAGTACATGGTTATATGGCAGTGTTCGTCAGTGTTGATTATTGGAAAACTGCACCAAGTCTAGATATTAGAAAAAACTTTATACATAACCTATTGAAAAAGATATTATATAAGAAACTTGAGATAAGAGTGAACTGATGACTGAAAGAAATTGATCCACTTGTTGTCATTAAATAAAAGTGTTCGATATGGAAGCCTATTTGTTCTAACATTTAAAATTTAACTCAAATAGGGAATCTGATAGAAAGACTTCAAAGCTGGTTTTGAAAAAGAGAAAATTCATGAAGCACTGAAACAACCTCTGGACTGATCTAAGTCAGAGCTAAGCTCATAACTCACAGTCAATTTAGCGTGATTATAGAAATCAGAGGCATCATAGGAACTGAAAAAATCTACCTTTACCAGCAATTGAAGGAATTGTGCAATAGTTTTGGCTATTTCAGTGTCAAATAAAAGACAAATGAACATACCCTGTTTGTTGGTATTCAGCCAAGAGAGGCTTCGTCTCTTCCTCTCGTTCGCAACAGGCATGGCTTCACCAAAGCCGAAAAATAATTAAAAATGTAATGGAAAAAGAAAAAACGGAAAGATCTTTCTTTCCTCTATTTGAATTTCAATTAAGAAATAACTCCCGTAAAATGGCGCGTGAAGAATAGTCGGATCTTCGGTCGAGTACTTTAGTGGTTAGAGTATAATCACTCAATCAAAAACGCGTACTCCCCGATGATTAGTTTGAATGAAGATAATTTGATCAATAGGAGAGTGGAATTACGAGGGCGTTGTATTAGTATAAACATTTTATTGTTTGTCTTTTCGCTACAGAGTCTGTCTTTTCGTCGAGGGTCGAGGGTCGAGGGTACCACGTCGAGGGTCGAGGGTACCAAGTCGAGGGTCCAGTATTACGTCGAGTACCAAGTACCAACTACAGGGTAGACCGAATTACAATGTCTAATATGGAGGAGAATTTCTAACTATTGAAAATATAATTGAAAACCATTCGCGGCAAAGTTGCATTTGAGCCCCAAAGGTCATTTCTGGTTTTATATTTAAACGACCGATTTTGTAACGCCACGCTTGACACGCTTACTATTATTTATAGATTTTTTTTAAATTTAAAACAACAGCAAAATTATGATAACGTACCTCGTTCATAGTGGGAATAGTGTCGTTGTCAAGCATGTAGCATTCCAGCTGATTCACCAATACTTTTAAGTCCTTGTTAAAAAACTTTGCGAGGCACTGGTGAAAACAGCGGTTTCCTTGGCCCCATGGGTCGTAAATGACAAGCATTCCCAGCTTCTCGGCTTGCCTGCTTACTTGGTTTAAGTTCCCACAACTAGACATGATCTTGGTAATAGTAAATCGACTTACGAATATTAAAACTAACGAATATACAGCTCTCTTCTCTAGCTATCTGCTTCGAAAGACTCGTATTAGCTATGCGCACGGGAATACAATAGCGCACATTTCCGGTCAGTTTAATGCATGCTTTGCATCAAGAACTGTCAAATGACGGAGTAATCAGATGAGAAGTCTTTACAAAATATTCGTTTGGTTTTATATTTTTAATTCTTTTTTTAGGATAATGGAAATATAAACTTAATGTAGATTTAGGCACTGCCTAAAAGCGGAGCTCCAAAGAAATAGTATATATAGTATTGAATACGTGTCAAGCGTGGCGTTACAAAATCGGTCGTGTTTGTCAGAGCCTAAATATAAAACCGGAAATGACCTTTGGGGCTCAAATGCAACTTTGCCGCGAATGGTTTTCAATTATATTTTCAATAGTTAGAAATTCTCCTCCATATTAGACATTGTAATTCGGTCTACCCTAGTTGGTACTTGGTACCCTCGACGTAATACTGGACCCTCGACTTGGTACCCTCGACACTCGACGTGGTACCCTCGACCCTCGACCCTCGACGAAAAGACAGACTCTTCGCTACAGCACGAACAGGAAGGGACCAAGAATAGAAAGTGGCTGAAGGCACTTCCTGTTATGGGAGCCTACAGAGTAACCACAACCATACACTGGAAAAAGTCGTGCGGACTAGGGCAGCTTCAACATATTTTTATACCATGGATTTGACTTTGAACTCATCTTCCGAAATATATCCAACATCTCATATTGATATTTTTTTGTTATACAGCGAATAATAACAAGCAAAGAAGATTAGAAAGAAGATTATGAACCATGGATGATTTAGTGCAATAGTGACTTATGCATGCAAGATAGCAGTCTGAACTAAACAAAAGAACATGGCTTTGGTATGTGCTGAAACTTTAATGGCCTGATGGGCGTCCTGTTTTGTTATGGAAAACTTTATCAACACGTTTTACAATATAAATAAATATTTTGAAATAGCAATTATTTTTGTACTTTATCTCCTATCTATAGAAAATGTATACATGACTTAAGATTACGTTGATATTGTTCTAACATTTTGGCATGTAAGATGTATTTCCAGTAAGAGAATTACGTTTTATAGGGGCGAGGTCACAACAACAGTCCTGAGGTGCCCCGCCAATTTTATTGGTGAAGGTGATGGGTACTAGGAAGCGACCCCTGCCCCCTGAAGGGCTCCTAAAAAGCTCGACACTAGGTGTCTGAAGTAAGTATCATTATGACCGAAATACGTTGTATAGCATACTTTGAAATAAATAGTAATGATGAAAAGGTAAATTATACACCGTGAAAAAGATGAAAACACTTACTAAAATAAATAGTACATTCACCAATCAGTACTTTTTGATTTATAGTTGTGGAGGTGTTTGAGGACAAAGTTTCCCTGCTAGCAGAGTCTCTCTTCTCTTTCTCTACCTTCTTTCAGGCGGGGAGGAAGGAGACTCGTCCGATGTAGACTGTTTCCTTTGATATACCGCCGTCCAAGATCGTGGACCAACAAAACCAGTTTTAAAACCGATTACATGTAGTGCGCATGAGCAAATGTAACACACCGTGGCGCCAGACATTGTTTGACGAGATTGGCTGTCAAAATCATGACAGCGTTGCTAAGTTACGCCACGCCTGCGCTACAGAAATAACGTCCTACATCGGTAGAGTCTATTTTTCTCTCTCCACCAGAACAAAAGGAAAATAGGCTCTGCTAGCAGGGAAGGACAAAGTGTAACATTACACTTTCACAGTTGGCGAGTACCTGATATACTTATCCCTCCTGGCTAAATAGGATCTAAAACGACGTCCTTAATAGGCCTTTTGCAATAGATTGACACGTGATTATTACTGGATGTACGTGACTGTTTGTTGCAAAAGGCCTATTAGCCGTTCAGGGGTTGAGGGAAAACTGGGTTGAGGGAAAACTGGGTTGAGGGAAAACTGGGTTGAGTTGGCAAGCAGTGCGTTGTGGGGCTTTTTTTAGGAGTCATATGTTTAAAAGATGGCGTCTATCAGTCGTCCCCGAAAACAGTCACACGATGCACTGCAATGTCAACTCGACCCAGTTTCCTAACCTCGGAATGTCTAATTTTTTGACCTATATTAACCATGAGCCTCCTCAGTTTCTCCGTCTTTCATAAAATATAAAACCATGCACCGAACTTAATTACATCTAAGAATGCCGCCTCATTATTACCTGATCACCATTGTTTTTAATGAGTTCGGTGCATGGAATGTTCGACGTTTGCCCTAGGCCTAACTTCCCTAAATACAGAAAACCCGCTATTCAACTTCTAGCTATGGCTACGAGTGCTTTAGAATTTGCATCATTTTCAGGAATTTGTTGGGAAATGACGCAAACGGTTGTAAATAAAGCAGGAACCGCGATAAGTGCCATCAAAAAAAATCATAGCCGTGAAGGTCAACCCGCACTGGACAAGAAACTTTCAATGGGGATGTCAGGCTTTGTTTGCTAATAATCTTTAATAATATCCTTAGTCAAATACCCATGGTTCTGGTCATTACACAAAGGTTGCCAAACAAAAAAGAAAAGATCAGTAGTGACTTAGTGACAGGAACCGTGTAAGAAAAGAAAGTTTGCCAACTGAGCCAAGTACGTGGGTTGGCTATTCATGAAGGATTAGTAAGCTTTCCAGCTAGCTATCCTGGGTTTTTTCCTGCTCTTTCAAATACAATTCAAGCGGCGAATCTATCAAAACACGACGAAAATCTCAGACAAAATTGAATATTTTTCAACGAGTTTAGTTTTGAAACAGCTAATTATGTGACATAAAGCCGAGGTTTTCTAGAGGCAATGCACTAGTCTTTCAAACACTTTAGCTTTGCAGTTTAACTATTTAATCAAGACAAAAGGCTTGGACTATTGTGAGATAAACAAAATCGTTCGCATACATCCGTTTTAAGCAGAAATAGGATTAGATATAACTCTCATTTTCTTGCACCCATCCACTTGCCAAAGGACCTACCTCAAAAATTTCCAATAGATTTTCAGAAGCTCAATCAATTCAGAGAAAAAATGCAAATTTGTTTTTAGTTTAAAAGAGCTTCAAGGTTCATTGGTTATGCTGTCTCGATAGCTTTTGTTTTGAGATCTTTTGTATTCAGTTTAAATTTACGAGGAGTTCATGTAAATAATAAAAAAAACGCCAATGACAAACTCTGCGTGCACAACAAAAGCAATCCCTCTACAAACAACGAAAAATTTAAGACTACGACATTCAAAATCTTGACTCTTAAATGAGATATCTTATGAATTTTCTCTTTTAAACTTTAAACGCTTGAGAAAGTTGGTAAACGTTTTGATGTTAGTGAAACCTGCTAAATGAACCATGATAAATTATGAAGATCTTATCAGATGCGTGCGGTTTGAGATTGTTTGAAAAGGTTGTGATGATACATGTAAAATTCAAAAGTATTACGAGAACAAACTATATAATTAATCTATCCTGTGTTTTTTGGCAACTTCGCTTTAGCTTCCTAGCCATTAACCTGTTTATAAATTTCTTGGAATTTAAGTTTAATATCGTTAGATTAGAGAACGTGTAATCTGATCCACTTCAGGAATTCACTTAATTTCTTTTACAGTAGTTTTAATTAGCGAGGACTACCAGAATAATAGGAATTTTCAAGTTTCCAACATAATTCAAGCCAAGTTAAAGCATTTTACGGCTTGGTAGTTTCAATTTTTGATGACAACGCAGAAGTCCAGTGCGTAAGGCAAAATAAACTCCCGGTAAACGAATTGCAAAATTAACTTAAAACTTCCCCTAATTTTTTAGTATCTCTCAAAGTGAACCCGAAATAGTGTAAGGATTAATGTATTATATGCTGACAAGAATAATATTTAGTTCAGTGATTTTAGAAGCGCAGAACGAGCAGTAATTCGAAGGTTCTAAACAAACGTGTACGTGCCGTGAAAGTTAATAGTTTTAAAACTTTAAAAGAAAATTAGAATCACTCACCACTAAAACTCGAACGCCGTCTCTTGGATTCAACAGACAAGCAAGAGCTTCTTACCATCTTTGTAGCAGTAGTGAAGTTGTGTTTTGTGAAGATATCACGAGTTTGTGAGTGTTAGGTTCAAATAACCCGCCATCTTGTTCTCATCTTCTGTAAGACTACTGTGACTGAAAGCTTCCCTTGATCCTTCTGCAGTAACACAGGAAGCCCAATGGTCAACCATGGTAACTAAGATAGTGTGTTGTGATTGTTAATCATTGAAAATAATAAAATCAAGGACGAGAAAGGAAGAATTAACATGATTTGTGTGGGTAAGGTACTCTAATTGAATAGGGACAACATAGTCTCCCTCGCATCCGTTTTTAGTAAAGCATGGTTGAAATGATTAGCACTCTGACCATTGGGCTTCCTGTGTTATAATGATAATGATAATGATAATGATTTATATAGCACCCTTTAATATGTGGATATAATCAAAGGCGCTTTACACGAGGTTGTGAATGACAGATTACTTTTTATGCAATTTACAAACATGAGAGATGATTAGTATGAAGTGTAGGCACTGAGGGTGGTCACTGCCAGGGTTTCTTTTTACGTCCTCAGTGGTTCTTGCCCCCAGTTACTGTAGGTTAGGAAGGGTTGGGAGACAGGGTTGAAGGTCTAACCATTTGCAGATATTATTACAAAGGCAGCACCTTCTCCTCTGTTATTTTAAGACCCTGAGTGTTGGTCCGGCCGAGGCTTAAACCACGACCTCCCGCACAACAGACCGCCGCTCTTACCTACTGAGCTAACCGGGCGGCAGAAGGCAGAAGTGCAGAAGGATCGAGGGAACAAATGTGTCACATTTTTATCAGCAAAAAATAATCAAAAATTGCATCCTTGCTACTCAAAGAACTCATTGAACCTTTTTGTCAAAAATACCAGAGATTATTTTGGAAATCTTTATTTGTGAGAATATCAACTGCGTTTGATCAGTGTTTTTGCTTTCTTAAATACTTAATACACTGATTTGGTTTAGTGGTACATGTTATTATTTGCTACATAATATTAGTTTCACAACTACCAGAAGATGGCTACTCTTGTCCAGGTAGGAAGGCAGATTAATCCAAGTAGGAAACACCAACATGATTAGCATAGATTACCCCTATTGTGAGATTTGACAAATTCTAAAGAATGAAAACTGCTAAAAGTATATATGGAAGGGGACCATTTTTTTGTTGCTTTTTTTAGCAGCCCAGTAGCCAATGTCTAAAAAAACTCTTTTTTCAATTCCCTTGAAGAAAAATCTCATTTTATTCTAAAAGGATGACAGTTTTCAATGAAATTAGAATGTAATATATTTCACATTAAATCACACCAGGAGTGATTACTCATGCAGTCTTCAGATTGATGCTTGACTAAAGAGCTTAAATTGCATTTTTCTGTCTAAAACAAGACCTCATTAAGGAAACATTTCGAATGGAGGCGTTAGTCCATAGATTCTTGGGCAGCACAACAGTACAGCTTATACACATGGACCCATTAAGAAGGATTTTTAGTGTCATTCTAATTCATTAGGGGAATAATGTGCAAGTATACAATAATATAAAACATTGTAAGTGAATAGTTTGCATTTCCTACTAACATAAACTCTGCCGGGATGTAATACACAATATTAAAATTTGATGCAAGGATAATCCAAATCTTATATCTAACAGTAACTTAAATAATAAAATATCAAAAGCCTGAATATGGTACTGTGTTAACCAAAAGGTCTAGTACTGGCAGAAAGCTGAACTCAACTTTAAAAACATGTCATTTTTATGAGCAACAGTGCCCAGAATACAAAGGCATTTGTATAACTACAAGAGCTATTATTGGGAGAAATGATTGTAAAAAATGTGATTAAACTGAAAGCAAAATATTGCTACACAATGATCAGTTTAAAGTGTTTTTAAACAGTCAGTTTTGCAGCCTCCTTCATAGCTGTCACTTGCATTAATGAGTTGAGTAATGCTAGCCTTTTATGCAGAAATCACGAGAGTTGTCCATTGTCACACAATGTTGATTTCCCATAAGAGCAGGGCTTAAGATAACGTCCAATAAGTTGAAGTCATGATGACCTGCCAAATTATTTTTAGCTCAGTCATACCACATTTCTGGTTTAATGTTACTGGTCAAGATGACCGGCAAAGAAAAAAATTGAAGTGAATTTAAAATTCCAATTTTGGATGGACATTGCCCAATGTCTGGCCTTTATTTTAGGCCTTGTGAGGGGGAAAATGTTATGTGATGACAAGAATAACACCTGAGGCCAGTCTAGTATAAACTACATTTAGCAATAATCATAGTAGAGGTTATATTATTATCAATATATTTGCTGCAAAGATGGTTAACAATGAGGGACAAAAAAGTAATTCTAGCCTCCCTAAAAATAGGTGTTTTTGAATGCTGCTGCTCTTGACATAGATGTGTTGCTTTGTTTAAAATTATTTATTAAAACCAGGCTTGCACAAAACTAAACAAGCCTCTCATTTGGGCTAAAAATCTACAAAAATTAAAAATTAACAATTTCTGGTAATGGTCATGTGACCAGCAAAGAGTAATATTAATTACATCATTAGCCCTTAGTAATAATACTAAAATGTGTTTAAGTTAATCTATATCTCATAGGAGGAATCTAAACATGCCTTTTGAGGGACTCTGATTTATAAATGACAAGAAAATTAGTTAGAGTGAAGAATTTTATTCTTCATTAATTACTTTAACTCTTAATAACCCACTGTTAATGTTCAAGTTGAGTGATGTGAAGCAAAGCAGTTTCCTCACACACACACACAAATACTGATTAAGGGAAGGTACATTTTTTTATTGGCTGGGACGTGCTGGGACTTCAGAGGGTTGGTGTCATCAATATTGTGGTGGGTTAAACCTTTTTATTTTGATGAAAGCTTTTTCATGTGGACTTAATGGGAAGATCATGAATTTCTTACAGGATGAAATGGTGAATCCTACAATCATTTTAAAAGAGTTTACTGGAAATGGCCCAGCCCCCTTCCCCTCCAATAAAGACATACCTTCCCCAAATAAAATCTTTGCTAAGAAATGGACACATGGTGAAACATTTGTGAGTGATGTTCTTGGTAGCACAGTTTTTCAAGGGATGTCAGGGATAGAAACTTTTTTCTTTTAACACAATTGTCAATCAAAGAATGCTTCCAAATTCTTGCCTGCAGCCTTTTGTGAACATCCAATTGCCATTTCCAGTAATGTTGGAGGTGTAGCTACATGATGAATTTTTTGAAATTGCTGGCAATATTGTAGAAGAAATATTGTATATGTAGAATATAAATGTGACTTTCTTCTTTTGTTTGTTTGCAGCACTGCATAATTATAATAGTTGCACCAGGTGTTCAAGCCCTTGCCTGCCTGTGCAGCCCTTTTTTCTTGTACATTCCCTTGAGAGTTTATTATTGCATACTTGATCATTCTCAAATATTTACCATGTTTCTGCTGTTGCTTGGCAACAGTTGTCAAGAACATTAGACTGATTTTACTACTGTGCGACAATCACTCAATTAAGAAAATGAAAGTGGGCAAACAAAAATTTTTTATCCTTTTTTCCATAGAGATTTCCAATGATGACCACCTTTAAGTTCATCTTAATCTCAAATCTCCTAGAGAAGTGTCTGAATTCTGATGAAAGTGAGATCCAAGTAACAGCTGATCCTCTACTGAAGTGAGAAAGGGGTCATCACTTCTTGATGGATCAAGATCCCGTTGTTGGTACACTGAATGTTTAACTGAGTTATTTTGAAGATATGATGGGCTGACTGGACTTAAAGTTGGTGATAAAATGTTACTCTGTTGATAATGAGGTGTACGATCAAATGTGAAGACACTGCTATGTGATGAATGAGGAGAAAGATGAGGTGACAGTGAAGAGAGTGAGGTTTGAGAGAATGGAGATGTCCCAATCCTAGAGAGGCTGTTCTGGGAATTAAGAGGTGATGTGTAGGTATTGCCATTGGTGGAATTAACAGAGTGCCATGATTTTTGTGGAGATGACAAGGCTGATTCCATAGTCATTTCAGAATGCGATAACTGTTCAGAAGGTAATCCATTTCCATGAGATTTAATGTCATTTCCACCCAAGATTTCTTGTGGTGATGAAAACATTGGGTCATCGTTTAATGTCATGTGATTGGAGATTCCTTTACATCCGTTACTCAGAGTACTATGTTGTAACAGTGTCGGGGAGAGGATTCCTCCACCCACAGAATTCAAGGGCTTGGTCTTTGTTACTTTTTTAGTTTTTGTAACTTTGGTTATCTTTTTGTGACTGTTTAAGAGTGACATTTTTGATTTATTCACCACAGCTTTCACAGGTGAAACCAAATGATTGGAATTGAGTAAAGAGTCACTTTTGTGATTTTCTGTTGGGGTAATAACAGAAGTTCGTACTGAAGAAGGCAACCAAATGCCTGTCTTTTCAGAGCCGTTCTTCTTTATATCAATGTCAAATAGCTTTTCCTCTGGTGACACACCATTTGGCAAAGTAGATAAATTAGTTGAAAGATCCTCGTCACACATTTCTGGCAGTAACAAATGATCCTGTTGTTGTGGCTCAAAAATAGATGAATCAAACTGTGACAAGTCTCCCAGTTTTGGTGATTCAGGGGATTGCTCACTGGTATGTGAATAGTCTGATGACATCTGCATTTCTAATGAAGGAGAAAACACAGGAGTAGTACTACTTGGACTGAATGTACTATTAAGAGGGCTTGATTTAGCCAAGTCTTTAGCAGGTCTTGACTTGTTGGGCCTTGAAGTGGGTTTTCTGTTGGACGATTTTTTAGCCTGTTTGATGGTAGTTTTTGTTTCAGCAGTGGGGGTTTTAGATTGTGGCTTTTTTCTTGGTTTCTTGGTTTGTTGTTTGCTTGACTCCGCTGCTGCTGCAGCTTGAGCTTCCTGAAACTTATCCTGAACAAAAGACATTTGAAACAGTTTAATACATAATCATCAAAAGTATATTTTCAATTTAAACATAATCATCATACTACAAAGTTGTGCAATGTCTTCATACAGTTACGACACAGCAGATAGAAAACCCATTTTCAGTGGCAATATGAGAATATACAAAATATAATTCCAGCCATTCACTGACATAGACACCATGCTTTTTTATGCAGTTATTCTTGCACTATTAGTATGCATTAAACTAAACAAATCCACTCATATGACCAGCTTCATCAATGTGCTACTTTCAGGTATACTTGTTTAACGAAGTGGATCTTTGCAGGCCCTCCCCTTCTCTCTCCCTCTTCCCCTCCCTTCCAGCCCTCCTCAAAATCCCAACCCCACGATTATTGAGGGTGGCTACGCAGACTAAATAAAGTGTGATGACATACCTTTTTTCTCGCATGCTCTTCACAAAGTGCTCTTTCATGAACAATATCGAACACAGGGACTGAGCATTGTAAACCTCCAGGCCATTTTGCAGTGCACTGAGAATACAGCACTTGAACCGAATCATTTATAATATCTATTTAACTAGTTAGGGAGTCTAACATTCGTAAAATAATCTCTAAATACAATCATGATACAAGTTGTTTTAAGCTAGGACTTGGTCAATTCAGATTCGCTTAAATTAAAACACATTGTTACAATACAAAATGCTCTCAAACCCCAAAGCATCATGGCAATTTTACTTGAACAAAAACTGCATAGAATTGTGGTAGAAAATTTGTTATATGACTCAAAAGGTCCTTGCATTTCAACCAACAAAGCTTACATTAACATAGTACCCCGTTTATGATCTAAGCGGTATTTTTTTTATTGCAGAGGATACGGTTACTGCAGAATTTAGTGTAAGGCATTGCATTCTGTATGCAAGCTACACCATTGGAGACAAAAGCACACTTTTTGACAACACATGTTGGAGGAGAACTCCTAGAAAAAAAAAACGTTTATACATAAATAATTTTGTGCTATAGAAATAATTATGTATAATCAATATAACTTTTAAATGATTTTTTAAAATTGAATTGAACTATTTCTTCCGCTTCTGGATTTTGTAGTTGTTATCAAAATTTTGCTAGAAAACGAAAACTTGAATAAATAAATAAAAGTTGGGTAAAAAATAATTGTACAGGTGCAAATTTTCGAGACATAAAGCAACTATCCATAAAGAACTATGGGATTTTGTATTTTATGAACCATGGAAAAGACAGTTAGTTAGTATCTGTGTACAGGTAATTACCTCATTCTTGCGTTTTCAACCACTGAATCCACAGATGCAGGCACATCTGTTTGTGCTGCTTTTAGTAGTGCAGTAGCTGTTGATAGTAATCGTGGGTGGTGGTAACGGTGAGCTCTTAATGTGCGTTTTAATTGGTGAAGTTCTCTCCTTAGCCTTGCACTTAGTCTAGAGATCTTAGCTGTTCTGGACTCCATCATGTTTTTTGGGCTATCGGCCATACTGCAATTTAGAAAAAAATCTGCATCAAAATTAAATAGTAATAGGTATTAGCTAATGCACAAGTTCTGGTGTCATTTCTTGATGTCAGCTACATTAATAAAGATACATTACATCTGTAGAAATTATTTATTGTAAACAGAACTGATAATTTGCACATTAAGCCATTATAGCACTAATGCAAGATTCCCATTGAATTTCTTGCATTGTTACCCTTCAGTTTTCAGAATTTAGTTAGCAAAAAAATTTTGTTCTGTTATTATTATTTGATGACCGAAGGTTTTAAGGGGGGAAATGAAATGTGTTGCAAAATTGAATAAGATATGTGAATCCAAATGGGCAAGAAACTAAAGACTGAAAACAAAGATATTTGTCTAGAGATAGAATGAAATAAGAAATAGAGATTGCCACTATAATCTACTTCACCATGATGCTACATGTATATTGTTGATCATGTTTTACCAGTAGCCATATGAAAATCAGACCCAGGGTCTAAATGGTCTACAATGTCAATAGTTAGTGAAGCCGAAAACCCAATGGACTATTGCCTTGTAGACCATGAGGGTGAGAGGTATAATAATAATTATTGTAATTATTGTTTTAGTCTAAACCTACAGTCAAAGAAATGCATAATTTTTCTTGTTAATGTCTTTTGAAAACAATCAATAGCCAACATCATTTTGGTTTTCATAACTGGCACTTCTCGCAACTAGTGGACTATCACTAATAGACCACTAGTAGCTCAGCCAATGACAGTGCTGAGTATTTTTTCAGGGATGGTACAGTAGATTTAGACTGTTATTAGACAGACACTTACCATTCATTTTCAGTAGATGTTGTACCATTAAGGTGGCTGTAATTTGGCAGCCACACTTGTTGCCATGGGATACTCTCGTAATCGCTACTATCACTGTCAGAGCTGTCAATTCCTGTAATAATGAGATAATAAGAACAATGAAACATTATCAACGAACTTACGACAGTACATGTGGCAATTAAAGTTAAAAAGCATTTTCACCTAACTTTTTTCATAAGAACCCATTATCCAATCTATTTTCACATAATGCAATTCAATAATGCAAACGCAACATGCCAAACTACAAAATGGGCCCCAATCAAAATTGTATAATACCTTTAAACTTGTAGCTCATAGCCCCAACTATGTTATGTTATACATTCAATGGTACATTAAAAACATACTAATGATAAAAATTGAGGAATGTGGAAAAAATATAAGGATAGTAGTAGATTTTGAGAGGTCTATAACAAGGTGAATGTTTAGTTCATGATGAAGAATATAGGAAGAATGGCATTATGTATATATAACTGAATATTTAGTTAGCATTTGAATATTACTGGATTGAAAAAGGTTGCTGTCTAATGTACCCACTGTAATCTTTTGTATGTGGGCGAGACTGGTCGCCCACTTCGTTATCGCATTTGCAATCATCTTTATGATATTCGCAATAACAATCCCACCAAACCAGTTTCCCGCAATTTTAATCTAGCTAACCATTCTCTTTCTGACTTCATTGTTTTCGGTCTTTCTTCGATTAACGGCAACAATGATTGTCGCAAGACCAAAGAAATGCAGCTTTTTCACCTATTGGGCACTCTTAGTCCCAACAGGATTAATGAACGCTTTACTTTCAACTAAACTTTTCTTTTGTCTTTAATTGTTTGTTTTTGTTTCCTTGCCTACCTTGTTCTCACTAGTTTCTTTTGTCTTATTCTATCTTATATACACTCCTTTCCACCACCTCTTTCTCTTTTACTCCGACGAAGGACTAGTGTCCGAAACTTCAGTTTTTTCATCTTTTTTACGGTGTATAATTTACCTTTTCATCATTACTGTCTAATACAATAAAAATACTAATACCAAGGTGCAAATTCCTTTTCTTGGGTTAATTTTGAAAAACTGCTTGGTTTAGAGAGAAAAAGGAATAGCATCAGTGCAAATGAATTATTTGAAAAGACAGTTACTCTATGGGAAAGAAAAGCTAGATCAACCAAAGGATATCCTTCTTGAATAACGACCTTTTTATTATTCATCCAAGTACCATAAATATGATTAATATGTTAATGATATAATGTGTATTGAATATGATAGCTCCAAGCCATAAAGGTGAAACTTGTAAACAAACCTTAAGTGCCAAAAAAATAAAATGGGAAGATAGTCAACGAAACGAAAATAACTATAAAACAAGTCAGCTTATAAAGACCAATAGGAAAACAATAAAGATAGAATATTTGGGATCGTTTTCATGGTAACATCAAAAGATTGAGCTTATTGAGGTCTTCTAGACTGTAATGTGTACAAACATATTTGTGTAATGAATGCTCTTGACTTGCGGATAGGCAGAAATGAACATACTAATGGTCTCTAAATATGTCTATAGAAACACAACAACAAAGAACAACATACCTAATAAATAAGCAACAAGAAATAATCATAGCTTTTTTTGACACAAAATGTGACAGTTTTTCTAATCGAAATTTTCAGGATTTTTCAGGAATAATAGGTCAATAAGCTGAGTGGAAATGAGGTACACTTTATCCAATCTTGTGTAAACACGACAATCACAATGCTTTCAAAGTCTTATACCAAAAAGCTACTATCCCGGAAGACATTTCCTTCTTGTCTAGAAAATTAATGGCCACGTTTCCTTACCTTAGACTACAAATAAGCATATGTTTTGTATTTTCATCTACGTGGCCTCTCAAAACGTGGAAACTGGTGGAATAGCTGTATGCCTTATGACAACAAAATACACGTATCTCTCACTACTGAAGAATTCAGAGAATAAACTAAAATTTCGATCATATTTGACGTAAAAGATTAAGAATTTTCTAGATCCACATAAAAGAGAATCTAAATTTCCTGGAAGCAATTTGGATTTAGGTGAATTTTACTAGCTATAATTTAACAAAGCTTTTTCGTTTGAAATATCGTCGGGAAAGGAAGTTTCGAAGGGAATTTATTTCCTGGTTTCAAATTAAAATGAAAGCAAAAGAAATAAATTTAGACTTTAGGCAACAGAGTTTTGGAAGGTTGAGTTTCTAGAACGTATTGCGAAATAGAAGAAGTTCATGAATCAACTAAAATAAAAATTAAACTCACCGTAGCTACTGAATAAATCTTCTCGGTCGCGCTTCGACATTTCCAAACAGGCTTTTAACTCAGTAATAGCGGGAATATCTGGGTGAAGTTTAGGAGGTCGAGTCTTGTGTTTCTTGTGTCGATGTGGTAGAGTTACAGGCGAGACAAAAGCCATGTCTTGAGAGCTATGAATCGAAGAGACATCTGCTCGAGTCGGGGTATCACGCATAGAGTTTACTGTCGATTCTTTGTCGACATGATCATGGCTTTCACTCGCTTTTTTCCGTCTAGTTTTCTTCGGAACTAGACCTAGAACTTGTAAATGACTATTGCAATATCTAAAGAGAAGTATAGATGAGGAATTATTTCGATTTCAACAGCAAAATGATGGAAAATATCATGGTTTTTGGAGATGACGCGCTCGCGCGCGCGCCATGTTTTCCGTTCACAATGTAAATTTTCTGCCACAATTTTGGAGTAAAAAATAAAGTCTTATAGTTCAAAACAGCTACAAAACTTACATTCTATCCTCGGGAAAAGGTATAGGGTTCGTACACTGTTGTCCATTGTATTTAGCAACGTACTGGCACTGTTTAAACGGGGCATTTTTGTCCTCTAAAACATGACGGATACAGAAAGCGTAGCCATTCAATCTTCTTTGCTTGCAAAGTTTTTCGCTGTAGCTACAAAGTAGCTTGCCGTCTATCGGTGAAGAATGAATGTTTTTCCCTTCAAACATTCCGTCGATTCCTGGTTCTTTCTTGACGAGATCATCGGCTAAGGGAAAAGGAAAAATAACCTTGAATTTCAAGCCAACAACAGATCTTACTACGTGGTAAATCTTGACGGAAATAAAGAGATTTTCAAGTCCCCGTTATTATGAAACAACGCACTATTTTCCGCCATGATCTCATTCTGGTGTAAAAACTTCCAATTTAAGAGAAAGTCATGTTTAGGCATCGAAAACTTCAAGGGAAAAGACAGACATCATAAACAGTACAAGACGAAGTACACGCGCTTAAATATGCATACAATTTTCCGTGCCACTAGTTAATACAAACAATAAACTCCACGTACTTCGATCCAGCTTTCTCGTATTACTCAAATCAACAAGGCCAGAACTTAGTCGAATTTCTTCCATAAAGAACACACAGTTCTCAGTGTCTTGGGCCTTCAGAATATCGAAGAACCTTTAGGTTTAGTTGGCAATGGCCATCTTGATCGCCATTACGGCTTACGTAGATATGCTGACCACTCGAGGGCGAATGAAAAAACGCACACCCTCTCAGCGCCCTTTTTTGGAACGCCAAATCGTATTGAATGACACCTTGCTCGATTCCCTAAAAAACAATTCGTTTTATTTCGATCACCCAAGATACGGAAACTCATTACAATCGCTGTGCGATCCAAGCATTTTGGGAGCAAACCGTGAATGAAAGTTTGCTTGGATTTGGGATTTGAACGAGAGGGAAATTTGAAATAACGAGAGCCCCTCTCCATCATGGTGCTTTTTCGGGCCATGGGCATGGGGCGGGTCACCAGCGTCAGAACAACGCCAAGACGCCATTTTGTGATGCGACAACACAGCTTCATACACTAACCAATCACAAAACGAGCTGTCTCGGGGGCGGGATTTTAATTGGAGAATTCGAATTTGACTGACAGGTTCAAAGCTAATGAATGCACCAAGATGGCTTCCAAGGAAAAGAGAAATATATTTTTTCTTCGTGTTTTGTTTTGAATATATCATCGATTTCTTTTGAATCTTTAAAAGAAATTGTTATTTTTTTTACCAAGTGTTTTATAATATTTTAATAGTATCATGAAATAGTAATTTTCTAAAGCGAAAACCAGATTCGTGAGTGATCATTTTCAAGCATGCTTCGGTCTAGTTTCCCGAAAAAGTATTCTAAAAAAATTCGCCGTGAAGAGAGCATTAAAGTAAAAATTTCATTTCCTTATTGTATTAGTAACGAAACTCTTTCATAGCTCTGTTTATAGCGATATTTCGCGAAATTAAATTTCAAGACTTCTTAAATGCTGAGAAAGAAAATCAATAAAGTGGTCCATAAAACTTAAAGATGGAATATTTATTAGTCACTACGTACAATACACAATATTCATTTTCAATCTCAACTCTCCCACCCCTTTTAAGATTATTTGGAGATGGACAAGTACAACTGCAGCTGAGGCCCACCTTGACTCAGGTTGATTTTTATCCCTCCCCCTCCACTTTTCATTTTGCTCTGCCGTCACCAATCCTATCTGATGTCATTAATAATAAATGATGAAATAATGATAAATAATGAATTTAATTTATTACAGAACTGTTTTTAAAAACTACTTGTTTGTGCTTTATTTTAATACTCCTTTTTAAAGTTCCATTCAGTGACCACAAAATTAATAGTTCCTAGCCGAGGCTGGAGTTTCTGCTTATAGCAAAACTACAATTTATCATGTGCAGTACTCCAGCCTCGGCTAGGAACTATTATTTGTGGTCACTGAATGGAACTGTATTAACATCACAATCTTATTTTTCTATTCTATATCTCTTTTGACTTTCCCATTTTTAAGTGTGGTTTAACGAGATAGTGAAATAAAATAGGTTATCTAATCATTCTTATGAACAAGATAGTTTTATGATACTTTTTAATATGTATCTGTAAATTTTACTTTATTTGCAATTGTTTACACAATTTAAACACATATTTAAAAACACTTTGCAATGGTGCAAACTGCTAAAATTGAATACTGTTTTTGGCATTCATAAGGACCTTGATATTGACTAGCACAAAAAGGTTTGCTGTCATGTCTGAGGTGTCTAGCTTTTAGTCATAGCTAGAAAATCAAAACCATTAAATATTGGAAATCATGTTGTGATAATTATATCAGGGGCATATCAGGGGAGTTCTTGGGTGTCTGGTGCATCACTGGATACCCCCTGGATTCACCCCTGTATATAATTTTCTCCTCATCTTTTTTTTTGAGGTAAATTATCTCATTGAGGTTTTCCATTGATGGTAGGGTGGGAAACTGCTGAAATAACTATTTGATCCAAATAACAGCCCCAGTGGGGGGACTCTGGGGAAAAAGTACCAGGGATGCTCATCATATCTCTTAGGGGTAAGAATTTGCGATTTGGTATCTTTTAGGGTGTTAAATGCGAATTTTTGAAAATAACAGCATCACATTATTTCAATATAGTCTATAGATCTCACCTTCACTACAAACATTGCTTGGATGGGGTTTTCTTTGAGTTTTTCAACCATTTCTTCATCCACACTATATTGCAATAAATTATTCAACCTTACATTGCCGGGTCCTGACTTTGGTCAATCCAGAGAATCTTATATGATTATTGAGCATTACCCATTACACCATCACATTTTGCAATACTAACAAGTACAAATATTGGACAAAAGTCCTAATCTGTTTAAATTTTTATTATGAAATCTTCAAGACAAAATGACAAAACTAACTTCTATCATTAGGAAAGAAAATATTTAGTTTATATCCTCTGGTCAATAGATGCATCAAATAAATAAAATTCATCAATGACAACTTTATATTAGTGAGATTAAACTCTACCAAGTGAAGGTCTTTGAACCACTGTCAATAATATAATAAGACTTAAAACTATTTATGATCAGGCTAACCAAACTTTATACTGGGGACTTAAACAAAAGTCGTAGGTTGGAGTTGCTGCATTTTTAGGTTCTTTAGTACAACTGTAGCTGCAAACTTTTAGAGAAAAGTACATTGCCTTGCATTCCAATTGTTCTCAGATGATTTAGTGATTCTTTGGTTTTTCTAGTTTTCTAACTTTAATACACTTGCTCATGTAATGGCTAGTGTCAACAATCATGCTGTAAATTTTTGACCTTTTGCAAGACATTTCACAACAATACTTATGAATTTTGTACTTCCATTTTCTTTTCTTATCTAAAACAGGAAAAGGCAACATCATCTAACATGGCTGCCACTTTCGTTCCATCCTAAATTGTTGCAAACCATCTATTAGTGAAATTAAATCCATCTTTAAAAGCCATTTCAAGTCATTCTTCAAATCACATATGAATAACAAAACCATGTTCAGGTTTTACCATTATTGAGAGTTGACTTGGTTGATACATTCTAGATGGTTACTCTGTTTCTGCAGCCTCATCTGGTATCTCTTCTATTGTTTCCTCTGGAAGTTTTTCTGCTTTATTTACTATAAAAGAGTAAATGAATGAAGAAGGTTTTAAATTGCTGATAAAACTTAAGTAATAAATCATGCACATTATTAAAGTTGACTAATTTATTCCCCCTAACTGAACCACAGGTGACCAGTCTGCACTGTTAAGGTGCCGTCTCTCACCAAGGTAACCTGACCTTGAATTCTGGGCTTGGTGTCGTATGTGAGTATAGTTGTGCTTTGAGGGTTTTTCTCCAGCTTATCCGGTTTTCCTGGACCCTCCTAAAAAATCAATTCTTAAAATTTCGAATTTGATCTTGGGTTTTCACCCCTGGCGCTGTTATGATTTTTCCATGCTGTAATACGACAGCCAACATTTGCTCCCCTCTTTGGCACAGTAAAGAAGTTTAGTGCCCAAATAGAACAAATTATTAAGTAGGCAATTTTGTAAAGCAAGTAAAGATCCATCCTCAACCAATAATTGATTGCATTCAATTTTAGAATAAATTTTCTTAATTAAATTTAGCTTTAAAAATTTATCATAACTAGGGTGTAAAATTAAAGATGTGTGCTGGCCAAATTCTTCACTATTACACTATAAAATTAGAAAAAACCAAAACTTTTTTTGCCATAAAAAAAAATATTTACCTTTCATCTCATCACCTGATACATCTGAAATGCTTTCCTCAGGTTTCTGTTTGATTTCTTCATTGACATTTCTTTGAGGGCTTGGTGGGGGGTGTTTACGAGATCTTCCAGGTGTCATTGGATCATCCTCTAGCTTGGGTGCTGTAGGTCGCTGCTTTCTTGGTGGGTTCAGGTGGAAGCAATAGCAACACCTGAAGCCTAATTTATTTAAAAGATCATAAACAGTTTTCTGTGTTTGTTTATCTGGTCAAAACATGCAGGATGTTGAAAAAATACGAGAGGAGCATAGGAAACCATGACACGTAGCGAATGGGTTGCCAACTGTTAAAGCTAACTACAACAAAATAAGTGTGTAGGGTATTGGCTAACACCAATCTACCCAGAACTTACCAAATACCTATGGAAAACCTACAAATAACCAATACTAACCTCCTGACAACCTACCAACACCCTACTGACAACCTATCAACACCATAATGACAACCTACCAACACCCTACTGACAACCCACAAGCACCCTACTGACAACCCACAAGCACCCGACTGACAACCTACCAACTCCATACTGACAACCTACCAACAACCTACAACCTTTTGACAACCTATGGACAACCTACTGACAACCTACCAATGACCTATGACAACCTATTAACCTACCCACAACCAACTGACAACCCACCAACACCCTACTGACAACCTACCAATTCACCCTACTGACAACCTATCAACACTCTACTGACAAACTGCCAACACCCCACTCACAACCTACCAACAATGTTTTGACAACCTACCAACACCCTACTCACAACCTATCAACACTCTACTGACAACCTACCAATTCACCCTACTGACAACCTATCAACACCCTACTGACAACCTATCAACACTCTACTGACAACCTACCAATTCACCCTACTGACAACCTATCAACACTCTACTGACAACCTATCAACACTCTACTGACAACCTACCAATTCACCCTACTGACAACCTATCAACACTCTACTGACAACCTACCAATTCACCCTACTGACAACCTATCAACACCCTACTGACAAACTGCCAACACCCCACTCACAACCTACCAACAATGTTTTGACAACCTACCAACACCCTACTCACAACCTATTGACAACATATGGACAACCTACTAAAAATCTACCAATGACCTACTGCACCCACAACCTACCACAAACCTACTGACAACCTTTACACCAACAACCAAAAAAAAGCCTACTGACATCCTACAAAAACCCTTCTAACAACGTAGAGATAATCTATGGACAACTTATCAATACCTAACCCACCACTTACTAACACCAATATTTGGGTTGAATTTTCTTACCATTATCAATGAATGAATAAAACTTACCAATATATTCAAATTCTTCTTTGAGTGCCATGCCATTATGTGAAGCACACTGTTTACAAATCAAGGCATATCTGTTGCTAGGACCATCTCCTACCAAATACTCTACAACCTGCAACATTTGCGATGCCAATAATTAACAATGGACCATTGTTTTATAAAGCGACAAATATATGAATGAAGTACCCTTATTTCAAATTCTAATTATGTATTATGCTTTGGAAAAATTGATATTTGTCTGGAAGATGAAAATTCCCTCCACTTAACTATATACATCTCTATAATGAAGTCTTGATAGAACCATACCAGAAATTTATAAGGGGGTTGAAACAGGTAACACAATGACCATGATCCAGAACATTCAGATATGAAAATTAGGAGTTTAGATACCAAATTAGGAGTTTGGTATATGAATGGTTGCTTCTCACACATGTAAATTTGCTGAATTTCTTGACTTTGGTGGAAATTTACTGAACATTTCAGATATCCGTCTTGAATTTGATTTGGTAATTTTTGAAGCAAAAGGTCATGATTTACTGCAATAAAAAATTTAATATTCCTGAGCATTGCACTAAAGAAATGTGTGGCTGTTACATGTTTCAACCCCCTTATGAGTTTCTGACCATACCTTATCCATAGTTGAGCGTTCTCGTGGTAAAATAGGAAATGCTGGTTTGGGCGGCCCTGGAGGTCTTGGCGGCCCTAGAACTGGTATTTGCTTGCCTTTATTTAAAAATAAAAAAATGTATAAATTATGCAATATAAAATGAATTAGGGATTAACAACCTACACTTGCAACTGCATTTGAATAATATCATCTCCAGAGTCTGATAAAACCTATTCATAAAACCTACTTCACCCCAAACCTTACCACAACAGTTATTAAGCACTGAAGGCAAGGTTATTATCTAAATAACTGCTACAGAACCTATTATTTACCTACCACAAAAACACCTAATACTTTCGAAAGTATGATATTATCTATTGCATTACCCGATGAATCAAGATTAGACAAACTGTTTGCCCTCTGCTGGACGCTAGGGCTGTTTATAAATGAAGTGTCTGACGGACCACCTGTTGATGGTTCACTTTTTGGGCTGTCTAGGAATGACTCTGTTAACGAAGGTACAGATGTTGCTTTCTGTAATGAAGCATTAGGGCTTTGTACATTTCCAGCAACATTTCTTCTTCTTAGCTCTGCCAAACAAACAAACTTTACTTTATTAAACATTTTATTCTCTATCTTACATCTGATTGGCCAAGAACATTCAGCAAAACCCTGACAGCATGTGAACTTGGATTGATAAATGTATTGTCTGTGACAGGAGTGAAAAATGTCTGCGCATGCTCTGAATCCTTATGTGAATTAGTCAATTCTTATGTAAATTTTACTTTCAAACATGCCTGATAAATTGGACCTCAAAAAATGCCAAAGCTTAAGGCTAATTATTATTTCAGTATCTTGGTCTGAAAAAAGTATACTGGCGAACTTTTTTGTATACTTGGAGAAAACAAACATTTTATTTTCAAAGTATATAATGTCCAATGACTTGTCGTCATTTTAAACCCTGGGCCCTGTTGTACGAAAGGTGGATAGTGGATAGCACTATCCAAAAGATAAATCCTTATTCAGTGGGTAAATTAATGTTGTTATCCACCAATAATTTATTGTTTGGGCTCTAATGTATCCATTTATTCAAGGTTATCTAAAGCCCTGTTTACACTGGCGATTGTTGTGGCGATTTTTGCTGCGATTTTTGTGGCAGTTTTCAGAAATATGAAATCTTTTGTTTCATCCTTCAAAAGAGACATTCGTCTAGGAAAATCTTGGTATCCTGAAAAAAACTTTACAAGTATATTCTTTACCATTATTTATTATGGACAAAATCGCAAAAAAAAAAATTGCAGCAAATATCGCTAGTGTAAATGGGGCTTAAGCAGCATGCTTGTTAAATTATCTGGTACTTATCACCTGTTGCCTGGTCTGCCATGGCAGGGCTCTTTGGACTCACAGTTGAAACAAGTTCTTTTTTATCCATCTATAAAATAAGGGAAATATAACACTGAGTTGATATCTGATAATATCTGACATCCAATCAAACTAGCACCTTGAAAGGTGGGAAGGTGGAATGTTGAGAGTTCCGGGTTTTTGCCAATATTAATTTCAAAATACCAGCTTAAAATCTACCCTCTACTTCTCCTGTAGTAATAGACCCTTTTAGCTTGGGAGTAACGTTTTGAAAACATTTCTGTCGTTTTCACTCTGTAGAAATGTCACTTTTAAATCCTAACTATTTATGTATTATTTATTATATACTATTAGATAGAATAGTATGTGATGATTGGTTGAAAACTGTGCTTTATTAGTGAATGGAACACAGGTGCTAATGATATCCACAAGCGCAAAATCCTGCTAGGTTCTGGCACTGCCTTTTTTGTGTAAATCAATTCAAAACCAAAATAAAATTAGTAACTATATATTAAAATGAATAAAACAGCTTTTTCCGTGCTCCGTTCACTGATAAAGCAATTAGGAAGCGCCTTAAGCACTCAAGAAGTGTGCTTGTGCTTCTCTCCACACATCTTTCATTATTACATCACTTCTTGTGTGCTTTATTACTTAACAGAGTACAGAAAGAGCAGTTTTATTTGCTAATTATTTACTTTGTTTACTTTATTAGGAGGGATTTCAGAATATTCTGGAGTAGGTGATCATAAGTTTGAAATAGCTGACTGTGATCCGATACATGGAACAGAAGGTTATATTTTATTGACAAGAAAAAGTAGCCGGTGGTTAACTTCTAAGCAATTGCTGGAGCCCTGGCAGCTACTAGTTTATTCTGAAACCCCAGTATTATTATTTTTTGTTTCTTTGTTTGCTTGTTTTATTCATTGTCATTAAATCACACACAATTATCACGAGTATATTTATAACTCCATAGTAAAGTAGTAATAAATGATGCGTTCGGTGTGTATACAATGAAGTAGAGAGAATAAGAGAAAAAATATCAATTGCCCTGCCATAATTTATTACTACTTTACTATGTCTATTATCTGCGTACATATTTACAGTGTTCAACTTATCTATAGAGTAAAAATATCGCTCAGGGATCCTCATGAATACCCTACATTTCATATTCTGGCTGCGTTACCAGCGTGGTTGGTCCTTGTAGTGTAGTGGTTAACACATCGGACTAGAATACCGAAAACGTGGGTTCAAATCCTGCCAAGGGCAATTGATATTTTTCTCTTATTCTCTCTACTTTATTTATATTACTCCCCTCGTTTGTTTGTTTGTTTGCTTGTTTGCTTACTTAATTGCTTGCTTGCTCATTGGTTGGTTGTTTGGTGGTTTATTCATAAATTATAATTAGATCAAATAATTATCACCAGTATATCATTCTATAACTGACCTTGATGATACTTGATTCAGGATCATATTTTTCTAAGAGCTCTTTTGCTGTTTTATACGTTTCCTTTTCCATCACCTCTTCAAGCTTTTAGGAAAAAAACATTGTTGATCGAAAATGAGAAATAAAATTTACCAACGTCCGCTGTGTTACAATATAATATTATTATACATAAACTTTATTATCATGTAGGTTGGCCTTCTCACCTTACCAAAAGTATTACACTAGGGGACAAATAGGCTATGCAATATTTATGTAACATTTATCGTGATTTGAAACGTAGCTGTGCCTCCAGACTTGATGAATGGTGAGCTTGTAATAACAGAGACATGTGAAGGTGAAAATGAAGGTGTTAAAAAGTTAAAGTTCTCTAACATTGCAAGCTCACCATCTGTCTTGCTTTGATGCAAAGGCAGGCTACCTTTCAAGATGTCTCAGGGAAATGTGAAAGGGAATATGTCACTATTACACTGTAGGATTAGCACTTACAGTCTGCTTCTTTTTTTCTTTAAGCTCTTCTAAAAGTTCAGCTGCAAAAGATAATTCAATTCTAGTTTAGTTGACATTATAAGATCAAGGAATTAAAGTAAAATATGATTTTTTTTGTATTTAGACTTACCATTCTTTGTCATTCTGCTGACAAATATATAGTGAAGTAATCTTTTTACGCCATAAATACTGCCAGGAAAAAGCAATAAATATTAGATAAACATTAGATAAATGCCAATAAACCCAACTAATGTGTCCTTGAAGTCTCCTATGAGACTTGGTAGCTAGCTCACTGGTTAGAGCATCATGCACAAGAATTGCCAGGCCAGCCTGGCACAGGTTGAAATCTGGTTCAAGGCATTCAATTTGCAGCTGCATAAGTTGCTTCATATACTGCAAAGATTAGCTCAATTTGATACATTACAACTGCAGTACAAGTATATATTTCATATATATTCTCATACGCATAAAATGTTAGTAATTTAATTACAGTTGGTTAAAAAAAGTCTTTGTATAGTAATACTGACTTCCAGCATGTACATGATATGACATGCAGTGAAATGGCTTCCCATTGTCTTCCAGTGATTCATTTCAATCACAATGCATAGTTACTGCATGATTATACAGCTATAATCTTATTAGCCATTCCAAGTTTGAGGGAGGACCCAATTGTTTAGGGTATAGATTTCTAAAATGGTGTTTATTTCATACCCGAAGCACAGGTGGCGCAGCCGTGAAAGTGCTCCCCTCTCACCAATGCAACCTGGTTTGACTCCCACCAGGCTTGGTGTTGTATGTGAGTAGAGATATTTGTTGGTTCTCTCCTGTGCTTCAAGAGTTTTTCTCTACATTCTACAGTTTTCCTCCCTTCACAAAAATCAACTTCTAAATTCTAATTGGATCTAGGAAGGGCCTGGATGTAAATTATCACTCTGTGTAATCCTTAGTTACCCTTCCAAAATTGTATAGTTTTTTGTATACAGTCCCAAAATGCACTGAAATGCCAACTCAGTATCACTTTCTATAGCTGGCCTATGTTTATTTACGTTTTTTCCTCAATAGCATAAGGCCCGGCTTGCCACACAACCATAAATGTCTTTGTAATTCAAAAAAAAAAAACCTTTTTAAGATTTTCTTCTAAAATATTGAGCTTACTATTATTTTTTCAGTGGTTACTAAATAACACATTCTCTTTTGATTTCTGGAGTCAGTTTGCTTGTAGCTTGATTGTTTTTATGCTAATGAAAAGAAAAAAAACATAAATAAAGATTGGCCTATAAAGGTAGGTAGTACTACATACAGTACTTACATAAGAGGGAAGATAAGAAGGGGTATGCTCCTTTTTACTCTGTCTCTCCAATTGGTTGGAAAATATTTGAAATAAAAGATTACTGCCAATAGTATATATGACAAGACTGAGTAAAGCAGTAGCCTGCCAATGTACTTCTTGCGCATTTGCTCATTACGACGCTGACTGGATTCCAAGGCAACAATATCCTGCAAAATGTTTGAAGATTTTTTAAAGATTAAATAATGATGAAGATTATTCATGACTAGTATTATTAGCACCCTTTTCTATATGGATATAATCAAAGACCAACTATATTGATTTGTGAATAAATAACAGATTGCTTTTTATGTAATATGAGCATGAGAAGATAATGGTTAGTATGAGATGTAGGCACTGAGGGTGGTCTTTGCCAGGATTTCTTCACCTCCCCCAAGTTTAATAAATTACTAATGCACATGCGAAAAATAAATAAAAGTGTCATTGAGAAACTGATTTAAGAAGTTGACCTGTGACCTGAATCTTGCTCCCATCCCCACCCTCTCCCTTCACAGTAGGGATCTTGAACCTTTTCTGCACACTTGCAAATGGCAACAGCAACTGTGCTTCATTTACTTAATACAGAATAGTCCTTGAGCATTCATACCACCTGAGCTCAATGGTTATCTACAGGTTAACATAGGACTTTGAATGCCCTGTTTGTTGATGCATGCCATTTTCAAAATATTTTATGATATTTTGAAATTGAAATATTTTAACATCTTAATATTTCAAAATACTAAAATGATTATTCACCTCAGGTTTAGTGATTATTTGTGAATGTTACCTCTCAGCTCAAAGCCTTGCTGCTCTGTAAATTTCACTGATTATCACTTCCTTTGGCATAAAATTTTCAAAAACAGCACAGTTCTTGTTGAATCATAGCACACATGCACAGGGCTGTCAACTCTCACAGATATACTGGGAGTCTCCAGATTCTTAACCGTTTCTCCAGATTAGAGTCTCAAACCTCCCGGATAATCGCCAAAGCTGACCATAAAATTCCAATTATTTTGTGTTGTTTATGTAGTGTTTAAAAAACGAGTAGGAGTGTTTTTTTTAGAACTGCTTAAGACACTCATGAACAATTTATAAGATTTTGGTTCAACTGGAGCCACCATACACATCACGAACATGGATATTTATACTTCGATAGAGATTTGTCCTCACGAGCATGCGCAACCAGATCAATAGAAGCTCCCACATGTTGTATATTGCGTGGCAAGGCAAAGCATGCATGTTAGTCAAAGATTTTTAGGGTTGACTATGACCTTGATGAGGCTCTAAGTCTTCATCTAAACTTGGATGCATACTTCATCCCTGATGAAGTCATCCTCATAGTATTCGAGTGGTCTTTATATAAAGACCACATGTGTCTTTATATAAAATCACTTGAATACTAATAAAGAGGACTTTATCGGGTATAAAGGTCCATGTACGTGACATATATGGTGGCTCCAATTGGACCATAAGCATATGGATTATTGATGTGTGTTTTAAGTTATTTTACATCGCTAACAAAATCAAAACATTCTTTATAAACTGTTCTTGCAAGCAGGTGAATTGTAATGATATAAGCGATAATCTGACAGGTCAGAAATAAACCAATCACATCAAATGCTACAAAGTGAATGATGTCTTTTTGTGCATTTTTTTCGGCTGTGATGTCATGTCCCTTCCCTATCAATTCTCCAGATTTGAGTATCTTGGGGGTTGACAGCCCTGCATGCATACTATCTAAGCTATAAAATGAAGGATGACAAACCACAATTTATTAATACTCCATTTCACAGTTCCGTTCAGTGACCACAATTGATAGTCCCAAGCTGAGGTTGGAGTTGCTGTGAATGATAACAAGTATAGTTTTGCTATGCCTTCAGTTGGAAATATTATTTGTGGTCACTGAATGAAACTGCAAAAACGAGCATTTATATGAAGTATCCAACTAAGTTGAATTAATAAGAAAATAAAAAATTCCTGTAACAAAGATTACCACATTTACATGCATAAACTTAAGTTCAAAGATTGGATTTGAAATGTGGCAATATCTGGGCAATGTCCAGTACAAGCAAAAAGGACATGAACTAGCGTATTGCTCAATTCGTATTACAAAAATAAAATACACAATAGAGAAACATTTTCAAAAGAAATCAGTAAAATTATTCTCTTTAGACAAAAGTGGCATATATTAATAATTCCTATAGCTTTGGTATGGTCGAAATCATGATAATTTATCGTACACATGATAACAATCTCATGAATTGAAAATTCAAAAAGACAATGTACAAGCTTCACAAAAGAAGACTTTGGATAAACAGTGATAAATAGACGGGTCCAAATATGTAAAATTATTCATAATTTCATATATAAAAATATGAAACTAAATATCTTACTAGTAAATATACAAGAACTGTACTCTTTATACATTATCTAGTTTTTATTTGTTCTGACCCAAAAACACCTGATAGATTCATAGATATATAGTAAAAGTGAAGATTTCAACACATTGAAACGAAATAAATGAAAGAATGATCGCTGAAATACCTTTTGTAAAGCCTCTAGAATTTCACCTGACGTCTCTCTTTTCTGTAAAATGAAGATGATATATCAAAATATAAATAAAAGGCGTAAAGGTTTGTGAGATAAAATATATATATTGATTAGCTGCAAACGTCAACTTTACAAAGCAAAATTTGCAACTGAAAAAATAAAAAATCTATACGATCTGATATGGTTTTAGAAAAATAAAGTTCTTACCCTCCATCTTGAAAAAAACAGGCCCATTTGAACAGTTTTTAGGGTCAAAACTGAAGAATAAGAGAAACTGCCTCATTTCCTACTTCCACTCTTGATCTGTCTATGAATTTTATAATAGCAGTGATAGCAGGCGCCAAAGTACACCCTTTTGGGCATGCGCACTAGAATACACACATCGGGAAAAATTACACTGGAATGAAGCGAAGATGAATTCTACGGATTGCTGATTTCTGATTTCCCGCTACGCGGTCGTCCGATTTCGTAATTGCACTGTTGATTTCAGACCAAATTGCACTCCACTCAGTTCAATTACCATCATTAATCGTACTCATTTGAACCAATCAGATTTCAGGATTTGGTAGTGATCACAAAAAGGATATCATTAAAACTTTCAATGATTGTTATAGTTATGCTAAATTTCGTTATGTATGCATCTTGCTTCCAATGCAATATGAAAACTGCTGGAGTATTGAAATAGTAGGACCAAAGTCAGAATATGGGCTCTACCAAATAATAGGCAACATTTCACAAGCAACAGCAGATTTTGTAAAGACAATCAAACATCAATCGACATGTCATCACAATGGAACATGACAGCACACCTTTAAAAGCTGTTCTGCAGTTGAATCATTGATATCAATGTTCCGTTCATTGAACATGAATAATAGTTCCAAGTGGAGTTGCCAATCATGATAAATAGTATAGTTTTGTTAGGTACAGAAACTCTAGCCTCAACTTGAACTATTATTATTCATGGTCACTGAATGGAACTGTAAAATGGAACAATGAAAACTGTCAAACTAAATTGAATACCATCATATATAATTATATGAAAATTGTCGAAACATTCCTGATGGTATCATGAGTTATGTGCTTATTGCTCATACCCTTTTGCAGTTTTCCAAAAACAAGAATCTGCAAAGACTTGCAGATGCAAATTCTCCATACATTTATTCTAGGGGTTGTAGAAGCTTGCCTCCCATCACTCTTAATATTACTTTTCATCCTGTTTTTCATAAGATAATGACTATAATAATGGCAAAGTCAGGCATTTGATATAAAATATTTAAGCTTTAACTTTGTCATAATTGTTTTTGTTGCTATTATTAAAAGTGCTCTTAACTGTTATGCCTGAAAAAATATATGTTCTTATTTACAATTATTCATACAATTACTAGAGCCCTACCTTGGAAATGTTCAAGGAATAGTTCATTAAAAATTTTTTTATCCTCCCATATTTAAACACTGTCTCCCCTGCAGACAACACATGGTTTCGACTCCCCTAAGTTATCGTTGCTATGCCAAATTGCCTAGATTATTTCAGAACTTAAATTGGGAAAATTGATTACGAATTGTTTACTGTACTTTCAAAAGAAAATTGCTTAATCATTGCAGTGATTTTTAAAACAGGTGATCTGAGGAAAACGAATCAGCCAATCAGAGTGCATTTTTCTTAGCTTACCATGTGATGCCTGGCACTATTTAGAGATCACCTGGACAGTGTAGCTGTTGTTTGAGGGCTAACACTTTAATTCCACTGGGAAAACTGCTGCAATGATATTGGTTTGTTATTGTTTGAGTTGGAATTTAGAACTCTTGCTTTACCCTTTTTGGGAGTCCTGTGTTGTTAACATCAACAGGACTGTAAGCCAGAAACCTGATTACAGGTTGCCTGCAGAGGAGACTGAGAGGAGGGCTGCAAATAAGTACTGATAGTCAGGTTTCTTAGCCAACTTTGAGTTGAATGGGACAGAGGATGTGTTTCATGAAATGCCTTTCCTAACTCTTAACATTTCTAAGAGAAAATCAAAGCAAAGTTTGTCACATTTTTTGCTAACTGAGATCACGTCCAAACCAGTGTGTCTCCATGCTAGAACCATACAATCATGGCTAAAAAGGGTTTTGGTGCATGTCAATCAAGGTGCTTCCATGACACTGTCAGAAAACATGAAGATTTCAAGTGCACGTGCCTATGGAATTCATGGAAATGACTTGATTGATTTTTACCTAAGCATACATAGCAGCTCTCTAGCCCAAACGTAATTTGCTGCCATGACGAATCTATTAAGAACGATTGCAATAAATTGAATATTTAAAACTGGGCCACTGCATTTCATTGTCGTACCTGTTTTAATCCTCTCCCATAAGTCTTCCTGATGGCCTCATCCAGGGAACTCAAAAATACTTTACATACAGCAAAGTGCATGAATCATGGTATTTTGTACAAAATTATGTAAATTGATAAAGCTGATAGAAAAATAAGAAATTTTATAATTTAATATTCCAAGTCTGAGTTCTCCTTACTCATGTAACATATCATAAACCACCCATAATTCAGGGTATGGAATATGTACAGATACATATACAAGTGCCTTTTTTGACTGAGAATATTTGAAGGCAGAGGATGAGAAATCAACTCAAAATTGGAGTAATAAGAATTGAACAGTTATGCTCTTTCAAGTACCAAATGACTGGGGTATTGCCAGTTAAGCTAGTCATAGTGCAACTACTATAACCATGGTCACTTAGACAGCGAGAGCCAATCAAATTGTAGAATAAAATCAATACAATCCCACTTCGGGTAGTGGAGCCAATCAGAAAGCAGGATAAAACAATAGCCTTTCAACATATCTTTTTATTTCCATGAGAAAATGACGATGGCTAGTTAGTTGTTTACACATAACATCAGGGTCAAATTACAATATTATTCTCATGCACTCAAGGTTTCTAATATTGGCTCCACTACCCAAAGTTGGAAGGTATTGTTTTCATTGTACATTTTAATTGGATCTCTTGCCTAACTGGTCTAGGTGGCACCAGTTACAGTAGATGCACTGTAAAATAATGTAATGGACAGATAGTCAGTACTAAAAGTACTGAATAAAAGTGAAAATTATTCAGAGATTGAAAAAACAAGCAATACTAATAGTTGATTAAAAAGATATTTCTAGACACCATCTTAAACAGGTTGCACATAATTTCCAGGAAACAGCCCACTTTGTCCAGATTCTTCAGTCACTCCTTCATACCATCCATCATCATTTTTCTTGACAACATAAATAATGGTGTTTTCTGTGAAGGATAACTCATCTTCTCTGTTTGCTGTATAGTCATAAAGAGCCAAAACTGCAAATAGAAAATATATAATAGACTTTTTGATGGAAATTTTTGGTTTCAACTGGGTCTCCTCACCATCCCCAAGGAACTCTGTGAGCTGGTTGTGCCCTAACTTAGATCAGCCCAGAGATTGTTTCAGGATTCAATCTGTGATTTCCCATAGCCATGCCCTGAGTTAGATCAGCCCAGAGATGTTTCAGGGTTTGATATGTGATTTACCAAAGCCATGCCCTGAGTTAGATCAGCCCAGAGATGTTTCAGGGTTTGATATGTGAGTTAGCCGTGCCCTGACTTAGATCATCCTAGAGATTGTTTCAGGGTTATATCTGTGAGTTAGTTGGCCCTGACTTTGATCAGCCTAGAGGTTGTTTCAGGGTTTGATCGGTGAGTTAGCCATGCCCTGACTTTGATCAGCCTAGAGGTTGTTCCAGGGTTTGATCTGTGAGTTAGCCGTGCCCTGACTTAGATCAGCCTAGAGATTGTTCCAGGGTATTGATAAAATTTGAAGGATAAAAAATAATTTAGTATATTTGGTTATCCCCCACTTCAACATAACATAATAATAATGAGTGACCTTCCTTGGCTACAGACTTTCAATAGACATGAAGTATTAAATTTGCAAAAAAATTCTCACCCCCAACCCCTATCCCTATCCTAATTGTTACCAGAGAAAAGGGTTTGCCTCCAACTCATAAAATATGAACATTCCCAACCCAAAATGTAAAAACTAACTTAATAGGCCGTTTGCAAGAAATAATCCAGACTATTACTTTATGGCAAAATCATTTGGCCTTTCTTTATTTAAATAACATTTGCTGGATTACTATGTTGTACCCAAAACCTTTATTCAAAATACTTTTTTTTTCTTTATAAGACACTTTCTATTTCAAGATACAAAGCATTTCAAAGTCTGTTTGCCATCCAGTAGAGTCTTCCCCCCATAGACCTTTGACTGAATTGATTCGTTTGCAAATCGATATATCACAATGTGACTGTTTTTAGCAAACAGCCTATTTAACCAATACCTAATCATCTCAACTCATACATTAGTGTTAAGTGAACAAGTGCATCTTACAAACCTTTTTCTAGGTATTCAGCAGGAGCACCACTTTCCATCATTGGCGGTGGTGGTGGAGGCATTTGTGGAGAGCTTACAGGTGGTGCAATGTCATACCAGCCCTCTTCAGGTGGCAACGGCATAGGAAGTGAGGAGGGCGTATTGTAAAAGTCCTCTGGGGGAGGGGGTGGTAGAGGTGGACTCATCATATCTGGAAACAAAAACAGGCATTATTCTAGTAAAGACCTAATCTGCTATTTTCCTATTTCAGACCATGGGTCATTCCCTAGAGTATCATTTTTTGCTTAATGGTTGTGCATGAGAAGACACATGAATATGAATACAAATCAAGTGAATCTTATTCTTAAGGGAATGACATGTGGTCTGAAGTGGCAAAAATTATGCCCAAGCGAATTTGGTCCATTACAGGTACTGGAAGTACAGCATCTTTGCAAGTGACATGGTCATGGTGTACTGTTCCTAATTAGATCTGTGTTAAGATATGCGACCACTGTCTTTTCCAACCTGCCAGCCTACCTATCTGACATATTGAAACATTACAAAAATGAATGCTTTCAAACATCCTTTTCTGGCTTAAAATATCAGGATGCTCTAGCACAATGTCAACTTAAAATACTACTTTAAAAGTGCATACTCAGAGTAATTGGATGGAAGTAAATTTAAACAACATCTTGCACATTTTCCACTGCAATGCCAAAGAAACACAACTTTTTGCTCAACCTTGGAATGGCTAATAGATACAGGGAGTTAGTACCATACATTTCCCATCCATTAGAAAGCCATTCTGAATAAGTACTGGAAAATTCTTACCATCAACAGCTTCATAAGTGTCTCCTTCTTGGTCTTCAGGGGGTGGTAGGTTGGTATCCGAAGGGAATGGAGGTGGTGATGGGGGGAAAGGTCCTCCTCCTCCTACCATAGGTGGTGGTGGTGGAGCCACAGGAGGCTGAACGACCACCTTATTTGGAGTGACCATTTGAGAACTATGTACTTGAGGAGGAGGTGGAGGGATATGCTCTGTGTTTCCAATGCTAGCGTAAGTATCAGCACCTGAAGGAAGTGATGGTGGCATGGGAGGAGGGACAGGGGGAGGTGGTGGCTTGATTGTGCCATGACCTCCTTGCTTGCTGCGTGTGCTAGTGGAAGGCTGGGGATTTGCAACAGAAGGTGTCCTCTCTTTGCGAGAGGTCCTTGATTGGCGGCGATCTGACTGGCTCAATTTAACTCCATGACCTGCAATTGTAAAATATCAAGTCAAAGATTAAAATTATGATTGTGCATGGGCTCTCCCCATCTCCCTAAATTCAAATTTGGCTTTGATTAAGACTTTGGTTCAGAGTTTAATAAAATTCAATGATGTTAGTTTAGGCATATTGCTGTGGTATACTCATTAGTCAATTGAAAATGAATTCTGAATTCTTCATAGAGTTTAAAGTGCTACTCTGAGAAAAATCGCTTAAACTTGGATTCAGCTGAAACTTAATCCTAAGAATACTCTTTAAAGGTCCAATAATCACATGTATGACATGTTTTCTCAATATTCAGTACAAAAGTATGATATTTTTGTGATTATTTTTTGGAGTTTGTGATGTCATACACTCAACATCGAACATTGCTCCATACATTTCTTTGTAGTTTATGATCAAAATATCAGTAGTAAAGGGAGAAAGAAATACCCAAACACCCCAAAATATAAATTATAGTCACAAGTAATGTGTAATAAGCACATTAGCCACCCTTTGGGCTTTGTAGGAATAAGATAAACTAAGGAGTGAGAGATTTTTTCAGCGTAGCACTTTAAGTTAATGTGATTGAGTTACGTACAAGAAACTTGAGGATCCAAGCAGAAGACTTGGGCCACCAGATTTAATTTCTGAATTCTTCAGTGTTCATGATAATGTGATTGAGTTACGGACAAGAAACTTGATGATTCAGGGGAGAAAACTTAGGCCACCAGATTTAATTTATGAATTCTTCAAAGTGTTCATGTTAATGTGATTGAGTTATGTATGAGAAACTTGAGGCTAAGCCACTCATGCCACATATACATTCTAATAATTCTACTCACCAACATCATCAAGTATGCTGTAGTCCACAGGTTTTCTTGAATATCTTTCCGGCTTTTCCTGCTTGGCTGGAGCTATAATCTTGTGGGTTCTTGTTGTGTTCTTACTAGTTGCTAAAACCCCTATCTCACGTCTGGCTACTTTTTCTTTGTGGATATTAACAATCTGAGAATTGATAGGAAGCACAAGTATTAGTTTTAATTCTCCCAATGACTCTATTTTAACTTTATTGTGTTGGCTCATGTTATGTTATTGGTAATAGTAATGATGTAGAATAACATGAGTGGAGTGCACTGTTAATGTTCTGCCTCTCTGGCATGCTCAGTGTCATGTTAGTAAGTTGTTTGTTCTATTTTGTGCTTCTAGGGTTTTTCCTCTGGGTTCTCCGTTTTTTCCTCCCTACACAAATATCTCTTTCTAAATTCTAATTTGAATGCCAGTCATTTCGAGACACAGTCGTTTCGAGACAGGTCGTTTCGAGACACTAAGATACAAGTTCGAGACAGGCATATATCCGTTTCGATACACATCATACATCGTTCAAAATATATCATATATAGAGGATATTACAGGTTCAAAACGATCTTATAAAGATAAATATTTATTGCAATGTTAAGATACGAGGATACCAGACCAAACATTACCAAGTTTTCCGTAAATTTTTGACTCGAAAACTCGTCACACTAGCTACCAGATCTTAAGTCAGAACTCTATATGAATATTTCCAAAACCTTTATCAGAAACTCAAATCTTCTAAACTTTATGAAGTATTTTTATATAAACAAAATTCATTCAAGTTTAGAGAGAAACACGCAAATTTTTGAAAAAAAGCAATCAAAAGGAGGCTGGATTAAATATAAAACAATTTCAATAAACATGTATTACGCTGGGCATAAATGATCCAATCAGTAAGGTTGGTAGTTCCAAAATTACCAATCAGACCTTTATCAATCTTGGCAAGAATATCAGGGTTGATCAAACAGATTAAGATAAATACTTTTAAGCATTACGTCACTTGTGCCCGGCGTGTACGGAAATCCCTTGGGATTTGCCTTCCTTTCATTTTGATTCTATAAAAGGATATCATATATATGATAATGTTGTGAACAGAGCTAGAGATCCACTTCCCAGATTGTCACTTTTAACTAATATCCTTGAACTTAAAATAGATACTAGAAGTCATAAAAGTCACTATAGGATTGAGTAGGGTTAATCTTTACGAAGAATATCGTTAAGCTACCCCCAATTATATAAAATAACAACAGCGATATAAGGCAGTAAAAATGCTCTTTCAAACTAGATTATTATCCCTACCTCAGTTATATGGTTAATCTTTGATTCCATAGTCTGCAACTGAAAGGCTTGCTGATCAAACAAGTTCAACATATTGACAGCTAAAGTGTTTATCTGGTAAGCAACACTGGCCAACGACTGAGTGGCAAACTGTTTCGTTTCGTTCAAGACATCTCGAGTTTCTTCGCGTACTTTTGCCTTGTCAGGAGCCCCTTTGTACCTGTTGTTTGACTCCTGGTACTTTTGTTGACAGTACAGTGCAACTTTATCCAAGTTTTCGTGTCCATCTCGCAGTGCTTTCTTCCCTTCAGGGATTTCTTTTTCGATGAGAGAGAGAATAATATTCTCAACTTCCGCCATCTTGGACGGAACGCGCCGACTGCATAGTTTTGTGGGTAAATATTGGGTGGATCACAAGGGCCGAAAAATATTCGGAGAGCATTCGGGATAACGTCGGCTCCTTATATCATCTGCAAATGATATAAGCTACTACCAAGAGAAAATGAACTAAGAGAAGGAATCCCGCCTATGTAGCCTTGTAACCATCATGTGTACAGTTTGATGCTATTTTTAAACCATTTGTTTTTCTGCACGCGCATTTATTGCGCGCGCTCTACGCTGTTTGCTTACGTTTGGGGTTTTTTCCGCTATTTCGACTGCCCTGAATATGAATGTGCACGTTGAAAGTTTGGCAAATACAACAGGAATTTAAAGTAGTAATTTGTTGAAATTTCTGGAGTATCTTTACATTTATTTTCCAAAGCTTTTGACCTACATCGTCATCTTTAGGGCAGATTGAACATTTGAACATAAGAAAAGCACAAGAAAACGTTGGCAAACAGCGTAGAGCGCGCGCGCGTACTATGCGCGTGCAGAAAATCAAACGATCAAATGATATCATTGGATGATATTTTTAGTATAGATTCTAAATATAGCATCAAAGTGTGCACATGATGGGGCACGGGGATTCCTTCTCTTAGTTCATATTCTCTTGCTACTACTTTATGCTAGATGTAGAATTTTTAAAGCTAGGCAGGTGATTTCGAACTCAATAAAAGCATGTATTCATTAAAAATAAAGATAGGGTAGAATATCGAGGGGAGGGGTGGGGAAGGTGGGGAGGGCTGTACAGAAGATGAGCATTCACGTAAGACTTTTTTATTTTTCCTGCTACAGCAGCCATGGTTGTTTCAAATAGTTTTATCTCACTACATTTTTATTGTCAATAGCACAGATTTGTCAATTAATAGTGATTAATAATTCTTTAATTAATAGAGGAATTACAAATATAAATGTTTGCAGCTAGTTGCAAGTTTTTTATTTGATATTTAGTCAACCTCAAAGTTCCACTCGCTCTCTTGCTCTCCATATCTTGGTGATCACAACACTCGTGGTTGCAATACAGACGATCAGTCCTCCAATCACAGTCAAAGGATGCGGTTGCTCTTCAAAAAACACCACGTCGAAAACAAAGGCGAAGAGAATATCGACGTTGCGCATCAGAGCCGCTGGAGCTGCGTTTTCCAGTTGAAGGCCACGGTTAAGAGACAGGCTACCCAACACTCCGAAAATAGCTAAAAAAAGAAAAAAACCGCATTGGTTAACATTGCTAAAATCATTATGTAAAACAAAATAGATGATGTGCGCAGCTTTCCAACAGTGGCCGCCATGTTTGTTAACATACATCAAAAACAATATAGACCAAATCATTTGCTCGAGTGAGCCAACTGAGTGCATCCAAAAACTGACGGGTTGATCCACGAGTTGTGCCCCTTTTCCCCGGCTCCCCCCTATTGACTCAGATCGGTGCATGTATAAATCTTTAATATATACTGACCTACTGAGAGCATGTACCATCTTGCCTTGCCGCAGTCAGGGATGACAGGAGTCTGGAAGATGAACATAGAGATACCAGAGAGCAGAGCACTACACCAGCCAAAGTAGAACACATTGGTATAAAAGCTGATGGACTTGTCCAAGCTGCGAACCATGATGAACGTTGCTGATTGGATGATTGCACCCAACGAGGCTACTACGTAACCAATAAGATCATGCGTTTCTGTCATGTGACTTCTTGAATCTACGACAAATACGAGAAGTGACGTGGGATTTCAAAATTGGGTGTAGTATTATATATCCAGAATTTATTGTCTATGGTGATACATTCTCCTAAAACACATTTATGTAACATATAGAATTTCAAGGGGAAGGCGAATCGAGGTTCACCAGTAACCTAGGTGACCGTGGACTAATAATTGTCTTTAAGTAATACTTCAAAAGCCTCGTAGTACGACATATGGCCGTGTTTGATGTGTACCGCGGACATGACCGCAAGTGCTCAATCTGCTTAGTTTTAATTTATTTTCCCTTCTATAAGTGAGTTTGATATCGACTACTACTAACATATACGAGTTTAAAAATTTTGTCACATCTCGGTTAGCTTGTTCAAAAGTATGAATCGTTTCAAATTTTCTTCGTTCGTTAAAAGCTCGAACAGCCCTCTCAGCAGGGGCGGATCCAGAGGGTGCAAAGGGGGGCTGTAGCCCCCTCTTCAGGGCGTTGATTTTGTTTCTTGAAGTGGAGTAGAAAGCATATTTTTTCCAAGATCTATAGTGACGTGATACGCAAAATTCAGTCAAGCCCCTACCAATATTTTTGGCTGGATCCGCCCTTGTTCAGCCTGGTTACTTGTAGACGACAACTGACATTCTAGTTCTAACTAATCCAGATTTTCCCTCCCTTAAACCAAGTGGAATGTTAATGAATGTAGAGGATATGAATTTTCTCTTCGAGTGTTGATGTTATATCTTGTAAGTGAGCGCAGCGAACGAGTAAGATATTCTTAAAACAAGGAGATAAAATCCCAATCTCCATTCGGTCATGTAATATTTTGTTTAACATATCATCGATAAGATACAATTTTAGTTAATTTTTACTATTTAATGCGAAATATCCTCGATAATTATCATATGAATATCATACATATAAGTTTACCGTGACTTACTAGAACTTCCAAAGATGAAGGTAGGCCGAGTAATAAGTATAATCCCAATCAAGCATAAGAAACTGGACGCGGCATCCGTTTTGCGCCATGACTCCTTGAGTATAAAATACGCGAGTAAGCCCGTGAATACTGGTGTTGTGGAGATAAAAACCGTGGCATCTCCCAGAGGTAGAAGGGTAAAGGCGCCATAGACGGAGGAAATTGACAAGAAGTTGAACGCACCAAAAAGAGTGAGAAAAATGCGCTGCTTCTTCTCACCGATTACATTCGCACCTGCATATATTGCGGGAGGAAGGACAAAGATGGTTTGAAGGAATAGACGGACGAAAATGATCTCGAAAGCTGGTATGGTGGTGTTGGAAAGCTTGACGAAAAGCGAAGCGAGAGCAAAGAAAATCCCCGAGAGAGTAGTCAGAGCTAAACCAGCATTAGATTTGCACAAAAGGTTCAATCTACGCCAACATGACGGCCTCTTTTCTTGTTCATCATGTGGTCTCGATAGGCTAAGAATCTCGCCGAACGAAGAGAAAGCGCGGAAACTGTCACTTTCGCGGTCGTACGAGACGACATCCTGCTCGATGATGCTACGCAATTGGCTACTTCTTCTTATGGAAGGCAGAAGTGGGGTGGATGATAAGTCAGTACTGCCCTTCCGCCAGTATGTCGCCGAGAATGGAGAACACATCACACAGCGTGCGGTAAGTATTCGAGACAGAAAGGAATGAAAGAAAAGGAAGATAAATTTGAATGCGAATCCCGTCAAAGTCGCACTCTAGTGACGCAAGAGTCGTAGATAAAGCCTTCTATACGCGCAGGACACACCGAAAAGGACCCGTTGTTTCGAGTTGTGGGCCTGTCAAAATCGAAACCATGGGGCAACTGGTCAGTAGAGCTGACTTCAATTTTGTTTTTACCAATAAAAAAAGAGACAGGAAATCTATGCTGAACCGACAAGACTTGTTGACCAGACCATGTGATGCCACACTTGGAAGTCGATTATTCTTTCATATGTAAATAACTTAACACGCGTTATAAAAGAACAGTTCTCAAGGAAGAGGATATATGGGCTATATACAAGTTGCCGCTTCATATATTTAAATTTTAACTTTTTAAATTTTAACTACATTTTCCCACGTAGGGGAATTAGTGTTTTGTTGGGAATTACCTGGAATTAAGGAAGGAAGGAAGGAAGGAAGGAAGGAAGGAAGGAAGGTAAATAAGAACAAAGTAACTGTGACCCAATCATTTATATATTTTATTTCTTTTCTAAAGCAACTCTATTGTTTTTACGACAAATAACAATGCTTGAAATCTCTTTTACCTCTCTTATCAACCTGTTCCACTATCAAAATGTTTGCACTTAGTTATGGTGTTTTTCTTTTTTGGGGAAAATGAACAAAATTCAAAATTTCAAAGTTTTAGAACTTTTTATATTATTTTACATTTGACAGAGTTTTTCAAGCACATTCCTGTCTTAAGAAACATTTTAAGAAGTATTCCATAAGCCATTCAAATCTAATTGTTAGAGTAATACATGTACACAAGAAAGCTACTTAATTGACTCACACATCAGCATCATTCATATTAGTTAATATTAATCATCAATGAAATATCTATTTTCTAAGGTGATATCTTAATATTTAATTAAACAGAATAGTACATGGCCGGGCAGAGATACAGATTTCCTCCCCTCATGTTGAGAATGTCTTACTTGTTTGCTGTGCTGACTTGTAAGAAATCACCTCAAAACTCAAAAATAAAAACAAAAGAGAAAGAGATCTTCTCATGTTAATAATATCTTACTTTGCTGAACTCGTAAGATATAAATTAAAAACTTTTGTTTTAAATCTATAGTTCTGCGCGTCCATGTAATATCCTCTATGTGTTTCTTGCTGCACTTCAAGATTATAAAGTTTGTCACACACACCTCGATAAAACACAAATCTTAAATTTTATGCTTGTAATGGATTAATTTTATGATTACCAATAACATAATTAAACAGGAAATATGTACAAACTGACAAGATATCATGCACTATGTACAGCTTAGTAACTCATGGACATTATGATACTCTGGTAAATAATCACAAAATACTGGTTATCACTGGTAACCCCAAGAAGTGCAAATGCTTATAGATATAGATATATATATATTGTAATTCCTCCTGCTTATTGAAGAAATTCTGTCACTGGTGTAAAGAGAGAAATTTTTATTTCATTTGTAGTTTTGCTGTGTTATCCTTATTGGTGCTTAGTCGTGGGAAGATGGGTGACACCTCTGGAACTAGGGTATGGGAAATAGTTACGCAAAATAGAAAGTACTCTGGGCAATCATGCATTTTTCACTAAGGTGATTATTTCATAATTCCAGGATACAAAGGAATAAAAAATAGGCGCTCATAAAGCGCATGTGGCTACTGCCATAAGAAATTATTATCTAAGAAAGGAATGGAGGAAGTTGGTAGCTGACTATTAAGATATATGAAGGATATATGAAGGATATATAGGTAATTGAAGTAGCAGTGTTGGTGAGAAAGATGTAAATGTTAAAAGTAAAGGTTTATATATATATAACAAAATGTTGATATTGATCATATGAATTTTAGGGCTTAAATTAACACTGGTAATGGAAAATGTATGTTTTGTTTTATGTGTTTGTGTGTGTTGTAAGATATTATTTGAAAAAGCAATAATAACAACAGGAGAACAACCACTTTATTTCTGAAGTTTATGTATTGAGAAATTGTGGGCTTCCTGTGGCATTACAGACTTACTTACATTACTCGATAACATAGTGGCTTCGCCTCTACGACTCAACAGCCACAGAAAGTGTACTCCAAATGTCCTCCTTATCAGTCAATTAATCAATCAATCAACTAATTAAATTTTTTATCCACAGTAGACGACTCAGCAAGCTATGTTTTTTAGACATGCAGTGCAATCCATGTTTTGATTAGTGAAGCTTAAAGCTACTGTAAAAAACTGTAAATCTTTCTTACAAGGTTATTGATTTTGTCCCTATTTAATATTTCTAAACCAAAATATTATCAATAATTAATTGGAAACCATAGTTTAGAAATCAAGCATGGTATGTTTTTTAGTGTCATGTTCAGTATTATATCAATATTATTTCCTATAAGTCAGTGTATTTAATTAAGATACTTTCAGTTTTTTTTTGTTCATTCTAATTTCTACATGCACTGTTAAATCTAGAATTTATTACTAACCCAAGCCAATGTCGTATCTGTGTATCTATGGTATCTGTTGCCACAAGGGTGGCCCCCACTAAAGTTCAAAAGATACATTGAAAAATTATCATGATTTTTACTTTTTCAGATCTAGTTTCTTTTTCCAATCTAGTTTCTTTTCCATTTAGCCAAATTATCACTAGTACTCATATGACATGAAAACTATTAAACATGACGATCTAGAGCCTTAACTGATCCATGTATTTCCATTTAATTTATGCATTGATCACTTTTTATTTCTATATTACTGGTTGTACATTGGCACTGTAATTCTACATCAACTTTCATAGACAACAAAAACTTTAAACAGTTTAATAATTATTATAATCATGGAAGTAGAGGTAATAATCTAGAATAGACCCTTGAGTAACATTGAAAGTTGTAAAATAATACTACAAACTGTACTCATAAACAACTTACTGTAGCAAGACAATAATCATGGAAGTAGTGATAATAATGTAGAATAGGACCTTAAATCACATTTTAAGGTGTAAAATAATACTACAAGTACTCATAAACAACTTACTGTAGCAAGACAATAATCATGGAAGTAGAGGTAATAATCTAGAATAGACCCTTGAACAACATTTTAAAATAATACTACAAGTACTCATAAACAACTTACTGTAGCAAGACAATAATCATGGAAGTAGAGGTAATAATCTAGAATAGACCCTTGAACAACATTTTAAAATAATACTACAAGTACTCATAAACAACTTACTGTAGCAAGACAATTATCATGGAAGTAGAGGTAATAATCTAGAATAGACCCTTGAACAACATTTTAAAATAATACTACAAGTACTCAAAAGGCTTTGAATGGTTACATTTTCTACTTGCACATTCCACCTAAATCAAAGCTGTTGCCAGACTATCTGGTGTTAACATTTTTAGTTTGGCATTCATCTAATTTTATTTTTGTTGCAAGTTTTGATATTTTTCAATATTGTATACCTGATCTTTACTGGTCTGTTTCATCAAGATGTCTATTAACATGTTCTTCAATATGCTCCATGGTTGCACTAGGAGGAAAAAAGATGCCACAAATTGGGCATTGACGCTGTATATCCAAACTTGGAATTGGTACTTGTGCTGGCGGTGGGGGTGGGGGTGGTGGTGCTCCCGGTACTGATGGTAGATGGAATGGATTCTGTGCTGGTCCTGGTGTAAAATATGGATTAACAGGGGGAGGGGTGGCCTCTGGGTTCCTTGCTACAAGAACCCATTGTTGACTGCATGGACTATGCATTCTTCCATGAGAGCTTTTATTCCAGGGCCATTGGATAGGAGGAGACCTTTGATCTGCAACAAATAATTCAATGCTTAACATCAATTTAATGCTTAAAATATGGTACAATTAAAAGAATTAAGCCTTCTTAACACTAGCATCAGAATCGGAAAACACAAACTCAATAGCGTACTGTATATTGACAAGTACTCGTCTTTTTCACACTTTAGTGATGAATGCAATACTGAGTCTGTATGTTTCTTTGTATTTTGATGCTTTGTGGACCAGGTTTTGGTTTCATTTTCATTTCATTTGGGCTTAAGAGAAAGGAAGGAATGTAACATTGAGATAAACCTACCTGGAGATGTTTGTTGGTGCTGGTCTTTAGTTTCAGGTGATTCAGATGATCCAATCATCTTTGACTCAGCCTCAACATGCATATCCACTTCTTTCTTCCATCGACCAATTTCTTCAGTGAGTTTCTGGACTGTGTCTTCCAATTGCTGGATTTTCTTCCTAGCATCTTCTCCCAGTTTATCCCGTTCACATTGTTCTTGTGCTAGTGACATATGAATTTCCTCTATCTCCTTATTCTTTAAGTCTTTCTCCTGTTCCCATACCTTAAGCTGCTCTTGCAAGTTCATTATTTCTTCGATGAGATTGTGTTTTTCGGATTTCTCATTTTGGAACAGTTCTTCCAACTGGGCTAGCCTGTTTTTTCTCTCAGCATTGTCTGTTTCCAATGTTTTGATGTAAGAGGTAAGTTCAGCCTTTTCTTCTTCATATTTGGTAAAAGAGGATGCCTTTTGGTGGCTCTCAGACTCAACCTGCTCTAGACTCACTTTCAGTTTATTCAACTCAAGTTTTTTCTATTGAAAATGCATAAAAAATAAGTCCAGTTACAGCTTATTCAATTGAAATTTACAAAGGAAAAGACTGATTGTGAATGCAATCAAAGATTATATATTTACTAACAACTTCATTGAATGAATAAATATAAATATAAATGTGAATGTGAATGTGAATGTGAATGTGAATGTGAATGTGAATGTGAATGTGAATGTGAATGTGAATGTGAATGTGAATGTGAATGTGAATGTGAATGTGAATGTGAATGTGAATATGAATATAAATATAAATAGAGAGCTCTTAGTCTCACTGTTGAATAGTTAGATAAATGTATCTAACTTAGATAACTATTTAGTTGACGTCACCTAAAAAAGTAAGAGCAGCAAAACATGGTCATGCTAATCCGGGGGGTTGTTTTACCAGAGAATGAGTGAATAGACATTCATTTGTATCATCGTTTCCCCCCCTGATCTCAGTAGTTGTTTACTCGTAGTTCAAAATTTAGGTGACATCACCTTAAATAGTAAATAACTTATCTAATTTAGTTGACACCACCTATTCAACAGTGAGACTAAAAGCACTTTATAAATATAATTATAAATATAGTATAAAGTTAAAGTTTATGAAAATAAAGACAAATCTATATTAGAAATAAAATTACTTTCATGGTTATGATTTCTATAATAATTGTTTCCTTCATGAATTTTACAAAGGAATGTATGTTGGCAGATAAAATTTGCTGCCAGTAAAAAAAAATTGTTTTCATAAGAGTTGTAAGGTTCAACATTCTCTAGGTTATGGACAATCTTCATGAAACTTTACAATCTTACTGATATCTATATAAAACGTTTGACTGCAAACTCTCTTTTTTGTTGATAAAACAAACAAAACATAAATAAAATATTTATGGCATGATGTCACAGTGGAAAACCTCAATATACAATTAACAGAAAACTTGCCTATTCCCATTCTTGCAAATCTTTACATCCACACTATTGTCTCACTTTCTAAGAAAATGATGACCTCATCAAGAATTTACAGCTGACAAATAATTTCTACATTTGTTGTAGTCTTAGTAATGGCCAAAAACAAACACTTACAAAAAATGCTTAGTCATAAAGAACATAAAGGACTGATGAATATGTTCTATAATTCCGATAACCAATAATAATGCCAATAAATAGTTATTATTAATGATTACTTCTTCAAAATTCTTTTTATTCTCTTTCTTTTCTATTAGGTATTTTTCTTGTTTTCCTTACCTCTTCAAGCTCTTCATTTATCTGTTGGAACTTCTCCTTCTCTGCTTCTAGAAATTTCTTTGCATCGACTCCTGCAGAACGCTCCTCTTCCAGTTCTTGTTGTAACTTCATTATGGCTGTGCTGTCAGATGGTGATTCAGATAATGAGGAGTTTTGGAGCTTTTTCAGCTGATTCTTTAGCCTTTGGCATTCAATAAACTTTGATTTATAGGCTTCAGCTCCCATGTTCAAGCGTACCCGAAGATCTTCATTTTTAGCTCTGAACTCTTCTATTTCATGTCGTAAATCACTTGCAGGAAGACTGCTTTGAATGGCACCCAGAGCTCTCTTGAGTTCATTCTTTTCTTTCCACATTTCTTCAAGGTTTTTCTTGGCTTCAATATATTTCTTTTCAAGGTGTGTGTGAGCTGTCTGAAGTGCATACATTGAAGCAGCTGAATTTCTGGAAGAAGTTTTATTTTTTCCATTGGTATCATTTAGTGACGTCTGGAGAGACTCCTTAACAGATTTCAGTCCTTTGACCTCCTCATTTGCAGCAGAGAGTTGAGCAAATGCAACCTTGAGTCTCTCTTCCAAAGATTTCATCGCATTCTTTTCTTTTTCAAGCTCTTCTTGAGCTTCTTTTGCTTCTGCTGTCTTGGTCTCCAAAAGCTGGCTTTGCTCAGCATTGGCCTGTAACTGATGCTCTAGTTGCTTTTGGAGCTCAGAAACTGTTGTATCAGTTTGAGCACACAATGAGTTGTTTAAAGCTTTCTCTCCCTCTAACTGGTTTTCTATCCCTCTAAGTGCTGCTTCATAGTCCTCTTCTAATGCCACATTTCTGCCTTTTTCTGTTTCGATTTTATTCTTCAAGTCTTCAATCTCATATTCCAATGTCTGGATCTCATCTCTCTTCATGATACCTTCTTCTATAAGTGCTTTGATCTTGTTCTCAAAACTAACTGATTCAGCCAAAGCTGCATCCATAACCTCATCTTTTTCCTTCTCCAGCAATTTTACCTTAGCTGTAAGCTGCTGAATGGTATCTTTGAGATCCTTGAGCTCAGTGTTCTTGACTTCCAACTTCTTCAGTAGCATTTGCAATTCCTTTTTGAATTTTTCAGATTCATTTTCTGCCTGTGATTTAGCCAGAAGGAATTTGTCTTTTTCACCTGTGAGCTGATCTTGTAAATCTTTAATCATCACATTTTTTTGTTCCACGTCTTGCTTGAGTTTTGCAACTGCTAAGTTCAGATTTTCTTTTTCTTCTCTCAGTAACGAGATTTCTTTAGCTTTCTCATTCACATCTGTGGAAAGATTCTCTACAAGCTCTCTGTTCTCTGCAATTTTTTGCAGATACTGTAGTTTTTCACTCACCAACTTGTCCCGACTTTTTTGCACTTCTGAGCACTGTATCTGTTCCTTTTCAACAATTGTAGTAAACTCTTCAACTCTCTTGTTTGAATGCTCAACAATAACCATCAATTCCTGCTTTTTGTTCTGCAAGTCCTTGACTGTCGCTTCCAGTTCTGCGATCCGTTTTCCAAACTTTTCCAGTTCTTCGTTTTTCGCGCCAACCTTTTTGTTTGCAGTATCTAATTCCTTGGAAAGAATTAAATTTTGTTTTCTTTCGTGGTTGACTTCAGCTTTTAATTCGGCCTTTCTTTTCTCCAGACCCATGACTGTATCACTCAATCTCTCTAAATCGCCTTTCATCCTTTCGTTAGAGACTTTTAGTGAGGTATTTTCTTCGAGAGCTCTTGCCAAAGAATCCTCAGCGATGGCGGTCCGATTTTTTACCATCAACATACTTTCATCATCTTCCACTTCACAAAACTCAAACTCCGTCTCGTCGGCCTTCGTTTTTATTTGAAATGGTACACTTGCTCCCCTTACTTCCCCTAATTTAACGTAGCAAAACTGATAGAATTCTTCATCACATTTTGGTAGATTTATTGCCTTAAAAACAACCATATTGTGAACGGATTTACCTTCTTCTTGTGCTCCCAAGAAGGGCGACCATTCATAGGTATAATGTTCCTTCGAATACTGCCATCCAACTTTAAATAAACCAACCCAATCCCTATTTGTCGCCTTGACGGACGATTTTATGGTATAACAGCATTCGATATCTTTTTCGGGAGGATAAACATCAGCGACTCCATGGAAAACAACAGCAGTAAAATCTGCATCCTCGACCTTCGCATCGGGACTTCGCTCGGTAAGCGGAATATCCGCGTTTAGATTTGCTTTTCCAGCCATTTTCCTGGTTTTCAAAATTTCTTGCAGTTACTTCTCAATTGGAAAAGAGATTCATTTGGTAAATAACAAGTAAACAGTATGTTTAGAACGCGGAAAAGATTTCCTCCAAAACGAAACTGAAATCAAATTTTCTGCGTGCACAAACAGTAGTCGATTGTTTTATAACGCCAGCCGAGTCTTCCTGAGTTCCGAGTTCCTATTTTTAGAAACATTACGTATCTTCGATCGGGCCATCTCGAATAAACTACGACGGACGAGCTACGTCGGAAGGCTTCGATAGAAACTTGGACGTTATAGCCGAAACAATCGGCTCGAAACAATAAAACCTTTTTATCGTTTGTATTATTTAGTAAAAAAAAATCTAACTAATATAAATTTAAATTTAAATTTAAATTCCATTATAAAGTGCTACCGAACTTCGGTACTTCCAGTTGCATCCCATCCGAGATTACGACATATTTTTACCGCCAACGCACTGTGACGCGTCATAAATTTGGCCAACCCTCATATCTAGTAACTTATTTCACGTTTAATTTTCTAACATTAATTTTTTTCCCTTAGCTTTTCAGTTCTAACACAAACTTACCAAAGAAAACTTTCGTTCATATATATTATTTTCTTTAGCATTTCAATTATTCGTTCCGTTTTACTTTATTTTACTTGACGAAAGGTTTTGTTGATGGAAAATCATCGGGGAATCATGTGTGGGACGACATCGACATGCAGGAAGAATGAGGCCATCCCTAAAAATTCTTCTGAATCGCTATACAAATTTCTACGGTGACTTTATCATAGCTATACTGAATCGAATGCAAGTTTTCAAGTGTACTATAGCAGAGACCGTGCATTAAGTCATGTTGAGGAGAACACGGATGTCACGTAATAAACATAATTTCTGCTGAGCTCATTATTTCTAAAAAGCCTGATATTACTGGTAAAGCACTTCATGATGTTTACTAAAAAAGTAACTGTTTCAACACATAAACTAATAAATGCATCGTTTGACATACTACATGCAAACATTAAGTAGATTCATTCCTGGAATTTTACTTTTAGTTTTGAAGATATTTGAAGACAAAATACAGAATTTCGCTTCCAGTGGTAGTCCCCTCTCCCTTTCTATATGTACGCATCAATTGCAAAGATAACGAAATTATTTAAACCTCTTCCTCTTACTCTGCAGAGCTACTCTGCAGCCAATCTTTGTGGCCAGGGAGACACCCTGGAAAAAAACAACTTATTCCTACATTGATCGAAAATGCGTCAAAGATAATATAAACTGCAAATGCTTTAGAGTGGCACTAAAGTGGGTCCTTTTTAATATTTATGTTTGTCTAAATAGATACTATGCTGCTACGACTGCTGTACCACCGATGGTATTCTCTTCCCTTTCTCAAAAGATCTTTCTCAAAAGATCTCAAAAGATTGGGATACCTGTGCGTTTTATTTGCGACGCTGATTGGCTAATTGGTGGATGTGTCTTGCTGACACTTCCGTTCAACTTTCAGCTTGATTGCTTCAAGATTCCTCCTCTTCGGGACTTGATGTAAATTTTACTCCAAAACCCGAACTTTTAGCATGTCAACTGCAACCATAACCTGATGCAAGTTTGTTAAAATCGTAAGTAATTTCGTAATGCTTGAATTTCTTTCTCTCTGACCAAAGAAATTAGGTGTTTTGATCGAAGTTTCCGAAGGTCTTCTATCCTACAGTATTAACGGTATGTACTCTGCCTGTCACTGAGTAAAATATATAAAATAAAGTGATACTAGTAACAACATTATTAATTCGAAATTTTCACATAATTTTCATAAAGGCCAAGGTAACTCAAAACTAGTTATAGTGTTTTGGATACGATATGCTGATAATCTGACGCCGCGGCTTGAAGGTAGCTGATACGGATGGACGGTATTAACTTAGTTCGTGACTGCAAGTTGATTTTTTTGTTCCGGTTTAAAAAATACAAGATTTAATTTGACAAGAGTCTGCTATCTTCCATAAGAGGTGTTTTCTTGAATTTATTTTTACAAACAGAACATAAATTAATATTCAAGTTATGATTCGCAGATGAATGAAAGGTGCAAAATGTAGTCACAAGTTATATTTTTCTCTTGTTTATATAACAATACTTGCTCTTACTTGTACGTTTGTGCTGTTGTTTTTGCTCTTAACAGAGTAACAGATCTTTCGAGTCTAGCGAAGGAGTGGCTGCTTGTCATGTGGCATAAAAGCGTTTATTTTGCATGCAGTTAGCATTTGATCCCTAAAATCTCAGAGCTTAATGAAATAAGTAAGTCATATATATAATGTTTATAGTTAAGCCAAAACGTAGTCGAGTGTGTTGGGATTTTTCAATGAAATTGGAGAACCGGGCATTTTTTATGGGTCTCAAAATTTTGACAAAGTTCAGGGGCAGATCCAGGTTTTTTGTAGGGTTGGATACACCCTCCAAGATATCATCAGCTCATCTAGGGGGAGGGGGGATGCACTCCCCTGCACCCCTCCCCTAGATCCACACTGGGAAAATGATATCCAATGACCATTGGATCTAGGAAGCAATCCATGTGCATGATTCTTTACTAGTGCAAAACTATCTAAAGCTTTTGTCAAGAAATTTTTTTCTGCAGTCATAGGAGACAAAACAGTAGGTCATATACTTCAAAAATGTCCAAATTCTAAACACAGTTATTCAGTAAATCAGTATCATCACTCTATAATCCCATATAAGCAACTATCATATCATTTACAATTATTCTCTTTCCTGTCCAAATTAAAAATTCATTTGGATCGTTTTCATTTTTTCATGGGAAAACTGTGAGTTATGGAACCAGTCGAGTATTAAAATGTATACCAAGGGAAAAAATATTTTCAAAATCACTTATATGTGAACAGTGTAGTAGCATGGTTGCAGTATTTTTGTATGCAATCATCTCTTTTCACATATAAGCATTTGAAATATCAATATGCAAATGAGATGATGTAAATTCAAGAATGGGTTACATTTTGCCCCTGGGGGGGAGGGGTACTCCCCTATATTTCCTATACGGGTATGTGCCGCCAAATAGGGTATGGTTTTCAGCTATTTTACTCTGGAACAGGGTATATAGAATTGTGCTCTCTCTGGGACAGGGCATATGAAATCAGGCTCTCTCCTCTCTGGAGCAGGGTATCTATTTTCGAAATACAGAAGCTGGGTATGGTTTTCAGTGATCTTGCTCTGGAACAGGGTATGAATTTCAGCTATTTTACTCTGGAACAGGGTCAGGGTTCAGAGGGCTCAGCGGCACATCCCTACCCTTAACGGGCAAGAGTACTCCCCCTGGGCATTTTGCAGTGTAATTTACGACAAGTGTTCTGAAGTGAAATAAATTAAAAGCGTACAAAGTCATGTATTTCAGTTATAAGGATGATTTGCAAATGGAAAAAAGCAGTACTTTCCACAACAGCATTTTTGTATAACAAATTAGTCTTGAATTTACGGCATCTAGTTTGCATATTGATATTTCAAATGTTTATATCTCCTCAAAGAAATTGTTACATACAAAAATACTGCAACCACACTACTACACTATTCACATATAAGTGATTTTTTTTTAAATTTCCTTGTTATACACTTTAAATTTGGGATGATATAATAAATCTGCAATAGGACTACATGTCTGTCCAATTTGGAAATAATTGAATTCAAAACAATCCTCTGACTGCCAAATTGCAATCGACCTATCGGCTTCTTCCAATTTTGTCATTCCTCTGAGTTTTTTCATCCAATTATTTCCAAATTGGACAGAATGTATAGTTACCTATACAAATTTTGTACCGATGACAATGCCTTATCCAAAATAAAAACAGTTGAATATGAACTACCACCCTTTCTATGCATGATATCTAATTAATGACTCTTCTATGTTTTCTTTAAAGGTCAGGTACCACAACACCAGCAAAATGTCAGAGATTATTGACTGTATGGTTTTTATTGTCCAGAAGACCTGCTGGAGCTTATGGAAATTTACTGAATTTGTAGGCAAAAGAATTTTGGATCTTTTGGGACTTGTGTTCAATATCCTGGCATGCTTGACCATTATCAGGTTACCATGTATGATACAGCAGTTCTTAAATATGGAAGATATTTCTCAGTGGAGATACGTTGGGTTTGTGCAGTTCATGATCTTTATCATGGACATTCCAGTAATTATAATGGGTCTTATTTCACTTGTATTAACAATGGGATTTGTACTTATCCCATTCCTAAGAAAAGTAAAAAAGAAGGGTGTCAAGTGTGACTATACTCATCAACAGGATGATATATTCTTTGGAGGGTTCAAGTTGAGAACAATTGTAGTTGGTTATTTTGTCCGAGTGATGTGTGACATCTTTTGCATTCCACTGGGGCTGATCTGCCTTTGTTCTTGGCGTGGTCCCACTCTGATTCACAAGATCAAGAAAAAGAAGAACTGGGAAGACCTTGGATGGAGAAAAGTATGCATTGTACAGTTTTTTCATCTTGTTGTTGATATTCCTTGTTTGGTCTGTGGAATTCTACTCATGGTAACATGGAGAGGACCATATCTAATCTATGTATTATACAAAAGAAAGGAAGATAACGACTTCAGTTGGAATACAGACAGGTTTGAGGTTTTCCTTCAACTCTTCCTTCTCTTTACTGACATTATCTTCTTGACCATATTTTTGGTCACCTTGATAACATGGAGGGGTCCACTGTTGATATATGAACTAGTTGAATATAGAAATGAACCTCACAGCATTGATGAAGACGCAGATGAATGCATACATGTGAATTCTGATTGGGTCATTAAATACATGATTGCAAAGCATGCCGCTTTGATATTTGTGGACATTCCCTGCATAATATGTGCACTTATAGTGATGGTAACCCTGTGGCGTTTTCCAAGCTTTGTGAGAAATTGCACCAAAGATGAGTGGGAGCTACGAAAGAACTGCCTTACACAGTTTGTGCTACTGTTGATCGACTTTGTCTTTCTGCTGTTGAATATTTTATGCCTTATCTTGTCAGTCGTTGTCTTAGCGACATTATGGAGAGCATATCCTCTTATTAAAGACCTGAAAAAATACTTCAAACAAAGATCTGAAATTCCTCAAACTCCTGTCAACGAAAGCAAACCAGAGAAGAAAGAGAGGAAGAATCTCAGAAATAAAAATTCATGGAAGATTCGTAAAGCTGCTTTCAAGCATTTTGGATTTTTGTTCATAGATATACCAGCCATTGCAGCTTGTGTTCTCATTTTGGTGACCCTAGTACGTTTCCCAAAGTTACTTTCCAAACTCTTACAAGCTGGGGATTTCTACATGGAGTTTGCTCTTATATCATTCGGTCAGCTGGTCAAGCTAATAGTGGACGTGGTCTTCATTTTGCTGTTCATAGTTCTCATGATCATGAGGCCCATACAATCTTGGGTTCATCTTCTAGAAGACGAAGAGCACCGTAAGATGCGTTTGTTACGCTTCTACATGCAGTGGGTTCCAGATATCATTGACAAGCGTCACACTATACGTCGCAAAATGGAAGAAGTCTTTTCCCAAAGCCTCAAAAACAAGTGCCCTCCATTCAACATCCATGTGGAACTTTCTATCATAAATGCGGAGTTCCTCAAGGATCTGGACTGGGTCCGTTCAAAAATAAAGAAGTACGAGCTTGATGACCAGTATGATTACCTTCTTCATATGATTCAGTTTTACGAGGGAAAAAGAGCTTACAAGCTGCATCGTCTCTATCTCTGTGAGCTGAACTACTTACACTGTGCCAACTCCGCAGTTCACAATGAAAACCTCTTTAAATACAGAAACGAAATGATTGCTTTTGAGCACAAGGTCGATTCAGCTATTCGTGAACTGAAAGACTTTAAAGTCCAGAAAGTGCCTCTGTGGACTAATGAATGTGGGCTGAGGACGCGCACGCGTCGGGAAACCCAACAAGTTCTCATCAAGTGTTTGCCGAGCGGCCGGTTTCTCCTTACGATCATCATAATCCTGAATTTACTCTTTGTCTACCGTGGACCTACTTTGATTCGTAACCTGTGTCGCCGGTGGTACGACAGAAAAAAAATAGTGTTTAGAAATTTGCTCGAGTACTTGAAGGATTTTGTTACCGTGGTCATTATTTATTGGTGCTTCTGACCGTTTACCGTGCGCCTTTCCTGCTTGTGGAAGTAGCAAATGATGTTATCTCGAAACGAAGCTGGAACGCAGTGCGAGAGACAGTCCGTCGCTACCCACCTAAGTTTGCCCAAGATCTTGTGGATTTGATGGTGACACTGCTCAGTTGGAAGTCAATACGTTTTGTCTTTACTGCGACGTTGTTCGGGATCCTAATGCCTGCTGATTTATTTTTGAGGGTCATGAAGTTTGCATTTAAGAACACTTTCTTCGCTATCCTAAGCACCGTGATCCTGTATTTTGTGTTTTTTGGCTTTCCGTTTGTTTTGACGTTCAAAATAGCCCCATCCTTCCTGGAACTCTCCAATGGTTTAGCAATCTCTGTATCAATTGGAGTTTTTGGAATCCTCCTTCTTCTAATTCTCATCATTGCTTCCGTTTTGACCTTCAAACACCGCGAGAGTACCTTTTCCATACGACCAAAAGCATACGATTACGTCCGCTTCAACTGGACCAATGCACATGCTTTAATCTTTGAGTTCGTAGAGTTTCTCCAGCTGCTGGCACTTGTATTCGTTGTGTCGGATATCCCTATGTACGGCGCTGCGACACTTAACAAAGCTTCCCAATATCTCTTACTCAGTTTTGCTACGTTTGAAGTCAAATTCTGGCTGACGATTATCCTGTTTATTTTATGGTTTTTCTGCTGTGGACTTCCTGTCATACTCGAACAAGTCCTGGAAACTTTTGACGAGGGAACTTTTGCTAAACAGGTTTCGTGGACACTGTCAGTGTCGTTATTTACAAACACTCTTTTTGTGACGTTCTTTGAGAGTTTTCTCTCGTTCGTCGCATGCAAATACGACGTCGTATGCATCAGCTGTCAACCAGAATTTTACTGGGAATGCCACTTCAAATCTTACCTAGCTGCTCAAGTGCAGTCCTTTACGATGATCAAAGTGTACAATGTTGGAATGCCTCGCACCAAGGAGTTGCTGTATTTGGACTTTTTGCTCTTGTGTGGTACACTACTACGGCTGTCATCTTTGGCACTCGCTACGGGGACTCTGACCACCCTAGTCTTGACTTGAAGTTTTCTCCAGTCTATAACGTCCTTATCAATTTTGCCAAAGCGCTAATGGTCGGATTGGCAGTCCTTGCTGTTGCTAACCCCTATTTCGTGTTTGGAAGCCTAATATTTGTTAACATGGTTGCCTTGATCTTCACCCTGCAATTCAGGAAATTCATTGGGTTTAATTTATCGAACTCTTTTATTCTAATTTTGTGGCGAATCGTCTCATTCGTCTCTGCTGCCATCGCGGCTGTGTCAGCAATTATTGCAAAGGTGATAAACGACCCCACCTCTAAAGCACCACTGTTCGTTTTCCTTGCTGGAGTTGGCGTCGTTCTCGTTCTCGCTGTTATTATATCTATAACCAGGATTGTGAGGCGAGCCCTTACTCCAATGGAACACAAAAGAAAAGAGTTCCGAACCTGTTTAAGGCAGCTTGAAGATAAACTCGTCCGAGATAACTACATGGTCAATTCATGGCACAAGAACAGAAAGAGATGGAGACGTTTAGTTCGCCATGTTTACGAAGCGCAGAAAAATGATGATAAAAACATTTACGATAGAACTGTGGAACTTCCAGGCGAAATATCACCTCCACCGATAGCAGACATTCAAAGTCGTTCTCGACACTCGCTTGTTCCTGAGTTTGGAATGACATTTTCAACTGATATGACACAAAACCTTCCTCCCCCTCCTACGTATCAGGAACTTTTTCCAAATATCATGGGATCGCACGACGGTATGCCGCCGCCGCCATATTATGCACAACATGGCCAAAGTGAATTGGTTCCCATAAATAGTCCTCCATCCGGACAAAGTACTCCAGAAAACACAGCAGTCAATGAAGAATCCCCTGGTCAAAATCCTGCTGAAAATAAACTTGGAGAGACGACTTTCATCCGATTTTAGAGTTAGCGTGAGTGACGATGCTGATTTGAAGAACTCTCCCGCAGAAGACGAAGGTGAAACTACTTCGTTAAGCGATGAAAAAGAAGTAAAAATTGACATAGACAAGGGTACCGAAGAGGGTGAAGAGTCCCACGAGGTCCAGGTTGAAGTCTCTTTACCTGAGACCGGTGAGGGAGCTAGGTCCGAATCAGATGAAGCTAAAGAATCGCCGACCTATACCGAAGATTCTGATTTTGATCAAGATAAAAATAAAAACACTGATGATACAAAGGTGGAAAGATCCATTCAGCAGACAGCTGCACCTTTAGCTGCAAACCAATATTCTGAATTACAGGTAAGTCAAGGTTCCTATATATATGTAATGTTATTTGTACCGGAGCCACTAGACCAGAATATCGTTTGTGCTCTTTGAGAACACTCCCTCGTAAAAAAAACACATGGTTTTTTGCTCGCAGTTTTATAAAAAGAAAGGTCTATGTAAAAACCGCTCTTAAATTTGAAACCATAATAACATTTCCTGTTCCCGATTGCTTTCCTTTTTTTTCTTAGTGGAATAGTCCACCCTTGAACCGAACAGTTTTCTTCTAAGTTCACACTGTTTTTGTCTTTCATAGGATGTCACAGAAACCCAAATCGACAGCATATTATTCCTGAAATCGCAATTCCGCACAGATGGGGAAAGACGAAAGGAGTCTGATCCAGTCCTTGCTTTGGAATGCAACGGAAAAAATCTGTTACTTGTTCTTGAGGAACATATCCATTATTCGGCCTTCTCTTTTTCCTTCATTACTCAAATTCCAATGTGGAGGCACTCCGTTGAAAACGCGGATTGGACACAGTTGGTGGAATGTCTACGCATTCTAGAAAGCAATCTAAGTTTCACTTTTAACTCCCCAACTCGTGTCGATGTTGCGTGTGCAGACCAGCATGTCCCTTTGTTGCGGCTCCCCCCTGATCCCGACCAGGTGCCACTTCCGGTTTTTGTTCCAGAGCCACGTGACCCAGAAGAGATCCGTGCCTTGGCAGATGCTGAAAGATCCCGTTGTCTCCAAGACGTTGCAACTCTTGAACCACCAGGAGACAAATGGGCAGTTATTCTTGATAAAATTCTTCCCACCAAACCCGTTCTTAAAAAATGGTTTTGGGACAGCGAAAGTCATGAATTTGCTTTGTACTTTCACCGTGGAATCCGTGGAACCATCACCGATGTGGGCCCAAGGGGCCTTAAACTGGCAAAAGGAGCATCAATCTCCATTCCTAAGGTCATTAAAGGACATTTCCCAATTTCTAGACGAATAACCTTCCAGAAAGGTTTCCAGCCCAAGGGTGGCAAGGGTCCAGTTTCAGTCACTGTAAGTGAGCTCGGAATCCTTGAAATGCCAGAAAAGACGTACATTACTGCACAGGACAAACGTTTAGCTCTTGACAAGGCATTGGATTGCCTTCATGAGATTGCATGGAAGTGAATATTCAGACAGTATACATCCTTTAAGACATCGGACTGCTGCCAGTTCTGGTCGATAGGTCACTGCCACCAGAAGCATTTGTTCACCTTCTAAAATACAAGTTTAAGGACGAAGGTCTAACAAACAAAGCTATATTTTCATTAAGCTTTAAAACAATAGAGATCATCAGTTAGCAGAGCTTGAAGTGTGCGAGCTTGATAGACCTTTCTCAAAATTAACTTTAAGGCGAGGCTAACATGGAATACAAAAGAAATACCACAAATTCCATCGAGAAAAAGTGTGATTTCTTTTGCATTTTCATGTTTGCCTCTCATCTAAGATATTTTAAAGAAGAGTCCATTGCATAAAGCTCTCTTAAGATAAAAACACCCGCAATTATTATGTTAGTACAATATGGTCTATTGTTTTGTGACAATACCTAGGGTGCTGTTACTATTTTAATTGATGTTTTTCACGGCGGCCATGTTGGAGGAACTTAAAAGAATTGTCAATAAATTATTTTGTTATATCCTCCAACATGGCCGCCGTGTCTTTTGTTAATTAACTCTCTTGGGAATGACTGATAACCATCAATAGAGCTTTATGTAACCAGGTCCAGTACTACAGTCTACGTACGAACTAGCGACTACGAATAAAAATTCGCCTTAGTCTTCAAACCTCGATATGAGACTGAGCTGTAAGGATAGATTGTGCGGAGATCAAAAAGTCCCTTAATATTACCAATGCCCTTACCTATCTCTTTCTTTGAACGTCGGAAAATGGCAATTTCACCGCTGGTGACCATATTACTTTAATAGTATTGTGATGAAATGCAGAAATGTGCTCAGCTGTAGGATCGTATGGTGGCATGCCAGTGCACCTTTACATTCCTTCAATTTGACCACATTGAGCTGCGTCAGAAGTCCATGATATAGCCGTATGCATGATGGTGTCGTTATGTTGCTACAACTACCAGAGTGCTAGCCTTTTTCTAGTCGACTAAACAAAACAAAGTGTGTAAGGCCTAGGGCAAACGTCGAACTTTCCAGGCACCGAACTCATTAAAAACAATGAATATTAGGTGATAATGAGGCGGCATTCTTTGATGTAATTAAGTTTGGTGCATGGAAAGTTCAATGTTTGCCCTAGGCTTAAGAGATTCTGATAGTGGTAGTAAAGGACTGCATTTTCATTCAGTCGTGAAGCATTCAGCTTTCTTTTTCAGGTTTATAAGATTAAGTAAAAAAAAGAGAGAACAGATTCTTAGTTAGTGTTGAACGTTGTCACACAATTCGACGTCACCTAGGTCATTTATTTCTTTTTTATCTATTCTTTGTTTCAAAGATCTGTCTGTGTGATACTTTATTTTAATTGACGAATGTTAATGTTGGAGTCACGTGATTATGAAACGGTAAAAAGTTAATTTAATTAGATGGAAACAAAATCGTTGATTATCCCAAAAAAAATACCGCGTTATCTACCTAGACAACGCAGTTTTTTTTTGGATAATCGGCGATTTTGTGAAACACTATTGGATGAGCACATTAACTCAAAGTCGTGCTGTTAAGTGGTCATATTCTTATATTAAATTCGCATAGCCTTATTCCAGCATATAATATTTCGTATTTGTATATATAGTATTCAAGACTAAAGCAGGATAATGTGTGTGTAAATGCCCGTTATGAATTTTGCTATAACAATATATTTTATTTGGTGGAGCTCGAAACAGTTAAAAACAAATAGTGTAAAATTATGCTAGTTTATGCTTTTCGGTTTTTAATACCGAAATAAATTTTGATCCCCTTCCTGAAAAGCGGTCTATTCAAATTTTTAACAACCATAGAGACATCGCCAACGACCGTCGACACCTCAGTTACATTTTAATATGTCCCTAGTTAAACAGTGATGATGAAAAGGTAAATTATACACCGTGAAAAAGATGAAAAAACTTACTGACGTTTCGGACGCTAGTCTTTTACTGTTTTAGCTCTTTTACTCCGACGAAGGACTTGTGTCCGAAACGTCAGTAAGTTTTTTCATCTTTTTCACGGTGTATAATTTACCTTATTATCATCACTGTTCCATTAGAAACACCGACGCAGCTCACACTAGTTTTTAGCTAGTCATATCTTCTTATGTCCCTAATTAATATGATCGGAACATTTTGGTCAATGATATTTCAGGAAGTGGGAGGGTACGTCCGAGAGAGAAATAGGAATGAGAATTAAACTAAAGGGCCCGATGAAAAATATCCGCTGATATGGTCAGATAGAAACTTGTCAGAGTGTTTACTGACGGAAGCAAATTAAGGTTGATGGAAATTTTCCTCTCATATCAATAATGATTTCCGTCAACATTATAAAACAAAAATAGTTAATGTCGTCATACTGTGCACTGAGGAAACGGTTACCAAAACAAATAGGTTCTTAAGAAATTAAAAAAAAAATTATATTAATACTTTCCATGTACTATTAGTTACGGTACAAAAGTAGATAATGACGTCATATGGAGTGATACAACGTTTTTTTAGGTTGGAATTTCATTCCGAATTTCATTTTATTAAGCATTTCCTATGGACTATCACTTACACAAAAATTGATAAGAACGTCATACGTAGTTATGGAGCGCCTTTTTATTATGTATAGAAACAGTTGCCAAATCAAGTATGTTTTTGTAACACTGCTTTATCGTCATGCAATTTTTTCTCCTATGTGTTAAACACGTAATACACTATACGTCTAGCTTTGTCACTCCATTCCGATTCGACTACTTGCTCTCGAAAATGGAACGATAGTATCGAAGGGAAACACGCTTAATCGAATAGAAATAAACTCTCTTCCTTTAGTTTTTTTTTTCGCTTTTTTGTTTAGGTTTTTTGTCTATTTTTTGTCTATTTTTTACAAAATATAAACATAGTGAAAATGTTACATGCTGACATGCAGCCTGGCTTCCCTTTGTTGTTTTATAAGAACTAGAGTTGTTTGGCGAAAGATTAAATTATGCAATATTGAGACTTCAATCGCTACAGACTGACAGCTGTATCAATCAAACTTTGTCCCCTTCAAACCTCTCAGCCACACCGATGCTGCCAGTTTCTGGTTAAAAAAGGCATCGAACTGTGAAATGAGCTGTATTGACAAATTCAACTTCAACATTACTTAAGAAATTTAATCCAATAAGCCTCCTTTTATTCATAATTTCATCCTTTCCTCAGTTTTAATGTTTTCTTTTAGTTAAAGTATTACGTCATAATAACAAACACAGAGGCCAGCACGTGGCGTTATTTCTCTAAAGCGTCAAAGAGAGGCTTGAAGGCCTCGTTTCGAGTGTGTCGCCATATTTTGTACAAGCATCACATGTCTCAGTGTTGGTTCCAAAGGGACATGGCCGTTAAATGTTGGCCCGATGAGTGTCGATAGAACAATTCGCGGCGTGTTCGATCGAACTTGCCAAAGGCTTCTCCAAATGGTAATGGCAACGGATTTGCCATCCAACGGCAGCATGGAGCAAAATCAACTCAAATCCGACACAATGTCGGGGAACATAAAAGGAGCGTCTAACCTGAGCACGCGAAGCGAAAGGCAGACAACTCGAAGTTTGCGTTCGAAATCTTCCCGTCATAGCACGAATTTTATACCAAAGAACGGTAATCAAGAACGAAACAACCACGAGAAGAATAACGACCTTTCGATACGGCAGTCGGAGGTGATGGAAAGCCAGGATAATTCAAATCATAAGTCTGACACGACGAACTCCCAAGTGACTCATCTGAGGCAACTACTATTATTACATCTTGAACTCATTCAGCAACAGCAAGAAAAGCTACAGAAAAAAGACAGAGAGCTCAACCAGCTCAAGATAGATAAAGAACAGGTATGAAAACCAGGAAATTCGCTAAAGTTTATTATGTTGTGTTGATAAGTTTAATCGGCTGACCCCGTTGTTGTCTGTACTCGGCCAAAGGAAAATATTACGCATAACTAATTTTGTCATTTTTGTTTTGGACGGGTCAGCGGTCACAAGTTTCAAACATGGCGCCGTGTGACGTGATTCACATGGAATACCTAATGATAACAACATTAAATCCACTTCCGGTATTCTCATTACTATTGCTCAACAGTTCTGTAGTTATCTTTTAACACACTTTATGGATCTTCTTTGCTTTTATAGTTTTTGTTGAACTTTTTTGTCTGATTTGTTGGATAGATATAGATTGCATTTTCTTTTTAAAGTAGTAAATAATTTTTTCTTTTTTATATATTTCATTTTTTGGGTGTATTTTGATTTAGTTACTTACATTGGATTCCATTCTTAAGAAATAAAAGAAACTGACAAACATCTTAGTAACCATTTTCCATGTACTATCAGTTATTGGCCAATGCGGTTTAATAGTTTCATGGGGGGCCATGTTTTTTCCCACAAGAATAAAAGAGCTGTTTTTGTCAGGGTAAATTCGTCATGAAGCACTAATTGTGATGCTCTATGGGGGTAATCTATTGATTCAGCCAAGGTGGCTCTGCATAAGAGAGTTCCATTATCAGTTATCCACATCTATCCTGGATTGGCCACCAATCTTGACGGGAATTATGGGCCAATTTCAAATACCTTTGATGAAAATAGACTAGGTTTGAAGCCAAATTGAGCTGTTGATACTTATGCCAAAAGAAAAACTGCCCGCTTATGGTTTTTCAAAACAGATTTTTTCTCTTATACTTTCAGTATTTGTATCTTATTTAATTTGATATTTGTATCAATTGATTAAGTTAATGTTATTCTGTATATATCTGCCAAGATTATTGAGCATTTACAATTGATTGACCTTGGCTTTTTTTTAAAGTTCAACTCGGCTTATCTAGGTATCCATGAATTGGTAATTTTTTCCCAATTAAAATTTAATTAATTGTCTTTGCTATTTAAACTGTTCACAGCTGGAATCCCGCATCCAGCGAATGGAAAGAAGGATGGCTGTAAAGAAAAGGCGCGGTGACCTTCCTACCAATGACCTGGAATCGTTACAGGAATCTGCAAAACCCACTGCTCCAAAAAGGTAGACGCTTTGCTGTAAGACAAGAGCATAGTGCCTGTTCTTGTTTAAAGCCAGAAGATGTTTACTATTTTTATATGTGAAATCCAGACATTACAGAGAATATTATTTTTGAGTTCATTACATAACTTCTTGTACGTTTAGGGAAGAAATTATGTACATGTTTGGTGAAGAACACGTGGTAACTACGTTTTTGCTCACTGAAAACTTAAAAAGAATGGATTATAATTGGTCCCTGTCAAGATCCATTCAAAAACCTATGGGTTATAATATATTTAAAACTAATTAAAAGATATATATCAAAGAGTTGTTTAGTGTTCATGAAGAAAAGTTTGGAAAAGACCCTTCCTATATATTCTAATCTCATACATGTTTTCTTATGTTGCATAGTTATTCAGACATGTTAGAAAGTTGTTTCTATTAAAATAATACAGTCATATGGAGTGTTTTGGTACACACCTGCTATACTTACTTGCAAAATTATTGTCAAGTAAAAAAACATCTAAGGGGGGGGGGGTACTACCCTTTATTTCGCTATGGGTACGTGCCACTAAACAGGGTATGGTTTTCAGTGATTCTACTCTGGAACAGGGTATGTAAAATCGGGCTTGCTCTGGGACAGGGTATATGAAATCACACACTCTCCTCTCTGGAACAGGGTATCTATTTTCACACTACTGCAAAAGGGTATGGTTTTCAGTGATCTTGCTCTGGAACAGTGTCAGAGTTCAGTGGGCTTAGCAGCACATCCCTACCATAAACCGGCAAGAGTATCCCCGGAAAAACATAGAACATAGAAGCTGAGACTGAAATGGTATATGGAAAGTATGTTATTAGATGTATTTAGTGATACGACTTGTGGAATGGTACATGGGAAGTATGTTGTTAGATGTATCTAGTGAAACGGCTTATGGATTGGTACATGGGAAGTATGTTATTAGATGTATCTAGTGATACGACTTATGGAATGGTACATGGGAAGTATGATATCAGACGTATCTAGTGATATGACTTGTGAAATGGTACATGGGAAGTATGATATCAGACGTATCTAGTGATACGACTTGTGGAATGGTACATGGGAAGTATGTTATTAGATGTATCTAGCAATACGACTTATGGAATGGTACATGGGAAGTATGATATCAGACGTATCTAGTGATATGACTTGTGGAATGGTACATGGGAAGTATGATATCAGACGTATCTAGTGATAGGACTTGTGGAATGGTACATGGGAAGTATGTTATTAGATGTATCTAGCAATACGACTTATGGAATGGTACATGGGAAGTACGTTATTAGATGTATCTAGTGATACGACTCATGGAATGGTACATAGAAAGTATGTTATTAGATGTATCTAGTGATACGACTTATGGAATGGTACATGGGAAGTACGTTATTAGATGTATCTAGTGATACGACTTATGGAATGGTACATGGGAAGTACGTTGTTAGATGTATCTATAGTGATACGACTTATGGAATGGTACATGGGAAGTACGTTGTTAGATGTATCTATAGTGATACGACTTGTGGAATGGTACATGGGAAGTACGTTATTAGATGTATCTAGTGATACGACTTATGGAATGGTACATGGAAAGTATGTTATTAGATGTATCTAGTGATACGACTTGTGGAATGGTACATGGGAAGTATGTTATCAGATGTATCTAGTGATACGACTTGTGAAATGGTACATGGGAAGTATGTTATTAGATGTATCTAGTGATACGACTTATGGAATGGTACATGGGAAGTACGTTGTTAGATGTATCTAGTGATACGACTTATGGAATGGTACATGGGAAGTATGTTATCAGATGTATCTAGTGATACGACTTATGGAATGGTACATGGGAAGTACGTTGTTAGATGTATCTATAGTGATACGACTTGTGGAATGGTACATGGGAAGTATGTTATTAGATGTATCTAGTGATACGACTTATGGAATGGTACATGGGAAGTATGTTATTAGATGTATCTAGTGATACGACTTATGGAATGGTACATGGGAAGTATGTTATTAGATGTATCTAGTGATACGACTTATGGAATGGTACATGGGAAGTATGTTATTAGATGTATCTAGTGATACGACTTATGGAATGGTACATGGGAAGTATGTTATTAGATGTATCTAGTAATACGACTTATGGAATGGTACATGGGAAGTACGTTATTAGATGTATCTAGCAATACGACTCATGGAATGGTACATGGGAAGTATGATATCAGACGTATCTAGTGATACGACTTATGGAATGGTACATGGGAAGTACGTTATTAGATGTATCTAGTGATACAACTGATACGACGGAATGTTATTAAATTGTTGCACTTACAGAAAGCATGGAGACATTTTCATTTTTCATACAGACTTTGTATCTCAATCGAATAATGTTATAGTACATAATTATGTCATTTCCCAGAATACCTTTTGGTCTCAGCTTCTATGTTCAGTGTTTTGACCCGACATTGATTTTGCAATTGAGTATGTACATTGTTATTGTCTGTGTATAAATTCAAGTTGTTAAAAGAGGAATGCAAATTTGAAAGCAAATTTGCTCTCCATCCAAAGAAAAATAAAAGAATGAGAATATCAAAAAGCTGTATTTTATTAATTTTAAAGATTTTTTTGCTAGGAAAAACTAAGAATTGAATACAAAAAAAGCAATGTCTAAATATTAGTGTAAAATTAAAACAAAGTACAGGCAAATGAATGGTTTCAAAGAGATTTGTTGGAAATAGGACATAGATTTTGGTTTTTCTTGTCCATTGCAATATATGAAAATATAGAATTATACTTATTTAAAGCCAATTTTTTTCCTGCAGTCGACGGCTTTCATCTGAACAGATGATAAGGAGTAAACGAGTACCTGCAACATCATCAGTTGTTATCTCTTCTCAATTGTGCGACAATGATAGCTTTCAAACAAACATGCGAACAGAATTACTTTATCTTCATCATAAATCTACTGAATCTGGGAAGCTAGAGACTCCAAATGACAAGTTAAAAGAAATCAAATTGGAGGAGAAGAAAGATAACAAAGAGGGCAATGATTTGTCACATATATTAGGTAAATGTATCTTTATTTATATAGATAAAAGAGGGACAGGTAAAAAGAGTAATGAAGCTTGTTTTATGCTGCACAGGAACTCATGAAACATTACCATCTTTTAATGAAATCACTTAGTAGTAGCACAAAATTCATGTTGCGGTAATCAAGCCGAAGGGTGCACATGTATGCATACACAGTGTAGGGGTATTGCACTTGCGTAGCTCAGCAGTGCTACCTCTACTCTTGCTTGATAGTTTCAATTTCTTCTGGACTTGACATGTAAGCAGAGTTTGATGGATCACTACCTTGATTTGTGGGTTTTTTCTGTATTTTCTGGTACTCTTCCCTCTGCAAAACTAAACACATACACTGAAATGCAATTCAGTCACAGTTAGCCATGCCAGGAGTGAGATTAGCCTAGAGGTTGTTTCAGGGTTTGATTTGTGAGTTAGCCATGCCCTGACTTAGATCAGCCCAGAGTTTGTTTCATAAGTTAGCAGTGCCACAACTTAAAAGCCCAAAGGTTTTTCAGAGTTTAATAAAACTGATATTCCATTTAGTTCAACACATAGCATCAGAACTTTGGAAACTTTAAACTTTGATTTCTGAATTGCTGCTTCTTTTGGACCAATAAATTAATCATAAGTTTTACCATGATCTTTCTTTGAAGTTCCAAGCTGGAAGTTAAATGAAGTTGCACAGCCAACCCACAAAGGTGGCAGATCAAGCTCATCTTCACGGTCATCAACATCGAACAACTCAGAATCAGTAGAGGTAATTTTGATTAAAATTTTTAGTTTCTTAAAAAAATCACTCAGACTGGGATATAAGTTCTTATTGGTTTTAATATTGTTTTCTGGAGTTCAGGTTTATATATGCATAGCAGCGGCAGATCCAGAAGAATTTTGTTCAGGCAGGGGTGCTCCCCTTAAAACCAAAGGGAAAAAACAGTATTGGTTATCTTTAAAGTAGGGGCACAAAGTGGAACCTGGGAGAGGTGTGCACTCCCTGCACCCCTTCCCTGGATCTGCCCCTGCATAGGTCGGTAAATAGTTCATCATTGGAGATGACATGATTTGACATTGAATGATTTAGTTTTGATAGATGGAAGCTACAAAGGCATCAGTGAGTGACCATAGTCGTCAAGTGTACATGCAAAAGCTTTAATAGATGTGATGTCATTTGATTGGTTGTATATGCATTAATTCCTTCTATTTTCTTCGAACTCATCACAGAGTGTAGATGATGATGTTTTCATGAAAAGACACTTGAAACAAGAAGTAGAAGAAAGGAGAAGAAAAAGGTAAATATATTAATATGTTTGAATAATCCTTGATCTTTCTAGCTGCAGTGCTAAACGTAATAGCTACTTAATGGCTGGACATGATGACTGGCCTCATTAGAATGAAGTCCAGGATGTGACCATTCAAAAGGAATCAATAATTATAATAATATTATTATTATCAGGACAATGGATTCATTTTTTTTGTTTTGTTTTGATCTCAGGTGGGATGTTCAAAGATTCCGTGCTCAGCAGCTCCACAAAAGTTTAGAGGAAAAGAATAGGTTACGGGAAGAGTCAAGGTTAAAGGGAAGAAAATTCAAAGGCAAAGATTCAAACTCGGACTCAGATAACACTTTCCAGTCTTTTCTTCCTTCAAATGATGAAAGTAAGTACAGTAGGAAAAGAATTAACTGAGTTACCTTTGGACACAAATTAAACATTTGGATACTGCACCTTTCATTCGTCAGTTCACTTGTCAAACACAAAGCAATCAACCAAGGCGTTTTAAAGGATTATTCAAATTTAAATAAATGAATGCTTTGCGATTTACCAGTTAAAAGATGTATGGAAGATGGTCAAAATGTGTTTCTACAAACTAAAGATAAGCAATTACAAAGAAAATATGTCATTCTCCTGAGCATTAATTAATTCATTGATTATCCATTAAAAAAGCTTGCAAGTCTTTTAGTTCACACATGTCATTCTGTTAAGTATTGATTCTTTGTTTAGTAAAGTTTATATTTGATAAAATAAAATAAATATAATCATTCTCAAGAGGAAATGATACATATTCTGAAATGGAGAAACATTAACACAGTTAAAATTAAGAGCTGGTCAGTCGCTGGTCATGATATGACTGGCCAAATTAATTTCAGCTTTGTCATAACTTGTTTTTGGCTCAAAGTTTTGCTGGTCAAGATGACTGACAAGGCAAAGATTTCAATTCTGGCTGGGCATTGTCTGATAATTAATGGATTGTTATATTTTATCCCTGATTAGACTCAAGTGATTAGGACATTATTTTCAGTTTGTCACCCAATGCAAGATATGTGGTGTCTTATTTTCTCCTTTTTTTAATTTTAAATTTTCTTTTCTCTTTATGATTTTTTTGTTTTCTCCTTTTGATCCATCCATGTAATTACTGGCACATCTTTTCCCCAGTTACAGCCATCGAAGTGTCAGAGACAGTTCCAGTTTCAGTCTTTGGATGTCCAGTTCCTTTATTTCAAATGAAGTAAGTTTGTACACATTAAGAATTCAAAATAAAATGTACTTGTTGGAACAAGGCTGCAAATCATAGACCCTGATTTTATGTTATTACCCCCTTACCATAACACTTTGATAAGAATCTTTTTATTTCAATACCTCCTAATCAACCCTTTTTTGTCTTGTAGAGAATTCGAAGTGCCTTGGTTTAGTTTGGATCGAAGAGAGTTGCAAGAACGAGCCTCAAGAGGACGAGGCAGAAGTAGAGGTGGTCGTGGCAGAGGAAGAGGTCGGGGAAGGGGACGAGGAAGGGGCAGGGGTAGAACTCTTTGAATTCAAATTTTATAGTTTTTGGGTTTTGTTTAGTTTTTTATGTTTTGAACCTGAATAGATCAACTAATTATGAATAATTGAATAATGAGTCATTAGTTAGTCATTATTATTAGTCATTATTATTTCATGTACTAAATAATAAGGAAGATATGTTTCTTAACGGAGGGAGGAGTGCTAGGGTTACGGAAGGGAGGGTCATCAGTAGGAATTTGAAATTTTGTGGAGGATCAAACCTTGCCATTTTGACAAAAAAAAAACTTGGGGAGGGTTGACCCCAGTGGGGTACTCTGCCAGGATTTGGGTAGGGGTGTTGTGCTGGGATTCTGAAAGGGGTATCCTGTTTATGACAAAAAACTCAAATTTGTAGGACCCTATTTATTGCACTGAGTTCCTGTTTCAATTATCATGTCATCTCGTGTATCGTTTTTTTTACCACCATTATAACCAGTTTCAGTCAATACGAAAGTAGAATCCCTGAATATGACAGGAAACTCAGGAAGAACTTTGAACTAGAGTGAAATCGCATACATTGTTTATGACAAGAAGCTTGAAAAACCATACCCTGTTCAGCTGATCATCCCTGTATAGTCCATATATGGGAGTCCCCCCTTGGGGAGTTGACTTAATGAGGGTTATGAATTTCAATGATTACAATGTACCATTTTTATCAAACTAACTTCCAATCCCCCTGTCCTTCCTAACTCAATCTTTCCTCCCAAAATAGAAAAAAACAAATCTTCCCAAAGAGTTTTGCACTACTTTTATTTTTGATCAACAATGAGCACTTATTATGTCTATATGGTTCTTTAAAGAAACCCATCGAAACAAGAAGAAAAATTTGTTATCCTGGGAAGAAAATAGTAAAAACGAAAGCAAAAAGAAAGACGAACACCCAGTAACCATGGTTATGAATTTTTTAATGATTAATTTGTTTTTGAAAATTTATGGTATTTTATTAAACAACTAGACAATACATTTCTTATTCATTAACCCCCTTTTTTCATTATTTCAATCAGTTAGTCTGAGGAAACATCTGTGCACTATTTATTTTATAAGCTTTTCACTTCTTTGAGCAGTTTCCTAGGAGGTTTTGTCCCTCCATCTGAGAGACAGTATTATATTTTATGAAAGGTTATCACTTTATGGCCCTGTGTGAAAAGCTTGCCAAATGACAGTTAAAAAAAACAAAGTAACAAACTGTTAAAGCTGAGTTGTGTGACTCAGTAATGCAATAATTTTGATTGTTTTCTTCCCGTTATCAGGTTACAGGAATATGTTGTAAAAAGTTTATTCGTGTTAAGGAATTAATAAAATGTATATAAATTTACGATTGTATTGGTTTGAAGTAGGTTATATATATATATATATATCAAAGTATGTAATGTGGTCTATACTGGTGAAACAGTGCTCGATGCGTAGGGATGCCGAAGCAATAGATATATAGTAAAGATTGGATTAAAGATGAGACATGTTCACTGTATCACTGTACAGTGAACATGTCTCGTCTTTAATCCAATCTTTACTATATATACAGCCATTTGCAAAAATCATGGCTCCTTCCAATATATATACAAGTATATCAAAAATTATTTGATAGCCTCCCTTAAATTTTTTCCTAGTGGTCTATCATTAGGGATCTCAGAAAAAAAATATCAAGAAAGATATCACGCCCTGTCTGATATATTTTTTGATATACTTGTATTTACATTTGAAACGGCCATATTTTTGAAAATGGCTGTATATATATATATATATATACACTTTTTTTTCAGGGGGGGGGGGGGGGTTTGGTTCATATAACTGGCCGACATATTGCGATTCATTTCCTATACTAACACAGTACCAGTCCCTGCCCCGTAACATTATACTAACTTAAGGAATTAACCTGAAATATTATGCAAGGAACATATGCGCTAGAGGAGTTGGATGGCCAGGTATGTCAAGACGAAGACATTGTTTTCACAGACTACCAGTGCTAGATAAACTGACAGGTCAAAGCTCTATAGACCCCTTTCAGCACTTGAATTGCAGCTCAATTTGGAGAACATAACCATAGGTTTCTGATTCTCCTTTTTCGTTTTGTCCTCCGAATTGAGCTCCTTTGGAGTAACGCCAAGTGCCTATTGACTGAGAGAGAAAGGCCTTATGCACAACAGAGTGGAGAATAAAATAGGCGAGGTAATCCGAGGCAAAGTATCTTTGAACTTGACTTGGGCATGAAGCTTTCCCATTTAATTTATTGCAAACCATGTGTCACTCTTGAGAAAAATATTCTTTGATTGACTTGTATTCATATTTACTTGTCTTTTCATGTACGACCATTACCGCTACACTCTGTCCAGGAGGCAGCAGCCATTGGGCAATAGGTTACCATCAATCCAATAAACTATACATACTTAATGATTAGAAAATAAGACAAAAAATGTTTACTTAAATTTAATGCTACTTTTGACATTAATTACATAGTGTTAACATGACGGATTACTTGTTAAGAACATATTACAGTATCTAGTTGTCTAATATGAATACAGCAAAGTAAAAATAACTAGAACTAAACTTGGCCGTTAGATGTAGGATATAAAATGGTTCCACATTTAAGTCCATCATACATATAAAATTATACAAGCATGTGGGAACCACAGGGACAGTCAGCTCTTAGGCAATAAGTATTAATTGGTCAGTGTTTGGCTGGGAGGGGTGGGTGATAATGAAGTCATGATCCTCCAGTCTGTTCTTGATATACTTCAATCACATCATCATCTTCCATCTCAAGCTAAAAAGGAGTAAATTAAACTCTGCTTAGATAATGATGACTATGTTGATTGCAATGTTCAACCTCTTTTTTACAGTAACTTACAAAATCCTAGCGAACTGATTTTTATCATCAATAAGAGGACAGACAGAAAAAGCTGTCTTCATAGAGCATGCGCTCTTTCCATCGGTTGTTTTGATCACTAGGAAAAATACTTTTTATTATTTTTCTTGATTTTTGTTTATATTGTAAAAAACAAATTGACTTCAGGTTCTTATGTGTTCGTCCTCTTATTGACAATAAATTTAACCATAACATTGTCAAAGTAGTATGCAGATCAACTAGGCTACCCCTCTAAGCTGCAGGTCATGATCACAAGCTAATTTAGCTTTAGCTTAGTCATACCTAATTTCTGGCTAAGCGTTACTGGTCAAAATAACTGTTAATGCAAATATTTGACTGGATGTGTCCCAGTTCTGGCTGGATATTGTTTGGTGTCTGATTGTTATTTTAAGCCTGGAGAAGATATAACATGGTTGAGTGAAGATTTGAAATTTATCCTTAAGTGGTGAAATATTTTATCAACACAAGAAGATAAACTTTATATCTTCAAGCCTATATGTAATTTTCTTTTTACTATACAGACATATCCACTTGTTGATACACGCCTTAGAGTGCGTGGGACAACATTGGAAGTGACATCATTAATATCTTCACATGTCAAAATGTAGTTCCCTCATGTGGTTCAAATGAAAAATTGCAAGTGGCATATTTCCCAAAACAATAATAATAATTATTAATAATAATCTTGTTACTTACTTGTTTGGGTGTTTGGTCATCATTTATCCTCTGTCCATCAAACAAAAATCTGACAGAAGTTAATGGTACTCCCTAAAACAATTTAAAGATAAATTAAAAATTAAAATTAAGTACCCTGGAGTAGACATTATTTTTGGATTTTAAAAGAACATTGCTCTCACTACTTTATTCTTCCTCAGCCTTATGCAATTACTAACTATATGTAATAACTAAAAAGCATGACATACAATAATTAATACAGCCATTTGTCACATTTCGTAGGCCATTTCAAAAACAAGTTGCGGACTGGGTTGAGTTTTGTCTTGCAAGTGCTTTTGCGATCATTACTAGGGACAGAATTCAACTATGTGCCTTTGATCTTTTTCCAGATTCTTCTAGTGAATTAAACTGTTAACCATCATAAACAAAAATGCCAAAGTATAACTGCTGTATGCCAGGATGTAGCAACAGTCATAGGAACCAAGCTCCAGAATTAGAGTTTTATTGCTTGCCAACAGAGTAGAACTGCATATAAAATACAATGTCCTTATTGAAAATGACAATCTGAAGATCACGTCTACAAACACAAGGATCTGTGTGGATCATTGGGAAGGCAGAGAGAAATTGAACGGAACTTGTCTGCCATCCTGGTTCCTATGGCTGTTGCTACATCCTGGCACACAGCAGTTATACTATGGCATTTTTGTTTACAATGGTTAACAGTTTAATTCACTAGAAGAATTATGAAGAGATTGAAGCCACATAGTTGAATTCTGTCCCTAGTAACTATCCCACAAGCATTTGCAAGACATAACTGTACCCAGTCCCCAACTCGTTTTTAAAAATGGCCTATTGGTCACTTACTACACCCTCCTCCCATTAAAGTTAAACATTATCTTAGTTCCTTTTTAGGAGTGCAAATGGTCCCAAGAAATACATGTTTGTAACAGGGTCTTGCAAAATTTTCGTAAAATAGGCATTTTGCGGTCTATCAAAGTCTTGCTAGGACCATGCCACATTCTTTGCTTTTGAGTATTACAGTTTCTCCTTTTGTGCCCCTAAACATCTGGGCACAGTTGTACAAAGGGTGGATTGCACTATCAGAAGGATAAATCCTTATCCAATGGATAAGTCAATGCTGATATCCAATATATTTATCCACTGGATAAGATTTATCCATCCAATAGCACTATCCAACCTTTGTACAACTAGGCCCAGATGCTAATTAAAAAATCTTTTGTTACATGGCACCAATGCTCCTCAGAGAGGCCGCAATGATGTAACTTGCAATCAAAGAATAAGAAATAACCATCTATTATAGCTGTTATGTTAAAATATTTGCCAAGAAAATAATATCAAATCCCCATAGTGTAGTATAATTATTGTAGTATGACATCAATGTCTAAACATAGATGGCACAAAAGTAAAAAAGAAAATCTCAAATATAGAAAAAATTGTTAAACTTACTTGTCTGTCACAATAGGCCTGTTTGAGTTTTTTGAGCTGAGTGGATTTCTTAATTTTAAAATGGACTTCTGTATTATCCTGCCAAGTTAGAATGATAAAAAAAGCTCAAAGAAAGAACGTTATTTACACAGGGAATGACAGATCAAAATGGCCGTCTATAAACACGTGCCTTCTCAAACTCCCGCCAAACGTCAAGCTAAACACAAACCTCAAATCCTCCATGATACTGGTCTCAAATGGCAAAATAGGAAGTACCTCCGTCTATTACAATTATAAATCTTAAACTTTATGGAAAGTAAAGCTTTTTGCAAAGGATGAATGCTCTGCAGAACGGAATAAAGGAAGATTTCGTGGCGGGAGCTTGGCTTGAATCGAAACATTATGAATCAAGTTGGGATCAAAAGTATTGAATTACACCCAAGATAAGAACAAATACAACAAACATTATATATACAAGACAGAAAAAGTACCAGAAAATAAAAGATATATTAAGAAAATCAAACTATTGGGTCTCCTTTGTGTAGAAATGTATGTCATAAGTAGAACACTAACCTGCCCCATAACTTTTAAATTAATGTGTTCAGACTCCGGTTTAACTTCCTAGAAAAATAAAGACGCCAGTTTAAGCGCAAAGGTTCATATTATAGTAAGGATGAACATTCAGTTGATAAAACGATATTCTAAGGGGAAATATACCTTATTTTCTTCAGACATTTTGTCGTCTTCGAACACAACTTGAGAATAAAAAGCCGCACACTGTAATGACCGCTATGCATGATGGGCTATTAAACTTCCGGTCTCAAAGAACTCTGGGAAATAGTTTAAATACTTTCTTTGTTTTTATTTAGAGTGCATTCAGTGAAACTGTTGAATAGTTAGATAAATTAGAGTACAATAGTCAAACTGTTGAATAATAGTTTATCTAATTTATATTTTAGGTGAAGTCAACTATTCAACAGTTTAACTAAATGCACTCTTTTCATTATCCAGAAAACTAAACTATACACTACAGAGAAAATGTTTCGTGTGTTTTTCTTGAACTTAGAAAAATGATTTTATTTTGCTTTCAGTTTTAGAAAATTGAAGTTGAGTTTTGACCTGGTTTTGACCTTAAAAGGTCTTAGCCCGCAATCAGGCAAGAAAGGTCAGCGGTAAATTGAAATGGCGGACGAGAAAGAACAAGATAAATGTCGAGAAGAAAATGCTACAAATTCCTCGAGATGTCCTCGTATTTTGACTGAAGATGAGAGAATCAAATTAACGAAAGATACCAATTTAATTTCTGAATTTAAGAGGAATAAGCTAGAAAAGGAGGCGCAGAAGAATTGGGACTTATTTTACAAAAGAAACTCGACAAATTTTTTCAAAGATCGACATTGGACGACTCGGGAGTTTAAAGAACTTTTATGCTCAGAGGTCAGTTAAATTGCTAAGATTAAACGAAATTTCCTCTTGTATGTAAGCAGCCATGATATTTGACATATTTTAGCTTTTGATACATGTGTTAATTAACAGGGTTTGTTGTACTCTTTATGACCGGTTTATAAACAAAAAATATAGTACTACCATGCAGCAGAATCCTTTGCGCACTTTCTTTCTATTGAACGGTCAATTAGCACCAACAGTTAATGCCTAAGTATTCTCATAGGAGAATACGAATTTAAAAAAGTAGGAAAATCCGCAAAGCATTCTGGTATTGGTAGTAAAATGTTGTCATATATTTGGATATGCTACTATTTGTAAAAGGGATAGAAATATGATTAAGGGACAAACTAAACTCTGTGGCGCTTATTACATTTTTTGGGTTTCACATGCAGCATTATATAATTTGGGGCTGAAGTTTATTTGAAGACGGCTCTTATTTTTTTAAATGTGTTTACCATAAGCATTATGTGTAACCTATGATTTAATACAAAGTGAATACAAACATACCAATGTTTTTTCATCTGGATAAAAGTGGCAACTATTCAAGGGTGGCCTTTATTAATAATTTTGGTCTTATGTGCAGTGTTTATTTGAGGGCAAAGCTTAATCGGGGGCAGTGAAATGTCTCATATGGTGGCCATTGTTGGCTGGAACAATAGATTTTTGCCCGTCTAGCCTTGCTTTAAGTGCTTCTGGATGAATTTGAACTCAGGCAGAAGCAAAGGCTTTATTTCTCATGGGAACAATATGGATGCTGCATGATTAAATCTAGCTTCATTATGATGCATAGAACAGCTGGTTTTTCACCCTAAACACTCCAGGAAAACACCAGTGGATTCCCTTCTGTGAAAATCTATCTGGAGCAATCTGTTAAGCTTGTCTTATTTCCTTTCCTGTCAGAAGTCAGAACAGCAGGATAAAAAAGCATTGCTTGAGGCTGGATGTGGAGTTGGAAACTTCTTTTATCCTCTCATTGAAGAGGGCCACAATCTTTATGTTCATGCTTGTGATTTTTCACCAAGGGCAGTGCAGTTTGTCAAGGTGAGCTGTTATTTTAAGGCCAACTGCAAAGGAAAGATCAGTAATAGATTTAGGGGTGGGCCTACCGAGCTGTTGTCCCCCTCTAAAAGTGATGTATTTTCTTTAAATGTAATATTGTATTTGCATACAGTCTTGAAGGTTTTCTCTCAGGAGAAGTTATATGTCTCACCTTTCTTATGGCCCACCCTTTATTTTGGCCAACTTTTTCATTGATACCGGGGGAGGGGAGGGTACTCCCCTACATTCGCTATACAGGTATTTGCCTCCAAACAGGGTATGGTTCTCAATGATTCTAATCTGGAACTGGGTATATAAAATGGAGCTCGCTTGAGGACAGGGTATATGAAATCACGCTCTGGAACAGGGTATCCATTTTGGTACTACCGGAAAAGGGTATGGTTTACTGTGATCTTACTCTGGAATAGGGTATGAAAATCAGCGATTTTACTCTGGCACAGGGTCAGGGTTCAAAGGGCTCAGTGGCACATCCCTACCCTAAATGGGCAGGAGTACCCAGAATACCCCCCAGGGCATTGATTCCTGGATCTGCCTTTGAGGATTGGGGAAGGTAGCAACAATTTGTAATAAAGTACTATTCAAATAACTTAAGGGCTCTCAGAAAATTTTCTCTGAACTTAAAATTTATCCAGTCTTGCATTTTTAAATACTAAATTCAATTCTTAGAGGTTTTTTTCCAATTTTTTCAATGGTTTTCTAAGTTTAAAGGAGTTTCGTTAAATGAAGGACTTAGGCTTGTAATGAATATATAGCTATAGCCTTGTGAATTAATGTAAAGTCATGTTGATAAGTCATAACCCATAATCAGTAGCCTCACTAGAAATGTTTCTATAAATCCCAAGCAATACAGTTTTGTAGTTGGTTATTGGAATTTCTGTTCCATTGATAGGGTGGAGTCAAATATTGGAACCTTTAAATCAGTGGTAGTCGGGTAAATTTAATATTTTGGGGCATTCACATTATTTGTTAATTTTTATTAAATAAATATTTGTTATATACAGGAACATTCGTTGTTTGACTGCAGTAAAGTAAATGCTTTCCAATGTGACCTCACACAAGATCAACTGACAAATAACATCCCTGAATGCAGTGTGGACTTGGCTACCTTGATATTTGTACTGTCAGCAGTTCATCCAGACAAGATGCTGTTAGTTTTACAAAATATCTGGAAGGTAAAGTATGATTACTCGGGGGCTTGGAGAGGGAGGAAGTCTTGGAGTTTATAGTCCCATATTTTGCTAATGATTCTATAAATGTACTTTATCCATGAAAAGAAGTGGAAATCAAGGGACATATAGTGATGATGCATGTGCCACTTACCTCTGGGCTCTTGGGTTGAAAAGGGTTCAAAATATGAGATTCAAGTATGTTAAAATCAGTGACATATGAATAGAGATTTTTGGTTGTTCTCCTTCTCTAAGATCCAAAAAGCTACATTAGTTTGATCTGTAAGGTGACCATGCCCTGACAAATTTATCCTCCTAGAAGTTGTTTCAGGGATGATTGATCTGTGATTTTATCATTCCCTGATATAATCTAATGCTGTAAAACATACCTTAAAGCATTTCATATAATATCGTTTTTCCAGGTTCTCAAACCAGGTGGAATTCTTCTGTTCAGAGACTATGGGTTATATGATCATGCAATGCTTCGTTTTGCACCTGGCCACAAGTTGTCAGATAATTTTTATGTAAGGCAGGATGGAACAAGGGCTTTCTACTTTACTACAGGTCTGTGGGAACTTTAACTTATTATTTTTTGGTTCCAGAAATATAAATATTATTATTCTAATAGAAAGAAAATAATCTGTGTCTTATTAAACTCAAATATTTTTAGAATCCATAGAGAATCTGGTGCAGGAAGCTGGCTTCAACATTCTTGTGAATGAATACATTGAAAAAAGAACAGTCAACAAAAAAGAACGAATTGATGTTCCCAGAATTTTTGTCCAAGGAAAGTTTTCTAAACATAGCTAACATTAACTGCATTTTTTAGAAGATAAACACAAGATGTACAATATATTAAGTATTTAATTTTAATATTAAGTATTAAGTATGGGGGATGCGTAGGGAGGGAAAACAGGGGATTGGGCAGTGGGAACGTTACTTAGGAGGAGAGGCCATTATATCACAGGTTAGATGCGCATCAGTGTTTATAAGTGTCAGTCTTGGATCCTTTGTAGGACTCCATTCGTGATCAACACTAATGATCCCAAAACTATTAATTAAGCTTCATATCTTTAGCATGAGGACCTCTGGCACCCAGCATAAATAGACCTTTTCCAAATTCACTTTGAGTGACTATGAAACAACAGTTCCAAGTGAAGGTTGCACTTGATTTATTCATACATTTACTGTATTTCATTGAGTCCAACCTTGTCTTGGAACCTTTGTTCTGTGGTCACTCAAACAAATTCAGTATTAAATTATTATTATATTGAAAGGTCTGTTGATAGAGTGAATTTGTTTTAGGCTAGCTGTTGAATAGGTCGTGGGTTCGAATCCCAGCAAGGTCGGAAATTAATTTTTCCGAATTTAATTCCAAGGGCTTTTGTCCGGAATAACCTCGTTCCCAAGCACTACAACTTACTACTTCTATATCTTTGACTATTTCATTAGTGCCACACGGTCCATATACTCTCATCTTTGAATCATAATTACCGCGACCTAACATCTATTTCACCCCGGCCTGCTCTCAGTCTGACCTCTAGCTCAGCTGGAAGAGCATCGGTAGTACAATTCCGAAGGTGGTGGGTTCGAATCCCAGCGAGGTCGGAAATTCATTTTTCCGAATTTAATTCCAAGGGCTTTCGTCCGGAATAACCTCGTTCCCAAGCACTACAACTTACTACTTCTATATCTTTGACTATTTCATTAGTGCCACGCGGTCCATATACTCTCATCTTTGAGTCATTTAAATTAGATAACTTATTTACTATCTTAGACTACATCACATAAATTAAGAATTCATGTGACGATCTGAAAATCAGGGGAGAAAACACAGATGTAAATCAATTGTCTCTTCACACATTAATTCACATGACTGTTACTTAATATTTAATGATCTATAAAGCTAGGTAAGTTATCAACTATTCAACATTGTGACTAAATGAAATTATTATTACTTATTCATATTTACTTTTTTTATCGATGCTTTTTTAAAATGTAAAATAAACAGATATGAGGATGGAAAACAGTATATTGCAGTCATATGAAAAGAAGAACTATCAAATTAAAAGGAATTTGACATTATCTTTCAGAAAAAAAGAAAGCTTAAAATTTTATGTCAAACCTCCTCCCCCTCTCTATCTCTCTCTCCGGCTACACCCTTCGCTTCACCCCTGCTACAGACAGACATTACGACACTCTATGTTATGACGGGATCCCTGTGGAGAGGTCGTCAACTTGTCAAAGAAGATTTGGCGGGAAGTCATGTGAAGCGTTCTAATCAAGCGAACCGAAGATAATCGTCCTATTATTGTAGTTTAAAGACCCCTAATAATCCAGGTAAAGACTACAACATAGAAAATGAACTTTCTGCTTCACAGGTTTAGCTACTTTTAACGTATTTGCAACTTCAGAAAACCAATTTTAAAATTTCACTGTTTCGTGTTTTGTTTATCACACACTTTGGACATCTTAAGAATCCAAAAAACAAACATGGTTTTAAATAAGGTCACGTAAGCCAAGGCCTCTAATTTGAGTTGAATTTGACAGAGTTGGGGTATTTTTTTCTAAACCAAAAGCATATGTTGTTAAACTTATCAAAGTTGGAGTATGGTCCCGTTCCTACATAGAAAGGTTATGAGCAACTTCAATAGACGACCCGTCAAGTTACCCGTCCGACCGACCCTTCCGAAGACGAAGCATTATTACAATAGAAGAACTATTAATATGCATATCATTTGAGCCGGGTATTCTGTACGCAAGGTCGTAATTTGTTAAGGCTTCGTTTTCGACTGTATATTTTCATTTCTTTTTACTTTATAACTTGGCCATCCATGTGAAGCATAGTTAATTTTAGGGTCAAATAGGGTTATTGTTTTGGCTATTTTGATTTTATTAATAGGTTGTCAAATAATATTCATTTTGGTTTAATATTTCGTTCCAGTGAAAGATGAACTATGATGCCAAGCCATATGTTCCAGTATTCTCACCTCCTGGTCAATACATGGCACACATACCATCACCTAATGCCGCAAATCTTCCTACTTCATATCATCTTATTCCGGTTAAGTGCAGTCAAGGAATGATACAGACATCACCTGAAAACCGATATAAACCAATCTACTACACAACTCCACCACCACTCCCATCCTCTTGGGTTTGTAATTTCCATTCACCCCCTGTACCATCAGTAGCGGCTTTCCCGTTCATTGATGGACAACCAATGATATCTGGTTTTAAGAATAGCACATCTCCTCCAAGATTTCACATACCTTTGCTTCAAGAGAATAGAAAATCTGAATTTCAACCTGGTTCCTGGCATACACGTAAAGCGCAGAGCCCTGAGTCTGTTTTTAAGCAAGCTGCTCTGAGGAATGGTATAAGAGTTGAAGAATGTCCCAAGAAAGGTAACTGGAAAGGAAAACGTTGGGGCTGTGGGATAGTGAATACCTTGGGGGTGTACTTTCTTTGTCCAAGTAGTAGGGGTGATGAGTGGTTCTTTAAGGATTAAAAATATTTTCTACTCAAAAGTCAGCTGCATAACATGACTCTGTACCTTTTAGGATCAAGGTTATTTACTTTCTTTATTGAGCAAACAAGAAAAAAGTGAAGAAAGATGGTGTCCAATGAGTGATTAAAATATGATATCAGCACAATCAATAATTTCAATCATATTGCCATACCTTTGAAGCATTGTACTAGTAGTCTGAAGCAACATATGCAGACGTGGTAGTGTACTACTCATTAACAGTGCATGTCTTTTTCAACACCTGGGTGATAAGATTAATGTTAAACTGAGTCTACATATGTTGCTTGTGATTATGATCACAATGCTATGATGCTTGAGGGGTTGAAATCAGCTATTTTAATTCATGCATACCTTTGATGGGTGGTTTTCCAAACCACCAAACCAACTGCCAATCACACTATCACTTGGACAAAGGGGTGCCCAGGGTTCATGCTACTCCTTAACCTCCTTGAAAACTCCTTGAATTTAATTCACATTTTCAAGGGCACTTAAAAAGCTCTTGAATTTTATGATTTTAGTGAAACTACCTGAAAACTCCTTGACCTTTTGCTTTGATCATTACTTGCATGGTTCTGAATAGATCTAGTCAGAAAGTTTGGAAAATCTGAAAATCGGCCATATGCAACCACCTTGTAAAACCTTGGCATATTTAGCTGAACATACTCCTTGTAAACTCATTTTTGGGTCCTTGAATAGTCCTTGGATTTTAAGTGTTTACCATAGCACGCACCCTGAGTGCCCTCCCCCCCCCCCCCCCCCAGGGGAAGCACAAGGGCTGTACAGTAGGATGTAAGGATGTAAGGGCTGGACACTCATGTAAGAAGGGTGGGGATGGCTGTACAAAAAATAAATTGAATCCTAAAAGAGAGTGTCTGGGTGTGTTTCAGGTTCAATTTAAGCACTAAAAGATACCACTTTGAAACACTAGATGAATCATTTTAAGCAAACATTGTTGAGATATGCTAAAAACCAAAAACTTTCCCTTTTTTAGCTCTAAGAGTGTTAGTGACTTAGGATATCCACTCCTAATAGATATGACTGATCATCTGCACCCTTTGTTATATTGGATTATCCCCTGGATTAAACTTGAGGTCTGTCAACTCAGAGTGCATATCTCTAATATTAAACAGCAAAGAACTTGGGTTACACTGGCAGATATTATAGTTGTCAGTAGTTTGGAATGCCAACAAGATAAGGGGGGCTAACCTCTTTTCCTACAGGGTAAATTGGCATAAGTCTGTGGGGTTATTTTCATGGTTGTTACATTGTGCATTATTTTACTCATTTGATTACAATATGCATAAACTTGGCTGTTTAATAAGTACAATGAAATTTGTTACTTCACTTATCAAAAGTGTAAGAGCTACCTGACTTGACTCTGATACCCGCACTTCTGCTATTTTCAACAACCGCCCTCTCTTTTCCTATAAACGTGATCGTAATCTCCGTTCTTTCTTGGTCAAGGGAGTTCTTCCCTCTAACAAAGAACCTGGTACTTTTCGCTGTTCTCGTAAACGTTGTTATACTTGTCCTCACATAGCCTCTCACACTTCTGTTGTCGGTCCTAAATCTACTGTTAAAATCACTGACCATTTTGTTTGTACCACTTCTAATGTTGTATATTGTATTAAATGTACCCGCTGTAATCTTTTGTATGTGGGTGAGACTGGCCGCCGTCTTGGTGATCGCATTTGCAATCATCTTTATGATATTCGCAATAACGATCCCACCAAACCAGTTTCCCGCCATTTTAATCTAGCTAACCATTCTCTTTCTGACTTCATTGTTTTCGGTCTTTCTTTGCTTAACGGCAACAATGATTGTCGCAAGACCAAAGAAATGCGGCTTATTCACCTATTGGGCACTCTTAGTCCCAACGGGATTAATGAACGCTTTATTTTCAACTAACCTTTCCTTTTGTCTTTTGATTGTTTGTTTTTGTTTCCTTGCCTACCTTGCTCTCATTGGTTTCTTTTGTCTTATTCTATCATATATACACTCCTTTCTACCACTTCTTTCTCTTTTACTCCGACGAAGGACTAGCGTCCGAAACGTCAGTAAGTTTTTTCATCTTTTCACGGTGTATAATTTACCTTTTCATCATTACTGTTTCATTAGAAACACCGACGCAGCTCACACTAGTTTTTAGCTAGTTATATCTTTGTAAGAGCTACCGTAGAGTTATTTATGGGAAGCATGAGTGGTAGCACAACAGAAATAGCATATGAGTACACAACAACAATAAAAGGAACAACAAAACAAAAAAATACTAACTACAACAAAATAACAACAACGAAAGCAAGTACAACAAACGCCATCAAGAAAATCAAGCATAATCATCATAACATTAGGTTCATTCACCTCCCTGGTTTATAGACAGAACTAGCACTTGAGGAACTCAAGTAGACCTTGGGCGTAATGTTTTCCCATTTCAGACCACGTGTCATTCTCTTGAGAATAAGATTCTTTGTTTGAGTTGTATCCATATTCATGTGTCTTCTCATGCACAACCGTCAAAAAATATAACTCTCTAGGGAATGGCACGTGGTCTGAAATGGGAAAACATTACGCCCAAGGCAAAGAGATCTATTTGGGTATCCCTGCATTGATTTCTATATTTTAATAATGATGTTGAATTTGATATTTTTTTAGGAAAAGTAATAATGACTTCTGAAGAAAAGGAAAGCAATTCTCGAAACATGTTATCAAACAACCAAGGAGACGACTCTTCCATTCGACCTAAGGCATTCTCTAGAGAACAAGATGAAAGGCAAGATTCTTTACCTGCATCTTGTAGAGACATAAGTTTGCCATCGAGTAAAACGAATGCAAAACTTTTTCCAGAGGATGATGCGATCAGCCAAACGTGTTCAGAACATACAATTTTTGAATCCTCTTCAACAACTCAAACCTGTATTGGTGTTGATGAGGAGAGATTGGCTGGTGATGAACCAGAGACTTTGAGAAAAAAGTTTAGGTCATGCGCAGTTAAATCCTGATGAATTTTGCAAAGAAAACGAGGGTATGCAACTAGAAAGCGCGAAAACTATAACAATATGTCATCCCAGTGAGGGTTTATTGGAAACAAGTCCATTGTCTTTTAATGGTAGTTCGCCAGAAGTAAACAAGTGTGATTCGAAAATGGTACCCTCTGTGGTAAGCAATACCGATGTTGAAGACCAGGGGAGTGCGATTGAAAACAAAATAATCTCGTTGGATCCTCCAAATGAGGTTTCAATTGAAGATTTTGTTCTTAATGTTATTTTTTGCGCTGTTAATTCTTTGTTGCAAGAAAGCAGAAATCAAGATAACACTGGCTTTGACTTAAAAATGAATGGTGATGGTCAAGAACAAGTTGTTGGTAAGATAACCGACCTTTTGATGGACTCCAAGGTAGATGATGATGGAATAGCGCATCAGGTTGAGGGGGAAATGGATGCATTTGTTAGACCTGTTCTGGATAATAAAATAGAAAGTAATAGCGTTTTCCCAACTAACGATTGTAAAGATTATGCCGAGACAACACCAAACCAAGCCGAATCATTGCCTTACTCAACCGAAGCAATATCGAGTCCAAATAAACCAGTGCCTTACTCAACCGAAGCGATATCGAATCCAAACGAACCAATGCCATACTCAGACCAAGCGATATCGAATCCAAACGAACCAATGCCGCACCCAGTCGAAGCTATATTAAATCCAAATGAATCGATGTTCATCTCAGACGAAACACTACCAAACTCAACCGAACAAGTCCCGATTCTGTCCGAATCAATTGCGCATAAAGCGGAAGCGATTTCTTCAAACGACTTACATGATCCAGTTGAAGATGCCTCTTGTTGTGAAGACGAAGCAACAAAGTCAACAGAGGACCAAGAAGTAGAAGATATTTTTGTAAAACTTGCTTTAAAAAAGGGAATCAAAGTCGGTAACATTTCCCCACCAACTAGAAATGACGTGAAAGCAGTTTCTGTGTCTGAATCTTCTCAAAGAGAAAATTTCTTTTCCCAAAAGGACACGGAAGTAGAGAACTTGTTTATTAGACGTGCATTAGAAAAAGGTATCAAAGTTGGAAGACTTTCTCCCACCAACACTGGTTTCAACGCAAAACCGGTTCATTTGCCTGAAGTTTCTGTAAGAGAAAAAGAGAAAGATCAAGATATAGAGGAGTTATTTGTTAGGCTCGCGTTAGAGAAGGGTATCAAGGTTGGAAACGTCTCAACAGTGAATGAAACGAGTATCCAGCATCATGCTAAAGATACGATACCAGGAAAGGAATTCGAAAAGCGGGCATTAAGAAACGGTATTCGATTGGGAGGGTCTCATATTTCCACGATGGCACCCTCCAATGGAAGTACTATAAGTTTTCCCCCTGGGACGATACCTGGACATATAGCTAACGATATGGATGTTCTAAAAATGCTAACACCAAAACCAAATACGAATATAGCTTTTCTGAATGGTGATTGGTTGAATCCATTGACCACGCCCTATGCCACCGAGCCATGTACGGCGAAGGTGTTTTTGGTCCAAATGTTGTGCCACCTTTTGCTCGTTACGACGGCACGCAGTTTAACACTCTGGTAAAATTTGATACTGAAAGTCACGGAAAAATGGATTGGACCAATGATGATGAGGCTGGATATAGAAAGACTACATCATTAAGACAAGATAGTTTCGAAGAGCTTGCCAAAAGAAATGGCATCAGAGTTGGAGAAACCTTGAAAAGAAAAGTTGAGTCGCAGACACAAACTGAGAACTCTTTCAAATCTCAAGATACCCAGACAATTGGTCTTATTAAAGTAGGAAATGCATCAATACAGGTAGATGTAACGAAGGAAGCATTTAAGGCCGAGTATGATGAGTGGATGCAAGAGGAGTTGAGTTTGATAGATCCCAAGGCGTCTTCGTTCAGGGAGTTGTTTCTGTTGGAAGAAGAAGCACGTGCAGAGGCTGAGAGAAGGTTAGCTGTGGAAATGGATGAGAATGTTAAAGCCCAGAGGAACACCAAGATACTGATAGACGAGCTAAAGGATCAACTTGCAAATAAAGAAGAAGCAATCGGAGGTAAGAAGTCAAATCATTGTTCCCTTTTCTACCCCTTTTTGGAGGTCTTAGGGTCGCGATTTTTGTGGTTGCTTTCGACGGTAGTATCGTCGTGTACGGGAATTGTCAAGGGAGTTCTATTCAAACGCAAATTTGGAGTAATCGGCTAGTAGTCGTACCCTACGATAGCATAAATTAAACTATAATAAATATTTATGTGCACAGGCTGATGATACATCGTTTAATTATGACTAAAAATGAGACCACCCAACCGAATTCGCTTCGTGGTCTAGTGGTTAGGTTTAGGGTTGGGGTTGGCATTGTAGTAGTCCTTTGGTGCCGAAGGAGTTCGATTCTTGGTGTTTTCACTTTTCTTTTTCTAAGTGAGGAGAACCAAAATGTCTAAGTCTCACTCGTGTGTTCGGAAACCTATGACGTACTTCGTTAATCCGTACACGACGATAGTACCCTTTCGACAGTTCTTATAGGACGTCTTTCTCATGGACCTTTTTCACGCACCAGCCATGTTGGTTTAAACAATAGATTTCACCAGGCGTAGCCTTACAGTCTTAGTCCTTGAGAATAAATTTATACGGGTTAAACAAAGACTATTATCGTAATGAGGATAACCATGGCCGCCGTAGGATAAACAACCCTTGATGTATATGTGGGCTTCCTAGGTGTACAGCGAGTCCGCGGTGGACTTAGTCGACTTTGAAAGGACCCCTCTCCCCTCTCCCCCATACACATGCATAGCGGAGTTACCCAACCGTAAGAACAGTCTTTTAGTTTAGTCTGAAATCAGTGATCCCTAAGTTTTGATTTCTCTTTTACGCTCATCCTTTGAGTTAATTTTTTGATCTTCTCACCTTACTCTCTAAACTCCATGCCCGCGCTGGTTTTCCGAAATGAACCATAACAAATGCCAAGCTTTTGATCTAATATCTTTTGCATGGATTGAAAAAAATGACACTGGGTTTGAAGAACAAACGGTCGAAATCCTAATAGTCATGTAGTGCATTTTGTATGAGAGTGTAAACCTACGTGAGCTTAGAGAGCACACTTTACGATATCTTAAATTTCTGGTTTCTGACAAAGGAGAGCAATAAAGCGCTCTGAGCAATTAGTGGATTTAGCGCTATATAAATAAATATTATTATTATTATTATTATTATTAAACGGATGGATAGATGGACGGATGGATGGAAGGAAGGAAGTATGGATGGAAGGATGGATGGAAGTATAGATGGAGGTATGGACGGATAAGGAAGGAATGGATGGATTGGTGGATGAATTAAAGAGTGGTTGGAGGGAGGGGTAAAGGGACGGACGGATGAATGGATGGATAAATGCATGGACAGGGAAGCGAATAATTGATGGATGGGTGGAAGAACTAAAGGGTGGTTGGAGGTTGGGAGAGAGGGACGGATGGATGGACAGACGGTTGAGTGGATAGATTTTTTCTTTAGCAAAACAAATTGAAAACTCATTCTTTCTTGCATAGAAATTAACCAAGGAATTAAAGAGCCTAAAGAAACAAAAAGACAACGAGCTAAAGAGACTCATTAAAGAAATCAAGCAAAAAGACGAAGACTTGAAAAGTGCAACTAACGAAAATAGCCTGAAGGACGTAGTGATAGAAAACATGAGAGAAATCGCTAAGGACCAGAATGAGATGGTAGAAAAGATGGAAGAAAAATTGAAAGCAATGGAAAGGCAAATGGAAAATGAACGAAAAATATCTGAGAGGTATTTCTAGCTTTTATGTGGCATCATAGATGCCATGTTGGATGAAATAAAAAGATACCTTTAATGATATTTTATCTAAAGGATAAGCATGAGCGTAAGCATAAGATCGTTATGTTCTAGTGTAAACGACACTAGCGACAAGAACCGACGCAGAAGCATAAGTATAAGAAAAAGAGAACCTTCCGTTCCTTCTGCTTATGCTTCCGTCGATGTTCTGCTTAGGTTTCCGTTTTCTTGATTTTCACAGGAATATAAGACGTCTTACGCTTCTGCTTCTGCTTCCGCTTCTGCTTCTGCTTCCGCTTCTGCTTCTGCTTCCGCTTCTGCTTCCGCTTCCGCTTCTGCTCTCGTCGCTAGTGAAAACCATGCTTAACATGGCGGCTACGTTTTAGTATTTATAACACAAGTGAATATAATTTAAGAGTTTTTTCTTTTTTTAATCTTATTTATCTCTCTAAGCGGCACATAACGACAAACGTGAATATAACAGCATAAGACGTAAATGGTGACCAATGAGAGCGCAGGACTTATCATATTCACTAGTGCAAAAATACCAATATGAATTAATTCCCTTCCCCTACCACCAAGAATATCATGAGATACTATCCTTTGTTAGCCCTTTCGGAGTTGTAGAACGCGTTGCATCATGGGGCTTTTGAGTAGACGCTTTAATACTTACATAAAGAGGTCTTTTCGCTCGCTGATAGTAAAAAGTTATAAGAAACCTTTATGATCTTGTAAAATTTCGCGTCTTGATGCATAAATGTCAACTGACTGATGAAGCGTCCTCAAAACAGACCCATAATGCAACGCATTCTAATAATATTTTACTATTATCATAAATTATGATATATATTTTTTAATTTAACACATTTCTACGACTCTGGAAACGGCTAATAGAAGGGCTGGTTTGCTTTTATTGCAGTCTCTTCAAGATCGAGTCATCTAAAAATATCTCACTTCAAACCAAAGTGCGGATGAATGGCAAGTTGTTAAAGGCCGTTATTCTGGAACAAAAGCCACAATGAAGCCTAATTCCTCACTTCAGTACCATCAAATAGATGGTCTTTCAGGATTTGACGATATAGAGTATCAAAGATACAATAATCGTCTACCTTCAAACGCAACTATTTATGTGAAACAGCGAGATCCTAGTGAAGAAATAAAGCCAGAAGAATCCCTGGCCAGCAAGAACGAAGGCTTTCTTTCAACCAGCCAAGATGTCCCGTTACATTTACTTGAAGCACAAAACAGTGTTACCAGTGATATTGGAGTGTCAACTGCTTACAATCAGCAATCACCGTCTGGTGATTATGTACCTCGGCTTTCAAGATTACTAGTCATGCTACTGGTTGTACTTCTGCTCCCTCACTACCTCCCCCTGGGATTCATATGCCCAGACTTCCAAGAGACCTTTGTCCTGTATCTGTTTGTACCCCCAATACTTCATCTATAAACTCTGTTTGTACTATCCAATGGCACATTTAACACTGCAATTGCATTGAATTCAAATGGGCTATACACCTCGTCTAACACACTTACATCCCCTAGTATTATGCAGCAAAATTTACCAAGAGTTCAGTACCCTACCCCTGGAAGTACAGGCAATGCCTCTCTATTTCACCCTGTCGTATCGCATCAAGTATTACCAGGAGGCCCATACAACATCCCTACTGTCAGCGATGCCACTACGCCTTCGTTTATCGTTACCAACCAAGATTTACCAAGAGTTCCTTACCCCTCTCCTGCTAGTAGCTGTGACACCCCACTGCCACCACCTGGTATCACCGTAGACCCTGCTCTAAGACAAGCTCTGTCTGTTGTATCATCAAAGAATAAAACCACGAATAAGTTTTCATCGTTTGATAAGCTCATGGATACCTTAAGAGACTCGTTTCCTGACCATTCAAGGTAATAATTTGTGTGGCTTGTTAAAGTTCTCTTTCGTTGTCAAAAATCTCAAAAAAATGGCGGCTATGACGTAACAGAACCCAAAGAATCCAGATAAAAGAAACTGAGCTGGAAGTGGTGTTTAGGTCGAGAAATATCATTAATATAAAAACAGTGGGAATTCGATAAACTTAGATGGTTGTTAGGGTCAATATATAATGGGCAAGAAACTGTTAGATAAGTTTCACGGGGAGAGGGTTTAAAGTTATTTACGATAAACCAATTAAATTAGGACTCACGGGGACGTGGGGTGGTGGATCTTTATTATCATTCCAGCCGAACACAAGTATACCTCTCCCTTGTGTCTCGAAAAAGACTTCAAGGACTTCCATGTTATTTATCCAATAAATTCACGTGCTGTGTGCAGTTATAAAGTACGCAGGGGTTGGCAGAACCACGAGAGAAGCACGTGGGAGAAGCACGACGTAGCAGGTGGCTTTTCGACACTTCTCGAGCGTTTGCCACTCCTCGAATGCTTTATAACTTCGCACAGCACAAGCAAGTTTTTTTTTAATCATAAAATACAAATTACAATAACTGTTTTTTTTAGTTAGAAATGACGCCACTGAAAATGCGCGCGCCTGCTGTGTGCTCTCATAAAGCATGCGGACCCAACCAACCAGAACGCGATATTTATGACAGTTATTTTATAATATCCTTTCTTCATAGGCCGTCATTGATGGTTTACCTCAAGAAAACCAAGGAGGCGTTTGGCACTAATGGCTTCAAGGGAAAACAGATATCAGAAATAGTCGACAAAGTTGCCCAGGTTATCGACCAGGAATAGGTAATAATAAAAGCCAATTAGAAAGACAAGGGACTAGACTAGAGAAAGAAATCCAGAATGACCCAGATGACATTTTCAAATTCAACTTAAATATGTTAATATTTGTTACAGGTAATGCTTCCTTGTGACATTTTGTGATGTTTCTGGACAAAACCTTTCCCTTTCTCGTTACTGGTCATTATATCTATTTTAAAAGTCATATCAGAGGACAACAAATACCTGATTTGTCAAATATAGATTTAATATTTCTTAATTATCAATTGACACGGTTTTCTTTGTTATTCACAAGGCTTTATTTTTGTTATGACCCTTTCACAAACAATAGACAAAGTTAAAAGCTTGATGTTCAGCAAGGGAGGAGCGGAATGAAGTGAATTGAACTGAATTGCTCATTATAAATGCTAGGTCAATATATAGTTATTAACCGGGTTAATAGAGACCTTTTGCCCGACGTTCTTTCTAGGTACCGCAAACATCAAACTGCAAGTTCGATATCAGGCGTTTTGCGTCAAACTTTCGACATTTAGCAGAGCGTCATTAGGGACGGACCATTAGATAGTTGATGGGGGGTTGCGTAATCGCAAAAAATATCGAGCAAGCACTTTAACCTAAAAAAAAAAAAAAATTCGTCTTACCTCTTCTGCAAGAAGAAATATATCTAACTTTACGCAAAAAATAACGTGCAAAGGTTGAGCCAAAAAATAAATACCATGCAACCAAAATTCCTGCAAACCACCCCCCCCCCCCCCCCATCAATTATCTAATGGTCCATCACGAAGTTGTTGCTGTAAGAGGCGTCATTAAATCTCATTCATGCCGATATTTTCTCCGTTGTTGCGGGCATTTTTCTGTATCTGATACCTAGGGGTTAGTGGTAAACGAGAACGTAGCAGGCCTGATGACCCTTGGGATGTATTTGGCTTGTTGCTACCGTTCTCGGTATTGAACTCTTACAAATGATTGGTGGGTTAGTGTGCCGCGCCCGCACGATTTAAGCGATAACCTGCTATGCTATAATATGATTTTCAGTAACCCACATTCATCGTTAATATAATTCCTTTACGGAACAATCGTTTATAACATCGTAGAGGGAGGGGGCGGGGGTGATTTTGAAAGGAAAGTACAATTTTCAAAATTAAACTGAAAGTGGGGTACATTTTTGCAGTTTTTCAAAAGATACTGGCTCTGAAGGAGCTTCCTAAATAATTATGCATATATTTAGGGGATTCCAAATGTACCGTTTTGTTTTTTCTTCAGAAAACCACGACCCCCCCCCCCCCCCCCGCGAGATAAACGTTTGGTCCTTTATATTTATCTTGTTCTGTTTTTGTCTTTGAATGCAACCATTGACTCAATATGTGTAGCTTATTTAAGTCGGTTCAATAAAGACGCGTATTTGCGTAGTCTTATAAACCCTTTCAGTGTTCTGATGATTCAGTGTGCAAACAACACTCTTACGGCATGACAAACCAACGGAAAATTTTACCCAAGCTATACCAGGATGCAAAACGTCAGCTATCTTATTCATTCACCTGGGTTCAGACCGTTTTATACAATATCTTAATTATCTTAGTACAAGATCGATGAAAATGAACATTGTCTGATCTAAGCCTCAGGGATGTCAGTTCTTGATCGTTGTGGAAGCCATTCGAAAGCTACAGAGTTACTTCGTTTATTAAAATTTAGATACCCAACTGGCCTAAGGGGGTGGGGGGTTCCCTGGAAAACTATAAATAAGTATGGCAACTGGCTGAATTACTTTTTTCCTCAAAAAGAGGCCTGAAGCATGCGACTTTCTAAATTGGAAGTAAGCCATGTTTTTTTAATGAGGGCATTTTTTAAACCCGTGAAATAAAAATTTTTAGTCAACGTGTAATACTGTCAGACAAAAACTAAAGAAGACAATGAAATTAGGGTCTGATAGTGTGCATCAGTCTAATATCTATTGCACGGGTTTAATAACTTTACTCTAAGAGGCTATTGAAAATAACCTATCTAAACTTAAAAGGTGAGGGTCGCACAATTGCAAAGATGGGCAAAAAGTCGGTAGTAGACTTGATCCTCCGACCTGCGGAATTGTTTGTGTTAGCGCTGTGCTTCCGAGCTTATTCTTCGGTTTCTTTGAGTTTCCTTTATCCAAAAAAAATCCATATATTTAATTTCTAGTTTGTTAAAAAAAATTATGTTCCAAAAAGGCCCAGCCACCTGTTTGCTTTGCTAAGTGTGGTTTACCTGTGGAAACCGCGTTGCGCGCGTGCGTATCAATATTTTCAAAATGGCGGACGAAGGACAAGTGCAAGTGCGATTTTTTACGAAACAAAAACGGTAAGCAACACTCTACAAACTATAAAACCTATATTTAACAATACAGAACAAAGATGAACACATCAATTTGAAAATTGGTAATTATATTCGTTATATGAAGTGAGAAGAGAGAAGCGTGTAAAATTTTGATATTTGCACGTGCTTCCAGTGTTGTTGTCTTTGTCAATCGTTACTCGTTCTCCGACTGAAATGTCGTATTATTGGTGTCTATTGGTATGGAAGCAGAGGAGCAAAGTCATATAATTCGGAAAACGATATTAATGACAGTTATATAATAATTTGGCTCATTCAATTTTTGTTTGAACGGAAAAATATCGTTACTATGTTTCATACTGGCTGCGTTACCAGCGTGGTTGGTCCTTGTAGTGTAGTGGTTAACACATCGGACTAGAATACCGAAGACGTGGGTTCAAATCCTGCCAAGGGCATATGATATTTTTCTCTTATTCTTTCTACTTCATTATATACACACCGAACGCATAATTTATTACTACTTTACTATGTCTATTATCTGCGTACATTTACGGTGTTCAACTTACCTATAGAGAAAAAATATCGCTCTAGGATCCTCACGAATACCCTACATTTCATACTGGCTGCGTTACCAGCGTGGTTGGTCCTTGTAGTGTAGTGGTTAACACATCGGACTACAATACCGAAGACGTGGGTTCAAATCCTGCCAAGGGCATATGATATTTTTCTCTTATTCTTTCTACTTATGTTTAAGATCGAGGGTGCAGGGGGACCCTACTGCTAAGGTTGACTATTTTGCTTTTAGGATACCCTATTACGAGGGGGTGCTCCTAGCACCAAGGTCATTGTCTCTCTTATGTAAACGGAACCCCTAAATACCATTCATTTAAGGAATTATATAAAACGCATATGCATGTGTCTGTACTGTGATAGAAACACGCTGGGAGCTATGTAGAGCACGAGAGAAGCAACCTTAGGAAAATGAGTAGTAACTGAGTGTCTTTCTTGCTTCTCAAGAGCTATACAGTTCACAGAGTGTTTACATTACATACATGTATGTATTTGAATGAGCATTTCTCTGTCCTTTATATAAACATGTCACAATACATGTAGACAGACTATCAGCTTGTGTGTTGTATCAAATATTTTATGTTGTCTATACAGGTATTCCATACAGGATATTCCATTCTCAATACCAGCAAAAGCCAGCCAAGATGAGCTCAATTCCCTTATTAACGGCTTACTATCACAAAGGGAAGATGGTAGGATCTGTAGCCTATGACTATAGTATTATAATAAAACTAGTACTGGCATCCCCCCTCCCCCTCCCCCTCCCCCTCCCCTCTCCAAACTAATGTCCATGCAATAGGGAATCAATGGGTTAGCCGTTGACTTTACTTCAAAGAACCTAGAGGTTGTTTCCAGGTTTGATCTGTGAGTTAACCATGCCCTTACTAGGAACAGCCTAGAGGTTGTTTCCTAGTTCGATCTTTGAGTTAGCTGTGCCTTTAGATCAGCCTAGAGATTGTTTCCAGGTTTGATCTGTGAGTTAGCTGTCCCCTTAGATCAGCCCAGAGAGTTTTTCCGGGTTCAATCTGAGTTAGCTGTGCCCTGACTTTGATCAGCCCAGAGGTTGATTTGTGTCTTTAATCAAAAACTTAGCAGTTTTTGTATGAGTGGGAAACGATACTGAACTGTACTGAAGCCGTGCCATATCTTGCCGTAACCATAACTACAAGGAAACAATGGGAAGTCAATTCAATGTTATGGTATGTAGTACTGTATAGTGCTGTAGTCAGTACCTTATTTTTTCCCACCCATATGAAAACTGCTGCTCTATTAGAGAAAGTAAACATGTAAATTAAGGTCTATATTCAGTAATTTTTAGAGAAAGATGAAAAGTAAGAGTTAATTAACGCGGCCCTCGGGATGTATGTGGCTTATTGCCGACGTTCGAGGTAATTAAGTATTATTTCTCAATTGAGAAGGTTTTCTATCAAATATTGCTCATTATAAATGCGAGGTCTATATATAGTTATTGACCGGGTTAATAACTAACTATATATTGACCTGGCATTTATAATGAGGGTTATAACAAAAATAAAGCCTTGTGAATAACAAAGAAAACCATGTCAATCGAGAAATAATTGAATTTCGCAGTGATGCTTTTAAGAATCTTCACAAAAAAGTTTTTTTTAATGATTTTTAGAAAATACAGAAAGTGATGAAGAGATGAAAGGAGAACTGCAGTTTGATTTTCTTATTGAAAATGAATTCCTACAAGAAAATATACAAAAACACATGGAAGCTAAAAAAATATCCACAGTAAGGAACATTGTTATTTTTATTATGAAGAGACTTCTTGTCTTACTCCTAATAGTCAATGTTGTCCTTCACTTATGTTGTATTCAACACACCAACACAGTCCCAACTAGAAACCACTAGTATTCTTATTCACTTGTTATACCTATATTCAATGCACCGACATATTGGTATGGATATGGTGAAATTAGAAAGTTAAAAATATAGAAGCCATAAGTTATGAAAAATCCCACAATCATTGCTGTAAAATGAATAAAAGATTGCAAAGACAAAAAAGGTGTAAGACTAAACTACATTTCCCTGGGGATTTCAAGATTCCTTTTTTTAGTAAAATCAAAGACTGGAATGAACCTTTGAAAGCCTGTGTGTTTGTTTATTTGGAATGGGGCTACACATTTTGTTGGGTGGGGGGGGGGGGGGGGAGGGCAGCAAAGAGTACATATCTTCACAGTTCTGGTAAACATGGTGTATAGTATTATCCATGAATAATAAGTCTTTTTTTTAAATAGGAAAATGTTGTAGAGATAGAGTATATATTAAAGCTTCAAGCACCAAGACCAGTTAATATTCTTGTACATGATGACTGGATTAGTTCTGTATCAAGCTGCTCTGGATGGTGAGTATGTGTCTCATTTAGAATCCTGTGACACAAATTTTTGCATGTGCGAACTACGATTCTTATCTCTTTCACTGTGACGAAGGACTAGTGTCGAAAACGTCAGTTTTTTCATCTTTTCACAGTGTACAATTTACCTTTTTATCATTACAATTTTTATCTTTCCAAGATGCTCCAGTTCTCAATAAATATCACAGGGGCAGACATGAAAAAAAGGCATTTTGGGCAGAGTTAAATGAGTACCTTTGGAAACTATAGAGACATAAACAATTTCTAATGTTTTGCTATACGAACCAAATACATGTGTTCAAATTATTTTAAAAAAAATTGTTTGTATTTTGTTACAACAGTATACTTACAGGAAGTTATGATAACAATGTAAATATTTGGAATTATCAAGGTAAGTATGAAGAAGTTACAATGTAACAATGACAATAGACCAAATAAGAGTCATTCCCTACAGTATCATTTCTTTGTTTAATGTTTGCACATAAGAAGACATGTGAATATAGATATGACTTAGATAAGTAATCTTATTCTCAATGGAATCATAGTTAATGGAGCTGAATGGTTCGGAAACCTATTGTTCTAGGTTGGTGTTCAAGTTTTATCCTTTGTTATATGACGTTGACCCTGCACAGAGAAGGAAAAGTTGCTTTGTTTGTTTACAGCATAAGGGAATATAGAAGATTTTTCCCAAAAAAATTGCTCTAAAATAGTTATTACTTGTTAAGTAATTCTATATGATTAATATTAATTTTTCATTGAAAAGGAAATTGCCTTTTTTCATGCTTTCTTATTTATAATCTAGTAACTTAACTGTATCTGCACGAAAATATTCATCCACATAGTTTGTGTTCATCGAATGAAAGTTTTCACCTTAAAAATATTCGTATGTAAAAATAATAAAAAAAGAGTATATTTTTGTGGTATATACTCCATGGCTGAATACCATGGAAGCACCGGCTGTTGGTGTCTTTCCCATGGATGCATCGGCACCATTATATGCTTTTATATGCTAATTCACACTTAACTGTACTTATCTACGATTACCTCTACTTATCTATGCTTGCCTATGCTCAGCTATGCTCAGCTATGCTCAGCTATGCTTACCTATGCTCAGCTATGCTTACCTATGCTTGGCTATGATTACCTATGCTTGCCTATGCTCAGCTATGCTCAGCTATGCTCAGCTATGCTCAGCTATGCTTACCTATGCTCAGCTATGCTTACCTATGCTCAGCTATGCTTACCTATGCTCAGCTATGCTCAGCTATGCTCAGCTATGCTCAGCTATGCTCAGCTATGCTCAGCTATGCTCAGCTATGCTCAGATATGATTACCTATGCTCAGCTATGCTTACCTATGATTACCTATGCTCAGCTATGCTCAGCTATGCTTACCTATGCTCATCTATGCTTACCTATGCTTACCGATGATTGCCTATGCTCAGCTATGCTCAGCTATGCTCAGCTATGCTCAGCTATGCTAAGCTATGCTCAGCTATGCTCAGCTATGCTCAGCTATGCTCAGCTATACTCAGCTATGCTCAGCTATGCTCAGCTATGCAAAGCTATGCAAAGCTATGCTCAGCTATGCTCAGCTATGCTCAGCTATGCTCAGCTATGCTTACCTATGCTCAGCTATGCTTACCTATGCTTACCCATGCTCAGATATGATTACCTATGCTTGCCTATGATTACCTATGATTACCTATGCTCAGCTATGCTCAGCTATGATTACCTATGCTCAGCTATGCTTACCTATGCTTACCTATGCTTGTCTATGCTCAGCTATGCTCAGCTATGCTCAGCTATGCTCAGCTATGCTTACCTATGCTCAGCTATGCTCAGCTATGCTCAGCTATGCTTACCTATGCTCAGCTATGCTTACCTATGCTTACCTATGCTTACCTATGATTGCCTATGATTACCTATGATTGCCTATGATTACCTATGCTTGCCTATGCTCAGCTATGCTCAGCTATGCTTGCCTATGATTACCTATGCTCAGCTATGCTCAGTCATGCTCAGCTATGCTCAGCTATGCTCAGCTATGCTCAGCTATGCTCAGCTATGCTCAGCTATGCTCAGATATGATTACCTAAGCTCAGCTATGCTTACCTATGATTACCTATGCTCAGCTATGCTCAGCTATGCTTACCTATGCTCATCTATGCTTACCTATGCTTGTCTATGCTCAGCTATGCTCAGCTATGCTCAGCTATGCTCAGCTATGCTCAGCTATGCTCAGCTATGCTCAGCTATGCTCAGCTATGCTCAGCTATGCTCAGCTATGCTCAGCTATGCTCAGCTATGCTCAGATATGCTCAGCTATGCTTACCTATGCTCAGCTATGCTTACCTATGCTCAGCTATGCTCAGCTATGCTCACCTATGCTCAGCTATGCTCAGCTATGCTTATCTATGCTTACCTATGCTTACCTATGATTGCCTATGATTACCTATGATTGCCTATGATTACCTATGCTTGCCTATGCTCAGCTATGCTCAGCTATGCTTGCCTATGATTACCTATGCTCAGCTATGCTCAGCTATGCTTACCTATGCTCAGCTATGCTCAGCTATGCTCAGCTATGCTCAGCTATGCTCAGCTATGCTCAGATATGCTCAGCTATGCTTACCTATGCTCAGCTATGCTTACCTATGCTCAGCTATGCTCAGCTATGCTCAGCTATGCTCAGCTATGCTCAGCTATGCTCAGCTATGCTCAGCTATGCTCAGCTATGCTTATCTATGCTTACCTATGCTTACCTATGATTGCCTATGATTACCTATGATTGCCTATGATTACCTATGCTTGCCTATGCTCAGCTATGCTCAGCTATGCTTGCCTATGATTACCTATGCTCAGCTATGCTCAGCTATGCTCAGCTATGCTTACCTATGCTCAGCTATGCTCAGCTATGCTCAGCTATGCTCAGCTATGCTCAGCTATGCCCAGCTATGCTCAGCTATGCTCAGCTATGCCCAGCTATGCTTACCTATGCTCAGCTATGCTCAGCTATGCTTACCTATGCTTACCTATGCTCAGATATGATTACCTATGCTTGCCTATGATTACCTATGATTACCTATGCTCAGCTATGCTCAGCTATGATTACCTATGCTCAGCTATGCTTACCTATGCTTGTCTATGCTCAGCTATGCTCAGCTATGCTCAGCTATGCTCAGCTATGCTCAGCTATGCTCAGCTATGCTCAGCTATGCTCAGCTATGCTCAGCTATGCTCAGCTATGCTCAGCTATGCTCAGCTATGCTTACCTATGCTTACCGATGATTGCCTATGCTCAGCTATGCTCAGCTATGCTCAGCTATGCTCAGCTATGCTCAGCTATGCTCAGCTATGCTAAGCTATGCTCAGCTATGCTCAGCTATGCTCAGCTATGCTCAGCTATGCTCAGCTATGCTCAGCTATGCTCAGCTATGCTCAGCTATGCTCAGCTATGCTTACCTATGCTCAGCTATGCTTACCTATGCTTACCCATGCTCAGATATGATTACCTATGCTTGCCTATGATTACCTATGATTACCTATGCTCAGCTATGCTCAGCTATGATTACCTATGCTCAGCTATGCTTACCTATGCTTACCTATGCTTGTCTATGCTCAGCTATGCTCAGCTATGCTCAGCTATGCTCAGCTATGCTTACCCATGCTCAGCTATGCTCAGCTATGCTCAGCTATGCTTACCTATGCTCAGCTATGCTTACCTATGCTTACCTATGATTGCCTATGAATACCTATGATTACCTATGCTTGCCTATGCTCAGCTATGCTTGCCTATGATTACCTATGCTCAGCTATGCTCAGCTATGCTCAGCTATGATTACCTATGCTCAGCTATGCTCAGCTATGCTCAGCTATGCTCAGCTATGCTCAGCTATGCTCAGCTATGCTCAGCTATGCTCAGCTATGCTAAGCTATGCTCAGCTATGCTCAGCTATGCTCAGATTTGCTTACCTATGCTCAGCTATGCTTACCTATGCTCAGCTATGCTTACCTATGCTTGCCTATGCTTGCCTATGCTCAGCTATGCTCAGCCATGCTTACCTATGCTTACCTATGATTACCTATGCTTGCCTATGCTTGCCTATGCTTGCCTATGCTCAGCTATGCTCAGCTATGCTCAGCTATGCTCAGCTATGCTCAGCTATGCTCAGCTATGCTCAGCTATGCTTACCTATGCTCAGCTATGCTTACCTATGCTTGGCTATGATTACCTATGCTTGCCTATGCTCAGCTATGCTCAGCTATGCTCAGCTATGCTCAGCTATGCTTACCTATGCTCAGCTATGCTTACCTATGCTCAGCTATGCTTACCTATGCTCAGCTATGCTCAGCTATGCTCAGCTATGCTCAACTATGCTTGCCTATGCTTGCCTATGCTTACCTATGCTTACCTATGCTTACCTTTGCTCAGCTATGCTCAACTATGCTTGCCTATGCTTGCCTATGCTTAGCTATGCTTAGTTATGCTTAGCTATGCTCAGCTATGCTTAGTTATGCTTACCTATGCTCAGCTTTGCTTAACTATGATTGCCTTAATGCTTACCTATGCTCAGCTATGCTCAGCTATGCCTGGGTTAATGATTATATATTCTTACCTATGATTACCTAAGCTTGGGTATACCTAATGCTTACCTATAGTTTGGTATGATTACATATGCCTCGCTTAATGCTTGGATTTGATTAGATGCGATTACCTGCTTAACTTTGCACAGTTCTACTTATTTTTGCCGATATAGACTTACCATTGGTTAGTGTAGTTAGCACAAATAATGCATTCAGCTTTGTCAGACCTATTGGTTATTGTTCTAGCCATTTGAATTTACTTAGAGAGAATAAGAGAAAAATATCATATGCCCCTGCCAAGGGCATATGATATTTTTCTCTTATTCTCTCTACTTCATTATATACACACCGAACGCATAACTTATTACTACTTTACATTTGAATTGACTGTTATTTTCCACACTGGAAACTTCAAATAAGAATATTTATAATAAGCGCGCAAAATTAATTATCCCCTATCGCACTGTCCTAGCAACTGATGCATTCTGTAGCTTGCGCACATTGTTATGTTGCTTAATTGTTTCTTAATTGTGAGAGTTGTCATTAAGGTATTAGGATACGTTTACGACCACTATGCGCGCAAACTTAAATAACACGCTGGCTTTATAGTATAACACAAACAAAAATATACATTTTCTGACAGCTGAGTAAATATAGTTAATGAAGAAATTTTCAAAATACGGTTTTTTTTTATTGTTGTTCACATTATTGTCCTCGAAGCGAAATATGACCATGCTCAGTCAAAACGTTAACGGACACGTTCATTTTGAGCTATGTTTGCGAAAAATGGCTTAACATACTCAGGAGATAATAAGTTCAAAAAGGGTGTACCCATAGCTGAGCATAGCTGAGCATAGCTGAGCATAGCTGAGCATAGCTGAGCATAGCTGAGCATAGCTGAGCATAGCTGAGCATAGCTGAGCATAGCTGAGCATAGCTGAGCATAGCTGAGCATAGCTGAGCATAGCTGATCATAGGTAATCATAGGCAAGCATAGGTAATCATATCTGAGCATAGGTAAGCATAGCTGAGCATAGCTGAGCATAGCTGAGCATAGGTAAGCAAATCTGAGCATAGCTGAGCATAGCTGAGCATAGACAAGCATAGCTGAGCATAGGTAAGCATAGCTGAGCATAGCTGAGCATAGCTGAGCATAGCTGAGCATAGCTGAGCATAGGCAAGCATAGGCAAGCATAGGTAATCATAGGTAATCATAGGTAATCATAGGTAAGCATAGCTGAGCATAGGTAAGCATAGCTGAGCATAGCTGAGCATAGGTAAGCATAGCTGAGCATAGGTAAGCATAGCTGAGCATAGCTGAGCATAGCTGAGCATAGCTGAGCATAGGTAAGCATAGGTAAGCATAGCTGAGCATAGGTAATCATAGCTGAGCATAGCTGAGCATAGGTAATCATAGGTAATCATAGGCAAGCATAGGTAATCATATCTGAGCATGGGTAAGCATAGGTAAGCATAGCTGAGCATAGGTAAGCATAGCTGAGCATAGCTGAGCATAGCTGAGCATAGCTGAGCATAGCTGAGCATAGCTGAGCATAGCTGAGCATAGCTGAGCATAGCTGAGCATAGCTGAGCATAGCTGAGCATAGCTGAGCATATCTGAGCATAGCTGAGCATATCTGAGCATAGCTGAGCATAGCTGAGCATAGCTGAGCATAGCTGAGCATAGCTGAGCATAGACAAGCATAGGTAAGCATAGCTGAGCATAGGTAATCATAGCTGAGCATAGCTGAGCATAAGTAATCATAGGTAATCATAGGCAAGCATAGGTAATCATATCTGAGCATAGGTAAGCATAGGTAAGCATAGCTGAGCATAGCTGAGCATAGCTGAGCATAGGTAAGCATAGGTAAGCATAGCTGAGCATAGCTGAGCATAGCTGAGCATAGCTGAGCATAGGTAAGCATAGCTGAGCATATCTGAGCATAGCTGAGCATAGCTGAGCATAGCTGAGCATAGACAAGCATAGGTAAGCATAGCTGAGCATAGGTAATCATAGCTGGGCATAGCTGAGCATAGGTAATCATAGGTAATCATAGGCAAGCATAGGTAATCATATCTGAGCATAGGTAAGCATAGGTAAGCATAGCTGAGCATAGCTGAGCATAGGTAAGCATAGCTGAGCATAGCTGAGCATAGCTGAGCATAGCTGAGTATAGCTGAGCATAGCTGAGCATAGCTGAGCATAGCTGAGCATAGCTGAGCATAGCTGAGCATAGGTAAGCATAGCTGAGCATAGCTGAGCATAGCTGAGTATAGCTGAGCATAGCTGAGCATAGCTGAGCATGACTGAGCATAGCTGAGCATAGGTAATCATAGGCAAGCATAGCTGAGCATAGCTGAGCATAGGCAAGCATAGGTAATCATAGGCAAGCATAGGTAATCATAGGCAATCATAGGTAATCATAGGTAATCATAGGCAATCATAGGTAATCATAGGTAATCATAGGTAAGCATAGGTAAGCATAGCTGAGCATAGCTGAGCATAGGTAAGCATAGCTGAGCATAGGTAAGCATAGCTGAGCATATCTGAGCATAGCTGAGCATAGCTGAGCATAGCTGAGCATAGCTGAGCATAGACAAGCATAGGTAAGCATAGCTGAGCATAGCTGAGCATAGCTGAGCATAGCTGAGCATAGGTAAGCATAGCTGAGCATCGCTGAGCATAGGTAATCATAGGCAAGCATAGCTGAGCATAGCTGAGCATAGGCAAGCATAGGTAATCATAGGCAATCATAGGTAATCATAGGCAATCATAGGTAAGCATAGGTAAGCATAGATAAGCATAGCTGAGCATAGCTGAGCATAGCTGAGCATAGCTGAGCATAGCTGAGCATAGCTGAGCATAGCTGAGCATAGCTGAGCATAGCTGAGCATAGGTAAGCATAGCTGAGCATAGCTGAGCATAGGTAATCATAGGCAAGCATAGCTGAGCATAGCTGAGCATAGGCAAGCATAGGTAATCATAGGCAATCATAGGTAATCATAGGCATTCATAGGTAAGCATAGGTAAGCATAGATAAGCATAGCTGAGCATAGCTGAGCATAGCTGAGCATAGCTGAGCATAGCTGAGCATAGCTGAGCATAGCTGAGCATAGCTGAGCATAGCTGAGCATAGACAAGCATAGATAAGCATAGCTGAGCATAGCTGAGCATAGCTGAGCATAGGTAAGCATAGCTGAGCATAGCTGAGCATAGGTAATCATAGGCAAGCATAGCTGAGCATAGGTAATCATAGGCAAGCATAGCTGAGCATAGCTGAGCATAGGCAAGCATAGGTAATCATAGGCAATCATAGGTAATCATAGGCATTCATAGGTAAGCATAGGTAAGCATAGATAAGCATAGCTGAGCATAGCTGAGCATAGCTGAGCATAGCTGAGCATAGCTGAGCATAGCTGAGCATAGCTGAGCATAGCTGAGCATAGCTGAGCATAGACAAGCATAGATAAGCATAGCTGAGCATAGCTGAGCATAGCTGAGCATAGCTGAGCATAGGTAAGCATAGCTGAGCATAGCTGAGCATAGGTAATCATAGGCAAGCATAGCTGAGCATAGCTGAGCATAGGCAAGCATAGGTAATCATAGGCAATCATAGGTAATCATAGGCAATCATAGGTAAGCATAGGTAAGCATAGATAAGCATAGCTGAGCATAGCTGAGCATAGCTGAGCATAGGCAAGCATAGATAAGTACAGGTAATCATAGATAAGTACAGTTAAGTGTGAATTAGCATATAAAAGCATATAATGGTGCCGATGCATCCATGGGAAAGACACCAACAACCGGTGCTTCCATGGTATTCAGCCATGGAGTATATACCATTTTTGTTTACTTACTTTGGTTCATTGTGCACAGTCAGTACCATGTGATGGTGCAGTTCAACCTCAAATGCAAAACAATAGCTTTATTCTATGGAGTTTCCAAACCATTCCACTCCATTAACTATGATAGAATGCTACATGATCTTCAATGGGTAAACATTATACCAAATCTAATTAGGTCTATTGCTGGGTTCTGATCAGTTAATAAAAGTCTTTTCATTCTCATTATCTGATCCAAATATTGATCAAACACTAACTATAGAACGATGTTCTATCGAAGGGGCAACTAAGGGGGGCCCCTCTTTTTCCCTTAGCCAATACAACAACAACAACAACAACAACAATAATAATTTATTTGGCACTGTATACTTAAGGTATTAGGATACGTTTACGACCACTATGCGCACAAACTTAAATAACATGCTGACTTTATAGTATAACACAAACAAAGTATACATTTTCTGAAAGCTGAGTAAATATAGTTTATGAAGAAATCTTCAAAATACGATTTTTTTATTGTTGTTCACATCATTGTCCTCGAAGCGAAATTTGACCATGCCTCAGTGAAAACGTTAACAGACACGTACATTTTAAGCTATGTTTGCGAAAAATGGCTTAACATACTCAGGAGATAATAAGCTCAAAAAGAGTGTCCCAGATTTTTGATATCTGTTTTATATCTCTGGCTATTTTTGATCAATGTTCAGCTATCGCTTTTGGAGTGTTGTTTGGAATAAAAAGCGGCATAACTTTGGAAATAAATTAAATTTCAAAATTTGGAGACACTTTTTTGGATCATGAGTTACTATATAAACTCTCCAAATCTTAGAAAAATCAAATGAAACCCAAGGGACTTTTAGCTTTTTGAATTTGAGGTTTTAACGGCAAAAAAACGATTCGAGAAAAAAGCATTTCTTTGTCTGGAGCCACAATGGTGTTGGTCAAAACAGCTTGAGCCTTCCATTTTGTCATCACTTGTCAAATTATGAGCAAAAGGAGCATGACAGATGTGCATATATTAAGCTACGGTACATTTCCAGTCTTGATAAAGTCACGACTTAGATTTTTCTCAAAATTTTGGCTTTTTTCAATCAAAAATTGCAAGAAGTTTCACTAACATATGAAAGATAAAAGTTTAAAATTACTTAATCAAGAAGAAATTTTTTTTTCAAGACATTCGTCAATTTTCGTAAGGTACATAGGTGTTTTTCCAAATAATCAAAAAATATATAATACATTATTTCAATTTCTGAAGTTTAGCATAATACATTGTATTATGTTATAATACTGTTGTATTATGTTATAATACTGTTGTAATTCAAGCTTTCTATCTATTTTGTCTTTGGCAACATACTATCTCTTATTTTTTCTAATGTAAGCCCCCCTCCCCCCCCCTCCCCACCCCACTAACTTTTTAAAGTGCTCAGCAGTCCTTGGTTGGCCAGAAATAATTCTATTGAAAACTTGTGATTCATCTGATAAACAAATTCTGGAAAAACACAAACCACTGTAAGGAATGTATTGATCAGAATATATGTTATTATGGATAGGTGATTGTCTAAGCACATATGTTGGACATTCTGGACCAGTCAAAGCAGTAAAATGGATATCAAAAGGTAAATGACCTACTGCTTTGAGTTAATTCAATGGTAGTTATCTTACTTTGTCAGCCAATAGAGCCCTTGCATGTGATGTCAAAGCAGCTCGATCTGGAGAAAAAACAAAAGAATCTCCTGAGAATTGGAACCTACTGTTTTGTCCCCCAGATTGAAGTGCTGCAAGGGGTCTATGTGGCAGCCATGCACTGAATTGAAATATGGCAACCATATATGACTATCCTCTTGACATACAGATTCTCTCTTACATGTGGAAATGCCCTTATGTTTTCATGTGAGCTTGAGACTTTAGTTAGTCCGGAACAATAGCTATTTCAATTGATCTCATTGTTTTGATTTGGTGCATATATCTTTACTAATTATTTTCAATTCTTTTCCTTGACCACTGTTTTTATATTATATTTAAAGTATTCAAGTGATGACATCACAAAAAACTATTTTCGCCATTTACACACCAAATTTGACGAGAATCGGGCAATTATATGGTCATTTGAATATATAATTACCCCATAGAAATCACTATTAATTACTATTCTGGCTTAGTTCCAAAGTTTTGAACTAAGCCGAAAACACAATAGGCAAAATTTATATTTTCTTGACATCACACTTGATTACTCTATTGCTATTGGGAATAGAATTTTGTGAATAAAACCTTTCCACAGTTAAAAAGTATCAATCAAAACGTAGCAATGAAAACAGTGATTAAAGGCGAATGATAAAGAGCCAACCTTTAATTTTGCTCCTATTTCAGATGATAAAGGAGGTGTTATATTAAGTTCGTCACAAGATCAGTCTATAAGAATCTCACAGGTAAAGACAAGAGTAGTACACAAGAACTGATGAACATCGAATAAGTTATATTCCCCTCATATTGATTTTTAATACTGGAAAAACTTATCACAAGTTGATGAGCTTACTCGGTATTTGGGAGGTGCCTAGTTAGCTCAGTACTCTGCAGTAACCATAGCAACCCTGTCACTTCCCCCTCTTACATTTATTATATTGCAGTGGTCATCAAGCACCAATGAAGTACACAATGTACACATCTGTAAAGGACATTCACAGAGTGTAGACAGTATATCAGTTGATGCTTCATGTACAACAGTATGTACCAGAACCTTCTTATCTTTGATAATAGTTTATAAAATCATTGGGATACTACACACGCTATGGTTGGCTGAAAACCATGTGTGATGAGAGTATCAAAACAAGCTATCGTCATCTTAGCGTGTGCAAGTATTGGAACTATCAAATTTAATCAATCACGCTCGCTCATTGGTCAGTTTGAATAAAACAGCACATACTGAGAATTTACTTATGCTTTGCTTTTTTAAATCTTTTCCCATGTTTGTTATTTTATAAAACAAATCAAAAACAGTTTTTTGCATCATGATTTTCTACGCTCCTCTCATGTTCTCCCAACATTCTGCATGTTTTGAACAGAGAATCAAACATGGAAAACTGTTTTTGATCTGTTGAATTGACGGCTCTTAAGACCCCAGTGTTTAGCATTGGGCTTAGCCTCACTTTAGAGGTTGGTGGACAACGGCAGAAATTAGATTAGCAAAACACAACACCTGGATTCCATGCTAAGCCGAGCTAAGCCCACATACAATAGCCATGATCTGCTACTGAATCTCTATTTTAACTGTTTTTCCTCAATCATAAGTATGATGAAGATTGTTTTAATCTTTTTTGTTCTATAGTTCTGTAGTGGTTCATGGGATAAAACAATCAAGCTGTGGTCAGCAGGTTAGTTGTAACTTACAAGCAAATGAGACATTACTACTCCTATAGTAATTGTCATCATCATCACTGTCCACACCACCAATCATTACTGCCATCATCATCATCACCGTCCACACCATCACCACTGTCATCATCATCATCATCACTTTCCATACCACCACCACTGTCATCATCATCATCATCACTGCCCACACCACCACCACTGTCATCATCATCATCATCACCGTCCACACCACCACCACTGTCATCATCATCATCATCACTTTCCATACCACCACCACTGTCATAATCATCATCATCACTTTCCATATCACCACCACCACCACCACCGGTGATGATAATAAATCTAGAGTTTTGTTTTAAGTTCTAGACCCTGAAGCATCAGATGAACCAGATGAAGAAGATGGCAGTTCAAAGAAGAGGCAAAAGAAAAATACAACAAACAAGAAAGCCACCACAAGGGTAAGAATGCTGTGAATAGACCCCTTGCATGTGACATCAAATAATCTCAATTTGGAGGACCAAACAAAAGAATTTCAACTCCTGAGAATTTGGAAACCTATGTATGTCCTCCGAATTGGGCTGCATTCTGGCATGTTGCAAGGGGTCTACATTTCAATCCCTTATTATCCAAGTGTCATCTAAGAGAAGAGCAGTCCAGCAGCTAGACAATGATGTATTTTCCATGGGTGATCTTACTTCTTTCTTCACTTGTGCCTCTACTTTATATTTTGCTTTCCTGTCTTACATGAAGTAGTAAGGTGTCTATCAGTAATCCTTAAATCTGATTGGCTGAGCTATAGTGGTTTTTTAGTGATAGACCACTATTAGCAAAATGTAGCAGTTTAGAAAACTAAAACAACACAAAAAATAAATTATTTCAACCTTGTCTTTTATTTGACCTACATGTAATGCTAGTTTTATACTAAAAAATTAAAAACTCTTGCCCTTAATGTCTATGAGTCAATAGCCAATAGCCCTCATGGGCTAATGACTTATAGACCATTCCAGCTGAAGGTCTAATTGTTAAATATACATTGCTTTTTGTTAAGAGTGTATTTCTCACTATTTTAACTGCTCTGTCCATAGGCGATTGACCTCTGTAAGGGATGTTGTGTTCTGTTGTGCTATCACCTTGGGAACAATGTTTGATCAGTGCCTAAATGCTTATAAAAAAATGAAATTAAGGCCTTTAAACTCAGTGTCAAAACATGTTCTTTTTTTCCCCCAACAGACACCCCTTATGACTCTCTCTGGCCACACCCAAGCTGTATCATCTGTCGTATGGATGGACAAGATAACTATCTGTAGTGCAGGATGGGATCATTGCATAAGAGTCTGGGATGTAGTTGCTGGGGTCAACAAGCAGACTTTGGTATGATTTATAAAAAATTTTTGTCCAACGATTGTGTGTCTAACATCTTGTGTAGAAGTGCAACAACTTTTGTTTTTTTGTTATTTTTCAACTTACTTTGTTTGTCTGTCCAAGGGCACTAGGACACCAAATGTGGTTGAATTTCTATAGGTTATTTTTCCTTTCGATTATTGGAATTAATTAACATTATACTTGTTTGACTTATGTTGTGTCCGTGTTCCTTCGTTCGCTGTTGCGATGAAGACGTTTTTATTCCAAAGGTCAAACGGTTTGAATAGCCGATGAGCCTTACTTCTTTAACGGCCGTTCCGTACTTGACCCTGTTTTTACTATCCAACAACAACCCGACCGCGTGATTCTCCTCACATCAGTAATATTCAACCTGTCCAGAGTTAATATGGTTAATCAAATTCCTAAGTTCCATATAGACCCCCTATATACAGGCTGTTAAAGAAGTAAGGCTCATTGGCTATTCAAACCGTTTGACCTTCGGAATAAAAACGTCTTTATCGCAACAGCGAACTGAAGGAACACGGACACAACATAAGTCAAACAAGTATAACGTTAATTTAATTCCAATAATCGAAAGGAAAAATAACCTATAGAAATCCAACCACATTCGGTGTCCTAGTGCCCCTGGTCTGTCCATCCATCTCACTACATACTCACTGCATACCTGTTTCTAATCCTAGACTGGTTCTAAGGTATTCTGTAGTATTGCATATTCACAATTATCATACTGTCTAGCAACAGGAAGTGCAGATAAATTCATAAGGCTTTGGGATCCAAGAATAAAAGGTAAGATCAAGTTCTTTCTATTGATCTATTTCTATCGATGTATAAAGCCATGACTATACAAACATTTGTGGCTTAGCGGGGTCAATAAATGTGGTTGATGAAGGGTCAAAGCTGATGTAACCCAGTGTAGAACAATCTAAAAGGTCAAATAGTCCTCTTCACAGTTCCCTGCGCCATCTTGAAAGGTAGCCATGCCTTTGCATCAAAGCGAGATGAAGGGTGAGCTTGCAATGATAGAGACATGAAAAATTGTCCAATGTGTTAAGAAAAGGTCTCTATCATTGCAAGCTCACCGTTCATCTCACTTTGATGCCAAGGGCCCAGCTACCTTTCAATATGGCACAGGGAACTGTGGAAGGGACTATTGGCATCGAGCCTGCTAGACTTTGTTAAAGGAGGAAAATGGAAGAGAAGAAATGGGAAAAAAGCACATTAATCAAGGGAGTTGAGTCCAGAAATCGATCAATGGCAAGATTACCAGGACTTTCTTGCTTCCAAATTGACTGCTGGTTACTTTTTCTTTTAAAACAATATCATTAATTTATCAGATCACAGCCAGCTGCTTTAGACTTATGACTAATTACTCCAAAACATCCTGACAGCCCTGGAATGAATGCCCTTGATTCCAATATTACACTCAAGACCTCTTTATTTGTGTCTACAGATGGACAGGTTGTAAAAGGCAGCCTGATGTCACATCAAGGTTGGGTGTCGTCATTAGTATGGTCTCCCACTAGTGAGTTTGAACTTGCATCAGGATCCTATGATACTACTGTTAGGTTATGGGACACTAGGAGGTAATATATTTATAAATATAATATATTTGCATGTTTTCATCACCCAGAAATCCCAGCAGGACTCGAAATAGGAATTTTTATTAGCCTGCCATGGGCCTTTTTCATGCGGCAGCCATGTTGGTTGGAACAATAGATTCTACCACGCGTAGCCTCGCATACAAGAGTTTGAGAATAAATTTATGCTGGGGAAACAGAGGTTTTTATTCTCATGAGGATAAACATGGCCGCAATATGGTCCATAGTAAAAGAGCATTGTAATAGGAGGTCATTCTAGTCAATTTTGCATGCCATTTTATTATTCATCTGAAGGTGCATCCTTATTTTTTCCTGGCAAACCTGAAATTTGTCCTGTCATTTGGCCATTGGCAGGCAGTTATTTCGAGCCCTGCTTAGACACTTACTCCTCTGTAGCCGCTAGAAGAAGTTGAGAGCATAACAGCAACACAAAGAGGGAGAGCTGGAGGACTTTAGCCTTTTATTTCTTTTTGCTGTAGAGAGATTTTATTTTGTCCATGAAACGAAGCTTTAGAGTTAGTGACTAATGGTCAAAGCAAAAAAGGAATTTCTGTCTGCCAGAGTTCAGACCATTATATTCATCAAAATGGCACAAAAACTAAATAGCAAACAGTCATATACCCCACTTTACACCCTGACTGAACACCAGGATAAAATCTTACTTGTAATTTACCTATTATGCATGTTCTTATTTGATATCCGAGCCTGAATATTCTTGTGAAGATCAATTAGTTAAAATTATACATTTTTGTCAACAGCCCTTATACCCCCCTTTACACCATGACTGAACACCAGGATAAAGTCATGTGTATTGACTGGAGTAAGTCTAAGGTAAGCCTCTGTTGTTTGATGCTGTGTAGAGTAATCCTTTGAGGGAGTGGGTGGGTGGGTGGTTGGTTAGTAAGAGAGATCATGGCCTAAAAAGGTCAAAGGACTGATAAATCAGCTGCCTTGTGGTAAGCAAGGGAAGCACACAAAGTGTGCACTGTCTACCACTGTAGTAATAGGTTCTCTCCTCAGAGCTGCCATTTTGTGCAAGTACAGTTGCTTGTTGGGTCTTCAGGGGTAGGTGGGTGGAATACTAAGGGCCTTCTGGTAGGGATTGCATTTCCTTGCTTTAGTTTTGTGGCTGATATTTTTAGCACTCTGAGTTGGACTGAAAACCTTACAGGCTACAGGTCTAGGATCCAATCATTACAAGGCAACTGATCAATTGAATTAGAATTTGGTGGCTGATTTTTGTGGAGGGAGGAAAAAAGCGGAGAAACTGGAAAAACCTCTTGAAGCATGAGAAAGAACCAACAAACAACTCTACTCACATATGACAGAATATATAACTAGCTAAAAACTAGTGTGAGCTGCGTCGGTGTTTCTAATGAAACAGTAATGATGAAAAGGTAAATTATACACCGTGAAAAAGATGAAAAAACGTACTGACGTTTCGGACGGTAGTCCTTCGTCGGAGTAAAAGAGAAAGAGGTGGTAGAAAGGAGTGTATATAAGTTAGAATAAGACAAAAGAAACCAATGAGAACAAGGTAGGCAAGGAAACAAAAACATATCATTACTGTCACATATGACACTGAGACCAGCAAGGCTCAAATCTGGATCGCATTGGTGAGAGGTGAGCCCTCTCATCGCTATACGAACTGTGCTTCGCACTATGCAAATTGCTTTTCATTGACAATGAGTTTTAAATCTTTACAGAATGTACTAAGTGGTGGAGCTGACAACCAGTTGATTATCTATGATGTATCTGCTAAAAGTTGTAAAGCACCAGCACAGAGTGAAGGGGATTCTCAATGACCAACATGACGGGACTCCTGGTTTCTTAGATTAAGATGACCTCTTCTAGATATACCATTTTAATGATTTTATTTTCCTCTTCTTAAAAAGCAACAGTAACTGAAATTGGATATTCCGGTTGAGTAGCTCAGCCCAAAACAATCTGAGTTGCGGCTCTGGGGAAACAGAAGAATAATCACGATTGCACTATTGTTCCCCTATGGCCTCGACCCGGATTGTTTTTGGCTTGATCACTGAGCCAGAATATCAAACGTCGGCTATCGGTTCTAGTCTTTCACACAGACTCTTTTTGAATACACGTCAGTATGTCTTTAACATTTATAGATTGCAAAGGTTATATCCTTGAAACAATCCCGTGGGGGGGGGGGGGGGTGTACTCCGGCTGAATTTGGGTAGGGGTGTTCCGCTGTGATTCTGAAAGGGGTACCCTGTTCATGATAACAAAACTCAAATTTGTGGACCCTGTTTATGATCAAAGATATGATTAATTGCACTGAGTTCCTGTTTCAATTATCAAGCATCTCGTGTATCGTTTTTTTTTACCACCATGATGACCAGTTTCGGTCTATACAAAAGTAGAAACCCTGAATATGACAGGAAACTCAGGAAGGACTTGGAACTAGAGTGAAATTGCATACCCTGTTTATGACAAGAAGCTTGAAAAACCTTACCCTGTTCAGCAGATCATCCCTTTGTAGTCCATATATGGGATTACTGTACCGCCCTCCTACTAAAATTACTTTACTTGGCCTGTGAATCAAGGTTTTATAATTAGTGACTACAAAAACTAAGTCAAAATAAAACATAAAAAGAAAGCACACACACACAAAAAACACAATGAAGTTAGTGTCTAGTAATATTTATTCTACAATGTAGAAAATACAGCCAATCAGAATGCAGGAGCGTATTTGGAGCGTATACGCAAATTTCCACTCTGTAGACCGTTTTCGAAAATGTCCGGTATGAATAAGACAATTTCCGGACACGAGTGGACGCCACCCGTGTCCGCAAAAATCTTTTGCGGATTCAAACATTTCCGGGCACTTGTGGACGGGGCACCAGAAAAGAATTATGTCATTAACTAGAACCCATTTTGGTTCTTTATTCAGTGATTTTGCAATTGGATGTAACCCAGATCAGTCTCACACTCGATTGTAATTATTTGCACTCTATTGTAAGTATTTGCACTCTACGAAATATATTTTGATCAGTACCAGTAATTAATAAAAATAAAAAATGTTATGATTTTATTAGCTATGAGATATTATATTCTAGTATATAATCATGGACTTCTTTGATTTAAAGATTGAGGGGGAGGGGAGTCGAAAGACTTGCATTTTGTTGATTTTAGAGAGGCAGAGTGGGAAGGAAATGGAAGAGAAAATTTAGAGAGAAAAAGAAAGAAAGTGAGATCTTTGATAGAGGTAGAAAGTAGCAGAGGGAGTGAGCGTTGTGTGACGACACTAATAGCGGCTGCGTAGGAAAATAGTAAAAATAAAGCTTATGCGTTATTGACGCATGTGCAAGGGATAATCATGTGGTTCCACTTCAGTCCCACACGTGTAAGATTCTTGAGTAGAGTCTTGTATGGACTCATTTCGTTTGACAAAAATAAGTGAATATTGTCGCATGTTCTATGATACCGTGAGTGGTATTTATATAATGAGAATTCACGGGATATGAGTTTTTTGTGCCAGAGAATTTGGGAATGTTGTACCCAAAGTACTTATTTCTTACTGCGTTGATCGAAGAAATAATAATCGAGGATGCGAAAGAAGGTATTCTGGGTAAGAGATTGAGGTCTTGAATATAGGACTGACTTATAC